>CM061548.1:260931656-263331656 GCA_030864215.1 Capsicum pubescens | reverse complement strand
AATGGCCTACTTTGACGAGTTCCAACAACTCATGTTGAAACTTGATCATCGTGGGGAGAAAATCAGCCACGACATCATCCGATTCAAGTGCGGATTGAACAAAGAGATCTCCACTCATTTGACCCTTCACCGGTTTGAAACCATTGACGGTATATTCCAAGCGTCCCATGAGATTGAAAGGGAACTTAAGGAGAGATCATCCTTCAAGGCAAGGGTACCAACTCCCTCGGGTTGGACCAAAAACAAGGACCAACCCGCACCTACGAAGCTGCCCGAGTCCAAAACAGTCCCTAAATTTCCCCCGAAACCGGAGGCTCACAAATATCCCAACCCAAAGGGGTTCCAATGCTTCAAGTGCCAAGGTTGGGGGCATAAGGCCAATGAATGTCCGAACCGGCGCAATGTGATCCTACGAGAAGGAAAGGTGTACTACCTTGGTGAAGAGGTGGATTCCGAAAGGGGGGAGGATGAGGCCGAGCCTCAAGATGGAGAGGGAGCTGAAAATGGGCCGAATGATGATGAAGTAGACGGTAGTGAAGATGTTTATCCACAAGAAGGGGAGTGTGTGGTTCCTAACTTTGTGGTTAGACGTGTCATGATTAGTAAGGCGATAGGTGACCCGAGTCAAAGGGAAAATCTATTCCATACTAAGTGTCTTATAAAGGAGAGTGTGTGCACCTTGGTGATTGATAGTGGTAGTTGTACAAATGTTGCGAGCCATGCTATGGTAAATTTCTTGAAGCTACCAACTACACCACACACTAGTCCTTACAAGCTACAATGGTTGAATGATTGTGGTGAATTAAGGGTCACACGGCAATGTGTGATTCGGTTTAAGGTGGGAAACTACCACGATGAGGTACTTTGTGACGTGATCCCAATGCAAGCATGTCACTTATTGTTAGGTAGACCATGGCAATATGATAGGTCTACTAAACACGATGGGAGGACCAACCGGTATACGCTTGAGAAGGACGGCCGAAAGGTCACACTTCATCCTCTTTCACCCTCCCAAGTAAACGAGTGGCATCAAAAGATGAGAGAGTTGAAGGGAAAGGGGAAGGAATCCGGGAAGGGAGAAAAGGGGGGGAGTGCCGTAGGCGAGGAAGTCGGGACATCCGAGGCTGTCCCAACGACAAAGGAGATGGAAAATGTGGTGATGTTGGCTAGGAGGAAAGAACTCTTCGTGGATCATGATGAGAACAAGCCGATGCTACTCTTGGCCCATTGTTTTAATACTAACCCCACTAATTCTTCCATTTCCCCTTTGATTTCTTATGTGTTGCAGGAGTATGAAGATGTATTTCCTCAAGAACTTCCGCAAGGATTGCCCCCACTTCGGGGAATTGAGCACCAAATTGATTTGGTGCCGGGTTCACAACTTCCAAACAAACCGGCCTATAGGAGCAATCCCATGGACACTAAGGAGCTTGAAAGACAAGTTGAGGAGCTGCTCAACAAGGGATACATCAAGGAAAGCATGAGTCCGTGTGCTGTTCCGGTGCTTTTGGTACCAAAGAAGGACGGAACTTGGCGTATGTGCGTCGATTGTAGAGCCATCAACAAAATCACTATAAGGTATCGTCATCCAATCCCTAGACTAGATGATATGTTAGATGAGCTCCACGGATCTTGTTTGTTTTCTAAAGTGGACCTTCGGAGTGGCTATCACCAGATTCGCATACAACCCGGTGATGAGTGGAAGACCGCATTCAAGACCAAATTCGGTCTATATGAGTGGCTGGTCATGCCCTTCGGCCTTACCAATGCTCCTAGCACCTTTATGAGGCTAATGAATCATGTAATGAAGCCTTATATTGGAAAATTTGTGGTGGTTTACTTTGATGATGTGTTGGTATATAGTAAATCTATTGATGATCATGTAATGCATTTGAGATGTGTGTTTGATGTGCTCCGAAAGGAGAAGCTGTATGCCAACATGGAGAAGTGTTCTTTTGGTGTTGATAAGATTATATTCTTGGGTTTTGTCGTGAGCTCAAGGGGTGTGGAAGTGGACGATTCCAAGATAGACTCTATTCGAAGTTGGCCGACCCCTAAAACTATTGGAGAAATCCGAAGTTTCCACGGGTTGGCAAGCTTCTATAGGAGGTTTGTCAAAGGATTTAGTTCCATAGCAGCCCCCTTAACCGAGGTAATTAGAAAGGACGGACCCTTTAAATGGGGTGATGAGCAAGCTAGGGCTTTTGAGGCCTTGAAAGCTACGCTCATCTCGGCGCCTTTATTGCAATTGCCCGATTTTGATAAGATGTTTGAAGTAGAGTGTGATGCTAGTAAGGTTGGCATCGGGGCTGTTTTGATGCAAGAAGGTAAGCCCGTTGCTTATTTCAGTGAAAAGCTCAAAGGGGCAACTCTTAATTACTCAACTTATGATTTGGAGTTGTACGCCCTTGTTAGAGCTTTGGAAAATTGGCAACATTATTTGTGGCCTAAGGAATTTGTGATACGAACGGATCATGAGTCGTTGAAACACCTTAAGAGCCAAGACAAGTTGAATAGGCGTCATGCTAAGTGGATTGAGTTCATCGAGACTTTCCCTTATGTAATTCATTACAAAAGGGGAAAGGAAAATGTTGTTGCCGATGCCTTGTCTAGGAAGCATGTGCTTGTTGCTACCTTGTCTTCGAAATTGATGGGTTTTGAGAGTTTGCGGTTGTTGTATCCCGAGGATCCTACCTTTGCTCCTATCTTTAGGGAATGCAAAAAGTGGGGAAGGGACCGTTGGCTTAAGGAGAGTGACCATTCCTCCTACTCTCGGTTCGATGGGTATTTGTTCAAAGGGAGGCGGTTGTGTGTTCCTTCTAGTTCTTGGAGGGAATTATTTGTGAGGGAGGCCCATGACGGAGGCCTCATGGGGCACTTTGGGGTAGACAAGACCCTCGGAATCTTAGAGGAGAACTTCTATTGGCCAAAAATGCGCAAAGACGTCACTAAAATTTGTAGTCAATGCGTGGCCTGCCGGAGTGCGAAATCTCGTCTCCTACCTCAAGGATTGTACACCCCACTCCCTACTCCCCTTAGACCTTGGTTGGACATTTCGATGGATTTTGTTTTGGGGCTGCCAAGGACTAGAAAGGGCCGAGATAGCATTTTTGTTATTGTTGATAGATTCTCTAAAATGGCTCATTTTATTCCATGTGCTAAAACCGAGGATGCTCGTAGTGTAGCTTCATTATTTGTTGAACATGTTGTAAAGCTTCACGGGGTACCGAGGACTATTGTGAGCGATAGGGACTCCAAGTTCCTAAGTCTCTTTTGGAAGTCCATGTGGGGTAGGCTTGGAATGAAGTTACTTTTCTCCACGTCTTGCCACCCACAAACCGATGGCCAAACGGAGGTAGTAAATAGAACCTTAGGGTCTATGCTACGTTCTATGGTTAAAGGTAAACTGACTTCATGGGAAGATCACCTACCCTTGGTGGAGTTTGCATACAACCGGGTAATACATTCGAGCACGGGAATGACTCCCTTTGAATGTGTTTACGGCCTAAATCCCCTTACCCCTTTAGATCTCACTCCTTTGTCTAGTGATCTCATGACCAGCTTAGATGGAAATAAAAGAGCCGAAGCAATGAAGAAAATGCATGAGACGGTGCGGCTCAAGCTTGAAAAGAAGAACCAAGAGGTTGCAAAAAGGGTAAACAAAGGGAGAAGAAGGCTTGTGCTTGAACCCGGAGATTGGGTGTGGGTGCATCTTCGAAAGGATCGGTTTCCAGCTCAAAGGAAGTCCAAGTTGCTGCCAAGGGGTGATGGTCCTTTCCAAGTACTTGAGAGAATCAATGACAACGCCTACAAGATCGACCTTCCACCGGAATATCAAGTGCACAACACTTTCAACGTTGGTGATCTCTCCCTCGTTGATGCGGTTGAAGATGACCAAATGCTGAATTTGAGGTCAAATTCCTCTCAAGATGGAGAGGATGATACGGTTGGGACAGCCTCCACACGTACACGGCCTTTCACACGAAGCCAAGCTCGGGAATTACAAAAACTCCAAGCTTTGTTCATGCAAATGGCCGTGTGTGAGTTGGTGATTGAACCAACCAAGGACCTAAACGTTTTTATGTGTGAAGAGGGGTCCTAATGTGTAATAAACTACTCTTCAAGGATGGCACAAGAAGCAAGGGCGGATGGGTCATTTTGCCCCTTTTGTTTGTAGTATAAATAGAACATGTTAGAGAGTTAGACTCCACTTTTTGAAATCTGATTTTTGTAACCTAAACACTAAACATTTCTCTCTCTCTTTTCCACTCTTGGAGCCGCCACCAATATCTCACAAGTAGAGGGATACTTGTGTTGTCTCTTTGGCTAGAAACAAGGGTTTTGAGGTCTTTGAGTGCCTCTTGGTCCTCGTAAGAACTTGGTGTTTACATTCATTAGACTTAGGGTCCTCTCTTGATGTTAGGGTTCTTAGTATCTTGAATGTTATATGTCAAGTTATCTATCTTTTCCTTATCTTGTTGTTGTTGTTGATTTTGTTATCTTAAAGTCTAGTGAAGCCGTGTGGGGCTATTTTCGATTCACTAGCATTGTTGTTCATCTTGTTGTTTTCGTGTGGTTGAGCTGAAAAACTGAAATTTAAGCTTGTTGTTCTTGTGTTGTTGGACTGAAATTCGAACCAACTTGTAGCTCTTGGTGTTGTTGGTTTGATTTTGTATCAATGTAGATCCAAGAAGGAGTGTACACTCCGAAAAGGTGACCATGTGTGGGATACCGGGCTGCCTCATTGAGCTAAATGATAGGTACCATAGAAACTACATCGTTCCATCCATGGTTGACTACTTGGGGTTGTTTCGTGAGCCTTTACTTGTTCCATACTTCTTGGACGGGTTTAAGGTTACTGAGAGGGTCACGGTTGTCTTCTCCCAATTTGAATACCATGAGGAGGTGTGGTGCGATATTCTTTCATTGACATACGGTCATGTATGCTTAGGTGCCAATTGGTTTGCACAACATAGAGTTCCAAACGTGCAAAATTGGCCAAATATTATAAGAGACCAGTGGGGGAATCGCCTCATGACTTACTTGCTGCCTAAGCCACGAAGAGAAATGCCTACCTACTCCAATCCGAATTATTATGAGAGACAAAAGATTGAGAGGAGTAAGGGAGTGCAGGGTGGTAATCCGAGAGTGGAAAAAGGAGAGGTTGTGTGGAGCAAAGTAAGAGGATTACCACCAAACTATGCTAACATTGGTTGTCCTTCTATTTCTAAGGACATTTGTGTAGGTACCAACATGGCAAGCGAAGAAGAACAATGCCAAAAGGAAGTTGCTGCCCAAACTTTTGGAGGACCTTCACACCATGACAAAGAAGAATCTACTCAAGGACTTCAAGGTAAAATGGCAAACTCTTACACTTTTGTACATGTGAATGATAATTGTGTGGCTAGTAGCCCATTGAGTGTGAGTTGTAGCTTGCCTATATGTAAGTGTATTGTTTCTTTGCCACTTGATGATGATGTACATGTTGTGAGTGTGGATACACTAGTTGATCCTATTGATGACCGAATAGACTCTTCTTGTAAGATCGATTTATGTCCACCTAGTGTTGAAACCATTATGTTGAATGAAAGTACGTTATCTTCTGAAATTTGTGTTGATCAACTTATGTGTGAAAATTACCCACCACTTGAGGATGTGTATGATGTAATTAATGAACCTCAAGTATGTGATGATGTTGAAAATGTTGATCAAAGTGAGAATGAACCCGAGAGATCTTCTTGGGGTAATGTTGTGTTTGAAACATCCTTGAAACTTGATGTTGATCATTTAGAGAGTGAGGAACTTGCTTGTTCCAAATCTGTCCGTGAGGTAGATCACACTCTTTTTATGTATAATGTCTTGTTTGAAGCTGATTTAAACACTCCTAATGAACCTAGTGGTGAAAATGATGGTATAGCTTGCCTTGGAAGCTATAGCCTATATGCTAACCCACTATGGTGTGACAACATTCCTCCTAGAGAGGGAAATCTCTTCTTGGAAGATGAGAGAACTCTTAAGGGTAAGGAATGTGTAGTTGCGGAAGCTACTTCTTCTTCTACTTTGTGTGATTTCATTATTGAGAGTACTCATGGTGATTATTGGGAAACTAATAGTGAGTACACACATGAGAGCACCTTAGTAGAAGCCGATTTGAGTGATACCTTTCTCTACTCTCTATTTGCTTTGGATGATATGTATGTTATTGTAGAAAGTATGTCATTTAGTTTGGGTGTAGACCACGGGAAAGGGAAGTGTTGTCGAGACCCGTGTCTATGGCCCCTTTTCCCATTTGACCCCGGTGCACCAAACTTGTTGCTTGGTCTACATGACAAGCAAAGTGGCACTCTTGATGTATCCTATAACCAAATCCTTTGTACATCTTTATTTGAGTTTTTAATATTCCTTTCAAAGGATTCTTGGTTATATTGCAAATATGTGCAACCTTGGCATGTTGAGATGATTTGTTATGCTAACCCTAACCCTCATTCCATGAGGAGTTTGCATTTGTTGGTCCTCTTTTCGGTTTTGCAAGGTTTGGATTCAAGGTCGAATCCTTTTCAAGAAGGGGAGGATGATACGGGACAAATGGCCATCTTATCTTTTGATGACATTTTTGGAGGCCAACACATAGAGACTCAAGACTTGGTCACCTCGAGAAAACAAGAACTTGCATGGAGGACCCGTTTTGAGCATAACTTAAAGCAATCTCGCGTGTGGAAGATTTCTTGGAGAATTTAAGGCTGAGGACTCACGGTTTTGGACCTTAATTAAGGGTATTTTGGACATTACACATGATGTATTTACACACCATGGCCGCCCCTCTCATTAAGGGCAAAGTGGTCTTGTTATCTTCATTTGTAATATATTATAAATAGGCCCCCTTAGTCTTATTTTCACTAGATTTTAGAGGATGAAGAATTGAAAGACATAACTTCTCTCTTTTGAGAGTGTAACACCCTAGTTGTAGGACTTGGAAAAGTCATCCTTAGCATAGGGCTTGGAAAAGCCAATATTGATCTTTGCTTGGAAACGGTAGATCTTGAGGCGAGTTCATTCCCTTGGTGGTCACCGTAAGAGTGTGGTTTTGATTGTTACATTCATTAGGGGTTAGTGTTGAAATACACTTGGTTCTTAATCTTGTAATAATCTTGGTCTCACTATCTATCTTTATTTTTCTTGCAAATCGTGTATGTGTTGTGTAGTGGACTGTTTTGGGGTCTTCATTGAATCCGAAACTTGTATTATTGTTGTTCATCTTGTTCATCACGTTTTGTAACTGTTTTGGTGTTAAAATATACTCTTGTATCTTGTATTCTTGTTGTTGGTAGCGAATCCGAGTGAGGTCTCCATCTTGGTCCTCGAATCCTTAAGATTAGTGGACTGATTTGGTGTTCGTTTCGTGCTTCCCTTGTCAATCCCGTATCACTCGAGGTGACCAAGTCTTGAGCCTCTATATGTTGGCCTCCAAAGATGTCATCAAAAGATAAGATGTCCATTTGTCCCGTATCACTAGATGCAGTAGCAATGAGGTAGAATACAACAATAATAGAAATCTAACACATAGGATCTTAACTAACACCATGGGTCATGTTTACTAAGAGAACAACTTGTAAGGCTTATTTCTGAAAGCTATCATAGTATTTAGAAAAGAAAATGGACAGATCTAGTAACAAACACATCTTTAGGTGCTTTAACAACCTAACAAGTTAGAATAAGGTTGTTAGCCACCTTGGAGGTTAAACGCTGCAGTTACGTATAACTTGAAAGGAAGAACGCTTAGGAAGCTTACTTCGTAACAAAGGAGTTAGATTCATGCCAAAGAGTATAGGATCGATGAACCATACATACCTTGCTGCACAACTGATCACACTTTTATTTAACATCTCCCCTTTTAGATTACTAATCTACAATAGCATAAGACTAGTATTAGTAGCTAATTAACATATTCACGCCATTTAAACTTACTAAAATAGTAACGAGTAGTAATCCACAATCAACTAATCCAAGGGTGTTCTGTCAGCCTAGTTCTGCTCCAATTACATTCACACGCAATGTAACTTCTTATAAGATCCCCTTAATAGTTTCGTCTTTATTGTACTCTCAAAATAGTATATCAAGTGATGTGGGCAGTAAACTTAGGCGACATTCAATTCGGTGGTGTACCACTATACCCTTCTTCTACCTTTCCATGGAAATTATTCACACCTTTCCCCAACGTCAATCAAGCAGCCCCCAACATACATACATAAAACAGATCCAAAACAGCCCCAAATATCCCTTAATATGGCAACCGAAAATTGAACTCACCATTCCTTGAGTTCTTAACAACAATATATACACAATCCTCAACCAACACATGTATATAGGAAAAGGGCAAAAATGGACAGTATCCATACCTTAATTTCGGTGGTAGTTTATTCCCTTAATGTATATCTCTTCAATAGCTTGATTCCTTTACTCACAAACCAAAAGTGAAGAGAAAAATCTCTTATTAATTAAGGATAAAGGGACTGCCAAACTTAAAAAGGGATATCTTATAGTTTAATCATGGAGAACATAATTCTTATAGTATTCTTATGATGTGCTCATGATTTTCTCACTTACCTTTAACTTAGAAGGAAGGTTTCCAAAGAACCCTAGTGAAATTTTAGGGCTGCTGCATAGCTAAGAGAGAACAAGAGAGAAAATCTTGAAAGCTGTTTTTTTTTTTGGCTAGTTAAAATGAGCTATAGGGATGGTTTTAATCCCTTTAAAAAGATCTTCTATTTGCCTAATTTCTTGGTCATTTTGGACCATAATTTATCAAGTAGATGATTCACCTACTTGCCTATTATATTGGGCCTTTGTGGATTAAAAACTATTGCGCCTTGGCTGCCCATTCTCCTCCTTTTCTCTTCTTTAATTTGGGCCAGAATTAACTTAAGTAGGTGGTAGTGTATTTGGCCAAATAATCTGGTCAAGGGAGCCTTAATAGGTGATGCACCTACTTAGCTCTTAGGTTGTTAAAAAGGTCAAAGTATCATTCACCTACTAGCTTAAATAAGTCAAGCAAGTACCTCAATATTTTATTCCATTTTAAGATCAAAATGCTTATAGTTAAACTTAAAACTTATGTACACTTGGTCACTGCATCCTTTAGATTCAAATACCTACTTAAGGGCCCAAGTATAGATACTCTCATCGATGGTAACTTAATCATACCACGTTTTAATATATGTGGGAATTCCTTCAAACCTATCTACCACCACTTATCACATAGGATACCCGAGCCCATTACCTACCCCATAAGTCCATATCAAATGCCACATGAGTAGAACTAGTACACGTGGAATATAGAGTGTTACATCTACCTTTCTCTCCTAATAAAGATATAAGTCTGGATCTCTCATTCCTTTGAAAGCAGGCATCTTCATCTTAATGCTACTAAGTTGTCCTCTTCAACCCTAGCTAGTGGTACTCTCCTTTCGTTTCTCCTTTGGTAAGCTTCCTCCAATGCATCCTCATAGTCTCCAAAAGGATTCTCATCTTGTTGGAACTAAGAAGCTCGAACTGCTTGTCTCCTAACTTGAGGCATCGGGTTTTGATGCATTTTCCTTACATCGGCTATGTTCACCGGGTTAGGAGGATTGTGGGTCACCTCTAATGCATTAAGTTATGCAAAAATCCTTCTAAGTGCCTCGGATATGTCATTGTTTTGAGTTCCAGCATCAGTATCCGTTTCGGTTTGAGACATCCCCAAAAGTTAAAAAAAAAAAAAAAAAACTCTCAATTTGACCCCTGTTTTTTAATCTCACCCTAATAGCCTAAAGGAAGGCTATACACAAAATTGGTACTAAGATAACAAAAACCAGCAAGCACACAAAGAGTGATACGGGAAAAAACAATAAAAGGCTCAAAAACTACTCAAAACAGTCCACAAATCAACTAGAACCCGAGGACCCCTTTGAGAGCAACTTTCGGCCAACAACAACAACACAAGGATTACAAGATACAAGGTGTATTTTAACACCAAAACAACAATAATGACACAAGATAAAACAAGTCACGGATTCAACACAAACATAAGGGAAATTGCATAGAAAATAAAGATAGATAGTGAGACCAAGATTATTACAAGATTAAGAACCAAGTGTATTTCAACACTAACCCCTAATAAATGTAACAGTCAAAACTACACTCTTACGGTGACCACCAAGGGAATGACCTCACCTCAAGATCTACCATTTCCAAGCAAAGATCAATACTGGCTTTTCCAAGCTCTATGCTAAGGATGGCTTTTCCAAGCCCTACAACTAAGGGTGTTATACTCTCAAAAGAGAGAAAATATGTCTTTCAATTCTTCATCCTTCAAAATCTACCAAAAATGAGCTAAAATGACCTATTTATAGTGTATTACAAAAGAAGACAAAAAGACCACTTTGCCCTTAATGATAGGTGCGGCCATGGTGTGTCAATACACCATGTATAATGTCCAAAATGCCCTTAATTAAGGTCCAAAACTGTGAGTCCTCAATCTTAAATGCTCCAAGCAATCTTCCACATGCGAGATTGCTTTAAGTTATGCTCAAAACGGGTCCTCCATGCATGTTCTTGTATTCTCGAGGTGACCAAGTCTTGAGCCTCTATATGTTGGCCTCCAAAGATGTCATCAAAAGATAAGATGGTCATTTGTCCCGTATCATCCTCCCTTTCTTGAAAAGGATTCGACCTCGAATCCAAACCTTGCAAAACTGAAGAGAGGACAAACAAATACAAACTCCTCATGGAATAAGGGTTAGGGTTAGCATAACAAATCATCTCAACATTCCAAGGTTTCACATATTTGCAATATAACCAAGAATCCTTTGAAAGGAATATTAAAAACTCAATAAAAGATGTACAAAGGATTTGGTTATAGGATACATCAAGAGTGACACTTTGCTTGTCATGTTGACCAAGCAACAAGTTTGGTGCACCAACATCACCATTTCTAAATTTGGCACCGGGGTCAAATGGGAAAAGTGGCCATAGACACGGGTCTCGACAACACTTCCCTTTCCCGTGGTCTACACCCAAACTAAATGACATACTCTCTACAATAACATACATATCATCCAAAGCAAATAGAGAGTAGAGAAAGGTATCACTCAAATCAATTTCTACTAAGGTGCTCTCATGTGTGTACTCACTACTAGTTTCCCAATAATCACCATGAGTACTCTCAACAATGAAATCACACAAAGTAGAAGAAGAAGTAGCTTCCGCAACTACACATTCCTTACCCTTAAGAGGACTCTCATCTTCCAAGAAGAGATTTCCCTCTTTAGGAGGAATGTTGTCACACCATAGTGGGTTAGCATATAGGCTATAGCTTCCAAGGCAAGTTATACCATCAATTTCACCACTAGGTTCATTAGGAGTGTTTAAATCATCTTCAAACAAGACATTATACCTAAAAAGAGTGTGATCTACCTCACGGACAGATTTGAAACAAGCAAGTTCCTCACTCTCTAAATGATCAATATCAAGTTTCAAGGATGTTTCAAACACAATATTACCCCAAGAAGAGCTCTCGGGTTCATTCTCACTTTGTTGACCAACATTTTCAAATACTTCACTCACTTGAGTCCTATTAAGCACATCACACACATACTCAAGTGGTGGACAGTTTTCACAAACAAGTTGATCAACACCCATTACACAAGACGATGTACTTCCATTCAACATATAGATTTCAACACTAGGTGGACATAAATTGATCTCACAAGAGGAGTCAATTTTGTCATCAATAGGATCAACTAGTGTATCCACACTCACAATATGTACATCATCAACAAGAGGCAAGGAATCATTAAACTCATAAATAAGTAAGCTACTACTCACACTCAATGGATTACTAGCCATACAATTATCATTCACATGCATTAAAGTGTAAGAGTTAGCTATTTTACCTTGAAGATCTTGAGTAGCCTCTTTCTTTCCATGAGGTGAAGTTCCTCCATAAGCTTGGGCAGCAACATCCTTTTGACATTGGTCACCTTCGCTAGCCATGTTGGTACCTACACAAATGTCCATAGAAATAGAAGGACAATCAAAGTTAGCACGGTTTGGTGGTAATCCCCTCACTTCGCTCAATACAACCTCTTCTTTTTCCACTCTTTTTTTACCTACCACCTTTCACTCCCTTACTCCTCTCAATCTTTTGTCTCTCATAATAATTCGAATTGGAGTAAGTAGGAACTTTTTTTTGCGGCCCAGGCAGAATGTACGTCTCGAGGCAATTTCCCCATCGGTCTTTTACAATATTAAGCGAACTTTGCATATTTGGAACTTTATTATGTGCAAACCAATCAGCACCCAAGCTCACATGACCATAGGTTATGGGGAAAACATCACACCACACCTCCTCATGGTAATTAAATTGGGAGAAGACAACTTTTACCCTCTCGGTAACCTTAAACCTGTCCAAGAAGTATGGAACAAGTAAAGGCTCGCAAAATAACCCCAAGTAATCAACCATGGATGGAACAATGTAGTTTCTATAGTACCTATCATTTAACACAACGAGGCATCCCGGTATCCCACAAATGGTCACCTTTTCGGAGTGTACACTCCTTCTCGGATCAACATTGTAAAGCACATGAGTACCCTTTGGTTTTGGAGATGCATACCCTCTTCTTCTCATTGGACAACCTACACTATAACTAGTATAACCATTCACACTATATCGACCTTGATAAGAAGTACTACAAGGTGGAGAATATGAATCTTCACACTTCTCACATGTACTCTCATCATAGCTCTCATAAGGTTTGCAAACGAAAGGGTTATTATACCTAACACCAAATCTAGGTTCGGAGTGGGGAGTGCGAGACTCCACACATATCCCAACTTCATCATAAGATCCATCACGAGGTCCTACATCATCTCCAAAGTCTAAGCACTAGGCACTTCATTCACCTCATTTTCTCCCTCAAAACAGTAACTTTCAAATCTGCCTATGTTTTGATCATGGCTATTTTCATAGCCACCGCAATCTCCCTCAACTTCATATCCATAAAAACCCTCACTACAATCATAGTCTCCCATATTGTAGTCACAATAATCCCCGGCTATCGAAGTCATGTTCCCCTTATATCACCCTTTAAACCTACAAAATGAACAAACAAGATTAGTAGTAAAGATCTCACCAACACTCGTATACACTCACCTTTGTGATTCTCACAATTGGAGCGGCGAATATTGAAAGTTGCTTATACTCCGGTAGTCAATAGGATGTCAATTCTACTTGGCAGCCGGAATAGATTCTTGTTTGATCAACTCAAGACACAAGACAGAAAATTCTACTTACGAACTTGAAACAAAAAGTTACGAAGAATTAAAAATGAGAAAAGCACACAAATAACGAAGACACGACAAAAACGGATTCAAAAACTAATTCACAATCTAGTAGGTGATTACTAGTTGCTAATTAGTACTAGAATCAAGAAATGAAACTAACGAAACAATGAAAAGAAACTTTAAAATCTGAAATTTGAGCTTCAAGGTTTTTTGGGAACATTGATGATGTGGCAATTTGGTGACATGGCAGTTTGCAATTTGGATTGGTCAAATTTTTAATTTGGGAGAGTGAAAAATCAGCTAAAGGAGGGAAAACCACAAGACTTAGAGCCTTTTTAAAAATTCAAAAGACTTTGACTTTCCTTGCACCTTTTTGGCAAGACACCTTTTTGAAAGCCTTTGTCTCCTTTCCTCTTTTGTTTGTCTTGGTATGTGCGCTTACTCTCTTTTGTTAATGAGTCTTTTTGAAAGTCCTATTGTCCCCTTTCTTTTTTTGTATTTTCTTTGGGATATGTTTCAAGACTAACAAAAGACTACACTCTTTTCTCCACTCTTTAAGATCAAACCACACCTATTGAATGTTCTTGTTCAACAATAAATGATGAACATGAAGAACAACAAGAACACTCAAAAGATTGAAACTAAACCAAATGAACTCCAAATTGAATGATTTTGGATTACTTTTGCTCACGTTAAACTCCATAACACAACCATTCATTTTCAAGCCACAATATCAACAACAAGCCTTCCAATTTTGAGCTTCACCTTACTAGTTTCTTTAACCTTAAACTCAACAATGGTGAACAACTCAAAACCACCCGGATTAAGCTCAAATCTAAGATCTAGACTCACTTAGTGTTAGGGAACAAGAACCTAACACTAGAAACAAACAAAACACACTAAAATCTCTTAAATCTAAGTCTCAAATTTCTACTCAACACACAAAAACGGGACAAATTTCTTTTTTTTTTTTTTGAGATTTTTGGTTTTTCAATACTTTTTTTTTAATTTTTCAACTAACAAGCCCAAGATTGATTTTGTTGAAACAAAATCAATCCTTGCTTTGATACGAAATCATACGGGAAAAAATAAGAGAAGGCTCAAAAACTACTCAAAACAGTCCACAAATCAACTAGAACCCGAGGACCCCTTTGAGAGCAACTTTCGGCCAACAATAACAACACAAGGATTGCAAGATGCAAGGTGTATTTTAACACCAAAACAACAACAATGACAGAAGATGAAACAAGTCACGGATTCACACAAACACAAGGGAAATTGCATAGAAAATAAAGATAGATAGTGAGACCAAGATTGTTACAAGATTAAGAACCAAGTGTATTTCAACACTAACCCCTAATGAATGTAACAATAAAAACTACACTCTTACGGTGACCACCAAGGGAATGACCTCACCTCAAGATCTATCGTTTCCAAGCAAAGATCAATACTGGCTTTTCCAAGCCCTATACTAAGGATGACTTTTCCAAGCCTTACAACTAAGGGTGTTACACTCTCAAAAAAGAGAGAAAATATGTCTTTCAATTCTTCATCCTTCAAAATCTACCAAAAATGAGCTAAAATGACCTATTTATAGTGTATTACAAAAGAAGACAAAAAGACCACTTTGACCTTAATGATAGGTGCGGCCATGGTGTGTAAATACACCATGTGTAATGTCCAAAATGCCCTTCCTTAATTAAGGTCCAAAACCGTGAGTCCTCAATCTTAAATGCTCTAACTAGTGTATCCAAGAGGAGTCAATATCGTCACAAGAGGTGGACATAAATTGGACATTACATTTAACAATAGGATTACACAAGAGGACATTACATACAACACTAGGTGGACATAAATTGATCACACAAGAGGAGTCAATATCGTCATCAATAGGATTAACTAGTGTATCCACACTCACAATATGTACATCATCAACAAGAGGCAAGGAATCATTCGACTCATAAATAAGTAAGCTACTACTCACACTCAATGGTTTACTAGCCATACAATTATCATTCACATGCATTAAAGTATAAGAGTTAGCTATTTTACCTTGAAGATCTTGAGTAGACTCTTTCTTGCCATGAGGTGAAGGTCCTCCATAAGCTTGGGCAACAACTTCCTTTTGACATTGGTCTCCTTCACTTGCCATGTTGGTACCTACACAAATGTCCATAGAAATAGAAGGACAACCAAAGTTAGCACGGTTTGGTGGTAATCCCCTCACTTTGCTCAACATAACCTCTCCTTTTTCCACTCTCGGATTACCACCTTTCACTCCCTTACTCCTCTCAATCTTTTGTCTCTCATAATAATTCAAATTGGAGTAGGTAGAACTTCTTTTTGTGGCCCGGGCAGAATGTACGTCTCGAGGCAATTTCCCCATTGGTCTCTTAATATTAAGCCAATTTTGCATATTTGGAACTTTATGTTGTGCAAACCAACCGGCGCCTAAGCTCACATGACCATAGGTTATGGAAAAAACATCACACCACACCCCCTCATGGTAATTAAATTGGGAGATGACAACTTTTACCCTCTCGGTAACCTTAAACCTGTTCAAGAAGTATGGAACAAGTAAAGGCTCGCAAAATAACCCCAAGTAATCAACCATGGATGGAACAATGTAGTTTCTATAGTACCTATCATTTAACACATTGAGGCAGCCCGATATCCCACAAATGGTCACCTTTCCGGAGTGTACACTCCTTCTTGGATCAACATTGTAAGGCATACGAGTACCCCTCGGTTTTGGAGATGCATACCCTCTTCTTCTCATTGAACAACCTCCACTAGAGCTAGTATAACCATTCACACTATATTGATCTTGATAAGAAGTACTACAAGGTGGAGAATATGAATCTTCACACTCCTCACGTGTACTCTCATCATAGCTCTCATAAACTTTGCGAACGAAAGTGATACACTACTAACTTGGAGCGTATCAAATCTGCCACAAAATCAGTCCAAACACACTACAATTCCGAGAGCTTGAAGATAACAACTCCAATATGTGAAGACAACAACAATCACGAAATTTTGAAGAAATACCAACACCAAAACAGTAGCTACACAAGGAGAACAAGAAGATAACAATAACATTAAACAATGGTTCAACAACACAAGATGATAGATTACAAGAGTACAATGTTAACAACAAGAACAACAAATGGTAGTAACTATAGTGAATCGAAAATCAGCCCCACACGGCTTCACTAAGTTACTACAAAGTTTCAAGAGTACAAAATGAAAGATAGTAACTTGACACAAAGATATCTTAGAATATATGAACCCTAACTTGAAGATAGGACCCTAAGACCAAAAGATTTCAGTACCAAGTTCTTACTTAGACCAAGAGGAACTCATGAACCTCAAGATCTCAAGTTTCTAGCCAAGAAACAACACAAGTGTAACTACACTTGTTGGACAGATTTCAGGTTCTACTCTCAAGAACAAGAGAGAGAGAAATATTCAATGTTACAAGACTTGTTGTTGTGAAATATGAAGAATGAACTAAGTGCTGAAAATAACCCTAATAGCATCTATTTATATTACACACAAAATGAAGGAAAAATGACCTTCCTACCCTTCAGTCATGGGGTGCCCTTAGAGCGTAGTTTATTATACTTCAAGGTTCATTTTCACACTTAAAAACGTTGAAGCTCTTTGGAGGATCAAGTACCAACTCACACGCAGCCATTTGCATGAATATGGCTTGTAGTTTTTGTAACTCCCGAGCTTGGCTTCGTGTGAATGGTCGAGAACGTATTGGACAGCTTTGTACACCCGTATCAGAAAGGGTTATACCTAACACCAAAATTAGGTTTGGAGTGAGAAGTGTAGGACTCCTCACATGCCCCAACGTCATCATAAGATCCATCACGAGGTCCTACATTATCTCCAAAGTCACCATAAGCACTAGGTACTTCATTTTACTAGGTCTCCAAACTTTGCTGGTCATTTTACTTCACTTTTAAGTCACAAAAAAGGAGTATATTTTAGCAAATCTCTCTACTCTCTCAAAAACAACAAGAGCAGCAACCCTATTTTTCCTTCTAGGGTTCTTGAAGAAACCCTCCCCTTTGCAGCCCAAGGTAAGTAAAAAACACTTGAGGTTTTGTTTAATTATCTCATGGGAGATTAGGGAAACAAGTTATAAGTGTTTGACTATAAGTATATGGCTGATTATAGAACAAGCTGTTTGTTCACGTTTCCTTGTTATTGAGGAACTTTTTTTCTTCTTCTTTTGTTTAAATGTGAAGTTCAAGCTCTTGAAGAGTTCAATTAAAAGAATAAGTTGCTGAATTGAGGTAAGGTGACTGCCCCATTTTGTTTTTCTTATATATGAATTTGAGAGGGGATTATGGATGTCTTGTTATTGAGAACTCAAGAGATGATGAGTTCAATAATTGATTGCTACAATAAAAGGGGTTTGGGACTATTTTGTGGACTGTTTTGTATGTATATGTTATGGGCTGCCAGGTTGAAGTTGGATAAAGGTGTGATGAGTTTGTAATGAACTATAGAAGAAAGATGTTGCGTAACACCACCGAACTAATGCTTGCTGCCCAATCTATTTTGCGTATTGTTTGGAATGTGTAATGAAGTCGAGGTGGTTTTGGTGAACCTTATAAGAACCTATATGGTATGTGGGTGTAATTGGAGGAAAAAAAAGGTTAAAATAACACCCTTGTCTGATAGATTAATAGTTGCTGCCCGGTTACTGTTTTGGGTGAAATTAAGTATCTCAAATGTGTTGATTGGTTACTAATACTAGTTTACCATATATTCTATTGTAGATAAGTAATCTAAAAGGCGGGAAGTCAAGTCGGGTTAGTTTCGGAGTCAAATAACCAGGTATGTAAGGCATACTCTATTTCACACTCTTTGACATGAAATCGTACAATTGTTCCATCAAGCAAGTTTCCGAGGTTATCCTATAACAAAGTGATAGATAATGGCAGTACATTACACTCCATGTATCCAATGACCTTGTTCCCACTCTCTAACGCATTAGAACACCTCAATACGTGCTTATTATTAAATCTGCGCGTCTATCTTCACTAGAAAATTTCAGGAATTCTCCGTTTGTTCAAATAAGACCCAGGTGTTATTTCAGCTCCTAAACACTTTATTTGTGTGCCAACAGCTCCCTACCTCATTGTTGTTGCATTAAGTGTCTATTTACATGTCTCTTATTAGCGTATTACTGGTTCAAGGTACCATAATGTGATGACCACCAAAGTAACAATCTCAAAGGCTAAATAAACTAAGTAATGCAAATTTGTAAAATGACGAGTGGTAGCTCAGGGGCATTTGCCATGGGCCGATCTCGATACCTTTATTTGTGGGTGGCAGCTCAGGGGCATAAGCCTAGCATGGGCATCCCAATCTTTATATGTAGGTGGCAGCTCAGGGGCGTAAGCCTAGCATGGGCCGATCCTAATTTATCTATTTACCACTGATCAGCTGGTCGTTTGCATTATATGGATTACAAAGATTATGAAGTAAGAAGGTAAAATAAAGAAAGAATGTAATGTACATTGTCCCACAAGTATTTATAAAGGTGGTCTACTAGTACTACTTATACACTTATATCAGATTTATATTGAGCTTTTGTATCAAGTGTGTTGTTACCTTCTGCCTTACATATTCAGTACATATTTTCGTACTGACGTCCCTCACGGGGGACCTGCATTTCATGATGCAGGCAGAGGCACTTCAGCTCATACAACTCACTAGTAGGAGCACAGGCTTTTCAGGGACTATTAGTGAGCTCCAGGTTGATTCGGGGCTTTCCGAGTCTGTTCCATATATTTTGGTATTGTACAATATTGGTCCTTTGTGGATTAAAAACTATTGGGCCTTGGCTGCCCATTCTCCTCCTTTTCTCTTATTTAATTTGGGCCAGAATTAACTTAAGTAGGTGGTAGTGTATTTGGCCCAATAAGCTGGTCAAGGGAACCTTAATAGGTGATTCACCTACTTAGTTTTTAAGTTGGTCAAAAGGTCAAAGTAGGTGATTCACCTACTAGCTTAAAATAAGTCAAGCAAGCACCTCAATATTTTGTTCCATCTTAAGATCAAAATGCTTATAGTTAAACTTAAAACTTGGTCACTTCATCCTTTAGATTCAAATACCTATTTAAGGGCCCAAGTTTATTTTCTCTCATCGAAGGTAACTTAATCATACCGCATTTCAGTACATATGGGAACTCCTCCAAACCTATCTTACCGTCACCAATCACATAGGATATTCGAGCCCATTACCTACCCCATAAGTCCATGTAGAACTAGTACACGCGGAATATAGGGTGTTACATCAATTCAGTCCAATAGTATAAGTAGGTGATGCACTTACTAGTCACCTACTAGCTTAATTAAGTCAAGCACGCACCTCACTTATTTTCTCTTAATTTTTCCAAAATCTTGATCCCTCTACTTAACTTAACACTTACCTTTAACTTTAAGCTCAAATGCCTATCTCGAGTTTAAATAAAATCTATGCTAAGTTGGTCTATGCTTGGGATGTACGGATCATTAAAAATAAACTCCAGAACCTTAGCTTCCCTCAACTCCAAAAGGAGGAATCTATCTAGAAAGCTGTGGCAAACTCCTCCCAATCTACAGGACCTACATCTGCACCTCTATTCCCCTTCCACTGCTTAAACCAGGTGTGAGCTACATCCTATAGCTGGTAAGTAGCCAACTCTACACTCTCACTAGAAGTCATGCCCACAATATCTATTACCTTCTGAACCATGTCAAGGAACTCTTGCGGATCTTCATCAGACTTGGATCCTGAAAACAAAGGAGGATTTATTCGGGTGAAGTCCAGAATCCTGGATGTGGCAGTATTAGCCACTAGGTTTGCTGGAATAGCAGTTCAATGATTGTTCTAAGCTGCTACTGAATGAAATAAAGTACTGAATGCATCTCTAAATTTGGCATAAGAGACATGCTCATTCAGGGGATCTTCTTGAATAGACGGAGGTGCAGGTTGGTTTCCATTTCTTTTTTCGTTAGTCTTTCTAGGAGGAATAGAAGGAATATTCAATTAGAAAGAGAGTTTAATTAGAGATCATACTCTTTCGCACGACATAAACAATGAAAGTAGGGAAACTTTTCCTAGAACATCTTGTAGCCTTTTGTCCGTAAGTGTGGCGCGCTTCATGCCCATGCACAAAACTCTACTCATTATAGCTTTCAAACTCCCTAGGATACTTTAAAACCTTAGTGATACGGGACAAATGGCCATCTTATCTTTTGATGACATTGTTGGAGGCCAACACATAGAGACTCAAGACTTGGTCACCTCGGGAAAACAAGAACATGCATGGAGGACCCGTTTTGAGTGCTACTTAAAGCAATCTCGCGTGTGGAAGATTGCTTGGAGAATTTAAGGTTGAGGACTCACGGTTTTGGACCCTAATTAAGGGTATTTTGGACATTACACATGGTGTATTTACACACCATGGCCGCCCCTCTCATTAAGGGCAAAGTGGTCTTTTGTCTTCTTTGTAATACACTATAAATAGGCCCCCTTAGTCTTATTTTCATTAGTTTTCAGATTTTGGAGAATGAAGAATTGAAAACATATTCTCTCTCTTTTGAGAGTGTAACACACTTAGTGGTAGGACTTGGAAAAGTCATCTTTAGCATAGGGCTTGGAAAAGCCAATATTGATCTTTGTTTGGAAACGGTAGATCTTGAGGCGAGTCATTCCCTTGGTGGTCACCGTAAGAGTGTGGTGTTGCTATCGTAAGTTCTAGGGGTCTTTAGATTTAATATATCTTTGGGTTCTTGGGTCTTATTGTAGTTTATGTCTCACTATCTATCTTTATTTTTCTTGCAAATCGTGGACTGTTTTGGGGTCTTTGTTGAATCCGAAACTTGTATTGTTGTTGTTCATCTTGTTCATCACGTTTTGTGGCTGTTTTGGGTGTCAAATACACCATTGTTATCTCGTATTGTTGTTGTTGTAGTGAATCCGAGAGTGGTCTCCATCTTGGTCCTCAAATCCTTAAGATTAGTGGACTGTTTTTGGAGTGTGTGTGGACTGTTTTGAGACAATTCTTGTGTTCCTTGGATTTCTTGTATCACTTAGGCTCTGATACCAAGTTTGAAATGCCACGAAAATACAACCTGGATGCCACACGGTGCTTACGATCCCAAGAGGCCACAAGATAACTCATGAGCACCACCTGCTGTGAGCACTGAATAAAATAGATAGCAAAATAACTTGTACGAAATTTAACTGAAAATACCTTAAGGTTTTAAATACAGCAACATGCGATTAAAAATCATAATTCTAAAAACATCTAAAAATAATACTGGGAAGACTGATAATAATAATTGGTAAACTGACTAACTGTCTGAAATAGTCTAAAAAGCCTCTAACTGACTGAGGAGTTGATGGGACAAGCCCCCAACTAACTCCGACTGACTACTAAGCTGAAAGACTGAGATAAACATAATGGTCCCCGATATATTAGGACTCACCACTGCTACTGCTACTGATGCGCTGGAATGTCTAATCACACCTGAGTGTCCGAATGATACAAACCAACTATAAAAGCACTAAAACCATCCAACAACCAAACTAAGGAAACAATAATAAAGCCAAGAATAATAAGGACAACACAAACTGAGAGAAGATATCAAAGACAACAATATGTAGAGATAGATAGATAGCGAGACATATGAATACATAAATACTAAGAACAAAAATTTATATCACACACTAAGACTTCATACAAATAACACCACACTCTTACGAAGACCTCAAGGGAATCAGAATTCCCAAGCAACCTTTATTTCTAAATGGGTAACCAACACCAAATGAATTCATCTTCGGCCATAAGTGAATCCACACTTGCACAAGTGATTCCATACTTGTATAAACACTCTCTAAGAGATGTCTTTCAAAATAATATCAAAGTTGAAGAAAAATGACCTAATAGGAGCTACTTATAGTCTTGGCTAAACTTATTACATAGGGCCTTTAATGAGACCAACAAAAGGGGCAGCCTTGGAGTGTATCCTTGGGGAAGCTTTGGAGTGTTTGAAGCCCTTCTTCACACTTCAAAGATTGTTCTCTTAGTTGGACAACCCCCAAGCTCGAGTATTTACATATTGTCTTCCAATTATATCCTTGAAAGCTAAGATGCCTCTTAGACTCGTATCATCCTCCCCCTTTTGGCAAGGATTCGACCTCGAAATGGAACCTTGCAAAATGAAAGGAAGGAAAAACATACACAAACTCCTCATGGCATGAGGGTTAGGGTTAGTACAAACAATCATATCATCATGCCAAGGTTACACACACTTCACATATAGCCAAACATCCTTTAAGACATTGGAAAAAAATTCAACATTTAGAGTGCAAAGGATTCAACTATGAAAATCATAAAGAATTTCCCTCAAGTCAGTTCCATTAACAACATAACCAAGCAAATCATAACATGTTGGAACAACTAAGGGTGGAATCAAGGAGTCCTTAAGGAGTAGATTACCCTTCTAATCACAAAAAATCATGCTTAAGTACCGCACCTCCCCTTTACCGGAACAACCTACCAAGAAATAATCAACTAGTCTATACACATAAGTGTGATAAGAAATAATGAACAAGAGTTGTTTATCAAGTGAAAACCATAGACTCTTCTTGGAACAACAAATAGACTTGCCATCCGAAATAGGGAAGCCACACATTTTATGCACATTCTAGACATTCCAAGAGACATCAATACCATCTAGGTTGGACTTTAAAGCAAATGTATTAATAGCATTTTCTACTCTAGGGTAAATGTCATCATGATACCAAGACACGGGACAAATTATGTAACCACCATACTTCAAATGATCACCGGGATCAAGTGGGAGGAGTGTCCATGTCCACGGGCTTAGGAAACACTTCTTTCCCCTAAGATTACCACCAATACAATCATTTACACCCTCTATAGTAACATGATCATCAACAAATACAATTAGAGGGTTATTCCCATTCAATCGACCAATATTTTCAACATCACCATTTTCACACACAAGTCGGTCCTCATGACTTCAGAAGACAATATACCATCACTTGTCACAATAGCTTCAACACTAGGTGGACACAAATCAATCTTGCTAGAAGAAATAATTTTGTCATCATTAGGAGTAGTGTATCCACAATCTCAGTTGAACATTATCATTATCAAGTAAAGAGACATTCGGCTACATAAATATAAGCTATCATTCACACTTAGTTGGCTACTAGACTCACTCACTAGAGTGCAAGAGTTAGCTTTGTTACCTTATAGCTCATTTGGAGCATGTCCACTTAAGGAAGCTTGACAAATTGGTGGATTGGAAAGGGTGGATTTGGGAAAACTTGGATGCTCCTTTTTTTCTTCACACTCTTCTTGTATCTCAATATCAAGCTTCTCTCCATCTTGAAAACTGACCTAATCAGCCTCGAATTCTATCACCATCTCTTCTCTTAGTTGTATGGGGTGATTTTGGTTTAGTGGATCTTGTGGAGGAGGCATTGGATTACATTGGTGATGTATTTGGATTTTTGGCATGGAATTTTGTGGAGTGTGGTGTCTTGGTAAGGTGGATTTGGGACTTGGTGGTTTGAATTTTATGGAGGCTTTGGTGGATATAATCTATCAACCCTCGTTTTCATTCTAATTACTCCATCCATCAAGGATACTATTTCATCCCTCATAGCATCCATATTACTTCTCAAGGCATCATTATCATTCTTCATTTCCCTCCGCAAGGCATTATCACTCCTCATTTCTCAGTCAAAGGCCTCAACAAAGCCATCAAGGCTCCAATAGCATCATTTCCCAAAGGTTGGGAAGTAGTACCTTCGGATTCCATGGCAAATGTACCTAAAAGAACAAAAAAAAACAACAAGCAACACAACCATCAAGTTAGTTCAAAAGCCTCACCACATTCTCACTCAACCTCACCTCACACTTGGCTTCACAAGTGTTGAATAATTGGAAATACTTGGCAAGTTACTAGAGTGGTGAATAAGCTTTGGTACGGAATCAATTTTTGTTTGATATGACTCAAATAAAAATGATGTACGGACTTGAAACAACAAACTACTACGAATTCAAAAATGAGAAAAGCACACAAAAATCGAAGACACGAAACGAACGGACTCTAATATAATACCAAACTAGTAGGTACTCACTAGCTTACTAGTTAGGGATACAACCAACAAAATTGAAACTAGAAACAACAATTAGAAACTAGGAAATCTAAATTTGAACTCAATTCGGCTGGTCACCAAAGTGATGACGTGGCTGCTTGTGGTTGGATGTGACTTTCAAAATTTTCAATTCCCAAATTCTTGTCTCGGCCAAACAACACTTAAGGAGAAGAAGGATTTCGGTTTTGAGGGTGTAAGGATGCAATTTAGAGCTCTTTCAAGCCTTCAATTTAGATCGAAAAGAATTGGTCCCCCCCTTGTACTTGCAAGTGTACTTTGTTGTCCCCCTGTCCCCTCCTTCTTTTGGAAGAATGGAATATTCTTTGAATATGCTTTTGAACTAACAACTTTTTCACTCTCTTTCTTCCCTATTTTGGATCAAACAACCTTCTTGAATATTCTTCTTCAATAATCTATGAAGATGAAGAAGAACAACATGAATATTCAAGAGTTGACCAAAGTTTGACCACAAGGCAAATGAACCCTAAATTCAATTTTTCTTTCGGATCTAGGTTCGCTTTGCTAAGACAAGCTTAAATAATATCAACAAACCATCCACAAAACGTCACAAATACCACAATCCACACGAAATCCACCCATAAAAAGCTTCAAACACGTTTTCAACAATGGTGGAATGCACAAACACAATCGGATCTTGCTCAAAACTTAGATCTAGACTCCCTAGGTTCTAAGGAACAAGAATCTAGCACTTGAATCCAACAAAACAACACAAAAACATGTATATCTAAGATTTAAAATGCTGTCCAAGTACAAAAACGTGAAACACATTTTTTTTTAATTTTCTTGACTCTAGACTCTTTTTTTGTGGAGATTTTCTTAGATCCAAGACTTAGAGTTGTGGAAACAACTCAAATACATGGCTTTGATACCAAATAATAGCCTAAATGAAGGCTAAACACGAAAATGGATACACAAGGAACAAAAAACAGCAACTAGAAGAAAGGGAGATGAAGAAGAATGCATAAAATGTAAAGATAGTAGAAAGACCTTTACTCCTACGAAGTGATTAATAAAAGATGGTGTATCAAACCATCAATCACACCTCACCAATAGAAGCTTAAACCTTCCTCTTAGGTGGACCAAAGGACACACTTCCTCAATCACACCTTTCTTGCCAAATGTTCAACACAAATGAAATCCATCAATTGTATTAAACTCTCAAGTTTTTTTTGTCTTTTCCAAGACCTATAGACTAAGATGGCTTCTCCAAGCCCTACACTAAGGAAAGAAACTACACTAAGAGTAATACTCAATTTCAATTCATTAAAGTCTCATGAAAAATGAAAGCTAAGGATCTATTTATACTATTACAAGACAATGTCTAAAATACCCTTAATGAAGGATGCTCCTTTAGAGTGAAGAAAAGGATTCTCAAAAGACCATAATATCCCTAAGTTGAGGTGCATTTAGAGTGTATTCAAGGCTGTCTTGGAGTGTATTAAAAGCTCTTCTTCACGTTTTAGCAAATACACTCCCGTAGTAGAAGGCATCATGCTCTCATAAACTCCCATTTGCATGAACAAGGATTGAAAAGGCTCCAAAAGGGTCTTTAATCCGAAGCTTGAACCTTTGTATCAGTGATTGATACAAGGATTGAAGAGCATAAAAGAGTACAAGGTATTGTCAAAGGTTCAAGCTTCAGAATTGGCAAGTGTTTGGAGCCTTTTAAATCCTTGACAAGTTGAAGGAGGAGAAGGGAACCATTACACTCAAGAGGCGCCTTACTTGAAAGACAAGATGGACCTTTCACACTATAATTAGACACTCAAGAGGCACCGATTGTTAGGGCTATTATGGTCCTTTCAGACTTTCTTTTTACACTTCAAAGGAGCAACCTTCATTAAGGGTATTTTAGTCTTTGTTTTGTAATAGTATAAATAGGCACCTTAGCTATTATTTTCCTTAGTTTTTGACATAATGAATTGAGTGAATTTTCAGATTGTAATATTAGTGTTAGCTTGTAGTATTCTCCTTCTCCTTAAGAGAGAGAAACTGAATTAGGGTTAGCACAATTGATGAATTTCACTTGTGTTGACAAATTGGCAAGAAAGGTAGGTTTTGAGGAGTGTGAATTCCCTAAGAGGAAGGTTTGAGCTTCTATTGGTGAGGTGTGATTGATGGTTTGATACACCTTCCTCTTAGGTGACCCAAGGAAACACTCTTCCTCAAACCACCTTTCTTGCTAAATTATCCAAACCAAGTGAAACCCTAACTCCAAATATTCTTGGACCTTAATTTCAGATTCTAAGACCTAACTCTAGAGAGTAAAGCTACAATATAAGAGTAATATCGATGTCATCCAAAAGAAAGAAGAGACAAAGGGAATAATCAAGTACAATTGAAAGTACATGAGGGGACCAATCCATTTTGAATTAATTTGAAGCTCCAAAAGGGCTCCAAACCTTTAATTTTTCCCTCCCAAATGAAATTTCATCTTCTTCTAAGTGTTTTTGGCTGAAACAAGTGAATTGGGATTTGAAAATTTTGAAAAGTGACGTCCAATCATAAGTTGCCAGGTCATCACTTATACAAACGACCAAATTGAGTTCTAAGATTTCTAAATTTTTTATTTGTTGTTTCTAGTTGCTTTTGTGTTGATTCTACCACTAATTACCAAACTAGTAATTACCTACTAGGTTGATAATTAGTCTAGAGTTCTTTGTTTCATGTCTACGCTCCTTTTGTACTTTTTATCGTTATTAAGTCATAGTAACTTGTTGGTTCAAGTCCGTATATCTTTTTTTTTTAGTCTTATAAAATAAAAATTAATTCTGGACCAAGGCATATTCACCACTCAATTCACTTGCCAAGTATTGTCAAGCTTTCAACACTTGTGAAACCAAGCAGGAGGTAAGAAACGAGAGTGAGGGTGGTGAGGCTCTTTTTGAACTAACTTGTTTGTTCATTTTGTAGGTTCGTTTCTTTCTTTTAGGTACCATGGCTGCCTATAGTTTTGATGCCACATTTGATCGCATCAAAGACGATTGGGATAGCTTCATTGAAGATATGCGCCAAATGCTTAGTGCACTAAATCCCAATTTTGAAAAAGTGAGTCCAAAGGGAAACCTTGACATATTCACTTGTAATGCGGAGCATGAAGGCTGACCTAATGCAAAACCAAGTGAAGAACACACTTCCCATGATCTACAAGGTAACAAAGTTATCTTCTACACTCCTAGAAACTTAAATTATTGTGATGTGGCTAGATGATACGGGAATAATCACGGTTATGGACTTAGGAGAGTGCATGTTGGACCCGAGCCTTGGTATGTGCAATTGAAGTGTAAAAGAGGCCCAAAATGCACCCAAATCAGCCCATAAATTACACTAGATGGGTGCCCATTCTTGAAGGGCCTTTTTGGTCATTTTAACTTCTATTTGTTTTGTAATATATAAGGAACATGTTAGGGATTATTCACTGATACGGGACAAATAAGAGAACACAAAACAACTCCAAAACAGTCCACTAATCTTAAGAATTTGAGGACTAAGATGGAGACCACTCTCGGATTCACTACAACAACAAGAAGAACGAAATATAAGGGTGTGTTTCAACCCCAAAACAGGATCAACACAACAAGAACAAGATGAACAAAATGGTTACAAAATTCGGATTCAACAAGTCACAAAAATAGTCTACTATGAATCTACAAAGTGCAATAAGATAAAGATAGGTAGATAGACCAAATGAGGGAATAATATTAACAACCCAAAACTTGTTACACTCTTGGACTGTTAATACTACTCACAACACAAACCTATCTCTTACGTTGGTACAAGAGTGACCTCGATCTCCCAAGCATCCAACGTTTCCAAGCTTGAATCCAACACGAGTGATTCCACACTCAAGTTGATTTCCCTAGTTACACAAGTTTCAGATTTGTGGTCTTCTCTCCTTAGAGAGGAAATGTTTCTAAGTGTTATACAACATCCATATTTAGCAAAGTCTAATGAATGAAACCCTAAAAGGTTCTATTTATAGATATTACAAAAATAGTGTGAAATATCCATAATAGCCCTTCAAGAGTGGGCTTCCCCTTTAGTGTTTGTAGTGGTCCATTTTTGGTTTGTATTTGGGCCCTTAATTACGCTTCTCTTGCACACTCACTTGGACGACTTCAGTACACACCCACAAGAGTCCATCTACGTGGATCGCACTCGTATCATTCACTTAGTTTTTGGATATTATTGTAAGTCTTGTAAGACTTGAAATACCATAGTTAGGGCTTGGAAAAGCCACCAACTGAAAATAGGATACAACAATAGGGTGGATTCTCTTTTGTTGTTGCTTGCTTGGAAACATTGATGCTAGAGAGGTGCAATCCGATCTTGTGTCACGTAAGAGATAGGTTTATTGTTGTGTGCAGTGTTAAGGGTCCAAGAGTGTCCATTAATAGGTTCTTAAGATTATACCTTCATGTGGTCTATCTATCTATCCCTTTACTTTCTTGTAATCGTGTTTAGTATTTGTGTTGTAATCTTGTGTTTTTGTTGTTATTGTTAAATCCGAATCTTGTGCTTTTGTGTTCATCTTGTTATTCACGTATTGTTTCTGTTTTGGTGTGAAATACACCTTGTTCACCTTGTATTCTTGTTGTATTTGTGAATCCGAGAGAGGTCTCCAATCGGTCCAAGGATCTTAGTGATTTGTGGATTGTTTTGGAGTGTGTTTGTGGACTGTTTTTGAGTGATTTCGTGTCTTCCAAGTTTCTATTGTATCACTAGTAGTAGCCAAAGTGGTGTAGTTTTGGATTTTCTTGATGAAGAAGTGTGTGAATCTTCCTTTTGTGATACCCTTAGTGTTGTTAGGTTGCATAAGGACCAAACTCTTGTTGTGAGTACGCAAGCACTAGTTGTCCTTTAGATGACAAAATCAATTCTTTTCGTAAGAATGATTTGTGTCCATCTAGTGCTAGCACTTATGACTTGAATGAGGTTCCCCTACCAAGTGACAAGAGTATTCACACACTAGTTGACCCTTGTGAAAGCCAAGGTGAGTCTACGTTGGTATGTGAGTTGCCAACAACTAGTAAGGTTGTGAATGATGATCAACCTACTCCTGAAGTTAGTAAGTCTCAAGTTAGTAATGATGTTGATAGAGTTGAACATAGGATTGGAGATGATTCTTTGAGCATGTTGTATTATGAAAGCCATATTGATAGATTTGCTCAAAGAAACCAAGAAAAGGCACAATCGGATGAAGGTGACCTTGAATTGCTTGAATTGTAGGAAACCCGAATTGTGATTGTTCTTGTGAACATGTTTTTGTGTGTGATCCCTTTGCTTCTCATGGTGACTAATATCTATGGGGAAACTACTCTCTTGAAATAGTAAGTGGTGCATGCTTAGAGATTCCATTTATTTCTTCTTTGTGTGTTTCCTATGTTGAGCATCCTAGTGGTGATGAATTTAGAACTAGTGAGTACTTGTATAAGGGCACCATAGTTGAAGTTGATTTGTGTGACACCTTTCTCTACTCTCTATTTGGCTTTGATGATATATATTCTATTGTAGAGAGTATGTCTTTTAGATGGGGCGAAGCCTATAGGGAAAAAGAGTGTTGTCTAGATCCATGTCTAAGGCCACTCTTTCCATTTGACCCTGGTACCAAATATGGATATGAAAATGCTGGCACACCCAACTTGTTGCTTGGTCTACATGACAAGCAAGGTATTATTCTTGAAAACCTGGGGGCAAATGTGTCATTGTCGTCTTGGGATAATGCTTCTAAATGTGCATCCTTGCTTGAGACATTTGTGCTTGAATTGAATGAATCCAAACTTGTGGATGCCAAGTTGATGTTTTACTTGAAAGAAGGAAGCGATATGTGTTTAAATGACTTGATTCCAACCTTATGTGCTAAAACTATTGAACCAATTGGTATTCTTATAGATTATAGCACCTTGGATAATACCTTTACACTTGATGCTTTCCCATACTACCTCTTTTCTTATGATGATATCCATGCTAGTCTTGTTTGCTTTATGTAGGGGTAGGATATTTGTTTGTTGGTCCACTTGGAGTTACAATGCTATATGGCTTTTGTGGACCTTTGTAGTTGTCATACCTCTTGATGTTTGCCTTAGCCGTGTCCTTTTTTATGCTTGTGGTAGGTGTTTCATGATCATAACGAGGGATAGTTGGTTATATTCCAAAAGTGTACCACATTGGCATGTTCACCTAATTTGTGGTACTAATGCTAACCCTCTTATCACGAGGATTGTGTGCTTGTTTTTTCCTCTTTTTTGTTTTGCAAGGTGCAAATTTGAGGACAAATTCCTTTCAAGATGGATAGGATGATACAAGCATGAAGAGAATAAAAGAGTACAAGGTATTTTCAAAGGTTCAAGCTTCGGAATTAGCAAGTGTTTAGAGCCTTTTAAAGCCTTGGCAAGTTGAAGGAGGAGAAGGGAACCATTACACTCAAGAGGCGCCTTACTTGAAAGACAAGATAGACCTTGCACAGTATAATTGGACACTCAAGAGGTGCCCATTGTTAGGGCTATTATGGTCCTTTAAGACTTTCTTTTTACACTCCAAAGGAGCACCCTTCATTAAAGGTATTTTAGTCTTTGTTTTGTAATAGTATAAACAGGCACCTAAGCTCTTATTTTCCTTAGTTTTTGACATAATGAATTGAGTGAATTTTCAGATTGTAATATTAGTGTTAGATTGTAGTATTCTCCTTCTCCTTAAGAGAGAGAAACCGAATTAGGGTTAGCACAATTGATGGATTTCACTTGTGTTGACAAATTGGCAAGAAAGGTGGGTTTTGAGGAGTGTGAATTCCCTTGGTCCACCTAAGAGGAAGGTTTGAGCTTCTATTGGTGAGGTGTGATTGATGGTTTGATACAACATCTTTTGTTAATCACTTGATAGAAGTAAGGGTCTTTCTATCTATCTTTACGTTTGTGCAATCTTCTTCTTCATCCCCTTTCTTTTGTGTTGTTTTTGCTTGCTGATTTTGCATCTTGTGTGTCCATTTCATGAATTCCTATTCTTCTCTTGTATCCGTGATGCACCTAATTGCTTAATTTCTTAGTTGGGCTCCATTATATTTGGGCCTTGGCAGATTTGTGAGTTGGGTCATTTATCCATTTTCTTCCCCTTTTATTCAATTTGGGCCCAAATGAGTACATTAATATAAGGCCAAATCTGATCCATAGACATGGGTCCATTAATTTGGTCCAAATAAATAGCTTAAGTAGGTGACTCACCTACTAGCTTAATTAAGTCAAGCAAGCACCTTAATTAAGTCACTTTAAACTTTAGATTCAAATATCGACTTACGATTTCAAGTTAAATAGTTGTATCGATGTTAACTTGATTGTGTCACATAAAAAGGTACGGGCAACATCTAGAATTCCATCTACACCATTAATATTTGCATAACAAATCTCTCATCCATTACCAACCACAAGGCTATACCAAGTTACATATAAATAGAACAAGTACATGCAATGTACGGGGGTGTCACATCCCCCCCTTAGGAACATTCATCCTCGAATGTTAGCATAACTGTCCAACCAAAACAAGCTCAAGCCTAAGCTAAATATCCCTATTATCACATAGTATTTATATATTATACTTACTTGTTATTCCTCTAATTCAGACTCTTGGACTTTCTCATTATATGCAAATAAAGGGGTACTTGGATTTCATCGCTTCTTCAGCTTCCCATGTGATCTCGTCTACTTGCTGATTCCTCCAAAGCACTTTTTGGGAAGCTATTTATTTATTCCTTAACTTCTTAACTTGTCGATCTAGAATAGCAACAGGTGTTTCTTCATAGGTGAGATCTTCCGTAACTTGTACATCTTCAGTGAGAGTAATATAAGATGGATCTCCGATGCACTTTCGAAGCATGGAGACGTGAAATATTGGATGAACTGTTGAGAGCTCTTGGGGTAGCTCTAATTCATAAGCGACTTGGCCAAACCTCCGAGTAATCTTATATGGGCCTATATAACGTGGACTTAGCTTTCCTTTCTTACCAAATCTCATTACCCCTTTCATTGGTGACACCTTCAAAAACATCCAATCACCGATAGAAAACTCTAACCCCTTTTTCTAATATCCGCATATGATTTGTGTCGTCTTTGGGCTATTTTCAATCATTGTTGGATCACTTTAACCTTTTTCACAGCTTGATGAACAAGATCTGGCCCGAACAAGGCAGTTTCACCCACTTCAAACCATCCAAATAGTGATCTACACTTTCTTCCATATAAAGGTTCATATGGTGCTATTTTGATACTTGAATAATGGCTATTATTATAGGCAAACTCGATGAGAGGTAAATGATCATCCCAACTACCTTTAAAGTCCAATACACAAGCTCGTAGCATATCTTCAAGTGTTTGAATGGTACGTTCTTCTTGTCCATCTGTTTGAGGGTGAAAAGCTATGCTTATAGTAACTTGTGTTCCCAAATTTCTCGAAAAAGATTTCCAAAAATTTGTAGTAAATTGGGCTCCCCTATCTGATATAGTAGAGGTTGGTACTCCGTGTAGTCAAACAATCTCTTTGATATATATTTTTTCATACTCTTCAACTGTGTAAGTGGTCTTAACCGGTAGGAAGTGTGCTGATTTGGTAAGCCTATCAACTATCAACCATAAGGAATTGAACTTTCAAGGTGTACGAGGTAAACCAGTGACGAAATCCATGTTGATCATGTCCCACTTCCAAATTGGAAGATCTATACATTGTATATAACCCCGGGGCTTTTGATGCTCTACTTTAACTCTTTGACAATTTGGACATGCGGCTACAAATTCTGCAATGTTCTTCTTCATATCACCCCACCAATATATTTCTTTCAAATCCTGATACATTTTAGTTGATCCCGGATGGATGGAATACCTTGAATGATGTGCCTCTATCATAATCCTCTTTCTTAGCCCATCTATATTTGGCACACACAATCTATTTTGTCACCGAAGTACTCCCTCTTGCATAAGCTCAAATGCCTTTGTCATACCATATTGTACATTCTCCTTAAGCTGTAATAGAATAGGATCTGCATATTTCTTCTCTTTCACTTCGGCTACTAATGAAGATTCTTCCGCATTATGCACAATAAGCCCCTCATTTGGAGTTTCAAGAAGGTGAACCCCCAAATTGGCTAGTTGGTACAAATCTTTAGTCATCCCTTGTCTTTCTATAGACGGCGCCATAGCCTTACGACTAGTCTAGATCTAAGATTTGAGCAAGATCCGAATTGTTTTGAGCATTCCACCATTGTTGAAGTTGTGTTTGAAGCTTTTAGGTGGGATCTCGTGTGGTGTGTTGTGGTTGTGACCTTTTAGTAGTTATTTTGTGTTATTTGTGCTTGGCTTGGCAAAGGAACCCTAGATCTACAAGAAAATTTGAATTTGGAGGTCATTTGCCCTGTGGTCAAACTTAGTCAACTCTTGAATATTCATATTGTTCTTCCTCATCCTCATGTCTTGTTAAAGAAGAATATTCAAAAGTGCTTCTTTGATCTAGAAAAAGGAAGAAAGAGTGTGGAAGTTGTTTGTACAAAGAATATTCCTAGCATATTCTAAGTCATCTAAAAGAAAAAGGGAACAAAGGGAATATTCAAGTACAATTGAAAGTACAAGGGGGGACCAATTCAATTCAAATCCATTTTGAAGCTTAAAAGGCTCCAAAACTTGGATTCCCCCCCTCAAAATCGTCCCACACTCCATTGATTGAAGATTTGGCCGAGACACAAAATTTGAAGAACAAAAAATTTTGCAAAGTAACGTCCAATCACAAAGTGCCATGTCATCACTTTGGACAACTGTATTTTGAATTCAAATAAAGTTTCCTAGTTTCAATTTGTTGATTCTTAGTTACATTTTGTTGATTCTATCACTAATTGTGATACAAGAATAAGCTACTAAAACTGAAAATGGACACTAAAGACACAAAAATCAGCAACCACAAGTATAGGAAAACAACACATAGAAAGGAGATGAAGAAGAAGATAGCATAAATGTAGAGATAGGTAATGAGACCCTTACTATCACCAATGATTAGCATAAGAATGTGTCTCAAACATTCAAACACACCTCACCAATGGTAGTTCAAACCTCACTCTTAGGTGGACCAGAGGAATTCACACTCCTCAATCACACCTTTCTTGCCAATTGATCAACATAAGTGAAATCCATCAAATGTATTAATCTCTCAAGTTTGGATGTCTTTTCCAAGACCTACACTAAGATGGCTTTTCCAATCCCTACACTAAGGAAAGAAACTACACTAAGAGTAATAGTCAATTTCAATTCATCAAAGTCTAATGAAAATGGAAGCTAAAAGGTCTATTTATACTATTACATAACAATGACTAAAATGCCCTTAATGAAGGGTGCTCCTTTGGAGTGTTAAAGGGAGGTCTTAAAAGACCACAATGCCCTTAGTTGAGGCACCTATGTGATGTAGAAATCCCTTCTTCTCTCTTCAATTTGGACAAGGCTTGTAATAGTTCCAAAAGGTTTTCAAGCACTTGTAAATCCGAGACTTGATCCTTTGACAATCTGAAGCTTGAACCTTCTACAAGACCTTATAATCCTTGTGCTTTTTATGCTTATATCATCCTCTCCATCTTGAAAGGAATTTGACCTCAAATTCACACCTTGCAAAACCAAAGAGAGGGACAACAAGCACACAATCCTCATAATAGGAGGGTTAGCATTAGTGCCATAATTATACAGACACACCAAGGGGGCACACTCTTGGAATATAGAAAATGAAACACTTACTACAAGCATTACAAAGGACACGACTAAGATGGACATCAAAGAAAGAAGAGTGCAACTCGAAATCACCATCATATATATCAACAAGCCAAGGTTGTTCATATTTGAAATACATCCACGGGTCCTTGGTGTGTGACATGAAAAGCTTAGCATGAATGGCACAAAGTAGGTGGTTTTGGCCAATATCAAGAGATAAGGAAAGTACAATGGTTTAATGGCTTTACTATGCTCAAAAGGTAAGACTACCTTTGGCTTAGGAAACATAAGATACATTTGTTTCATTACCTCTACAAAGGACCTCATCAAATATGGTTCCACTATTAATCCTAAGGTCCACCTCACCGACATATCATTATCATTCAAATAAGGAATCCATCCACCAAACTTACGACCTACACACATTACACATTCAAAAGTAACATGGTTATCATCATAGGTAAAGAGATAGTATAGGAAGGAATCAAGTATGAAGACTTCATGCCGAGGGGTTACACTTTTAAAGTACAACCAACAATACCTTTTTTTGACAATGAAACATCTAGTGTGGGCATTACAAATGATAGGGATAAGACAAAATCAAGGGGGAATGATCACAAAACGAGACAATTTTTCTCCCACCCCACTAGTGCACCGGGATCAAATGGATGAAGTAGCCAAGGGCATAAGCCGAGGCTACTCATCCCTTTTACTAGAAAATCAAGCCCAAAATCACCCAAGGAATTACTCACAACTGTGACATACACATGGTCACTATGAGCAAGACTAAAATCATGGCTTTCATCACACAAGTTCAAAGGACCATATTCATCATCCAGATCAACATTACAAGCATCAACACTAACTTGAAAATTTTCAATCATACCATTCACATGTTCAAGTAGTGGACTACATTCATGAGTAAGTTGACACTAGTTGTTGGCAACTCACATACCAATGTAGACTCACCTTGTTTTTCACAAGGGTCAATTCACATGTTCAAGTAGTGGACTACATTCATGAGTAAGTTGACACTAGTTGTTGGCAACTCACATACCAATGTAGACTCACCTTGTTTTTCACAAGGGTCAACTAGTGTGTGAATACTCTTGTCACTTGGTAATGTGATACAAAAACTAACCTACTAAGATGAAATTAAGGCCAAAAGAAACAAAAACCAGCAACTAAAGAGAAAGAAAACAACATATAGAAGAAAAGAGATGAATAAGAGAATGCATAAAATGAAATGGATAGTAATGTGATGTAACATCCCGTATCTTGCTTGTACTTATTCTAATTATATGGAACCTGGTATGGTCATATGGTATAGGTAACAGATGAGATTTGTTATGAAATTATTAATGGTGTAGATGGAATTATAGAGGCTGCCTGTACAGTTTAATGTGATGCAACCAAGTTAACGTCAATACGACCATTTAAACTTGGGATCGTAAGCTAGTATTTGAATCTAAAGTTTAAAGTGACCAAGTGTGTATAAGTTGTAAGTTCTATTCAGGTGATTAGGAGCTGGAAATGGAAGGAAATATTGAGGTGCTTGCTTGACTTAATTAATCTAGTAGGTGAGTCACCTACTTGAGCTATATGATCCAAGTTAATGGACCAAGTCCATGAATCAGATTTGGGCCTTTATTAGAATACTAATTTGGGCCAAAAATTAAGTAAAAGAAGAAGAAAAATGGGAAAAAGGCCCAAAGCTCAAATCTGCCAAAGCCTAAATATAATTGAGACCAACTAAGAAATTAAGCAAGTAGGTGCATCACCTACTTTGACATTTTGAGCTGTTTGGACTCCTTAAGTAGGTGCATCACCTACTTGGGCCAATTTGATTAAATTTGTGGTCCGAAATCTGCTAAGTGGATGGCCAAAAAAATAGAGGCTTTATAAGAAGAAGTTGCTGGCCATTTCCCTCATTATTAAGTCATAAAGAAGGGTTACATTTCACAAACTCTCTCTACTCTCTTTTAAAATGCAAGGAGCAGCCCTATTTTCCTTTCTAGAGTTCTTGGAGAAACCCTAACTTTTGCAGCAAAAGGTAAGTGAAAACACTTTAGTTTTTGTTTAATTATCTCATTGAAAACTAGGAGAATATGTTAGAAGTGCTTAATTATAAATATATGGCAGAATATAGAATAAGCAATCTGCTCACTTTTCTTTGATACTAAAGAACTTCTCTTTTCTTCCTTGGTTTAAAGTGTGAAGGAAAGTTCAAGTTCTTGAAGAGTTCAATTAAAGGAATAAGTTGCAGAATTGAGGTAAGGTGACTGCTCCATTTTGGTTCTCCTTGTATATGAATTTGAAAGAAAGTTATGGATGTGTTGTTATTGAGAACTCAAGAGATGATGAGTTAGATAATGGGTTGCTACAATAAGAGTGATTTGGGACTATTTTGTGGACTGTTTTGTATGTTCATGTTATGGGATGCCATGTTGCTATTGGAGAAGGGTGTGATTAGTTTGTAATGAAATATAGAAGAAAGGTGTGGTGGTACACCACCGAACTAATTATTGCCCTTATTTACTTCCCAATGTGTTTTGTGTGTTGTTTGGAGGGTGTAATGAAGCTGAGGTAGTTCCGGTGATCTTATAAGGACATGTATGGTATGTGGGTGAAATTGGAGGAGAAAAGGGTTAAAATAACGTCCTTGATTGACAGATTACGTGTTTACTGCCCAGTTACTGGTTTGATGAAGTTAAGTAGCCTAAATGTGTTGGTTGGTTGTTGATACTAGTTTACCATATATTCTATTGTAGATAAGTAATCTAAAAGGCGAGAAGTCAAGTCGAGTTAGTTTTGGAGTCAAATAACCAGGTATGTAAGGCATACTCTATTTCACACTCTTTGGCATGAAATCGTACAATTGTTCAATCAAGCAAGTTTCCGAGGTTATCCTATAACAAAGTGATACATAATGGAAGAACATTACACTCCATGTATCCAATGACCTTGTTCCCACTCTCTAACACATTAGAACACCTCAATACGTGCTTATTATTTAATCTGCGCGTCTATCTTCACTAGAAAATTTCAGGAGTTCTCCGTTTGTTCAAATAAGACCCATGTGTTATTTCAGCTCCTAAACACTTTATTTGTGTGCCAACAGCTCCCTACCTCATTGTTGTTGCATTAAGTGTCTATTTACATGTCTCTTATTAGCGTATTACTGGTTCAAGGTATCATAATGTGATGACCACCAAAGTAACAATCTCAAAGGCTAAATAAACTAAGTAACGTAAATCTGTAAAATGACGAGTGGTAGCTCAGGGGCATTTGCCTAGCATGGGCCGATCTCGATACCTTTATTTGTGGGTGGCAGCTCAGGGGTATAAGACTAGCATGGACCGATCCCAATCTTTACATAGGTGGCAGCTCAGGGGCATAAGCCTAGCATGGGCCGATCCTAATTTATCTATTTACCACTGATCAGCTGGTCATTTGCATTATATAGATTACAAAGATTATGAAGTAAGAAGGTAAAATAAAGAAATAATGTAATGTACATTGTCCCACAAGTATTTATAAAGGTGGTCTACTAGTACTACTTATACACTTGTATCAGATTTCTATTGAGCTTTTGTATCAAGTGTGTTGTTACCTTCTGCCTTATATATTCAGTACATATTTTTGTACTGACGTCCCTCACGGGGGACCTGCATTTCATGCTGCAGGCAGAGGCACTTCAGCTCATACAACTCACTAGTAGGAGCGCAGGCTTTTCAGGGACTATTGGTGAGCTCCAGGTTGATTCGGGGCTTTCCGAGTCTGTTCCATATATTTTGGTATTGTACAGTAAGTCAAGAGTAGGGCGGGGGTTTGTCCCGACCCTAACTAAGTCTATGTATCTTTTAGAGGCTTTGTAGACTAATGTAAAGTTATGGTAGTGTTTTGTCTTTAGATGTGGTGGCCCCAACGACCAAGTATTGTATAATATCATGTTTTTCAGAACCTTTAGTTGTTATAGTTATATGCATGGGAAGTACAAGTTCTTGGAATTGGTTCTCTCGGGCCTTTACGGCTACGAGTGCCTATCCGCCCCAATAGGGTTTGAGGCGTGACATGTGACATACACCAACACCAAAGAATAACACCAAGGTGTGTCTCAAATACCTAGGCATACAAATCCTATGGTGGATAACACCACACTCTTAGGTAGACACAATTAGGGTTAGCATAATTGATGGATTTCACTTGTGATGCCAACACAAGCTCTCTTTGGTTTCTAAAATTACAATGAAAGAGTATTCTTTCAATATTCATCAAAGCTAATAAGAATAAAGGCTAAAATATCTATTTATACTATTACATAGCAGAATACTAGAATGCCCTTAATGAGAGCTTAAAGGAGGTGCCTCTTGAGTGTTAAATTGGAGTTTGAAAAGTCCATCTTTCCCTTCAATTGAGGCGCCTCTTGAGTGCCTAAGTTCCCCCTCCTTTTCTTCACTTGAACAAGACTTCAAAATGCTCCAACACTTAGTCAGTTTCGAAGCTTGGTCCTTTGAGAAGTTCTTACAATCCATAAGCATTTTAGGCTTGTATCATCCTCTCCATTTTGAAAGGAATTTGTCCTCAAATTCGTACCTTGCAACTCCAAAGAGAGGAAAAAAAACAATCACACATTACTCAAGGGAGGAGAGTTAGCATTAGTACCACAAGTAATGTAGACAAGCCAAGGTTGTTCACTTTTGACATACATCCATATGTCCTTGGTATTTGTCATGAAAAACTTGGAACAAAGGGTGTAAATAAAGTGAATGGCATCAGCATCAAAAGGAAATGCACTTGACCAAAAATTACTCCATCCACATCCCAAAGGAACTCCGGGATCAAATGGAAGTAGAAGGCATAGGTGTAAGTCGAGATGACCCACTCCTTTCATTAGACTAATTTACTCACAATCATTCAAGGTATTACACACAACTTTGGCATACACAAGGCCAAGACTAATATCATGTCACACAAGTTCAATTAACCATGTTCAATATCAAGTTCATCATTAGAAGCATCATCACTAACTTAAACTTTTTCAAACATACCATTTTCATGTTGAGGTAGTGAGCTAGTTTTAGGAGCAAGTGGATCATTATTCACAACAAAAGAATTACTAAATGATACAAGAATAAAATGCTAAAAACGAAATTAAGGACTCAAGACACAAAAATCAGTAACCACAAGACAAGGAAAACAACACAAAGAAGAAAGGAGATGAAGAAGAGATGCATAAAAGTAAATATAGGTAATGAGATCCTTACTATCACCAATGATTAGCACAAGAAAGTGTATCAAACCTTCAAACACACCTTATCAGTGGTATTTCAAACCTCATTCTTAGGTGGACCAAAGGAATTCATACTCCTCAATCACACCTTTCTTGCCAATTGATCAACACAAGTGAAATCCATCAAATGTATTAATCTCTCAAGTTTGGATGTCTTTTCCAAGACTTACACTACGATGGCTTCTCCAAGCCCTACACTAAGGAAAGAAACTACACTAAGAGAATACTCAATTTCAATTCATCAAAGTCTATGAAAAATGGAAGCTAAAGGTCTATTTATACTATTACAAGACAATGTCTAAAATACCCTTAATGAAGGGTGCTCCTTTGGAGTGTAAAAAGGGAGTCTCAAAAGACCATAATATCCCTAATTTGAGGCTTCTTTGGAGTGTATTCAAGGCTGCATTGGAGTGTTTCAAAGTTCCTCTTCATGTTTTAGCAAATACACTCCCTTGGTTGAAGGCATCATGCTCTCATAAGCTCCTATTTGCATGAACAAGGATTGAAAAGGCTCCAAAATGGTCTTCAATCCAAAACTTGAACCTTTGAAAATACCTTGTACTCTTTGTGTTCTTCATGCTTGTATCATCCTCTCCATCTTAAAAGGAATTTGTCCTCAAATTCACACCTTGCAAAACCAAAGAAAGAAGAAAACAAACACACAATCCTCTTGGTAGGAGGGTTAGTATTAGTACCACACTAATATCATCAACCCATGGTTGCTCACACTTGACATACGGGACATATACTTGGTATTCAACATGAAAAGCTTAACATCAAGGATGCCAAAGAAGTGAATATCATCAACATTAAAAGAATATGAGAATGAACCAAAACTACAACTCCCACACCCCACAAGTACACCGAGATCAAATGGAAATAGTAGACTAGGGTCTAAACCAAGAGGAGCCATTCCTTTTACTAGTCTATCAAGCCAAGGGGGTACATATTTGAAATACAACCAATAATCCTTTGTAATAATCATTAAACACCTACCATAAGCATCACAAAGTACATGGATAAGGCAAGAATCAAGAGGTAAGGAAACTACAAAGGTCCACAAAAGCCATATAGCATTGTAACTCCAAGTGGACCAATAAACAAATGTCCTACCCCTACATAAAACAAATCCAAGACTAGCATGGATAACATCATAAGAAAAGAGGTAGTATAGAAAGGCATCAAGTGTAAAGGCATCATCCAAGGTGCTATCATCTATAAGAATGCCAATTGATTCAATAGTTTTAGCACATAAGGTTGGAATCAAGTCATTTAAACACATATGGCTTCTTTATTTCAAGTTAAACATCAACTTGGCATCCACAAGTTGGGATTCATTCAATTCAAGCACAAGTGTGTCAAGCAAGGATGCACATTTAGAAGAATTCTCCCAAGACGACAATTGTAACATCCCGTATTTTGCTTGTACTTCTTCCAATTATATGGAACCTGGTATAGCCTTGTGGTATAGGTAACGGATGAGATTTGTTATGCAAGTATTAATGGTGTATATGGAATTATAGATGCTGTCCATACAGTTTAATGTGATGCGACCAAGTTAACGTCGATACAACTATTTAAACTTGGGATCATAAGTTTGTCTTTGAATCTGAAGTTTAAAGTGACCAAGTGTGTATAAGTTTAAGGTTAGATTAAAGGGGTTAGGATCTGAAAATGGAATAAAATATTGAGATGATTGCTTGACTTAATTAAGCTAGTAGGTGAGTCACCTACTTGAGCTATATGAGCCAAGTTAATGGACCAAGTCCATGAATCAGATTTGGGCCTTTATTAGAATACTTATTTGGGCCCAAATTAAGTAAAAGAAGGAGAAAAATGGAAAAAAGGCCCAATGCTCAAATCTGCCAAGGTCCAAATATAATTGAGCCCAACAAAGAAATTAAGCAAGTAGGTGCATCACCTACTTTGACATTTTGAGCTGCTTGAACTCCTTAAGTAGGTGCATCACCTACTTGGACCAATTTGATTAAATTTGTGGTCCAAAATCAGCTAGGTGGATGGCCAAAAATAGAGGCTTTATAAGAAGTTGCTGGTCATTTCCCTCATTAGTAATTCATAAAAAAGGGTTACACTTCACAAACTTTCTCTACTTCCTTTTAAGAAACTAGGAGCGGCCCTATTTTCCTTTCTAGGGTTCTTGAAGAAACCCCAACCTTTACAGCCCAAGGTAAGTGAAAACACTTATGTTTTAGCTTAATTATCTCATGGAAGCTTAGGAAAACATGCTACAGGTGCCTAATTATAAATACATGGCTGAATATAGAACAAACTACTTGCTCACTTTTTCGTGGTTCTTAAGAGATCTCTTTACTTCTTTGGTTTAAAGTGTGAAGGAAAGTGAAAGCTGAAATTCTTAAGGAGTTCAAATTTAAAAGAATAAGTTGCAGAATTGAGGTAAGATGACTGCTCCATTTTGTTCTCCGTGTATATGAATTTGATAGAGAATTATAGATGTGTTGTTATTGAGAACTCAAGAGATGATGAGTTTAATAATTGATTGCTACAATAAAAGGAATTTGGGGTTGTTTTGGGGAATATTTGTGTGTATATGTTGCGGGCTGCCAGGTTTTTGTTGGAGAAAGGTGTGACTAATTCAGATTGAAATATAGAAGAAAAGTGTGGTGGTACACCACCGAACTAATTATTACATTTATTACTGTGCAATCTGTTTTGCGTAGTGTTTGGAATGTGCAAGGAAGCTGAAGTGGTTTCTGTGAATCTTGTAAGAACATGTATGGTATGTGGGTGTAATTAGACGAGAAAAAAGGTTAAGATAACACCCTTGATTGATAGAGTAAAGTCTTACTGCCCAATTGCTGTTTTGGTTAATTAGCCAAAATGTGACGGTTGGTTGCTAATATTAGTTCGCCATATATTTCATTGTAAATAAGTAATCTAAAAGGGTGGGAAGTTGAGTTGGGTTGGTATTGGAGTTGTACAACCAGGTATGTAAGGCATACTCCATTATGTACTCTTTGGTATGAAATCGAACACTTGTTCCATCAAGTAAGCTTCCGAGGTTATCCTATAACAAATAGTATATAATGGCAGTGTATTATATCCCATGTAGCCAATGACCTTGTTCCCTGATACGGGACAAATGGCCATCTTATCTTTTGATGACATCTTTGGAGGCCAACATATAGAGGCTCAAGACTTGGTCACCTCGAGAATACAAGAATATGCATGGAGAACCAGTTTTGAGCATAACTTAAAGCAATCTCGCGTGTGGAAGATTGCTTGGAGCATTTAAGATTGAGGACTCACGGTTTTGGACCTTAATTAAGGGCATTTTGGACATTACACATGGTGTTACACACCATGGCCGCACCTATCATTAAGGGCAAAGTGGTCTTTTTGTCTTCTTTTGTAATACACTATAAATAGGTCATTTTAGCTCATTTCTTGGCAGATTTTGAAGGATGAAGAATTGAAAGAAATATTTTTTCTCTTTTGAGAGTGTAACACCCTTAGTTGTAGGGTTTGGAAAAGCCATCCTTAGCATAGGGCTTGGAAAAGCCAATATTGATCTTTGATTGGAAACGATAGATCTTGAGGCGAGTTCATTCCCTTGGTGGTCACCGTAAGAGTGTGGTTTTTATTATTACATTTATTAGGGGTTTAGTGTATGATATAGACTTGGTTTCTGATTCTTGTCATAATATTGGCCTCATTATCTATCCATTACTTTTCTTGTTGTTATCTTGTGTAGTGAACTGTTTTTGGGTCCTTTTTGAATCCAAAAATTTATGTTCTTATTGCCATCTTGTTCTTCATGTTTTGTGGCTGTTTTGGGTGTCAAATACACCATTGTTACTCGTATTGCTATTATTGTAGTGAATCCGATAGTGGTCTCCATCTTGGTCCTCAAATCCTTAAGATTAGTGGACTGTTTTGGAGGGTGTATTGGACTGTTTTGGAGTTGTTTCGTATTTCCCTTGTCTTTCTCGTATCATTTTGTATCAAAGCATGGCTTGATCTTATTCCTACAAGATCAATCTTGGGCTTGCTTAGAAAATTAAAAAAAAAAAAAAGAAGTTGAAATCTGAAAATTCTAGAAAAAAAATAGCAATCTGTCCATTTTGTGTTCTTGGCCGAAAATTGTGTTCTTGTAGTGTTCTTGGCCGAGATTTACTCTTGAATCTAGGTCTAGGAGTCTTTTATTTGTCTTGTGTGTTTGTGGTGTTAGTTTTGTTCTTCCCTAACACTTTGAGTCGATTTAGAATTGAGCTTTAAAGATTGATGTTATTGTGAACAAGTAAGGCCGTGTGGTAGACATTGTTGTTGAGAAACTTGACTTGGCCGTGTGTGTGGTTGTTTTTGTTGAAAAGAGTATTGTTGTTGTTCTTGAAGTTCTTCACAACCTTCATCTCTTGTTAAAAAAAAAAACTGAAATGCAACACTAAAGAGACTTGGCCGTTGTTGGTTTTGTAATCTTGGCCGTGTGAAAACATTGTTGTCTTGGAGTTGGCCGTGTGGTTGTATTGTGGATCTTGGTAATATTTTTGATTGTTCCTGGTGATTGTTGAAGTGTTCTTGATGTTCTTCCCAACCTTCATACCTTGTTAAAATAAAGTGAATGCTCGATCTATAAAGATGAAGGGAAAAAGGTAAAGAATTGTTAGTCTTGAAAGACCCCCAACCACCAAAAGACTTTACATCACATCTTAACTACTTTTCATGAAACAAGGATCCATGTTTTAAGGAGAAGTACAAGAAAAAGTCAAGTCTTGAAAATTGAAAAAGGTTTCAAGACTTATTTTCCCTCCTAAAACAAATTCCACCAATCTAAATTAATTTTTGACCAAGACTTGAACCTTTGAGAATAACCACTTGATAAAACCGAACCAATACGTGGCTGCCACGTCATCACTGCTACTGTTCATGCAATATTTTCGAGCTCAAATTTTAGATTGTTAGTTTCATCATATTGTTTCATTAGTTTCATGTCTTGATTCTACAATTAATTAACAACTAGTAATTACCTACTTAGTTGTAGATTAATTATTGAATCCGTTTCTTCGTGTCTTTGTTATTTGTGTGCTTTTCTCATTTTTAACTCGTAGTAACTTCTTTGTTTCAAGTTCGTAAGTAGATTTTGTGTTGTGTCTTGAGACGATCAAACAAGAATCTATTCCGGCCGCCAAGTAGAATTGACATCTTATTGACTACCGGAATATAAGCAACTTTCAATATTCGCCGCTCCAAATTGTGGGGATCACAAAAGTGAGTGAATACAAGTGTTGGTGAGGAGCTTTTACTACTTATCTTGTTTGTTCATTTTGTAGGTTTAAAAGGTAATATAAGGGGAACATGTCTTCGATAGCCGGAGATTATTGTGACTACAACATGGGAGACTATGATTGTAGTGAGGGGTTTTATGGCTACGAAGTTAAGGGAGATTGCGGAGGCTATGAAAATAGCCATGATCAAAACTTGGGCAGATTTGAAAATTACTGTTTTGGGGGAGAAAATGAGGTGAATAAAGTACCTAGTGCTTATGGGTGACTTTGGAGATTATATAAGACCTCGTGATGGATCTTATAATGACGTTGGGGCATGTGAGGAGTCTTACAATTCTCACTCCGAACCTAGATTTGGTGTTAGGTATAACCCTTTCGTTCGCAAAGCTTATGAGAGCTATGATGAGAGTACACGTGAGGAGTGCGAAGATTCATATTCTCCACCTTGTAGTACTCCTTATCAAGATAGATATAGTGTGAATGGTTATACTAGCTCTAGTGGAGGTTGTCCAACGAGAAGAAGAGGGTATGCATCTCCAAAACTGAAGGGTACTCGTGAGCTTTATAATTTTGATCCAAAAAGGGAGTGTACACTCTGGAAAGGTGACCATTTTTGGGATACCGGGATGCCTCATTATATTAAATGATAGGTACTATAGTAACTACATCGTTCCATCCATGGTTGACTTCTTGGGGTTGTTTCATGAGCCTTTACTTGTTCCATACTTCTTGGATGGGTTTAAGGTTACCGAGAGGGTCAAGGTTGTCTTCTCCCAATTTGAATACCATGAGGAGGTGTGGTGCGATATTCTTCCATTGACATACGTTCATGTATGCTTAGGTGCCGATTGGTTTGCACAACATAGAGTTCCAAACGTGCAAAATTGGCCAAATATTATAAGAGATCAATGGGGGAATTGCCTCATGACTTACTTGCTGCCCAAGCCACAAAGAGAATACACAAAATTACACTCCAAACAGTCCACAAATCACAAGATTTGAGGACCTATTGAAGACCAACTCTCGAGTTCTCTACAACACACGATGACGAGATAGAAAGGTGTGTTTTCAACACCAAAACAGCAAAAATGACAATAAGATGAGAACAATATGATAATAACAATAAAAACAAGAGACAACAACTCACGGGTTGAAGATAACAAGATACACAAATGGTTACAAGATTACAGTAATAAACAAAAGGGATAGATAGTTAGACCTTGGTTGGTATAATCTTAAGATCCCAAGAACATGTGATACTCTTGAACCCTTAACGCTACTAACAACGGTTAACCTAACTCCTATGTTGACACAAGAGGGATTTTACCTCCTCTAAACACCAACGTCTCAAGCCATGAATGCAACACTAGTATCACCCTAGTTTCGGGTTACCTCCTAAAGAGAAGAGGGACTTGTCTTTCAAAGTGTTACAACTATGAAAGTCTAAGACATCATCAAAGTCTAAGACAAAAATGACCTACAATGTTCTATTTATACTAGGTTACAACTAGAATACAAAATGACCAAAAGGCCCTTTAATGAAAAGCCTCATGTCACTCCTCCAATTCCATTGGGGCGGACAGACACCCATTTTGGGAGAACCAACTCTTAACCATGTACTTTTCATGCATATAATTATGGCATTCAAGGCTTCTGCTAGTATGGATAAGATGCATTGATAAAACAAACCACGTAAGTAAGTCCAAACCTACATATACAAGACTTTGTCGTTGGGGCCACAACGTTAAAAGAACACAATACTACCAAACTTTTCACATAGTCTGCAAAACCTCTAAAAGACACCTGGACACTTTGTTAAGGTCGGGATAAACCCCCGTCTTGCTCATAACTACTACACAATACCAAAATATATAACAGACTCGGAAAGCTCTGAATCAACTTGGAGCTCACCAATAGCAGCTGGATGTCCTGTGCTTCTACTGGGGTGGTCTACTAGCTAGAGTACCTGTACCTACGGCATAAAACATAGTGTCCTGATACGGGACAAATGGCCTTCTTATCTTTTGATGACATTTTTGGAGGCCAACACATAGAGACTCAAGACTTGGTCACCTCGAGAAAACAAGAACATGCATGGAGGACCCGTTTTGAGCATAACTTAAAGCAATCTCGCGTGTGGAAGATTGCTTGGAGAATTTAAGGTTGAGGACTCACGGTTTTTGGGCCTTAATTAAGGGTATTTTGGACATTACACATGGTGTATTTACACACCATGGCCGCCCCTCTCATTAAGGGCAAAGTGGTCTTTTGTCTTCATTTGTAATATAGTATAAATAGGCCCCCTTAGTCTTATTTTCACTTAGTTTTTAGTGGATGAAAAAAATGAGATTTTGAGACTCTTAAAATCCTCTCTCTTGAGAGAAGACCAACTTAGTGTAATTCTAGTATAGGGCTTGGAAAAGCTAACATTGTTCTTTGCTTGGAAACGGTAGATCTTGAGGCGAGTTCGTTCCCTTGGTGGTCACCGTAAGAGTGTGGTTTTGATTGTTACATTCATTAGGGGTTTTTGAGTTTAATATACTCTTTAGTTCTTAATCTTGTAATAATCTTGGTCTCATTATCTATCTTTATTTTTCTTGCAATCGTGTATGTGTTGTTGTAGTGGACTGTTTGATACGGTTGGGACAGCCTCCACACGTACACGGCCTTTCACACGAAGCCAAGCTCGGGAATTACAAAAACTCCAAGCTTTGTTCATGCAAATGGCCGTGTGTGAGTTGGTGATTGAACCAACCAAGGACCTAAACGTTTTTATGTGTGAAGAGGGGTCCTAATGTGTAATAAACTACTCTTCAAGGATGGCACAAGAAGAAAGGGCGGATGGGTCATTTTGCCCCTTTTGTTTGTAGTATAAATAGAACATGTTAGAGAGTTAGACTTGACTTTTTTTGGAAAGCTGATTTTTGTAACCTAAATACTAAACATTTCTCTCTCTCTTTTCCACTCTTGGAGCCGCCACCAATATCTCACAAGTAGAGGGATACTTGTGTTGTCACTTTGGCTAGAAACAAGGGTTTTGAGGTCTTTGAGTGCCTCTTGGTCCTTGTAAGAACTTGGTGTTTACATTCATTAGACTTAGGGTCCTCTCTTGATGTTAGGGTTCTTAGTATCTTGAATGTTATATGTCAAGTTATCTATCTTTTCTCTATCTTGTTGTTGTTGTTGATTTTGTTATCTTAAAGTCTAGTGAAGCCGTGTGGGCTATTTTCGATTCACTAGCATTGTTGTTCATCTTGTTGTTCTCGTGTTGTTGAGCTGAAAAAACTGAAATTTAAGCTTGTTGTTCTTGTGTTGTTGTACTGAAATTCGAACCAACTTGTAGTTCTTGGTGTTGTTGGTTTGATATTGTATCATTTAGTATCAAAGCTTGACCGGTTGTGTTCCAACATAACCCATCTTGGGCTAGTACCCATCTTTAAAAGTGGAATCCGAAAATGATGTTGCATGTCTAGATCTAAGTGTTAATTTTGCTTGTTTAGTGAGTTCCTAGTGTTGGTTTCTTTCTCACCAACACTAAGGTGTCTAGATCCGAAAGTTGAGCTTGAAAACTTGAGCTTTGTGTAGTGACTTGAAGTGGCCGAAAGTTGTATGTTGTTGATGACCAAAGGAAAATAAAATCGGTGGATGTTGTGTTTATGTGCTAAAGAAGTTGAAGAAGATTGTTGAGGTGTTCATCTTTTGAACTTGTTCATCTTGTTCATCTTGTGTGTGCTCAATTTGTAAGAAAAGCTATAAAGTTGTTGTGAAAGACTTGCACCCATCACCTTGTAGTCTTGTCAATCACTTTTCCCTAATTCAAGGAGCCTTGTTTTGTGGGATTAGTCTACCAAACATCCCTTTCTTGAGTTTGAAAAGGGTGAAATATTACAAGATTTTATTTTCCCACCAAAAACACTTTGAAAACTATAACAAGTTGTGTGAATATTGACAAAAAAAAAAGAAGAGAAAGAGGCGTGGGGGACCATTGCATGCTGCCACGTCACTATAAGCTCAACTTAGGATATTCTTTGGTTGCTAATTGTTGATCCTTGGTTTCCCTTACTTGGTCCTAGAACTAATTAACAAACTAGTACATTCCTACTAAGTTGTCAATTAGATCCTTGAGCCGTTTGTTCGTGTCAACGTTTATTTGAGTGCTTTTATTCGTTTGAATGAGTTGCTGATTTTTGACTCTAGTCCGACAAGAATTCTTTGAGTCTTCAAACAAGAATCCATTCCGGATAAGAGCTTACTCATACCTTAAAATTTTCACGGTTACTAGCCAATTATACAACACTTGTGGAACACGAACTTGTGGTGAACTAAGGCGGATAATATCTTGACAATGGAAGGAACTACGTCTCATAGTGTGGATACTAATGCCCTTGATTCTATGAGGGTCACTCTTGAGGCCGTTACCCGGACACTTGAAAGGTTGAATTCGGAATTTGGGGCCGTGAGAGGGGACTTGGCAGCAATAAAGGGGGAAGTGTCGACTATTAGTGGGAGATTAGAACAAGTGGAGAGTCAAAGGAACTCTCGTCCTTCTACTCCTCTACATGTATCTACCAATGGTCATGATAGAACCTCCTCCGCAACCATCACCCCCGAAACAGTCCACCAAATGCTAAATGCACCCCAAGCTCCACTAAATACCGCAAGCCAAACTACCTATTTTCCTCCAAACCGAGACTCCACTAGACCACTACATTTCCAAGCCCCTCCAATTCCACAAGGGGGATTTGGACGCCAAGTACCTCCACTAAATTCGAACCCTCCATTCCAAGCTCCATTAAACCAAAGACCACAAATTCCAAATCCTCCGAATCAAAATGGCCAAGGCCGACCAGCCCACTTTGAAGGATACGGTAGAGAGGAGTATGAAGGAGATGGAGTCTTTGATGATGCTTATATGAGGGAGGAGGAGTTAAGAGGGGGTCGAGGAGAACCTAGGAGATACCGGGGGTATGGAGATCGGGGAAACCGACACCAAGAGAGAGACGTAGGCATCAACACCATCAAGTTGAGCCTACCCATCTTTAAGGGTGAAAGTGATCCCGAGACCTACTTGACTTGGGAATCGGCTTGTGACAAAGTTTTCCAAGTTAATGACATCTCGGACGAAAAGAAGAGTTGCTACGCTATAGCTCACCTCGAGGGCTATGCTAACACTTGGTGGGAGTATGTTAAACGATTTGGTAATGAATTAGTCGATGGACAACCACCACCTTGGTATCGGTTGAGGTATTTGATGAGACAACGATACCTTCCCGAGAGATATCGTCATGAGTTGCTTGCTAGGTTATATGGCTTGCGGCAAGGAAGCAAGAGTGTAATGGCCTACTTTGACGAGTTCCAACAACTCATGTTGAAACTTGATCATCGTGGGGAGCAAATCAGCCACGACATCATCCGGTTCAAGTGCGGATTGAACAAAGAGATCTCCACTCATTTGACCCTTCACCGGTTTGAAACCATTGACGGTATATTCCAAGCGGCCCTTGAGATTGAAAGGGAACTTAAGGAGAGATCATCCTTCAAGGCAAGGGTACCAACTCCCTCGGGTTGGACCAAAAACAAGGACCAACCCGCACCTACGAAGCTGTCCGAGTCCAAAACAGTCCCTAAATTTCCCCCGAAACCGGAGGCTCACAAATATCCCAACCCAAAGGGGTTCCAATGCTTCAAGTGCCAAGGTTGGGGGCATAAGGCCAATGAATGTCCGAACCGGCGCAATGTGATCCTACGAGAAGGAAAGGTGTACTACCTTGGTGAAGAGGTGGATTCCGAAAGGGGGGAGGATGAGGCCGAGCCTCAAGATGGAGAGGGAGCTGAAAATGGGCCGAATGATGATGAAGTAGACGGTAGTGTAGATGTTTATCCACAAGAAGGGGAGTGTGTGGTTCCTAACTTTGTGGTTAGACGTGTCATGATTAGTAAGGCGATAGGTGACCCGAGTCAAAGGGAAAATCTATTCCATACTAAGTGTCTTATAAAGGAGAATGTGTGCACCTTGGTGATTGATAGTGGTAGTTGTACAAATGTTGCGAGCCATGCTATGGTAAATTTCTTGAAGCTACCAACTACACCACACACTAGTCCTTACAAGCTACAATGGTTGAATGATTGTGGTGAATTAAGGGTCACACGGCAATGTGTGATTCGGTTTAAGGTGGGAAACTACCACGATGAGGTACTTTGTGACGTGATCCCAATGCAAGCATGTCACTTATTGTTAGGTAGACCATGGCAATATGATAGGTCTACTAAACACGATGGGAGGACCAACCGGTATACGCTTGAGAAGGATGGCCGAAAGGTCACACTTCATCCTCTTTCACCCTCCCAAGTAAACGAGTGGCATCAAAAGATGAGAGAGTTAAAGGGAAAGGGGAAGGAATTCGGGAAGGGAGAAAAGGGGGGGAGTGCCGTAGGTGAGGAAGTCGGGACATCCGAGGCTGTCCCAACGACAAAGGAGATGGAAAATATGGTGATGTTGGCTAGGAGGAAAGAACTCTTCGTGGATCATGATGAGAACAAGCCGATGCTACTCTTGGCCCATTGTTTTAATACTAACCCCACTAATTCTTCCATTTCCCCTTTGATTTCTTATGTGTTGCAGGAGTATGAAGATGTATTTCCTCAAGAACTTCCGCAAGGATTGCCCCCACTTCGGGGAATTGAGCACCAAATTGATTTGGTGCCGGGTTCACAACTTCCAAACAAACCGGCCTATAGGAGCAATCCCATGGACACTAAGGAGCTTGAAAGACAAGTTGAGGAGCTGCTCAACAAGGGATACATCAAGGAAAGCATGAGTCCGTGTGCTGTTCCGGTGCTTTTGGTACCAAAGAAGGACGGAACTTGGCGTATGTGCGTCGATTGTAGAGCCATCAACAAAATCACTATAAGGTATCGTCATCCAATCCCTAGACTAGATGATATGTTAGATGAGCTCCACGGATCTTGTTTGTTTTCTAAAGTGGATCTTAGGAGTGGCTATCACCAGATTCGCATGCAACCCGGTGATGAGTGGAAGACCGCATTCAAGACCAAATTCGGTCTATATGAGTGGCTGGTCATGCCCTTCGGCCTTACCAATGCTCCTAGCACCTTTATGAGGCTAATGAATCATGTAATGAAGCCTTATATTGGAAAATTTGTGGTGGTTTACTTTGATGATGTGTTGGTATATAGTAAATCTATTGATGATCATGTAATGCATTTGAGATGTGTGTTTGATGTGCTCCGAAAGGAGAAGCTGTATGCCAACATGGAGAAGTGTTCTTTTGGTGTTGATAAGGTTATATTCTTGGGTTTTGTCGTGAGCTCAAGGGGTGTGGAAGTGGACGATTCCAAGATAGACTCTATTCGAAGTTGGCCGACCCCTAAAACTATTGGAGAAATCCGAAGTTTCCACGGGTTGGCAAGCTTCCATAGGAGGTTTGTCAAAGGATTTAGTTCCATAGCAGCCCCCTTAACCGAGGTAATTAGAAAGGACGGACCCTTTAAATGGGGTGATGAGCAAGCTAGGGCTTTTGAGGCCTTGAAAGCTACGCTCATCTCGGCGCCTTTATTGCAATTGCCCGATTTTGATAAGATGTTTGAAGTAGAGTGTGATGCTAGTAAGGTTGGCATCGGGGCTGTTTTGATGCAAGAAGGTAAGCCCGTTGCTTATTTCAGTGAAAAGCTCAAAGGGGCAACTCTTAATTACTCAACTTATGATTTGGAGTTGTACGCCCTTGTTAGAGCTTTGGGAAATTGGCAACATTATTTGTGGCCTAAGGAGTTTGTGATACGAACGGATCATGAGTCGTTGAAACACCTTAAGAGCCAAGACAAGTTGAATAGGCGTCATGCTAAGTGGATTGAGTTCATCGAGACTTTCCCTTATGTAATTCATTATAAAAGGGGAAAGGAAAATGTTGTTGCCGATGCCTTGTCTAGGAAGCATGTGCTTGTTGCTACCTTGTCTTCGAAATTGATGGGTTTTGAGAGTTTGCGGTTGTTGTATCCCGAGGATCCTACCTTTGCTCCTATCTTTAGGGAATGCGAAGAGTGGGGAAGGGACCGTTGGCTTAAGGAGAGTGACCATTCCTCCTACTCTCGGTTCGATGGGTATTTGTTCAAAGGGAGGCGGTTGTGTGTTCCTTCTAGTTCTTGGAGGGAATTATTTGTGAGGGAGGCCCATGACGGAGGCCTCATGGGGCACTTTGGGGTAGACAAGACCCTCGGAATCTTAGAGGAGAACTTCTATTGGCCAAAAATGCGCAAAGACGTCACTAAAATTTGTAGTCAATGCGTGGCCTGCCGGAGTGCGAAATCTCGTCTCCTACCTCAAGGATTGTACACCCCACTCCCTACTCCCCTTAGACCTTGGTTGGACATTTCGATGGATTTTGTTTTGGGGCTGCCAAGGACTAGAAAGGGCCGAGATAGCATTTTTGTTATTGTTGATAGATTCTCTAAAATGGCTCATTTTATTCCATGTGCTAAAACCGAGGATGCTCGTAGTGTAGCTTCATTATTTGTTGAACATGTTGTAAAGCTTCACGGGGTACCGAGGACTATTGTGAGCGATAGGGACTCCAAGTTCCTAAGTCTCTTTTGGAAGTCCATGTGGGGTAGGCTTGGAACGAAGTTACTTTTCTCCACGTCTTGCCACCCACAAACCGATGGCCAAACGGAGGTAGTAAATAGAACCTTAGGGTCTATGCTACGTTCTATGGTTAAAGGTAAACTGACTTCATGGGAAGATCACCTACCCTTGGTGGAGTTTGCATACAACCGGGTAATACATTCGAGCACGGGAATGACTCCCTTTGAATGTGTTTACGGCCTAAATCCCCTTACCCCTTTAGATCTCACTCCTTTGTCTAGTGATCTCATGACCAGCTTAGATGGAAATAAAAGAGCCGAAGCAATGAAGAAAATGCATGAGACGGTGCGGCTCAAGCTTGAAAAGAAGAACCAAGAGGTTGCAAAAAGGGTAAACAAAGGGAGAAGAAGGCTTGTGCTTGAACCCGGAGATTGGGTGTGGGTGCATCTTCGAAAGGATCGGTTTCCAGCTCAAAGGAAGTCCAAGTTGCTGCCAAGGGGTGATGGTCCTTTCCAAGTACTTGAGAGAATCAATGACAACGCCTACAAGATCGACCTTCCACCGGAATATCAAGTGCACAACACTTTCAACGTTGGTGATCTCTCCCTCGTTGATGCGGTTGAAGATGACCAAATGCTGAATTTGAGGTCAAATTCCTCTCAAGATGGAGAGGATGATACGGTTGGGACAGCCTCCACACGTACACGGCCTTTCACACGAAGCCAAGCTCGGGAATTACAAAAACTCCAAGCTTTGTTCATGCAAATGGCCGTGTGTGAGTTGGTGATTGAACCAACCAAGGACCTAAACGTTTTTATGTGTGAAGAGGGGTCCTAATGTGTAATAAACTACTCTTCAAGGATGGCACAAGAAGCAAGGGCGGATGGGTCATTTTGCCCCTTTTGTTTGTAGTATAAATAGAACATGTTAGAGAGTTAGACTTGACTTTTTTTGGAAAGCTGATTTTTGTAACCTAAATACTAAACATTTCTCTCTCTCTTTTCCACTCTTGGAGCCGCCACCAATATCTCACAAGTAGAGGGATACTTGTGTTGTCACTTTGGCTAGAAACAAGGGTTTTGAGGTCTTTGAGTGCCTCTTGGTCCTCGTAAGAACTTGGTGTTTACATTCATTAGACTTAGGGTCCTCTCTTGATGTTAGGGTTCTTAGTATCTTGAATGTTATATGTCAAGTTATCTATCTTTTCTCTATCTTGTTGTTGTTGTTGATTTTGTTATCTTAAAGTCTAGTGAAGCCGTGTGGGGCTATTTTCGATTCACTAGCATTGTTGTTCATCTTGTTGTTCTCGTGTTGTTGAGCTGAAAAAACTGAAATTTAAGCTTGTTGTTCTTGTGTTGTTGTACTGAAATTCGAACCAACTTGTAGTTCTTGGTGTTGTTGGTTTGATCTTGTATCACTGTTTTGGGCCTTCGTTGGATCCGAAACTTGTATTGTTGTTGTACATCTTGTTCATCACGTTTTGTAGCTGTTTTGGTGTTGAAATACACCCTTGTATCTTGTATTCTTGTTGTTGGTAGCGAATCCGAGAGTGGTCTCCATCTTGGTCCTCAAATCCTTAAGATTAGTGGACTGTTTTGGAGTTGTTTCGTGCTTCCCTTGCCGATCCCGTATCATTTGGTATCAGATGATACGGGACAAATGGCCTTCTTATCTTTTGATGACATTTTTGGAGGCCAACACATAGAGACTCAAGACTTGGTCACCTCGAGAAAACAAGAACATGCATGGAGGACCCGTTTTGAGCATAACTTAAAGCAATCTCGCGTGTGGAAGATTGCTTGGAGAATTTAAGGTTGAGGACTCACGGTTTTTGGGCCTTAATTAAGGGTATTTTGGACATTACACATGGTGTATTTACACACCATGGCCGCCCCTCTCATTAAGGGCAAAGTGGTCTTTTGTCTTCATTTGTAATATAGTATAAATAGGCCCCCTTAGTCTTATTTTCACTTAGTTTTTAGTGGATGAAAAAAATGAGATTTTGAGACTCTTAAAATCCTCTCTCTTGAGAGAAGACCAACTTAGTGTAATTCTAGTATAGGGCTTGGAAAAGCTAACATTGTTCTTTGCTTGGAAACGGTAGATCTTGAGGCGAGTTCGTTCCCTTGGTGGTCACCGTAAGAGTGTGGTTTTGATTGTTACATTCATTAGGGGTTTTTGAGTTTAATATACTCTTTAGTTCTTAATCTTGTAATAATCTTGGTCTCACTATCTATCTTTATTTTTCTTGCAATCGTGTATGTGTTGTTGTAGTGGACTGTTTTGGGCCTTCGTTGGATCCGAAACTTGTATTGTTGTTGTACATCTTGTTCATCACGTTTTGTAGCTGTTTTGGTGTTGAAATACACCCTTGTATCTTGTATTCTTGTTGTTGGTAGCGAATCCGAGAGTGGTCTCCATCTTGGTCCTCAAATCCTTAAGATTAGTGGACTGTTTTGGAGTTGTTTCGTGCTTCCCTTGCCGATCCCGTATCATTTGGTATCAAAGCATGGCTTGATCTTGTTCCTACAAGATCAATCTTGGGCTTTCTTGTTAAAAAAAAAAAAAAAAAAAAAAAGGAAAACTGAAATTTCCAGAAAAATAGCAATCTGTCCGTGTTTGTGTTCTTGGCCAAAATCGTGTTCGTGTTGTGTCTTGGCCGAGATTTGTTGTTGTATGTCTAGATCTAATAGTGTTCTTGTTTGTTTTGTTGTTCCTAGTGTTAGTTTTCTTGTCCACTAACACTTTGAGTCTAGATCTAAACTTGAGCTTGAACTTGTTGAAAGGTTGTTGTGAACATAAGCTTGGCCATTGTGGTGGACTGTTTTGGCCTTGTGGTTTTCATCTTGTTGTTGTTATAAGCTTGGCCACGTGATATTGTTGTTAATTGGTGGATTGAAAACCATTTTGTTGAAGTTGTAGTTGTCTTGGCCAAGTGTTGGAGATATTGTTATTGTGGATTGGAGTTGGCCGTGTGAAAAATTGTTGGTGTTCTTGAAGATTATTGTTGTAGTTCTTGTTGTTGTTGTTGTTGTTCTTGATGTTCATCACCACCTTCATATATTGTTGAAGATAAAGTGAATGCTAAATCCAAAAAGTTGAAGGAAAAAGGTGTATTATTTGTTAGTCTTGAAAGACACTACAACCAACAAAGACCTATCAATCAAGTCTCAACCACTTTCCAACACTTTTCCATGATTTACGGATCCATGTTTTAAGGAGAAGTACAATAAAGTCAAGTCTTGAAAACTTGAAATTGAAAAGGGCTCCAAGACTTGTTTGAATTTCCCTCCTTAAACAAATTCCACCAAAGTCCAAATTGAAAAATTGACCAAGACTTGAAATTGGACAACAAAAGTTGTGTGGGGCCGAAACCAATACGTGACTGCCATGTCATCACTGCTACTGTTCACGCAATATTTCCGAGCTCAAAAATTTTAGATTCTTAGTTTCATCTTATTGTTTCATTAGTTTCATGTCTTGATTCTAGAATTAATTAACAACTAGTAATCACCTACTTAGTTGTAGATTAATTATTGAATCCGTTTCTTCGTGTCTTCGTTGTTTGTGTGCTTTTCTCATTTTTAACTCGTAGTAACTTCTTTGTCTCAAGTTCGTAAGTGAATTTTATTTTTGTGTCTTGAGTCGATCAAACAAGAATCTATTCCGGCCGCCAAGTAGAATTGACATCCTATTGACTACCGGAGTATAAGCAACTTTCAATATTCGCCGCTCCAATTGTGAGAATCACAAAGGTGAGTGTATACGAGTGTTGGTGAGGAGCTTTACTACTAATCTTGTTTGTTCATTTTGTAGGTTTAAAGGATGATATAAAGGGAACATGTCTTCGATAGCCGGGGATTATTGTGACTACAACATGGGAGACTATGATTGTAGTGAAGGGTTTTATGGCTACGAAGTTGAGGGAGATTGCGGAGGCTATGAAAATAGCCATGATCGAGACTTGGGCAGATTTGAAAGTTACTGTTTTAAGGGAGAAAATGAGGTGAATGAAGTGCCTAGTGCTTATGGTAACTTTGGAGATGATGTAGGACCTCGTGATGGATCTTATGATGATGTTGGGGCATGTGAGGAGTCTTACACTTCTTACTCCGAACCTAGATTTGGTGTTAGGTATAACCCTTTTGTTTGCAAAGCTTATGAGAGCTATGATGAGGGTACACGTGAGGAGTATGAAGATCCATATTCTCCACCTTGTAGTACTTCTTATCAAAGTCGATATAGTGTGAATGGTTATACTAGCTCTAGTGGAGGTTGTCCATTGAGAAGAAGAGGATATGCATCTCCAAAACTAAGGGGTACTCGTATGCCTTACAATGTAGATCCAAGAAGGAGTGTACACTCCGGAAAGGTGACTATTTGTGGGATACCGGGCTGCCTTATGGTGTTTAATGATAGGTACTATGGAAACTACATTCTTCCGTCCATGGTTGATTACTTGGGGTTATTGCGAGAGCCTTTACTTGTTCCATACTACTTGGGCGAGTTCAAGGTTACCGAGAGGGTAAAAGTTGTCTTCTCCCAATTTGATTACCATGAGGAGGTGTGGTGTGATGTTTTTTCCTTAACCTACGGTCATATGAGCTTGGGTGCCGATTGGTTTGCACGACATCAAGTTCCTAACGTGCAAAAGTGGCCTAATATTGTAAGAGACCAATGGGGAAATCGCCTCATAACATACTTGCTACCCAAACCGCAAAGAGAAATGTTTACCTACTCCAATCTGATTTATGATGAGAGACAAAAGATTGAGAGGAGTAAGGGAGTGCAAGGTGGCAATCCGAGAGTGGAAAAAGGAGAGGATATGTGGAGCGAAGTGAGGGGATTGCCACCAAACCGTGCTAACATTGGTTGTCCTTCCATTTCTAAGGACATTTGTGTAGGTACCAACATGGCAAGCGAAGGCGAACAATGCCAAAAGGAAGTTGCTGCCCAAGCTTGTGGAGGTCCTTCACCTCACGGCAAGGAAGAGTCTACTCAAGATCTTAAAGGTAAAATAACTAACTCTTACACTTTAGTGCATGTGAATGACAATTGTGTGGCTAGTAAGCCATTGAGTGTGAGTAGTAGCTTACTTATTTATGAGTCTAATGATTCCGTGCCTCTTGTTGATGATGTACATATTGTGAGTTTGGATACACTAGTTGATCCTATTGATGACGAAATTGACTCTTCTTGTAAGATCAATTTATGTCCACCTAGTGTTGAAGCTTATATGTTGAACGGAAGTACATCGTCTTGTGTAATTGGTGTTGATCAACTTGTTTGTGAAAATTGTTCCCCACTTGAGTATGTGTGTGATGTGCTTAATCGGACTCAAGTGAGTGAAGTATTTGAAAATGTTGGTCAACAAAGTGGGAGTGAACCCGAGATCTCTTCTTGGGGTAATCTTGTGTTTGGAACATCCTTGAAACCTGATATTGATCATTTAGAGTGCGAGGAACTTGCTTATTCCAAATCTGTCCGTGAGGTAGAACACACTCTCTTTAGGTGTAATGTCTTGTTTGAAGATGATTTAAACACTTCTAATGAACCTAGTGGTGAAAATGACGGTATAGCTTACCTTGGAAGCTATAGCCTATATGCTAACCCACTATGGTGTGACAACATTCCTCCTAAAGAGGGAAATCTCTTCTTGGAAGATGAGAGTACTCTTAAGGGTAAGGAATGTGTAGTGGCGGAAGCTACTTCTTCTTCTACTTTGTGTGATTTCATTGTTGAGAGTACTCATAGTGATTATTGGGAAACTAGTAGTGAGTACACACATGAGAGCACCTTAGTAGAAGTCGATTTGAGTGATACCTTTCTCTACTCTCTATTTGATTTGGATGATATGTATGTTATTGTAGAGAGTATGTCATTTAGTTTAGGTGTAGACCACGGGAAAGGGAAGTGTTGTCGAGACCCGTGTCTATGGCCACTTTTCCCATTTGACCCCGGTGCCAAATTTAGAAATGGTGATGTTGGTGCACCAAACTTGTTGCTTGGTCAACATGACAAGCAAAGTGTTACTTTTGATGTATCCTATAACCAAATCCTTTGTACATCTTTTATTGAGTTTTTAATATTCCTTTCAAAGGATTCTTGGTTATATTGCAAATATGTGCAACCTTGGCATGTTGAGATGATTTGTTATGCTAACCCTAACCCTCATGCCATGAGGAATTTGTATTTGTTTGTCCTCTCTTCGGTTTTGCAAGGTTTGGATTCGAGGTCGAATCCTTTTCAAGAAGGGGAGGATGATACGGGACAAATGGCCTTCTTATCTTTTGATGACATTTTTGGAGGCCAACACATAGAGACTCAAGACTTGGTCACCTCGAGAAAACAAGAACATGCATGGAGGACCCGTTTTGAGCATAACTTAAAGCAATCTCGCGTGTGGAAGATTGCTTGGAGAATTTAAGGTTGAGGACTCACGGTTTTTGGGCCTTAATTAAGGGTATTTTGGACATTACACATGGTGTATTTACACACCATGGCCGCCCCTCTCATTAAGGGCAAAGTGGTCTTTTGTCTTCATTTGTAATATAGTATAAATAGGCCCCCTTAGTCTTATTTTCACTTAGTTTTTAGTGGATGAAAAAAATGAGATTTTGAGACTCTTAAAATCCTCTCTCTTGAGAGAAGACCAACTTAGTGTAATTCTAGTATAGGGCTTGGAAAAGCTAACATTGTTCTTTGCTTGGAAACGGTAGATCTTGAGGCGAGTTCGTTCCCTTGGTGGTCACCGTAAGAGTGTGGTTTTGATTGTTACATTCATTAGGGGTTTTTGAGTTTAATATACTCTTTAGTTCTTAATCTTGTAATAATCTTGGTCTCACTATCTATCTTTATTTTTCTTGCAATCGTGTATGTGTTGTTGTAGTGGACTGTTTTGGGCCTTCGTTGGATCCGAAACTTGTATTGTTGTTGTACATCTTGTTCATCACGTTTTGTAGCTGTTTTGGTGTTGAAATACACCCTTGTATCTTGTATTCTTGTTGTTGGTAGCGAATCCGAGAGTGGTCTCCATCTTGGTCCTCAAATCCTTAAGATTAGTGGACTGTTTTGGAGTTGTTTCGTGCTTCCCTTGCCGATCCCGTATCATGTCCCCCACGAAGGGTGTCAATACAAAGAGTGTACTGAGTATGTATGGCATGAAATGACTATAAATAAGACAAAATCAGTTATCAATATATGACTATAAAGATAAGGATAGAATACCAACTTTGCTTATGCTTATGGGATCATGTACATTACATCCTTTACTTTGATTTATTCTTCTTTACTTTATAAGATTATAAGGCATAATACAAATGGCCAGCTGATCAGTGGTAAAAGAGGATGACCTATGCTAGGCATTTTAACCCCTGGGATACGTTCCTCATAAGTATACAAATCGAGATCGACCCATGCTAGGCTTTCCTTTTGACCCTAGGATACCACCTGTAATATTGGGATCGACCCATGCTAGGTGTTTCTTCCACCCCTGGGATACGACCCAAAAGATATAGACTCACTTTAGATCACTCTTTTCATCTTTAAAGTTGTTTTGGTGGTCATGTATTAGATTTGGAACTTTGGACCAGTAGCAAAAGGTGTGCAAATATGCACTAGATGCAATAGCAATGAGGTCGAAAACAACAATAATAGAAATATAACACATAGGAGATTAGCTAACATCATGGGTCATGTTAACTAAGAGAACAACTCGTAAGGCTTATTTCTGAAAGCACCCATATCATACTAGTATTTACAAAGGAAATGGACAGATCTAGTAACAAACACATCTTTAGGTACTTTAACAACTCGACAAGTTAGAATAAGGTTGTTAACCACCTTGGGGGTTGTACGCTGTAGTTATGTATAACTTGAAAGGAAGAATGCTAAGGAAGCTTACTTTGTAACAAAGGAGTTAGATTCATTCCAAAGAGTAGGATCGATGAACCATACATACCTTGCTGCACAACTGATCACACTTTCACTTAACGTCTTTCCTTTTAGATTACTAATCTACAATAGCATAAGACTAGTATTAGTAGCTAATTAACATATTCACGCCATTTAAACTTACTAAAATAGTAATCGGGCAGTAATCCACAATCAACTAATCCAAGGGTGTTCTCTCAACCTCGTTCTTCTCCAATTACATTCACACATGATGTAACTTCTTATAAGATCCCCTTAACAGTTTCATCATTATTGTACTCTGAAAACAGTATATCAAGTGATGTGGGCAATAAACTTAAGCGACATTCAATTTGGTGGTGTACCATTATACTCTTCTTCTACCTTCCAATGGAAATTATTCACACCATTCCCCCAACGTCAACCAAGAAGCCCCCAACATACATACATAAAACCAATCCAAAACAGCCCCAAATACCCCTTAATATGGCAACCAGAAATTGAACTCACCATCCCTTGAGTTCTTAATAACAACATATACACAATCCTCAACCAACACACGTATATAGGAAAAGGGGAAAAATGGACAGTAGCCATACCTTAATTTCGGTTATAGTTTATTCCCTTAATGTATCAATAGCTTGATCCCTTTACTCACAAACCAAAAGTGAAGAGAAAAATCTCTTAATAATCAAGGATAAAGGGACTGCCAAACTTAAAAAGGGATATCTTCTAGTTTAATCATGGAGAACATAATCCTTATAGTATTCTTAAGATGTGCTCATGATTTGTTCACTTACCTTTAACTTGGAAGGAAGGTTTCCCAAGAACCCTAGTGGAATTTTAGGGCTGCTGCATAGCTAAGAGAGAACAAGAGAGAAAATCTTGAAAGCTATTTTTTTTTTGGCTAGTTAAAATGAGCTATAAGGGCTGGTTTTAATCCCTTTAAAAGGAACTGCTCTTGGCCGACTTTCTTGGTCATTTTTGGGCCATAATTTATCAAGTAGGTGATGCACCTACTTTCCCATTATATTGGGCCTTTGTGGATTAAAATCTATTGGGCCTTGGCTGCCCATTCTCCTCCTTTTCTCTTATTTAATTTGGGCCAGAATTAACTTAAGTAGGTGGTAGTGTATTTGGACCAATAAGCTGGTCAAGGGATCCTTAATAGGTGAATCTTATCAAGGGACCCATTCTCCTCAATATTTTGTTCCATTTTAAGATCAAAATGCTTATAGTTAAACTTATAACTTGGTCACTTCATCCTTTAGATTCAAATACCTATTTAAGGGCCCAAGCTTATATTCTCTCATCGAAGGTAACTTAATCATACCACGTTTTAGTACATGTGGGAACTCCTCCAAACCTATCTTACCGTCACCAATCACATAGGATATCCGAGCCCATTACCTACCCCATAAGTCCATATCAAGTGCCACATAAGTAGAACTAATACACGCGGAATATAGGGTGTTACATCCTACCCCCCTTAGAAATATTCGTCCTCGAATGCTAGCATAACTAGCTAGCGTAAAAGAATATAAGACTAAGTTTAAACTCATTGTTATCCATATAACACTTGTGTATTTATACTTACTTGTTTATGCCCCAAATCATCATCCTTGGACCAAGTCTTTAGATTTAAATAAATGAGGGTACTTTGACTTCATTGCTTCTTCGGCTTCCCATGTGATTTCTTCTACTTGCGGGCTCCTCCAAAGCACTTTTACTGAAGCTACTTCTTTATTTCTTAACTTCTTAACTTGCCGATCTAGTATAGCAGTAGGCACTTCTTCATACGTGAGTTCTTCTGTAACCTGCGCATCTTTAGTAGAAGTAATATGGGATGGATCTCCTATGCACTTGCGGAGCATTGAGACATGAAACACCGGATGCACCATTGAAAGCTCTTGGGGTAGGTCTAACTCATATGCCACTTGGCCAAATCTTTGAATAATTTTATATGGCCCTATGTAGTGGGGACTTAGTTTTCCCTTTTTACCAAACCTCATTACCCCTTTCATTGGAGATACCTTCAAGAATACCGAATCTCCTATAGCAAACTCTAACCCTCTTCTTCTAGTATCCGCATATGATTTATGTCGGCTTTGAGCTGTTTCTAATCGTTGTTGTATCACCTTAACTTTTTCTATAGCTTGATAAACAAGATCTGGCCCAAATAAGGTAGTTTCACCCACTTCAAACCACCCAATTGGTGATCTACACTTTCTGCCATATAAAGCTTCATAAGGCGCCATTTTGATACTCGAGTGATAACTATTGTTTTATGCAAACTCAATTAGTGGCAAATGATTATCCTAACTACCTTTGAAGTCCAATACACGAGCACGCAACATATCCTCTAATGTTTGGATTGTACGTTCCGCCTGGCTATCCGTTTGAGGGTGAAAAGTTGTACTTAAACTCACTTGCGTTCCTAAACTCTTCTGGAATGACCTCCAAAAATATGCGGTAAATTGAGCTCCCCTATCAGATATAATAGAGATTGGGACTCCATGCAGTCGAACTATCTCTTTAATATATAATTTTGCATAGTCTTCAGCTGTGTACGTAGTCTTAACCAGTAGAAAGTATGCTGATTTGGTGAGTCTATCAACTATTACCCATATAGAATCAAACTTTCGAGATGAGCGAGGCAGACCAGTGATGAAATCCATGTTACTCATATCCCACTTCCAAGTTGGGAGCTTCATAAGCTGCATATAACCTCCTGGATTTTGGTGCTCCACTTTGACTTGTTGACAATTCGGACATTCAGCTACAAATTCTGCAATGTTCTTCTTCATGTCGCCCCACCAATACACCTCTTTCAAGTCATGATACATTTTACTTGAACCAGGATGGATAGAATATCTTGAATGATGTGCCTCCATCATAATCTTCTTTCTTAGCCCATCTACATTAGGTACACATAATCTGTTTTGGCATCAAAGTATTCCCTCTTCTGTAAGCTCAAATGCCTTTGTTACACCTTGTTGTACATTTTCCTTAAGTTGTAAAAGAATAGGATCTATGTATTGTTTCACCTTAACTTCGGCTACTAATGAGGATTCTGCTGCATTTTGCACAATAACGCCTCTATCTGAAGATTCAATAAGGCGAACCCCTAAGCTAGCTAATTGGTGTAGATCCTTAGCTATCCCTTGCCTTTCCTTGGGCTGCCTATAATTACTTGCCATCGCCTTACGACCTAGTGCATCGGCTACCACATTTGCTTTGCCCGGATGATAGAAGATATCAACATCATAGTCTTTTAACAACTCAAGCCATCTTCGTTGCCTCAAGTTTAGGTCCCTCTAGTTAAAGAGGTACTGAAAACTCTTGTGGTCAGTATATATATCAACACGTACCCCATACAAATAGTGGCGCCATATTTTTAAGGCAAATATAACTGCTGCTAGCTCAAGATCATGTGTTGAATAATTCTTCTCATGTGGCCGCAATTGTCTTGAGGTGTAAGCTATTACATTACCATGTTGCATCAAAACACATCCTAAGCCAACTCCTGAAGCGTCACAATATACCGCATAGCCTTCCGTGCCATCTGGAAGTACTAATATGGGTGTAGAAGTCAACTTATTCTTCAAATCTTGAAAACTTCATTCACACATTTCATCCCATTGAAACTTAGCTTCTTTATGTGTTAACTTTGTTAAAGGTGCAGAAATAGAAGAAAACCCCTCAACGAACTTTCTATAATAACCTGCCAAGCCTAGGAAACTATGAACCTCCGTAGGCGTCATGGGTCTTGGCCAGTTCTTCACTGCCTCTATCTTTTTAGAATCAACTCTTATTCCTTCATCGGATAGAATATGACCCAAGAATGCTACCGATTTTAACCAAAACTCACATTTGGAGAACTTTGCATACAACTTACGATCGCGAAGGATTTGTAACACCTGTCGCAAATGATTAGCATAGTCTTCTTCTGATCTTGAATACACCAGAATATCATCTATAAATACGATAAAAAATACATCCAAGAATGGCTTAAACACTATATTCATCAAATCTATGAAAGTTGCTGGTGCATTAGTTAGCCCAAATGACATAACTAAAAACTCAAAATGACCATATCCCGTTCGAAAAGTAGTTTTAGGTATGTCTTTCTCCTTTACTCTCAATTGGTGATAACCTGACCTTAAGTCGATCTTTGAGAAACACTTAGCACCTTGTAACTGATTAAACAAATCATCAATTCTAGGAAGGGGATATTTGTTCTTAATTGTCACCTTATTTAATTGTTGATAATCAATACACATTCTCAACGTGCCATCTTTCTTACGTACAAATTACACGGGTGTGCCCCAAGGAGATATACTAGGCCTTATGAAACCCTTTTCCAATAAATCTTTTAATTGTTCCTTCAATTCACGTAATTCTGCATGGGCAATTCTATAAGGAGGAATAGAAATCGGTTGAGTGCCTGGGATCACATCAATACCAAACTCCACTTCTCTTTCCGAAGGTAAAACTGAAAGCTCTTCAGGAAATACGTCAAAAAATTCATTTACCACTGAGATGGATTGAAGAGTTGGTGACTCTGCCTCTATCTCTTTCACCCTTACTAGATGGCATATGTTTCCTTTGTACATCATCTTCCTTGCCTTAATATAAGAAATAAACTTACCCCTTGGTGCCCCAATATTACCCCTCCACTCAAGGACTGCTTCCTTTGGAAAATGAAAATGCACCCTCTTAGCTCGGCAATCCACTGTGGCATAACAAGAAGATAGCCAATCCATACCCATTATAACATCAAAATCCACCATTTCAATCTCCAAAAGGTCAGCCAATGTATCACGATTACAAACAGTTACTATACAATTACGATAAACTCTTCTAGCTATAATAGATTCGCCAATTGGTGTAGACACTTTAAATGGCTTAGCTAGTAATTCTGGTGTTCTTTTGAACTTTCCAGCAATTAATGGAGTGACATATGATAATGTAGAGCCTGGATCAATTAATGCATATACCTTATGTGAAAAGATAGACAATGTACTTGTAACCACGTCAGGAGAAGCCTCCAAATTTTGTCGACCTGCTAGAGCATATGTACGATTCTGAACACCACTAGAACTAGCTCCCTTAACACCCCTACCACGACCAGTAGGTATCTGCTGACCCCTACCAAAAGAAGGAACCGAGGATGATGATACAACAGTAGATCCAGTAGGTCATGCCATGCCCCTTTTTGGAAAATCTCTCATTATGTGTCCCGGTGTGCCACACCAATAACAAGAATTTGTCCCAAACCGACATGCACCTAGATGATTTCTTCCACAATGCTTACAAAGCTGTCTAGGAGGTCTTGATTGGCTTGCACCTCCTTGCTCTCGATACCCCACTACTTGTGAACCATTACTCTCACTTTTTCCCCCAAATTGATTTCCCTTAAACCCCTGGAATCGAGGAGAAACACCTGATGTGGAGTAGGAAGGTGATGGTCTAGGGGGTCTATCGAAAAATCGAGGCCTGAATTCACTCTAAGATGGAAAAAATTGTCCCATAGATCCTAGCCCTCTTGGAGTGCCCTCTTTCCAGCTTTTGTGTCCTTCTTTGCCTTTGATCCTCCATTTTTTGAGCAAATGCTTGTATTCTTGCTATGTCCATGTCTTTATTTAAGGAAGCAATAGTACAATCTCTAACCAAATATGGGTCCACTCTATCCACATATCGATGAACTCTATCCTCCATAATAGCCACTACGTTAGGAGCATACATGGCCAAAGAATTAAATTGAAGACTGTACTCTCTCACGCTCATATTTCCTTGGCAAAGATTTAAAAACTGATCTGCACGGGTCTCCCGAATCTCGAATGGAAGATAATGATCAAGAAATGATGTTTTGAATTCTTCCCAACCAGCTAAAGGTGCACCTATACCCCTTGACTTTTTCCAAGCTTCATACCACAATATAGCCACCCCTTTTAATCGATATGCTACTAACTCCACTGTCTCTTTACCAGATACATGCATATTATCTAAAGCCCTTGGAATCTGATCAATAAAGTCTTGTGGATCTTCATTAGGATCTGAACCAGTAAATTGAGGAGGGTCCAATTTAAGGAAATCTTGGGTCCATAAACTGGCTGCCCTATCCACACCACTAGAACCCATAGTTGGACCAGCTTGTCCTTGACCTTGTCCAGCAACTATACGTGTTAATAATTACACCGCATTCCTCAAATCTTGCTCAGTAGCATTAATAGGTAACTCTGAGGGTACTTCCCTTCTCCTTAACTCTTCTAGAGATGGAGGAGTAGAAGAAGTCCGTGATGCAAACTCATCTTGGGCCTCACTTTGATAAGCATATCTAGGTGGTGATTTACTTGTCCCTTCTCCGGTAGCCATATCTACTTGTTTACTCTTCTTACTCTTACTCCTTCTTGTAATCGGCATCATTACTATATTGAAAAAAAAAACATATTTAAGGTTAAATACAAGTCAACCTACATTATTGGCACTATCGCACGATCTAAGAAATGAAGAAAGAGAAACAACTCCTAAATGACTCGTAGCCTCCTACTTAGAGATGTGGTGCACAACACACACATAAGCAAGACTCTACATAGACACAATTTTGCAGACAACTCCCTAGGATGACCCTCTCTGATACCAATTTTGTCATGCCTCCAATTCCATTGGGGCGAACAGGCACCCATTTTGGGAGAACCAACTCTTAACCATGTACTTTTCATGCATATAATTATGGCATTCAAAGCTTCTACTAGTATGGATAAGATGCTTTGATAAAACAAACCACGTAAGTAAGTCCAAACCTACATATACAAGACTTTACCGTTGGGGCCACAACGTTAAAAGAACAAAATACTACCACACTTTTCACAAAGTCCGCAAAGCCTCTAAAAGACACCTAGACACTTTGTTAAGGTCGGGACAAATCCCCGCCTTGCTCATAACTACTACACAATACCAAAATATATAACAGACTCGAAAAGTTCAAAATCAACATGGAGTTCACCAATAGCAGCTGGATGTCCTGTGCTTCTACTGGGGTGGTCTAATAGCTAGAGTACCTGTACCTGCGGCATGAAACATAGTGTCCCCTACGAAGGGTGTCAATACAAAGAGTGTACTGAGTATATATGGCATGAAATGACTATAAATAAGACAAGATCTCAACAAGATTATACAAGATTATACCATAATTATACAAATCTCAACAAGCTTTGAATGCCATAATTATATGCATGAAAAGTACATGGTTAAGAGTTGGTTCTCCCAAAATGGGTGCCTGTTCGCCCCAATGGAATTGGAGGCATGACAAAATTGGTATCAGAGAGGGTCATCCTAGGGAGTTGTCTGCAAAATCGTGTCTATGTAGAGTCTTTCTTATGGGTGTGTTGTGCACTACATCTCTAAGTAGGAGGCTACGAGTCATTTAGGAGTTGTTTCTTTTTCTTCATTTCTTAGATCGTGCGATAGAGCCAATAATGTAGGTTGACTTGTATTTAACCTTAAATATGTTTTTTTTTCAATATAGTAATGATGCCGATTACAAGAAGGAGTAAGAGTAAGAAGAGTAAACAAGTAGATATGGTTGCCGGAGAAGGGACAAGTAAATCACCACCTAGATATGCTGATCAAAGTGAGGCCCAAGATGAGTTTGCATCACGGACTTCTTCTATTCTTCCATCTCCAGAAGAGCTAAGGAGAAGGGAAGTACCCCCAGAGTCACCTATTAATGCTACTGAGCAAGATTTGAGGAGTGCGGTGCAATTATTAACACGTATAGTTGCTGGACAAGGTCAAGGACAAGCTGGTCCAACTATGGGTTCTAGTGGTGTGGATAGGGCAGCCAGTTTATGGACCCAAGAACCCTCCTCAATTTACTGGTTCAGATCCTAATGAAGATCCACAAGACTTTATTGATCAGATTCAAAGGGCTTTAGATGTTATGCATGTATCTGGTAAAGAGACAGTGGAGTTAGCAGCATATCGATTAAAGGGGGTGGCTATATTGTGGTATGAAGCTTGGAAAAAGTCAAGGGGTATAGGTGCACCTTTAGCTGGTTGGGAAGAATTCAAAACAACATTTCTTGATCATTATCTTCCATTCGAGATTCGGGAGACCCGTGCAGATCAGTTTTTAAATCTTTGCCAAGGAAATATGAGCGTGAGAGAGTACAGTTTTCAATTTAATTCTTTGGCTAGGTATTCTCCTAACGTAGTGGCTACTATGGAGGATAGAGTTCATCGATATGTGGATAGATTGGACCCATATTTGGTTAGAGATTGTACTATTGCTGCCTTGAATAAAGACATGGATATAGCAAGAATACAAGCATTTGCTAAAAAAAATGGAGGATCAAAGGCAAAGAAGGACACAAGAGCTGGAAAGAGGGTACTCCAAGAGGGCTAGATCTATGGGACAATTTTTTCCATCTTAGAGTGAATTCAGGCCTCGATTTTTCGATAGACCCCCTAGACCATCACCTTCCTACTCCACATCAGGTGCTTCTCCTCGATTCCAGGGGTTTAAGGGAAATCAATTTGGACAAAAAAGTGAGAGTAAAGGTTCACAAGTAGTGGGGTATCGAGAGCAAGGAGATGCAAGCCAATCAAGACCTCCTAGACAGCTTTGTAAGCATTGTGGAAGAAATCATCTAGGTGCATGTCGGTTTGGGACAAATTCTTGTTATTGGTGTGGCACACCGGGACACATAATGAGAGATTGCCTAAAAAGGGGCATGGCTGATATGGCACGACCTACTTTCCTTCACACTTAAACCAAAGAAGAAGAAAAAAAAGTTCCTCAATAATGAGGAAACGTGAACCAACAGCTTGTTCTATAATCAGCCATATACTTATAGTCAAACACTTATAACTTATTTTCCTAATCTTCCATGAGATAATTAAACAAAACCTTAAGTGTTTTCCACTTACCTTGGGCTGCTGCAAAGGGGAGGGTTTCTTCAAGAACCCTAGAAGGAAAAATAGGGTTGTTGCTCTTGTTGTTTTTGAGAGAGTAGAGAGATTTGCTGAAATATACTCCTTTTTTGTGACTTAAAAGTCAAGTAAAATGACCAGCAACTTGGCCTTTTAAAGGCCCTATCTTGTCCACCTCCTTAGCTGCATTTTGGACTATAAAATTGGTCAAATTGGTCCAAGTAGGTGATGCACCTACTTGCATAATTTCTTGTTGGGCTCAATTATATTTGGGCCTTGGCAGATTGGTGTGTTGGGCCACTTATCCATTTGCTTTCTCTTTTGTTTAATTTGGCCCAAATGAGTATATTAGCATTGACCCAAATCTGATCCATAGCCATGGTCCATTAATTTGGTTCAAACAACTTAAGTAGGTGACTCACTTACTAGCTTAAATAAGTCAAGCAAGCACCTCAATATTTTGCTCCATTTTCAGCTTCTAATCCCTTTAACCTAATCTTCAACTGATGATACGGTTGGGGCAGCCTCCACAGGTACACGGCCTTTCACACGAAGCCAAGCTCGGGAATTACAAAAACTCCAAGCTTTGTTCATGCAAATGGCCGTGTGTGAGTTGGTGATTGAACCAACCAAGGACCTAAACGTTTTTATGTGTGAAGAGAGGTCTTAATGTGTAATAAACTACTCTTCAAGGTTGGCACAAGAAGCAAGGGCGGATGGGTCATTTTACCCCTTTTGTTTGTAGTATAAATAGAACATGTTAGAGAGTTATTGCTTAGTTTTTGGAATGCTGATTTTTGTAACCTAAAAACACTAAACATTTCTCTCTCTCTCCACTCTTAGAAGCCGCCCCTATTATCTCACAAGTAGAGGGATACTTGTGTTGTCTCTTTGGCTAGAAACAAGGTTTTTGAGGTCGTTGAGTGCCTCTTGGTCCTCGTAAGAACTTGGTGTTTATATTCATTAGACTTAGGGTCCTCTCTTGATGTTAGGGTTCTTAGTTTCTTGAATGTTATATGCCAAGTTATCTATCTTTCTTTATCTTATTGTTGTTGTTGATTTTGTTATCTTAAAGTCTAGCGAAGCCGTGTGGGGCTCTTTTCGATTCACTAGCATTGTTATCTATCTTGTTGTTCTTGTGTTGTTGGACTGAAATCCGAGCCTACTTGAAGCTCTTGGTGTTGTTGGTTTGATTTCGTATCATTTGGTATCAAAGCGAGACCGATTGTGTTCCAACATAACCCATCTTGGGCTAGTTCACGGCTTAAACAAACAACACCAAAAAGAAATTCTGAAAATCTGTCCATTAAAAGTTGAAAACCAAGAATGATGTTGTATGTTTAGATCTAGGTGTTATCTTGCTTGTTTAGTGAGTTTCTAGTGTTGGTTTCTTTCTCACCAACACTAAGGTGTCTAGATCCAAAAGTTGAGCTTGAAAACTTGAACATTGTGTAGTGACTTGAAGTGGCCGAAAGTTGTATGTTGTTGATAACCAAAAGAAAAAAAATAAAAATCGGTGGTTGTGTGTTTATGTGCTAAAGAAGTTGATGAAGTTTGTTGAGGTGTTCATCTTTTGAACTTGTTCATCTTGTTCATCTTGTTGTGTGCTCAAGTTGTAAGACAAGCTATAAAGTTGTTGTGAAAGACTTGCACCCATCACCTTCTAGTCTTGTCAATCACTTTTCCCTAATTCAAGGAGCCTTGTTTTGTGGGATTAGTCAACCAAACCTCACTTTCTTGAGTTTGAAAAGGGTGAAATACTACAAGATTTTATTTTTCCCACCAAAACACCTTGCAAACTATAACAAGTTGTGTGAATATTAACACAAAAAGAAAAAAAAAAAAGAGAAGAAGAACGTGTGGAACCATTGCATGCTGCCACGTCACTATAAGCTCAACTTAGGATATTCTTTGGTTGCTAATTGTTGATCCTTGGTTTCCCTTACTTGGTCCTAGAACTAATTAACAAACTAGTACATTCCTACTAGGTTGTCAACTAGTTCCTTGAACCGTTTGTTCGTGTCAACGATTATTTGAGTGCTTTTATTCGTTTGAATGAATTGCTGATTTTTGACTCTAGTCCGGCAAGAATTCTTTGAGTCTTCAAACAAGAATCCATTCCGGATAAGAGCTTACTCATACCTTAAAAATTTCTCGGTTACTAGCCAATTATACAACACTTGTGGAACACGAACTTGTGGTGAACTAAAGCGGATAATATCTTGACAATGGAAGGAGCTACGTCTCATAATGTGGATACTAATGCCCTTGATTCTATGAGGGTCACTCTTGAGGCCATTACCCGGACACTTGAAAGGTTGAATTCGGAATTTGGGGCCGTGAGAGGGGACTTGGCAGCAATAAAGGGGGAAGTGTCGACTATTAGTGGGAGATTAGAACAAGTGGAGAGTCAAAGGAACTCTCGTCCTTCTACTCCTCTACATGTATCTACCAATGGTCATGATAGGACCTCCTCCGCAACCATCACCCCCGAAACAGTCCACCAAATGCTAAATGCACCCCAAGCTCCACTAAATACCGCAAGCCAAACTACCTATTTTCCTCCAAACCGAGACCCCACTAGACCACTACATTTCCAAGCCCCTCCAATTCCACAAGAGGGATTTGGACGCCAAGTACCTCCACTAAATCCGAACCCTCCATTCCAAGCTCCATTAACCCAAAGACCGCAAATTCCAAATCCTCTGAATCAAAACGGCCAAGGCCGACCAGCCCACTTTGAAGGATACGGTAGAGAGGAGTATGAAGGAGATGGAGCCTTTGATGATGCTTATATGAGGGAGGAGGAGTTAAGAGGGGGTCGAGGAGAACCTAGGAGATACCGGGGGTATGGAGATAGGGGAAACCGACACCAAGAGAGAGACGTAGGCATCAACACCATCAAGTTGAGCCTACCCATCTTTAAGGGTGAAAGTGACCCCGAGACCTACTTAACTTGGGAATCGGCTTGTGACAAAGTTTTCCAAGTTAATGACATCTCGGAAGAAAAGAAGAGTTGCTACGCTATAGCTCACCTCGAGGGCTATGCTAACACTTGGTGGGAGTATGTTAAACGATTTGGTAATGAATTAGTTGATGGGCAGCCACCACCTTGGTATCGGTTGAGGTATTTGATGAGACAACGATACCTTCCCGAGAGATATCGTCATGAGTTGCTTGCTAGATTATATGGCTTGCGGCAAGGAGGCAAGAGTGTGATGGCCTATTTTGACGAGTTCCAACAACTCATGTTGAAACTTGATCATCGTGGGGAGCAAATCAGTCACGACATCATCCGGTTCAAGTGTGGGTTGAACAAAGAGATCTCCACTCATTTGACCCTTCACCGGTTTGAAACCATTGACGGTATATTCCAAGCGGCCCTTGAGATTGAAAGGGAACTTAAGGAGAGATCATCCTTCAAGGCAAGGGTACAAACCCCCTCGGGTTGGCCCAAAAACAAGGACCAACCCGCCCCTACGAAGCTGCCCGATTCCAAAACAGTCCCTAAATTCCCTCCGAAACCGGAGGCTCACAAATATCCCAACCCAAAGGGGTTCCAATGCTTCAAGTGCCAATGTTGGGGGCATAAGGCCAATGAATGTCCGAAGCGGCACAATGTGATCCTACGAGAAGGGAAAGTGTACTACCTTGGTGAGGAGGTGGTTTCCGAAAGGGGGGAGGATGAGGCCGAGCCTCAAGATGGAGAGGGAGCTGAAAATGGGCCGAATGATGATGAATTAGATGGTAGTGAAGATGTCTATCCACAAGAAGGGGAGTGTGTGGTTCCAAACTTTGTGGTTAGACGTGTCATGATTAGTAAGGCGATAGATGACCCGAGTCAAAGGGAAAATCTATTCCATACTAAGTGTCTTGTAAAGGGGAGTGTGTGCACCTTGGTGATTGATAGTGGTAGTTGTACAAATGTTGCGAGCCATGCTATGGTAAATTTCTTGAAGCTACCAACTACACTACAGACTAGTCCTTACAAGCTACAATGGTTGAACGATTGTGGTGAATTAAAGGTCACAAGGCAATGTGTGATTCGGTTTAAGGTGGGAAACTACCACGATAAAGTGCTTTGTGACGTGATCCCAATGCAAGCATGTCACTTGTTGTTAGGTAGACCATGGAAATATAATAGGTCTACTAAACACGATGGGAGGTCCAACCGGTATACGCTTGAGAAGGATGGCCGAAAGGTCACACTTCATCCTCTTTCACCCTCCCAAGTAAATGAGTGGCATCAAAAGATGAGAGAGTTGAAGGGAAAGGGGAAGGAATCCGGAAAGGGAGAAAAGGGGGGGAATGCCGTAGGTGAGGAAGTAGGAACATCCGAGGTTGTCCCAACGACAAGGGAGATGGAAAACGTAGTGATGTTGGCTAGGAGGAAAGAACTCTTCGTGGACCATGATGAAAACAAGCCGATGTTACTTTTGGCCCATTGTTTTAATACTAACCCCACTAATTCTTCCATTTCCCCTTTGATTTCTTGTGTGTTGCAGGAGTATGAAGATGTATTTCCTCAAGAACTTCCGCAAGGATTGCCCCCACTTCGGGGAATTGAGCACCAAATTGATTTGGTGACGGGTTCACAACTTCCAAACAAACCGGCCTATAGGAGCAATCCTATGGACACTAAGGAGCTTGAAGGACAAGTTGAGGAGCTTCTCAACAAGGGATACATCAAGGAAAGCATGAGTCCGTGTGCTGTTCCGGTGCTTTTGGTACCGAAGAAGGACGGAACTTGGCGCATGTGCGTCGATTGTAGAGCCATCAACAAAATCACTATAAGGTATCGTCATCCAATCCCTAGACTAGATGATATGTTAGATGAGCTCCACGGATCTTGTTTGTTTTCTAAAGTGGACCTTAGGAGTGGCTATCACCAAATTCGCATGCAACCCGGTGATGAGTGGAAGACCGCATTCAAGACCAAATTCGGTCTATATGAGTGGCTGGTCATGCCCTTCGGCCTTACCAATGCTCCTAGCACCTTTATGAGGCTAATGAATCATGTAATGAAGCCTTATATTGGAAAGTTTGTGGTGGTTTACTTTGATGATGTGTTGGTGTATAGTAAATCTATTGATGATCATGTAATGCATTTGAGATGTGTGTTTGATGTGCTCCGAAAGGAGAAGCTGTATGCCAACATGGAGAAGTGTTCTTTTGGTGTTGATAAGGTTATATTCTTGGGTTTTGTCGTGAGCTCAAGGGGTGTGGAAGTGGACGATTCCAAGATAGACTCTATTCAAAGTTGGCCGACCCCTAAAACTATTGGAGAAATCCGAAGTTTCCACGGGTTGGCAAGCTTTTATAGGAGGTTTGTCAAAGGATTTAGTTCCATAGCAGCCCCCTTGACCAAGGTAATTAGAAAGGACGGACCCTTTAAATGGGGTGATGAGCAGGCTAGGGTTTTTGAGGCCTTGAAAGCTATGCTCGTCTCGGCGCCTTTATGGCAATTGCCCGATTTTGATAAGATGTTTGAAGTAGAGTGTGATGCTAGTAAGGTTGGCATCGGGGCTGTTTTGATGCAAGAAGGTAAGCCCGTTGCTTATTTCAGTGAAAAGCTCAAAGGGGCAACTCTTAATTACTCAACTTATGATTTGGAGTTGTACGCCCTTGTTAGAGCTTTGGGAAATTGGCAACATTATTTGTGGCCTAAGGAGTTTGTGATACGAACGGATCATGAGTCGTTGAAACACCTTAAGAGCCAAGACAAGTTGAATAGGCGTCATGCTAAGTGGATTGAGTTCATCGAGACTTTCCCTTATATAATTCATTACAAAAGGGGAAAGGAAAATGTTGTTGCCGATGCCTTCTCTAGGAAGCATGTGCTTGTTGCTACCTTGTCTTCGAAATTGATGGGTTTTGAGAGCTTGCGGTTGTTGTATCCCGAGGATCCTACCTTTGCTCCTATTTTTAGGGAATGCGAAGAGTGGGGAAGGGACCGTTGGCTTAAGGAGAATGACCATTCCTCCTACTCTCGGTTCGATGGGTATTTGTTCAAAGGGAGGAGGTTGTGTGTTCCTTCTAGTTCTTGGAGGGAATTATTTGTGAGGGAGGCCCATGACGGAGGCCTCATGGGGCACTTTGGGGTAGACAAGACCCTCGGAATCTTAGAGGAGAACTTCTATTGGCCCAAAATGTGCAAAGACGTCACTAAAATTTATAGTCAATGCGTGGCCTGCCGGAGTGCGAAATCTCGTCTCCTACCTCAAGGATTATACACCCCACTCCCTACTCCCCTTAGACCTTGGTTGGAAATTTCGATGGATTTTGTTTTGGGGCTGCCAAAGACTAGAAAGGGTCGAGATAGCATTTTTGTTATTGTTGATAGATTCTCTAAAATGGCTCATTTTATTCCATGTGCTAAAATTGAGGATGCTCGTAGTGTAGCTTCATTATTTGTTGAACATGTTGTAAAGCTTCACGGGGTACCGAGGACTATTGTGAGCGATAGGGACTCCAAGTTCCTAAGTCTCTTTTGGAAGTCCATGTGGGGTAGGCTTGGAACGAAGTTACTTTTCTCCACGTCTTCCCACCCACAAACCGATGGCCAAACGGAGGTAGTAAATAGAACCTTAGGGTCTATGCTACGTTCTATGGTTAAAGGTAAATTGACTTCATGGGAAGATCACCTACCCTTTGTGGAATTTGCATACAACCGGGTAATACATTCGAGCACGGGAATGACTCCCTTTGAATGTGTTTACGGCCTGAATCCCCTTACCCCTTTAGATCTCACTCCTTTGTCTAGTGATCTCATGACCAGCTTAGATAGAAATAAAAGAGCCGAGGCAATGAAGAAAATGCATGAGACGGTGCGGATCAAGCTTGAAAAGAAGAACCAAGAGGTTGCAAAAAGGGTAAACAAAGGGAGAAGAAGGCTTGTGCTTGAACCCGGAGATTGGGTGTGGGTGCATCTTCGAAAGGATCGGTTTCCAGCTCAAAGAAAGTCCAAATTGCTGCCAAGGGGTGATGGTCCTTTCCAAGTACTTGAGAGAATCAATGACAACGCCTACAAGATTGACCTTCCACCGGAATATCAAGTGCACAACACTTTCAACGTTGGTGATCTCTCCCTCGTGGATGCGGTTGAAGATGACCAAATGCTGAATTTGAGGTCAAATTCCTCTCAAGATGGAGAGGATGATACGGTTGGGGCAGCCTCCACAGGTACACGGCCTTTCACACGAAGCCAAGCTCGGGAATTACAAAAACTCCAAGCTTTGTTCATGCAAATGGCCGTGTGTGAGTTGGTGATTGAACCAACCAAGGACCTAAACGTTTTTATGTGTGAAGAGAGGTCTTAATGTGTAATAAACTACTCTTCAAGGTTGGCACAAGAAGCAAGGGCGGATGGGTCATTTTACCCCTTTTGTTTGTAGTATAAATAGAACATGTTAGAGAGTTATTGCTTAGTTTTTGGAATGCTGATTTTTGTAACCTAAAAACACTAAACATTTCTCTCTCTCTCCACTCTTAGAAGCCGCCCCTATTATCTCACAAGTAGAGGGATACTTGTGTTGTCTCTTTGGCTAGAAACAAGGGTTTTGAGGTCGTTGAGTGCCTCTTGGTCCTCGTAAGAACTTGGTGTTTATATTCATTAGACTTAGGGTCCTCTCTTGATGTTAGGGTTCTTAGTTTCTTGAATGTTATATGTCAAGTTATCTATCTTTCTTTATCTTGTTGTTGTTGTTGATTTTGTTATCTTAAAGTCTAGTGAAGCCGTGTGGGGCTCTTTTCGATTCACTAGCATTGTTATCTATCTTGTTGTTCTTGTGTTGTTGGACTGAAATCCGAGCCTACTTGAAGCTCTTGGTGTTGTTGGTTTGATTTCGTATCCACTTATACACACTTGGTCACTTTAAACTTTAGATTCAAATACTAGCTTACGATTCCAAGTTTAAATAGTTATCTTAACGTTAACTTAGTCGCATCACATTAAACTATACGGGCAGCCTCTAGAATTCCATCTACACCATTAATAATTGCATAACAAATCTCATCCGTTACCTATACCATATGACCATACCAGGTTCCATATAATTAGAATAAGTACAAGCAAGATACGGGATGTTATATTTCAACACTTGTGAAACCAAATTATTTGAACTAAATTATTTGTTCGTTTTGTAGGTTTGTTTCTTTTTTTAGGTACCATGGCTGCCTATAGTTTTGATTCCACGTTTGATCGCCTCAAAGACTATTGGGATAGCTTCATTGAAGATATGCGCCAAATACTTAGTTCACTAAATCCCAATTTTGAAAAAGTGAGTCCAAAGGGAAACCTTGACATATTCCCTTGTAATGTGGAGAATGAAGGCTGCTATAATGCAAAACCAAGTGAATAACACACTTTCCATGATCTACAAGGTAACAAAGCTATCTTCTACACTCTTAGAAACTTGAATTGTTGTGATGAGGTTAGTAGTAGCCAAAGTGGTGTAGTTTCAGATTTACTTAATGAAGAAGTGTGTGAATCTTCCTTTTTTTTATACTCTTAGTGTTGTTAGGTTGCATAAGTACCAAACTCTTATTGTGAGTACGCAAGCACTAGTTGATCCTTTAGATGACAAAACCAATTCTTTTCATAAGAATGATTTGTGTCCATCTAGTGCTAGCACTTATGACTTGAATGAGGTTCCCTTACAAAGTGACAAGAGTATTCACACACTAGTTGACCCTTGTGAAAGCCAAGGTGAGTCTACATTGGTATGTGAGTTGCCAACAACTAGTGAGGATGTGAATGATGATCAACCTACTCCCGAATGTAGTCCACTACTTGAGCATGTGTGGTGTGTTTAATAAGTCTCAAGTTAGTAATGATGTTGCTAGAGTTGATCATGGTATTGGAGATGATTCTTTGAGCATGTTGTATTATGAAAGACATATTTATAGATTTGCTCAAAGAAACCAAGAAAAGGTACAATCGGATGAAGGTGACCTTAAATTGCTTAAATAAGTAGGAAACTAGAATTGTGATTGTTCTTGTGAACATGTTTTTGTGTGTGATCCCTTTGCTGCTCATGGTGACTTATATCTATGGGGAAATTACTCTCTTAAAATAGGAAGTGTTGCATGCTTAGAGATTCCATCTATTTCTTCTTTGTGTTTCCTATGTTGAGCATCCTAGTGGTGCTGAAATTGGAACTAGTGAGTACTTGCGTAAGGGAACCATAGTTAAAGTTGATTTGTGTGACACCTTTCTTGATACAAGAATGACAACGGAAGGCACAAAACACACTCCAAATCAGTCCACAATCTTAAGGATCCAAGGACCAAGATGGAGACCACTCTCGGATTCGCTATCAACAAGAAGAATACAAGATATTAACACCAAAACAGCAACAAGAACAAGAACAAGATTAACACAAGATGATAAAAAAGAAGACACAAGATTCGGATTTAACAATAACAACAAGAACACAAGATTACAACACAAACAATTAACAAGATTACCAGAAGGTAAAAGGATAGATAGATAGATCACATGAAGGTATAATCTTAAGAACCCAAGAATGGACAATCTTGGACCCTTAACACTAGACACAATAATAAACCTATCTCTTACAAGGACACAATATCGGAATCTACCTCCCAAGCATCAATGTTTCAAAGCAAACAATAATAAAAGAGAATCCACCCTATTGTTGTATCCTAGTTTTGGTTTTGCCTCCCAAGAGAAGAGAGGACTTGTGTTTTCCAATGTCTTAAGACTTACAACATCATCAATAAACTAAGTCTAAAAGCCCTACAATGTTCTATTTATACTAGGTTGCAAATAAAATGCAAAAGACCAAAAGGCCCCTTAGAGACTTAGGTGCCCATCAAGTGTAATATGTTGGATGATTTTTAGTGCACTTAGGTTTCCTTTTGCACTTCAATTGCACCCACCAAGTCTCGGACCCAAAATGCACTCCCATAAGTCCATATCCATGATTATTCCCGTATCATCCTCTCCATCTTGAGAGAAATTTGCCCATAAATTCACGGCTTCACCTCGTTCAATCGGCCACTTTAAAATAAACCACTCAAAGCAACCCGCAAAATATTAACACAAGTCTTGGCCAATATCTTTATTTTGAATCTCGACTTCCTCTCCATCTTGAGCCTTGTCTTCAATCTCATCTGAAACAAGTCTCCTAGCATCGTCGTAGACTCTATATTCGTCATGTTTCTTTTTACTATTCTTTTCTACATGGACATGTCGGCTTTGGTGAAGTGGAGTTTTGGTTGAGAGGATTGATTTGGTAAAGTGGAGATTCGGTTGTGGAGCTTGGACGGAAGAGATTTGGCTTCCAAGTCTTTTTTGTTGGACTTGATCGAATGGAGGAGGGATCGACCAATGTAGGTCTCGGGTTGGAGGACATTTGGTGGCTTGGCTTATGTCTATGTCATTTGGTGGTGGTGTTGGAGGATTGATTGCTTGAGTTAAATCTTCGGAAGTAGAATCACGAGAATTTCTTCGACTCTCCACTCAATCCAACCTCTCAAGTATAGTAGACATATCCGAGCCCAATTTGTCAAGACCCGCATTCGCCTTAGCTATTTCCCGGGCAATAGCATCAAGTTGGGATAAAATGGTATCCATTGTGGCAAAGAAGTTATGACATGAGGGGTTAGGGTTAGCAAAAATAACACATCACATGCCATGCCAAGGTGGGACAAACTTGGAGTATACCCACGGGTCCTTTATGTTGAACATTAAAACCTTAGTATAAATGGCACAAAGGAAGAGGTCATCATCAACAAAAAGAGATAAGGAAGAACCTTGCCTTCCTTTATTAGCACCCACAATCAAACATTGCTTGTCGTCTTGACCAAGCACATTCCCGGAGGGTGCCGGGGTCAAATGAGAGAAGTAGCCAAGGGTCTAAGCCGAGGTTAGCCCTTTGTTCCCCTAGAATATCACTCCCACAACCATGTATGACATTTGCCTTTAAGAGAAGACTAAAATTCAAGAATAGAGAGACACGACCTAGAAGACTTACCTCAAAAAAACATATTCCATCATTTACAACATTTCCATACACATGATCTCTATGAACAAAACTACTAGCAAGTCTTTTACCGCACAAGATGTTCAAAGAGTCACGTACACTATCAAGATCAACTCTATAAACACCATCACTAACTTGAGACTTTTTAAGCACACCACACATATGCTCAAGTAGTGGAATACATTCATGAGTAAGTTGATCTTCATTCACATCCTCACTAGATGTTAGCAACTCACATACCAACGTAGACTCACCTTGGTTCGCACAAGGGTCAACTAGTGTGTGAGTACTCTTGTCAATTAGTAATAGAACCTTGTTCAAGTTATAAGGGATAGCACTAGATGGACATAAATCATTCTTACAAGAAGAATCAATTTCGTCATCTAAAGGATCAACTAGCGCTTGCGTACTTACAACAAGAGTTTGGTCCTCACGTAACCTAACATCACCAAGAGTATCACCATAGGGAGACTCAAATACCTCTACTCTAGGTAAATCCACAACTACATCCAATTGGCCACTACTAGCCACAATACAACATTCTAAGTTCATAGGAGTGTAGGGAATAGTATTTTTACCTTCTATTTCACATGAGCTTCGGCCATCCTCTTGACGTGTGTCCGGGCAGCCCACTTGATCCTTTTGACCTATCATACGATCCAACATTTCATTTGCCATAACTAGGTCTCGGGACATAGTGTCAAGGTAGTCTAAAATGACATTGGTGGCATTGTTGTCCATGGGTTGAGAGGTGGAAGCCGCGGATTTCCTTGTAATTGTACCTAAAAAAAAAGAAAGAAAAGAACACCTACAAAACAAAACACAATTTAGTTCAAAACAACCTCACCACACTCTCACACACTTGATCGTCTCACACTTGGTTTCACAAGTGTTGAAATCCGGCTTGTACTTTGTGAGTGATTGAGGGTCGAGTCTACTCTTGCTCGGAATAGATTTTCGTTTAAGTTGACTCAAGCAAAATTTGTTACGGACTTGAACCAACAAGATACAGTGATTTTACAAAAGAGAAAAGAACACAACAAATGCATAACACAAATGAACGAACACAAAAACTAACTAACAATCTAGTAGATAAGTACTAGTTTGCCAATTAGTATTGGAACCAACAAAATTGAAACTAAGAAACAACAAACTGAAACTAAGAAATCTAAAATTTGAGCTTAAATATGTTGCGTGAACAGTAAAACATGATGATATGGCAGCCACATATTGGTCTCGGTTGCACACAACTTTTGTTGTCCAATTTCAAGTCTTGATCATTTTTTCAATTTGGACTTTGGTGGAACTTGTTCAATGGAGGGAAACACAAAGTAGTCTTTAGAGCTTCTTTTTCAATTAAAATTTCAAGACTCAAAGTCTTGGACTAGACTTGTACTCCTCCTTAAAACATGGATCCTTGTTTTATGGGAAAGTGGTTGAGATGTGATTGACTTGTTGGTGAGTGATGGTAAGTCTTTCAAGACTAACAAAGTTCTCACACTTTTTCCTTCACCTTTCTGGATCTAACTTTCACTTTATTTTAACAAGGTATGAAGGTTTGGAAGAACACCTCAACAATCACCAAGAAAATCAACAACAATCTCCCAAGAACAACAACAAGGTCAACTACAAACTTCCAACAAACGGCCAAGTCCTTTAGTGTCACGCCTCAAATCCTGTTGGGGCGGACAAGCACCCATAGCCGTAAAGGCTCGAGAGAACCAATTCATAACCTTGTACTTCCCATGCATGTAACTGTAATAACCAAATGTCCTGACAACATGATATTATGTATCGATGAAAATAACTACACATGCACGCCCAAACTGATATGTACAACACTTGGCCGATGGGGCCACCATGTCTAAAATCAGGACACTACCATAACTTTACATTCGTCTACAAAGCCTCTAAAAGATACATAGACTTAGTTAGGGTCGGGACAAACCCCCGCCCTGATACGGGATTGACAAGGGAAGCACGAAACAAACACCAAATCAGTCCACTAATCTTAAGGATTCGAGGACCAAGATGGAGACCTCACTCGGATTCGCTACCAACAACAAGAATACAAGATACAAGAGTATATTTTAACACCAAAACAGTTACAAAACGTGATGAACAAGATGAACAACAATAATACAAGTTTCGGATTCAACGAAGACCCCAAAACAGTCCACTACACAACACATACACGATTTGCAAGAAAAATAAAGATAGATAGTGAGACCAAGATTATTACAAGATTAAGAACCAAGTGTATTTCAACACTAACCCCTAATGAATGTAACAATCAAAACCACACTCTTACGGTGACCACCAAGGGAATGAACTCGCCTCAAGATCTACCGTTTCCAAGCAAAGATCAATATTGGCTTTTCCAAGCCCTATGCTAAGGATGACTTTTCCAAGTCCTACAACTAAGGGTGTTACACTCTCAAAAAAGAGAAGTTATGTCTTTCAATTCTTCATCCTTCAAAATCTAGTGAAAATAAGACTAAGGGGGCCTATTTATAATATATTACAAATGAAGATAACAAGACCACTTTGCCCTTAATGAGAGGGGCGGCCATGGTGTGTAAATACACCATGTGTAATGTCCAAAATACCCTTAATTAAGGTCCAAAACCGTGAGTCCTCAACCTTAAATTCTCCAAGCAATCTTCCACACGCGAGATTGCTTTAAGTTATGCTCAAAACGGGTCCTCCATGCATGTTCTTGTTTTCTCGAGGTGACCAAGTCTTGAGTCTCTATGTGTTGGCCTCAAAAAATGTCATCAAAAGATAAGATGGCCATTTGTCCCGTATCATCCTCCCCTTCTTGAAAAGGATTCGACCTCGAATCCAAACCTTGCAAAACCGAAAAGAGGACCAACAAATGCAAACTCCTCATGGCATGAGGGTTAGGGTTAGCATAACAAATCATCTCAGCATGCCAAGGTTGCACATATTTGCAATATAACCAAGAATCCTTTGAAAGGAATATTAAAAACTCAATAAAAGATGTACAAAGGATTTGGTTATAGGATACATCAAGAGTGCCACTTTGCTTGTCATGTAGACCAAGCAGCAAGTTTGGTGCACCAGCATCACCATTTCTAAATTTGGCACCGGGGTCAAATGGGAAAAGTGGCCATAGACACGGGTCTCGACAACACTTCCCTTTCCCGTGGTCTACACCCAAACTAAATGACATACTTTCTACAATAACATACATATCATCCAAAGCAAATAGAGAGTAGAGAAAGGTATCACTCAAATCGTCTTCTACTAAGGTGCTCTCATGTGTGTACTCACTATTAGTTTCCCAATAATCACCATGAGTACTCTCAATAATGAAATCACACAAAGTAGAAGAAGAAGTAGCTTCCGCAACTACACATTCCTTACCCTTAAGAGTTCTCTCATCTTCCAAGAAGAGATTTCCCTCTCTAGGAGGAATGTTGTCACACCATAGTGGGTTAGCATATAGGCTATAGCTTCCAAGGCAAGCTATACCATCATTTTCACCACTAGGTTCATTAGGAGTGTTTAAATCATCTTCAAACAATACATTATACATAAAAAGAGTGTGATCTACCTCACGGACAGATTTGGAACAAGCAAGTCCCTCACTCTCTAAATGATCAACATCAAGTTTCAAGGATGTTTCAAACACAACATTACCCCAAGAAGAGCTCTCGGGTTCATTCTCACTTTGATCAACATTTTCAACATCATCACATACTTGAGGTTCATTAATTACATCATACACATCCTCAAGTGGTGGGTAATTTTCACACATAAGTTGATCAACACAAATTTCAAAAGATAACGTACTTTCATTCAACATAATGGTTTCAACACTAGGTGGACATAAATCGATCTTACAAGAAGAGTCTATTCGGTCATCAATAGGATCAACTAGTGTATCCACACTCACAACATGTACATCATCATCAAGTGGCAAAGAAACAATACACTCACATATAGGCAAGCTACAACTCACACTCAATGGGCTACTAGCCACACAATTATCATTCACATGTACAAAAGTGTAAGAGTTTGCCATTTTACCTTGAAGTCCTTGAGTAGATTCTTCTTTGTCATGGTGTGAAGGTCCTCCAAAAGTTTGGGCAGCAACTTCCTTTTGGCATTGTTCTTCTTCGCTTGCCATGTTGGTACCTACACAAATGTCCTTAGAAATAGAAGGACAACCAATGTTAGCATAGTTTGGTGGTAATCCTCTTACTTTGCTCCACACAACCTCTCCTTTTTCCACTCTCGGATTACCACCCTGCACTCCCTTACTCCTCTCAATCTTTTTTCTCTCATAATAATTCGGATTGGAGTAGGTAGGCATTTCTCTTCGTGGCTTAGGCAGCAAGTAAGTCATGAGGCGATTCCCCCACTGGTCTCTTATAATATTTGGCCAATTTTGCACGTTTGGAACTCTATGTTGTGCAAACCAATTGGCACCTAAGCATACATGACCGTATGTCAATGAAAGAATATCGCACCACACCTCCTCATGGTATTCAAATTGGGAGAAGACAACCTTGACCCTCTCAGTAACCTTAAACCCGTCCAAGAAGTATGGAACAAGTAAAGGCTCACGAAACAACCCCAAGTAGTCAACCATGGATGGAACGATGTAGTTTCTATGGTACCTATCATTTAGCTCAATGAGGCAGCCCAGTATCCCACACATGGTCACCTTTCCGGAGTGTACACTCCTTCTTGGATCTACATTGTAAGGCATACGAGTACCCCTTAGTTTTGGAGATGCATACCCTCTTCTTCTCATTGGACAACCTCCACTAGAGCTAGTATAACCATTCACACTATATCTACTTTGATAAGAAGTACTACAAGGTGGGGAATATGGATCTTCATACTCCTCACGTGTACCCTCATCATAGCTCTCATAAGCTTTGCAACCAAAAGGGTTATACCTAACACCAAATCTAGGTTCGGAGTAAGAAGTGTAAGACTCCTCACATGCCCCAACATCATCATAAGATCCATCACGAGGTCCTACATCATCTCCAAAGTTACCATAAGCACTAGGCACTTCATTCACCTCATTTTCTCCCTTAAAACAGTAACTTTCAAATCTGCCCAAGTCTCGATCATGGCTATTTTCATAGCCTCCGCAATCTCCCTCAACTTCGTAGCCATAAAACCCTTCACTACAATCATAGTCTCCCATGTTGTAGTCACAATAATCCCCGGCTATCGAAGACATATTCCCCTTATATCACCTTTTAAACCTACAAAATGAACAAACAAGATTAGTAGTAAAAACTTCTCACTAACACTCGTATTCACTCACCTTTGTGATTCTCACAATTGGAGCGGCAAATATTGAAAGGTTGTTTATACTCCGGTAGTCAATAGGATGTCAATTCTACTTGGTGGCCGGAATAGATTCTTGTTTGATCGACTCAAGACACAAAAATAAAATTCACTTACGAACTTGAAACAAAGAAGTTACTACGAGTTAAAAATGAGAAAAGCACACAAACAACGAAGACACGAAGAAACGGATTCAATAATTAATCTACAACTAAGTAGGTGATTACTAGTTGTTAATTAATTCTAGAATCAAGACATGAGACTAATGAAACAATAAGATGAAACTAAGAATCTAAAATTTTGAGCTCGGAAATATTGCGTGAACAGTAGCAGTGATGACATGGCAGTCACGTATTGGTTTCGGTCCCACACAACTTTTGTTGTCCAATTTCAAGTCTTGGTCAATTTTTCAATTTGGACTTTGGTGGAATTTGTTTAAGGAGGGAAATTCAAACAAGTCTTGGAGCCCTTTTCAATTTCAAGTTTTCAAGACTTGACTTTATTGTACTTCTCCTTAAAACATGGATCCTTAAATCATGGAAAAGTGTTGGAAAGTGGTTGAGACTTGATTGATAGGTCTTTGTTGGTTGTAGTGTCTTTCAAGACTAACAAATAATACACCCTTTTCCTTCAACTTTTTAGATTTAACATTCACTTTATCTTCAACAATATATGAAGGTGGTGATGAACATCAAGAACAACAACAACAACACCAAGAACTACAACAATAATCTCCAAGAACACCAACAATTTTCACACGGCCACTCCCAAATTCCACAATAACAATATCTCCAACACTTGGCCAAGACAACTACACCTTCAACAAAATGGTTCTCAATCCACCAATTAACAACAAAATCACGTGGCCAGGCTTATAACAACAACAAGATGAAAGCCACAAGGCCAAAACAGTCCACCATTACAATGTTCAACAACAAATCGGCCAAGTCCAAGCTCACGTATACAACACCAACAATGTAAGCTCAAACTTAGATTTAGACTAAAGAGTGTTAGAGATGAAGAAAACTAACACTAGAAACAACAAAACAAGTAAAAATCTCGACCAAGACACAACAATAACACAATTTCGGCCAAGAACACAAAATGGACAGATTTGCTTCTTTTTGATTTTTTTTTTCAGTTTTTAACACTTTCCTTTTTTTTTTTTTTTTTGAATTTTCTAACAAGCAAGCCCAAGATTGATCTTGTAGGAACAATATCAAGACATGCTTTGATACCAAATGATACAGGATTGACAAGGGAAGCACGAAACAAACACCAAATCAGTCCACTAATCTTAAGGATTCGAGGACCAAGATGGAGACCTCACTCGGATTCGCTACCAACAACAAGAATACAAGATACAAGAGTATATTTTAACACCAAAACAGTTACAAAACGTGATGAACAAGATGAACAACAATAATACAAGTTTCGGATTCAACGAAGACCCCAAAACAGTCCACTACACAACACATACACGATTTGCAAGAAAAATAAAGATAGATAGTGAGACCAAGATTATTACTAGATTAAGAACCAAGTGTATTTCAACACTAACCCCTAATGAATGTAACAATCAAAACCACACTCTTACGGTGACCACCAAGGGAATGAACTCGCCTCAAGATCTACCGTTTCCAAGCAAAGATCAATATTGGCTTTTCCAAGCCCTATGCTAAGGATGACTTTTCCAAGTCCTACAACTAAGGGTGTTACACTCTCAAAAGAGAGAAGTTATGTCTTTCAATTCTTCATCCTTCAAAATCTAGTGAAAATAAGACTAAGGGGGCCTATTTATAATATATTACAAATGAAGATAACAAGACCACTTTGCCCTTAATGAGAAGGGAGGCCATGGTGTGTAAATACACCATGTGTAATGTCCAAAATACCCTTAATTAAGGTCCAAAACCGTGAGTCCTCAACCTTAAATTCTCCAAGCAATCTTCCACACGCGAGATTGCTTTAAGTTATGCTCAAAACGGGTCCTCCATGCATGTTCTTGTTTTCTCGAGGTGACCAAGTCTTGAGTCTCTATGTGTTGGCCTCCAAAAATGTCATCAAAAGATAAGATGGCCATTTGTCCCGTATCACGCCCTACTCTTGACTTACTATACAATACCAAAATATATGGAACAGACTCGGAAAGCCCCGAATCAACCTGGAGCTCTCCAATAGTCCCTAAAAATCCTACGCTCCTACTAGTGAGTTGTATGAGCTGAAGTACCTCTGCCTGCAGCATGAAATGCAGGTCCCCCGTGAAGGACGTCAGTACGAAAATATGTACTGAATATGTAAGGCAGAAGGTAACAACACACTTGATACAAAAACTCAATAGAAATCTGATACAAGTGTATAAGTAGTACTAGTAGACCACCTTTATAAATACTTGTGGGACAATGTACATTACATTCTTTCTTCGTTTTACCTTCTTACTTCATAATCTTTTTAAGCCATATAATGCAAACGACCAGATGATCAGTGGTAAATAGATAAATTAGGATCGGCCCATGCTAGGCTTACGCCCCTGAGCTGCCACCTACATATAAAGATTGGGATCGGCCCATGCTAGGCTTATGCCCCTGAGCTGCCACCCACAAATAAAGGTATCGAGATCGGCCCATGCTAGGCAAATGCCCCTGAGCTGCCACTCGTCATTTTACAGATTTGCATTACTTAGTTTATTTAGCCTTTGAGATTGTTACTTTGGTGGTCATCACATTATGGTACCTTGAACCAGTAATACGCTAATAAGAGACATGTAAATAGACACTTAATGCAACAAAAATGAGGTAGGGTGCTCTTGGCACACAAATAAAGTGTTTAGGAGCTGAAATAACACATGGGTCTTATTTGAACAAACGGAGAACTCCTGAAATTTTCTAGTGAAGATAGACGCGCAGATTTAATAATAAGCACGTATTGAGGTGTTCTAATGCGTTAGAGAGTGCGAAAAAGGTCATTGGATACATGGAGTGTAATGTGCTGCCATTATGTATCACTTTGTTATAGGATCACCTCGGAAACTTTCTTGATGGAACAATTGTACGATTTCATGCCAAAGAGTGTAAAATAGAGTATGCCTTACATACCTGGTTATTTGACTCCGAAACTAACCCGACTTGACTTCCCGCCTTTTAGATTACTTATCTACAATAGAATATATGGTAAACTAGTATTAGTAACCAATCAACACATTTGAGATACTTAATTTCACCCAAAACAGTAACCGGGCAGCAACTATTAATCTATCAAACAAGGGTGTTATTTTAACCCTTTTTTTCCTCCAATTACACCCACATACCATATAGGTTCTTATAAGGTTCACCAAAACCACCTTGACTTCATTACACATTCCAAACAATACGCAAAATAGATTGGGCAGCAAGCATTAGTTCGGTGGTGTATCACCACATCTTTCTTCTATAATTCATTACAAACTCATCACACCTTTATTGTAGAAATCAATTATTGAACTCATCATCTCTAGAGTTCTCAATAACAAGACATCCATAATCCCCTCTCAAATTCATATATAAGAAAAACAAAATGGAGCAGTCACCTTACCTCAATTCAGCAACTTATTCTTTTAATTGAAATCTTCAAGATCTTGAACTTTCCTTCACACTTAAACCAAAGAAGAAGAAAAAAAGTTCCTCAATAACGAGGAAACGTGAACCAACAACTTGTTCTATAATCAGCCATATACTTATAGTCAAACACTTATAACTTGTTTTCCTAATCTTCCATGAGATAATTAAACAAAACCTTAAGTGTTTTCCACTTACCTTGGGCTGCTGCAAAGGCTCGTTTCTTCAAGAACCCTAGAAGGAAAAATAGGGTTGTTGCTCTTGTTGTTTTTGAGAGAGTAGAGAGATTTGCTGAAATATACTCCTTTTTTGTGACTTAAAAGTCAAGTAAAATGACCAGCAACTTGGCCTTTTAAAGGCCCTATCTTGTCCACCTCCTTAGCTGCATTTTTGACTATAAAATTGGTCAAATTGGTCCAAGTAGATGATGCACCTACTTAAGGATCCAAGCTGCTGAAACTTCAAAGTAGGTGATGCACCTACTTGCTTAATTTCTTGTTGGGCTCAATTATATTTGGGCCTTGGAAGATTGGTGTGTTGGGCCACTTATCCATTTTCTTTCTCTTTTGTTCAATTTGGCCCAAATGAGTATATTAGCATAGACCCAAATCTGATCCATAGCCATGGATCCATTAATTTGGTTCAAACAACTTAAGTAGGTGACTCACCTACTAGCTTAAATAAGTCAGGCAAGCACCTCAATATTTTTCTCCATTTTCAGCTCCTAATCCCTATAATCTAACCTTCAACTTATACACACTTGGTCACTTTAAACTTTAGATTCAAATACTAACTTACGATTCCAAGTTTAAATAGTTATCTTAACGTTAACTTAGTCGCATCACATTAAACTATACGGGCAGCCTCTATAATTCCATCTACACCATTAATAATTGCATAACAAATCTCATCCGTTACCTATACCATATGACCATACCAGGTTCCATATAATTAGAATAAGTACAAGCAAGATACGGGATGTTACATTTAGTGTGGTGTTTTGGTCTTAACAAGGGGTGAAGATTGTGATGAACAATAAGAATACAAAAACTTTTCAAGAATAATAACAACACCATCAACGTCCAGCCCAAGTCCACAAGAAAGGTCACCACATGGCCAAGAACAACAACATCAATACACGGCCATTAACTTGTCACAACAACAATCTCAACAATTCAAGCTCAACTCAAGATATAGACTCAATGTGTTAGTGATGAAAATAAACTAACACTTAGAGACAATAAAGACAAGTAAAAATATCGGCCAAGACACAACAAAAATATAATTTTTGGCCAAGAACACAAAATGGACAGATTGCTCTCTTTTTTGGAATTTTCAGTTTTCAACTTTTTTTTTTGTAGTTTTCAAGTCTCAAGCCCAAGATTGATCTTGTTAGAATAAAATAAATGATGGCTTTGATACCACATGATACGGGAAAAACAACGAAAACACGAAACAACTCCAAAATAGTCCACTAATCTTAAGGATTGGATTAATGATACGGGAATAATCTTGGATATGGAATTAGGAGAGTGCGTTTTGGACCTGAGCCTTGGCATGTGCAATTGAAGTGTAAAAGAGGACCAAAATGCACCCAAATCAGCCCATAAATTACACTAGATGGATGCCCACTCTTTGAAGGGCCTTTTGGTCATTTTAACTTATATTTTGTAATAGTTATAAAAGGAACATTGTAGGGTTCTTACATTTAGTTTTTGGATGATATTTGTAAGTCTTTTAAGACTTGAAACACCATAGTTAGGGCTTGGAAAAGCCACCAACCGGAACTAGGACAAGATCTACTGTGGAATCGCTAGTGATTGTAAATTGCTTAGAAACATTGATGCTTGGGAGGTGGAATCCGATCTTGTATCTTTGTAAGAGATAGGTTTATTGTTGTGTGTAGTGTTAAGGGTCCAATATTGTCCATTCTTGGGTTCTTAAGATTATACCTTCATGTGGTCTATCTATCTATCCTTTTACCTTCTTGTAATCTTGTTTATTGTTTGTGTTGTAATCTTGTGTTCTTGTTGTTATTGTTAAATACGAATCTTGTGTCTTCTTGTTTATCATATTGAGTTCATCTTGTTGTTGTTGTTTTGGTGTTAAAACACACCATTATATCTGGTATTCTTGTTGCTGGTAGTGAATCCGAGAGTGGTCTCCAAAAAGGTCCTCGGATCCTTAAGATTTGCAGACTATTTTGGAGTTGTTTCGTATTTCTCTAATTATTATCGTATAATTTGGTATTAAATCTTGGCTTGATATTGTTCCCACAAGATCAATCTTGGGCTTGTTAGTGAAAAAAAAGTGTTCAAAACTGAAAAATTCCAGAAAAAATAGCAATCTGTCTGTGTTGTGTTCTTGGCCGAAAAGTGTGTTCTTGTTGTGTCTTGACCGAGATTTTTACTTGTATTTTTTGTCTCTAAGTGTTAGTTTTGTTCCTCACTAACACATTGAGTCTATATCTAGATTTGAGCTTTAAAAACTGACGTTGTTGTTGTGAACAAGAAGTGTCCATGGGTTGAAGTTGTTGTTTTAACTTGGCTGTGTGGTGACCTTGTTGTTGGGCGTTGGTTGATGTTATTTTTTATCTTGGTGGTTGTTGTTGTGTTCTTTTTGTTCATCACAACCTTCATCTAGTGTTAAAATAAAAAATACAACACCAAAGAAACTTGGCCATTGCTTGGTGGTTTTATTATTGGTCTTGTTGTTGTGGAATTGGGCGTTGGAACTTGTTGTTGTTCTTGGGAGATTTTTGTTGGTTGTTCTTGTTGTGGTTGTTGTGTTCTTGAAGTTCTTCACCATATTCATCACCTTTTAACATAAAGTGTAAGTAATTGTTAGTCTTGAAAGACCCCCGACCACCAAAAAACTTTACATCACTTCTCAATTCCACTTTCCCATGAAACAAGGGCCCATGTTTTAAGGAGAAGTACAAGTCTAGTCAAAGACTTTTGAGTCTTGAAATTTGAACTCCAAAGACTAGTTTGTATTTTCCTCCATTGAACAATTTCCATCAAAGTCCAAATTGTAGAATTGATCAAGACTTCCAAATTTGGAAAATAAAATTGTTGACCGAGGCCAATCAAGGACTATCATGTCACCAATTACTGTTCACTGACAAATTTTAAGCTCAAATTTTGATGTTTTAGTTTCATTTTGTGTCTTTAGTTTCATTTGTTGATTCCCATACTAACTTACAAACTAGTGACTAATTACTAGATTGTGAGTTGGTTTGAAACCGTATTTTTTTTGTTTGTGTGTGTGTCTACGTTCCTTTGTGTTTTTTATTCTTTTGAGTCATTGTACACACTTGATTTACCTCTCAACACCTCTCGGAGTACAAGCAAGCTTACAACACTTGTGAGATTGAGTGTGAGGGATCCGAGAGACAAGAAATAAAAGAGAGAGTGAGGATGTTTTTGTACAACTAACGTGTTTTCTTTTTTGTAGGTAACTCATTTGCCATAATGGACACCATTTTGGCCCACCTTGATGCTATTACCCGAGAAATAGCTAAGGCGAATGCGGGTCTTGAAAAATTAGGCTTGGATATATCTACGATACTTGAGAGGTTGGATCGAGTGGAGAGCCGAAGGAACTCTCATGTTTCTACTCCCGAAGCTTTACCTCAAACGATCAACCCTCCAAGACTACCACTAAATGAAATAGACATAAGCCAAGCCAATAAATATTCTCAAACACGAGACCTAAATGAGTCACTTCCCCCTCAATTCGATCAAGTCCAACAAGAGGGAATTGGAAGCCAATTTCCTCCCATCCAAGCTCCACAACCGAAGCTCTCCCTTACCAAATCATTCCTCTCAACCAAAACTCTACTTCACCAAAACCAATATATCCATGTAGAGGAGTATGGTAGAAAGGAACATTAAGGATATGGAGACTATTACAATACTTGTATGATGGTAGGAAACTTGTTTCGGATGAGATTGAAGACAAGGCTTAAGATGGAGAGGAAGCCGAGGTTCAAAATGAAGATGTTGGCCGAGACTTGTTGTTATTGAGTCCTCGGATTCTTCATGATTTTGTGGACTGTTTTTTGACTTGTTTTTTGTGACTTGTTTGTGGATTGTTTTGAGTAGGTTTCCTTTGAAGCGACCAATTGAACGAGGTGAAGCCGTGAATTTTTATGGACAAATTCCTCTCAAAAAATGAATTCTTTGAGTCTTAAAAAATGAATCTACTCAGGATAAGAGCTTGCTCATACCTTAAGGATTCACGGGTTACTAGCCAATCTACAACACTTGTGGAACTAAAGTGTGAGGTGATCCAAAGAGTGTAAGTGAGGAGAGGATTTTTTTTCACTAACTTGTTTGCTGATTTTGTATGTAATACCTTGACAATGGAGGGGACTACATCCCAAAATATGGATACTAATGCTCTTGACTCTATGAGGGCCACTCTTGAGGTCGTTACCCGAACACTTGAAAGGTTGAATACGGAAGTTGGAACTGTGAGAGAGGATTTGACAACAATAAAGGGAGATGTGTCGGCTATTAGTGGGAGATTAGAACAAGTGGAGAGTCAAAGGAACTCTCGCCCTTCTACTCCTCTACATGTTTCTTCAAGTGGGCATGATAGAACTTCATCCGCAACCATCAATCCCAAAACAGTGCACCAAATGCTAAATCCACCCCAAGCTCCACTAAATGCCGCAAGCCAAACCACTCCTTTCCCTCCAAACCATGACCCCACTAGACCAATACATTTCCAAACTCCTCAAGTTCCACAAGAGGGACTTGGACGTCAAGTGCCTCCGCTAAATCCGAACCCTCCCTTCCAAGCTCCATTAAACCAAAGATCACCACCTCCATAAAATCCAATTCCTCCAAATCAAGTTCAAAATATCTAAAACCATCCAGCCCACTTTGAGGAATATGGTAGAGAGGGATATGAAGGATATGGAGCCTTTGAGGATACTTACATGAGAGAGGAGGAGATGAGAGGGGGTTGTGGAGATCAAAGGAGATATCGAGGGTATGGAGAAAGTGGAAACCAACACCAAGAGAGAGATGTAGGCATCAACACCATCAAGTTGAGCCTACCAAACTTTAAAGGTAAAAGTGACCCCGAGGTCTACTTAGCTTGGGAATCGGCTTGTGATAAAGTTTTCTAGGTTAATGATATCTCAGAAGAAAAGAAAAGTTGTTATGCCATAGATCATTTTGAGGGTTATGCTAACACTTGGTGGGAGTACGTCAAGCGGTTTGGTAATGAATTAGTTGATGGGTAGCCACCACCTTGGTTTTAGTTGAGGTACTTGATGAGACAACGGTACCTTCCCAAGAGTTATCGCCATGAGTTGATTGCTAGATTGTACAACTTGCGTCAAGGTAACAAAAGTGTGATGGCGTATTATGATGAGTTTTAACAACTCATGTTGAAGCTTGATCATCGTGGGGAACAAATCAGTCATGAAATCATCCGGTTCAAGTGTGGGTTGAACAAAGAGATCTCCACACATTTAACACTTCACAAGTTTCATACCATTGAAGGTATTTTTCAAGCGGCTCTTGAGATTGAAAGGGAACTTAAAGTGAGGTCGTTGTTCAAGGCAAGGGGACAATCCACCTCGGGTTGGCCTAGAAGCAAGGAGATGGCTCAATACTCTTCGGGTTGGCCCAAAAACAAGGACCAAACCGCCACTACAAAGCTGCCCAAGCCTAAAACAGTCCACAAAATTCCTCCAAAGCAAGAAGTTCATAAGTATCCTAACCCAAAGGGATTCTAATGTTTCAAGTGCCAAGGTTGGGGACATAAAGCCAATGAATGTCCAAACCAACGCAACGTGATTCTACGAGAAGGGAGATTGTATTACCTTGGTGAAGAGATGGGTCTTGAAAAAGGGGAGGATGAGTCCGAGCCTCAAGATGGAGAGGAACCCGAGAATGGACCACATGATGATGATGATGATATTAGTGAAGATGTTTATCCGCAAGAAGGGGAGTGTGTGGTTCCAAACTTTGTAGTTAGGTGCATCATATTTAGTAAGGCAATAGATGACCCAAGTCAAAGGGAAACTCTATTCCATACTAAATTTCTTGTAAAGGGGAGTGTGTGCACTTTGGTGATCGATAGTGGTAGTTGTGCAAATATTGTTGTGTTGCTATGGTAAACTTTTTGAAGTTGCCAACTACACCGCACACTAGTCCTTACAAGTCTCAATGGTTGAATGAATGTGGTGAATTAAAGGTCACAAGGCAATGTGTGATACGGTTTAAGGTGGGAAACTACCACGATGAAGTGCTTTGTGACGTGATACCAATGCAAGTGTGTCACTTGTTGTTAGGTAGACCTTGCCAATATGATAGGTCTACCAAACACGATGGGAGGTCCAATCAATATACACTTGACAAGAATGGCCGAAAGGTCACACTTCATCCTCTTTTGCCTTCCCAAGTAAATGAGTGGCATCAAAAGATAAGAGAATTGAAGGAAAAGGGAAAAAAATTAGAAAAGGAAGAAAAAAAGGGAACCCGTAGGTGGGGCAGTAGGGGTATCCGAGGCTGCCTCAACATCAAAGGGGAAGGAAAACATGGTGATGTTGGTTAGAAAGAAGGAGCTCTTCATGGATCATGATGAGGACACACCTATGTTACTTTTGGCTCATTGTTTTAACACTAACCTCACTAATTCTTCCATTTCTCCTTTAATTTCTTGTGTGTTGAAGGATTATGAAGATGTATTTCCCGAAGAACTTCCGCCAGGATTGCCCCTACTTTGGGGAATTGAGCACCAAATTGATTTTGTGCCGGGCTCACAAATTGCCAAACAAGCTGGCTTATAAAAGCAACCCTATGGACACCAAGGAATTGCAATGTCAAGTTTTGGAACTCCTCCACAAAGGGTATATCAACGAGAGCATGAGTCTGTGCGCGGTTCTAGTGCTGCTAATGCCTAAGAAAGATGGAACATGGCGTATGTGTGTGGACTGCCGAGTCATCAGCAAGATTACGGTAAAATATCGTCACCCTATCCCTTTAGATGATATGCTTGATGAATTGAATGGTTGGTGTTTAATTTCCAAGATTGATTTAAGGAGTGGCTATCACCAAATAAGAATGCAACCCGATGATGATGAATGGAAAACCGCCTTTAAGACCAAGTTTGGTCTCTATGAATGGATAGTTATGCCATTCGGACTAACAAATGCTCCAAGTAATTTTATGAGGCTAATGAATCATGTGATAAAGCCATTTATTGGAAAGTTTGTTGTTGTCTATTTTGATGATGTCTTGGTTTATAGCAAGTCTTTAGATGAGCATGTGATGTATTTACAATGTGTGTTTGATGTCCTTAGAAAGGAAAAACTGTACGCAAATCTGGAAAAATGCTCCTTTAGTGTTAATGAAGTTGTTTTCTTGGGTTTTGTTATTATTAGTTCAAGAGGGGTCGAAGTGGATGAATCCAAGATAAACGCTATCAAAAATTGGCCGATCTCACAAACCGTTGGAGAAGTAAGAAGCTTCCATGGGTTGGCTAGTTCTTATAGAAGGTTTGTCAAAGGATTTAGCACCATAGCCGCCCCCTTGACCGAGGTCATTCGGAAAGATCAATCCTTCAAGTGGGGTGACGACCAAACTAAGGCTTTTGAAGCTTTGAAAGCTATGCTCATCTCCGCGCCTTTGTTATAATTTCCCAACTTTGATAAGAAATTCAAAGTCGAGTGCGACGTGAGTAAAGTAGACATAGGGGCTGTTTTGATGCAAGATTTAAAACCCATTGCTTACTTTAGCGAAAAGCTCAAATGAGCAACTCTAAACTACTCCATGTATGATTTAGAGTTGTATGCCTTGATTAGAGCCTTGGCCACTTGGCAACACTACTTGTGGCCTAAGGAGCTCGTGATCCGAATGGACCATGAATCCTTAAAGCATCTTCGGGCACAAGACAAGCTTAACAAACGGCATGATTGAGTTTCTTGAGACCTTCTCTTATGTTGTCCAATACAAAAAGGGTAAGGACAATGTAGTTGCCGATGCTTTGTCTAGAAAACATGTTCTTGTATCCACTTTGTCATCAAAATTGATAGGTTTTGAGAGCTTAAGAAGATTGTATCCTGAGGACCCTCACTTTGCTCCTATCTTTAGGAAATGCAAAGAATTGGGTAGGGATAAGTGGGATTCGGCTAGGGGTTCAAATCCCTATGACAAGTTTGATGGTTACTTATTTAAAGGTAGATGATTGTGTGTATCCTCTAGCTCTTGGAGAAAGTTGTTTGTGAGGGAAGAACATGATGGCGGTCTAATGGGTTATTTTAGGGTCAAAAAGACCCTCGGAATATTGGAGGAGCAATTTTGTTGGCCAAGAATGCACAAGGATGTGGTTAGGATTTGCGGCCAATGTGTAGAATGTAAAGGAGCCAAATCTCAGCTCCTACCTCATGGGTTGTACACCCCGCTGCCCACGCCTCTACGTCCTTGGCTTGATATATCTATGGATTTCGTGTTGGGGATGCTAAGGACTAGACGAGGCCAGGATAGTATCTTTGTTGTAGTCAATCGATTTTCTAAGATGGCGCACTTTATTCCTTGCTCTAAATGTGATGACGCACCTAGTGTGGCCTCTTTATTCATTGATAATGTTGTCAAATTGCATGGCGTTCCGAGGACCATTATGAGTGATAGGGACTCTAAGTTCCTAAGTCACTTTTGGAAGTCCATGTGGGATAGGTTTGGTACCCAGTTGTTGTTCTCTACGTCTTGCCACCCACAAACCGATGGCCAAACGAAAGTAGTAAATAGGACTTTGGGTGCTATGCTACGTTCCATGGTTAAGGGAAAAATGACTTCTTGGGAGGAGCACTTACCATTGATTGAGTTTGCCTATAACCGTGTCATACACTCAAGTACGGGAATGACTCCCTTTGAGTGTGTATACGACCTCAACCCCCTTACCCCTTTGGATTTAATGCCTTTGCCAAGTGATCTCATGATTAGCTTAGATGGAAGCAAGCGGGAAGATTCTATGAAGAAGTTACATGAGAAAGTGCGGCTTCGACTTGAGAAGAAAAAACAAGAAATTGCAAGGAGGGCCAACAAAGGAAGAAAGAAACTCATTCTTGAACCGAGAGATTGGGTGTGGGTGCATCTTCGAAAGGATCAGTTTCCATCTCAAATAAAGTCAAAATTGATGTCGAGGGGTGATGGTCCATTCCAAGTACTTGAGAAAATCAATGACAACGACTACAAGATTGACCTTCCACCGGAATATCAAGTGCACAACACTTTCAATGTGTGTGATCTTTCTCTCGTGGATACGGTTGAGGATGACCAAATGCCGAATTCGAGGTCAAATTCCTCTCAAGATAGAGAGGATGATACAGATGTAGCAAGCTGTCCAATAAGTTCACGACCATTCACACGTAGCCAAGCTCGGGAGTTACAAAAACTCCAAGCCTTGTTCATGCAAACGTCCGTTTGTGAGTTGGTGATTGATCCACCTAATGGTCTAAATTTTTTTAAGTGTGAAGAGGGGCCTTGAAGTGTAATAAACTTACACTCCAAGGCCACCCCATGGAAAGGGCAATCTGGTTATTCTCTCCTTTATTTATGGTGTAATATAAATAGACAATATTAGGGTTATTTGGCATCTAGTTCTTTCATAATATTTTGAGACATAAGCACTTGTCATATTGAGGAACTTCTCACTCTTCCATTGGAGAAGCCCCAAATCTAAAAACTCACAAGTAGAGTGATACTTGTGTTGTATCTTGGCTAGAAACAAGGATCTTGAGGTCATAGAGTTCCTCTTGGTTCAAGTAAGAACTTGGTGTTAATATTCTTTAGTCTTAGGGTCCTCTCTTGTTGTTAGGTCTCTTAGACTCTTGAATATTACATGTCAAGTTACTATCTTCTTGTAATCTTGTTAAATTGTGTTTGGTAATCTTGAAGTCTAGTGAAGCCGTGTGGGGCTCTTTCGATTCACTAGCACCTTGTTGACTTGCTGGTTCTTGTTGAAAACTTCATCATCTTGTTCTAAAAACGTGATTCTTAAAGCCTAGTTGATACGGGTAAGACAAGACAAGGCTCAAAAACTACTCAAAACAGTCCACAAATCAACTAGAACCCGTGGACCCCTTTGAGAGCAACTTTCGGCCAACAATAACAACACAAGGATTACAAGATACAAGGTGTATTTTAAAACCAAAACAGCAACAATGACACAAGATGAAACAAGACACGGATTGAACACAAACACAAGGGAAATTGCATAGAAAATAAAGATAGATAGTGAGACCAAGATTATTACAAGATTAAGAACCAAGTGTATTTCAACACTAACCCCTGATGAATGTAACAATCAAAACCACAATCTTACGGTTACCACCAAGGGAATGAACTCACCTCAAGATCTACCGTTTCCAAGCAAAGATCAATATTGGCTTTTCCAAGCCCTATGCCAAGGTGGCTTTTCCAAGCCCTACGACTAAGGGTGTTACACTATCAAAAGAGAGAAAATATGTCTTTCAATTCTTCATCATACAAAATCTGCCAAGAAATGAGCTAAAATGACCTATTTATAGTGAATTACAAAAGAAGACAAAAAGACCACTTTGCCCTTAATGATAGGTGCGGCCATGGTGTGTAAATACACCATGTGTAATGTCCAAAATACCCTTAATTAAGGTCCAAAACCGTGAGTCCTCAATCTTAAATGCTCCAAGCAATCTTCCACACGGGAGATTGCTTTAAGTTATGCTCAAAACGGGTCCTCCATGCATATTCTTGTATTCTGAAGGTGACCAAGTCTTGAGCCTCTATATGTTGGCCTCCAAAGATGTCATCAAAAGATAAGATGACCATTTGTCCCGTATCATCCTCCCCTTCTTGAAAAGGATTCAACCTCGAATCCAAACCTTGCAAAACGGAAGAGACGACAAACAAATACAAACTCCTCATGGCATGAGGGTTAGGGTTAGAATAACAAATCATCTCAACATGCCAAGGTTGCACATATTTGCAATATAACCATGAATCCTTTGAAAGGAATATTAAAAACTCAATAAAAAATGTACAAAGGATTTGGTTATAGGATACATCAAGAGTGACACTTTGCTTGTCATGTAGACCAAGCAACAAGTTTGGTGCACCAACATCAACATTTCTAAAATTGGCACCGGGGTCAAATGGGAAAAGTGGCCATAGACACGGGTCTCGACAACACTTCCCTTTCCCGTGGTCTACACCCAAACTAAATGACATACTCTCTACAATAACATACATATCATCCAAAGCAAATAGAGAGTAGATAAAGGTATCACTCAAATCGACTTCTACTAAGGTTCTCTCATGTGTGTACTCACTACTAGTTTCCCAATAATCACCATGAGTACTCTAAACAATGAAATCACACAAAGTAGAAGAAGAAGTAGCTTCCGCAACTACACATTCCTTACCCTTAAGAGTACTCTCATCTTCCAAGAAGAGATTTCCCTCTTTAGGAGGAATGTTGTCACACCATAGTGGGTTAGCATATAGGCTAGAGCTTCCAAGGCTACAACATCATTTTCACCACTAGGTTCATTAGGAGTGTTTAAATCATCTTCAAACAAGACATTATACCTAAAAAGAGTGTGATCTACCTCATGAACAGATTTGGAACAAGCAATTTCCTCACTCTCTAAATGATCAATATCAAGTTTCAAGGATGTTTCAAACACAATATTACCCTAAGAAGAGCTCTCGGTTTCATTCTCACTTTGTTGACCAACATTTTTAAATACTTCACTCACTTGAGTCCTATTAAGAACATCACACACATACTCAAGTGGTGGACAGTTTTCACAAACAAGTTGATCAATACCCATTATACAAGATGATGTACTTCCATTCAACATAAAGGCTTCAACACTAGGTGGACATAAATTGATCTCACAAGAGGAGTCAATTTCATCATCAATAGGATCAACTAGTGTATCCACACTCACAATATGTACATCATCAACAAGAGGCAAGGAATCATTAGACTCATAGATAAGTAAGCTACTACTCACACTCAATGGATTACTAGCCATACAATTATCATTCACATGCATTAAAGTGTAAGAGTTAGCTATTTTACCTTAAAGATCTTGAGTAGACTCTTTCTTGCCGTGAGGTGAAGGTCCTCCATAAGCTTGGGCAGCAACTTTCTTTTGACATTGGTCGCCTTTGCTTGCCATGTTGGTACCTACATAAATGTCCATAGAAATAGAAGGACAACCAAAGTTAGCACGGTTTGGTGGTAATCCCCTCACTTCGCTCAACACAACCTCTCCTTTTTCCACTCTCGGATTACCACCTTTCACTCCCTTACTCTTCTCAATCTTTTGTCTCTCATAATAATTCAAATTGGAGTAGGTAGGAACTTCTTTTTGCGGCTCGGGCAGAATGTACGTCTCGAGGCAATTTCCCCATTAGTCTCTTACAATATTAGGCTAATTTTGCATATTTGGAACTTTATGTTATGCAAACCAATTGGCGTCCAAGCTCACATGACCATAGGTTATGGGAAAAACATCACACCACACCTCCTCATGGTAATTAAATTGGGAGAAGACAACTTTTACCCTCTCGGTAACCTCAAACCTGTCCAAGAAGTATGGAACAAGTAAAGGCTCGCAAAATAACCCCAAGTAATCAACCATGGATGGAACAATGTAGTTTCTATAGTACCTATCATTTAACACAACGAGTCAGTCCGGTATCCCACAAATGGTCACCTTTTTGGAGTGTACACTCCTTCTTGGATCAACATTGTAAGGCATATGAGTACCCCTCGGTTTTGGAGATGCATACCCTCTTCTTGTCATTGAACAACCTCCACTAGAGATAGTATAACCATTCACACTATATTGATCTTGATAAGAAGTACTACAAGGTGGCGAATATGAATCTTCACACTCCTCACGTGTACTTTCATCATAGCTCTCATAAGCTTTGCGAACGAAAGGGTTATACCTAACACCAAAACTAGGTTTGGAGTGAGAAGTGTAGGACTTCTCACATACCCCAACGTCATCATAAGATCCATCACGAGGTCCTACATCATCTCCAAAGTCACCATAAGCACTAGGCACTTCATTCACCTCATTTTCTCCCTCAAAACAGTAACTTTTAAATCTGCCCAAGTTTCGATCATGGCTATTTTCAAAGCCTCCGCAATCTCCCTTAACTTCGTAGCCATAAAAACCCTCACTACAATCATAGTCTCCCATGTTGTAGTGTCAATAATCCCCAGTTATCGAAGAAATATTCCCCTTATATCACCTTTGAACCTACAAAATGAACAAACAAGATTAGTAGTAAAAGCATCTCATTAACACTCGTATTCACTCACTTTTGTGATCCTCACAATTAGAGCGGCGAATATTAAAAGTTGCTTATACTCCGGTAGTCAATAAGATGTCAATTCTACTTGGCAGCCGGAATAGATTCTTGTTTGATCGACTAAAGACACAAGACAGAAAATTGTACTTACGAACTTGAAACAAAAAGTTACGATGAATTAAAAATGAGAAAATCACACAAATAACGAAAACACGACAAAAACGGATTCAAAAACTAATTCACAATCTAGTAGGTGATTACTAGTTGCTAATTAGTACTAGAATCAAGAAATGAAACTAACGAAACAAAGAAAAGAAACTTTAAAATCTGAAATTTGAGCTTCAAGGTCTTTTTGGGAACGTTGATGACGTGGTACTTAAATGACGTGGCAATTTGGTGACATGGCAGTTTGCAATTTGGATTGGTCAAATTTTTAATTTGGGAGAGTGAAAAATCAGCTAAAGGATGGAAAAGCACAAGACTTAAAGCCTTTTTCAAAATTCAAAAGACTTTGACTTTCCTTGCACCTTTTTGAAAGCCTTTGTCTCCTTTCCTTTTTTGTTTGTCTTGGTATGTGCCCTTACTCTCTTTTGGTAATGAGTCTTTTTGAAAGTCCTATTGTCCCCTTTTTTTTTGTATGTTCTTTGGGATATGTTTCAAAACCAACAAAAGACTACACTCTTTAAGATCAAAACACACCTATTGAATGTTCTTGTTCAACAATAAATGATGAACATGAAGAACAACAAGAACACTCAAGAGTTTGAAACTAAACCAAATGAACTCCAAATTGAATGATTTTGGATTCCTTTTGCTCACGTTAAAATCCATAACACAACCATTCATTTTTCAAGCCAGAATATCAACAACAAGACTTCCAATTTTGAGCTTCACCTTACTAGTTTCTTCAACCTTAAACTCAACAATGATGAACAACTCAAAACCACCCGGATTAAGCTCAAATCCAAGATCTAGACTCATTTAGTGTTAGGAAACAAGAACCTAACACTAGAAACAAACAAAACACACTAAAATCTCCTAAATCTAAGTCTCAAATTTCAGCTCAAACACAAAAACGGGACAGATTTCTTTTTTTGAGATTATTGTTTTTTTCAACACTTTTTTTTTGAATTTTCTAACAAGCAAGCCCAAGATTGATTTTGTATCCTTGCTTTGATACCAAATGATACGGAGAAGACAAGAGAAGGCTCAAAAACTACTCAAAACAGTCCACAAATCAACTAGAACCCGAGGACCCCTTTGAGAGCAACTTTCGACCAACAATAACAACACAAGGATTACAAGATACAAGATGTATTTTAAAACCAAAACAGCAACAATGACACAAGATGAAATAAGACACGGATTCAACACAAACACAAGAGAAATTGCATAGAAAATAAAGATAGATAGTGAGACCAAGATTATTACAAGATTAAGAACCAAGTGTATTTCAACACTAACCCCTAATGAATGTAACAATCAAAACCACACTCTTACATTTACCACCAAGAGAATGAACTCACCTCAAGATCTACCGTTTCCAAGCAAAGATCAATATTGGCTTTTCCAAGCCCTATGCTAAGGATGTCTTTTCCAAGTCCTACAACTAAGGGTGTTACACTCTCAAAAGAGAGAAAATATGTCTTTCAATTCTTCATCATTCAAAATCTGCCAAGAAATGAGCTAAAATGACCTATTTATAGTGTATTACAAAAGAAGATAAAAAGACCACTTTGCCCTTAATGATAGGTGCGGCCATGGTGTGTAAACACCATGTGTAATGTCCAAAATTCCCTTAATTAAGGTCCAAAACTGTGAGTCCTCAATCTTAAATGCTCCAAGCAATCTTCCACACACGAGATTGCTTTAAGTTATGCTCAAAACGGGTCCTCCATGCATATTCTTGTATTCTCGAGGTGACCAAGTCTTGAGACTCTATATGTTGGCCTCCAAAGATGTCATCAAAATATAAGATGGTCATTTGTCCCGTATCACTAGTGAAGCTGTGTGTGGCCTATTTTGATTCACTAGCACTTGTTGTTCAACTTATTGTTTTTGGTGTTAGTTTGTTCATCTTGTTGTTCTTGCTGGATTCTTGCATTGTGGACTTGATATTGTATCACTCTTGTAGATGATAGCACCTTGGGTGATGTCTTTACACTTGATTCCTTCCTATACTACCTCTTTGCCTATGATCATAACCATGGTAATTTTGAATTGGTATGATGTAGAGGTAGTAAGTTTTGTGGCTGTTTTCCTTTCTTGAATGATGATGATTGTGAGTTTGGTAGCCTAGTGAAAGGAGTGGGTCACCTCGGAGTAACCCTTTGTCTTCTACTCCCATTTGACCCCGGAATATTTTTGAGTTGTGGAAGGTGTAGTTTTGGTTCATTCTCATTATCTTTTAATATTGATTCTATTCACTTCCTTGGTATCCTTTATGCTAAGATCTTCATGTCGAATACCAAGGATATGTGGGTATATGTCAAGTGTGAACAACCTTGGAGTGATGAAATATGTGTTGTTAAGGAAACCTTTCTTAGCCGTAGATGTCTAATTTTGAATGTTTGCCTTCCCTTGAAAATAAGTGACATATGTGTTTGTTTCAGATTGTATTCTCCACTTATTGATATTTGCTTTAAGTGTGTTCTTTGTGATGTTAGTGGTTGGATTTTCTTGCTCCTCACAAAGGATGGTTGGTTGTATCTAAGAGTGTACCCCCTTGGCATATTTACCTCACTTATGGAACTAATGCTAACCCTCCTATCATGAGGATTGTGTGTTTGTTTTCCCTCCCTTTGGTTTTGCAAGGTGTGAATTTGTGGATAAATTCTTTTCAAGATGGAGAGGATGATACAAGCATGAAGAGCATAAAAGGATACAAAGCATGGCAAAAGGCTCAAGCTTTGAAATTGGCAAGTGTTTGGAGCCTTTTAAAGTCTTGTCAAGTTGAACGAGGAGAAGGGAATCCATACACTCAAGAGGCTTCTCACTTGAAGGGAAAAAATGATTTTTTGACTTATATTTCAACACCCAAGAGGCACCCAAAGTTAGGGATATTATGGTCTTTTAATGTCCTCTTTTTACACTCCAAAGGAGCACCCTTCATTAAGGTTATTTTTGTCATTGTTTGTAATAAGTATAAATAGGCACATTAGCTCTTATTTTCCTAAGTTTTGAGATAATGAATTGAGTTACTTTTACATTGTAATCTTAGTGTTAGTTTGTAGTCTTTCTTTTCTCCTTAAGAGAGGGAATCCTAAACTTGAATCCTAATACATTTGGAATTGGCTTTTCACTTGTATTAGATTATTTGGCAAGAAAGGTGTGCTTGAGGAAGTGTGAGTCCTTTGGGTCCCCTATGAGGAAGGTTTTAGCCTACATTGGTGATGTGTGTTTGAAGTTTTGATACATCTTCTAGTGCTATTCATTGGTGGAAGTAAGGGTCTTTCTATCTATCTTTAATTTCATGCAATTCTTCTTCTTTATCTCCTTCTATTGTGTTGTTTTCTCTTTGTGGGCTTGCTGATTTTTTTGTTATATTAGTGTCAATTTTGTGTATAGCCTTCCTTTAGACTATCATTACACTTGTTGGAAAGACACTCCATGACCACTCCTTTTATTAAGGGTATTTTGGCCATTTTTCTATGTTATAAGCTAGCCTATAAACCTTCTTCTATTAGGTCATTTTCTCTGTAGTTGATTATGGATATTTGAGAGTCATTGAAAGAATTTTTCTTCTCTCTTTGAGAGTGTAGTGTAGGACTTGGAAAACCCATTATTGATCTTTGCATAGAAACGGTGGTTGTAAGGAGGAGTTGATTCCCTTAGCAGTTACCGTGTGGTGTGATATCTTCCTGCTTAACACCAGGTCATGTATGCTTAGATGCCGATTGGTTTGCACAACATAGAGTTCCAAATGTACTAAATTAGCATAAGGTTATAGTAGATCGTTGGGGAAATTATCTCTTTACCTCAATTCTTCCCAAACCGCAAGGAGATGTGATTACTCTTAGCCGAATGATTATGAGAGACAAAAGATTGAGAGGAGTAAGGGTGTGCAAGGTGGCAATCCAAGAGTGGAAAAAAAAAAGGTTGTGTGGAGTGAAGTGAGGGGGTTGCCACCAAATGTGCTAACTATGCTTGTCCTTCTATTTCTAAGGACATTTGTGTAGGTACTAACACGGCAAGCGGAAGAGCTCAAGGACAAGGAGAAGTTGTTTCTGAAGCATGTGGGAAACCTTCACACCACGACAAAGAAGAATCTACTCAAGAACTTCAAGGTAAAATAGCTAACTCTTACACTTTTGTGCATGTGAATTGATACAAGACAAGACTAGGAATTCATGAAATGGACATATAAGATGCAAAAATCAGCAAGCACATAAAGAGAAAAACAACACAAAAAAGGGGATGAAGAAGAAGAATGCTTGAAATTAAAGGATAGATAGAAAGACCCTTACTTCTACCAAGTGATTAACAAAAGATGGTGTATCAAACCATCAATCACACCTTACCAATAGAATCTCAAACCTTTCTCTTAGGTGGACCAAGGGAATTCGCACTCCTCAAAACCCACCTTTCTTGCCAATTTGCCAACACAAGTGAAATCCATCAATTGTGCTAACCCTAATTCGGTTTCTCTCTCTTAAGGAGAAGGAGAATACTACAAGCTAACACTAATATTACAATATGAAAATTCACTCAATTCATTATGCCAAAAACTAAGGAAAAATAAGAGCTAAGGTGCCTATTTATACGTATTACAAACAAGGACAAAAATACCCTTAATGAAGGGTGCTCCTTTGGAGTGTAAAAAGAGAGTCTTAAAGGACAAAAATAGCCCTAAAATGGGGTTCCTCTTGAGTGTCAAATCATAGTGTGCAAAGTTCATTTTGTCCTTCAAGTGAGGTGTCTCTTGAGTGTAATGGTTCCCTTCTCCTCCTTCAACTTGACAAGGCTTTAAAATACTCCAAACACTTGCCAATTCCGATGTTTGAACCTTTGAAAATGCCTTGTACAATTTTGTGCACCTCATGCTTGTATATGAATGATAATTGTGTGGCTAGTAGCCCATTAAGTGTGAGTAGTAGCTTACCTAATTATGTGATACGGGTGTACAAAGCTGTCCAATACGTTCTCGACCATTCACACAAATCCAAGCTCGGGAGTTACAAAAACTACAAGCCATATTCATGCAAATGGCTGCGTGTGAGTTGGAACTTGATCCACCAAAGAGCTTCAACGTTTTTAAGTGTGAAAATGAACCTTGAAGTATAATAAACTACACTCTAAGGGCACCCCATGACTGAAGGGTAGGAAGGTCATTTTTCCTTCATTTTGTGTGTAATATAAATAGATGCTATTAGGATTATTTTCAGCACTTAGTTCATTCTTCATATTTCACAACAACAAGTCTTGTAACATTGAATATTTCTCTCTCTCTTGTTCTTGAGAGTAGAACCTGAAATCTGTCCAACAAGTGTAGTTACACTTGTGTTGTTTCTTGGCTAGAAACTTGAGATCTTGAGGTTCATGAGTTTCTCTTGGTCTAAGTAAGAACTTGGTACTGAAATCTTTTGGTCTTAGGGTCCTATCTTCAAGTTAGGGTTCATAGATTCTAAGATATCTTTGTGTCAAGTTACTATCTTTCATTTTGTACTCTTGAAACTTTGTAGTAACTTAGTGAAGCCGTGTGGGGCTGATTTTCGATTCACTATAGTTACTACCATTTGTTGTTCTTGTTGTTAACATTGTACTCTTGTAATCTATCATCTTGTGTTGTTGAACCATTGTTTAATGTTATTGTTATCTTCTTGTTCTCCTTGTGTAGCTACTGTTTTGGTGTTGGTATTTCTTCAAAATTTCGTGATTGTTGTTGTCTTCACATATTGGAGTTGTTATCTTCAAGCTCTCGAAATTGTAGTGTGTTTGGACTGATTTTGTGGCAGATTTGATACGCTCCAAGTTAGTAGTGTATCATTTGGTATCAAAGCCATCTTTGATTTTGTTCTAACAAGATCAATCTTGGGCTTGAGACTTGAAAACTACCAAAAAAAAAAAAACTGAAATCTGAAAATTTCAGAAATAGTCAAATCTGCTACCTTTGTGTTCTTGGCCAAAAATTGTGATATGTTGTTGTATGGGCCGAGATTTTCTTGTTTTTTTTGGCTAGATCTTGTAGTATTTTTCTTGTATAGAGTGTTTCTAGTGTTGGTTTATTTCTCACCAACACTAAAGGTGTCAAGATCTAAAGATTGAGCTTATAATATTGACCATAGTTGTGGTGCCTTGTGGCTGGCTGTTTGTTGTTACTTGTTGTTGACAATTGGTGGTGTTGTGTTGTGTTTTGAAGAAGTTGTTGTTGAGTTCTTGAAGGTTGTTGTGGTGTTCATCAAGTTCTACATCTTTTCTTACAACTTTAGACAACCAAAAAGTGTGATATAAATTCAAGAGTTGAAGCTGAAAATTGTAAAGCATGTTGTGAGAAGCCTTGAACCCATCATTTCTTAGACTAGGCTTCTACTTTTCAGCAACTTTTTTTCTTATTTCAAGAACCTAGTGTTACCTTTTTCTTATTTCAAGAACCTAGTGTTGTGGGACAAGGTACTTTTCTTATTTCAAGATTTATGTTTTCCCTCCAAGACCAATTGTCATCCTTTCCAAATTGTGTAAAGATTTAAATTTCAGAATTGGTGCTTAAATTGTGTGGGACCAAGACCAATTGCATGCTGCCACATCACCCATTTGCTACTGTTCACGTCACCCATTGGCTACTGTTCACGTCATTAATAAGCTCAAATTTAGGTTTTCTAGTTTCTAATTGTTGATTCTTAGTTTCATTACTTGGTTCTAGAACTAATTAACATGCTAGTACACTCCTACTAGGTTGTCAATTAGTCCTTTTGAATTCTCTTGTTCGTGTCCACGTTTAGTTGGGTGCTTTTATTCGTTTGAATACGTTGTAACTTCTTAACTCCATTCCGTCGAGAATTCTTTGAGTTTCAAACAAGAATCCACTCCGGACAAGAGCTTTACTCATATCTTAAGGATTCACGGTTACTAGCCAATCTACAACATTTGTGGAGCTCAAGTGTGAGTGAGGAGAGGTTTAACGCTAACTTGTTTGCTGATTGTGTAGGTAACACCTTGACATGGAAGGAAGAACATCCGAAAGTGGGGGTACTACTGAACAAGACACTATGAAGGCCACACTTGAGGCCATTACCAGAAGTTTAGGGAGGTTGAACACGGAAGTTGGGGCAATGAGGGGAGATTTGACTACGATAAGTGGGAGATTGGAGCAAGTGGAGAGTCAAAGGAACTCTCATCCATCCACTCCTCGTCATATTCCTTCAAGTGGGCATGAAAGAACTTCATCCACAACTATCTCACCAGAAACATTGCACCAAATAATGAATCCACCTCTAGCCCCACTAAATGCCACAAATCATACCACTACTTTCCCTCCAAACCAAGAAGTGAATAGACCACGCCATTCCCAAACTCCTCCAATTCGACAAGAAGGATGTAGCCATCCATTACCTCCACAAAATCTGAATGTACCTTACCAAACTCCACCAAATCAAAGACCACCACCTCCACAACTCCCAATGCCTCCAAATCAGATTCCAAATCACCAAAACCGACCAGCTCACTTTGAGGAACATGGTAGAGAGGAGTATGATGGATATGGAGCCTTTGATGATGCTTACATGAGAGAGGAGGAGCTAAGAAGGGGCCGTGTTGATCCAAGGAGGTACCGAGGGTATGGAGAAAGGGGAAATCGACACCAAGAAAGAGACGTAGGCATAAATACCATCAAATTGAGCTTACCTATCTTTAAAGGTGAAAGTGACCCCGAGGCCTACTTAGCATGGGAATCAGCTTGTAACAAAGTTTTTCAAGTTAATGATATCTCGGAAGAAAAGAAAAGTTGTTATGCCATAGCTCATTTTGAGGGTTATGCCAACACTTGGTGGGAGTACGTCAAGCGTTTTGGTGATGAATTAGTTGATGGGCAGCCACCACCTTGGTTTCGGTTAAGGTACTTGATGAGGCAATGGTACCTTCCCGAGAGTTATCGCCATGAATTACTTGCTAGATTATACAACTTACGTCAAGGCAATAAAAGTGTGATGGCATATTATGATGAGTTTCAACAACTCATGTTGAAGCTTGATCATCGTGGGGAACAAATCAGTCATGACATCATCCGGTTCAAGTGTGGGTTGAACAAAGAGATCTCCACTCATTTGATGCTTCACAAATTTGATACCGTTGAAGGTATTTTCCAAGCGGCTCTTGAGATTGAAAGGGAGCTTAAAGAGAGGTCGTCGCTCAAGGCAAGGGGACAATCCATCTCGGGTTGGCCTAGAAGCAAGGACGTGGTTCAATCCTCTTCTGGTTGGCCCAAAAACAAGGACCAACCCGCGACTACAAGGCTGCCCGAGCCCAAAACAGTCCACAAAATTCCTCTAAAACAAGAAGTTCACAAGTATCCAAACCCAAAAGGATTCCAATGTTTCAAGTGCCAAGGTTGGGGACATAAATCCAATGAATGTCCAAATCGACGCAACGTGATACTATGGGAAGGGAAATTGTATTACCTTGGTGAGGAGGTGGGTCTTGAAAAAGAGGAGGATGAGGCCGAGCCTCAAGATGGAGAGGAAACTGGAAATAGGCCACTTGATGATGATGATGATGATGATGGTGAAGTTATTTACCCACAAGAAGGGGAGTGTGTTATTCCAAACTTTGTAGTTAGACGCGCTATGATTAGTAAGGCAATAGACGACCCTAGCCAAAGGGAAAATCTATTCCATACTAAATGCCTTGTAAAGGGGAATGTGTGCACTTTGGTGATTGATAGTGGTAGTTGTGCGAATGTCGTTAGTGTCGCTATGGTGAACTTTCTGAAATTACCAACTACACTTCATACTAGCCCTTACAAGTTGCAATGGTTGAACGAATGCGGTGAACTGAAGGTCATGAGGCAATGTGTGATACGGTTTAAGGTAGGGAACTACCAAGACGAAGTGCTTTGTGATGTGATACCAATGCAAGCATGTCATTTGTTGTTAGGTAGACCTTGGCAATATGATAGGTCTACCAAACATGATGGGAGGACCAACCGATATTCACTTGAGAAGGATGGTCGAAAGGTCACTCTTTATCCTCTTTTGCCATCACAAGTGAATGAATTACATCAAAAGATGAGGGAGTTGAAGGAGAAGGGAAAGAAACCCGAAAGTGGTGAAAAGGAGGGGAAAACCGTGGGTGGGGCAGTAGGGATTTCCGGGACTGCCTCAACATCAAATGGGCAAGAAAACATGGTGATGTTGGCTAGAAAGAAGGAAATCTTCTTGGATTATGATGTGGACATGCCGATGCTTCTTTTGGCTCATTGTTTTAATACTAACCCCACTAATTCTTCTATTTCTCCTTTGATTTCTTGTGTGTTGCAGGATTATGAAGATTTATTTCCCAAAGAACTCCCGCAAGGATTGCCCCCGCTTCGGGGAATTGAGCATCAAATTGACTTTGTGTTGGGCTCACAATTGCCAAATAAGCCGGCTTACAGAAGCAACCCTACGGACACCAAAGAATTGCAGCGTCAAGTTGAGGAACTCCTCAACAAAGGGTATATCAAGGAGAGCATGAGTCCGTGTGCGGTTCCTGTGCTACTGGTGCCTAAGAAAGACGGAACATGGCGTATGTGTGTGGACTGTCGATCCATCAATAAGATTACGGTAAAATATCGTCACCCTATCCCTAGGTTAGATGATATGCTTGATGAATTGAATGGTTCGTGTTTATTTTCCAAGATTGATTTAAGGAGTGGCTATCACCAAATAAGAATGCAACCCGGTGATGAATGGAAAACCGCCTTCAAGACTAAATTTGGTCTCTATGAATGGATGGTTATGCCATTCGGCCTAACAAATGCTCCAAGTACTTTCATGAGGCTAATGAATCATGTGATGAAGCCATTTATTGGAAAGTTTGTTGTTGTTTACTTTGATGATGTCTTGGTCTATAGTAAGTCAATTGATGAGCATGTGATGCATTTACAATGTGTGTTTGATGTCCTTAGAAAGGAAAGGTTGTATGCAAATCTGGAGAAGTGCTCTTTTGGTGTTAATGAAGTTGTTTTCTTGGGTTTTGTTGTTAGTTCAAGAGGGGTTGAAGTGGATGAATCCAAGATAGATGCTATCAAAAATTGGCCAACCCCACAAACCATTAGTGAAGTAAGAAGCTTCCACGGGTTAGCTAGTTTTTATAGAAGGTTTGTCAAAGGATTCAGCACCATAGCCGCTCCTTTAACCGCGGTCATTCGAAAAGACCAACCCTTCAAGTGGGGTGAAGAGCAAGCTAAGGCTTTTGAAACCTTGAAAGCTATGCTCGTTTCCGCGCCTCTATTACAATTGCCCAACTTTGATAAGATATTCGAAGTTGAGTGCGATGCTAGTAAAGTGGGCATAGGGGCTGTTTTGATGCAAGATTTAAAACCCATTGCTTATTTTAGTGAAAAGCTCAAAGGAGCAACTCTAAACTACTCCACGTACGATCTAGAGTTGTATGCCTTGATTCGAGCTTTGGCCACTTGGCAGCACTATTTGTGGCCCAAGGAGTTCGTGATCCGAACGGACCATGAATCCTTGAAGCATCTTCGGGCACAAGACAAGCTTAACAAGCGGCATGCAAAATGGATTGAGTTTCTTGAAACCTTCCCTTATGTTATTCAATACAAAAAGGGTAAGGACAACGTAGTAGCCGATGCTTTGTCTAGAAAACATGTTCTTGTGTCAACATTATCTTCTAAATTAATTGGTTTTGAGAGTTTGAAAGAATTGTATCCCGAGGACCCTCACTTTGCTCCTATCTTTAGGGAATGCGAAGAAATGGGTAGGGACAAGTGGGATTCGTCTAGGGGTTCAAATCCTTATGCCAAGTTTGATGGATACTTGTTTAAAGGTAGACGATTGTGTGTACCCTTCAGTTCTTGGAGAGAGTTATTTGTGAGGGAAGCACACAATGGCGGTCTAATGGGTCACTTTGGGATCGAAAAGACCCTTGGAATATTGGAGGAGCAATTCTATTGGCCAAAAATGCACAAGGATGTGGCCAAGATTTGTGGCCAATGCATAGATTGCAAAGGAGCCAAATCGCGGCTCCTACCTCATGGGTTGTACACCCCGCTGCCCACTCCTTTACGCCCTTGGCTTGACATATCTATGGATTTTGTGTTAGGGTTGCCTAGGACTAGACGAGGTCGGGACAGTATCTTTGTTGTGGTCGATCGGTGTTCTAAGATGGCACACTTTATTCCTTGCTTTAAATGTGATGATGCACCTAGTGTGGCCTCTTTGTTTGTTGATAATGTTGTCAAGTTGCATGGTGTTCCGAGGACCATTGTGAGTGATAGGGACTCTAAGTTCCTAAGTCACTTTTGGAAATCCATGTGGGGTAGGCTTGGAACCAAGTTGTTATTCTCTACATCTTGCCACCCACAAACTGATGGTCAAACGGAAGTAGTAAATAGGACTTTGGGTGCTATGCTACATTCCATGGTAAAAGGAAAATTGACTTCTTGGGAGGAACACTTACCATTGATTGAGTTTGCATATAACCGTGTCATACACTCAAGTACGGGAATGACTCCCTTTGAGTGCATATATGGCCTCAACCCCCTTACCCCTTTGGATTTAACTCCTTTGCCTAGTGATGTTATGATTAGCTTAGATGGAAGCAAGCGGGCTGATTCGATGAAAAAGTTACATGAGAAGGTGCGGCTTCGACTTGAGAAGAAAAATCAAGACATTGCAAGGAGAGTCAACAAGGGGAGAAAGAAACTCATTCTTGAACCGGGAGATTGGGTGTGGGTTCACCTTAGAAAGAATAGGTTTCCGTCTCAAAGAAAGTCCAAATTGATGCCAAGAGGCGATGGTCCATTCCAAGTACTTGAGCGGATCAATGATAATGCCTACAAGATTGACCTTCCCCCGGAATACCAAGTGCACAACAGTTTCAACGTGTGTGATCTTTCTCTAGTGGATGCAGTTGAGGATGACCAAATGCTGAATTTGAGGTCAAATTCCTCTCAAGATGGAGAGGATGATACGGGTGTACAAAGCTGTCCAATACGTTCTCGACCGTTCACACGAAGCCAAGCTCGGGAGTTACAAAAACTACAAGCCATATTCATGCAAATGGCTGCGTGTGAGTTGGTACTTGATCCACCAAAGAGCTTCAACGTTTTTAAGTGTGAAAATGAACCTTGAAGTATAATAAACTACACTCTAAGGGCACCCCATGACTGAAGGGTAGGAAGGTCATTTTTCCTTCATTTTGTGTGTAATATAAATAGATGCTATTAGGGTTATTTTCAGCACTTAGTTCATTCTTCATATTTCACAACAACAAGTCTTGTAACATTGAATATTTCTCTCTCTCTTGTTCTTGAGAGTAGAACCTGAAATCTGTCCAACAAGTGTAGTTACACTTGTGTTGTTTCTTGGCTAGAAACTTGAGATCTTGAGGTTCATGAGTTCCTCTTGGTCTAAGTAAGAACTTGGTACTGAAATCTTTTGGTCTTAGGGTCCTATCTTCAAGTTAGGGTTCATAGATTCTAAGATATCTTTGTGTCAAGTTACTATCTTTCATTTTGTACTCTTGAAACTTTGTAGTAACTTAGTGATACGGGACAAATGGCCATCTTATCTTTTGATGACATTTTTGGAGGCCAACACATAGAGACTCAAGACTTGGTCACCTCGAGAAAACAAGAACATGCATGGAGGACCCGTTTTGAGCATAACTTAAAGCAATCTCGCGTGTGGAAGATTGCTTGGAGAATTTAAGGTTGAGGACTCACGGTTTTGGACCTTAATTAAGGGTATTTTAGACATTACACATGGTGTATTTACACACCATGGCCGCCCCTCTCATTAAGGGCAAAGTGGTCTTGTTATCTTCATTTGTAATATATTATAAATAGGCCCCCTTAGTCTTATTTTCACTAGATTTGGAAGGATGAAGAATTGAAAGACATAACTTCTCTCTTTTGAGAGTGTAACACCCTTAGTTGTAGGACTTGGAAAAGTCATCCTTAGCATAGGGCTTGGAAAAGCCAATATTGATCTTTGCTTGGAAACGGTAGATCTTGAGGCGAGTTCATTCCCTTGGTGGTCACCGTAAGAGTGTGGTTTTGATTGTTACATTCATTAGGGGTTAGTATTGAAATACACTTGGTTCTTAATCTTGTAATAATCTTGGTCTCACTATCTATCTTTATTTTTCTTGCAAATCGTGTATGTGTTGTGTAGTGGACTGTTTTGGGGTCTTCGTTGAATCCGAAACTTGTATTATTGTTGTTCATCTTGTTCATCAAGTTTTGTAACTGTTTTGGTGTTAAAATAAACTCTTGTATCTTGTATTCTTGTTGTTGGTAGCGAATCCGAGTGAGGTCTCCATCTTGGTCCTCGAATCCTTAAGATTAGTGGACTGATTTGGTGTTTGTTTCGTGCTTCCCTTGTCAATCCCGTATCATTTGGTATCAAAGCATGGCTTGATATTGTTCGTACAAGATCAATCTTGGGCTTGCTTGTTAGAAAATTCAAAAAAAAAAAAGGAAAGTGTTAAAAACTGAAAAAAAAAAATCAAAAAGAAGCAAATCTGTCCATTTTGTGTTCTTGGCCGAAATTGTGTTATTGTTGTGTCTTGGCCGAGATTTTGACTTGTTTTGTTGTTTCTAGTGTTAGTTTTCTTCATCTCTAACACTCTTTAGTCTAAATCTATGTTTGAGCTTACATTGTTGGTGTTGTATACGTGAGCTTGGACTTGGCCGATTTGTTGTTGAACATTGTTGTGGTGGACTGTTTTGGCCTTGTGGCTTTCATCTTGTTGTTGTTATAAGCTTGGCCACGTGATATTGTTGTTAATTGGTGGATTGAGAACCATTTTGTTGAAGGTGTAGTTGTCTTGGCCAAGTGTTGGAGATATTGTTATTGTGGAATTTGGGAGTGGCCGTGTGAAAATTGTTGGTGTTCTTGGAGATTATTGTTGTAGTTCTTGGTGTTGTTGTTGTTGTTCTTGATGTTCATCACCACCTTCATATATTGTTGAAGATAAAGTGAATGTTAAATCTAAAAAGTTGAAGGAAAAGGGTGTATTATTTGTTAGTCTTGAAAGACACTACAACCAACAAAGACCTATCAATCAAGTCTCAACCACTTTCCAACACTTTTCCATGATTTAAGGATCCATGTTTTAAGGAGAAGTACAATAAAGTCAAGTCTTGAAAACTTGAAATTGAAAAGGGCTCCAAGACTTGTTTGAATTTCCCTCCTTAAACAAATTCCACCAAAGTCCAAATTGAAAAATTGACCAAGACTTGAAATTGGACAACAAAAGTTGTGTGGGACCGAAACCAATACGTGACTGCCATGTCATCACTGCTACTGTTCACGCAATATTTCCGAGCTCAAAATTTTAGATTCTTAGTTTCATCTTATTGTTTCATTAGTTTCATGTCTTGATTCTAGAATTAATTAACAACTAGTAATCACCTACTTAGTTGTAGATTAATTATTGAATCCGTTTCTTCGTGTCTTCGTTGTTTGTGTGCTTTTCTCATTTTTAACTCGTAGTAACTTCTTTGTTTCAAGTTCGTAAGTGAATTTTATTTTTGTGTCTTGAGTCGATCAAACAAGAATCTATTCCGGCCACCAAGTAGAATTGACATTCTATTGACTACCGGAGTATAAACAACCTTTCAATATTTGCCGCTCCAATTGTGAGAATCACAAAGGTGAGTGAATACGAGTGTTAGTGAGAAGTTTTTACTACTAATCTTGTTTGTTCATTTTGTAGGTTTAAAAGGTGATATAAGGGGAATATGTCTTCGATAGCCGGGGATTATTGTGACTACAACATGGGAGACTATGATTGTAGTGAAGGGTTTTATGGCTACGAAGTTGAGGGAGATTGCGGAGGCTATGAAAATAGCCATGATCGAAACTTGGGCAGATTTGAAAGTTACTGTTTTAAGGGAGAAAATGAGGTGAATGAAGTGCCTAGTGCTTATGGTAACTTTGGAGATGATGTAGGACCTCGTGATGGATCTTATGATGATGTTGGGGCATGTGATGAGTCTTACACTTCTTACTCCGAACCTAGATTTGGTGTTAGGTATAACCCTTTTGTTTGCAAAGCTTATGAGAGCTATGATGAGGGTACACGTGAGGAGTATGAAGATCCATATTCTCCACCTTGTAGTACTTCTTATCAAAGTCGATATAGTGTGAATGGTTATACTAGCTCTAGTGGAGGTTGTCCAATGAGAAGAAGAGGGTATGCATCTCCAAAACTAAGGGGTACTCGTATGCCTTACAATGTAGATCCAAGAAGGAGTGTACACTCCGGAAAGGTGACCATGTGTGGGATACCGGGCTGCCTCATTGAGCTAAATGATAGGTACCATAGAAACTACATCGTTCCATCCATGGTTGACTACTTGGGGTTGTTTCGTGAGCCTTTACTTTTTCCATACTTCTTGGATGGGTTTAAGGTTACCGAGAGGGTCAAGGTTGTCTTCTCCCAATTTGAATACCATGAGGAGGTGTGGTGCGATATTCTTTCATTGACATACGGTCATGTATGCTTAGGTGCCAATTGGTTTGCACAACATAGAGTTCCAAACGTGCAAAATTGGCCAAATATTATAAGAGACCAGTGGGGGAATCGCCTCATTACTTACTTGCTGCCTAAGCCACGAAGAGAAATGCCTACCTACTCCAATCCGAATTATTATGAGAGACAAAAGATTGAGAGGAGTAAGGGAGTGCAGGGTGGTAATCCGAGAGTGGAAAAAGGAGAGGTTGTGTGGATCAAAGTAAGAGGATTACCACCAAACTATGCTAACATTGGTTGTCCTTCTATTTCTAAGGACATTTGTGTAGGTACCAACATGGCAAGCGAAGAAGAACAATGCCAAAAGGAAGTTGCTGCCCAAACTTTTGGAGGACCTTCACACCATGACAAAGAAGAATCTACTCAAGGACTTCAAGGTAAAATGGCAAACTCTTACACTTTTGTACATGTGAATGATAATTGTGTGGCTAGTAGCCCATTGAGTGTGAGTTGTAGCTTGCCTATATGTGAGTGTATTGTTTCTTTGCCACTTGATGATGATGTACATGTTGTGAGTGTGGATACACTAGTTGATCCTATTGATGACCGAATAGACTCTTCTTGTAAGATCAATTTATGTCCACCTAGTGTTGAAACCATTATGTTGAATGAAAGTACGTTATCTTCTGAAATTTGTGTTGATCAACTTATGTGTGAAAATTACCCACCACTTGAGGATGTGTATGATGTAATTAATGAACCTCAAGTATGTGATGATGTTGAAAATGTTGATCAAAGTGAGAATGAACCCGAGAGCTCTTCTTGGGGTAATGTTGTGTTTGAAACATCCTTGAAACTTGATGTTGATCATTTAGAGAGTGAGGAACTTGCTTGTTCCAAATCTGTCCGTGAGGTAGATCACACTCTTTTTATGTATAATGTCTTGTTTGAAGATGATTTAAACACTCCTAATGAACCTAGTGGTGAAAATGATGGTATAGCTTGCCTTGGAAGCTATAGCCTATATGCTAACCCACTATGGTGTGACAACATTCCTCCTAGAGAGGGAAATCTCTTCTTGGAAGATGAGAGAACTCTTAAGGGTAAGGAATGTGTAGTTGCGGAAGCTACTTCTACTTCTACTTTGTGTGATTTCATTATTGAGAGTACTCATTGATACGAAATCAAACCAACAACACCAAGAGCTTCAAGTAGGCTCGGATTTCAGTCCAACAACACAAGAACAACAAGATAGATAACAATGCTAGTGAATCGAAAAGAGCCCCACACGGCTTCACTAGACTTTAAGATAACAAAATCAACAACAACAACAAGATAAAGAAAGATAGATAACTTGACATATAACATTCAAGAAACTAAGAACCCTAACATCAAGAGAGGACCCTAAGTCTAATGAATATAAACACCAAGTTCTTACGAGGACCAAGAGGCACTCAACGACCTCAAAACCCTTGTTTCTAGCCAAAGAGACAACACAAGTATCCCTCTACTTGTGAGATAATAGGGGCGGCTTCTAAGAGTGGAGAGAGAGAGAAATGTTTAGTGTTTTTAGGTTACAAAAATCAGCATTCAAAAACTAAGCAATAACTCTCTAACATGTTCTATTTATACTACAAACAAAAGGGGTAAAATGACCCATCCTCCCTTGCTTCTTGTGCCAACCTTGAAGAGTAGTTTATTACACATTAAGACCTCTCTTCACACATAAAAACGTTTAGGTCCTTGGTTGGTTCAATCACCAACTCACACACGGCCATTTGCATGAACAAAGCTTGGAGTTTTTGTAATTCCCGAGCTTGGCTTCGTGTGAAAGGCCGTGTACCTGTGGAGGCTGCCCCAACCGTATCATCCTCTCCATCTTGAGAGGAATTTGACCTCAAATTCAGCATTTGGTCATCTTCAACCGCATCCACGAGGGAGAGATCACCAACGTTGAAAGTGTTGTGCACTTGATATTCCGGTGGAAGGTCAATCTTGTAGGCGTTGTCATTGATTCTCTCAAGTACTTGGAAAGGACCATCACCCCTTGGCAGCAATTTGGACTTCCTTTGAGCTGGAAACCGATCCTTTCGAAGATGCACCCACACCCAATCTCCGGGTTCAAGCACAAGCCTTCTTCTCCCTTTGTTTACCCTTTTTGCAACCTCTTGGTTCTTCTTTTCAAGCTTGATCCGCACCGTCTCATGCATTTTCTTCATTGCCTCGGGTCTTTTATTTCCATCTAAGCTGGTCATGAAATCACTAGACAAAGGAGTGAGATCTAAAGGGGTAAGGGGATTCAGGCCGTAAACACATTCAAAGGGAGTCATTCCCGTGCTCGAATGTATTACCCGGTTGTATGCAAATTCCACCAAGGGTAGGTGATCTTCCCATGAAGTCAGTTTACCTTTAACCATAGAACGTAGCATAGACCCTAAGGTTCTATTTACTACCTCCGTTTGGCCATCGGTTTGTGGGTGGCAAGACGTGGAGAAAAGTAACTTTGTTCCAAGCCTACCCCACATGGACTTCCAAAAGAGACTTAGGAACTTGGAGTCCCTATCGCTCACAATAGTCCTCGGTACCCCGTGAAGCTTTACAACATGTTCAACAAATAATGAAGCTACACTACGAGCATCCTCGGTTTTAGCACATGGAATAAAATGAGCCATTTTAGAGAATCTATCAACAATAACAAAAATGCTATCTCGGCCCTTTCTAGTCCTTGGCAACCCCAAAACAAAATCCATCGAAATGTCCAACCAAGGTCTAAGGGGAGTAGGGAGTGGGGTGTATAATCCTTGAGGTAGGAGACGAGATTTCGCACTCCGGCAGGCCACGCATTGACTACAAATTTTAGTGACGTCTTTGCGCATTTTGGGCCAATAGAAGTTCTCCTCTAAGATTCCGACGGTCTTGTCTACCCCAAAGTGCCCCATGAGGCCTCCGTCATGGGCCTCTCTCACAAATAATTCCCTCCAAGAACTAGAAGGAACACACAACCTCCTCCCTTTGAACAAATACCCATCGAACCGAGAGTAGGAGGAATGGTCATTCTCCTTAAGCCAACGGTCCCTTCCCCACTCTTCGCATTCCCTAAAAATAGGAGCAAAGGTAGGATCCTCGGGATACAACAACCGCAAGCTCTCAAAACCCATCAATTTCGAAGACAAGGTAGCAACAAGCACATGCTTCCTAGACAAGGCATCGGCAACAACATTTTCCTTTCCCCTTTTGTAATGAATTACATAAGGGAAAGTCTCGATGAACTCAATCCACTTAGCATGACGCCTATTCAACTTGTCTTGGCTCTTAAGGTGTTTCAACGACTCATGATCCGTTTGTATCACAAACTCCTTAGGCCACAAATAATGTTGCCAATTTCCCAAAGCTCTAACAAGGGCGTACAACTCCAAATCATAAGTTGAGTAATTAAGAGTTGCCCCTTTGAGCTTTTCACTGAAATAAGCAACGGGCTTACCTTCTTGCATCAAAACAGCCCCGATGCCAACCTTACTAGCATCACACTCTACTTCAAACATCTTATCAAAATCGGGCAATTGCAATAAAGGCGCCGAGACGAGCGTAGCTTTCAAGGCCTCAAAAGCCCTAGCCTGCTCATCACCCCATTTAAAGGGTCCGTCCTTTCTAATTACCTCGGTCAAGGGGGCTGCTATGGAACTAAATCCTTTGACAAACCTCCTATAAAAGCTTGCCAACCCGTGGAAACTTTGGATTTCTCCAATAGTTTTAGGGGTCGGCCAACTTCGAATAGAGTCTATCTTGGAATCGTCCACTTCCACACCCCTTGAGCTCACGACAAAACCCAAGAATATAACCTTATCAACACCAAAAGAACACTTCTCCATGTTGGCATACAGCTTCTCCTTTCGGAGCACATCAAACACACATCTCAAATGCATTACATGATCATCAATAGATTTACTATACACCAACACATCATCAAAGTAAACCACCACAAACTTTCCAATATAAGGCTTCATTACATAATTCATTAGCCTCATAAAGGTGCTAGGAGCATTGGTAAGGCCGAAGGGCATGACCAGCCACTCATATAGACCGAATTTGGTCTTGAATGCGGTCTTCCACTCATCACCGGGTTGCATGCGAATTTGGTGATAGCCACTCCTAAGGTCCACTTTAGAAAACAAACAAGATCCGTGGAGCTCATCTAACATATCATCTAGTCTAGGGATTGGATGACGATACCTTATAGTGATTTTGTTGATGGCTCTACAATCGACGCACATGCGCCAAGTTCCGTCCTTCTTCGGTACCAAAAACACCGGAACAGCACATGGACTCATGCTTTCCTTGATGTATCCCTTGTTGAGAAGCTCCTCAACTTGTCCTTCAAGCTCCTTAGTGTCCATGGGATTGCTCCTATAGGCCGGTTTGTTTGGAAGTTGTGAACCCGGCACCAAATCAATTTGTTGCTCAATTCCCCGAAGTGGGGGAAATCCTTGCGGAAGTTCTTGAGGAAATACATCTTCATACTCCTGCAACACACAAGAAATCAAAGGGGAAATGGAAGAATTAGTGGGGTTAGTATTAAAACAATAGGCCAAAAGTGATGCAAAATCAAACCAACAACACCAAGAGCTTCAAGTAGGCTCGGATTTCAGTCCAACAACACAAGAACAACAAGATAGATATCAATGCTAGTGAATTGAAAAGAGCCCCACACGGCTTCACTAGACTTTAAGAAAACAAAATCAACAACAACAACAAGATAAAAAAAGATAGATAACTTGACATATAACATTCAAGAAACTAAGAACCCTAACATCAAGAGAGGACCCTAAGTCTAATGAATATAAACACCAAGTTCTTACGAGGACCAAGAGGCACTCACGACCTCAAAACCCTTGTTTCTAGCCAAAGAGACAACACAAGTATCCCTCTACTTGTGAGATAATAGAGGCGGCTCCTAAGAGTGGAAGAGAGAGAGAAATGTTTAGTGTTTTAGGTTACAAAAATCAGCAGTCAAAAAACTAAGGAATACTCTCTAACATGTTCTATTTATACTACAAACAAAAGGGGTAAAATGACCCATCCGCCCTTGCTTCTTGTGCTAACCTTGAAGAGTAGTTTATTACACATTAAGACCTCTCTTCACACATAAAAACATTTAGGTCCTTGGTTGGTTCAATCACCAACTCACACACGGCCATTTGCATGAACAAGACTTGGAGTTCTTGTAATTCCCGAGCTTGGCTTCGTGTGAAAGGCCGTGTACCTGTGGAGGCTGCCCCAACCGTATCATCCTCTCAATCTTGAGAGGAATTTGACCTCAAATTCAGCATTTGGTCATCTTCAACCGCATCCACGAGGGAGAGATCACCAACGTTGAAAGTGTTGTGCACTTGATATTCCGGTGGAAGGTCAATCTTGTAGGCGTTGTCATTGATTCTCTCAAGTACTTGGAAAGGACCATCACCCCTTGGCAGCAATTTGGACTTCCTTTGAGCTGGAAACCGATCCTTTCGAAGATGCACCCACACCCAATCTCCGGGTTCAAGCACAAGCCTTCTTCTCCCTTTGTTTACCCTTTTTGCAACCTCTTGGTTCTTCGTTTCAAGCTTGATCCGCACCGTCTCATATATTTTCTTCATTGCCTCGGCTCTTTTATTTCCATCTAAGCTGTTCATGAGATCACTAGACAAAGGAGTGAGATCTAAAGGGGTAAGGGGATTCAGGCCGTAGACACATTCAAAGGGAGTCATTCCCGTGCTCGAATGTATTACCCGGTTGTATGCAAATTCCACCAAGGGTAGGTGATCTTCCCATGAAGTCAGTTTACCTTTAACCATAGAACGTAGCATAGACCCTAAGGTTCTATTTACTACCTCCGTTTGGCCATCGGTTTGTGGGTGGCAAGACGTGAAGAAAAGTAACTTCGTTCCAAGCCTACCCCACATGGACTTCCAAAAGAGACTTAGGAACTTGGAGTCCCTATCGCTCACAATAGTCCTCGGTACCCCGTGAAGCTTTACAACATGTTCAACAAATAATGAAGCTACACTACGAGCATCCTCGGTTTTAGCACATGGAATAAAATGAGCCATTTTAGAGAATCTATCAACAATAACAAAAATGCTATCTCGGCCCTTTCTAGTCCTTGGCAGCCCCAAAACAAAATCCATCGAAATGTCCAACCAAGGTCTAAGGGGAGTAGGGAGTGGGGTGTATAATCCTTGAGGTAGGAGACGAGATTTCGCACTCCGGCAGGCCACACATTGACTACAAATTTTAGTGACGTCTTTGCGCATTTTGGGCAATTAGAAGTTCTCCTCTAAGATTCCGAGGGTCTTGTCTACCCCAAAGTGGCCCATGAGGCCTCCGTCATGGGCCTCCCTCACAAATAATTCCCTCCAAGAACTAGAAGGAACACACAACCTCCTCCCTTTGAACAAATACCCATCGAACCGAGAGTAGGAGGAATGGTCATTCTCCTTAAGCCAACGGTCCCTTCCCCACTCTTCACATTCCCTAAAAATAGGAGCAAAGGTAGGATCCTCGGGATACAACAACCGCAAGCTCTCAAAAACCATCAATTTCGAAGACAAGGTAGCAACAAGCACATGCTTCCTAGACAAGGCATCGGCAACAACATTTTCCTTACCTCTTTTGTAATGAATTACATAAGGGAAAGTCTCGATGAACTCAATCCACTTAGCATGACGCCTATTCAACTTGTCTTGGCTCTTAAGGTGTTTCAACGACTCATGATCCGTTCGTATCACAAACTCCTTAGGCCACAAATAATGTTGCCAATTTCCCAAAGCTCTAACAAGGGCGTACAACTCCAAATCATAAGTTGAGTAATTAAGAGTTGCCCCTTTGAGCTTTTCACTGAAATAAGCAACGGGCTTACCTTCTTGCATCAAAACAGCCCCGATGCCAACCTTACTAGCATCACACTCTACCTCAAACATCTTATCAAAATCGGGCAATTGCAATAAAGGCGCCGAGATGAGCGTAGCTTTCAAGGCCTCAAAAGCCCTAGCTTGCTCATCACCCCATTTAAAGGGTCTGTCCTTCCTAATTACCTCGGTCAAGGGGGCTGCTATGGAACTAAATCCTTTGACAAACCTCCTATAAAAGCTTGCCAACCCGTGGAAACTTCGGATTTCTCCAATAGTTTTAGGGGTCGGCCAACTTCGAATAGAGTCTATCTTGGAATCGTCCACTTCCACACCCCTTGAGCTCACGACAAAACCCAAGAATATAACCTTATCAACACCAAAAGAACACTTCTCCATGTTGGCATACAGCTTCTCCTTTCGGAGCACATCAAACACACATCTCAAATGCAATACATGATCATCAATAGATTTACTATATACCAACACATCATCAAAGTAAACCACCACAAACTTTCCAATATAAGGCTTCATTACATGATTCATTAGCCTCATAAAGGTGCTAGGAGCATTGGTAAGGCCGAAGGGCATGACCAGCCACTCATATAGACCGAATTTGGTCTTGAATGCGGTCTTCCACTCATCACCGGGTTGCATGCGAATTTGGTGATAGCCACTCCTAAGGTCCACTTTAGAAAACAAACAAGATCCGTGGAGCTCATCTAACATATCATCTAGTCTAGGGATTGGATGACGATACCTTATAGTGATTTTGTTGATGGCTCTACAATCGACGCACATGCGCCAAGTTCCGTCCTTCTTTGGTACCAAAAGCACCGGAACAGCACACGGACTCATGCTTTCCTTGATGTATCCCTTGTTGAGAAACTCCTCAACTTGTCTTTCAAGCTCCTTAGTATCCATGGGATTGCTCCTATAGGCCGGTTTGTTTGGAAGTTGTGAACCTGGCACCAAATCAATTTGGTGCTCAATTCCCCGAAGTGGGGGCAATCCTTGCGGAAGTTCTTGAGGAAAGACATCTTCATACTCCTGCAACACACAAGAAATCAAAGGGGAAATGGAAGAATTAGTGGGGTTAGTATTAAAACAATGGGCCAAAAGTAACATCGGCTTGTTTTCATCATGGTCCACAAAGAGTTCTTTCCTCCTAGCCAACATCACTACATTTTCCATCTCCCTTGTCGTTGGGACAGCCTCGGATGTCCCTACTTCCTTACCTACGGCATTCCCCTCCTTTTCTCCCTTTTTGGATTCCTTCCCCTTTCCCTTCAACTCTCTCATCTTTTGATGCCACTCATTTACTTGGGAGGGTGAAAGAGGATGAAGTGTGACCTTTCGGCCATCCTTCTCAAGCGTATACCGGTTGGACCTCCCATCGTGTTTAGTAGACCTATCATATTGCCATGGTCTACCTAACAACAAGTGACATGCTTGCATTGGGATCACGTCACAAAGCACTTCATCGTGGTAGTTTCCCACCTTAAACCGAATCACACATTGCCTTGTGACCTTTAATTCACCACAATCGTTCAACCATTGTAGCTTGTAAGGACTAGTGTGTAGTGTAGTTGGTAGCTTCAAGAAATTTACCATAGCATGGCTCGCAACATTTGTACAACTACCACTATCAATCACCAAGGTGCACACACTCCCCTTTACAAGACACTTAGTATGGAATAGATTTTCCCTTTGACTCGGGTCATCTATCGCCTTACTAATCATGACACGTCTAACCACAAAGTTTGGAACCACACACTCCCCTTCTTGTGGATAGACATCTTCACTACCATCTACTTCATCATCATTCGGCTCATTTTCAGCTCCCTCTCCATCTTGAGGCTCGGCCTCATCCTCCCCCCTTTCGGAAACCACCTCCTCACCAAGGTAGTACACTTTCCCTTCTCGTAGGATCACATTGCGCCGGTTCGGACATTCATTGGCATTATGCCCCCAACCTTGGCACTTGAAGCATTGGAACCCCTTTGGGTTGGGATATTTGTGAGCCTCCGGTTTCGGAGGGAATTTAGGGACTGTTTTGGACTCGGGTAGCTTCGTAGGGGCGGGTTGGTCCTTGTTTTTGGGCCAACCCGAGGGGGTTTGTACCCTTGCCTTGAAAGATGATCTCTCCTTAAGTTCCCTTTCAATCTCAAGGGCCGCTTGGAATATACCGTCAATGGTTTCAAACCGGTGAAGGGTCAAATGAGTGGAGATCTCTTTGTTCAACCCACACTTGAACCGGATGATGTCGTGACTGATTTGCTCCCCACGATGATCAAGTTTCAACATGAGTTGTTGGAACTCGTCAAAATAGGCCATCACACTCTTGCCTCCTTGCCGCAAGCCATATAATCTAGCAAGCAACTCATGACGATATCTCTCGGGAAGGTATCGTTGTCTCATCAAATACCTCAACCGAAACCAAGGTGGTGGCTGCCCATCAACTAATTCATTACCAAATCGTTTAACAAACTCCCACCAAGTGTTAGCATAGCCCTCGAGGTGAGCTATAGCGTAGCAACTCTTCTTTTCTTTCGAGATGTCATTAACTTGGAAAACTTTGTCACAAGCCGATTCCCAAGTTAAGTAGGTCTCGGGGTCACTTTCACCCTTAAAGATGGGTAGGCTCAACTGGATGGTGTTGATGCCTACGTCTCTCTCTTGGTGTCGGTTTCCCCTATCTCCATACCCCCGGTGTCTCCTAGGTTCTCCTCGACCCCCTCTTAACTCCTCCTCCCTCATATAAGCATCATCAAATGCTCCATCTCCTTCATACTCCTCTCTATCGTATCCTTCAAAGTGGGCTGGTCGGCCTTGGCCGTTTTGATTCGGAGGATTTGGAATTTGCGGTCTTTGGGTTAATGGAGCTTGGAATGGAGGGTTCGGATTTAGTGGAGGTACTTGGCGTCCAAATCCCTCTTGTGGAATTGGAGGGGCTTGGAAATGTAGTGGTCTAGTGGGGTCTCGGATTGGAGAAAAATAGGTAGTTTGGCTTGCGGTATTTAGTGGAGCTTGGGGTGCATTTAGCATTTGGTGGACTGTTTCGGGGGTGATGGTTGCGGAGGAGGTCCTATCATGACCATTGGTAGATACATGTAGAGGAGTAGAAGGACGAGAGTTCCTTTGACTCTCCACTTGTTCTAATCTCCCACTAATAGTCGACACTTCCCCCTTTATTGCTGCCAAGTCCCTTCTCACGGCCCCAAATTCCGAATTCAACCTTTCAAGTGTCCGGGTAACGGCCTCAAGAGTGACCCTCATAGAATCAAGGGCATTAGTATCCACATTATGAGACGTAGCTCCTTCCATTGTCAAGATATTATCTGCTTTAGTTCACCACAAATTCGTGTTCCACAAGTGTTGTATAATTGGCTAGTAACCGTGAAATTTTAAGGTATGAGTAAGCTCCTATCCGGAATGGATTCTTGTTTGAAGACTCAAAGAATTCTTGCCGGACTAGAGTCAAAAATCAGCAATTCATTCAAACGAATAAAAGCACACAAATAATCGTTGACACGAACAAACGGTTCAAGGAACTAGTTGACAACCTAGTAGGAATGTACTAGTTTGTTAATTAGTTCTAGGACCAAGTAAGGGAAACCAAGGATCAACAATTAGCAACCAAAGAATATCCTAAGTTGAGCTTATAGTGACGTGGCAGCATGCAATGGTTCCACACGTCCTTCTTCTCTTTTTTTTTGTGTTAATATTCACACAACTTGTTATAGTTTGCAAAGTGTTTTGGTGGGAAAAATAAAATCTTGTAGTATTTCAACCTTTTCAAACTCAAGAAAGTGAGGTTTGGTTGACTAATCCCACAAAACAAGGCTCCTTGAATTAGGGAAAAGTGATTGACAAGACTAGAAGGTGATGGGTGCAAGTCTTTCACAACAACTTTATAGATTGTCTTACAACTTGAGCACACAACAAGATGAACAAGATGAACAAGTTCAAAAGATGAACACCCCAACAAACTTCATCAACTTCTTTAGCACATAAACACACAACCACCGATTTTTTTTTTCGTTTGGTTACCAACAACATACAACTTTCGGCCACTTCAAGTCACTACACAATGTTCAAGTTTTCAAGCTCAACTTTTGGATCTAGACACCTTAGTGTTGGTGAGAAAGAAACCAACACTAGAAACTCACTAAACAAGCAAAATAACACAAAGATCTAAACATACAACATCATTCTTGGTTTCAACTTTTAATGGACAGATTTCAGAAATTCTTTTTGGTGTTGTTTGTTTAAGCCGTGAACTAGCCCAAGATGGGTTATGTTGGAACACAACCGGTCTCGCTTTGATACCAAATGATGCAAAATCAAACCAACAACACCAAGAGCTTCAAGTAGGCTCGGATTTCAGTCCAACAACACAAGAACAACAAGATAGATATCAATGCTAGTGAATCGAAAAGAGCCCCACACGGCTTCACTAGACTTTAAGAAAACAAAATCAACAACAACAACAAGATAAAAAAAGATAGATAACTTGACATATAACATTCAAGAAACTAAGAACCCTAACATCAAGAGAGGACCCTAAGTCTAATGAATATAAACACCAAGTTTTTACGAGTACCAAGAGGCACTCACGGCCTCAAAAACCTTGTTTCTAGCCAAAGAGACAACACAAGTATCCCTCTACTTGTGAGATAATAGAGGCGGCTCCTAAGAGTGGAAGAGAGAGAGAAATGTTTAGTGTTTTAGGTTACAAAAATCAGCATTCAAAAAACTAAGGAATACTCTCTAACATGTTCTATTTATACTACAAACAAAAGGGGTAAAATGACCCATCCGCCCTTGCTTCTTGTGCTAACCTTGAAGAGTAGTTTATTACACATTAAGACCTCTCTTCACACATAAAAACATTTAGGTCCTTGGTTGGTTCAATCACCAACTCACACACGGCCATTTGCATGAACAAGGCTTGGAGTTCTTGTAATTCCCGAGCTTGGCTTCGTGTTTAAGGCCGTGTACCTGTGGAGGCTGCCCCAACCGTATCAAAAAGTAACATCGGCTTGTTTTCATCATGGTCCACGAAGAGTTCTTTCCTCCTAGCCAACATCACTACGTTTTCCATCTCCCTTGTCGTTGGGACAGCCTCGGATGTCCCTACTTCCTCACCTACGACATTCCCCCCTTTTCTCCCTTTCCGGATTCCTTCCCCTTTCCCTTCAACTCTCTCATCTTTTGATGCCACTCATTTACTTGGGAGGGTGAAAGAGGATGAAGTGTGACCTTTCGGCCATCCTTCTAAAGCGTATACCGGTTGGACCTCCCATCGTGTTTAGTAGACCTATCATATTGCCATGGTCTACCTAACAACAAGTGACATACTTGCATTGGGATCACGTCACAAAGCACTTCATCGTGGTAGTTTCCCACCTTAAACCGAATCACACATTGCCTTGTGACCTTTAATTCACCACAATCGTTCAACCATTGTAGCTTGTAAGGACTAGTGTGTAGTGTAGTTGGTAGCTTCAAGAAATTTACCATAGCATGGCTCGCAACATTTGTACAACTACCACTATCAATCACCAAGGTGCACACACTCCCCTTTACAAGACACTTAGTATGGAATAGATTTTCCCTTTGACTCGGGTCATCTATCGCCTTACTAATCATGACACGTCTAACCACAAAGTTTGGAACCACACACTCCCCTTCTTGTGGATAGACATCTTCACTGCCATCTACTTCATCATCATTCGGCCCATTTTCAGCTCCCTCTCCATCTTGAGGCTCGGCCTCATCCTCCCCCCTTTCGGAAACCACCTCCTCACCAAGGTAGTACACTTTCCCTTCTCGTAGGATCACATTGCGCCGGTTCGGACATTCATTGGCCTTATGCCCCCAACCTTGGCACTTGAAGCATTGGAACCCCTTTGGGTTGGGATATTTGTGAGCCTCCGGTTTCGGAGGGAATTTAGGGACTGTTTTGGACTCGGGCAGCTTTGTAGGGGCGGGTTGGTCCTTGTTTTTGGGCCAACCCGAGGGGGTTTGTACCCTTGCCTTGAAGGATGATCTCTCCTTAAGTTCCCTTTCAATCTCAAGGGCCGCTTGGAATATACCGTCAATGGTTTCAAACCGGTGAAGGGTCAAATGAGTGGAGATCTCTTTGTTCAACCCACACTTGAACCGGATGATGTCGTGACTGATTTGCTCCCCACGATGATCAAGTTTCAACATGAGTTGTTGGAACTCGTCAAAATAGGCCATCACACTCATGCCTCCTTGCCGCAAGCCATATAATCTAGCAAGCAACTCATGACGATATCTCTCGGGAAGGTATCGTTGTCTCATCAAATACCTCAACCGATACCAAGGTGGTGGCTACCCATCAACTAATTCATTACCAAATCGTTTAACATACTCCCACCAAGTGTTAGCATAGCCCTCGAGGTGAGCTATAGCATAGCAACTCTTCTTTTCTTCCGAGATGTCATTAACTTGGAAAACTTTGTCACAAGCCGATTCCCAAGTTAAGTAGGTCTCGGGGTCACTTTCACCCTTAAAGATGGGTAGGCTCAACTTGATGGTGTTGATGCCTACGTCTCTCTCTTGGTGTCGGTTTCCCCTATCTCCATACCCCCGGTATCTCCTAGGTTCTCCTCGACCCCCTCTTAACTCCTCCTCCCTCATATAAGCATCATCAAAGGCTCCATCTCCTTCATACTCCTCTCTACCGTATCCTTCAAAGTGGGCTGGTCGGCCTTGGCCGTTTTGATTCGGAGGATTTGGAATTTGCGGTCTTTGGGTTAATGGAGCTTGGAATGGAGGGTTCGGATTTAGTGGAGGTACTTGGCGTCCAAATCCCTCTTGTGGAATTGGAGGGGCTTGGAAATGTAGTGGTCTAGTGGGGTCTCGGTTTGGAGGAAAATAAGTAGTTTGGCTTGCGGTATTTAGTGGAGCTTGGGGTGCATTTAGCATTTGGTGGACTGTTTCGGGGGTGATGGTTGCGGAGGAGGTCCTATCATGACCATTGGTAGATACATGTAGAGGAGTAGAAGGACGAGAGTTCCTTTGACTCTCCACTTGTTCTAATCTCCCACTAATAGTCGACACTTCCCCCTTTATTGCTGCCAAGTCCCCTTCACGGCCCCAAATTCCGAATTCAACCTTTCAAGTGTCCGGGTAATGGCCTCAAGAGTGACCCTCATAGAATCAAGGGCATTAGTATCCACATTATGAGACGTAGCTCCTTCCATTGTCAAGATATTATCCGCTTTAGTTCACCACAAGTTCGTGTTCCACAAGTGTTGTATAAATGGCTAGTAACCGTGAAATTTTTAAGGTATGAGTAAGCTCTTATCCGGAATGGATTCTTGTTTGAAGACTCAAAGAATTCTTGCCGGACTATAGTCAAAAATCAGTAATTCATTCAAACGAATAAAAGCACTCAAATAATCGTTGACACGAACAAACAGTTCAAGGAACTAGTTGACAACCTAGTAGGAATGTACTAGTTTGTTAATTAGTTCTAGGACCAAGTAAGGGAAACCAAGGATCAACAATTAGCAACCAAAGAATATCCTAAGTTGAGCTTATAGTGACGTGGCAGCATGCAATGGTTCCACACGTTCTTCTTCTCTTTTTTTTTTTTGTGTGTTAATATTCACACAACTTGTTATAGTTTGCAAAGTGTTTTGGTGGGAAAAATAAAATCTTGTAGTATTTCACCCTTTTCAAACTCAAGAAAGTGAGGTTTGGTTGACTAATCCCACAAAACAAGGCTCCTTGAATTAGGGAAAAGTGATTGACAAGACTAGAAGGTGATGGGTGCAAGTCTTTCACAACAACTTTATAGCTTGTCTTACAACTTGAGCACACAACAAGATGAACAAGATGAACAAGTTCAAAAGATGAACACCTCAACAAACTTCATCAACTTCTTTAGCACATAAACACACAACCACCGATTTTTCTTTTGGTTATCAACAACATACAACTTTCGGCCACTTCAAGTCACTACACAATGTTCAAGTTTTCAAGCTCAACTTTTGGATCTAGACACCTTAGTGTTGGTGAGAAAGAAACCAACACTAGAAACTCACTAAACAAGCAAAATAACACCTAGATCTAAACATACAACATCATTCTTGGTTTCAACTTTTAATGGACAGATTTTCAGAATTTCTTTTTGGTGTTGTTTGTTTAAGCCGTGAACTAGCCCAAGATGGGTTATGTTGGAACACAACCGGTCTCGCTTTGATACCAAATGATACAAAAATCAAACCAACAACACCAAGAGCTTCAAGTAGGCTCGGATTTCAGTCCAACAACACAAGAACAACAAGTTTAAGTTTCGGTTTTTCAGTCCAACAACACAAGAACAACAAGATAGATATCAATGCTAGTGAATCGAAAAGAGCCCCACACGGCTTCACTAGACTTTAAGATAACAAAATCAACAACAACAACAAGATAAAGAAAGATAGATAACTTGACATATAACATTCAAGAAACTAAGAACCCTAACATCAAGAGAGGACCCTAAGTCTAATGAATATAAACACCAAGTTCTTACGAGGACCAAGAGGCACTCAACGACCTCAAAACCCTTGTTTCTAGCCAAAGAGACAACACAAGTATCCCTCTACTTGTGAGATAATAGGGACGGCTTCTAAGAGTGGAAGAGAGAGCCGAAATGTTTAGTGTTTTTAGGTTACAAAATCAGCATTCAAAAACTAAGGAATAACTCTCTAACATGTTCTATTTATACTACAAACAAAAGGGGTAAAATGACCCATCCGCCCTTGCTTCTTGTGCCAACCTTGGAGAGTAGTTTATTACACATTAAGACCTCTCTTCACACATAAAAACGTTTAGGTCCTTGGTTGGTTCAATCACCAACTCACACACGGCCATTTGCATGAACAAAGCTTGGAGTTTTTGTAATTCCCGAGCTTGGCTTCGTGTGAAAGGCCGTGTACCTGTGGAGGCTGCCCCAACCGTATCATCAAGGGATCAAGCTATTGAAGAGATATACATTAAGGGAATAAACTACCACCGAAATTAAGGTGTGGCTACTGTCTATTTTTGACCTTTTCTTATATACGTGTGTTGGTTGAGGATTGTGTATATATTGTTGTTAAGAACTCAAGTGATGGTGAGTTCAATTTTTGGTTGCCATATTAAGGGATATTTGGGGCTGTTTTGGATCTGTTTTATGCATGTATGTCGGGGGCTGCTTGGTTGACGTTGGGGGAAAGGTATTAATAATTTCCATTGAAAGGTAGAAGAAGGGTATAATGGTACACCACCGAATTGAATGTCGCATAAGTTTACTGCCCACATCAGATATACTATTTTGAGAGTAAAATAAAGACCAAACTGTTAAGGGGGTCTTATAAGAAATTACATCGCGTGTGAATGTAATTGGAGAAGAATGAGGTTGAGAGAACACCCTTGGATTAGTTGATTGTGGGTTACTACCCGGTTACTGTTTTAGTAAGTTTAAATGACGTGAATATGTTAATTAGCTACTAATATTAGTCTTATGCTATTGTAGATTAGTAATCTAAAAGGGAAGACGTTAAGTGAAAGTGTGATCAGTTGTGCAGCAAGGTATGTATGGTTCATTGATCCTATACTCTTTTGCATGAATCTAACTCCTTTGTTACAAAGTAAGCTTCCTAAGCGTTCTTCCTTTCAAGTTATACATAACTACAGTGTACAACCCCCAAGGTGGTTAACAACCTTATTCTAACTTGTTAGGTTGTTAAAGCACCTAAAGATGTGTTTGTTACTAGATCTATCCATTTTTCTTTCTAAATACTAGTATGATATGGGTGCTTTCAGAAATAAGCCTTACGAGTTGTTCTCTTAGTCAAACATGACCCATGGTGTTAGTTAAGCTCCTATCTGTTATATTTCTATTATTGTTGTATTCTACCTCATTGCTACTACATCTAGTGCATATTTGCATACCTTTTGCTACTGGTCCAAAGTTCCAAATTTAATACATGACCACCAAAACAACAACTTCAAAGATGAAAAGAATGATCTGAAGTGATTCTATATATATTTTAGGTGGTATCTCGGGGGTGGAAGAAACACCTAGCATGGGTCGATCCCAACATTACGGGTGGTATCTCAGGGGCAAAAGAAAAGCCTAGCATGGGTCGATCCTGATTTGTGTACTTATGAGGAACGTATCCCAGGGGTTAAAATACCTAGCATGGGTCATCTTCTTTTACCACTAATCAGCTGGTCATTTGTATTATGCCTTATAATCTTATAAAGTAAAGAAGAATAAAGCAAAGTAAAGGATGTACATGTACATGATCCCATAAGCACAAGCAAAGTTGGTATTCTATCCTTATCTTTATAGTTATATATTGATAATTGATTTTGTTGAGCTCTTGTCTTATTTATAGTCACTTCATGCCGTACATACTCAGTACACTCTTTGTATTGACACCCTTTGGGGGGACACTATGTTTTATGTCGCAGGTACAGGTACTCCAGCTAGTAAACCACCCCAGTAGGAGCACAGAACATCCAGCTGCTATTGGTGAGCTCTAAGTTGATTCGGAGCTTTCCGAGTCTATTATATATATTTTGGTATTGTATAATAGTTATGAGCAAGGCGGGGGTTTGTCCCAACCTTAACTAAGTCCATGTGTATTTTAGAGGCTTTGCAGACTAATGTGAAGTTAAGTGTGGTAGTATTATGTTCTTTTAACGTTGTGGCCCCAATGGCCAAGTCTTGTATACGTAGATTTGGACTTACTTACGTGGTTTGTTTTATCAATGTATCATATCCATACTAGCAGAACCTTTGAATGCCATAGTTACATACATGAAAAGTAAGAGTTACAAGTTAGTTCTCCCAAAATGGGTGCCTGTTCGCCCCAACGGAATTTGGGGCATGACAAAAGTGGTATTAGAGCAGGTCATCCTAGGGAGTCGTCTGCAAAGCCGTGTCTATGTAGAGTCTTGCTTATGGGTGTGTTGTGCACCCCATCTCTAAGTTGGAGGCTACGGGGCATTTAGGTGTTGTTTCTTTTTCTTCATTCCTTAGATCATGCGATAGAGCCAATAATGTAGGTTGACTTGCATTTAACCTTAAATATGTTTTTTTCAATATAGTAATGATGCCGATTACAAGGAGTAAGAGTAAGAAGAGAAAGCAAGTAGATGTGGCTGCCGGAGAAGGGACAAACAAATCACCACCTAGATATGCTAATCAAAGTGAGGCCCTAGATGAGTTTGCATCACAGAATTCTTCTGCTCCTCCATCTCTAGAAGAGCTAAGGAGGACGGGGGTGCCCCCAGAGTCACCATTAATTCTACTGAGCAAGATTTGAGGAATGCGGTGCGGAGTGAAAGAAGGGGAGATTCTCAAACGCGGAAAAGGATCCAATGAATTCGAAAGAATTGAATGAGAAGCTGTATGAGGTGAAAATCTCATGTACGGTTCTGTAGAGTGGCAGTAAGGGTGACTTATCTATCAACTTTTCCACTATCACCCCAAAAAAAAACTCTGCCTTACATAAAGTTGCCAGAGTACGATTAACCTCTGGATTTGAAATCACTGCTTATATACCCGGTATTGGTCATTAACACGTATAGTTGCTGGACAAGGTCAAGGACAAGATGGTCCAACTATGGGTTCTAGTGGTGTGGCAGCCAGTCTACAAACCCAATATTTCCTTAAATTGGACCCTTCTCAATTTACTGGGTCAGATCCTAATGAAAATACACAAGACTTTATTGATCAAATTCAAAGGGCTTTAGATGTTTATGCATGTATCTGGTAAAGAGATATTGGATTTAACAACATATCGATTAAAGGGGGTGGCTATATTGTGGTATGAAGCTTGGAAAAAATTAAGGGGTATAGGTGCATCTTTAGCTGGTTGGGAAGAATTTAAAACAATATTTCTTGATTATTATCTTCCATTCGATATTCGGGAGACCCATGCAAATTAATTTTTAAATCTTCTCTAAGGGAATATGAGCATGAGGGAGTACAATCTTTAATTTAATTCTTTGGCCAGGTATGCTCCTAGTATAGTGGCTACTATGGAGGATAGAGTTCATCGATATGTGGATAGATTGGACCCATCTTTGGTTAGAGATTGTACTATTGCTTCCTTGAATAAAGACATGGATATAGCAATAATACAAGATTTTGCTTAAAAAATAGAGGATCAAAGGCAAAGAAGGACATAAGAGCTAATAAAGAAAGGAGAGGTTCTTCCTTGTCTCTTTTTTTTATGATGACCTCTTCCTTTGTGCCATTTATACTAAGGTTTTCATGTTCAACACAAAGGACCCATGGGTATACTCCAAGTTTGTCCCACCTTGGCATGGCATGTGATGTGTTATTTTTGCTAACCCTAACCCCTCATGTCATAAGGATGTGTGCTTGTTTGTCTTCTCTTGATTTTGCAAGGTACGGATTCGAGGTTGAATCCTTTTCAAGAAGGGAAGGATGATACGGGTACGACCATAGAGGTGGGTGAGTGCGAGAGTGAATGAACCTGAGACTTGGAGTGTACACGTGAAGTGCAAAGGAAGGCCTTACTAGGCTCCAAAATCAGTCCATACAATTCAAAAAAAGAAAACGGGAATGCCAAATTTAGGATTTTTCTAGTTAGAATGGATTGGTCGTATGCACTCCAAGGGAGCCCACTTGAAGACTTTGACTAAGGGGTCATTTTGGACATTTCAAACTATTCTACTAATACACTATAAATACAACCTTCTAGGGATTCATTCATTAGATTTTGATGATGATGAATGTTGTATAACATTGTAAGACAAGTCCACTCTCCTTGAGGCACAAATCTGAAATTGTAACTAGGGAAATCAACTTGAGTTTGGAATCACTCGTGTTGGATTCAATCTTGGAAATGTTGGTCCTTGGGAGATCGAGATCCCTCTTGTGCCTACGTAGGAGATATGTTAGTGTTGTGTATAGCATTAAAGGTCCAAGGGTGTAACAATTCTTGAGTTGTTAATATTATTCCCTCATTTGGTCTATCTATCTATCTTTATCTTATTGCACTTTGTAGATTCATAGTGGACTGTTTTGTGTCCTTCTTGAATCCGAAATTTCTTCTCATTGTGTTCATCTTGTTATCATTGTGTTTCTGCTGTTTTTGGTGTCAAATGCACCATTGTTATCTCGTATTGTTGTTGTTGTAGTGAATCCGAGAGTGGTCTCCATCATAGTTGATACGATAATAATCAGAGAAACACAAAACAACTCCAAAACAGTTCACAAATCTTAAGGATCCGAGGACCTTTTTGGAGACCACTCTCGGATCACTACCAACAATGATACGGGACAAATGGCTATCTTATCTTTTGATGACATTTTTGGAGGCCAACACATAGAGACTCAAGACTTGGTCACCTCGAGAAAACAAGAACATGCATGGAGGACCCGTTTTGAGCATAACTTAAAGCAATCTCGCGTGTGGAAGATTGCTTGGAGAATTTAAGGTTGAGGACTCACGGTTTTGGACCTTAATTAAGGGTATTTTGGACATTACACATGGTGTATTTACACACCATGGCCGCCCCTCTCATTAAGGGAAAAGTGGTCTTGTTATCTTCATTTGTAATATATTATAAATAGGCCCCCTTAGTCTTATTTTCACTAGATTTTAAAGGATGAAGAATTGAAAGACATAACTTCTCTCTTTTGAGAGTGTAACACCCTTAGTTGTAGGACTTGGAAAAGTCATCCTTAGCATAGGGCTTGGAAAAGCCAATATTGATCTTTGCTTGGAAACGGTAGATCTTGAGGCGAGTTCATTCCCTTGGTGGTCACCGTAAGAGTGTGGTTTTGATTGTTACATTCATTAGGGGTTAGTATTGAAATACACTTGGTTCTTAATCTTGTAATAATCTTGGTCTCACTATCTATCTTTATTTTTCTTGCAAATCGTGTATGTGTTGTGTAGTGGACTGTTTTGGGGTCTTCGTTGAATCCAAAACTTGTATTATTGTTGTTCATCTTGTTCATCAAGTTTTGTAACTGTTTTGGTGTTAAAATAAACTCTTGTATCTTGTATTCTTGTTGTTGGTAGCGAATCCGAGTGAGGTCTCCATCTTGGTCCTCGAATCCTTAAGATTAGTGGACTGATTTGGTGTTTGTTTCGTGCTTCCCTTGTCAATCCCGTATCATTTGGTATCAAAGCATGGCTTGATATTGTTCGTACAAGATCAATCTTGGGCTTGCTTGTTAGAAAATTCAAAAAAAAAAAAGGAAAGTGTTAAAAACTGAAAAAAAAAATCAAAAAGAAGCAAATCTGTCCATTTTGTGTTCTTGGCCGAAATTGTGTTATTGTTGTGTCTTGGCCGAGATTTTTACTTGTTTTGTTGTTTGTAGTGTTAGTTTTCTTCATCTCTAACACTCTTTAGTCTAAATCTAAGTTTGAGCTTACATTGTTGGTGTTGTATACGTGAGCTTGGACTTGGCCGATTTGTTGTTGAACATTGTTGTGGTGGACTGTTTTGGCCTTGTGGCTTTCATCTTGTTGTTGTTATAAGCTTGGCCACGTGATATTGTTGTTAATTGGTGGATTGAGAACCATTTTGTTGAAGGTGTAGTTGTCTTGGCCAAGTGTTGGAGATATTGTTATTGTGGAATTTGGGAGTGGCCGTGTGAAAATTGTTGGTGTTCTTGGAGATTATTGTTGTAGTTCTTGGTGTTGTTGTTGTTGTTCTTGATGTTCATCACCACCTTCATATATTGTTGAAGATAAAGTGAATGTTAAATCTAAAAAGTTGAAGGAAAAGGGTGTATTATTTGTTAGTCTTGAAAGACACTACAACCAACAAAGACCTATCAATCAAGTCTCAACCACTTTCCAACACTTTTCCATGATTTAAGGATCCATGTTTTAAGGAGAAGTACAATAAAGTCAAGTCTTGAAAACTTGAAATTGAAAAGGGCTCCAAGACTTGTTTGAATTTCCCTCCTTAAACAAATTCCACCAAAGTCCAAATTGAAAAATTGACCAAGACTTGAAATTGGACAACAAAAGTTGTGTGGGACCGAAACCAATACGTGACTGCCATGTCATCACTGCTACTGTTCACGCAATATTTCCGAGCTCAAAATTTTAGATTCTTAGTTTCATCTTATTGTTTCATTAGTTTCATGTCTTGATTCTAGAATTAATTAACAACTAGTAATCACCTACTTAGTTGTAGATTAATTATTGAATCCGTTTCTTCGTGTCTTCGTTGTTTGTGTGCTTTTCTCATTTTTAACTCGTAGTAACTTCTTTGTTTCAAGTTCGTAAGTGAATTTTATTTTTTGTGTCTTGAGTCGATCAAACAAGAATCTATTCCGGCCACCAAGTAGAATTGACATCCTATTGACTACCGGAGTATAAACAACCTTTCAATATTTGCCGCTCCAATTGTGAGAATCACAAAGGTGAGTGAATACGAGTGTTAGTGAGAAGTTTTTACTACTAATCTTGTTTGTTCATTTTGTAGGTTTAAAAGGTGATATAAGGGGAATATGTCTTCGATAGCCGGGGATTATTGTGACTACAACATGGGAGACTATGATTGTAGTGAAGGGTTTTATGGCTACGAAGTTGAGGGAGATTGCGGAGGCTATGAAAATAGCCATGATCGAGACTTGGGCAGATTTGAAAGTTATTGTTTTAAGGGAGAAAATGAGGTGAATGAAGTGCCTAGTGCTTATGGTAACTTTGGAGATGATGTAGGACCTCGTGATGGATCTTATGATGATGTTGGGGCATGTGAGGAGTCTTACACTTCTTACTCCGAACCTAGATTTGGTGTTAGGTATAACCCTTTTGTTTGCAAAGCTTATGAGAGCTATGATGAGGGTACACGTGAGGAGTATGAAGATCCATATTCTCCACCTTGTAGTACTTCTTATCAAAGTCGATATAGTGTGAATGGTTATACTAGCTCTAGTGGAGGTTGTCCAATGAGAAGAAGAGGGTATGCATCTCCAAAACTAAGGGGTACTCGTATGCCTTACAATGTAGATCCAAGAAGGAGTGTACACTCCGGAAAGGTGACCATGTGTGGGATACCGGGCTGCCTCATTGAGCTAAATGATAGGTACCATAGAAACTACATCGTTCCATCCATGGTTGACTACTTGGGGTTGTTTCGTGAGCCTTTACTTGTTCCATACTTCTTGGACGGGTTTAAGGTTACCGAGAGGGTCAAGGTTGTCTTCTCCCAATTTGAATACCATGAGGAGGTGTGGTGCGATATTCTTTCATTGACATACGGTCATGTATGCTTAGGTGCCAATTGGTTTGCACAACATAGAGTTCCAAACGTGCAAAATTGGCCAAATATTATAAGAGACCAGTGGGGGAATCGCCTCATTACTTACTTGCTGCCTAAGCCACGAAGAGAAATGCCTACCTACTCCAATTCGAATTATTATGAGAGACAAAAGATTGAGAGGAGTAAGGGAGTGCAGGGTGGTAATCTGAGAGTGGAAAAAGGAGAGGTTGTGTGGAGCAAAGTAAGAGGATTACCACCAAACTATGCTAACATTGGTTGTCCTTCTATTTCTAAGGACATTTGTGTAGGTACCAACATGGCAAGCGAAGAAAAACAATGCCAAAAGGAAGTTGCTGCCCAAACTTTTGGAGGACCTTCACACCATGACAAAGAAGAATCTACTCAAGGACTTCAAGGTAAAATGGCAAACTCTTACACTTTTGTACATGTGAATGATAATTGTGTGGCTAGTAGCCCATTGAGTGTGAGTTGTAGCTTGCCTATATGTGAGTGTATTGTTTCTTTTCCACTTGATGATGATGTACATGTTGTGAGTGTGGATACACTAGTTGATCCTATTGATGACCGAATAGACTCTTCTTGTAAGATCGATTTATGTCCACCTAGTGTTGAAACCATTATGTTGAATGAAAGTACGTTATCTTCTGAAATTTTTGTTGATCAACTTATGTGTGAAAATTACCCACCACTTGAGGATGTGTATGATGTAATTAATGAACCTCAAGTATGTGATGATGTTGAAAATGTTGATCAAAGTGAGAATGAACCCGAGAGCTCGTCTTGGGGTAATGTTGTGTTTGAAACATCCTTGAAACTTGATGTTGATCATTTAGAGAGTGAGGAACTTGCTTGTTCCAAATCTGTCCGTGAGGTAGATCACACTCTTTTTATGTATAATGTCTTGTTTGAAGATGATTTAAACACTCCTAATGAACCTAGTGGTGAAAATGATGGTATAGCTTGCCTTGGAAGCTATAGCCTATATGCTAACCCACTATGGTGTGACAACATTCCTCCTAGAGAGGGAAATCTCTTCTTGGAAGATGAGAGAACTCTTAAGGGTAAGGAATGTGTAGTTGCGGAAGCTACTTCTTCTTCTACTTTGTGTGATTTCATTATTGAGAGTACTCATGGTGATTATTGGGAAACTAATAGTGAGTACACACATGAGAGCACCTTAGTAGAAGCCGATTTGAGTGATACCTTTCTCTACTCTCTATTTGCTTTGGATGATATGTATGTTATTGTAGAAAGTATGTCATTTAGTTTGGGTGTAGACCACGGGAAAGGGGAGTGTTGTCGAGACCCGTGTCTATGGCCACTTTTCCCATTTGACCCCGGTGCCAAATTTAGAAATGGTGATGCTGGTGCACCAAACTTGCTGCTTGGTCTACATGACAAGCAAAGTGTCACTCTTGATGTATCCTATAACCAAATCCTTTGTACATCTTTTATTGAGTTTTTAATATTCCTTTCAAAGGATTCTTGGTTATATTGCAAATATGTGCAACCTTGGCATGTTGAGATGATTTGTTATGCTAACCCTAACCCTCATGCCATGAGGAGTTTGCATTTGTTGGTCCTCTTTTCGGTTTTGCAAGGTTTGGATTCGAGGTCGAATCCTTTTCAAGAAGGGGAGGATGATACGGGACAAATGGCCATCTTATCTTTTGATGACATTTTTGGAGGCCAACACATAGAGACTCAAGACTTGGTCACCTCGAGAAAACAAGAACATGCATGGAGGACCCGTTTTGAGCATAACTTAAAGCAATCTCGCGTGTGGAAGATTGCTTGGAGAATTTAAGGTTGAGGACTCACGGTTTTGGACCTTAATTAAGGGTATTTTGGACATTACACATGGTGTATTTACACACCATGGCCGCCCCTCTCATTAAGGGCAAAGTGGTCTTGTTATCTTCATTTGTAATATATTATAAATAGGCCCCCTTAGTCTTATTTTCACTAGATTTTAAAGGATGAAGAATTGAAAGACATAACTTCTCTCTTTTGAGAGTGTAACACCCTTAGTTGTAGGACTTGGAAAAGTCATCCTTAGCATAGGGCTTGGAAAAGCCAATATTGATCTTTGCTTGGAAACGGTAGATCTTGAGGCGAGTTCATTCCCTTGGTGGTCACCGTAAGAGTGTGGTTTTGATTGTTACATTCATTAGGGGTTAGTGTTGAAATACACTTGGTTCTTAATCTTGTAATAATCGTGGTCTCACTATCTATCTTTATTTTTCTTGCAAATCGTGTATGTGTTGTGTAGTGGACTGTTTTGGGGTCTTCGTTGAATCCAAAACTTGTATTATTGTTGTTCATCTTGTTCATCAAGTTTTGTAACTGTTTTGGTGTTAAAATATACTCTTGTATCTTGTATTTTTGTTGTTGGTAGCGAATCCGAGTGAGGTCTCCATCTTGGTCCTCGAATCCTTAAGATTAGTGGACTGATTTGGTGTTTGTTTCGTGCTTCCCTTGTCAATCCCGTATCAAACAATAAGAATACAAGATATAATGGTGTGTTTTAACACCAAAACAACAAAAACAACAAGATGAACTCAAGATGATAAACAAGAAGACACAATATTCGGATTTAACAATAACAACAAGAACACAAGATTACAACACAAACAATAAACAAGATTACAAGAAGGTAAAAGGATAGATAGATAGACCACACGAAGGTATAATCTTATGTCACGCCTCAAATCCTATTGGGGCAGACAGGCACCCGTAGCCGTAAAGGCCCGAGAGAACCAATTCATAACCTTATACTTCCCATGCATGTAACTGTAACAACCAAATGTTCTGACAACATAATATTATGCATCGATGAAATTAACTACACATACACTCCTAAAACTGATATGTACAGCACTTGGCCGGTAGGGCCACCATGTCTAAAATCAGGACACTACCATAACTTTACATTAGTCTACAAAGCCTCTAGAAGATACATAGACTTAGTCAGGGTCGGGACAAACCCCCGCCCTACTCTTGACTTACTGTACAATACCAAAATATATGGAGTAGACTCGGAAAGCCCCGAATCAACCTGGATCTCACCAATAGTCCTTGAACAACCTGCGCTCCTACTAGTGAGTTGTATGAGCTGAAGTGCCTCGGCCTGCAGCATGAAATGCAGGTCCCCCGTGAGGGACGTCAGTACAAAAATATGTACTGAATATGTAAGGTAGAAAGTAGCAACACACTTGATACAAAAGCTCAATAGAAATCCAATACAAGTGTATAAGGAGTACTAGTAGACCACCTTAATAAATACTTGTGGGACAAGGTACATTACATTCGTTCTTCATTTTACCTTCTTACTTCATAATCTTTGTAATCCATATAATGCAAATGACCAGCTGATCAGTGGTAAAATGCCAAAGAGTGTGAAATAAGTATGCCTTACATACCTGGTTATTTGACTCCGAAACTAGCCCGACTTGACTTCTCGCCTCTTAGATTACTTATCTACAATAGAATATATGGTAAACTAGTATTAGTAACCAATAAACACATTTGAGGTACTTAATTTCACCCAAAACAGTAACCGGCCAGCAACTATTACTCTATCAAACAAGGGTGTTATTTTAACCCTTTTTCTTCCCTCCAATTACACCCACATACCATATAGGTTCTTATAAGGTTCACCAAAACCACCTCGACTTCATTACACATTCCAAACAATACGCAAAATAGATTGGACAGCAAGCATTAGTTCGGTGGTGTATCACCACATCTTTCTTCTATAATTCATTACAAACTCATCACACCTTTATCCAACTTCAACCTGGCAGCCCATAACATACACATACAAAACAGTCCACAAAACAGTCCCAAACCACTTTTATTATAGCAATCAATTATTGAACTCTTCATCTCTTGAGTTCTCAATAACAAGACATCCATAATCCCCTCTCAAATCCATATATAAGAAAAATAAAATGGGGCAGTCACCTTACCTCAATTCAGCAACTTATTCTTTTAACCGAACTCTTCAAGAGCTTGAACTTTCCTTAACACTTAAACCAAAGAAGAAGAAAAAAAGTTCCTCAATAACAAGGAAACATGAACAAACAGCTTGTTCTATAATCAGCCATATACTTATAGTCAAACACTTATAACTTGTTTCCCTAATCTCCCATGAGATAATTAAACAAAACCTTAAGTGTTTTTCACTTACCTTGGGCTGCAAAGGGGAGGGTTTCTTCAAGAACCCTAGAAGGAAAAATAGGGCTGCTGCTCTTGTTGTTTTTGAGAGAGTAGAGAGATTTGTTGAAATATACTCCTTTTTTGTGACTTAAAAGTGAAGTAAAATGACCAGCAACTTGGCCTTTTAAAGGCCCTATCTTGTCCACCTCCTTAGCTGCATTTTGGACCATAAAATTGGTCAAATTGGTCCAAGTAGGTGATGCACCTACTTAAGGGTCCAAGCAGCTGAAACTTCAAAGTAGGTGATGCACCTACTTGCATAATTTCTTGTTGGGCTCAATTATATTTGGGCCTTGGCAGATTGGTGTGTTGGGTCACTTACCCATTTTCTTTCTTTTTTTGTTCAATTTGGCCCAAATGAGTATATTAGCATAGACCCAAATCTGATCCATAGCCATGGGTCCATTAATTTGGTTCAAACAACTTAAGTAGGTGACTCACCTACTAGCTTAAATAAGTCAAGCAAGCACCTCAATATTTTGCTCCATTTTCAGCTTCTAATCCCTTTAGTCTAACCTTCAACTTATACACACTTGGTCACTTTAAACTTTAGATTCAAATACTAGCTTACGATTCCAAGTTTAAATAGTTATCTTAACGTTAACTTAGTCGCACCACACTAAACTATACGGGCAGCCTCTATAATTCCATCTACACCATTAATAATTGCATAACAAATCTCATCCGTTACCTATACCATATGACCATACCAGGTTCCATATAATTAGAATAAGTACAAGCAAGATACGGGATGTTACATCCTTCCCCCCTTAGAAACATTCTTCCTCGAATGTTAGCATAACTGTCCAACCAAAGCAAGTTCAAGACTAAGTTAATATCCTTATTACCATATAGTACCTATATATTTTACTCTTACTTGTTATTGTTCCAATTCAGCATCTTGGACTTTTTCTTCGTCTTTGAACAAATGGGGGTACTTGGATTTCATCGCTTCTTCAGCTTCCCACGTGATCTCTTTTACTTGTTGGTTCCTCCAAAGCACTTTTACAGAAGCTATTTCTTTATTCCTCAACTTCTTAACCTGTCGATCATAAGTGAGATCTTCACTAATTTGTACATCTTCAGTAGGGGTAATATGAGATGAATCTCCAATGCACTTTCTAAGCATTGAGACGTGAAATACCGGATGAACTGTTGAGAGCTCTTGGGGTAGATCTAATTCATAAGCAACTTGTCCAAACCTCCGAGTAATCTGGTATGGGCCTATATAACGTGGACTTAATTTTCCTTTCTTACCAAATCTCATAACCCCCTTCATTGGTGATACCTTCAAGAATACCCAATCACCTATAGCAAACTCTAGCCCCCTTCTCCTAACATCCGCATATGACTTATGTCTGCTTTGGGCTGTTTCTAGTCGCTGTTGGATCACCTTAACCTTTTCCATAGCTTGATGAACAAGATCTGGCCCGAATAAGGCAGTTTCACCCGCTTCAAACCATCCAATGGGTGATCTACACTTTCTTCCATACAAAGCTTCATATGGTGCCATTTTGATACTTGAATGATAGCTATTGTTGTAGGCGAACTCAATGAGAGGTAGATGATCATCCCAACTACCTTTAAAGTCCAATACACAAGCTCGTAGCATATCTTCAAGTGTTCGAATGGTACGTTCTGCTTGTCCATCCGTTTGAGGGTGAAAAGCTGTACTTAGATTCACTTGTGTCCCCAAATTTCTCTGAAAAGACTTCCAAAAATTTGCAGTAAATTGAGCTCCTCGATCCGATATAATAGAGATTGGAACTCCATGTAGTCGAACTATCTCCTTAATATATAACTTGGCATATTCTTCAACTGTGTAAGTGGTCCTAACCGGTAGAAAGTGTGCTGATTTGGTAAGCCTATCAACTATCACCCATATGGAATCAAACCTTCGAAATGTACGAGGCAAACCAGTGACGAAATCCATGTTGATCATGTCCCACTTCCATATTGGAAGATCCATACATTGCATATAACCCCCGGGCTTTTGGTGCTCTACTTTAACTCTTTGATAATTTGGACATTCGGCTACAAATTTTGCAATGTTCTTCTTCATGTCACCCCACCAATACATCCCTCTCAAATCATGGTACATTTTTGTTGACCCTGGATGGATAGAATACCTTGAATGATGTGCTTCTGTCATAATCCTCTTTCTTAGCCCGTCTACATCAGGTACACACAATCTGTTTTGGCACCGCAGTACCCCTTCTTGCGTAAGCTCAAATGCCTTTGTCATACCACATTGCACATTTTCCTTAAGCCGTAATAAAATAGGATCTGCATATTGCTTCTCTTTTACTTCAGTTATTAGTGAAGATTCTGCTGTATTATGCACAATAAACCCTTCATCTGGAGTTTCAAGAAGACGAACCCCCAAATTGGCTAATTGGTGTAGATCCTTAGTCATCCCTTGTCTTTCTATAGATGGATCCATAGCTTTGCGACTTAACGCATCTGCCACCACATTTGCTTTTCCCGGATGATATAAGATATCAACATCATAGTCTTTTAATAATTCAAGCCATCTTCGCTGCCTCAAATTCAAGTCCTTCTGATTAAAGATATACTGCAAACTCTTGTGGTCAGTGTATATGTCAACATGAATCCCGTACAGGTAGTGACGCCATATTTTTAAGGCAAATATAACCGCTGCTAGCTCCAGATCATGTGTTGGATAAATTCTCTCATGTGGCCGCAATTGTCTCGAGGCATATGCTATGACTTTACCATGCTGCATCAATACACACCCTAACCCAATTCTTGAAGCATCACAATACACTGCATACCCCTCTGTGCCTTCTGGAAGCACCAATACGGGTGTAGAAGTCAACTTATTCTTCAGATCTTGGAAACTTCTTTCGCATGCATTATTCCATTGAAACTTGGATGCTTTGTGTGTTAGCTTTGTTAAAGGTGCAGAAATTAAAGAAAATCCTTCCACAAACCTTCTATAATAACCTGCCAACCCAAGGAAACTACGAACCTCTGTAGGCGTTATAGGTCTTGGCCAGTTCTTCACGGCTTCTATCTTTTGAGTATCAACCTTTATTCCTTCATCAGATACAATATGACCTAAGAATGCCACAGATTTTAACCAAAACTCACATTTAGAGAACTTTGCAAATAGCTTACGATCACGAAGAATCTGCAACACCTGTCGTAAGTGATTGGCATGGTCCTCATTTGATCTCGAATAAACCAGAATATCATCTATAAAAACTATCATAAACACATCCAAGTATGGCTTGAACACCCTATTCATCAAATCCATAAAAGCTGCAGGTGCATTAGTTAGCCCAAAGGACATGACTAGGAACTCGTAATGACCGTACCGTGTTCGAAAAGCTGTCTTGGGTATGTCATTCTCTTTGACCCTCATTTGGTGGTAACCAGATCTTAAATCAATCTTTGAAAACCACTTGGCGCCTTGCAACTGATCAAATAAGTCATCAATTCTCGGAAGGGGATATTTGTTCTTAATAGTCACCTTGTTCAGTTGTCTATAGTCAATACACATTCTTAACGAGCCATCCTTCTTACGCACAAATAACACTGGTGTGCCCCAAGGGGAGACACTAGGCCTTATGAATCCTTTTTCTAGCAAGTCTTTCAATTGCTCTTTCAACTCCCGTAATTCTGCCGGGGCCATTCTATACGGAGGAATTGAGATTGGTTGAGTACCTGGGATCACATCAATACCAAACTCCACTTCTCGTTCTGGAGGCAAACCCGGAAGATCTTCAGGAAATACATCGGGAAATTCACTTACCACTGGAATAGTTGGAAGAGTTGGTGTCTCCGCATTTGTATCCTTCACTCTAACCAGATGACATATGTAACCCTTGGAAATCATCTTTTTCGCCTTAAAATAAGAAATAAATTTGCCTCTTGGCGCACCAATATTACCTCTCCATTCTAGGACTGCCTCCCTTGGAAAATGGAAACACACCCTCTTAGTTCGGCAATCTAATGTGGCATAACAAGAAGCCAACCAATCCATACCCATTATAGCATCAAAATCTACCATTTCTAACTCAACTAGGTCAGCCATTGTATCACGACCGCAAATAGTTATTATACAATTTCGATACACTCTCTTAGCTATAACAGATTCACCAATTGGCGTAGATACTTCAAATGGCTTAACTAGCAGTTTTGGTGTTCTTTTGAACTTTTCAGCAACCAATGGAGTGACATATGATATTGTAGAACCTGGATCAACTAATGCATAGACATCATGTGAAAAGATAGACAATGTACCTGTAACCACATCTGGAGAAGCCTCTGAATTTTGTCGATCTGCTAAAGCGTATGTACGATTCTGAACTCCACTAGAGCTAGTTGTTCCTTTAGAACCTCTACCACGACCCATAGGTTGTACACCCCTACTTGAATAAGGCACCGATGATGATGATGCAACGGCTGATCCAGTAGGTCGTGCCACACCACCTATGCCCCTTTGAGGGCATTCTCTCATCATATGTCCTGACATACCACACCAAAAGCAAGCATTTGTTCCGAACCGACATGCACCTAAATGAAGCTTTCCACATTGTCTACATGGTTGTCGAGGAGGCCTTAATTGGCTCATAATCCCTTGCTCTTGATACCCTGTTGTTCGCGAACTCTGACTCTCATTTCTTTGACCAAACTGGTTACCTTTAGACCCTTGAAATTGTGATGGAGCACTAGCCGCAGGATAAGAAGATAATGTCCTAGGTGGTCTATTAGAAAACCGAGGCCTAAACTCTCCTTGGGATGCCATAAACTGCCCCGTAGATCTAGACCTCTTGGAATACCCCCTTTCTAACTCTTGTGTTCTTCTTCTTTGCCTCTGATCCTCCATTTTTTGTGCGAATGCTTGTATCCTTGCTATGTCCATGTCCTTATTCAAAGCAGCAATGGTACAATCTCTAACCAGATATAGATCCAATCTATCCACATATCGATGAACTCTATCATCCATTGTAGCCACAACATTAGGAGCATACCTAGCCAAAGAGTTAAACTGAAGGTCGTACTCCCTCACACTCATATTTCCTTGGCGAAGATTCAGGAACTGATCTGCACGGACTTCTCGAATCTCATATGGAAGGTAATGATCAAGAAATGCCTCTTTGAACTCCTTCCAAGTAGCTGGAGGTGCATCGATACCCCTAGATCGTTTCCAATCTTCATACCACAATATAGCCTCCCCTTTGAATCTATATGTTGCTAGCTCAACTGTCTCTTTACCCGACACATGCATAACATCTAGAGCCCTTTGGATTTGATCAATAAAGTCCTGTGGGTCTTCATTAAGATCTGATCCGGTGAAGATGGGAGGATCCAATTTGAGAAAATCCTGCGTTCGTAGGCTAGCTGCCCTATCTGTACCACTAGAACCTGTAGTTGGAATGGCTTGTCCAGAAACTATACGAGCCAACAATAGTACTGCACTCCTTAAATCTTGATCTGCAGCATTGGTAGGTAGTTCTGAGGATGCGGTTCTTCTCCTTCTTAGCTCTTCTGGAGATGGAAGGGTAGGAGAAGTTTGGGACACAAACTCAGCTTGAGCCTCACTTTGATTAGCTCGTCTAGGTGGAGATTTACTGGTCCCCTCCCCAGCAGCCTCGTCTATCCGCCTACCTGTATTCTTACTCCTTCTTGTAACCGGCATCTTTACTATAATAAGAGGAAAAAAAATAGGTTTAATGGTTAAATATGACTTAACCTACAACATAGGCTCTATTGCACGATCTAAGATATGAAGAAAACGAGAAAACCCCTAAATGTCACAGAGCCTCCTATTTATAGATGTGGTGCACAACACGCCCATAAACAAGACTCTATATAGACACGGCTTTGTAGACACCCTAGGACGACCGCTCTGATACCACTTTTGTCACGCCTCAAATCCTATTGGGGCAGACTGATACAAGATCAAACCAACAACACCAAGAGCTACAAGTTGGTTCGAATTTCAGTCCAACAACACAAGAACAACAAGCTTAAATTTCAGTTTTTCAGCTCAACCACACGAAAACAACAAGATGAACAACAATGCTAGTGAATCGAAAATAGCCCCACACGGCTTCACTAGACTTTAAGATAACAAAATCAACAACAACAACAAGATAAGGAAAAGATAGATAACTTGACATATAACATTCAAGATACTAAGAACCCTAACATCAAGAGAGGACCCTAAGTCTAATGAATGTAAACACCAAGTTCTTACGAGGACCAAGAGGCACTCAAAGACCTCAAAACCCTTGTTTCTAGCCAAAGAGACAACACAAGTATCCCTCTACTTGTGAGATATTGGTGGCGGCTCCAAGAGTGGAGAAGAGAGAGAGAAATGTTTAGTTGTTTAGGTTACAAAAATCAGATTTCAAAAAAGTGAAGTCTAACTCTCTAACATGTTCTATTTATACTACAAACAAAAGGGGCAAAATGACCCATCCGCCCTTGCTTCTTGTGCCATCCTTGAAGAGTAGTTTATTACACATTAGGACCCCTCTTCACACATAAAAACGTTTAGGTCCTTGGTTGGTTCAATCACCAACTCACACACGGCCATTTGCATGAACAAAGCTTGGAGTTTTTGTAATTCCCGAGCTTGGCTTCGTGTGAAAGGCCGTGTACGTGTGGAGGCTGTCCCAACCGTATCATCCTCTCCATCTTGAGAGGAATTTGACCTCAAATTCAGCATTTGGTCATCTTCAACCGCATCAACGAGGGAGAGATCACCAACGTTGAAAGTGTTGTGCACTTGATATTCCGGTGGAAGGTCGATCTTGTAGGCGTTGTCATTGATTCTCTCAAGTACTTGGAAAGGACCATCACCCCTTGGCAGCAACTTGGACTTCCTTTGAGCTGGAAACCGATCCTTTCGAAGATGCACCCACACCCAATCTCCGGGTTCAAGCACAAGCCTTCTTCTCCCTTTGTTTACCCTTTTTGCAACCTCTTGGTTCTTCTTTTCAAGCTTGAGCCGCACCGTCTCATGCATTTTCTTCATTGCTTCGGCTCTTTTATTTCCATCTAAGCTGGTCATGAGATCACTAGACAAAGGAGTGAGATCTAAAGGGGTAAGGGGATTTAGGCCGTAAACACATTCAAAGGGAGTCATTCCCGTGCTCGAATGTATTACCCGGTTGTATGCAAACTCCACCAAGGGTAGGTGATCTTCCCATGAAATCAGTTTACCTTTAACCATAGAACGTAGCATAGACCCTAAGGTTCTATTTACTACCTCCGTTTGGCCATCGGTTTGTGGGTGGCAAGACGTGGAGAAAAGTAACTTCGTTCCAAGCCTACCCCACATGGACTTCCAAAAGAGACTTAGGAACTTGGAGTCCCTATCGCTCACAATAGTCCTCGGTACCCCGTGAAGCTTTACAACATGTTCAACAAATAATGAAGCTACACTACGAGCATCCTCGGTTTTAGCACATGGAATAAAATGAGCCATTTTAGAGAATCTATCAACAATAACAAAAATGCTATCTCGGCCCTTTCTAGTCCTTGGCAGCCCCAAAACAAAATCCATCGAAATGTCCAACCAAGGTCTAAGGGGAGTAGGGAGTGGGGTGTACAATCCTTGAGGTAGGAGACGAGATTTCGCACTCCGGCAGGCCACGCATTGACTACAAATTTTAGTGACGTCTTTGCGCATTTTTGGCCAATAGAAGTTCTCCTCTAAGATTCCGAGGGTCTTGTCTACCCCAAAGTGCCCCATGAGGCCTCCGTCATGGGCCTCTCTCACAAATAATTCCCTCCAAGAACTAGAAGGAACACACAACCGCCTCCCTTTGAACAAATACCCATCGAACCGAGAGTAGGAGGAATGGTCACTCTCCTTAATCCAACGGTCCCTTCCCCACTCTTCGCATTCCCTAAAGATAGGAGCAAAGGTAGGATCCTCGGGATACAACAACCGCAAACTCTCAAAACCCATCAATTTCGAAGACAAGGTAGCAACAAGCACATGCTTCCTAGACAAGGCATCGGCAACAACATTTTCCTTTCCCCTTTTATAATGAATTACATAAGGGAAAGTCTCGATGAACTCAATCCACTTAGCATGACGCCTATTCAACTTGTCTTGGCTCTTAAGGTGTTTCAACGACTCATGATCCGTTCGTATCACAAACTCCTTAGGCCACAAATAATGTTGCCAATTTCCCAAAGCTCTAACAAGGGCGTACAACTCCAAATCATAAGTTGAGTAATTAAGAGTTGCCCCTTTGAGCTTTTCACTGAAATAAGCAACGGGCTTACCTTCTTGCATCAAAACAGCCCCGATGCCAACCTTACTAGCATCACACTCTACTTCAAACATCTTATCAAAATCGGGCAATTGCAATAAAGGCGCCGAGATGAGCGTAGCTTTCAAGGCCTCAAAAGCCCTAGCTTGCTCATCACCCCATTTAAAGGGTCCGTCCTTTCTAATTACCTCGGTTAAGGGGGCTGCTATGGAACTAAATCCTTTGACAAACCTCCTATAGAAGCTTGCCAACCCGTGGAAACTTCGGATTTCTCCAATAGTTTTAGGGGTCGGCCAACTTCGAATAGAGTCTATCTTGGAATCGTCCACTTCCACACCCCTTGAGCTCACGACAAAACCCAAGAATATAATCTTATCAACACCAAAAGAACACTTCTCCATGTTGGCATACAGCTTCTCCTTTCGGAGCACATCAAACACACATCTCAAATGCATTACATGATCATCAATAGATTTACTATATACCAACACATCATCAAAGTAAACCACCACAAATTTTCCAATATAAGGCTTCATTACATGATTCATTAGCCTCATAAAGGTGCTAGGAGCATTGGTAAGGCCGAAGGGCATGACCAGCCACTCATATAGACCGAATTTGGTCTTGAATGCGGTCTTCCACTCATCACCGGGTTGCATGCGAATCTGGTGATAGCCACTCCTAAGGTCCACTTTAGAAAACAAACAAGATCCGTGGAGCTCATCTAACATATCATCTAGTCTAGGGATTGGATGACGATACCTTATAGTGATTTTGTTGATGGCTCTACAATCGACGCACATACGCCAAGTTCCGTCCTTCTTTGGTACCAAAAGCACCGGAACAGCACACGGACTCATGCTTTCCTTGATGTATCCCTTGTTGAGCAGCTCCTCAACTTGTCTTTCAAGCTCCTTAGTGTCCATGGGATTGCTCCTATAGGCCGGTTTGTTTGGAAGTTGTGAACCCGGCACCAAATCAATTTGGTGCTCAATTCCCCGAAGTGGGGGCAATCCTTGCGGAAGTTCTTGAGGAAATACATCTTCATACTCCTGCAACACATAAGAAATCAAAGGGGAAATGGAAGAATTAGTGGGGTTAGTATTAAAACAATGGGCCAAGAGTAGCATCGGCTTGTTCTCATCATGATCCACGAAGAGTTCTTTCCTCCTAGCCAACATCACCACATTTTCCATCTCCTTTGTCGTTGGGACAGCCTCGGATGTCCCGACTTCCTCACCTACGGCACTCCCCCCCTTTTCTCCCTTCCCGGATTCCTTCCCCTTTCCCTTCAACTCTCTCATCTTTTGATGCCACTCGTTTACTTGGGAGGGTGAAAGAGGATGAAGTGTGACCTTTCGGCCATCCTTCTCAAGCGTATACCGGTTGGTCCTCCCATCGTGTTTAGTAGACCTATCATATTGCCATGGTCTACCTAACAATAAGTGACATGCTTGCATTGGGATCACGTCACAAAGTACCTCATCGTGGTAGTTTCCCACCTTAAACCGAATCACACATTGCCGTGTGACCCTTAATTCACCACAATCATTCAACCATTGTAGCTTGTAAGGACTAGTGTGTGGTGTAGTTGGTAGCTTCAAGAAATTTACCATAGCATGGCTCGCAACATTTGTACAACTACCACTATCAATCACCAAGGTGCACACACTCTCCTTTATAAGACACTTAGTATGGAATAGATTTTCCCTTTGACTCGGGTCACCTATCGCCTTACTAATCATGACACGTCTAACCACAAAGTTAGGAACCACACACTCCCCTTCTTGTGGATAAACATCTTCACTACCGTCTACTTCATCATCATTCGGCCCATTTTCAGCTCCCTCTCCATCTTGAGGCTCGGCCTCATCCTCCCCCCCTTCGGAATCCACCTCTTCACCAAGGTAGTACACCTTTCCTTCTCGTAGGATCACATTGCGCCGGTTCGGACATTCATTGGCCTTATGTGATACGGGAAATACAAGGGAAGCACGAAACAACCACCAAATCAGTCCACTAATCTTAAGGATTCGAGGACCAAGATGGAGACCTCACTCGGATTCGCTACCAACAACAAGAATACAAGATACAAGAGTATATTTTAACACCAAAACAGTGACAAAACGTGATGAACAAGATGAACAACAATAATACAAGTTTCGGATTCAACGAAGACCCCAAAACAGTCCACTACACAACACATACACGATTTGCAAAAAAATAAAGATAGATAGTGAGACCAAGATTATTACAAGATTAAGAACCAAGTGTATTTCAACACTAACCCCTAATGAATGTAACAATCAAAACCACACTCTTACGGTGACCACCAAGGGAATGATCGCCTCAAGATCTACCGTTTCCAAGCAAAGATCAATATTGGCTTTTCCAAGCCCTATGCTAAGGGTGACTTTTCCAAGTCCTACAACTAATGGTGTTACACTCTCAAAGAGAGAAAAATATGTCTTTCAATTCTTCATCATTCAAAAACTAGTGAAAATAAGACTAAGGGGGCCTATTTATAATACATTGCAAATGAAGATAACAAGACCACTTTGCCCTTAATGAGAGGGGCGGCCATGGTGTGTAAATACACCATGTGTAATGTCCAAAATACCCTTAATTAAGGTCCAAAACCGTGAGTCCTCAACCTTAAATTCTCCAAGCAATCTTCCACACGCGAGATTGCTTTAAGTTAGGCTCAAAACGGGTCCTCCATGCATGTTCTTGTTTTCTCGAGGTGACCAAGTCTTGAGTCTCTATGTGTTGGCCTCCAAAAATGTCATCAAAAGATAAGATGGCCATTTGTCCCGTATCATCCTCCCCTTCTTGAAAAGGATTCGACCTCGAATCCAAACCTTGCAAAACCGAAAAGAGGACCAACAAATGCAAACTCCTCATGGCATGAGGGTTAGGGTTAGCATAACAAATCATCTCAACATGCCAAGGTTGCACATATTTGCAATATAACCAAGAATCCTTTGAAAGGAATATTAAAAACTTAATAAAAGATGTACAAAAGATTTGGTTATAGGATACATCAAGAGTGTCACTTTGCTTGTCATGTAGACCAAGCAGCAAGTTTGGTGCACCAACATCACCATTTCTAAATTTGGCACCGGGGTCAAATGGGAAAAGTGGCCATAGACATGGGTCTCGACAACACTTCCCTTTCCCGAGATCTACACCTAAACTAAATGACATACTCTCTACAATAACATACATATCATCCAAATCAAATAGAGAGTAGAGAAAGGTGTCACTCAAATCGACTTCTACTAAGGTGCTCTCATGTGTGTACTCACTACTAGTTTCCCAATAATCACCATGAGTACTCTCAACAATGAAATCACACAAAGTAGAAGAAGAAGTAGCTTCCGCAACTACACATTCCTTACCCTTAAGAGTACTCTCATCTTCCAAGAAGAGATTTCCCTCTTTAGGATGAATGTTGTCACACCATAGTGGGTTAGCATATAGGCTATAGCTTCCAAGGCAAGCTATACCGTCATTTTCACCACTAGGTTCATTAGGAGTGTTTAAATCATCTTCAAACAAGACATTATTCCTAAAAAGAGTGTGATCTACCTCACGGACAGATTTGAAACAAGAAAGTTCCTCACTCTCTAAATGATCAATATCAAGTTTCAAGGATGTTTCAAACACAATATTACCCCAAGAAGAGCTCTCGGGTTCATTCTCACTTTGTTGACCAACATTTTCAAATATTTCACTCACTTGAGTCCTATTAAGCACATCACACACATACTCAAGTGGTGGGTAATTTTCACACATAAGTTGATCAACACAAATTTCAGAAGATAACGTACTTTCATTCAACATAATGGGTTCAACACTAGGTGGACATAAATCGATCTTACAAGAAGAGTCTATTCGGTCATCAATAGGATCAACTAGTGTATCCACACTCACAACATGTACATCATCATCAAGTGGCAAAGAAACAATACACTCACATATAGGCAAGCTACAACTCACACTCAATGGGCTACTAGCCACACAATTATCATTCACATGTACAAAAGTGTAAGAGTTTGCCATTTTACCTTGAAGTCCTTGAGTAGATTCTTCTTTGTCATGGTGTGAAGGTCCTCCAAAGGTTTGGGCAGCAACTTCCTTTTGGCATTGTTCTTCTTCGCTTGCCATGTTGGTACCTACACAAATGTCCTTAGAAATAGAAGGACAACCAATGTTAGTATAGTTTGGTGGTAATCCCCTCACTTCGCTCAACACAACCTCTCCTTTTTCCACTCTCGGATTACCACCTTTCACTCCCTTACTCCTCTCAATCTTTTGTCTCTCATAATAAGTTGAATTGGAGTAGGTAGGAACTTCTTTTTGCGGCCCGGGCAGAATGTACGTCTCAAGGCAATTTCCCTATCGGTCTCTTATAATATTAGGCCAATTTTGCATATTTGGAACTTTATGTTGTGCAAACCAATCGGCGCCCAAGCTCACATAACCATAGGTTATGGGAAAAACATCACACCACACCTCCTCATGGTAATTAAATTGGGAGAAGACAACTTTTACCCTCTCGGTAACCTTAAACCTGTCCAAGAAGTATGGAACAAGTAAAGGCTCGCAAAATAACCCCAAGTAATCAACCATGGATGGAACAATGTAGTTTCTATAGTACCTATCATTTAACACAACGAGGCAGCCCGGTATCCCACAAATGGTCACCTTTCCGGAGTGTACACTCCTTCTCGGATCAACATTGTAAAGCACATGAGTACCCCTCGGTTTTGGAGATGCATACTCTCTTCTTCTCATTGGAAAACCTACACTATTGCTAGTATAACCATTCACACTATATCGACCTTGATAAGAAGTACTACAAGGTGGAGAATATGAATCTTCACACTCCTCACGTGTACTCTCATCATAGCTCTCATAAGGTTTGCGAACGAAAGGGTTATACCTAACACCAAATCTAGGTTCGGAGTGGGGAGTGCGAGACTCCTCACATGTCCCAACTTCATCATAAGATCCATCACGAGGTCCTACATCATCTCCAAAGTCACCATAAGCACTAGGCACTTCATTCACCTCATTTTCTCCCTCAAAACAGTAACTTTCAAATCTGCCTATGTTTTGATCATGACTATTTTCATAGCCTCCGCAATCTCCCTCAACTTCGTAGCCATAAAAACCCTCACTACAATCATAGTCTCCCATATTGTAGTCACAATAATCCCCGGCTATCGAAGTCATGTTCCCCTTATATCACCCTTTAAACCTACAAAATGAACAAACAAGATTAGTAGTAAAAACTTCTCACTAACACTCGTATTCACTCACCTTTGTGATTCTCACAATTGGAGCGGCAAATATTGAAAGGTTGTTTATACTCCGGTAGTCAATAGGATGTCAATTCTACTTGGTGGCCGGAATAGATTCTTGTTTGATCTACTCAAGACACAAAAATAAAATTCACTTACGAACTTGAAACAAAGAAGTTACTACGAGTTAAAAATGAGAAAAGCACACAAACAACGAAGACACGAAGAAACGGATTCAATAATTAATCTACAACTAAGTAGGTGATTACTAGTTGTTAATTAATTCTAGAATCAAGACATGAAACTAATGAAACAATAAGATGAAACTAAGAATCTAAAATTTTGAGCTCGGAAATATTGCGTGAACAGTAGCAGTGATGACATGGCAGTCACGTATTGGTTTCGGTCCCACACAACTTTTGTTGTCCAATTTCAAGTCTTGGTCAATTTTTCAATTTGGACTTTGGTGGAATTTGTTTAAGGAGGGAAATTCAAACAAGTCTTGGAGCCCTTTTCAATTTCAAGTTTTCAAGACTTGACTTTATTGTACTTCTCCTTAAAACATGGATCCTTAAATCATGAAAAAGTGTGGGAAAGTGGTTGAGACTTGATTGATAGGTCTTTGTTGGTTGTAGTGTCTTTCAAGACTAACAAATAATACACCCTTTTCCTTCAACTTTTTAGATTTAACATTCACTTTATCTTCAACAATATATGAAGGTGGTGATGAACATCAAGAACAACAACAACAACACCAAGAACTACAACAATAATCTCCAAGAACACCAACAATTTTTCATACGGCCACTCCCAAATTCCACAATAACAATATCTCCAACACTTGGCCAAGACAACTACACCTTCAACAAAATGGTTCTCAATCCAGCAATTAACAACACTATCACGTGGCCAAGCTTATAACAACAACAAGATGAAAGCCACAAGGCCAAAAACAAGATAATAATGTTTTCACACGGCCAAGATTACAAAACCAACAACGGCCAAGTCTCTTTGGTGTTGCATTTCAGTTTTTTTTTTTTTTTTTTTTTTTAACAAGAGATGAAGGTTGTGAAGAACTTCAAGAACAACAACAATACTCTTTTCAAGATCTACAACAACACCACAACACAAGGCCTTCAACTCGGTCAAGGCTAGAACAACAACATCCAATCGGCCACACTTTGTTCACAACAACAATATTAACAATTCAAGCTCAAGTTTGGATCGACTCAAAGTGTTAGTGAGGAACAAAACTAACACTACAAACACACAAGACAAGTAAAAGACTTCTAGACCTAGACTCAAGAACAAATCTCGGCTAAGAACACAATTTCGGCCAAGACAACAACAATGGACAGATTGCAATTTTTTTTCTGAAATTTTCAGCTTTTCAACAATTTTTTTTTTTTGTTTATATTTCTAACAAGCAAGCCCAAGATTGATCTTGTAGGAACAAGATCAAGCCATACTTTGATACCAAATGATACGGGAAATACAAGGGAAGCACGAAACAACCACCAAATCAGTCCACTAATCTTAAGGATTCGAGGACCAAGATGGAGACCTCACTCGGATTCGCTACCAACAACAAGAATACAAGATACAAGAGTATATTTTAACACCAAAACAGTGACAAAACGTGATGAACAAGATGAACAACAATAATACAAGTTTCGGATTCAACGAAGACCCCAAAACAGTCCACTACACAACACATACACGATTTGCAAGAAAATAAAGATAGATAGTGAGACCAAGATTATTACAAGATTAAGAACCAAGTGTATTTCAACACTAACCCCTAATGAATGTAACAATCAAAACCACACTCTTACGGTGACCACCAAGGGAATGAACTCGCCTCAAGATCTACCGTTTCCAAGCAAAGATCAATATTGGCTTTTCCAAGCCCTATGCTAAGGGTGACTTTTCCAAGTCCTACAACTAATGGTGTTACACTCTCAAAGAGAGAAAAATATGTCTTTCAATTCTTCATCATTCAAAAACTAGTGAAAATAAGACTAAGGGGGCCTATTTATAATACATTGCAAATGAAGATAACAAGACCACTTTGCCCTTAATGAGAGGGGCGGCCATGGTGTGTAAATACACCATGTGTAATGTCCAAAATACCCTTAATTAAGGTCCAAAACCGTGAGTCCTCAACCTTAAATTCTCCAAGCAATCTTCCACACGCGAGATTGCTTTAAGTTAGGCTCAAAACGGGTCCTCCATGCATGTTCTTGTTTTCTCGAGGTGACCAAGTCTTGAGTCTCTATGTGTTGGCCTCCAAAAATGTCATCAAAAGATAAGATGGCCATTTGTCCCGTATCATTATGCCCCCAACCTTGGCACTTGAAGCATTGGAACCCCTTTGGGTTGGGATATTTGTGAGCCTCCGGTTTCGGGGGAAATTTAGGGACTGTTTTGGACTCGGGCAGCTTCGTAGGTGCGGGTTGGTCCTTATTTTTGGTCCAACCCGAGGGAGTTGGTACCCTTGCCTTGAAGGATGATCTCTCCTTAAGTTCCCTTTCAATCTCAAGGGACGCTTGGAATATACCGTCAATGGTTTTAAACCGGTGAAGGGTCAAATGAGTGGAGATCTCTTTGTTCAATCCGCACTTGAATCGGATGATGTCGTGGCTGATTTGCTCCCCACGATGATCAAGTTTCAACATGAGTTGTTGGAACTCGTCAAAGTAGGCCATTACACTCTTGCCTCCTTGCCGCAAGCCATATAACCTAGCAAGCAACTCATGACGATATCTCTCGGGAAGGTATCGTTGTCTCATCAAATATCTCAACCGATACCAAGGTGGTGGCTGTCCATCGACTAATTCATTACCAAATCGTTTAACATACTCCCACCAAGTGTTAGCATAGCCCTCGAGGTGAGCTATAGCGTAGCAACTCTTCTTTTCGTCCGAGATGTCATTAACTTGGAACACTTTGTCACAAGCCGATTCCCAAGTCAAGTAGGTCTCGGGATCACTTTCACCCTTAAAGATGGGTAGGCTCAACTTGATGGTGTTGATGCCTACGTCTCTCTCTTGGTGTCGGTTTCCCCTATCTCCATACCCCCGGTATCTCCTAGGTTCTCCTCGACCCCCTCTTAACTCCTCCTCCCTCATATAAGCATCATCAAAGACTCCATCTCCTTCATACTCCTCCTCTCTACCGTATCCTTCAAAGTGGGCTGGTCGGCCTTGGCCGTTTTGATTCGGAGGATTTGGAATTTGTGGTCTTTGGTTTAATGGAGCTTGGAATGGAGGGTTCGGATTTAGTGGAGGTACTTGGCGTCCAAATCCCCCTTGTGGAATTGGAGGGGCTTGGAAATGTAGTGGTCTAGTGGAGTCTCGGTTTGGAGGAAAATAGGTAGTTTGGCTTGCGGTATTTAGTGGAGCTTGGGGTGCATTTAACATTTGGTGGACTGTTTCGGGGGTGATGGTTGCGGAGGAGGTTCTATCATGACCATTGGTAGATACGTGTAGAGGAGTAGAAGGACGAGAGTTCCTTTGACTCTCCACTTGTTCTAATCTTCCACTAATAGTCGACACTTCCCCCTTTATTGCTGCCAAGTCCCCTCTCACGGCCCCAAATTCCGAATTCAACCTTTCAAGTGTCCGGGTAACGGCCTCAAGAGTGACCCTCATAGAATCAAGGGCATTAGTATCCACACTATGAGACGTAGTTCCTTCCATGGTCAAGATATTATCCGCCTTAGTTCACCACAAGTTCGTGTTCCACAAGTGTTGTATAATTGGCTAGTAACCGTGAAAATTTTAAGGTATGAGTAAGCTCTTATCCGAAATGGATTCTTGTTTGAAGACTCAAAGAATTCTTGTCGGACTAGAGTCAAAAATCAGCAACTCATTCAAACGAATAAAAGCACTCAAATAAACGTTGACACGAACAAACGGCTCAAGGATCTAATTGACAACTTAGTAGGAATGTACTAGTTTGTTAATTAGTTCTAGGACCAAGTAAGGGAAACCAAGGATCAACAATTAGCAACCAAAGAATATCCTAAGTTGAGCTTGTAGTGACGTGGCAGCATGCAATGGTTCCACACGTTTTCTTTTCTCTTTTTTTTTTGTCAATATTCACACAACTTGTTATAGTTTTCAAAGTGTTTTTGGTGGGAAAATAAAAATCTTGTAATATTTCACCCTTTTCAAACTCAAGAAAGGGATGTTTGGTAGACTAATCCCACAAAACAAGGATCCTTGAATTAGGGAAAAGTGATTGACAAGACTACAAGGTGATGGGTGCAAGTCTTTCACAACAACTTTATAGCTTGTCTTACAAGTTGAGCACACACAAGATGAACAAGATGAACAAGTTAAAAAGATGAACACCTCAACAATCTTCCTCAACTTCTTTAGCACATAAACACAACATCCACCGATTTTATTTTCTTTTGGGCATCAACAACATACAACTTTCGGCCACTTCAAGTCACTACACAATGTTCAAGTTTTCAAGCTCAACTTTCGGATCTAGACACCTTAGTGTTGGTGAGAAAGAAACCAACACTAGGAACTCACTAAACAAGTAAAATTAACACTTATATCTAGACATGCAACATCATTTTCGGATTCCACTTTTGGTGTTGTTTGTTTAAGCCGTGTACTAGCCCAAGATGGGTTATGTTGGAACACAACCGGTCAAGCTTTGATACCAAATGATACAAGATCAAACCAACAACACCAAGAGCTACAAGTTGGTTCGAATTTCAGTCCAACAACACAAGAACAACAAGCTTAAATTTCAGTTTTTCAGCTCAACCACACGAAAACAACAAGATGAACAACAATGCTAGTGAATCGAAAATAGCCCCACACGGCTTCACTAGACTTTAAGATAACAAAATCAACAACAACAACAAGATAAGGAAAAGATAGATAACTTGACATATAACATTCAAGATACTAAGAACCCTAACATCAAGAGAGGACCCTAAGTCTAATGAATGTAAACACCAAGTTCTTACGAGGACCAAGAGGCACTCAAAGACCTCAAAACCCTTGTTTCTAGCCAAAGAGACAACACAAGTATCCCTCTACTTGTGAGATATTGGTGGCGGCTCCAAGAGTGGAGAAGAGAGAGAGAAATGTTTAGTGTTTAGGTTACAAAAATCAGATTTCAAAAAAAGTGAAGTCTAACTCTCTAACATGTTCTATTTATACTACAAACAAAAGGGGCAAAATGACCCATCCGCCCTTGCTTCTTGTGCCATCCTTGAAGAGTAGTTTATTACACATTAGGACCCCTCTTCACACATAAAAACGTTTAGGTCCTTGGTTGGTTCAATCACCAACTCACACACGGCCATTTGCATGAACAAAGCTTGGAGTTTTTGTAATTCCCGAGCTTGGCTTCGTGTGAAAGGCCGTGTACGTGTGGAGGCTGTCCCAACCGTATCACAGACAGGCACCCGTAGCCGTAAAGGCCCGAGAGAACCAATTCATAACCTTATACTTCCCATGCATGTAACTGTAACAACCAAATGTTCTGACAACATAATATTATGCATCGATGAAATTAACTACACATACACTCCTAAAACTGATATGTACAGCACTTGGCCGGTAGGGCCACCATGTCTAAAATCAGGACACTACCATAACTTTACATTAGTCTACAAAGCCTCTAGAAGATACATAGACTTAGTCAGGGTCGGGACAAACCCCCGCCCTACTCTTGACTTACTGTACAATACCAAAATATATGGAGTAGACTCGAAAAGCCCCGAATCAACCTGGAGCTCACCAATAGTCCTTGAACAACCTGCGCTCCTACTAGTGAGTTGTATGAGCTGAAGTGCCTCGGCCTGCAGCATGAAATGCAGGTCCCCCGTGAGGGACGTCAGTACAAAAATATGTACTGAATATGTAAGGTAGAAAGTAGCAACACACTTGATACAAAAGCTCAATAGAAATCCAATACAAGTGTATAAGGAGTACTAGTAGACCACCTTAATAAATACTTTTGGGACAAGGTACATTACATTCGTTCTTCATTTTACCTTCTTACTTCATAATCTTTGTAATCCATATAATGCAAATGACCAGCTGATCAGTGGTAAAAAGATAAATTAGGATCGGCCCATGCTAGGCTTACGCCCCTGAGCTGCCACCTATATAAAGATTGGGATCGGCCCATGCTAGGCTTATGCCCCTGAGCTGCCACCCACAAATAAAGGTATCGAGATCGGCCCATGCTAGGCAAGTGCCCCTGAGCTGCCACTCATCATTTTACAGATTTGCATTACTTAGTTTATTTAGCCTTTGAGATTGTTACTTTGGTGGTCATCACATTATGGTACCTTGAACCAGTAATACGCTAATAAGAGACATGTAAATAGACACTTAATGCAACAACAATGAGGTAGGGAGCTGTTGGCACACAAATAAAGTGTTTAGGAGCTGAAATAACACATGGGTCTTATTTGAACAAACAGAGAACTCCTGAAATTTTCTAGTGAAGATAGACGCGCAATTTAATAATAAGCACGTATTGAGGTGTTCTAATGCGTTAGAGAGTGGGAACAAGGTCATTGGATACATGGAGTTTAATATGCTACCATTATGTATCACTTTGTTATAGGATAACCTCGGAAACTTGCTTGAGGGAACAATGGTACGACTTCATGCCAAAGAGTGTGAAATAAGTATGCCTTACATACCTGGTTATTTGACTCCGAAACTAGCCCGACTTGACTTCTCGCCTCTTAGATTACTTATCTACAATAGAATATATGGTAAACTAGTATTAGTAACCAATAAACACATTTGACGTACTTAATTGCACCCAAAACAGTAACCGGGCAGCAACTATTACTCTATCAAACAAGGGTGTTATTTTAACCCTTTTTCTTCCCTCCAATTACACCCACATACCATATAGGTTCTTATAAGGTTCACCAAAACCACCTCGACTTCATTACACATTCCAAACAATACGCAAAATAGATTGGACAGCAAGCATTAGTTCGGTGGTGTATCACCACATCTTTCTTCTATAATTCATTACAAACTCATCACACCTTTATCCAACTTCAACCTGGCAGCCCATAACATACACATACAAAACAGTCCACAAAACAGTCCCAAACCACTTTTATTATAGCAATCAATTATTGAACTCTTCATCTCTTGAGTTCTCAATAACAAGACATCCATAATCCCCTCTCAAATCCATATATAAGAAAAATAAAATGGGGCAGTCACCTTACCTCAATTCAGCAACTTATTCTTTTAACCGAACTCTTCAAGAGCTTGAACTTTCCTTAACACTTAAACCAAAGAAGAAGAAAAAAAGTTCCTCAATAACAAGGAAACATGAACAAACAGCTTGTTCTATAATCAGCCATATACTTATAGTCAAACACTTATAACTTGTTTCCCTAATCTCCCATGAGATAATTAAACAAAACCTTAAGTGTTTTTCACTTACCTTGGGCTGCAAAGGGGAGGGTTTCTTCAAGAACCCTAGAAGGAAAAATAGGGCTGCTGCTCTTGTTGTTTTTGAGAGAGTAGAGAGATTTGTTGAAATATACTCCTTTTTTGTGACTTAAAAGTGAAGTAAAATGACCAGCAACTTGGCCTTTTAAAGGCCCTATCTTGTCCACCTCCTTAGCTGCATTTTGGACCATAAAATTGGTCAAATTGGTCCAAGTAGGTGATGCACCTACTTAAGGGTCCAAGCAGCTGAAACTTCAAAGTAGGTGATGCACCTACTTGCATAATTTCTTGTTGGGCTCAATTATATTTGGGCCTTGGCAGATTGGTGTGTTGGGTCACTTACCCATTTTCTTTCTTTTTTTGTTCAATTTGGCCCAAATGAGTATATTAGCATAGACCTAAATCTGATCCATAGCCATGGGTCCATTAATTTGGTTCAAACAACTTAAGTAGGTGACTCACCTACTAGCTTAAATAAGTCAAGCAAGCACCTCAATATTTTGCTCCATTTTCAGCTTCTAATCCCTTTAGTCTAACCTTCAACTTATACACACTTGGTCACTTTAAACTTTAGATTCAAATACTAGCTTACGATTCCAAGTTTAAATAGTTATCTTAACGTTAACTTAGTCGCACCACACTAAACTATACGGGAAGCCTCTATAATTCCATCTACACCATTAATAATTGCATAACAAATCTCATCCGTTACCTATACCATATGACCATACCAGGTTCCTTATAATTAGAATAAGTACAAGCAAGATACGGGATGTTACATCTTAAGAACCCAAGAATGGACTATCTTGGACCCTTAACACTACACACAACAATAATCCTATCTCTTACAAAGATACAAGATCGGATTCCACCTCCTAAGCATTAATATTTCCAAGCAATTTACAATCACTAGCGATTCCACACTAGATCTTGTCCTAGTTCCAGTTGGTGGCTTTTCCAAGCCCTAACTATGGTGTTTCAAGTCTTACAAGACTTACAAATATCATCCAAAAACTAAATCTAAAAACCCTACAATGTTCCTTTTATAACTATTACAAAATATAAGTTAAAATGACCAAAAGGCCCTTCAAAGAGTGGGCACCCATCTAGTGTAATTTATGGGCTGATTTGGGTGCATTTTGGTCCTCTTTTACACTTCAATTGCACATGCCAAGGCTCAGGTCCAAAACGCACTCTCCTAAGTCCATATCCAAGATTATTCCCGTATCATTAATCCTCAAATCCTTAAGATTAGTGGACTATTTTGGAGTTGTTTCGTGTTTTCATTGTTTTTCCCGTATCATGTGGTATCAAAGCCATCATTTATTTTGTTCTAACAAGATCAATCTTGGGCTTGAGACTTGAAAACTACAAAAAAAAAAAGTTGAAAACTGAAAATTCCAAAAAAGAGAGCAATCTGTCCATTTTGTGTTCTTGGCCAAAAATTGTATTTTTGTTGTGTCTTGGCCGATATTTTTACTTGTCTTTATTGTCTCTAAGTGTTAGTTTACTTTCATCACTAACACATTGAGTCTATATCTTGAGTTGAGCTTGAATTGTTGAGATTGTTGTTGTGACAAGTTAATGGCCGTGTATTGATGTTGTTGTTCTTGGCCGTGTGGTGACCTTTCTTGTGGACTTGGGCTGGACGTTGTTGGTGTTGTTGTTGGAGTGTACACATGAAGTGCAAAGGAAGGCCTAACTAGGCTCCAAAATCAGTCCATACAATGCACTCCAAGGGAGCCCACTTGAAGATTTTGACTAAGGGGTCATTTTGGACATTTCACACTATTCTTGTAATACACTATAAATACAACCTTCTAGGGATTCATTCATTAGATTTTGATGATGATGAATGTTGTATAACATTGAAAGACAAGTCAACTCTCCTTGAGGCACAAATCTGAAATTGTAATTAGGGAAATCAACTTGAGTGTGGAATCACTCGTGTTGGATTCAAGCTTGGAAACGTTGGTCCTTGGGAGATCGAGATCCCTCTTGTGCCTACGTAGGAGATAGGTTAGTGTTGTGTGTAGTATTAAAGGTCCAAGGGTGTAACGATTCTTGGGTTGTTAATATTATTCCCTCATTTGATCTATCTATCTATCTTTATCTTATTGCACTTTGTAGATTCATAGTGGACTGTTTTGTGTCCTTCTTGAATCCGAAATTTCTTCTCATTGTTTTCATCTTGTTATCATTGTGCTGCTGCTATTTTTAGTGTCAAATGCACCGTTGTTATCTTGTATTGTTGTTGTTGTAGTGAATCCAAGAGTGGTCTCCATCATAGTCCTCAAATCCTTAAGATTAGTGGACTATTTTGGAGTTGTTTCGTGTTTTCGTTGTGTTTCCCGTATCAGACCCTTACTTCTACCAAGTGATTAACAAAAGATGGTGTGTCAAACCATCAATCACACCTCACCAATAGAAGCTCAAACCTTCCTCTTAGGTGGACCAAGGGAATTCACACTCCTCAAAACCCACCTTTCTTGCCAATTTGTCAACACAAGTGAAATCCATCAATTGTGCTAACCCTAATTCAGTTTCTCTCTCTTAAGGAGAAGGAGAGTACTACAAGCTAACACTTATATTACAATCTGAAAATTCACTCAATTCATTATGTCAAAAACTAAGGAAAATAAGAGCTAAGGTACCTATTTATACCCTTAATGAAGGGTGCTCCTTTGGAGTGTAAAAAGAAAGTCTTAAAGGACCATAATATCCCTAACATTGGGCTCCTCTTGAGTGTCCAATTATGAGTGACCAATTATAGTGTGCAAGGGTCCATCTTGTCTTTCAATTAAGGCGCCTCTTGAGTGTAATGGTTCCCTTCTCCTCCTTCAACTTGCCAAGGCTTTTGATACGAAATCAAACCAACAACACCAAGAGCTTCAAGTAGGCTCGGATTTCAGTCCAACAACACAAGAACAACAAGTTTAAGTTTCGGTTTTTCAGTCCAACAACACAAGAACAACAAGATAGATAACAATGCTAGTGAATCGAAAAGAGCCCCACACGGCTTCACTAGACTTTAAGATAACAAAATCAACAACAACAACAAGATAAAGAAAGATAGATAACTTGACATATAACATTCAAGAAACTAAGAACCCTAACATCAAGAGAGGACCCTAAGTCTAATGAATATAAACACCAAGTTCTTACGAGGACCAAGAGGCACTCAACGACCTCAAAACCCTTGTTTCTAGCCAAAGAGACAACACAAGTATCCCTCTACTTGTGAGATAATAGGGGCGGCTTCTAAGAGTGGAGAGAGAGAGAGAAATGTTTAGTGTTTTTAGGTTACAAAAATCAGCATTCCAAAAACTAAGCAATAACTCTCTAACATGTTCTATTTATACTACAAACAAAAGGGGTAAAATGACCCATCCGCCCTTGCTTCTTGTGCCAACCTTGAAGAGTAGTTTATTACACATTAAGACCTCTCTTCACACATAAAAACGTTTAGGTCCTTGGTTGGTTCAATCACCAACTCACACACGGCCATTTGCATGAACAAAGCTTGGAGTTTTTGTAATTCCCGAGCTTGGCTTCGTGTGAAAGGCCGTGTACCTGTGGAGGCTGCCCCAACCGTATCATCCTCTCCATCTTGAGAGGAATTTGACCTCAAATTCAGCATTTGGTCATCTTCAACCGCATCCACGAGGGAGAGATCACCAACGTTGAAAGTGTTGTGCACTTGATATTCCAGTGGAAGGTCAATCTTATAGGCGTTGTCATTGATTCTCTCAAGTACTTGGAAAGGACCATCACCCCTTGGAAGCAATTTGGACTTCCTTTGAGCTGGAAACCGATCCTTTCGAAGATGCACCCACACCCAATCTCCGGGTTCAAGCACAAGCCTTCTTCTCCCTTTGTTTACCCTTTTTGCAACCTCTTGGTTCTTCTTTTCAAGCTTGATCCGCACCGTCTCATGCATTTTCTTCATTGCCTCGGCTCTTTTATTTCCATCTAAGCTGGTCATGAGATCACTAGACAAAGGAGTGAGATCTAAAGGGGTAAGGGGATTCAGGCCGTAAACACATTCAAAGGGAGTCATTCCCGTGCTCGAATGTATTACCCGGTTGTATGCAAATTCCACCAAGGGTAGGTGATCTTCCCATGAAGTCAGTTTACCTTTAACCATAGAACGTAGCATAGACCCTAAGGTTCTATTTACTACCTCCATTTGGCCATCGGTTTGTGGGTGGCAAGACGTGGAGAAAAGTAACTTCGTTCCAAGCCTACCCCACATGGACTTTCAAAAGAGACTTAGGAACTTGGAGTCCCTATCGCTCACAATAGTCCTCGGTACCCCGTGAAGCTTTACAACATGTTCAACAAATAATGAAGCTACACTACGAGCATCCTCGGTTTTAGCACATGGAATAAAATGAGCCATTTTAGAGAATCTATCAACAATAACAAAAATGCTATCTCGGCCCTTTCTAGTCCTTGGCAGCCCCAAAACAAAATCCATCGAAATGTCCAACCAAGGTCTAAGGGGAGTAGGGAGTGGGGTGTATAATCCTTGAGGTAGGAGACGAGATTTCGCACTCCGGCAGGCCACGCATTGACTACAAATTTTAGTGACGTCTTTGCGCATTTTGGGCCAATAGAAGTTCTCCTCTAAGATTCCGAGGGTCTTGTCTACCCCAAAGTGCCCCATGAGGCCTCCGTCATGGGCCTCCCTCACAAATAATTCCCTCCAAGAACTAGAAGGAACACACAACCTCCTCCCTTTGAACAAATACCCATCGAACCGAGAGTAGGAGGAATGGTCATTCTCCTTAAGCCAACGGTCCCTTCCCCACTCTTCGCATTCCCTAAAAATAGGAGCAAAGGTAGGATCCTCGGGATACAACAACCGCAAGCTCTCAAAACCCATCAATTTCGAAGACAAGGTAGCAACAAGCACATGCTTCCTAGACAAGGCATCGGCAACAACATTTTCCTTTCCCCTTTTGTAATGAATTACATAAGGGAAAGTCTCGATGAACTCAATCCACTTAGCATGACGCCTATTCAACTTGTCTTGGCTCTTAAGGTGTTTCAACGACTCATGATCCGTTCGTATCACAAACTCCTTAGGCCACAAATAATGTTGCCAATTTCCCAAAGCTCAAACAAGGGCGTACAACTCCAAATCATAAGTTGAGTAATTAAGAGTTGCCCCTTTGAGCTTTTCACTGAAATAAGCAACGGGCTTACCTTCTTGCATCAAAACAGCCCCGATGCCAACCTTACTAGCATCAAACTCTACTTCAAACATCTTATCAAAATCGAGCAATTGCAATAAAGGCGCCGATACGAGCGTAGCTTTCAAGGCCTCAAAATCCCTAGCCTGCTCATCACCCCATTTAAAGGGTCCGTCCTTTCTAATTACCTCGGTCAAGGGGGCTGCTATGGAACTAAATCCTTTGACAAACCTCCTATAAAAGCTTGCCAACCCGTGGAAACTTCGGATTTCTCCAATAGTTTTAGGGGTCGGCCAACTTCGAATAGAGTCTATCTTGGAATCGTCCACTTCCACACCCCTTGAGATCACGACAAAACCCAAGAATATAACCTTATCAACACCAAAAGAACACTTCTCCATGTTGGCAAACAGCTTCTCCTTTCGGAGCACATCAAACACACATCTCAAATGCATTACATGATCATCAATAGATTTACTATACACCAACACATCATCAAAGTAAACCACCATAAACTTTCCAATATAAGGCTTCATTACATGATTCATTAGCCTCATAAAGGTGCTAGGAGCATTGGTAAGGCCGAAGGGCATGACCAGCCACTCGTATAGACTGAATTTGGTCTTGAATGCGGTCTTCCACTCATCACCGGGTTGCATGCGAATTTGGTGATAGCCACTCCTAAGGTCCACTTTAGAAAACAAACAAGATCCGTGGAGCTCATCTAACATATCATCTAGTCTAGGGATTGGATGACGATACCTTATAGTGATTTTGTTGATGGCTCTACAATCGACGCACATGCGCCAAGTTCCGTCCTTCTTCGGTACCAAAAGCACCGGAACAGCACACGGACTCATGCTTTCCTTGATGTATCCCTTGTTGAGAAGCTCCTCAACTTGTCCTTCAAGCTCCTTAGTGTCCATGGGATTGCTCCTATAGGCCGGTTTGTTTGGAAGTTGTGAACCCGGCACCAAATCAATTTGGTGCTCAATTCCCCGAAGTGGGGGCAATCCTTGCGGAAGTTCTTGAGGAAATACATCTTCATACTCCTGCAACACACAAGAAATCAAAGGGGAAATGGAAGAATTAGTGGGGTTAGTATTAAAACAATGGGCCAAAAGTAACATCGGCTTGTTTTCATCATGGTCCACGAAGAGTTCTTTCCTCCTAGCCAACATCACTACGTTTTCCATCTCCCTTGTCGTTGGGACAGCCTCGGATGTCCCTACTTCCTCACCTACGGCATCCCCCCCCTTTTCTCCCTTTCCGGATTCCTTCCCCTTTCCCTTCAACTCTCTCATCTTTTGATGACACTCATTTACTTGGGAGGGTGAAAGAGGATGAAGTGTGACCTTTCGGCCATCCTTCTCAAGCGTATACCGGTTGGACCTCCCATCGTGTTTAGTAGACCTATCATATTGCCATGGTCTACCTAACAACAAGTGACATGCTTGCATTGGGATCACGTCACAAAGAACTTCATCGTGGTAGTTTCCCACCTTAAACCGAATCACACATTGCCTTGTGACCTTTAATTCACCACAATCGTTCAACCATTGTAGCTTGTAAGGACTAGTGTGTAGTGTAGTTGGTAGCTTCAAGAAATTTACCATAGCATGGCTCGCAATATTTGTACAACTACCACTATCAATCACCAAGGTGCACACACTCCCCTTTACAAGACACTTAGTATGGAATAGATTTTCCCTTTGACTCGGGTCATCTATCGCCTTACTAATCATGACACGTCTAACCACAAAGTTTGGAACCACACACTCCCCTTATTGTGGATAGACATCTTCACTACCATCTACTTCATCATCATTCGGCCCATTTTCAGCTCCCTCTCCATCTTGAGGCTCGGCCTCATCCTCTCCCCTTTCGGAAACCACCTCCTCACCAAGGTAGTACACTTTCCCTTCTCGTAGGATCACATTGCGCCGGTTCGGACATTCATTGGCCTTATGCCCCCAACCTTGGCACTTGAAGCATTGGAACCCCTTTGGGTTGGGATATTTGTAAGCCTCCGGTTTCGGAGGGAATTTAGGGACTGTTTTGGACTCGGGCAGCTTCGTAGGGGCGGGTTGGTCCTTGTTTCTGGGCCAACCCGAGGGGGTTTGTACCCTTGCCTTGAAGGATGATCTCTCCTTAAGTTCCCTTTCAATCTCAAGGGCCGCTTGGAATATACCGTCAATGGTTTCAAACCGGTGAAGGGTCAAATGAGTGGAGATCTCTTTGTTCAACCCACACTTGAACCGGATGATGTCGTGACTGATTTGCTCCCCACGATGATCAAGTTTCAACATGAGTTGTTGGAACTCGTCAAAATAGGCCATCACACTCTTGCCTCCTTGCCGCAAGCCATATAATCTAGCAAGCAACTCATGACGATATCTCTCGGGAAGGTATCGTTGTCTCATCAAATACCTCAACCGATACCAAGGTGGTGGCTGCCCATCAACTAATTCATTACCAAATCGTTTAACATACTCCCACCAAGTGTTAGCATAGCCCTCGAGGTGAGCTATAGCGTAGCAACTCTTCTTTTCTTCCGAGATGTCATTAACTTGGAAAACTTTGTCACAAGCCGATTCCCAAGTTAAGTAGGTCTCGGGGTCACTTTCACCCTTAAAGATGGGTAGGCTCAACTTGATGGTGTTGATGCCTACGTCTCTCTCTTGGTGTCGGTTTCCCCTATCTCCATACCCCCGGTATCTCCTAGGTTCTCCTCGACCCCCTCTTAACTCCTCCTCCCTCATATAAGCATCATCAAAGGCTCCATCTCCTTCATACTCCTCTCTACCGTATCCTTCAAAGTGGGCTGGTCGGCCTTGGCCGTTTTGATTCGGAGGATTTGGAATTTGCGGTCTTTGGGTTAATGGAGCTTGGAATGGAGGGTTCGGATTTAGTGGAGGTACTTGGCGTCCAAATCCCTCTTGTGGAATTGGAGGGGCTTGGAAATGTAGTGGTCTAGTGGGGTCTCGGTTTGGAGGAAAATAAGTAGTTTGGCTTGCGGTATTTAGTGGAGCTTGGGGTGCATTTAGCATTTGGTGGACTGTTTCGGGGGTGATGGTTGCGGAGGAGGTCCTATCATGACCATTGGTAGATACATGTAGAGGAGTAGAAGGACGAGAGTTCCTTTGACTCTCCACTTGTTCTAATCTCCCACTAATAGTCGACACTTCCCCCTTTATTGCTGCCAAGTCCCCTCTCACGGCCCCAAATTCCGAATTCAACCTTTCAAGTGTCCGGGTAACGGCCTCAAGAGTGACCCTCATAGAATCAAGGGCATTAGTATCCACATTATGAGACGTAGCTCCTTCCATTGTCAAGATATTATCCGCTTTAGTTCACCACAAGTTCGTGTTCCACAAGTGTTGTATAATTGGCTAGTAACCGTGAAATTTTTAAGGTATGAGTAAGCTCTTATCCGGAATGGATTCTTGTTTGAAGACTCAAAGAATTCTTGCCGGACTAGAGTCAAAAATCAGCAATTCATTCAAACGAATAAAAGCACTCAAATAATCGTTGACACGAACAAACGGTTCAAGGAACTAGTTGACAACCTAGTAGGAATGTACTAGTTTGTTAATTAGTTCTAGGACCAAGTAAGGGAAACCAAGGATCAACAATTAGCAACCAAAGAATATCCTAAGTTGAGCTTATAGTGACGTGGCAGCATGCAATGGTTCCACACGTTCTTCTTCTCTTTTTTTTTGTGTTAATATTCACACAACTTGTTATAGTTTGCAAAGTGTTTTGGTGGGAAAAATAAAATCTTGTAGTATTTCACCCTTTTCAAACTCAAGAAAGTGAGGTTTGGTTGACTAATCCCACAAAACAAGGCTCCTTGAATTAGGGAAAAGTGATTGACAAGACTAGAAGGTGATGGGTGCAAGTCTTTCACAACAACTTTATAGCTTGTCTTACAACTTGAGCACACAACAAGATGAACAAGATGAACAAGTTCAAAAGATGAACACCTCAACAAACTTCATCAACTTCTTTAGCACATAAACACACAACCACCGATTTTTTTTTCTTTTGGTTATCAACAACATACAACTTTCGGCCACTTCAAGTCACTACACAATGTTCAAGTTTTCAAGCTCAACTTTTGGATCTAGACACCTTAGTGTTGGTGAGAAAGAAACCAACACTAGAAACTCACTAAACAAGCAAAATAACACCTAGATCTAAACATACAACATCATTCTTGGTTTCAACTTTTAATGGACAGATTTTCAGAATTTCCTTTTGGTGTTGTTTGTTTAAGCCGTGAACTAGCCCAAGATGGGTTATGTTGGAACACAACCGGTCTCGCTTTGATACCAAATGATACGATATCAAACCAACAACACCAAGAGCTTCAAGTAGGCTCGGATTTCAGTCCAACAACACAAGAACAACAAGTTTAAGTTTCGCTTTTTCAGTCCAACAACACAAGAACAACAAGATAGATAACAATGCTAGTGAATCGAAAAGAGCCCCACACGGCTTCACTAGACTTTAAGATAACAAAATCAACAACAACAACAAGATAAAGAAAGATAGATAACTTGACATATAACATTCAAGAAACTAAGAACCCTAACATCAAGAGAGGACCCTAAGTCTAATGAATATAAACACCAAGTTCTTACGAGGACCAAGAGGCACTCAACGACCTCAAAACCCTTGTTTCTAGCCAAAGAGACAACACAAGTATCCCTCTACTTGTGAGATAATAGGGGCGGCTTCTAAGAGTGGAGAGAGAGAGAGAAATGTTTAGTGTTTTTAGGTTACAAAAATCAGCATTCCAAAAACTAAGCAATAACTCTCTAACATGTTCTATTTATACTACAAACAAAAGGGGTAAAATGACCCATCCGCCCTTGCTTCTTGTGCCAACCTTGAAGAGTAGTTTATTACACATTAAGACCTCTCTTCACACATAAAAACGTTTAGTTCCTTGGTTGGTTCAATCACCAACTCACACACGGCCATTTGCATGAACAAAGCTTGGAGTTTTTGTAATTCCCGAGCTTGGCTTCGTGTGAAAGGTCGTGTACCTGTGGAGGCTGCCCCAACCGTATCAGCTTTAAAAGGCTCCAAACACTTGCCAATTCCGAAGCTTGAACCTTTGACAATACCTTGTACTCTTATGCTCTTCATGTTTATATCATCCTCTCCATCTTGAAAGGAATTTGTCCTTAAATTCGCACCTTGCAAAATAAAAGAGAGGGAAAAACAAGCACACAATCCTTGATACGGGACAAATGGCCTACTTATCTTTTGATGACATTTTTGGAGGCCAACACATAGAGACTCAAGACTTGGTCACCTCGAGAAAACAAGAACATGCATGGAGGACCCATTTTGAGCATAACTTAAAGCAATCTCGCGTGTGGAAGATTGCTTGGAGAATTTAAGGTTGAGGACTCACGGTTTTGGGCCTTAATTAAGGGTATTTTGGACATTACACATGGTGTATTTACACACCATGGCCGCCCCTCTCATTAAGGGTAATATGGTCTTTTTGTCTTCTTTTGTAATACACTATAAATAGGCCCCTTAGTCTTATTTTCACTTAGTTTTTGGTGGATGAAAGAAATGAGATTTTGAGATTCTTAAAATCCTCTCTCTTGAGAGTAGACCAACTTAGTGTAATTCTAGTATAGGGCTTGGAAAAGCTAACATTGTTCTTTGCTTGGAAACGGTAGATCTTGAGGCGAGTTCGTTCCCTTGGTGGTCACCGTAAGAGTGTGGTTTTGATTGTTACATTCATTAGGGGTTTTTGAGTTTAATATACTCTTTAGTTCTTAATCTTGTAATAATCTTGGTCCCACTATCTATCTTTATTTTTTTCTTGCAATCGTGTATGTGTTGTTGTAGTGGACTGTTTTGGGCCTTCGTTGGATCCGAAACTTGTATTGTTGTTGTACATCTTGTTCATCACGTTTTGTAGCTGTTTTGGTGTTGAAATACACCCTTGTATCTTGTATTCTTGTTGTTGGTAGCGAATCCGAGAGTGGTCTCCATCTTGGTCCTCAAATCCTTAAGATTAGTGGACTGTTTTGGAGTTGTTTCGTGCTTCCCTTGCCGATCCCGTATCATTTTTTAAGGAGAAGTACAATAAAGTCAAGTCTTGAAAACTTGAAATTGAAAAGGGCTCCAAGACTTGTTTGAATTTCCCTCCTTAAACAAATTCCACCAAAGTCCAAATTGAAAAATTGACCAAGACTTGAAATTGGACAACAAAAGTTGTGTGGGGCCGAAACCAATACGTGACTGCCATGTCATCACTGCTACTGTTCACGCAATATTTCCGAGCTCAAAAATTTTAGATTCTTAGTTTCATCTTATTGTTTCATTAGTTTCATGTCTTGATTCTAGAATTAATTAACAACTAGTAATCACCTACTTAGTTGTAGATTAATTATTGAATCCGTTTCTTCGTGTCTTCGTTGTTTGTGTGCTTTTCTCATTTTTAACTCGTAGTAACTTCTTTGTCTCAAGTTCGTAAGTGAATTTTATTTTTGTGTCTTGAGTCGATCAAACAAGAATCTATTCCGGCCGCCAAGTAGAATTGACATCCTATTGACTACCGGAGTATAAGCAACTTTCAATATTCGCCGCTCCAATTGTGAGAATCACAAAGGTGAGTGTATACGAGTGTTGGTGAGGAGCTTTACTACTAATCTTGTTTGTTCATTTTGTAGGTTTAAAGGGTGATATAAGGGGAACATGTCTTCGATAGCCGGGGATTATTGTGACTACAACATGGGAGACTATGATTGTAGTGAAGGGTTTTATGGCTACGAAGTTGAGGGAGATTGCGGAGGCTATGAAAATAGCCATGATCGAGACTTGGGCAGATTTGAAAGTTACTGTTTTAAGGGAGAAAATGAGGTGAATGAAGTGCCTAGTGCTTATGGTAACTTTGGAGATGATGTAGGACCTCGTGATGGATCTTATGATGAAGTTGGGGCATGTGAGGAGTCTTACACTTCTTACTCCGAACCTAGATTTGGTGTTAGGTATAACCCTTTTGTTTGCAAAGCTTATGAGAGCTATGATGAGGGTACACGTGAGGAGTATGAAGATCCATATTCTCCACCTTGTAGTACTTCTTATCAAAGTCGATATAGTGTGAATGGTTATACTAGCTCTAGTGGAGGTTGTCCAATGAGAAGAAGAGGATATGCATCTCCAAAACTAAGGGGTACTCGTATGCCTTACAATGTAGATCCAAGAAGGAGTGTACACTCCGGAAAGGTGACTATTTGTGGGATACCGGGCTGCCTTATGGTGTTGAATGATAGGTACTATGGAAACTACATTCTTCCGTCCATGGTTAATTACTTGGGGTTATTGCGAGAGCCTTTACTTGTTCCATACTACTTGGGCGAGTTCACGGTTACCGAGAGGGTAAAAGTTGTTTTCTCCCAATTTGATTACCATGAGGAGGTGTGGTGCGATGTTTTTTCCTTAACCTACGGTCATATGAGCTTGGGTGCCGATTGGTTTGCACGACATCAAGTTCCTAACGTGCAAAATTGGCCTAATATTGTAAGAGACCAATGGGGAAATCGCCTCATAACATACTTGCTGCCCAAAACGCAAAGAGAAATGTTTACCTACTCCAATCCGATTTATGATGAGAGACAAAAGATTGAGAGGAGTAAGGGAGTGCAAGGTGGCAATCCGAGAGTGGAAAAAGGAGAGGATATGTGGAGCGAAGTGAGGGGATTGCCACCAAACCGTGCTAACATTGGTTGTCCTTCCATTTCTAAGGACATTTGTGTAGGTACCAACATGGCAAGCGAAGGCGAACAATGCCAAAAGGAAGTTGCTGCCCAAGCTTGTGGAGGTCCTTCACCTCACGGCAAGGAAGAGTCTACTCAAGATCTTAAAGGTAAAATAGCTAACTCTTACACTTTAGTGCATGTGAATGACAATTGTGTGGCTAGTAAGCCATTGAGTGTGAGTAGTAGCTTACTTATTTATGAGTCTAATGATTCCGTGCCTCTTGTTGATGATGTACATATTGTGAGTTTGGATACACTAGTTGATCCTATTGATGACGAAATTGACTCTTCTTGTAAGATCAATTTATGTCCACCTAGTGTTGAAGCTTATATGTTGAACGGAAGTACATCGTCTTGTGTAATTGGTGTTGATCAACTTGTTTGTGAAAATTGTTCCCCACTTGAGTATGTGTGTGATGTGCTTAATAGGACTCAAGTGAGTGAAGTATTTGAAAATGTTGGTCAACAAAGTGGGAGTGAACCCGAGATCTCTTCTTGGGGTAATCTTGTGTTTGGAACATCCTTGAAACCTGATATTGATCATTTAGAGTGCGAGGAACTTGCTTATTCCAAATCTGTCCGTGCGGTAGAACACACTCTCTTTAGGTGTAATGTCTTGTTTGAAGATGATTTAAACACTTCTAATGAACCTAGTGGTGAAAATGACGGTATAGCTTACCTTGGAAGCTATAGCCTATATGCTAACCCACTATGGTGTGACAACATTCCTCCTAAAGAGGGAAATCTCTTCTTGGAAGATGAGAGTACTCTTAAGGGTAAGGAATGTGTAGTTGCGGAAGCTACTTCTTCTTCTACTTTGTGTGATTTCATTGTTGAGAGTACTCATAGTGATTATTGGGAAACTAGTAGTGAGTACACACATGAGAGCACCTTAGTAGAAGTCGATTTGAGTGATACCTTTCTCTACTCTCTATTTGATTTGGATGATATGTATGTTATTGTAGAGAGTATGTCATTTAGTTTAGGTGTAGACCACGTGAAAGGGAAGTGTTGTCGAGACCCGTGTCTATGGCCACTTTTCCCATTTGACCCCGGTGCCAAATTTAGAAATGGTGATGTTGGTGCACCAAACTTGTTGCTTGGTCAACATGCCAAGCAAAGTGTTACTTTTGATGTATCCTATAACCAAATCCTTTGTACATCTTTTATTGAGTTTTTAATATTCCTTTCAAAGGATTCTTGGTTATATTGCAAATATGTACAACCTTGGCGTGTTGAGATGATTTGTTATGCTAACCCTAACCCTCATGCCATGAGGAATTTGTATTTGTTTGTCCTCTCTTCGGTTTTTGCAAGGTTTGGATTCGAGGTCGAATCCTTTTCAAGAAGGGGAGGATGATACGGGACAAATGGCCTACTTATCTTTTGATGACATTTTTGGAGGCCAACACATAGAGACTCAAGACTTGGTCACCTCGAGAAAACAAGAACATGCATGGAGGACCCGTTTTGAGCATAACTTAAAGCAATCTCGCGTGTGGAAGATTGCTTGGAGAATTTAAGGTTGAGGACTCACGGTTTTGGGCCTTAATTAAGGGTATTTTGGACATTACACATGGTGTATTTACACACCATGGCCGCCCCTCTCATTAAGGGTAATATGGTCTTTTTGTCTTCTTTTGTAATACACTATAAATAGGCCCCTTAGTCTTATTTTCACTTAGTTTTTGGTGGATGAAAGAAATGAGATTTTGAGATTCTTAAAATCCTCTCTCTTGAGAGTAGACCAACTTAGTGTAATTCTAGTATAGGGCTTGGAAAAGCTAACATTGTTCTTTGCTTGGAAACGGTAGATCTTGAGGCGAGTTCGTTCCCTTGGTGGTCACCGTAAGAGTGTGGTTTTGATTGTTACATTCATTAGGGGTTTTTGAGTTTAATATACTCTTTAGTTCTTAATCTTGTAATAATCTTGGTCTCACTATCTATCTTTATTTTTTTCTTGCAATCGTGTATGTGTTGTTGTAGTGGACTGTTTTGGGCCTTCGTTGGATCCGAAACTTGTATTGTTGTTGTACATCTTGTTCATCACGTTTTGTAGCTGTTTTGGTGTTGAAATACACCCTTGTATCTTGTATTCTTGTTGTTGGTAGCGAATCCGAGAGTGGTCTCCATCTTGGTCCTCAAATCCTTAAGATTAGTGGACTGTTTTGGAGTTGTTTCGTGCTTCCCTTGCCGATCCCGTATCATTTTTTAAGGAGAAGTACAATAAAGTCAAGTCTTGAAAACTTGAAATTGAAAAGGGCTCCAAGACTTGTTTGAATTTCCCTCCTTAAACAAATTCCACCAAAGTCCAAATTGAAAAATTGACCAAGACTTGAAATTGGACAACAAAAGTTGTGTGGGGCCGAAACCAATACGTGACTGCCATGTCATCACTGCTACTGTTCACGCAATATTTCCGAGCTCAAAAATTTTAGATTCTTAGTTTCATCTTATTGTTTCATTAGTTTCATGTCTTGATTCTAGAATTAATTAACAACTAGTAATCACCTACTTAGTTGTAGATTAATTATTGAATCCGTTTCTTCGTGTCTTCGTTGTTTGTGTGCTTTTCTCATTTTTAACTCGTAGTAACTTCTTTGTCTCAAGTTCGTAAGTGAATTTTATTTTTGTGTCTTGAGTCGATCAAACAAGAATCTATTCCGGCCGCCAAGTAGAATTGACATCCTATTGACTACCGGAGTATAAGCAACTTTCAATATTCGCCGCTCCAATTGTGAGAATCACAAAGGTGAGTGTATACGAGTGTTGGTGAGGAGCTTTACTACTAATCTTGTTTGTTCATTTTGTAGGTTTAAAGGGTGATATAAGGGGAACATGTCTTCGATAGGTGTGCCAGCATCGTCATATCCACATTTGGCACCGGGGTCAAATGGAAAGAGTGGCCTTAGACATGGATCTAGAAAACACTCTTTTTTCCCAAAGGCTTCGCCCCATCTAAAAGACATACTCTCTTCAATAGCATACATATCATCAAATCCAAATAGAGAGTAGAGAAATGATACGGGAATAATCATGGATATGGACTTATGGGAGTGCATTTTGGGTCTGAGACTTGGTGGGTGCAATTGAAGTACAAAAGGAAACCTAAGTGCACTAAAAATCATCCAACATATTACACTTGATGGGCACCTAAGTCTCTAAGGGGCCTTTTGGTATTTTGCATTTTATTTGTAACCTAGTATAAATAGAACATTGTAGGGCTTTTAGACTTAGTTTATTGATGATGTTGTAAGTCTTAAGACATTGGAAAACACAAGTCCTCTCTTCTCTTTGGAGGCAAAAACGAAACTAGGATACAACAATAGGGTGGATTCTCTTTTATTATTGTTTGCTTGGAAACATTGATGCTTGGGAGGTGGATTCCGATATTGTGTCCTTGTAAGAGATAGGTTTATTGTTGTGTGTAGTGTTAAGGGTCCAAGATTGTCCATTCTTGGGTTCTTAAGATTATACCTTCATGTGGTCTATCTATCTATCATTTTACCTTCTGGTAATCTTGTTAATTGTTTGTGTTGTAATCTTGTGTTCTTGTTGTTATTGTTAAATCCGAATCTTGTGTCTTCTTTTTTATCATCTTGTGTTAATCTTGTTCTTGTTCTTGTTGCTGTTTTGGTGTTAATATCTTGTATTCTTCTTGTTGATAGCGAATCCGAGAGTGGTCTCCATCTTGGTCCTTGGATCCTTAAGATTGTGGACTGATTTGGAGTGTGTTTTGTGCCTTCCGTTGTCATTCTTGTATCATTTGGTATCAAATCATGGCTTGATATTGTTCCCACAAGATCAATCTTGGGCTTGTTAGTGGAAAAATAAAAAAAAAGTGTTCAAAACTGAAAATTTCAAAAAAAATAGCAATCTGTCCTTGTTGTGTTCTTGGCCGAAAGTGTGTTCTTGTTGTGTCTTGGCCGAAGTTTTTACTTGTATTTGTTATCTCTAAGTGTTAGTTTTGTTCCTCACTAACAGTTGAGTCTATATCTAGTTTTGAGCTTTAAAAATTGATGTTGTTATTGTGAACATAAGACTTGGCCGAATTGTTGTTGAAACATTATTGTGGTGGACTGTTTTGGCCTTGTAGTCTTCATCTTGTTGTTGTTCTAAGCTTGTCCATGTGGTAGCTTTGCTCATTGGTGGCCTAAGAACCATCTTCTTGAAGTTGTAGTTGTCTTGGCCAAGTGTTGAAGATATTGTATTGTGAAAATTGGAAGTTGGCCGTGTGAAAATTGTTGGTGTTCTTGGAGATTGTTGTTGATTGTTCTTGGTGATTGTTGATGTTGTTCATGGAGTTCTTCATAACCTTCATAACTTTTTAAAATAAAGTGAACCTTAGATCTATAAAGGTGAAGGGAAAAAGGTAAATCTTTGTTAGTCTTGAAAAACTTACCATCACTCATCAACTAGTCAATCACATCTCAACCACTTTCCAACAACTTTCCATGATTCAAGAATCCATGTTTTAAGGGTAGTACAAGTCTAGTCAAAGACATTTGAGTCTTAAATTTTGAATTGAAAAGGCCAAAGACTAGTTTGTATTTTCGTTGATTGAACAAGTTCCACCAAAGGTTCCAAATTGAAAATTGACCAAGACTTGAACTTTTGAAATTAACAACTTGATAAAACCAAACCAATACGTGGCTGCCACATCATGTTTTACTGTTCACACGACAAAATTTTAAGCTCAAATTTTGATCTTTTAGTTTCATTGTCTCGTCTCTTTAGTTTTGTTTGTTGATTCCATTACTAACGTACGAGCTAGTACTAGATTGTAAGTTAGTTTTGAAACCGCTCTTCGTGTTAACTATCCTTTGTGTGTCTTAATCCTTTGAGTCATTGTAACATCCTTGAGTTTTTTTTCCTTAATCTTTGGAGTCATTTTCAACGTTGGATTCACCTCTCAACACCTGTTGGAGTACAAGAAAGCTTTCAATACTTGTGAGATTGAGTGTGAGGGATCCGAGAGACCCGAAATAAAAGAGAGAGTGAGGATGTTTTGTATAACTAAAGTATTTTCTATTTTCTAGGTAACTTCTTTGCCACAATAGATACCATTTTGTCCCAACTTGATGCTATTGCCCGAGAAATAGCTAAGGCGAATGCGGGTCTTGACAAATTGGGCTCGGATATGTCTACTATACTTGAGAGGTTGGATTGAGTGGAGAGTCGAAGGAATTCTCGTGATTCTACTTCCGAAGATTTAACTCAAGCAATCAATCCTCCAAGACCACCACCAAATGACAGACATAAGCCAAGCCACTAAATGTCCTCCAACCCGAGACCTACATTGGTTGATCCCTCCTCCATTCGATTAAGTCCAACAAAAAAGACTTGGAAGCCAAATCTCTTCCGTCCAAGCTCCACAACCGAATCTCCACTTTACCAAATCAATCCTCTCAACCAAAACTCTACTTCACCAAAGCCGACATGTCCATGTAGAGGAGAATAGTAAAAGGGAACATGACGGATATAGAGTCTACGACGATGCTAGGAGACTTGTTTCAGATGAGATTAAAGACAAGGCTCAAGATGGAGAGGAAGTCGAGATTCAAAATGAAGATGTTGGCCAAGACTTGTGTTAATGTTTTGCGGGTTGTTTTGAGTGGTTTATTTTAAAGTGGCCAATTGAACGAGGTGAAGCCGTGAATTTGTGGGCAAATTCCTCTCAAGATGGAGAGGATGATACGGGAATAATCATGGATATGGACTTATGGGAGTGCATTTTGGGTCCGAGACTTGGTGGGTGCAATTGAAGTACAAAAGGAAACCTAAGTGCACTAAAAATCATCCAACATATTACACTTGATGGGCACCTAAGTCTCTAAGGGGCCTTTTGGTCTTTTGCATTTTATTTGTAACCTAGTATAAATAGAACATTGTAGGGCTTTTAGACTTAGTTTATTAATGATGTTGTAAGTCTTAAGACATTGGAAAACACAAGTCCTCTCTTCTCTTTAGAGGCAAAACCGAAACTAGGATACAACAATAGGGTGGATTCTCTTTTGTTGTTGTTTGCTTGGAAACATTGATGCTTGGGAGGTGGATTCCGATATTGTGTCCTTGTAAGAGATAGGTTTATTGTTGTGTGTAGTGTTAAGAGTCCAAGATTGTCCATTCTTGGGTTCTTAAGATTATACCTTCATGTGGTCTATCTATCTATCCTTTTACCTTCTTGTAATCTTGTTAATTGTTTGTGTTATAATCTTGTGTTCTTGTTGTTATTGTTAAATCCGAATCTTGTGTCTTCTTTTTTATCATCTTGTGTTAATCTTGTTCTTGTTCTTGTTGCTGTTTTGGTGTTAATATCTTGTATTCTTCTTGTTGATAGCGAATCCGGGAGTGGTCTCTATCTTGGTCCTTGGATCCTTAAGATTGTGGACAGATTTGGAGTGTGTTTTGTGCCTTCCGTTGTCATTCTTGTATCAAGAAAGGTGTCACACAAATCAACTTTAACTATGGTTCCCTTACGCAAGTACTCACTAGTTCCAATTTCATCACCACTAGGATGTTCAACATAGGAAACACACAAAGAAGAAATAGATGGAATCTCTAAGCATGCACCACTTTCTATTTTAAGAGAGTAATTTCCCCATAGATATAAGTCACCATGAGCAGCAAAGGGATCACACACAAAAACATGTTCACAAGAACAATCACAATTCTAGTTTCCTACATATTCAAGCAATTCAAGGTCACCTTCATCCGATTGTACCTTTTCTTGGTTTCTTTGAGAAAATCTATCAATATGTCTTTCATAATACAACATGCTCAAAGAATCATCTCCAATACCATGATCAACTCTATCAACATCATTACTAACTTGAGACTTATTAAACACACCACACATATGCTTAAGTAGTGGACTACATTCGGGAGTAGGTTGATCATCATTCACATCCTCACTAGTTGTTGGTAACTCACATACCAATGTAGAATCACCTTGGCTTTCACAAGGGTCAACTAGTGTGTGAATACTCTTGTCACTTTGTAAGGGAACCTCATTCAAGTCATAACTGCTAGCACTAGATGGACACAAATTATTCTTATGAAAAGAATTGATTTTGTCATCTAAAGGATCAACTAGTGCTTGCGTACTCACAATAAGAGTTTGGGACTTATGCAACCTAACAACACTAAGAGTATAACAAAAGGAAGATTCACACACTTCTTCATTAAGCAAATCTGAAACTACACCACTTTGGCTACTACTAACCACATCACAACAATTCAAGTTTCTAAGAGTGTAGAAGATAGCTTTGTTACCTTGTAGATCATGGGAAGTGTGTTATTCACTTGGTTTTGCATTATAGAGCCTTCATTCTCCACATTACAAGGGAATATGTCAAGGTTTCCCTTTGGACTCACTTTTTCAAAATTGGGATTTAGTGCACTAAGCATTTGGCGCATATCTTCAATGAAGCTATCCCAATCGTCTTTGAGGCGATCAAACGTGGCATCAAAACTATAGGCAGCCATGGTACCTAAAAAAAGAAACAAACCTACAAAACGAACAAACAATTTAGTTCAAAAAGAGCCTCACCACCCTCACTCTCGTTTCTTACCTCATGCTTGGTTTCACAAGTGTTGAAATGTAACATCCCGTATCTTGCTTGTACTTATTCTAATTATATGGAACCTGGTATGGTCATATGGTATAGGTAACGGATGAGATTTGTTATGCAATTATTAATGGTGTAGATGGAATTCTAGAGGCTGCCCGTATAGTTTAATGTGATGCGACTAAGTTAACTATTTAAACTTGGAATCGTAAGCTAGTATTTGAATCTAAAGTTTAAAGTGATCAAGTGTGTATAAGTTGAAGGTTAGGTTAAAGGGATTAGAAGCTGAAAATGGAGCAAAATATTGAGGTGCTTGCTTGACTTATTTAAGCTAGTAGGTGAGTCACCTACTTAAGTTGTTTGAACCAAATTAATGGACCCATGGCTATGGATCAGATCTGGGTCTATGCTAATATACTCATTTGGGCCAAATTTAACAAAAGAGAAAGAAAATGGATAAGTGGCCCAACACACCAATCTGCCAAGGCCCAAATATAATTGAGCCCAACAAGAAATTATGCAAGTAGGTGCATCACCTACTTTGAAGTTTCAGCAGCTTGGACTCTTAAGTAGGTGCATCACCTACTTGGACCAATTTGACTAATTTTATGGTCCAAAATGCAGCTAAGGAGGTGGACAAGATAGGGCCTTTAAAAGGCCAAGTTGCTGGTCATTTTACTTCACTTTTAAGTCACAAAAAAGGAGTATATTTCAGCAAATCTCTCTACTCTCTCAAAAACAACAAGAGCAGCAACCCTATTTTACCTTCTAGGGTTCTTGAAGAAACCCTCCCCTTTGCAGCCCAAGGTAAGTGAAAAACACTTAAGGTTTTGTTTAATTATCTCATGGGAGATTAGGGAAACAAGTTATAAGTGTTTGACTATAAGTATATGGCTGATTATAGAACAAGCTGTTTGTTCACGTTTCCTTGTTATTGAGGAACTTTTTTTTTCTTCTTCTTTGGTTTAAGTGTGAAGGAAAGTTCAAGCTCTTGAAGAGTTCAATTAAAAGAATAAGTTGCTGAATTGAGGTAAGGTGACTGCCCCATTTTGTTTTTCTTATATATGAATTTGAGAGGGGATTATGGATGTCTTGTTATTGAGAACTCAAGAGATGATGAGTTCAATAATTGATTGCTACAATAAAAGGGGTTTGGGACTGTTTTGTGGACTGTTTTGTATGTATATGTTATGGGCTGCCAGGTTGAAGTTGGATAAAGGTGTGATGAGTTTGTAATGAATTATAGAAGAGAGATGTGGTGATGCACCACCGAACTAATGCTTGCTGGCCAATCTATTTTGCGTATTATTTGGAATGTGTAATGAAGTCGAGGTGGTTTTGGTGAACCTTATAAGAACCTATATGGTATGTGGGTGTAATTGGAGGAAAAAAAGGGTTAAAAATAACACCCTTATTTGATAGAGTAATATAGTTGCTGCCCGGTTACTGTTTTGGGTGAAATTAAGTATCTCAAATGTGTTGATTGGTTACTAATACTAGTTTACCATATATTCTATTGTAGATAATTAATCTAAAAGGCGAGAAGTCAAGTCGGGTTAGTTTCGGAGTCAAATTACCAGGTATGTAAGGTATACTCTATTTCACACTCTTTGGCATGAAATCGTACAATTGCTCCATCAAGCAAGTTTCCGAGGTTATCCTATAACAAAGTGATAGATAATGGCAGCACATTACACTCCATGTATCCAATGGCCTTGTTCCCATTCTCTAACGCATTAGAACACCTCAATACGTGCTTATTATTAAATCTGCGCGTCTATCTTCACTAGAAAATTTCAGGAGTTCTCCGTTTGTTCAAATAAGACCCATGTGTTATTTCAGCTCCTAAACACTTTATTTGTGTGCCAACAGCTCCCTACCTCATTGTTGTTGCATTAAGTGTCTATTTACATGTCTCTTATTAGTGTATTACTAGTTCAAGGTACCATAATGTGATGACCACCAAGGTAACAATCTCAAAGGCTAATAAACTAAGTATTGCAAATCTGTAAAATGACGAGTGGCAGCTCAGGGGCACTTTCCTAGGATGGGACGATCTCGATACCTTTATTTGTGGGTGGCATCTCAGGGGCATAAGCCTAGCATGGGCCGATCCCAATCTTTATATATAGGTGGCAGCTCAGGGGCGTAAGCCTAGCATGGACCGATCCTAATTTATCTATTTACCACTGATCAACTGGTCATTTGCATTATATGGATTACAAAGATTATGAAGTAAGAAGGTAAAACGAAGAAAAAATGTAATGTACATTGTCCCACAAGTATTTATAAAGGTAATCTACTAGTACTACTTATACACTTGTATCAGATTTCTATTGAGCTTTTGTATCAAGTGTGTTGCTACTTTCTGTCTTACATATTCAGTACATATTTTCGTACTGACCTCCCTCACGGGGGACCTGCATTTCTTGCCGCAGGCAGAGGCACTTCAGCTCATACAACTCACTAGTAGGAGCGCAGGCTTTTCAGGGACTATTGGTGAGCTCCAGGTTGATTCGGGGCTTTCCGAGTCCGTTCCATATATTTTGGTATTGTACAGTAAGCCAAAAGTAGGGCGGGGGTTTGTCCCGACCCTAACTATGTCTATGTATCTTTTAGAGGCTTTGTAGACTAATGTAAAGTTATGGTAGTGTCCTGATTTTAGACATGGTGGCCCCATCGGCCAAGTGTTGTACATATCAGTTTGGGCGTGCATGTGTAGTTATTTTCATCGATACATAATATCATGTTGTCAGAACATTTGGTTGTTGCAATTATATGCATAGGAAGTACAAGGTTATGAATTGGTTCTCTCAGGCATTTACGGCTATGGGTGCCTGTCCTCCCCAACAGGATTTGAGGCGTGACATGAAAGCTTGGCAATACTTGGCAAGTGAATCGAGTGGTGAATATGCCTTGGTCCGGAATCAATTTTTGTTTGATAAGTGATACAAGAAATACAAGGGAAACACGAAACAACTCCAAAACAGTCCACTAATCTTAAGGATTTGAGGACCAAGATGGAGACCACTCTCGGATTCGCTACCAACAACAAGAATACAAGATACAAGGGTGTATTTCAACACCAAAACAGTACCAAAACGTGATGAACAAGAGGTACAACAACAATACAAGTTTCGGATCCAACGAAGGCCCAAAACAGTCCACTACAACAACACATACACGATTGCAAGAAAAATAAAGATAGATAGTGAGACCAAGATTATTACAAGATTAAGAACTAAAGAGTATATTAAACTCAAAAACCCCTAATGAATGTAACAATCAAAACCACACTCTTACGGTGACCACCAAGGGAACGAACTCGCCTCAAGATCTACCGTTTCCAAGCAAAGATCAATATTGGCTTTTCCAAGCCCTATGCTAAGGGTGACTTTTCCAAGTCCTACAACTAATGGAGTTACACTCTCAAAAGAGAGAGAGAATATTTCTTTCAATTCTTCATTATCCAAAAACTAATGAAAATAAGACTAAGGGGGCCTATTTATAATACATTGCAAATGAAGATAACAAGACCATATTACCCTTAATGAGAGGGGCGGCCTTGGTGTGTTGGAAGACAATATGAATTGTCCAAAATGCCCCTTAGGCTAAGTGACCGAAATGCCCTTAGTAAAGGCACCAAAACCGTGAACCAACAAAGGTGGTCCAAATTCGAGAGTCCTTAAGTCTTCTAGGCTCCAATCAATCTTCCACACTTGGGTTTGGTCAATGGTAGGCTAAAAACATCCCCTCCAAGTATGATCCCATGCCCTCCATGTGACCAAAGCTTGATTCTTCACATTGTGACTTCGAATGATGTCGTCCAAAAGCTAAGGCGGTCATTATTCTTATATCATCCTCCTCTTCTTGAAAAGGATTCGACCTCGAATCCAAACCTTGCAAAACTGAAAAGAGGACACACAAATGCAAACTCCTCATGGCATGAGGGTTAGGGTTAGCATAACAAATCAGCTCAACATGCCAAGGTTGCACATATTTGCAATATAACCAAGAATCCTTTGAAAGGAATATTAAAAATTCAATAAAAGATGTACAAAGGATTTGGTTATAGGATACATCAAAAGTAACACTTTGCTTGTCATGTTGACCAAGCAACAAGTTTGGTGCACCAACATCACCATTTCTAAATTTGGCACCGGGGTCAAATGGGAAAAGTGGCCATAGACACGGGTCTCGACAACACTTCCCTTTCCCGTGGTCTACACCTAAACTAAATGACATACTCTCTACAATAACATACATATCATCCAAATCAAATAGAGAGTAGAGAAAGGTATCACTCAAATCGACTTCTACTAAGGTGCTCTCATGTGTGTACCCACTACTAGTTTCCCAATAATCACTATGAGTACTCTCAACAATGAAATCACACAAAGTAGAAGAAGAAGTAGCTTCCGCAACTACACATTCCTTACCCTTAAGAGTACTCTCATCTTCCAAGAAGAGATTTCCCTCTTTAGGAGGAATGTTGTCATACCATAGTGGGTTAGCATATAGGCTATAGCTTCCAAGGCAAGCTATACCGTCATTTTCACCACTAGGTTCATTAGGAGTGTTTAAATCATCTTCAAACAAGACATTATTCCTAAAAAGAGTGTGATCTACCTCACGGACAGATTTGGAACAAGAAAGTTCCTCACTCTCTAAATGATCAATATCAAGTTTCAAGGATGTTTCAAACACAATATTACCCCAAGAAGAGCTCTCGGGTTCATTCTCACTTTGTTGACCAACATTTTCAAATATTTCACTCACTTGAGTCCTATTAAGCACATCACACACGTACTCAAGTGGTGGGTAATTTTCACACATAAGTTGATCAACACAAATTTCAGAAGATAACGTACTTTCATTCAACATATAAGCTTCAACACTAGGTGGACATAAATTGATCTTACAAGAAGAGTCAATTTCGTCATCAATAGGATCAACTAGTGTATCCTCACAATATGTACATCATCAACGAGAGGCACGGAATCATTAGACTCATAAATAAGTAAGCTACTACTCACACTCAATGGCTTACTAGCCACACAATTGTCATTCACATGCACTAAAGTGTAAGAGTTAGCTATTTTACCTTTAAGATCTTGAGTAGACTCTTCCTTGCCGTGAGGTGAAGGACCTCCACAAGCTTGGGCAGCAACTTCCTTTTGGCATTGTTCGCCTTCGCTTGCCATGTTGGTACCTACACAAATGTCGTTAGAAATGGAAGGACAACCAATGTTAGCACGGTTTGGTGGCAATCCCCTCACTTCGCTCCACATATCCTCTCCTTTTTCCACTCTCGGATTGCCACCTTGCACTCCCTTACTCCTCTCAATCTTTTGTCTCTCATCATAAATCGGATTGGAGTAGGTAAACATTTCTCTTTGCGGTTTGGGCAGCAAGTATGTTATGAGGCGATTTCCCCATTGGTCTCTTACAATATTAGGCCAATTTTGCACGTTAGGAACTTGATGTCGTGCAAACCAATCGGCACCCAAGCTCATATGACCGTAGGTTAAGGAAAAAACATCGCACCACACCTCCTCATGGTAATCAAATTGGGAGAAGACAACTTTTACCCTCTCGGTAACCGTGAACTCGCCCAAGTAGTATGGAACAAGTAAAGGCTCTCGCAATAACCCCAAGTAATTAACCATGGACGGAAGAATGTAGTTTCCATAGTACCTATCATTCAACACCATAAGGCAGCCCGGTATCCCACAAATAGTCACCTTTCCGGAGTGTACACTCCTTCTTGGATCTACATTGTAAGGCATACGAGTACCCCTTAGTTTTGGAGATGCATATCCTCTTCTTCTCATTGGACAACCTCCACTAGAGCTAGTATAACCATTCACACTATATCGACTTTGATAAGAAGTACTACAAGGTGGAGAATATGGATCTTCATACTCCTCACGTGTACCCTCATCATAGCTCTCATAAGCTTTGCAAACAAAAGGGTTATACCTAACACCAAATCTAGGTTCGGAGTAAGAAGTGTAAGACTCCTCACATGCCCCAACTTCATCATAAGATCCATCACGAGGTCCTACATCATCTCCAAAGTTACCATAAGCACTAGGCACTTCATTCACCTCATTTTCTCCCTTAAAACAGTAACTTTCAAATCTGCCCAAGTCTCGATCATGGCTATTTTCATAGCCTCCGCAATCTCCCTCAACTTCGTAGCCATAAAACCCTTCACTACAATCATAGTCTCCCATGTTGTAGTCACAATAATCCCCGGCTATCGAAGACATGTTCCCCTTATATCACCCTTTAAACCTACAAAATGAACAAACAAGATTAGTAGTAAAGCTCCTCACCAACACTCGTATACACTCACCTTTGTGATTCTCACAATTGGAGCGGCGAATATTGAAAGTTGCTTATACTCCGGTAGTCAATAGGATGTCAATTCTTCTTGGCGGCCGGAATAGATTCTTGTTTGATCGACTCAAGACACAAAAATAAAATTCACTTACGAACTTGAGACAAAGAAGTTACTACAAGTTAAAAATGAGAAAAGCACACAAACAACGAAGACACGAAGAAACGGATTCAATAATTAATCTACAACTAAGTAGGTGATTACTAGTTGTTAATTAATTCTAGAATCAAGACATGAAACTAATGAAACAATAAGATGAAACTAAGAATCTAAAATTTTTGAGCTCGGAAATATTGCGTGAACAGTAGCAGTGATGACATGGCAGTCACGTATTGGTTTCGGCCCCACACAACTTTTGTTGTCCAATTTCAAGTCTTGGTCAATTTTTCAATTTGGACTTTGGTGGAATTTGTATAAGGAGGGAAATTCAAACAAGTCTTGGAGCCCTTTTCAATTTCAAGTTTTCAAGACTTGACTTTATTGTACTTCTCCTTAAAACATGGATCCGTAAATCATGGAAAAGTGTTGGAAAGTGGTTGAGACTTGATTGATAGGTCTTTGTTGGTTGTAGTGTCTTTCAAGACTAACAAATAATACACCTTTTTCCTTCAACTTTTTGGATTTAGCATTCACTTTATCTTCAACAATATATGAAGGTAGTGATGAACATCAAGAACAACAACAACAACAACAAGAACTACAACAATAATCTTCAAGAACACCAACAATTTTTCACACGGCCAACTCCAATCCACAATAACAATATCTCCAACACTTGGCCAAGACAACTACAACTTCAACAAAATGGTTTTCAATCCACCAATTAACAACAATATCACGTGGTCAAGCTTATAACAACAACAAGATGAAAACCACAAGGCCAAACAGTCCACCACAATGGCCAAGCTTATGTTCACAACAACCTTTCAACAAGTTCAAGCTCAAGTTTAGATCTAGACTCAAAGTGTTAGTGGACAAGAAAACTAACACTAGGAACAACAAAACAAACAAGAACACTATTAGATCTAGACATACAACAACAAATCTCGGCCAAGACACAACAAGAACACGATTTTGGCCAAGAACACAAACACGGACAGATTGCAATTTTTCTGAAATTTTCAGCTTTTCAACAATTTTTTTTTTTTGTTTATTTTCTAACAAGCAAGCCCAAGATTGATCTTGTAGGAACAAGATCAAGCCATGCTTTGATACCAAATGATACAAGAAATACAAGGGAAACACGAAACAACTCCAAAAAAGTCCACTAATCTTAAGGATTTGAGGACCAAGATGGAGACCACTCTCGGATTCGCTACCAACAACAAGAATACAAGATACAAGGGTGTATTTCAACACCAAAACAGTACCAAAACGTGATGAACAAGAGGTACAACAACAATACAAGTTTCGGATCCAACGAAGGCCCAAAACAGTCCACTACAACAACACATACACGATTGCAAGAAAAATAAAGATAGATAGTGAGACCAAGATTATTACAAGATTAAGAACTAAAGAGTATATTAAACTCAAAAACCCCTAATGAATGTAACAATCAAAACCACACTCTTACGGTGACCACCAAGGGAACGAACTCGCCTCAAGATCTACCGTTTCCAAGCAAAGATCAATATTGGCTTTTCCAAGCCCTATGCTAAGGGTGACTTTTCCAAGTCCTACAACTAATGGAGTTACACTCTCAAAAGAGAGAGAGAATATTTCTTTCAATTCTTCATTATCCAAAAACTAATGAAAATAAGACTAAGGGGGCCTATTTATAATACATTGCAAATGAAGATAACAAGACCATATTACCCTTAATGAGAGGGGCGGCCTTGGTGTGTTGGAAGACAATATGAATTGTCCAAAATGCCCCTTAGGCTAAGTGACCGAAATGCCCTTAGTAAAGGCACCAAAACCGTGAACCAACAAAGGTGGTCCAAATTCGAGAGTCCTTAAGTCTTCTAGGCTCCAATCAATCTTCCACACTTGGGTTTGGTCAATGGTAGGCTAAAAACATCCCCTCCAAGTATGATCCCATGCCCTCCATGTGACCAAAGCTTGATTCTTCACATTGTGACTTCGAATGATGTCGTCCAAAAGCTAAGGCGGTCATTATTCTTATATCAATAAGACTAAAAAAATGATAGACGGACTTGAACCAACAAGTTACTATGACTTAAAAATGATAAAAGCACAAAAGGAACGTAGACACGAAACAAAGAACTCTAGACTAATTATCAACCTAGTAGGTAATTACTAGTTTGGTAATTAGTGGTAGAATCAACTTAAAAGAAACTAGAATAAAAAATTAGAAACTAGGAAATCTACCTAAGAACTCAATTTTGCCAATTAGCTAGTGATGATGTGGCAGCTTGTGATTGGACATTGAGTTTTCAAATTTTTCAACCCTAATTCTCAAGTCTCGACCTAGAACCCCTTTGGTGAAGAACAATTTCGTTTGGGAGGGAAAAATGAAGGTTTGAAAGCCTTTTTGGAGCTTCAAATGAATTCAAAAACAATGGTCTCCCCCCCCCCCCCCCTTTGTACTTGGAATGTACTTGATTTTGTACTTTGATTATTCTTTTGTCTCTTCTTTCTTTGGATGACAATGAATATGCCAAGGAATATTCTTTCACAAATACCAAGTACACTCTCTTTCTTCTACTTTTTTGGATCAAACACACTCTTTGAATATTCTTGCTTAGCAAGACTTGATGAACATGGAAGAACAAGATGAATATTTAAGAGTTGACCAAAGTTTGACCCCTAACCAAATGAACTTCAAATCTGATTTTTTTTGTAGATCTAGGTTCCTTAGGCCAAGGTGAGCTCAAATAACAATAAATCACAACCAACCAACGTCCACAACACAAAACCCACACGAATCTAGCTTCTTGAAGTTTTAAAACGCCATAACCATTGTGGATCTAGCTCAAAATTGACCAAATCTCATTCCAAATGTAGATCTAGACTCCCTAGGTGCTAGGGAAAAATAATCTAGCACTTGAAACCAACAAAACAACAAAAAAACATGTAGATCTAAGGTTTAAAAATCTGCCCAAACACAAAAACGGGTTTACAATTTTTTTTTGTGAGATTTTTTATTTTCTACACTCTTTTTTGTTGAGATTTTCTTAGATCCAAAGTTGTGGGAACAACTCTAATACATGGCTTTGATACCAAATGTTACAAGAGAAGACTAGGAATTCACGAAATGGACACACAAGATGCAAAAATCAGCAAGTAAAAACAACACAAAAGAAAGGGGATGAAGAAGAAGATTGCATAAACGTAAAGATAGATAGAAAGACCCTTACTTCTACCAAGTGATTAACAAAAGATTGTGTATCAAACCATCAATCACACCTCACCAATATAAGCTCAAACCTTCCTCTTAGGTGGACCAAGGGAATTCACACTCCTCAAAACCTACCTTTCTTGCCAATTTGTCAACACAAGTGAAATCCATCAATTGTGCTAACCCTAATTTGGTTTCTCTCTCTTAAGGAGAAGGGGAATACTACAAGCTAACCCCGCCATGTACAAAATAAATTTTGTAGCTGAGTACAGACGTTTCTTTCCTCCCCACATGGCTAGAAATAGATAAATAGGAATTAATTCTAACTCTCACATGATGAAAAAAAGTAATAGGTCCCGAGACAAAAATGATCCAATTTGGCCACTGTACATTGCTAACATGAGAAAATGGAATAATCGAGAATCTAGAGTAACTGGACAAGCCGCCAAAGTCTCTAAGGTAGCGATAAATCCTGTTAATAAAATGGGTCCTATAGAAAGTCCATCTACACCTAATCTCCAATAATATTACAATCTGAAAATTCACTCAATTCATTATGTCAAAAAACAAGGAAAATAAGAGCTAAGGTGCCTATTTATACTATTACAAAACAAAGACTAAAATACCCTTAATGAAGGGTGCTCCTTTGGAGTGTAAAAAAAAAGTCTTAAAGGACCATAATAGCCCTAACAATGGGCGCCTCTTGAGTGTCCAATTATAGTGTACAAGGTCCATCTTGTCTTTCAAGTAAGGCGCCTCTTGAGTGTAATGGTTCCCTTCTCCTCTTTCGACTTGCCAAGGCTTTAAAAGGCTCCAAACACTTACCAATTTCGAAGCTTGAACCTTTGACAATACCTTGTACTCTTTTATGCTCTTCATGCTTGTATCACTTGTGGTATAGGTAACAGATAAGGTTTGTTATGCAAGTATTAATGGTGTAGATGGAATTATAGATGCTGCCCATACAGTTTAATGTGATGCGACCAAGTTAACGTCGATACAACTATTTAAACATGGGATCATAAGCTAGTATTTGAATCTGAAGTTCAAAGTGACCAAGTATGTATAAGTTGAAGGTTAGATTAAAGGGATTAGGAGCTGAAAATAGAGCAAAATATTGAGGTGCTTGCTTGACTTAATTAAGCTAGTAGGTGAGTCACCTACTTGAGCTATTTGGACCAAATTAATGGACTCATGGCAATGGACCAGATTTGGGCCTATACTAATGTACTCATTTGGGCCCAAATTGAATAGAAGAGGAAGAAAATGGATAAATGGACCAACACACAAATCTGCGAAGGCCCAAATATAATTGAGCCCAACTAAGAAATTAAGTAAGTAGGTGCATCACCTACTTTGAATTTTTTAGCAGCTTGGACCCTTACGTAGGTGCATCACCTACTTGGACTAATTTGTGGCTGAAAATGAGGTTAATAAGAGAAGTTCTAGAGGGACCAATATAAGATCAATATTGCTGGCCATTCTACTCATTTTAAACACAATATTCAGCCTTTTAAATTTCAACTTTCTCTCTTTCTTAACAAGGATAAGAACAGCAGCCCTAAAATTCCTTCTAGGGTTCTTGAAGAAACCCTCACCTTTGCAGCCCAAGGTAAGGGAAAACACTTTAGTTTTTGTTTAATTATCTCATGGAAGATTAGGAAAAGATGTTATAAGTGCTTAACTATAAATATATGGCAGAATATAGAACAAGCAATCTGCTCACGTTTCTTTGATATTAAGGAACTTCTCTCTTCTTCTTTGGTTTAAAGTGTGAAGAAAAGTTCAGGTTCTTGAAGAGTTCAATTAAAAGAATAAGTTGCAGAATTGAGGTATGGTGACTGCTCCATTTTGTTCTCCTTGTATGCGAATTTGAACGAGAATTATGGATGTGTTGTTATTGAGAACTCAAGAGATGATGAGTTCAATAATGGATTACTACAATAAAAGGGATTTGGGACTATTTTGTGGACTATTTTGTATGTATATATTCTAGGTTGTCAGGCTGAAGTTGGAGAAAGGTGTGACTAGTTTGAATTAAAATAGGCAAAATGACCTTCTGGGCCCCCTGTACTATGTCGGTTTTGTAAGTTGAACACTTCTTCTACTTACGTGGTTGTCATCCGAACCCTTCAACTCAATAAAATTCAACAACCCTTTGACCGTTGACTTAATCTATGTGGCCTTAAAAGTGCTGACTAGGCTAAAACGCGTGTAATCACGTGCGTATGAGAGAGTGAGGCATATTTTTTCAGCTTTTTAAATTTAAAAATAATTTTAAAAATTAAAAAAGAATATTTTTTAAAAATTTAACATTTTTTCAGCTTTTTAATTTTTAAAATATTTTTAAAAATTTTAAAAATAATATTTTTTTTAAAAAAACCTCCCCTCCCCCAGCCCCTTCCAACACCCCACCCCCTCCCCCACCATCCCCGCACCCCATCCACCAAACCACCACCGCCCCCACCCCATCCACTAGTCTAGTCCACCATCGCCCCCACCCCATCCTCCAATCCAGTCCACCATCGCCCCCCACCCCATCCACCAGTCCACCATTGTTCCTCACCCCATCCAGCACCCTCCCCGTCCCCCACCCCGTTCCCCCGTCCTCTACCCTCTCCTCACCCCTACCCCATCTTCCACCCTCCCCAACCAACACAACCATCACCACACTAGCGTTCTACCCCCACCCCACTGCAGCATCACAAAAACCATGGAGTCAATTCAAACCAAACACCATGGAATCAATTAAAAAAAAAGAACCTCAAATTTTAATTTCATTTCAATTTTACCATGGAATCATAATCTACTAACAAAATCTCAAAGACATATGTTACTCTTAATTTAACTGATCAAACAAATTCAAGAAAAAAATACAGCCAAAGATGTTCATTACTTTACCATGGAATCATCTGCTAACAAAAAAAATCTAAAATTTCACACCAAATAACTAAAATATACAGTAAATAAAATGGGTATTATGGATCTTGAATTCATATGAAATTTGTTTTTATAAAATCTAATAATTTTAATTGCATTTTTTGATTCATGAGAAGTAGAATAAAGAAAAGAAGAGAAACACAAGAGAATAAAAAAAGAAGAGAAGAGAAAGAGAGTAGAAATAGAAGAAGAAAGAGCGAGAGAGAAGGAGAAGAATCGGGGAAAGAGAAAGAAAAGGGGAAGAGAGAGAAGAGAGGAAGAAGGTGGGAGTGGGGGGATTGTTTTTATTTATTTATTTATTTTAATATTTAATATTTTTATATATAAAAATAATGTGGAAGATGACATGGCAGCTGACGTGGCGAGAGTGTATTACACTTACCCAAAAAGTGTTTAAAATATTACTTTTTCGTGGGTTCAAGGGTTCATTCTATTCCTCCTTATAGAATGGCCCCTGCAGAATTACGTGAATTGAAGAAACAATTAAAAGATTTGTTAGAAAAGGGTTTCATAAGGCCTAGTATATCTCCTTGCGGCGCACCCGTGTTATTTGTACGTAAGAAAGATGGCACATTGAGAATGTGTATTGATTATCGATAATTAAATAAAGTGACAATTAAGAACAAATATTCCCTTCCTAGAATTGATGATTTGTTTGATCAGTTACAAGGTGCTAAGTGTTTCTCAAAGATTGACTTAAGGTCAGGTTATCACCAACTGAGAGTAAAGAAGAAAGACATACCTAAAACGGCTTTTCGAACGTGATATGGTCATTTTGAGTTTTTAGTTATGTCATTTGGGCTAACTAATGCACCAGCAGCTTTCATGGATTTGATGAATAGAGTGTTTAAGCCATTCTTGGATGTATTTGTTATCGTATTTAAAGATGATATTCTGGTGTATTCAAGATTAGAAGAAGACCATGCTAATCATTTGCGACAGGTGTTACAAATCCTTCGCGATCGTAAGTTGTATGCAAAGTTCTCCAAATGTGAGTTTTGGTTAAAATCGGTAGCATTCTTGGGTCATATTCTATCCGATGAAGGAATAAGAGTTGATTCTCAAAAGATAGAGGCAGTGAAGAACTGGCCAAGACCCATGATGCCTATGGAGGTTCGTAGCTTCCTAGGCTTGGCAAGTTATAATAGAAAGTTCGTTGAGGGGTTTTCTTCTATTTCTGCACCTTTAACAAAGTTAACACATAAAGAAGCTAAGTTTCAATGGGATGAAAAATGTGAAAGAAGTTTTCAAGATTTGAAGAATAAGTTGACTTCTACACCCATATTAGTACTTCCAGATGGCACGGAAGGTTATGCGGTATATTGTGACGCTTCAGGAGTTGGCTTAGGATGTGTTTTGATGCAACATGGTAAAGTAATAGCTTACGCGTTAAGACAATTGCGGCCACATGAGAAGAATTATCCAACACATGATCTTGAGCTAGCAGCAGTTATATTTGCCTTAAAAATATGGCACCACTATTTGTATGGGGTACATGTCAATATATACCGACCACAAGAGTTTGCAGTACCTCTTTAACCAGAGGGACCTAAACTTGAGGCAGCGAAGATGGCTTGAGTTGTTAAAAGACTATGATGTTGATATCTTATATCATCCGGGCAAAGCAAATGTGGTAGTCGATGCACTAAGTCGTAAGGCGATGGCAAGTAATTATAGGCAGCCCATGGAAAGGCAAGGGATAGCTAAGGATCTACACCAATTAGCTAGCTTAGGGGTTTGCCTTATTGAATCTTCAGATAGAGACGTTATTGTGCAAAATGCAGCAGAATCCTCATTAGTAGCCGAAGTTAAAGTGAAACAATACATAGATCCTATTCTTTTACAGCTTAAGGAAAATGTACAACAAGGTGTAACAAAGGCATTTGAGCTTACAGAAGAGGGAATACTTCGATGCCAAAACAGATTGTGTACCTAATGTAGATGGGCTAAGAAAGAAGATTATGATGGAGGCATATCATTCAAGATATTCTATCCATCCTGGTTCAAGTAAAATGTATCATGACTTGAAAGAGGTATATTGGTGGGGCGACATGAAGAAGAACATTGCAGAATTTGTAGCTGAATGTCCAAATTGTCAACAAGTCAAAGTGGAGCACCAAAAGCCAGGAGGTTATAAGCAGCTTATGGAGCTCCCAACTTGGAAGTGGGATATGATTAACATGGATTTCATCACTGGTCTGCCTCGCTCATCTCAAAAGTTTGATTCTATATGGGTAATAGTTGATAGACTCACCAAATTAGCACACTTTCTACCGGTTAAGACTACGTACACAGCTGAAGAGTATGCAAAATTATATATTAAAGAGATAGTTCGGCAGCATGGAGTCCCAATCTCTATTATATCTGATAGGGGAGCTCAATTTACCGCACATTTTTGGAGGTCATTCCAGAAGAGTTTAGGAACGCAAGTGAGTTTAAGTTCAGCTTTTCACCCTCAAACGGATGGCCAGGCGGAACGTATAATCCAAACATTAGAGGATATGTTGCGTGCTTTTGTATTGGACTTCAAAGGTAGTTGGGATGATCATTTGCCACTAATTGAGTTTGCATACAACAATAGTTATCACTCGAGTATCAAAATGGCACCTTATGAAGCTTTATATAGCAGAAAGTGTAGATCACCAATTGGGTGGTTTGAAGTGGGTGAAACTACCTTATTTGGGCCAGATCTTGTTCATCAAGCTATAGAAAAAGTTAAGGTGATACAACAACGATTAGAAACAGCTCAAAACCTTGAAAGCTATGCTCGTTTCCTATGCCAAGTTTGATGGATACTTGTTTAAAGGTAGACGATTATGTGTACCCTCCAGTTAAGACTACGTACACAGCTGAAGAGTATGCAAAGGCCCAATAGTTTTTAATCTACAAAGGCCCAATAGTTTTTAATCTACAAAGGCCCAATATAATGGGAAAGTAGGTGCATCACCTACTTGATAAATTATGGCCCAAAAATGACCAAGAAAGTCGGACCAGAGCAGCTCTTTATAAGGGGAATAAAACCAGCCCTTATAGCTCATTTTAACTAGCCAAAAAAAAGAACAGCTTTCAAGATTTTCTCTTCTGTTCTCTCTTAGCTATGCAACAGCCCTAAAATTCCACTAGGGTTCTTTGGAAACCTTCCTTCCAAGTTAAAGGTAAGTGAACAAATCATGAGCACATCTTAAGAATACTATAAGGACTATGTTCTCCATGATTAAACTAGAAGATATCCCTTTTTAATTTTGGCAGTCCCTTTATCCTTGATTATTAAGAGATTTTTCTCTTCACTTTTGGTTTGTGAGTAAAGGGATCAAGCTATTGATACATTAAGGGAATAAAATACCACCGAAATTAAGGTATGGCTACTGTCCATTTTTTCCCTTTTCCTATATACGTGTGTTGGTTGAGGATTGTGTATATGTTGTTGTTAAGAACTCAAGGGATGATGAGTTCTATTTCTGGTTGTGATACGAGAAATACAAGGGAAGCACGAAACAAACACTCAAAACAGTCCACAAGTTCAAGAGAACCGAGGACCCTTTGAATGACCCCTCTCGGATTCAAGATCTACAACAAGAACACAATGTAATGAGGTGATTAACACCTATTTTCAGCGGACAACACACTAGATTAACAACACGAGAATGAAGAACATGAAGAACAATAACAATATTATTAAGAGACAACAATCACACGGCTACAAGATAATGTAGAGATAGATAGTGAGACATAAACTACAATAAGACCCAAGAACCCAAAGATATATTAAATCTAAGGACCCGTAGAACTTACGATAGCAACACCACACTCTTACGGTGACCACCAAGGGAATGACTCGCCTCAAGATCTACCGTTTCCAAACAAAGATCAATATTGGCTTTTCCAAGCCCTATGCTAAAGATGACTTTTCCAAGTCCTACCACTAAGTGTGTTACACTCTCAAAAGAGAGAGAATATGTTTTCAATTCTTCATTCTCCAAAAACTACTGAAAATAAGACTAAGGGGACCTATTTATACTATATTACAAATGAAGACAAAAGACCACTTTGCCCTTAATGAGAGGGGCGGCCATGGTGTGTAAATACACCATGTGTAATGTCCAAAATACCCTTAATTAAGGCCCAAAAGTCGTGAGTCCTCAACCTTAAATTCTCCAAGCAATCTTCCACACGCGAGATTGCTTTAAGTTATGCTCAAAACGGGTCCTCCATGCACGTTCTTGTTTTCTCGAGGTGACCAAGTCTTGAGTCTCTATGTGTTGGCCTCCAAAAATGTCATCAAAAGATAAGAAGGCCATTTGTCGGGTCCTCCCCTTCTTGAAAAGGATTCGACCTCGAATCCAAACCTTGCAAAACCGAAGAGAGGACAAACAAATACAAAATCCTCATGGCATGAGGGTTAGGGTTAGCATAACAAATCATCTCAACATGCCAAGGTTGCACATACTTGCAATATAACCAAGAATCCTTTGAAAGGAATATTAAAAACTCAATAAAAGATGTACAAAGGATTTGGTTACAGGATACATCAAAAGTAACACTTTTCTTGTCATGTTGACCAAGCAACAAGTTTGGTGCACCAACATCACCATTTCTAAATTTGGCACCGGGGTCAAATGGGAAAAGTGGCCATAGACACGGGTCTCGACAACACTTCCCTTTCCCGTGGTCTACACCTAAACTAAATGACATACTCTCTACAATAACATACATATCATCCAAATCAAATAGAGAGTAGAGAAAGGTATCACTCAAATCGACTTCTACTAAGGTGCCCTCATGTGTGTACTCACTACTAGTTTCCCAATAATCACTATGAGTACTCTCAACAATGAAATCACACAAAGTAGAAGAAGAAGTAGCTTCCGCAACTACACATTCCTTACCCTTAAGAGTACTCTCATCTTCCAAGAAGAGATTTCCCTCTTTAGGAGGAATGTTGTCACACCATAGTGGGTTAGCATATAGGCTATAGCTTCCAAGGTAAGCTATACCGTCATTTTCACCACTAGGTTCATTAGAAGTGTTTAAATCATCTTCAAACAAGACATTACACCTAAAGAGAGTGTGTTCTACCTCACGGACAGATTTGGAATAAGCAAGTTCCTCGCACTCTAAATGATCAATATCAGGTTTCAAGGATGTTCCAAACACAAGATTACCCCAAGAAGAGATCTCGGGTTCACTCCCACTTTGTTGACCAACATTTTCAAATACTTCACTCACTTGAGTCCTATTAAGCACATCACACACATACTCAAGTGGGGAACAATTTTCACAAACAAGTTGATCAACACCAATTACACAAGACGATGTACTTCCGTTCAACATATAAGCTTCAACACTAGGTGGACATAAATTAATCTTACAAGAAGAGTCAATTTCGTCATCAATAGGATCAACTAGTGTATCCAAACTCACAATATGTACATCATCAACAAGAGGCACGGAATCATTAGACTCATAAATAAGTAAGCTACTACTCACACTCAATGGCTTACTAGCCACACAATTGTCATTCACATGCACTAAAGTGTAAGAGTTAGCTATTTTACCTTTAAGATCTTGAGTAGACTCTTCCTTGCCGTGAGGTGAAGGACCTCCACAAGCTTGGGCAGCAACTTCCTTTTGGCATTGTTCGCCTTCGCTTGCCATGTTGGTACCTACACAAATGTCCTTAGAAATGGAAGGACAACCAATGTTAGCACGGTTTGGTGGCAATCCCCTCACTTCGCTCCACATATCCTCTCCTTTTTCCACTCTCGGATTGCCACCTTGCACTCCCTTACGCCTCTCAATCTTTTGTCTCTCCTCATAAATCGGATTGGAGTAGGTAAACATTTCTCTTTGCGGTTTGGGTAGCAAGTATGTTATGAGGCGATTTCCCCATTGGTCTCTTACAATATTAGGCCAATTTTGCACGTTAGGAACTTGATGTCGTGCAAACCAATCGGCACCCAAGCTCATATGACCGTAGGTTAAGGAAAAAACATCGCACCACACCTCCTCATGGTAATCAAATTGGGAGAAGACAACTTTTACCCTCTCGGTAACCGTGAACTCGCCCAAGTAGTATGGAACAAGTAAAGGCTCTCGCAATAACCCCAAGTAATTAACCATGGACGGAAGAATGTAGTTTCCATAGTACCTATCATTCAACACCATAAGGCAGCCCGGTATCCCACAAATAGTCACCTTTCCGGAGTGTACACTCCTTCTTGGATCTACATTATAAGGCATACGAGTACCCCTTAGTTTTGGAGATGCATATCCTCTTCTTCTCATTGGACAACCTCCACTAGAGCTAGTATAACCATTCACACTATATCGACTTTGATAAGAAGTACTACAAGGTGGAGAATATGGATCTTCATACTCCTCACGTGTACCCTCATCATAGCTCTCATAAGCTTTGCAAACAAAAGGGTTATACCTAACACCAAATCTAGGTTCGGAGTAAGAAGTGTAAGACTCCTCACATGCCCCAACATCATCATAAGATCCATCACGAGGTCCTACATCATCGCCAAAGTTACCATAAGCACTAGGCACTTCGTTCACCTCATTTTCTCCCTTAAAACAGTAACTTTCAAATCTGCCCAAGTCTCGATCATGGCTATTTTCATAGCCTCCGCAATCTCCCTCAACTTCGTAGCCATAAAACCCTTCACTACAATCATAGTCTCCCATGTTGTAGTCACAATAATCCCCGGCTATCGAAGACATGTTCCCCTTATATCACCCTTTAAACCTACAAAATGAACAAACAAGATTAGTAGTAAAGCTCCTCACCAACACTCGTATACACTCACCTTTCTGATTCTCACAATTGGAGCGGCGAATATTGAAAGTTGCTTATACTCCGGTAGTCAATAGGATGTCAATTCTACTTGGCGGCCGGAATAGATTCTTGTTTGATCGACTCAAGACACGAAAATAAAATTCACTTACGAACTTGAAACAAAGAAGTTACTACGAGTTAAAAATGAGAAAAGCACACAAACAACGAAGACACGAAGAAACGGATTCAATAATTAATCTACAACTAAGTAGGTGATTACTAGTTGTTAATTAATTCTAGAATCAAGACATGAAACTAATGAAACAAAAGATGAAACTAAGAATCTAAAATTTTGAGCTCGGAAATATTGCGTGAACAGTAGCAGTGATGACATGGCAGTCACGTATTGGTTTCGGTCCCACACACTTTTGTTGTCCAATTTCAAGTCTTGGTCAATTTTTCAATTTGGACTTTGGTGGAATTTGTTTAAGGAGGGAAATTCAAACAAGTCTTGGAGCCCTTTTCAATTTCAAGTTTTCAAGACTTGACTTTATTGTACTTCTCCTTAAAACATGGATCCGTAAATCATGGAAAAGTGTTGGAAAGTGGTTGAGACTTGATTGATAGGTCTTTGTTGGTTGTAGTGTCTTTCAAGACTAACAAATGATACACCCTTTTCCTTCAACTTTTTAGATTTAGCATTCACTTTATCTTCAACAATATATGAAGGTGGTGATGAACATCAAGAACAACAACAACAACAACAAGAACTACAACAATAATCTTCAAGGACACCAACAATTTTTCACACGGCCAACTCCAATCCACAATAACAATATCTCCAACACTTGGCCAAGACAACTACAACTTCAACAAAATGGTTTTCAATCCACCAATTAACAACAATATCACGTGGCCAAGCTTATAACAACAACAAGATGAAAACCACAAGGCCAAAACAGTCCACCACAATGGCCAAGCTTATGTTCACAACAACCTTTCAACAAGTTCAAGCTCAAGTTTAGATCTAGACTCAAAGTGTTAGTGGACAAGAAAACTAACACTAGGAACAACAAAACAAACAAGAACACTATTAGATCTAGACATACAACAACAAATCTCGGCCAAGACACAACAAGAACACGATTTTGGCCAAGAACACAAACACGGACAGATTGCTATTTTTCTGGAAATTTCAGTTTTCCTTTTTTTTTTTTTTTTTTTTTTAACAAGAAAGCCCAAGATTGATCTTGTAGGAACAAGATCAAGCCATGCTTTGATACCAAATGATACAAGAAATACAAGGGAAGCACGAAACAAACACTCAAAACAGTCCACAAGTTCAAGAGAACCGAGGACCCTTTGAATGACCCCTCTCGGATTCAAGATCTACAACAAGAACACAATGTAATGAGGTGATTAACACCTATTTTCAGCGGACAACACACTAGATTAACAACACGAGAATGAAGAACATGAAGAACAATAACAATATTATTAAGAGACAACAATCACACGGCTACAAGATAATGTAGAGATAGATAGTGAGACATAAACTACAATAAGACCCAAGAACCCAAAGATATATTAAATCTAAGGACCCGTAGAACTTACGATAGCAACACCACACTCTTACGGTGACCACCAAGGGAATGACTCGCCTCAAGATCTACCGTTTCCAAACAAAGATCAATATTGGCTTTTCCAAGCCCTATGCTAAAGATGACTTTTCCAAGTCCTACCACTAAGTGTGTTACACTCTCAAAAGAGAGAGAATATGTTTTCAATTCTTCATTCTCCAAAAACTACTGAAAATAAGACTAAGGGGACCTATTTATACTATATTACAAATGAAGACAAAAGACCACTTTGCCCTTAATGAGAGGGGCGGCCATGGTGTGTAAATACACCATGTGTAATGTCCAAAATACCCTTAATTAAGGCCCAAAAGTCGTGAGTCCTCAACCTTAAATTCTCCAAGCAATCTTCCACACGCGAGATTGCTTTAAGTTATGCTCAAAACGGGTCCTCCATGCACGTTCTTGTTTTCTCGAGGTGACCAAGTCTTGAGTCTCTATGTGTTGGCCTCCAAAAATGTCATCAAAAGATAAGAAGGCCATTTGTCCCGTATCAGGTTGCCATATTAAGGGGTATTTGGGGCTGTTTTGGATCGGTTTTATGTATGTATGTTGGGGGCTTCTTGGTTGACATTGGGGGAATGGTGTGAATAATTTCCATTGAAAGGTAGAAGAAGAGTATAATGGTACACCACCAAATTGAATGTCGCTTAAGTTTACTGCCCACATCACTTGATATACTGTTTTGAGAGTACAATAATGATGAAACTGTTAAGGGGATCTTATAAGAAGTTACATCATGTGTGAATGTAATTGGAGAAGAACGAGGTTGAGAGAACACCCTTGGATTAGTTGATTGTGGATTACTGCCCGGTTACTGTTTTAGTAAGTTTAAATGCCTTGAATATGTTAATTAGCTACTAATACTAGTCTTATACTATTGTAGATTAGTAATCTAAAAGGAAAGACGTTAAGTGAAAGTGTGATCAGTTGTGCAGCAAGGTATGTATGGTTCATTGATCCTACTCTTTGGCATGAATCTAACTCCTTTGTTACAAAGTAAGCTTCCTAAGCATTCTTCCTTTCAAGTTATACATAACTACAGCGTACAACCCCCAAGGTGGTTAACAACCTTATTCTAACTTGTCGAGTTGTTAAAGTACCTAAAGATGTGTTTGTTACTAGATCTGTCCATTTCCTTTCTAAATACTAGTATGATATGGGTACTTTCAGAAATAAGCCTTACGAGTTGTTCTCTTAGTTAACATGACCCATGATGTTAGCTAAGCTCTTATGTGTTATATTTCTATTATTGTTGTATTCGACCTCATTGCTATTGCATCTAGTGCATATTTGCACACCTTTTGCTACTGGTCCAAAGTTCCAAATCTAATACATGACTACCAAAACAACTTTAAAGATAAAAAGAGTGATCTGAAGTGAGTCTATATCTTTTGGGTGGTATCCCAGGGGTGGAAGAAACACCTAGCATGGGTCGATCCTAATATTATGGGTGGTATCCCAGGGGCAAAAGGAAAGCCTAGCATGGGTCGATCTCGATTTGTATACTTATGAGGAACGTATCCCAGGGGTTAAAATGCCTAGCATGGGTCATCCTCTTTTACAACTGATCAGCTGGCCATTTGTATTATGCCTTATAATCTTATAAAGTAAAGAAGAATAAAGCAATGTAAAGGATGTAATGTACATGATCCCATAAGCATAAGCAAAGTTGGTATTCTATCCTTATCTTTATAGTCATATATTGATAACTGATTTTGTTGAGATCTTGTCTTATTTATAGTCATTTCATGCCGTACATGCTCAGTACACTCTTTGTATTGACACCCTTCGTGGGGGACACTAAGTTTCATGCCGCAGGTACAGGTACTCTAGCTAGTAGACCACCCCAGTAGAAGCACAGGACATCTAGCTGCTATTGGTGAGCTCCAAGTTGATTCGGAGCTTTCCGCGTCTGTTATAAATTTTGGTATTGTGTAGTAGTTATGAGCAAGGCAGGGGTTTGTCCCGACCTTAACTAAGTGTCCAGGTGTCTTTTAGAGGCTTGGCAGACTATGTGAAAAGTGTGGTAGTATTGTGTTCTTTTAACGTTGTGGCCCCAACGACAAAGTCTTGTATATGTAGGTTTGGACGTACTTACGTGGTTTGATTTATCAATGCATCTTATCCATACTAGCATAAGCTTTGAATGCAATAATTATATGCACGAAAAGTACATGGTTAAGAGTTGGTTCTCCCAAAATGGGTGCCTGTCCGCCCCAATGGAATTGGAGGCGTGACAAATCAGCTTGTGACAAAGTTTTTCAAGTTAATGATATCTCGGAAGAAAAGAAAAGTTGTTATGCCATAGCTCATTTTGAGGGTTATGCCAACACTTGGTAGGAGTACGTCAAGCGTTTTGGTGATGAATTAGTTGATGGGCAGCCACCACCTTGGTTTCGGTTAAGGTACTTGATGAGGCAACGGTACCTTCCCGAGAGTTATCGCCATGAATTGCTTGCTAGATTGTACAACTTGCGTCAAGGCAATAAAATTGTGATGGCATATTATGATGACTTTCAACAACTCATGTTGAAGCTTGATCATCGTGGGAAACAAATCAGTCATGACATCATCCGGTTCAAGTATGGGTTGAACAAAGAGATCTCCACTCATTTGACACTTCACAAATTTGATACCGTTGAAGGTATTTTCCAAGCGGCTCTTGAGATTGAAAGGGAGCTTAAAGAGAGGTCGTCGCTCAAGGCAAGGGGACAATCCATCTCGGGTTGTCCTAGAAGCAAGGATGTGGTTCAATCCTCTTCGGGTTGGCCCAAAAACAAGGACCAACCCGCCACTACAAGGCTGCCCGAGCCCAAAATAGTCCACAAAATTCCTCTAAAATAAGAAGTTCACAAGTATCCAAACCCAAAAGGATTCGAATGATTCAAGTGCCAAGGTTGGGGACATAAATCCAATAAATGTCCCAATCAACGCAACGTGCTACTGCAGGAAGGGAGATTGTATTACCTTGGTGAGGAGGTGGGTCTTGAAAAAGAGGAGGATGAGGCCGAGCCTCAAGATGGAGAGGAAACTGGAAATAGGCCACTTGATGATAATGATGATGGTGAAGTTATTTACCCATAAGAAGGGGAGTGTGTTGTTCCAAACTTTGTAGTTAGACGCGCTATGATTAGTAAGGCAATAGACGACCCTAGCCAAAGGGAAAATCTATTCCATACTAAATACCTTGTAAAGGGGAATGTGTGCACTTTGGTGATTGATAGTGGTAGTTGTGCGAATGTCGTTAGTATCGCTATGGTGAACTTTCTGAAATTACCAACTACACTTCATACTAGCCCTTACAAGTTGCAATGGTTGAACGAATGCGGTGAATTAAAGGTCATGAGGCAATGTGTGATACGGTTTAAGGTAGGGAACTACCAAGACGAAGTGCTTTGTGATGTGATACCAATGCAAGCATGTCATTTGTTGTTAGGTAGACCTTGGCAATATGATAGGTCTACCAAACATGATGGGAGGACCAACCGATATTCACTTGAGAAGGATGGTCGAAATGTCACTCTTTATCCTCTTTTGCCATCACAAGTGAATGAATTACATCAAAAGATGAGAGAGTTGAAGGAGAAGGGAAAGAAACCCGAAAATGGTGAAAAGGAGGGGAAAACCGTGGGTGGGGCAGCAGGGATTTCCGGGACTGCCTCAACATCAAATGGGCAAGAAAACATGGTGATGTTGGCTAAAAAGAAGGAACTCTTCTTGGATTATGATGTGGACATGCCTATGCTTCTTTTGGCTAATTGTTTTAATACTAACCCCACTAATTCTTCTATTTCTCCTTTGATTTCTTGTGTGTTGTAGGATTATGAAGATGTATTTCCCAAAGAACTTCCGCAAGGATTGCCCCCACCTCGGGGAATTGAGCATCAAATTGACTTTGTGCCAGGCTTACAATTGCCAAATAAGCCGGCTTACAGGAGCAATCGGACACCAAAGAATTGCAGCGTCAAGTTGAGGAACTCCTCAACAAAGGGTATATCAAGGAGAGCATGAGTCCGTGTGCGGTTTTGGTGCTACTGGTGCCTAAGAAAGACAGAACATGGCGTATGTGTGTGGACTGTCAAGCCATCAATAAGATTACGATAAAATATGTCACCCTATCCCTAGGTTAGATGATATACTTGATGAATTGAATGGTTCATGTTTATTTTCCAAGATTGATTTAAGGTGTGGCTATCACCAAATAAGAATCCAACCCGATGATGAATGGAAAACCACCTTCAAGACTAAATTTGGTCTCTATGAATGGATGGTTATGCCATTCGGCCTAACAAATGCTCCAAGTAGTTTCATGAGGCTAATGAATCATGTGATGAAGCCATTTATTGGAAAGTTTGTTGTTGTTTACTTTGATGATGTCTTGGTCTATAGTAAGTCAATTGATGAGCATGTGATGCATTTACAATGTGTGTTTGATGTCCTTAGAAAGGAAAGGTTGTATGCAAATCTGGAGAAGTGCTCTTTTGGTGTTAATGAAGTTGTTTTCTTGGGTTTTGTTGTTAGTTCAAGAGGGGTCGAAGTGGATGAGTCCAAGATAGATGCTATCGAAAATTGGCCAACCCCACAAACCATTAGCGAAGTAAGAAGCTTCCACGGGTTAGCTAGTTTTTATAGAAGGTTTGTCAAAAGATTCAGCACCATAGCCGCTCCTTTGACCGCGGTCATTCGAAAAGACCAACCCTTCAAGTGGGGTGAAGAGCAAGCTAAGGCTTTTGAAACCTTGAATGCTATGCACGTTTCCGCGCCTTTATTACAATTTCTCAACTTGGATAAGACATTCGAAGTTGAGTGTGATGCTAGTAAAGTGGCATAGGGGCTGTTTTGATGCAAGATTTAAAACCCATTGCTTATTTTAGTGAAAAGCTCAAAGGAGCAACTCTAAACTACTCCACGTACGATCTAGAGTTGTATGCCTTGATTCGAGCTTTGGCCACTTGGCAGCACTATTTGTGGCCCAAGGAGTTCGTGATCCGAACTGACCATGAATCCTTGAAGCATCTTCAGGCACAAGACAAGCTTAACAAGCGGCATGCAAAATGGATTGAGTTTCTTGAAACCTTTCTTTATGTTATTCATTGCAAAAAGGGTAAGGACAACGTAGTAGCCGATGCTTTGTCTAGAAAACATGTTTTTGTGTCAACATTATCTTCAAAATTAATGGGTTTTGAGAGTTTGAAAGAATTGTATCCCGAGGACCCTCACTTTTCTCCTATCTTTAGGGAATGCAAAGAAATGGGCAGGGACAAGTGGGATTAATCAAGGGGTTCAAATCCCTATGCCAAGTTTGATGGATACTTGTTTAACGGTAGACGATTATGTGTACCCTCCAGTTCTTGGAGAGAGTTATTTGTATGGGGTAGGCTTAGAACCAAGTTGTTATTCTCTACATCTTGCCACCCACAAACTGATGGTCAAACGGAAGTAGTAAATAGGATTTTGGGTGCTATGCTACGTTCCATGGTAAAAGGAAAATTGACTTCTTGGGAGGAACACCTACCATTGATTGAGTTTGCATATAACCGTGCCATCCACTCAAGTACGGGAATAAATCCCTTTGAGTGCATATATGGCCTCAACCCCCTTACCCCTTTGGATTTAACTCCTTTGCCTAGTGATGGTATGATTAGCTTAGATGGAAGCAAGCGGGCAGATTCGATGAAGAAGTTACATGAGAAGGTGCGGCTTCGACTTGAGAAGAAAAATCAAGACATTGCAAGGAGAGTCAACAAGGGGAGAAAGAAACTCATTCTTGAACCGGGAGATTGGGTGTGGGTTCACCTTAGAAAGGATAGGTTTTCGTCTCAAAGAAAGTACAAATTGATGCCAAGAGGTGATGGTCCATTCTAAGTACTTGAAAGGATCAATGATAATGCCTACAAGATTGACCTTCCCCCGAAATACCAAGTGCACAACACTTTCAACGTGTGTGATCTTTCTCTAGTGGATGCGGTTGAGGATGACCAAATATTGAATTTGAGATTAAATTCCTCTCAAGATGGAGAGGATGATACGGGTGTACAAAGCTGTCCAATACGTTCTTGACCATTCACACGAAGCCAAGCTCGGGAGTTCAAAAACTACAAACCATGTTCATGCAAATGGCTGCGTGTGAGTTGGTACTTGATCCGCCAAAGAGCTTCAATGTTTTTAAGTGTGAAAATGAGCCTTGAAGTGTAATAAATTACACTCTAAGGGAACCCTATGACTGAAGGGTAGGAAGGTCATTTGTCCTTCATTTTGTGTGTAATATAAATAGATGCTATTAGGGTTATTTTCAGCACTTAGTTCATTCTTCATATTTCACAACAAGAAGTCTTGTAACATTGAATATTTCTCTCTCTCTTGTTCTTGAGAGTAGAACCTGAAATCTGTCCAACAAGTGTAGTTACACTTGTGTTGTTTCTTGGCTAGAAACTTAAGATCTTGATGTTCATGAGTTCCTCTTGGTCTAAGTAAGAACTTGGTACTGAAATCTTTTGGTCTTAGGGTCCTTTCTTCAAGTTAGGGTTCATAGATTCTAAGATATCTTTGTGTCAAGTTACTATCTTTCATTTTGTACTCTTGAAACTTTGCAGTAACTCAGTGAAGCCGTGTGGGGCTGATTTTCGATTCACTATAGTTACTGCCATTTGTTGTTCTTATTGTTAACATTGTACTCTTTGTAATCTATCATCTTGTGTTGTCGAACCATTGTTTAATGTTTTTGTTATCTTCTTGTTCTCCTTGTGTAGCTACTATTTTGGTGTTGGTATTTCTTCAAAATTTTGTGATTGTTGTTGTCTTCACATAATGGAGTTGTTATCTTCAAGCTCTCGGAGTTGTAGTGTGTTTGGACTGATTTTGTGACAGATTTGATACGCTCCAAGTTAGTAGTGTATCAAAGGTGGCCATTTGACTCATATCAGGCCTTTACGACTATGGGTGCCTGTTTTCCCCAATAGGATTTGAGGCATGACAAACTTTGAGATCAATAGTGGCACAATGTTTGATGAGGCCACTTGAAGAGGTAATGAAACAATTGTGCTTTATGATTCCTAATACAAGGGTAGCCTTACCTTTTGGACTTAGTGATACCATTAATACCTATGTAGTTTCTTTATCTCTTGATACTTGTCATAGCTATTTCCTTTGTAACATTCTTACTAAGTTTTTCATGACTAAGACAAAGGATTCGTGGTTATATCTCAAGTATATACCACCTTGGCATGATAAAGTTTTTTGTTGTACTAACCCTAAACCTCATGCCATGAGATAGTTGTGCTTGTTTGTTCTCTCTTTAGTTTTGCAAGGTATGGATTTGAGGTCGAATCCTTTTCAAGAAGGGGAGGATGATACAAGCCAAAATTGCCATCTATGCTTTTGAAGACATCATTGGAGGCCAATGCATAAGGACTCAAGACTTGGTCACCTCGAGGACACAAGAACATGCATGAAGGACCCATTTTGAGCATGACATAAAGCAAACCCGTGTGTGGTAGATTGTGTGGGGGCTTACCTTTGATGCCAACCCAAGTCCACAGGTGTTGAAGCATGACCCCTTGGTTTTGGAGCATTAAAGAAGCACCCTTCATTAAGGGTATTTTAGGGATTACACTTATTGGAAAGATACTCCATGACCACCCCTTTCATTAAGGGTATTTTGCCCATTTTGCTATGTAATAAGCTAGCCTATAAATAGTCTTCTATTAGGTTATTTGCTCTTTAGTTGATTATTGATATTTGAAAGATTGCTTCTTCCCTCTTTGAGAGTGTGGTTTAGGATATTTTTTTAGACGCTTTGTAGACTAATGTAAAGTTATGGCAGTATTATATTGGTTAGAACCTTTGGTTGTCATAGTTACATGCCTGAGAAGTACAAGGTTATGAATTGGTTCTCTCGGGCCTTTACGGCTACGGGTGCCTGTCCGCCCCAATAGGAGTTGAGGCGTGATAAAAGTGGTATCAGAGCAGGTCGTCCTAGGGTGTCTACAAAGCCGTGTCTATATAGAGTCTTGTTTATGGGCGTGTTGTGCACCACATCTATAAACAGGAGGCTATGGGATATTTAGTGGTTGTCTCATTTTCTTAATATCTTAGATCGTGCAATAGAGCCCGTGTTGTAGGTAAAGTCATATTTAACCATTAAACCTATTTTTTCCTCTTATTATATAGTAAAGATGCCTGTTACAAGAAGAAGTAAGAATACAGGTAAGCGGATAGACGTGGCTGTCGGGGAAGGGAGCAACAAATCACCACCTAGACGAGCTAACCAAAGTGAGGCTCAAGATGAGTTTGTGTCCCAAACTTCTTCTACTGCTCCATCTCCAGAAGAGCTGAGGATGAGAAGAACTGCATCCTCAGAATCACCTATTAATGCTACTGACCAAGATCTAAGAAATGCGGTGCAATATTGGCTCGTATAGTTGCTGGACAAGCTCAAGGATAAGCCATTCCAACCACAGGTTCTAGTGGTGCAGATAGGGCAGCTAGCCTACGAACGCAGGATTTTCTTAAATTGGATCCTCCCACATTCACCGGATCAGATCTTAATGAAGACCCACAGGACTTTATTGATCAAATCAAAAGGGCTCTAGATGTCATGCATGCGTCAGGTAAGGAGACAGTTGAGCTAGCAGTATATAGATTCAAAGGGGAGGCTATATTTTGGTATGAAGACTGGAAACGATCTAGGGGTATTGATGCACCTTCAGCTACTTGGAAAGAGTTCAACAAGGCATTTTTTTATCATTACCTTCCATTTGAGATTCGAGAAACCCGTGTGGATCAGTTCCTGAATCTTTGCCAAGGAAATATGAGCGTGAGGGAGTACAGCCTCCGGTTTAACTCTTTGGCTAGGTATGCTCCTAATATAGTAGCTACAATGGATGATAGAGTTCATCGATATGTGGATAGATTGGATCCATATCTAGTTAGAGATTGTACTATTACTGCTTTGAACAAAGACATAGATATATCAAGGATACAAGCATTTGCACAAAGAATAGAGGATCAAAGGCAATGAAGAAAAACACAAGAATTGGAAAGAGGGTATTCCAAGAGGTCAGATCTACGAGGCAATTTATGGCATCCCAAGGAGAGCTTAGGCCTCAGTTTTCTAATAGGACCACCTAGGCCATTATCTTCTTCTTCTGCAGCTAATGCTTTACCACAGTTTCAAGGGTCTAAAGGCAACTAGTTTAGGCAAAGAAGTGAGAGTCAGAGTTCACAAACAATGGGGTATCAAGAGCAAGGGAGTATGAGCCAATTAAGGCCTCCTCGGTAGGCATGTAAACAATGTGGAAAGCTTCATTTAGGTGTAACATCCCGTATTTTGCTTGTACTTATTCTAATTATATGGAACCTGGTATGGTATTATAGGATAGGTAACGGGTGAGGTTTGTTATGCAATATTAATGGCATAGATAGAATTATATATGCTGCCCGTGTAGTTTTTATGTGATGCGACCAAGTTAACGTCGATACAACTATGTAAACTTGGGATCGTAAGCTAGTATTTCAATCTGAAGTTTAAAGTGACCAAGTGTGTATAAGTTTAAGGTTAGATTAAAGGGATTAGGAGCTGAAAATGGAATAAAATATTGAGGTGCTTGCTTGACTTAACTAAGCTAGTAGGTGAGTTACCTACTTGAACTATTTGGACCAAATTAATGGACATATGGCTATGGACCAGATTTGGGCCTATACTAATGTAATATACTCATTTGGGCTCAAATTGTATAGAAGAGAAATAAAATGGGTAAAAAGGCCCAATACTCAAATCTGCCAAGGCCCAAGTTAAAGAGAAGAAAAGAAGGGAAAATGGGTGGCTAAGGCCCAATAAATTTGGATCCACAAAATCCCAATATATTGGGCAAGTAGATACATCATTAACTTGATAAAATATGGGCCAAAAAGGGTCAAGAAAGTCGGCCAAAGAGCAGCTCCTTTATATAGATTGAAATCAGCAATTTTTGCTCATTTTTAACTTAGACAAAAATTTCAGCTTCTAGGTTTTTCTCTCTTGTTCTCTCTTGGCTATGAAGTAACCCTATCTTCCCACAAGGGTTCTTGGAATTGACCTTCCTCCCAATATAAAGGTAAGTGAGCAATTCATGAGCTTGTACTAAGGAAACTATGTGTTCTTCAAGATTAATTTCTGGACAGCCCTCTCTATAAGTTGGACAGTCCATTGTTCTTAGTTCTTAAGGGATTTCTTTCTTTTTATTTTGGTGTATGTGTGAAGGGATTAAGCTATTGAAGAGTACAAATTAAGAGGCTAAACTAACAAGGAAATCAAGGTATGTTGGCTGTCCACTTTTGTCCTTTTTCTATATATATGTGTTGGTAGAGGATTGAACATATTTGGTTGTTATTTAAGGATGATTGGGGTGTTGTTTGTGGACTTTTTTGTTTGTTTGTGTTATGGGCTGCCAGGTTGATGTTGGAGAAAGGTGTGGTTAGTTTGTAATAAAATATAGAAGAAAGGTGTGGTGGTACACCACCGAACTAATTGTTGCATTTGTTACTGCCCAATTTATTTTGTGTGTTGGTTGGAGGGTGTAACGAAGCTGATGTGGTTTTGGTGATCTTATGAGGACATGTGTGGTATGTGGGTGTAATTGGAGGAGGAAAGGGTTAAAATAACGCCCTTGATTGATGGATTACGTGTGTACTGCCCGGTTACTGTTTTGGTGAAGTTAAGTAGCCTAAACATGTTGGTTGGTTTCTAATACTAGTTTACCATATATTCTATTGTAGATAAGTAATCTAAAAGGAGGAAAGTCAAGTCGTGTTAGTTTTGGAGTTATATAACCAGGTATGTAAGGTATACTCTATTTGGTACTCTTTGGTATGAGATCGAACATTGGTTCCATCAAGTAAGTTTCCAAGGTTGTCCTATAACAAGTGAAACCTAATAGCAGCGTATTATATCCTATTAAGCCAACGACCTTGTTCCCACTCTCTAACATATCAAAACTCCTCTTATTATCAAACCTGCATATCTATCTTCATTTGAAAATTTCAGGAGTTCTCCATTGAGACAATTAAGACCCATGTGTTATTTTAAGCTCCTAAACACTTCATTTGTGTGCCAACAGCTTCCTACCTCATTTTTGTTGCATTAAGTGCCTATTTACATGTCTCTTAGTGGAAGATTATTATTTCAAGGTACCATAAAGTGATGACCACCAAAGTAACAATCTCAAAGGTTAAATAAACTAAGTAACGCAAATCTGTAAAAGCGAGTGGCAGCTCAGGGGCATAAGCCTAGCATGGGACGATCTCGATACCTTTATATGTGGGTGGCAGCTCAGGGGGATAAGCCTAGCATGGGCCGATCCCAATCTTTATATATAGGTGGCAGCTCAGGGGCGTAAGCCTAGCATGGGCTGATCCTAATTTATCTATTTACCACTGATCAGCTGGTCATTTGCCTTATATATGGCTTAGAAAGATTATGAAGTAAGAAGGTAAAAATGAAGAAAGAAACATAATATATGTATTCTCATAAGTGTTTATAAATGTGGTTTACTAGTACTACTTATATCTGATTTCTATTGAGTTTTTGTATCATGTATTGTTACCTTCAGCCTGGCATACTCAGTACATATTTTCGTACTGACGTCCCTCACGGGGGACCTGTATTTCTTGCTGCTGGCATAGGTACTTCAGTTCATACACCTTATTAGTAGGAGCACAGCTATTCGGTGACTATTGGTGAGCTCCAGGTTGATTCGGGTTTTTTCGAGTCTATTCCATATATTTTGGTATTGTGCAGAAGGTTAAGAGTAGGGCGGGGGTTTGCCCCGACCCTAACTAAGTATATGTTTCTTTTAGACTAATGTAAAGTTATGCTAGTGTTTGTCTTTAGACGTGGCGGCCCCAACGGCCTAGTGTTGTATATATAAGTTTGTGCTTGCCTATGTAATTATTCTTATCGATATATAATATCATGTTGGTTAGAGTTGTCATAGTTACATGCATGAGAAGAACAAGGTTATGAATTAGTTCTCTCGGGCCTTTACGGCTACAGGTGCCTGTCCGCCCCAATAGGAGTTGAGGCGTGACAAAAGTGGTATCAGAGCAGGTCGTCCTAGGGTTTCTACAAAGTCGTGTCTATATAGAGTCTTGTTTATGGGCGTGTTGTGCACAACATCTATAAACAGGAGGCTATGTGACATTTAGGGGTTGTCTCTTTTTCTTTATATCTTAGATCGTGCAATAGAGCCTATGTTGTAGGTGAAGTCATATTTAACCATTGAACCTATTTTTTCCACTTATTATAGTAAAGATGTCGGTTACAAAGAAGGAGTAAGAATATAGGTAAGCAGATAGACGTGGCTGCAGGGGAAGGGACCAACAAATCACCACCTAGACGAGTTAATCAAAGTGAGGCTCAAGTTGAGTTTGTGTCCCAAACTTCTTCTACTCCTCCATCTCCAGAAGAGCTAAGAAGGAGAAGAACAACATCCTCAGAACCGCCTATTAATGCTACTAACCAAGATCTAAGAAATGCGGTGCAATTATTGGCTTGTATAGTTGCTGGACAAGCTCAAGGACAAGCCATTCCAACCACAGGTTCTAGTGGTGCAGATAGGGCAGCAAGCCTATGAACGCAGGATTTTCTTAAATTAGATCCTCCCACATTCACCAGATCAGATCTTAATGAAGACCCACAGGACTTTATTGATCAAATCCAAAGGGCTCTAGATGTCATACATGTATCGGGTAAAGAGACAGTTGATCTAGCAGCATATAGATTGAAAGAGGAGGCAATACTTTGGTACGAAGATTGGAAACGATCTAGGGGTATCGATGCACTTCCAGCTACTTGGAATGAGTTTAAAGAGGCATTTCTTGATCCATTAACTTCCATTAGAGATCCGAGAAGCCCGTGCAGATCAGTTCCTGAATCTTCGCTAAGGAAATATGAGCGTGAGGGAGTACAACCTCCGGTTTAACTCTTTGGCTAGGTATGCTCCTAATGTAGTAGCTACTATGGATAATAGAGTTCATCGATGTGTGGATAGGTTGGATCCATATTTGGTTAGAGATTGTACTATAGCTGTTTTGAAAAAAGATATATAAATAGCAAGGATACAAGCTTTTGGACAAAAAATGAAGGATCAGAGGCAAATGAGAAGAACACAAGAATGGAAAGAGGATATTCCAAGAGGGACAGAACTACGGGACAGTTCATGGCACCCCAAGGAGAGTTTAGGCCTCGGTTTCCTAATAGACCTCCTAGGCCGTTATCTTCTTATTCTGAAGCTGATACAAGATCAAACCAACAACACCAAGAGCTACAAGTAGGTTCGGATTTCAGTCCAACAACACAAGAATAACAAGTTCAATTTTCAGTTTTCAGCACACAACAAGAGAGCAAATAGATGAACAAGAATGCTAGTGAATCGAAAGTAGCCCCACACGGCTTCACTAGTCTTTAAAGATAACAAAATTAACAACAACAACAACAACAAGATAAAGAAAAGATAGATAACTTGACATATAACATTCAAGATACTAAGAACCCTAACATCAAGAGAGGACCCTAAGTCTAGAGAATGTAAACACCAAGTTCTTACAAGGACCAAGAGGCACTCAAAGACCTCAAAACCCTTGTTTCTAGCCAAAGATACAACCCAAGTATTCCTCTACTTGTGAGATGTTGGAGGCGGCTCCAAGAGTGGAAGAGAGAGGAAATGTTGTGATATTTTAGGTTACAAAAATCAGATTTCAAAAACTATCTAATAACTCTCTCACATCTTCTATTTATACTACAAAAGGAAAGGGGTAAAATGACTCATCCGCCCTTGCTTCTTGTGCCAACCTTGGAGAGTAGTTTATTACACATTAGGACCCCTCTTCACACATAAAAACGTTTAAGTCCTTGGTTGGTTCAATCACCAACTCACACACGGCCATTTGCATGAACAAAGCTTGGAGTTTTTGTAATTCCCGAGCTTGGCTTCGTGTGAAAGGCCGTGTGGCTGTCCTAACCGTATCATCCTCTCCATCTTGAGAGGAATTTGGCCTCAAATTCAGCATTTGGTCATCTTCAACCGCATCCACGAGGGAGAGATCACCAACGTTGAAAGTGTTGTGCACTTGATATTCCGGTGGAAGGTCAATCTTGTAGGCGTTGTCATTGATCCTCTCAAGTACTTGGAAAGGACCATCACCCCTTGGCAGCAATTTGGACTTCCTATGAGCTGGAAACCGGTCTTTTCGAAGATGCACCCACACCCAATCTCCGGGTTCAAGCACAAGCCTTCTTCTCCCTTTGTTTGCCCTTTTGGCAATCTCTTGATTCTTCTTTTCAAGCTTGATCCGCACCGTCTCATGCATTTTCTTCATTGCCTCGGCTCTTTTGCTTCCATCTAAGCTGGTCATGAGATCACTAGACAAAGGAGTGAGATCTAAAGGGGTAAGGGGATTCAGGCCGTAAACACATTCAAAGGGAGTCATTCCCGTGCTCGAATGTATTACCCGGTTGTAGGCAAATTCCACTAAGGGTAGGTGATCTTCCCATGAAGTCAGTTTACCTTTAACCATAGAACGTAGCATAGACCCTAAGGTTCTATTTACTACCTCCGTTTGGCCATCGGTTTGTGGGTGGCAAGACGTGGAGAAAAGTAACTTCGTTCCAAGCCTACCCCACATGGACTTCCAAAAGAGACTTAGGAACTTGGAGTCCCTATCGCTCACAATAGTCCTCGGTACCCCGTGAAGCTTGACAACATGTTCAACAAATAATGAAGCTACACTACTAGCATCCTCGGTTTTAGTACATGGAATAAAATGAGCCATTTTAGAGAATCTATCAACAATAACAAAAATGCTATCTCGGCCCTTTCTAGTCCTTGGCAGCCCCAAAACAAAATCCATCGAGATGTCCAACCAAGGCCTAACGGGAGTAGGGAGTGGGGTGTATAATCCTTGGGGTAAGAGATGAGATTTCGCACTCCGGCAGGCCACGCATTGACTACAAATTTTAGTGACGTCTTTGCGCATTTTGGGCCAATAGAAGTTCTCCTCTAAGATTCCGAGGGTCTTGTCTGATACAAGAATTCCAAGGAACACAAGAATTGTCTCAAAACAGTCCACACACACTCCAAAAACAGTCCACTAATCTTAAGGATTTGAGGACCAAGATGGAGACCACTCTCGGATTCACTACAACAACAACAATACGAGATAACAATGGTGTATTTGACACCCAAAACAGCCACAAAACGTGATGAACAAGATGAACAACAATAACACTAGTTTCAGATTCAACAAAGACCCCAAAACAGTCCACGATTTGCAAGAAAAATAAAGATAGATAGTGAGACATAAACTACAATAAGACCCAAGAACCCAAAGATATATTAAATCTAAAGACCCCTAGAACTTACGATAGCAACACCACACTCTTACGGTGACCACCAAGGGAATGAACTCGCCTCAAGATCTACCGTTTCCAAACAAAGATCAATATTGGCTTTTCCAAGCCCTATGCTAAAGATGACTTTTCCAAGTCCTACCACTAAGTGTGTACACTCTCAAAAGAGAGAAGATATTTCTTTCAATTCTTCATTATCAAAAATCTGATGAGAAATAAGACTAAGGGGCCTATTTATACTATATTACAAATGAAGACAAAAGACTACTTTGCCCTTAATGAGAGGGGCGGCCATGGGGTGTAAATCCACCATGTGTAATGTCCAAAATACCCTTAATTAAGGCCCAAAACCGTGAGTCCTCAACCTTAAATTCTCCAAGCAATCTTCCACATGCGAGATTGCTTTAAGTTATGCTCAAAACGGGTCCTCCATGCATGTTCTTGTTTCCTCGAGGTGACCAAGTCTTGAGTCTCTATGTGTTGGCCTCCAAAAATGTCATCAAAAGATAAGAAGGTCATTTGTCCCGTATCATCCTCCCCTTCTTGAAAAGGATTCGACCTCGAATCCAAACCTTGCAAAACCGAAGAGAGGACAAATAAATACAAATTCCTCATGGCATGAGGGTTAGGGTTAGCATAACAAATCATCTCAACATGCCAAGGTTGCACATATTTGCAATATAACCAAGAATCCTTTGAAAGGAATATTAAAAACTCAATAAAAGATGTACAAAGGATTTGGTTATAGGATACATCAAAAGTAATACTTTGCTTGTCATGTTGGCCAAGCAACAAGTTTGGTGCACCAACATCACCATTTCTAAATTTGGCACCGGGGTCAAATGGGAAAAGTGGCCATAGACACGGGTCTCGACAACACTTCCCTTTCCCGTGGTCTACACCTAAACTAAATGACATACTCTCTACAATAACATACATATCATCCAAATCAAATAGAGAGTAGAGAAAGGTATCACTCAAATCGACTTCTACTAAGGTGCTCTCATGTGTGTACTCACTACTAGTTTCCCTATAATCACCATGAGTACTCTCAACAATGAAATCACACAAAGTAGAAGAAGAAGTAGCTTCCAAAACTACACATTCCTTACCCTTAAGAGTACTCTCATCTTCCAAGAAGAGATTTCCCTCTTTAGGAGGAATGTTGTCACACCATAGTGGGTTAGCATATAGGCTATAGCTTCCAAGGCAAGCTATACCGTCAAGTTCTCCACTAGGTTCATTAGGAGTGTTTAAATCATCTTCAAACAAGACATTATACCTAAAAAGAGTGTGATCTACCTCACGGACAGATTTGGAACAAGAAAGTTCCTCACTCTCTAAATGATCAATATCAAGTTTCAAGGATGTTTCAAACACAATATTACCCCAAGAAGAGCTCTCGGGTTCATTCTCACTTTGTTGACCAACATTTTCAAATATTTCACTCACTTGAGTCCTATTAAGCACATCACACACATACTCAAGTGGTGGACAGTTTTCACGAACAAGTTGATCAACACCCATTACACAAGACGAGGTACTTCCATTCAACATATAGGCTTCAACACTAGGTGGACATAAATTGATCTCACAAGAGGAGTCAATTTCGTCATCAATAGGATCAACTAGTGTATCCACACTCACAATATGTACATCATCAATAAGAGGCAAGGAATCATTAGACTCATAAATAAGTAAGCTACTACTCACACTCAATGGACTACTAGTCATACAATTATCATTCACATGCATTAAAGTGTAAGAGTTAGCTATTTTACCTTGAAGATCTTGAATGGACTCTTTCTTGCCGTGAGGTGAAGGTCCTCCATAACCTTGGGCAGCAACTTCCTTTTGACATTGGTCGCATTCGCTTGCCATGTTGGTACCTACACAAATGTCCATAAAAATAGAAGGACAACCAAAGTTAGCACGGTTTGGTGGTAATCCCCTCACTTCGCTCAACACAATCTCTCCTTTTTCCACTCTCGGATTACCACCTTTCACTCCCTTACTCCTCTCAATCTTTTGTCTCTCATAATAATTTGAATTGGAGTAGGTAGGAACTTCTTTTTGCGGCCCGGGCAGAATGTACGTCTCGAGGCAATTTCCCCATCGGTCTCTTACAATATTAGGCCAATTTTGCATATTTGGAACTTTATGTTGTGCAAACCAATCGGCGCCCAAGCTCACATGACCATAGGTTATGGGAAAAACATCACACCACACTTCCTCATGGTAATTAAATTGGGAGAAGACAACTTTTACCCTCTCGGTAACCTTGAACTCGCCCAAGTAGTATGGAACAAGTAAAGGCTCTCGCAATAACCCCAAGTAATCAACCATGGACGGAAGAATGTAGTTTCCATAGTACCTATCATTCAACACCATAAGGCAGCCCGGTATCCCACAAATAGTCACCTTTCCGGAGTGTACACTCCTTCTTGGATCTACATTGTAAGGCATACGAGTACCCCTTAGTTTTGGAGATGCATATCCTCTTCTTCTCATTGGACAACCTCCACTAGAGCTAGTATAACCATTCACACTATATCGACTTTGATAAGAAGTACTACAAGGTGGAGAATATGGATCTTCATACTCCTCACGTGTACCCTCATCATAGTTCTCATAGGCTTTGCAAACAAAAGGGTTATACCTAACACCAAATCTAGGTTCGGAGTAAGAAGTGTAAGACTCCTCACATGCCCCAACATCATCATAAGATCCATCACGAGGTCCTACATCATCTCCAAAGTTACCATAAGCACTAGGCACTTCATTCACCTCATTTTCTCCCTTAAAACAGTAACTTTCAAATCTGCCCAAGTCTCGATCATGGCTATTTTCATAGCCTCCGCAATCTCCCTCAACTTCGTAGCCATAAAACCCTTCACTACAATCATAGTCTCCCATGTTGTAGTCACAATAATCCCCGGCTATCGAAGACATGTTCCCCTTATATCACCCTTTAAACCTACAAAATGAACAAACAAGATTAGTAGTAAAGCTCCTCACCAACACTCGTATACACTCACCTTTGTGATTCTCACAATTGGAGCGGCGAATATTGAAAGTTGCTTATACTCCGGTAGTCAATAGGATGTCAATTCTACTTGGCGGCCGGAATAGATTCTTGTTTGATCGACTCAAGACACAAAAATAAAATTCACTTACGAACTTGAGACAAAGAAGTTACTACGAGTTAAAAATGAGAAAAGCACACAAACAACGAAGACACGAAGAAACGGATTCAATAATTAATCTACAACTAAGTAGGTGATTACTAGTTGTTAATTAATTCTAGAATCAAGACATGAAACTAATGAAACAATAAGATGAAACTAAGAATCTAAAATTTTTGAGCTCGGAAATATTGCGTGAACAGTAGCCGTGATGACATGGCAGTCACGTATTGGTTTCGGCCCCACACAACTTTTGTTGTCCAATTTCAAGTCTTGGTCAATTTTTCAATTTGGACTTTGGTGGAATTTGTTTAAGGAGGGAAATTCAAACAAGTCTTGGAGCCCTTTTCAATTTCAAGTTTTCAAGACTTGACTTTATTGTACTTCTCCTTAAAACATGGATCCGTAAATCATGGAAAAGTGTTGGAAAGTGGTTGAGACTTGATTGATAGGTCTTTGTTGGTTGTAGTGTCTTTCAAGACTAACAAATAATACACCTTTTTCCTTCAACTTTTTGGATTTAGCATTCACTTTATCTTCAACAATATATGAAGGTGGTGATGAACATCAAGAACAACAACAACAACAACAAGAACTACAACAATAATCTTCAAGAACACCAACAATTTTTCACACGGCCAACTCCAATCCACAATAACAATATCTCCAACACTTGGCCAAGACAACTACAACTTCAACAAAAGGGTTTTCAATCCACCAATTAACAACAATATCACGTGGCCAAGCTTATAACAACAACAAGATGAAAACCACAAGGCCAAAACAGTTCACCACAACAAGGTCAACAATCTCACGGCTAAGACCACAAGGATAGCAACAACAATCGACTAAGTCCCCTTTGTGTTGTGTTTTCGATTTTACAAATGGTGAAAGGTGTGATGAACAACAAGAATACAACAACAACCTTTCAAGATCTACAACACCACCACAACACAAGGCCTTCAACTCGGTCAAGGCTAGAACAACAACAACATCCAATCGGCCACACTTGTTCACAACAATAATATTAACAATTCAAGCTCAAGTTTGGATCGACTCAAAGTGTTAGTGAGGAACAAAACTAACACTACAAACACACAAGACAAGTAAAATACTCCTAGACCTAGACTCAAGAACAAATCTCGGCCAAGAACACCACAAGAACACAATTTCGGCCAAGACAACAACAATGGACAGATTGCAATTTTCTGAAATTTTCAGATTTCAACTTTTTTTTTTTTTTTTGTAGTTTTCAAGTCTCAAGCCCAAGATTGATCTTGTTAGAACAAAATCAAAGATGGCTTTGATACCAAATGATACAAGAATTCCAAGGAACACAAGAATTGTCTCAAAACAGTCCACACACACTCCAAAAACAGTCCACTAATCTTAAGGATTTGAGGACCAAGATGGAGACCACTCTCGGATTCACTACAACAACAACAATACGAGATAACAATGGTGTATTTGACACCCAAAACAGCCACAAAACGTGATGAACAAGATGAACAACAATAACACTAGTTTCGGATTCAACAAAGACCCCAAAACAGTCCACGATTTGCAAGAAAAATAAAGATAGATAGTGAGACATAAACTACAATAAGACCCAAGAACCCAAAGATATATTAAATCTAAAGACCCCTAGAACTTACGATAGCAACACCACACTCTTACGGTGACCACCAAGGGAATGAACTCGCCTCAAGATCTACCGTTTCCAAACAAAGATCAATATTGGCTTTTCCAAGCCCTATGCTAAAGATGACTTTTCCAAGTCCTACCACTAAGTGTGTACACTCTCAAAAGAGAGAAGATATTTCTTTCAATTCTTCATTATCAAAAATCTGATGAGAAATAAGACTAAGGGGCCTATTTATACTATATTACAAATGAAGACAAAAGACTACTTTACCCTTAATGAGAGGGGCGGCCATGGGGTGTAAATCCACCATGTGTAATGTCCAAAATACCCTTAATTAAGGCCCAAAACCGTGAGTCCTCAACCTTAAATTCTCCAAGCAATCTTCCACATGCGAGATTGCTTTAAGTTATGCTCAAAACGGGTCCTCCATGCATGTTCTTGTTTCCTCGAGGTGACCAAGTCTTGAGTCTCTATGTGTTGGCCTCCAAAAATGTCATCAAAAGATAAGAAGGTCATTTGTCCCGTATCATTGTCTATCCCAAAGTGACCCATGAGGCCTCCGTCATGGGCCTCCCTTACAAATAATTCCCTCCAAGAACTAGAAGGAACACACAACCTCCTCCCTTTGAACAAATACCCATCGAACCGAGAGTAGGAGGAATGGTTATTCTCCTTGAGCCAACGGTCCCTTCCCCACTCTTCGCATTCCCTAAAAATAGGAGCAAAGGTAGGATCCTCGGGATACAACAACCGCAAGCTCTCAAAACCCATCAATTTCGAAGACAAGGTAGCAACAAGCACATGCTTCCTAGACAAGGCATCGGCAACAACATTTTCCTTTCCCCTTTTGTAATGAATTACATAAGGGAAAGTCTCGATGAACTCAATCCACTTAGCATGACGCCTATTCAACTTGTCTTGGCTCTTAAGGTGTTTCAACGACTCATGATCCGTTCGTATCACAAACTCCTTAGGCCACAAATAATGTTGCCAATTTCCCAAAGCTCTAACAAGGGCGTACAACTCCAAATCATAAGTTGAGTAATTAAGAGTTGCCCCTTTGAGCTTTTCACTGAAATAAGCAACGGGCTTACCTTCTTGCATCAAAACAGCCCCGATACCAACTTTACTAGCATCACACTCTATTTCAAACATCTTATCAAAATCGGGCAATTGCAATAAAGGCGCCGAGATGAGCGTAGCTTTCAAGGCCTCAAAAGCCCTAGCTTGCTCATCACCCCATTTAAAGGGTCCGTCCTTTCTAATTACCTCGGTCAAGGGGGCTGCTATGGAACTAAATCCTTTGACAAACCTCCTATAAAAGCTTGCCAACCCGTGGAAACTTCGGATTTCTCCAATAGTTTTAGGGGTCGGCCAACTTCGGATAGAGTCTATCTTGGAATCGTCCACTTCCACACCCCGTGAGCTCACGACAAAACCCAAGAATATAACTTTATCAACACCAAAAGAACACTTCTCCATGTTGGCATACAGCTTCTCCTTTCGGAGCACATCAAACACACATCTCAAATGCATTACATGATCATTAATAGATTTACTATACACCAACACATCATCAAAGTAAACCACCACAAACTTTCCAATATAAGGCTTCATTACATGATTCATTAGCCTCATAAATGTGCTAGGAGCATTGGTAAGGCCGAAGGGCATGACCATCCACTCATATAGACCGAATTTGGTCTTGAATGCGGTCTTCCACTCATCACCGGGTTGCATGCGAATTTGGTGATAGCCGCTCCTAAGGTCCACTTTAGAAAACAAACAAGATCCGTGGAGCTCATCTAACATATCATCTAGTCTAGGAATTGGATGACGATACCTTATAGTGATTTTGTTGATGGCTCTACAATCGACGCACATGCGCCAAGTTCCGTCCTTCTTTGGTACCAAAAGCACCGGAACAGCACACGGACTCATGCTTTCCTTGATGTATCCCTTGTTGAGAAGCTCCTCAACTTGCCTCTCAAGCTCCTTAGTGTCCATGGGATTGCTCCTATAGGCCGGTTTGTTTGGAAGTTGTGAACCCGGCACCAAATCAATTTGGTGCTCAATTCCCCGAAGTGGGGGCAATCCTTGCGGAAGTTCTTGAGGAAATACATCTTCATACTCCTGCAACGCACAAGAAATCAAAGGGGAAATGGAAGAATTAGTGGGGTTAGTATTAAAACAATGGGCCAACAGTAACATCGGCTTGTTTTCATCATGGTCCACGAAGAGTTCTTTCCTCCTAGCCAACATCACTACGTTTTCCATCTCCTTTGTGGTTGGGACAGATTCGGATGGCCCTACTTCCTTACCTACGGCATCCCCCCCCTTTTCTCCTTTCCCGGTTTCCTTTCCCTTTCCTTTTAACTCTCTCATCTTTTGATGCCACTCATGTACTTGGGAGGGTGAAAGAGGGTGAAGTGTGACCTTTCGGCCATCCTTCTCAAGCGTATACCGGTTGGACCTCCCATCGTGTTTAGTAGACCTATCATATTGCCATGGTCTACCTAACAACAAGTGACATGCTTGCATTGGGATCACGTCACAAAGCACTTCATCGTGGTAGTTTCCTACCTTAAACCGAATCACACATTGCCTTGCGACCCTTAATTCACCACAATCGTTCAACCATTGTAGCTTGTAAGGACTAGTGTGTGGTGTAGTTGGCAGCTTCAAGAAATTTACCATAGCTTGGCTCGCAACATTCGTACAACTACCACTATCAATCACCAAGGTGCACACACTCCCCTTTACAAGACACTTAGTATGGAATAGATTTTCCCTTTGACTCGGGTCACCTATCGCCTTACTAATCATGACACGTCTAACCACAAAGTTAGGAACCACACACTCCCCTTCTTGTGGATAGGCATCTTCACTACCATCTAATTCATCATCATTCGGCCCATTTTCAGCTTCCTCTCCATCTTGAGGCTCGGCCTCATCCTCCCCCCTTTCGGAAACCACCTCCTCACCAAGGTAGTACACTTTCCCTTCTCGTAGGATCACATTGCGCCGGTTCGGACATTCATTGGCCTTATGCCCCCAACCTTGGCACTTGAAGCATTGGAATCCCTTTGGGTTGGGATATTTGTGAGCCTCCGGTTTCGGAGGGAATTTAGGGACTGTTTTGGACTCGTAGTGGACTGTTTTGGACTCGGGCAGCTTCGTAGGGGCGGGTTGGTCCTTGTTTTTGGGCCAACCCGAGGGAGCTTGTACCCTTGCCTTGAAGGATGATCTCTCCTTAAGTTCCCTTTCAATCTCTAGGGCCGCTTGGAATATACCGTCGATGGTTTCAAACCGATGAAGGGTCAAATGAGTGGAGATCTCTTTGTTCAACCCACACTTGAACCGGATGATGTCATGACTGATTTGCTCCCCACGATGATCAAGTTTCAACATGAGTTGTTGGAACTCGTCAAAATAGGCCATCACACTCTTGCCCCCTTGCCGCAAGCCATATAACCTAGCAAGCAACTCATGACGATATCTCTCGGGAAGGTATCGTTGTCTCATCAAATACCTCAACCGAAACCAAGGTGGTGGCTGCCCATCGACTAATTCATTACCAAATCGTTTAACATACTCCCACCAAGTGTTAGCATAGCCCTCGAGGTGAGCTATAGCGTAGCAACTCTTCTTTTCGTCCGAGATGTCATTAACTTGGAAAACTTTGTCACAAGCCGATTCCCAAGTTAAGTAGGCCTCGGGATCACTTTCACCCTTAAAGATGGGTAGGCTCAACTTGATGGTGTTGATGCCTACGTCTCTCTCTTGGTGTCGGTTTCCCCTATCTCCATACCCCCGGTATCTCCTAGGTTCTCCTCGACCCCCTCTTAACTCCTCCTCCCTCATATAAGCATCATCAAAGGTTCCATCTCCTTCATACTCCCCTCTACCGTATCCTTCAAAGTGGGCTGGTCGGCCTTGGCCGTTTTGAGTCGGAGGATTTGGAATTTGCGGTCTTTGGGTTAATGGAGCTTGGAATGGAAGGTTCGGATTTAGTGGAGGTACTTGTCGCCCAAATCCCTCTTGTGGAATTGGAGGGGCTTGGAAATGTAGTGGTCTAGTGGAGTCTCGGTTTGGAGGAAAATAGGTAGTTTGACTTGCGGTATTTAGTGGAGCTTGGGGTGCATTTAGCATTTGGTGGACTGTTTCGGGGGTGATGGTTGCGGAGGAGGTCCTATCATGACCATTGGTAGATACGTGTAGAGGAGTAGAAGGACGAGAGTTCCTTTGACTCTCCACTTGTTCTAATCTCCCACTAATAGTCGACACTTCCCCCTTTATGGCTGCCAAGTCCCCTCTCACGGCCCCAAATTCAGAATTCAACCTTTCAAGTGTCCGGGTAACGGCCTCAAGAGTGACCCTCATAGAATCAAGGGCATTAGTATCCGCATTATGAGACGTAGCTCCTTCCATTGTCAAGATATTATCCGCTTTAGTTCACCACAAGTTCGTGTTCTACAAGTGTTGTATAATTGGCTAGTAACCGTGAAATTTTCAAGGTATGAGTGAGCTCTTATCCGGAATGGATTCTTGTTTGAAGACTCAAAGAATTCTTGCCGGACTAGAATCAAAAATCAGCAACTCATTCAAACGAATAAAAGCACTCAAATAATCGTTGACACGAACAAACGGTTCAAGGAACTAGTTGACAACCTAGTAGGAAGGTACTAGTTTGTTAATTAGTTCTAGGACCAATTAAGGGAAACCAAGGATCAACAATTTGCAACCAAAGAATATCCTAAGTTGAGCTTATAGTGACGTGGCAGCATGCAATGGTTCCACCCGTTCCTCTTATCTTTTTTTTTTTGTTTTTGTTTTGTGTTAATATTCACACAACTTGTTATAGTTTGCAAAATGTTTTGGTGGGAAAAATAAAAATCTTGTAGTCTTTCAACCTTTTCAAACTCAAGAAAGTGGTGTTTGGTTGACCAATCCCACAAAACAAGGCTCCTTGAATTAGGGAAAAGTGATTGACAAGACTAGAGGGTGAGGGGTGCAAGTCTTTCACAACAACTTTATAACTTGTCTTACAACTTGAGCACACAACAAGATGAACAAGATGAACAAGTTCAAAAAAATGAACACCTCAACAAACTTCATCAACTTCTTTAGCACATAACACATAACCACCGATTTTTCTTTTGCTCATCAACAACATACAACCTTCGGCCACTTCAAGTCACTACTCAATGTTCAAGTTTTCAAGCTCAACTTTCGGATCTAGACACCTTAGTGTTGGTGAGAAAGAAACCAACACTAGAAACTCACTAAACAAGCAAAATAACGCCTAGGTCTAGACATGCAACATCATTCTCGGTTTTCAACTTTTAATGGACAGATTTTTCAGAACTTCCCTTTGGTATTGCTTGTTTAGACCGTGAACTAGCCCAAGATGGGTTATGTTGGAACACAACCGGTCTTGCTTTGATACCAAATGATACAAGATCAAACCAACAACACCAAGAGCTACAAGTAGGTTCGGATTTCAGTCCAACAACACAAGAATAACAAGTTCAATTTTCAGTTTTCAGCACACAACAAGAGAGCAAATAGATGAACAAGAATGCTAGTGAATCGAAAGTAGCCCCACACGGCTTCACTAGTCTTTAAAGATAACAAAATTAACAACAACAACAACAACAAGATAAAGAAAAGATAGATAACTTGACATATAACATTCAAGATACTAAGAACCCTAACATCAAGAGAGGACCCTAAGTCTAGAGAATGTAAACACCAAGTTCTTACAAGGACCAAGAGGCACTCAAAGACCTCAAAACCCTTGTTTCTAGCCAAAGATACAACCCAAGTATTCCTCTACTTGTGAGATGTTGGAGGCGGCTCCAAGAGTGGAAGAGAGAGGAAATGTTGTGATATTTTAGGTTACAAAAATCAGATTTCAAAAACTATCTAATAACTCTCTCACATCTTCTATTTATACTACAAAAGGAAAGGGGTAAAATGACTCATCCGCCCTTGCTTCTTGTGCCAACCTTGGAGAGTAGTTTATTACACATTAGGACCCCTCTTCACACATAAAAACGTTTAAGTCCTTGGTTGGTTCAATCACCAACTCACACACGGCCATTTGCATGAACAAAGCTTGGAGTTTTTGTAATTCCCGAGCTTGGCTTCGTGTGAAAGGCCGTGTGGCTGTCCTAACCGTATCAGAAGCTAGTGCTTCACCACAGTTTCAAGGGTTTAAAGGTAACCAGTTTGGTCAAATAAATGAGAGTCAGAGTTCGCGAACAGCGGGGTATCAAGAGCAAGGGAGTATGAGCCAATTAAGGCCTCCTCGATAGCCATGTAAACAATGTGGAAAGCTTCATTTAGGTGCATGTTGGTTCGGGATAAGTTCTTGCTTTTGGTGTGGTACGTCAGGACATATGATGAAAGAATGCCCTCAAAGGGGCATAGGTGGTATGGCACGACCTACTGGATCAGCCGTTGTATCATCATCATCGGTGCCTTATTCAGGTAGAGGTGTACAGCCTATGGGTCATGGTAGATATGCTGATACGGGACAAATGACCATCTTATCTTTTGATGACATTTTGGAGGCCAACACATAGAGACTCAAGACTTGGTCACCTCGAGAAAACAAGAACATGCATGGAGGACCCGTTTTGAGCATAACTTAAAGCAATTTCGCGTGTGGAAGATTGCTTGGAGAATTTAAGGTTGAGGACTCACGGTTTTGGACCTTAATTAAGGGTATTTTGGACATTACACATGGTGTATTTACACACCATGGCCGCCCCTCTCATTAAGGGCAAAGTGGTCTTGTTATCTTCATTTGTAATATATTATAAATAGGCCCCCTTAGTCTTATTTTCACGAGATTTTGAAGGATGAAGAATTGAAAGACATAACTTCTCTCTTTTGAGAGTGTAACACCCTTAGTTGTAGGACTTGGAAAAGTCATCCTTAGCATAGGGCTTGGAAAAGCCAATATTGATCTTTGCTTGGAAACGGTAGATCTTGAGGCGAGTTCATTCCCTTGGTGGTCACTGTAAGAGTGTGGTTTTGATTGTTACATTCATTAGGGGTTAGTGTTGAAATACACTTGGTTCTTAATCTTGTAATAATCTTGGTCTCACTATCTATCTTTATTTTTCTTGCAAATCGTGTATGTGTTGTGTAGTGGACTGTTTTGGGGTCTTCGTTGAATCCGAAACTTGTATTATTGTTGTTCATCTTGTTCATCACGTTTTGTAACTGTTTTGGTGTTAAAATATACTCTTGTATCTTGTATTCTTGTTGTTGGTAGCGAATCCGAGTGAGGTCTCCATCTTGGTCCTCGAATCCTTAAGATTAGTGGACTGATTTGGTGTTCGTTTCGTGCTTCCCTTGTCAATCCCGTATCATATGCTAAAGGAGGAGCTAGTTCTAGTGGAGTTCAGAATCGTACATATTCTTTAGCGGATCGACAAAATTCAGAGGCTTCTCCAGATGTGGTTACAGGTACATTATCCATCTTTTCACGTGATGTATATGCATTAGTTGATCCGGGTTCTACATTATCATATGTCACTCCATTGGTTGCTGGAAAGTTCAAAAGAACACCAGAATTGCTAGTTAAGCCACTTGAAGTATCTACGCCGATTGGTGAATCTGTTATAGCTAAGAGAGTGTATCGAAATTGTATAATAACTATTTACGATCGCGATACAATGGCTGACCTGGTTGAGTTAGAAATGGTAGATTTGATGCTATAATGGGTATGGATTGGTTGGCTTCTTGTTATGCCATAGTAGATTGCCGAACTAAGAGGGTGTGTTTCCATTTTCCAAGGGAGGCAGTCCTTGAATGGAGAGGTAATATTGGTGCACCAAGAGGTAATTTTATTTCTTATTTTAAGGCAAAAAAGATGATTTCCAAGGGTTACATATGTCATCTGGTTAGAGTAAAGGATACAAATGCGGAGACACTAACTCTTCAAACTATTCCAGTGGTAAATGAATTTCCTGATGTATTTCCTAAAGATCTTCCGGGTTTGCCTCCAGAACGAGAGGTGGAGTTTGGTATCAATGTGATTCCAGGTACTCAACCAATCTCAATTCCTCCGTATAGAATGGCCCCGGCAGAATTATGGGAGTTGAAAGAGAAATTAAAAAACTTGCTAGAAAAAGGATTCATAAGGCCTAGTGTGTCCCTATGGGGCACACCAATGTTATTTGTGCGTAAGAAGGATGGCTCGTTAAGAATGTGTATTGACTATTATAGACAACTGAACAAGGTGACTATTAAGAACAAATATCCCCTTCCGAGAATTGATGACTTATTTGATCAGTTGCAAGGCGCCAAATGGTTTTCGAAGATTGATTTAAGGTCTGGTGATACGGTTGGGGCAGCCTCCACAGGTACACGGCCTTTCACACGAAGCCAAGCTCGGGAATTACAAGAACTCCAAGCTTTGTTCATGCAAATGGCCGTGTGTGAGTTGGTGATTGAACCAACCAAGGACCTAAACGTTTTTATGTGTGAAGAGAGGTCTTAATGTGTAATAAACTACTCTTCAAGGTTGGCACAAGAAGCAAGGGCGGATGGGTCATTTTACCCCTTTGTTTGTAGTATAAATAGAACATGTTGGAGAGTTATTCCTTAGTTTTTGAATGCTGATTTTGTAACCTAAAAACACTAAACATTTCGGCTCTCTCTTCCACTCTTAGAAGCCGTCCCTATTACCTCACAAGTAGAGGGATACTTGTGTTGTCTCTTTGGCTAGAAACAAGGGTTTTGAGGTCGTTGAGTGCCTCTTGGTCCTCGTAAGAACTTGGTGTTTATATTCATTAGACTTAGGGTCCTCTCTTGATGTTAGGGTTCTTAGTTTCTTGAATGTTATATGTCAAGTTATCTATCTTTCTTTATCTTGTTGTTGTTGTTGATTTTGTTATCTTAAAGTCTAGTGAAGCCGTGTGGGGCTCTTTTCGATTCACTAGCATTGTTAGCTATCTTGTTGTTCTTGTGTTGTTGGACTGAAAAACCAAAACTTAAACTTGTTGTTCTTGTGTTGTTGGACTGAAATCCGAGCCTACTTGAAGCTCTTGGTGTTGTTGGTTTGATTTTGTATCATTCCCTAAAAATAGGAGCAAAGGTAGGATCCTCGGGATACAACAACCGCAAGCTCTCAAAACCCATCAATTTCGAAGACAAGGTAGCAACAAACACATGCTTCCTAGACAAGGCATCGGCAACAACATTTTCCTTTCCCCTTTTGTAATGAATTACATAAGGGAAAGTCTCGATGAACTCAATCCACTTAGCATGACGCCTATTCAACTTGTCTTGGCTCTTAAGGTGTTTCAACGACTCATGATCCGTTCGTATCACAAACTCCTTAGGCCACAAATAATGTTGCCAATTTCCCAAAGGTTACCACAACCGCAATAGGCGTTATTTGTGGCCTAAGGAGTTTGTGATACGAACGGATCATGAGTCGTTGAAACACCTTAAGAGCCAAGACAAGTTGAATAGGCGTCATGCTAAGTGGATTGAGTTCATCGAGACTTTCCCTTATGTAATTCATTACAAAAGGGGAAAGGAAAATGTTGTTGCCGATGCCTTGTCTAGGAAGCATGTGCTTGTTGCTACCTTGTTTTCGAAATTGATGGGTTTTGAGAGCTTGCGGTTGTTGTATCCCGAGGATCCTACCTTTGCTCCTATTTTTAGGGAATGATACAAAATCAAACCAACAACACCAAGAGCTTCAAGTAGGCTCGGATTTCAGTCCAACAACACAAGAACAACAAGTTTAAGTTTCGGTTTTTCAGTCCAACAACACAAGAACAACAAGATAGATAACAATGCTAGTGAATCGAAAAGAGCCCCACACGGCTTCACTAGACTTTAAGATAACAAAATCAACAACAACAACAAGATAAAGAAAGATAGATAACTTGACATATAACATTCAAGAAACTAAGAACCCTAACATCAAGAGAGGACCCTAAGTCTAATGAATATAAACACCAAGTTCTTACGAGGACCAAGAGGCACTCAACGACCTCAAAACCCTTGTTTCTAGCCAAAGAGACAACACAAGTATCCCTCTACTTGTGAGATAATAGGGACGGCTTCTAAGATTGGAGAGAGAGCCGAAATGTTTAGTGTTTTTAGGTTACAAAATCAGCATTCAAAAACTAAGGAATAACTCTCTAACATGTTCTATTTGTACTACAAACAAAAGGGGTAAAATGACCCATCCGCCCTTGCTTCTTGTGCCAACCTTGGAGAGTAGTTTATTACACATTAAGACCTCTTTTCACACATAAAAACGTTTAGCTCCTTGGTTGGTTCAATCACCAACTCACACACGGCCATTTGCATGAACAAAGCTTGGAGTTTTTGTAATTCCCGAGCTTGGCTTCGTGTGAAAGGTCGTGTACCTGTGGAGGCTGCCCCAACCGTATCAGTATTGGTGGGGTGAAATGAAGAAGAACATTGCAAAATTTATAGTCGAATGTCCAAATTGTCAAAGGGTTAAAGTAGAGCACCAAAAGCCCGGGGGTTATATGCAATGTATAGATCTTCTAATCTGAAAGTGGGACATGATCAACATGGATTTCATCACTGGTCTGCCTCGTACATCTCAAATGTTTGATTCCATATGGGTGATCGTTGATAGGCTTACCAAATCAGCGCACTTTCTACCGATTAAGACCACTTACACAGTTGAAGAATATGCCAAATTTTATATTAAGGAGATAGTTCGACTACATGGAGTTCCAATCTCTATTATATTAGATCGAAGAGCTCAATTTACTGCAAATTTTTGGAAGTCTTTCCAGAGAAATTTGGGAACACAAGTTAATCTAAGTACAACTTTTCACCCTCAAACAGATGGACAAGCAGACGTACCATTCAAACACTTGAAGATATGCTACGAGCTTGTGTATTGGACTTTAAAGGTAGTTGGGATGATCATTTACCTCTCATCGAGTTTGCCTACAATAATAACTATTATTCAAGTATCAAAATGGCACCATATGAAGCTTTGTATGGAAGAAAGTCTAGATCACCAATTGGATGGTTTGAAGCGGGTGACACTGCCTTGTTCGGGCTAGATCTTTTTCATCAAGCTATGGAAAAGGTTAAAGTGATCCAACAGCGGCTAGAAACAGCCCAAAGTCGACACAAGTCATATGCAGATGTTAGAAGGAGGGGGCTAGAGTTTGCTATAGGTGATTGGGTATTCTTGAAGGTATCACCAATGAAGGGGGTTATGAGATTTTTTAAGAAAGGAAAACTAAGTCCACGTTATACAGGCCCATAACAGATTACTCGGAGGTTTGGCCAAGTCGCTTATGAATTAGAGCTACCTCAAGATCTCTCAACAGTTCATCCGGTATTTCACGTCTCAATAATTCGAAAGTGCATTGGAGATCCATCTCATATTACCCCTACTAAAGATGTACACATTACAGAAGATCTCACCTATGAGGATTTATACCTATTGCTATTCTAGATCGACAGGTTAAGAAGTTCAGGAATAAGGAAATAGCTTTTGTAAAAGTGCTTTGGAGGAATCAACAACTAGAAGAGATCATATGGGAAGCTGAAGAAGCGATGAAATTCAAGTACCCCCATTTGTTCAAATACAAAGAAAAAGTCCAAGATGCTGAATTGGAGCAATAACAAGTATAAAATATATAGGTATTATGTGGTAATAGGGATATTAAACTTAGGCTTGAACTCGTTTTTGTTGGACAGTTATGCTAACATTCGAGGACGAATGTTTCTAAGGGGGGAAGGATGTAGAATCCCGTATTTTACTTGAACTTATTCTAATTATATGGAACCTGGTATGATATTATAGGATAGGTAACGGGTGAGATTTGTTATGCAAGTATTAATGGCATAGATAGAATTATATATGCTTCCCGTGTAGTTTTTATGTGATACGATCAAGTTAACGTCGATACAACTATTTAAACTTTGGATCGTAAGCTAGTATTTGAATCTGAAGTTTAAAGTGACCAAATGTGTATAAGTTGAAGGTTAGATTAAAGGGATTAGGAGATGAAAATGGAACAAAATATTGAGGTGCTTGCTTGACTTAATTAAGCTAGTAGGTGAGTCACCTACTTGAACTATTTGGACCAAATTAATGGGCATATGGCTATGGACCAAATTAATGGGCATATGGCTATGGACCAGATTTGGGCCTATACTAATGTAATGTACTCATTTGGGCTAAAACTGTATAGAAGATAAATAAAATGGATAAAAAAGCCCAATACTCAAATCTGCCAAGGCCCAAGTTAAAGAGAAGAAAAGAAAGGAAAATGGGTGGCTAAGGCCCAATAACTTTGGATCCACAAAAGCCCAATATATTGGGCAAGTAGATACATCATTCACTTGATAAAATATGGGCCAAAAAGGGTCAAGAAAGTTGGCCAAAGAGCATCTCCTTTATATAGATTGAAATCAGCAATTTTTGCTCATTTTTAACTTAGACAAAAATTTCAGCTTCTAGGTTTTTCTCTCTTGTTCTCTCTTGGCTGTGAAGTAACCCTATCTTCCCACAAGGGTTCTTGGAATTGACCTTCCTCCCAATATAAAGGTAAGTAAGCAATTCATGAACTTGTACTAAGGAAACTATGTGTTCTTCAAGATTAATTTCTGGACAGCCCTCTCTATAAGTTGGACAGTCCATTGTTCTTAGTTATTAAGGGATTTCTTTCTTTCTCTTTTGGTGTATGTGTGAAGGGATTAATCTATTGAAGAGATACAAATTAAGAGGCTAAACTAACAAGGAAATCAAGGTATGTTTGCTCTCCACTTTTGTCCTTTTTCTATATACATGTGTTGGTAGAGGATTGAACATATTTGGTTGTTATTAAAGGATGATTGGGGTGTTGTTTGCGTACTGTTTTGTGTGTTTGTGTTATGGGCTGTCAGGTTGATGTTGGAGAAAGGTGTGGTTAGTTTGTAATGAAATATAGAAGAAAGGTGTGGTGGTACACCACCGAACTAATTGTTGCATTTGTTACTGCCCAATTTATTTTGTGTGTTGGTTGGAGGGTGTAACGAAGTTGATGTATTTTTGGTGATCTTATGAGGACATGTGTGGTATGTGGGTGTAATTGGAGGAGAAAAGGGTTAAAATAACGCCCTTGATTGATGGATTACGTGTGTACTGCCCGGTTACTGTTTTGGTGAAGTTAAGTAACCTAAACATGTTGGTTGGTTGCTAGTACTAGTTTACCATATATTCTATTGTAGATAAGTAATCTAAAAGGCGGAAATTCAAGTCGGGTTAGTTTCGGAGTTATATAACCAGGTATGTAAGGAATACTCTATTTGGTACTCTTTGGCATGAGATCGAACATTGGTTCCATCAAGTAAGTTTCCAAGGTTGTCCTGTAACAAGTGAAACTTAATAGTAGCGTATTGTATCCTATGAAGCTAACGACCTTGTTCCCACTCTCTAACATATCAAAACTCCTCAAACCATGTTTATTATCAAACCTGCACATCTATCATCATTTGAAAATTTCAGGAGTTCTCCATTTACACAATTAAGACCCATGTGTTATTTTAAGCTCCTAAACACTTCATTTGTGTGCCAAAATCTCCCTACCTCATTTTTGTTGCATTAAGTGCCTATTTACATGTCTCTTAGTGGCAGATTATTATTTCAAGGCACCATAAAGTGATGACCACCAAAGTAACAATCTCAAAGGAATCATAACATTAAGACCTCTGAGTCTACTGTTGCTATTAATAATTCTTTAGAAATTATTCAGTTACTGAATGAGCGTGATATAAACCGATTTAAAAATCAGTTTAATTATTTGCATGTTGGTCTTGTTCAAGTAGCTATTAAGCCACTGTTTAGACAAGGTCTAGATATCCCTGTCTGTGCTATCTTAAGAGATGCACGCCTCTTAAATTTTAAAAGGGAGTCATCAAAATTTAAGAGGCGTGCATCTCTTAAGATAGCACAGACAGGGATATCTAGACCTTGTCTAAACAGTGGCTTAATAGCTACTTGAACAAGACCAACATGCAAATAATTAAACTAATTTTTAAAGATCTTTGTTACAGGGAGCCATTGAAGGCCTGTCATGCTTGGGTTGGAAGGCCGCTAATAAATCTTTCTTTCCAGAAATCTTTATTGCAGTCAGGTCGGATCATAACTTTGACTAGAAAGGTGTCCTTATACCACCTGAAGTCTGCTAAGTCTTTAAATCTAAGATTGTTAAGGATTTCTAAGCTTCTGTCCTGAAATAGCTTAGGTTCCCCGATGAAATGCCTAGCTATGTGATATAGTAAGGTGGCACAAACATCTTCTTTTTCTACTTGTTGAAGACTGTCTTGACCTTGTTCATTTTTTACCACAGTAGTTTCTATGGATGTGGATTCCCAGATAAGACATCTGACGTCTTCTGCGAAATAGTTATCCCACCAGTGTTTTATCATCCCAGTAAAACCTGATGCAATCAAGGTTGCTGCTTGCTTATCTGATGCTCCCTTCATCTTATAGGCGGTGATTGCCATACCCATTTCGTGGAGTTTGTTGTAGATTTGGTGTTCAGCCAAACCATCAACATTCCATTCAGTTATTCCTCTACCATCATAATTTGAACTAGAGAGGGTATGATTTTCTTCGAACTGGGTATCTGGGGGAGAGGGTTTCGTATAGTAGTTTCTCTTTGTAGAGAAACGTTCACTGGTAAGTTTTGAAAGAGATCCTTTCTCTTTGCTGGAGGCTTCTTCTAGAAGTTGCAATACTTCTTCATCTGTAGTTTCTTGGCTTTCCATCCTTCTTGGTATCAGAGCCATGTTGGCAATATATGTTCTTAGCATGAGCAGCTAAGCACGTATATTGTCTAGAGCATGGGAAACTTATTCTCTATAAGGTATTTTCAAAGGTAATCTATCAATGATTGAACTTATAATTTAATTAATTTAATGGATATTGTCTTATAAAGGGGTTTATGCTAGTATGGGGTATTCGCTTTCTCATGGTGTTTGAAGTGTCCGATTAATATCCGGTTTCAGACGTTGGTCAGCCTGAAAGTATGGTCACAAGCTAAGGTAAGCGTTCGACCTTGTTGGTGGTCCCGTCGTTAAGATATCACTAAGAGAAAGCTGTTGTAAAAGCCATTAAGACCTGCTAGATCCCATAAGACTCTTATGCATTAGTTTAATTAACCTATAAGTCCTATTATTAAGAATTACTTGCTGAAAATATCTAATGTGATAATAATTGTTCACCTATCAGTCTCTAGATAGTATTTCCTTTAAAATTGATACGGTTGGGGCAGCCTCCACAGGTACACGGCCTTTCACACGAAGCCAAGCTCGGGAATTACAAAAACTCCAAGCTTTGTTCATGCAAATGGCCGTGTGTGAGTTGGTGATTGAACCAACCAAGGACCTAAACGTTTTTATGTGTGAAGAGAGGTCTTAATGTGTAATAAACTACTCTTCAAGGTTGGCACAAGAAGCAAGGGCGGATGAGTCATTTTACCCCTTTTGTTTGTAGTATAAATAGAACATGTTAGAGAGTTATGCCTTAGTTTTTGAATGCTGATTTTTGTAACCTAAAACACTAAACATTTCTCTCTCTCTCTTCCACTCTTGGAAGCCGCCACTATTATCTCACAAGTAGAGGGATACTTGTGTTGTCTCTTTGGCTAGAAACAAGGGTTTTGAGGTCATTGAGTGCCTCTTGGCCCTCGTAAGAACTTGGTGTTTACATTCATTAGACTTAGGGTCCTCTCTTGATGTTAGGGTTCTTAGTATCTTGAATGTTATATGTCAAGTTATCTATCTTTCTTTATCTTGTTGTTGTTGTTGATTTTGTTATCTTAAAGTCTAGTGAAGCCGTGTGGGGCTCTTTTCGATTCACTAGCATTGTTATCTATCTTGTAGTTCTTGTGTTGTTGGACTGAAAAACCGAAAATTAAACTTGTTGTTCTTGTGTTGTTGGACTGAAATCCGAGTCTACTTGAAGCTCTTGGTGTTGTTGGTTTGATTTTGTATCATTTGGTATCAAAGCGAGACCGGTTGTGTTCCAACATAACCCATCTTGGGCTAGCTCACGGCTTAAATAAACAACACCAAAAGAAATTCTGAAATCTGTCCATTAAAAGTTGAAACCAAGAATGATGTTGTATGTTTAGATCTAGGTGTTATTTTGCTTGTTTAGTGAGTTTCTAGTGTTGGTTTCTTTCTCACCAACACTAAGGTGTCTAGATCCAAAAGTTGAGCTTGAAAACTTGAACATTGTGTAGTGACTTGAAGTGGCCGAAAGTTGCATGTAACAGATAACCAAAAGAACAAAAAAAAAATCGGTGGTTGTGTGTTATGTGCTAAAGAAGTTGATGAAGTTTGTTGAGGTGTTCATCTTGTGAACTTGTTCATCTTTCTCATCTTGTTGTGTGCTCAAGTTGTAAGACAAGCTATAAAGTTGTTGTGAAAGACTTGCACCCATCACCTTCTAGTCTTGTCAATCACCTTTCCCTAATTCAAGGAGCCTTGTTTTGTGGGATTAGTCAACCAAACCCCACTTTCTTGAGTTTGAAAAGGGTGAAATACTACAAGATTTTTATTTTTCCCACCAAAACACTTTGCAAACTATAACAAGTTGTGTGAATATTAACACAAAAAAAAAAAAAAAAAAAGAGAAGAAGAACGTGTGGAACCATTGCATGCTGCCACGTCACTATAAGCTCAACTTAGGATATTCTTTGGTTGCTAATTGTTGATCCTTGGTGATACAAGAAATTACAAGGGAAACACGAAACAACTCCAAAACAGTCCACTAATCTTAAGGATTTGAGGACCAAGATGGAGACCACTCTCGGATTCGCTACCAACAACAAGAATACAAGATACAAGGGTGTATTTCAACACCAAAACAGCTACAAAACGTGATGAACAAGATGTACAACAACAATACAAGTTTCGGATCCAACGAAGGCCCAAAACAGTCCACTACAACAACACATACACGATTGCAAGAAAAATAAAGATAGATAGTGAGACCAAGATTATTACAATATTAAGAACTAAAGAGTATATTAAACTCAAAAACCCCTAATGAATGTAACAATCAAAACCACACTCTTACGGTGACCACCAAGGGAACGAACTCACCTCAAGATCTACCGTTTCCAAGCAAAGATCAATATTGGCTTTTCCAAGCCCTAGGCTAAGGGTGACTTTTCCAAGTCCTACAACTAATGGTGCTACACTCTCAAAGAGAGAGAAAAATATGTCTTTCAATTTTTCATCATCCAAAAACTAATGAAAATAAGACTAAGGGGGCCTATTTATAATACATTGCAAATGAAGATAACAAGACCATATTACCCTTAATGAGAGGGGCGGCCTTGGTGTGTTGGAAGACAATATGAATTGTCCAAAATGCCCCTTAGGCTAAGTGACCGAAATGCCCTTAGTAAAGGCACCAAAACCGTGAACCAACAAAGGTGGTCCAAATTCGAGAGTCCTTAAGTCTTCTAGGCTCCAATCAATCTTCCACACTTGGGTTTGGTCAATGCTAGGCTAAAAACATCCCCTCCAAGTATGATCCCATGCCCTCCATGTGACCAAAGCTCGATTCTTCACATTGTGACTTCGAATGATGTCGTCCAAAAGCTAAGGCGGTCATTATTCTTATATCATCCTCCTCTTCTTGAAAAGGATTCGACCTCGAATCCAAACCTTGCAAAACTGAAAAGAGGACACACAAATGCAAACTCCTCATGGCATGAGGGTTAGGGTTAGCATAACAAATCAGCTCAACATGCCAAGGTTGCACATATTTGCAATATAACCAAGAATCCTTTGAAAGGAATATTAAAAATTCAATAAAAGATGTACAAAGGATTTGGTTATAGGATACATCAAAAGTAACACTTTGCTTGTCATGTTGACCAAGCAACAAGTTTGGTGCACCAACATCACCATTTCTAAATTTGGCACCGGGGTCAAATGGGAAAAGTGGCCATAGACACGGGTCTCGACAACACTTCCCTTTCCCGTGGTCTACACCTAAACTAAATGACATACTCTCTACAATAACATACATATCATCCAAATCAAATAGAGAGTAGAGAAAGGTATCACTCAAATCGACTTCTACTAAGGTGCTCTCATGTGTGTACCCACTACTAGTTTCCCAATAATCACTATGAGTACTCTCAACAATGAAATCACACAAAGTAGAAGAGGAAGTAGCTTCCGCAACTACACATTCCTTACCCTTAAGAGTACTCTCATCTTCCAAGAAGAGATTTCCCTCTTTAGGAGGAATGTTGTCACACCATAGTGGGTTAGCATATAGGCTATAGCTTCCAAGGCAAGCTATACCGTCATTTTCACCACTAGGTTCATTAGGAGTGTTTAAATCATCTTCAAACAAGACATTATTCCTAAAAAGAGTGTGATCTACCTCACGGACAGATTTGGAACAAGAAAGTTCCTCACTCTCTAAATGATCAATATCAAGTTTCAAGGATGTTTCAAACACAATATTACCCCAAGAAGAGCTCTCGGGTTCATTCTCACTTTGTTGACCAACATTTTCAAATATTTCACTCACTTGAGTCCTATTAAGCACATCACACACATACTCAAGTGGTGGGTAATTTTCACACATAAGTTGATCAACACAAATTTCAGAAGATAACGTACTTTCATTCAACATATAAGCTTCAACACTAGGTGGACATAAATTGATCTTACAAGAAGAGTCAATTTCGTCATCAATAGGATCAACTAGTGTATCCAAACTCACAATATGTACATCATCAACGAGAGGCACGGAATCATTAGACTCATAAATAAGTAAGCTACTACTCACACTCAATGGCTTACTAGCCACACAATTGTCATTCACATGCACTAAAGTGTAAGAGTTAGCTATTTTACCTTTAAGATCTTGAGTAGACTCTTCCTTGCCGTGAGGTGAAGGACCTCCACAAGCTTGGGCAGCAACTTCCTTTTGGCATTGTTCGCCTTCGCTTGCCATGTTGGTACCTACACAAATGTCCTTAGAAATGGAAGGACAACCAATGTTAGCACAGTTTGGTGGCAATCCCCTCACTTCGCTCCACATATCCTCTCCTTTTTCCACTCTCGGATTGCCACCTTGCACTCCCTTACTCCTCTCAATCTTTTGTCTCTCATCATAAATCGGATTGGAGTAGGTAAACATTTCTCTTTGCGGTTTGGGCAGCAAGTATGTTATGAGGCGATTTCCCCATTGGTCTCTTATGATATTAGGCCAATTTTGCACGTTAGGAACTTGATGTCGTGCAAACCAATCGGCACCCAAGCTCATATGACCGTAGGTTAAGGAAAAAACATCGCACCACACCTCCTCATGGTAATCAAATTGGGAGAAGACAACTTTTACCCTCTCGGTAACCGTGAACTCGCCCAAGTAGTATGGAACAAGTAAAGGCTCTCGCAATAACCCCAAGTAATTAACCATGGACGGAAGAATGTAGTTTCCATAATACCTATCATTCAACACCATAAGGCAGCCCGGTATCCCACAAATAGTCACCTTTCCGGAGTGTACACTCCTTCTTGGATCTACATTGTAAGGCATACGAGTACCCCTTAGTTTTGGAGATGCATATCCTCTTCTTCTCATTGGACAACCTCCACTAGAGCTAGTATAACCATTCACACTATATCGACTTTGATAAGAAGTACTACAAGGTGGAGAATATGGATCTTCATACTCCTCACGTGTACCCTCATCATAGCTCTCATAAGCTTTGCAAACAAAAGGGTTATACCTAACACCAAATCTAGGTTCGGAGTAAGAAGTGTAAGACTCCTCACATGCCCCAACTTCATCATAAGATCCATCACGAGGTCCTACATCATCTCCAAAGTTACCATAAGCACTAGGCACTTCATTCACCTCATTTTCTCCCTTAAAACAGTAACTTTCAAATCTGCCCAAGTCTCGATCATGGCTATTTTCATAGCCTCCGCAATCTCCCTCAACTTCGTAGCCATAAAACCCTTCACTACAATCATAGTCTCCCATGTTGTAGTCACAATAATCCCCGGCTATCGAAGACATGTTCCCCTTATATCACCCTTTAAACCTACAAAATGAACAAACAAGATTAGTAGTAAAGCTCCTCACCAACACTCGTATACACTCACCTTTGTGATTCTCACAATTGGAGCGGCGAATATTGAAAGTTGCTTATACTCCGGTAGTCAATAGGATGTCAATTCTACTTGGCGGCCGGAATAGATTCTTGTTTGATCGACTCAAGACACAAAAATAAAATTCATTTATGAACTTGAGACAAAGAAGTTACTACGAGTTTAAAAATGAGAAAAGCACACAAACAGCGAAGACACGAAGAAACGGATTCAATAATTAATCTACAACTAAGTAGGTGATTACTAGTTGTTAATTTAATTCTAGAATCAAGACATGAAACTAATGAAACAATAAGATGAAACTAAGAATCTAAAATTTTTGAGCTCGGAAACATTGCGTGAACAGTAGCAGTGATGACATGGCAGTCACGTATTGGTTTCGGCCCCACACAACTTTTGTTGTCCAATTTCAAGTCTTGGTCAATTTTTTTTCAATTTGGACTTTGGTGGAATTTGTTTAAGGAGGGAAATTCAAACAAGTCTTGGAGCCCTTTTCAATTTCAAGTTTTCAAGACTTGACTTTATTGTACTTCTCCTTAAAACATGGATCCGTAAATCATGGAAAAGTGTTGGAAAGTGGTTGAGACTTGATTGATAGGTCTTTGTTGGTTGTAGTGTCTTTCAAGACTAACAAATAGTACACCTTTTTCCTTCAACTTTTTGGATTTAGCATTCACTTTATCTTCAACAATATATGAAGGTGGTGATGAACATCAATAACAACAACAACAACAACAAGAACTACAACAATAATCTTCAAGAACACCAACAATTTTTCACACGGCCAACTCCAATCCACAATAACAATATCTCCAACACTTGGCCAAGACAACTACAACTTCAACAAAATGGTTTTCAATCCACCAATTAACAACAATATCACGTGGCCAAGCTTATAACAACAACAAGATGAAAACCACAAGGCCAAAACAGTCCACCACAATGGCCAAGCTTATGTTCACAACAACCTTTCAACAAGTTCAAGCTCAAGTTTAGATCTAGACTCAAAGTGTTAGTGGACAAGAAAACTAACACTAGGAACAACAAAACAAACAAGAACACTATTAGATCTAGACATACAACAACAAATCTCGGCCAAGACACAACAAGAACACGATTTTGGCCAAGAACACAAACACGGACAGATTGTTATTTTTCTGAAAATTTCAGTTTTCCTTTTTTTTTTTTTTTTTTTTTTTAACAAGAAAGCCCAAGATTGATCTTGTAGGAACAAGATCAAGCCATGCTTTGATACCAAATGATACAAGAAATTACAAGGGAAACACGAAACAACTCCAAAACAGTCCACTAATCTTAAGGATTTGAGGACCAAGATGGAGACCACTCTCGGATTCGCTACCAACAACAAGAATACAAGATACAAGGGTGTATTTCAACACCAAAACAGCTACAAAACGTGATGAACAAGATGTACAACAACAATACAAGTTTCGGATCCAACGAAGGCCCAAAACAGTCCACTACAACAACACATACACGATTGCAAGAAAAATAAAGATAGATAGTGAGACCAAGATTATTACAATATTAAGAACTAAAGAGTATATTAAACTCAAAAACCCCTAATGAATGTAACAATCAAAACCACACTCTTACGGTGACCACCAAGGGAACGAACTCACCTCAAGATCTACCGTTTCCAAGCAAAGATCAATATTGGCTTTTCCAAGCCCTAGGCTAAGGGTGACTTTTCCAAGTCCTACAACTAATGGTGCTACACTCTCAAAGAGAGAGAAAAATATGTCTTTCAATTTTTCATCATCCAAAAACTAATGAAAATAAGACTAAGGGGGCCTATTTATAATACATTGCAAATGAAGATAACAAGACCATATTACCCTTAATGAGAGGGGCGGCCTTGGTGTGTTGGAAGACAATATGAATTGTCCAAAATGCCCCTTAGGCTAAGTGACCGAAATGCCCTTAGTAAAGGCACCAAAACCGTGAACCAACAAAGGTGGTCCAAATTCGAGAGTCCTTAAGTCTTCTAGGCTCCAATCAATCTTCCACACTTGGGTTTGGTCAATGCTAGGCTAAAAACATCCCCTCCAAGTATGATCCCATGCCCTCCATGTGACCAAAGCTCGATTCTTCACATTGTGACTTCGAATGATGTCGTCCAAAAGCTAAGGCGGTCATTATTCTTATATCACTTGGTTTCCCTTACTTGGTCCTAGAACTAATTGACAAACTAGTACATTCCTACTAGGTTGTCAACTAGTTCCTTGAACCGTTTGTTCGTGTCAACGATTATTTGAGTGCTTTTATTCGTTTGAATGAGTTGCTGATTTTTGACTCTCGTCCGGCAAGAATTCTTTGAGTCTTCAAGCAAGAATCCATTCCGGATAAGAGCTTGCTCATACCTTAAAAATTTCACGGTTACTAGCCAATTATACAACACTTGTGGAACACGAACTTGTGGTGAACTAAAGCGGATAATATCTTGACAATGGAAGGAGCTACGTCTCATAATGTGGATACTAATGCCCTTGATTCTATGAGGGTCACTCTTGAGGCCGTTACCCGGACACTTGAAAGGTTGAATTCGGAATTTGGGGCCGTGAGAGGGGACTTGGCAGCAACAAAGGGGGAAGTGTCGACTATTAGTGGGAGATTAGAACAAGTGGAGAGTCAAAGGAACTCTCGTCCTTCTACTCCTCTACATGTATCTACCAATGGTCATGATAGGACCTCCTCCGCAACCATCACCCCCGAAACAGTCCACCAAATGCTAAATGCACCCCAAGCTCCACTAAATACCGCAAGCCAAACTACCTATTTTCCTCCAAACCGAGACTCCACTAGACCACTACATTTCCAAGCCCCTCCAATTCCACAAGAGGGATTTGGACGCCAAGTACCTCCACTAAATCCGAACCCTCCATTCCAAGCTCCATTAACCCAAAGACCGCAAATTCCAAATCCTCCGAATCAAAACGGCCAAGGCCGACCAGCCCACTTTGAAGGATACGGTAGAGAGGAGTATGAAGGAGATGGAGTCTTTGAGGATGCTTATATGAGGGAGGAGGAGTTAAGAGGGGGTCGAGGAGAACCTAGGAGATACCGGGGGTATGGAGATAGGGGAAACCGACACCAAGAGAGAGACGTAGGCATCAACACCATCAAGTTGAGCCTACCCATCTTTAAGGGTGAAAGTGACCCCGAGACCTACTTAACTTGGGAATCGTCTTGTGACAAAGTTTTCCAAGTTAATGACATCTCGGACGAAAAGAAGAGTTGCTACGCTATAGCTCACCTCGAGGGCTATGCTAACACTTGGTGGGAGTATGTTAAACGATTTGGTAATGAATTAGTCGATGGGCAGCCACCACCTTGGTATCGGTTGAGGTATTTGATGAGACAACGATACCTTCCCGAGAGATATCGTCATGAGTTGCTTGCTAGATTATATGGCTTGCGGCAAGGAGGCAAGAGTGTGATGGCCTATTTTGACGAGTTCCAACAACTCATGTTGAAACTTGATCATCGTGGGGAGCAAATCAGTCACGACATCATCCGGTTCAAGTGTGGGTTGAACAAAGAGATCTCCACTCATTTGACCCTTCACCGGTTTGAAACCATTGACGGTATATTCCAAGCGGCCCTTGAGATTGAAAGGGAACTTAAGGAGAGATCATCCTTCAAGGCAAGGGTACAAACCCCCTCGGGTTGGACCAAAAACAAGGACCAACCCGCCCCTACGAAGCTGCCCGAGTCCAAAACAGTCCCTAAATTTCCTCCGAAACCGGAGGTTCACAAATATCCCAACCCAAAGGGGTTCCAATGCTTCAAGTGCCAAGGGTGGGGGCATAAGGCCAATGAATGTCCGAACCGGCGCAATGTGATCCTACGAGAAGGAAAAGTGTACTACCTTGGTGAGGAGGTGGTTTCCGAAAGGGGGGAGGATGAGGCCGAGCCTCAAGATGGAGAGGGAGCTGAAAATGGGCCGAATGATGATGAAGTAGATGGTAGTGAAGATGTCTATCCACAAGAAGGGGAGTGTGTGGTTCCAAACTTTGTGGTTAGACGTGTCATGATTAGTAAGGCGATAGATGACCCGAGTCAAAGGGAAAATCTATTCCATACTAAGTGTCTTGTAAAGGGGAATGTGTGCACTTTGGTGATTGATAGTGGTAGTTGTACAAATGTTGCGAGCCATGCTATGGTAAATTTCTTGAAGCTACCAACTACGCCACACACTAGTCCTTACAAGCTACAATGGTTGAACGATTGTGGTGAATTAAGGGTCACAAGGCAATGTGTGATTCGGTTTAAGGTGGGAAACTACCACGATGAGGTACTTTGTGACGTGATCCCAATGCAAGCATGTCACTTGCTGTTAGGTAGACCATGGCAATATGATAGGTCTACTAAACATGATGGGAGATCCAACCGGTATACGCTTGAGAAGGATGGCCGAAAGGTCACACTTCATCCTCTTTCACCCTCCCAAGTAAATGAGTGGCATCAAAAGATGAGAGAGTTGAAGGGAAAAGGGAAGGAATCCGGAAAGGGAGAAAAGGGGGGAGATGCCGTAGGTGAGGAAGTAGGGACATCCGAGGCTGCCCCAACGACAAGGGAGATGGAAAACGTAGTGATGTTGGCTAGGAGGAAAGAACTCTTCGTGGACCATGATGAAAACAAGCCGATGTTACTTTTGGCCCATTGTTTTAATACTAACCCCACTAATTCTTCCATTTCCCCTTTGATTTCTTGTGTGTTGCAGGAGTATGAAGATGTATTTCCTCAAGAACTTCCGTAAGGATTGCCCCCACTTCGGGGAATTGAGCACCAAATTGATTTGGTGCCGGGTTCACAACTTCCAAACAAACCGGCCTATAGGAGCAATCCCATGGACACTAAGGAGCTTGAAAGACAAGTTGAGGAGCTTCTCAACAAGGGATACATCAAGGAAAGCATGAGTCCATGTGCTGTTCCAGTGCTTTTGGTACCAAAGAAGGACGGAACTTGGCGCATGTGCGTCGATTGTAGAGCCATCAACAAAATCACTATAAGGTATCGTCATCCAATCCCTAGACTAGATGATATGTTAGATGAGCTCCACGGATCTTGTTTGTTTTCTAAAGTGGACCTTAGGAGTGGCTATCACCAAATCCGCATGCAACCCGGTGATGAGTGGAAGACCGCATTCAAGACCAAATTCGGTCTATATGAGTGGCTGGTCATGCCCTTCGGCCTTACCAATGCTCCTAGCACCTTTATGAGGCTAATGAATCATGTAATGAAGCCTTATATTGGAAAATTTGTGGTGGTTTACTTTGATGATGTGTTGGTGTATAGTAAATCTATTAATGATCATGTAATGCATTTGAGATGTGTGTTTGATGTGCTCCGAAAGGAGAAGCTGTATGCCAACATGGAGAAGTGTTCTTTTGGTGTTGATAAGGTTATATTCTTGGGTTTTGTCGTGAGCTCAAGGGGTGTGGAAGTGGACGATTCCAAGATAGACTCTATTCGAAGTTGGCCGACCCCTAAAACTATTGGAGAAATCCGAAGTTTCCACGGGTTGGCAAGCTTTTATAGGAGGTTTGTCAAAGGATTTAGTTCCATAGCAGCCCCCTTGACCGAGGTAATTAGAAAGGACGGACCCTTTAAATGGGGTGATGAGCAAGCTAGGGCTTTTGAGGCCTTGAAAGCTACGCTCATCTCGGCGCCTTTATTGCAATTGCCCGATTTTGATAAGATGTTTGAAGTAGAGTGTGATGCTAGTAAGGTTGGCATCGGGGCTGTTTTGATGCAAGAAGGTAAGCCCGTCGCTTATTTCAGTGAAAAGCTCAAAGGGGCAACTCTTAATTACTCAACTTATGATTTGGAGTTGTACGCCCTTGTTAGAGCTTTGGGAAATTGGCAACATTATTTGTGGCCCAAGGAGTTTGTGATACGAACGGATCATGAGTCGTTGAAACACCTTAAGAGCCAAGACAAGTTGAATAGGCGTCATGCTAAGTGGATTGAGTTCATCGAGACTTTCCCTTATGTAATTCATTACAAAAGGGGAAAGGAAAATGTTGTTGCCGATGCCTTGTCTAGGAAGCATGTGCTTGTTGCTACCTTGTCTTCGAAATTGATGGGTTTTGAGAGCTTGCGGTTGTTGTATCCCGAGGATCCTACCTTTGCGAAGAGTGGGGAAGGGACCGTTGGCTTAAGGAGAATGACCATTCCTCCTACTCTCGGTTCGATGGGTATTTGTTCAAAGGGAGGAGGTTGTGTGTTCCTTCTAGTTCTTGGAGGGAATTATTTGTGAGGGAGGCCCATGACGGAGGCCTTATGGGGCACTTTGGGGTAGACAAGACCCTCGGAATCTTAGAGGAGAACTTCTATTGGCCCAAAATGCGCAAAGACGTCACTAAAATTTGTAGTCAATGCGTGGCCTGCCGGAGTGCGAAATCTCGTCTCCTACCTCAAGGATTATACACCCCACTCCCTACTCCCCTTAGACCTTGGTTGGACATTTCGATGGATTTTGTTTTAGGGCTGCCAAGGACTAGAAAGGGCCGAGATAGCATTTTTGTTATTGTTGATAGATTCTCTAAAATGGCTCATTTTATTCCATGTGCTAAAACCGAGGATGCTCGTAGTGTAGCTTCATTATTTGTTGAACATGTTGTAAAGCTTCACGGGGTACCGAGGACTATTGTGAGCGATAGGGACTCCAAGTTCCTAAGTCTCTTTTGGAAGTCCATGTGGGGTAGGCTTGGAACAAAGTTACTTTTCTCCACGTCTTGCCACCCACAAACCGATGGCCAAACGGAGGTAGTAAATAGAACCTTAGGGTCTATGCTATGTTCTATGGTTAAAGGTAAACTGACTTCATGGGAAGATCACCTACCCTTGGTGGAGTTTGCATACAACCGGGTAATATATTCGAGCACGGGAATGACTCCCTTTGAATGTGTTTACGGCCTGAATCCCCTTACCCCTTTAGATCTCACTCCTTTGTCTAGTGATCTCATGACCAGCTTAGATGGAAATAAAAGAGCCGAGGCAATGAAGAAAATGCATGAGACGGTGCGGATCAAGCTTGAAAAGAAGAACCAAGAGGTTGCAAAAAGGGTAAACAAAGGGAGAAGAAGGCTTGTGCTTGAACCCGGAGATTGGGTGTGGGTGCATCTTCGAAAGGATCGGTTTCCAGCTCAAAGGAAGTCCAAATTGCTGCCAAGGGGTGATGGTCCTTTCCAAGTACTTGAGAGAATCAATGACAACGCCTATAAGATTGACCTTCCACCGGAATATCAAGTGCACAACACTTTCAACGTTGGTGATCTCTCCCTCGTGGATGCGGTTGAAGATGACCAAATGCTGAATTTGAGGTCAAATTCCTCTCAAGATGGAGAGGATGATACGGTTGGGGCAGCCTCCACAGGTACACGGCCTTTCACACGAAGCCAAGCTCGGGAATTACAAAAACTCCAAGCTTTGTTCATGCAAATGGCCGTGTGTGAGTTGGTGATTGAACCAACCAAGGACCTAAACGTTTTTATGTGTGAAGAGAGGTCTTAATGTGTAATAAACTACTCTTCAAGGTTGGCACAAGAAGCAAGGGCGGATGAGTCATTTTACCCCTTTTGTTTGTAGTATAAATAGAACATGTTAGAGAGTTATGCCTTAGTTTTTGAATGCTGATTTTTGTAACCTAAAACACTAAACATTTCTCTCTCTCTCTTCCACTCTTGGAAGCCGCCACTATTATCTCACAAGTATAGGGATACTTGTGTTGTCTCTTTGGCTAGAAACAAGGGTTTTGAGGTCATTGAGTGCCTCTTGGTCCTCGTAAGAACTTGGTGTTTACATTCATTAGACTTAGGGTCCTCTCTTGATGTTAGGGTTCTTAGTATCTTGAATGTTATATGTCAAGTTATCTATCTTTCTTTATCTTGTTGTTGATTTTGTTATCTTAAAGTCTAGTGAAGCCGTGTGGGGCTCTTTTCGATTCACTAGCATTGTTATCTATCTTGTAGTTCTTGTGTTGTTGGACTGAAAAACCGAAAATTAAACTTGTTGTTCTTGTGTTGTTGGACTGAAATCCGAGTCTACTTGAAGCTCTTGGTGTTGTTGGTTTGATTTTGTATAAAAAATGGAGTTAAATCACCATGTCAAAAATACTGTTAATATGTCTTCCCAAGCAACTCAGATTGCTACTATTGAAAATAATCTTCAAAACTGGAGTATTCCAGAAGAATCTTTTAAAACTATTTACCAACTTGGTAAATTTAGTTTTATTAGAAATCATAACATTAAGACCTCTGAGTCTACTGTTGCTATTAATAATTCTTTAGAAATTATTCAGTTACTGAATGAGCGTGATATAAACCGGGGCTCTTGTTTGGGATGAAATCTTGCACCAAAATGACTGGCATTTTGATGCTATCACCCAGCCTCTCCCAACCTACCCGGAGAAATCCCAGATCGAACGGGTGATTCAACACCCAGATGGGTCTATTGACCTAAAATTTCTAGGATTCGAGGCACCCCGAACCTCTTCCTTCAGAGGATCTGTCTCGCACAGACCTTCTACCTCAAAGCCACCAGGAGGGAGTGAGGAGAACGACAATGACAAAGGAAGGGTCAGAGGAGTTGACTTCTCAGGACCTGTCCCCAAAGTTTATTACCAACAACATACTCGGGGCAGCGAACCTGAAAACCTCTATGACCCAGGCAGCCCTACAGCCTCAGACATGGAGCCCCCTCCTAATCTATCCAGCCAAAAGATTAGGACTGACCCAGGGTTAAATGTCATCAAGTCAGATAAAGAATTTACCCCTGATCTCAAAGCTCTCGAAGTTCTTTGGTACCACCCCAAAGACGCGTTAAAAAGAAAATGGTACACAAGTACCTACAGTAAAGAAAAGCAAAAAGAGTTCGGACGACTCTGGATTGCTGACATGAAAAGACTTCGATGTGATATCGAATTCTTTAAATGGTTTGAGTGCACAGGAAGGATGGAAAACCTTCCATCCTAGCTTGGGAATTATTAGGGCCTCTAATGATTTAAAATGGTGGCCCTAATGATTCCCAAGCTAGGGCCTCTAATGTTTCAGCCTTTTAGCATGAAACAAGTCATGGCCCGATTTGACAAACCTACCGAGCCAACGATATCTGACCTTAAAGGAGAAATATCTACCCTAAAAACAAAAATTAGAGATCTCAAAGTAAGGCTAGATAGAGTCGAGCTTAACATTCTGACAGAACAAGTCCTTAAAAGTGTATCTCCAGCCAGAGATATTTCGTCTCCAAGCTCTCCCAGAGCCCCCCCGATCACTGATCTCACACTAAGTGATCACCTTAAAGAGCCTGGATCATTCCCTGGCTCAGAAACACCTTCTGCCTCAAATGCCGCTATTTCCACAATCAAAGGTTATAGCGAACACATAGTGGTAAAAATTGTTATCAACAAAGACTTTGTTCTTAACAGAGTCGCCCTCTTCGATACAGGTGCAGACAACAATTGTATTGTTAAGGGTCTTATACCCACAAAGTATCTTCAGAAGAGTACTTCTCGTCTATACTCCGCCACAGGAGAAAAGATGAAGATCGATTATAAGCTTTCCAAAGCTCATATCTGCAACAATGGCATTTGCCTTGTTAATGACTTTGTTATTACTGAAGGTATTACCGAAGATATAATCCTTGGAATACCTTTTGTTAACCAAATCAGACCCTACTTGAGTAATTTTGATGGAATCCGCACCACCATTTTAGATCAAGAACTTTTCTTCCCTCTGTTAAGACCTCTCTCAGAAAAGGAAGGCAACCTTATTAAAGAGAAAGCTACTTTTAAAATAAACAGACTTTCTTCTCACATTTGTTTTCTGAAACAGGAAGTTCAACTAAAACAGATTGAACAAGCTTTAAAAACCCCGGAGATGGTAAGCATTTTAGCCAATCTTCAAAGGCATTTTGAAAAAGAGATTTATTCAGATCTCCCTAATGCTTTCTGGGAAAGGAAAAAGCATGCTATAGAACTTCCTTACATTACAGGATTTAATGAACAGGCCATCCCTACTAAGGCAAGGCCCATTCAGATGAATCAAGAAATGATGGAAGTCTGCAAGACTGAAATTAATCATTTATTAAAAAATGGAATCATTAGGGCCTCTAATTCCCCATGGAGTTGCTCTGCCTTTTATGTAAATAAAAGCGCAGAAAAAGAAAGAGGAACTCCCAGGCTAGTAATTAATTACAAGCCACTAAATGCCGTCCTACAATGGATTAGGCATCCAATCCCTAATAAAAGAGATCTTTTAAAAAGAACTTGTAAAGCTAACCTTTATAGTAAGTTCGACATGAAGTCCGGCTTCTGGCAAATCCAGATTGCTGAAAAAGATAAGTTCAAGACTGCTTTCAATGTCCCTTTTGGACATTATGAATAGAATGTCTAGCCTTTCGGGCTCAAGAATGCCCCTTCTGAATTTCAGAATATTATGAACAACATCTTCAATCCCTAGAGTTACATGTTAATTGTCTATATTGATGATGTACTTATCTTTTCTGAAAACATTGATTCTCACTTTAAGCATCTTAACACCTTCTTTAAGATTGTTAAATTTAATGGATTAGTCATCAGCGCCGCTAAGATAAAGCTTTTCCAGACTTCTATCAGGTACCTTAACCAGGGTAGTTATAAACCTATCTGCCGAGCGATAGAGTTCTCTTCAAAATTCCCAAATGAGATTAGTGATAAAACCCAGCTCCAAAGATTTTTGGGAAGTCTAAACTATGTAGCAGACTTCATTCCAAACATCAGACAAGTTTGTGAGTCGCTCTACAAAAGGCTTAAAAAAACTCCTGTCCCTTGGAGCTTAGAACAAACCAATGTTGTCATCAAGGTGAAAAGCCTTGTCAAAAGCCTCCCCTGTTTAGGAATCCCTAATCCTGATGCATTTATGGTCGTCGAAACAGATGCTTCTGATATTGGATATGGTGGTATCTTAAAACAGCAGGTAGAACCCCAATCCCCTGAGCAACTTGTACGATTCACTTCCGGAGTATGGAACTCGGCCCAAAGAAATTACAACACGGTGAAAAAGGAAGTTTTATCTATAGTGCTATGTATCACAAAGTTCCAGGATGACCTGGTTAACAAAGAATTTTTATTAAGAGTAGATTGCAAGTCTGCTAAAGAAATTTTACAAAAAGATGTAAAAAACTTGGTTTCAAAACAAATATTTGCTAGATGGCAAACTCTCCTATCTAGTTTTGATTTTCAAATAGATTTTATTAAAGGAGAAAATAACTCCCTTCCTGATTTTCTAACAAGAGAATTCTTACAGGGAAGAAATGAGGCCAACTACGCTGGGTAAAACCCCAGTAGTTAATAAACCAGACCAGACCAAAATGGCAAGACCTTTTGATCCCCCTTCAGCATAAATGAGGATACTGAGGCCATCAGTTCCACAGCGACCGATATTAAAATCGGAATTCCAGATGCCTTCTCAGAACAGGTATGCTGCCATATCCGACTCCCATCCCCACTAAGCTAGTGGATCTAAAAACTAGTAAGTCTTTGGATACTAAACAATCACCGAGTTCATCGGTTCAGTCCAAGCAAAGTTATGCTATGAAGGCCCCAGAATCCTTCGCCCAAGCAGTAAATCCTGCAGCATCCAAAGCTGCCATCCAAACTACAGCACCTTCCCCAAGAGAAGAATTCAAGTTTATTACCACACAGGTAATGCCCATCATTTCCCTTGACAAAGACTATGAGGGGTATCCATTGGACCAGTTGATCAAGCCGGTTTATAATGATAAAAATTTTATGGACACTGAGACTCCACTAAAAACACGAAGGTTCTACGAAGCCATCCTCGTCGATACCGACTCCATTGAAGTCGAACACAACATGAATAAACGAAATTCGGAATATATTGATTATTCTAGGTTTACTATCAAAAGGGTATTAACCCCATTTAATTGGTTTGCTGACCACCTCCACACACCAATAGCATTATCTATGCCTCATCGTCCCCAGACGTATAATTGGTATGACTATAAGTCTGCATGGTTTAATTTTCTGTATGTTAGGCCAGGACATACCTGGTTTGTTAAATATTGTCCTGCTATGGTAGATGCCATTATTCCTAGATGGTTCTACGAATGGTGGATATATTTTGGGGGAATCAAGGAAATCCTCCCCTTACAATTTGCAAGCAGATTCATGGATTTTTGCACAAAAGAAGGGTGTACAACCCTCCCTGAGCACATCCAAATGTGTAAATTCTTTATTAAGAAAAGAGTATCATATATTATCTCTTGGAACTTCGCCAAAGGAGAGCAAGATAGAATCAAATACTTGTCCAAAGAGATCAAGGTAAAAGGCTGGACTCCCAAGCCAGTCGATCCAAGAACACCCGACAAGGAAAAGAAATCTTTACCTTTTGGGTCATCCAGCAATGCCTCCTTAAGTAAGAAGGCCTTAAAAGAAAAATTGAAGAAGGCTTTACATGATATGGAAAGCCAAGAAACTACAGATGAAGAAGTATTGCAACTTCTAGAAGAAGCCTCCTCAACAGGAAGCAGCGATAATAATGGTGATATCCTGAATCCCACTGGAATAGCATTGGCCTACATGGACCCCTACTGAGAATAGGGAAATAGCTCTTCAGTAAAAGATAGAGGTTCAAAGAACTGGAATTATCTTTTCTGAAGAGGCAACCCACTATTCCAATAGGAATCTTTGGGACCCACTGCTTTTCTAAAAGAAAAGACGCATACAGCTTTTTGAAAAGCATAAAACAATTGTCGGTCATCACAGAATGATCATAGCCTTACACTTGTACACTTCAGATGTATCTTTACATTTCCCATAGTCTATTTAAAGACTTCATGTAATCATAGAGAAGGCATCAGAAAATATCCTTGATATCTTCTACCTGCTAAATCTCTCTCTTGTAATAGAACTTCCTTACATTACAGGATTTAATGAACAGGCCATCCCTACTAAGGCAAGGCCCATTCAGATTTTTTAATAAATGATTAATTTCAGTCTTGCAGACTTCCATCATTTCTTGATTCATCTGAATGGGACTTGCCTTAGTAGGGATGGCCTGTTCATTAAATCCTGTAATGTAAGGAAGTTCTATAGCATGCTTTTTCCTTTCCCAGAAAGCATTAGGGAGATCTGAACAAATCTCTTTTTCAAAATGCCTTTGAAGATTGGCTATTTTGCTTACCATCTCTGGGGTTTTTAAAGCTTGTTCAATCTGTTTTAGTTGAACTTCCTGTTTCAGAAAACAAATGTGAGAAGAAAGTCTATTTATTTTAAAAGCAACTTTCTCTTTAATAAGATTGCCTTCCTTTTCTGAGAGAGGTCTTAACAGAGGGAAGAAAAGTTCTTGATCTAAAATGGTGGTGCGGATTCCATCAAAATTACTCAAGTAGGGTCTGATTTGGTTAACAAAGGCAAGACAAATGCCAGGGAAGGATGTTTGAGCAACTCCATGTTGGCAATATATGTTCTTAGCATGAGCAGCTAAGCACGTATATTGTCTAGAGCATGGGAAACTTATTCTCTATAAGGTATTTTCAAAGGTAATCCTTCAATGATTGAACTTATAATTTAATTAATTTAATGGATATTGTCTTATAAAGGGGTTTATGCTAGTATGGGGTATTCGCTTTCTCATGGTGTTTGAAGTGTCCGATTAATATCCGGTTTCAGACGTTGGTCAGCCTGAAAGTATGGTCACAAGCTAAGGTAAGCGTTCGACCTTGTTGGTGGTCCCGTCGCTAAGATATCACTAAGAGAAAGTTGTTGTAAAAGCCATTAAGACCTGCTAGATCCCATAAGACTCTTATGCATTAGTTTAATTAACCTATAAGTCCTATCATTAAGAATTACTTGCTGAAAATATCTTATGTGATAATAATTGTTCACCTATCAGTATCTAGACAGTATTTCCTTTAAAATGGAGTTAAATCACCATGTCAAAAATACTGTTAATATGTCTTCCCAAGCAACTCAGATTGCTACTATTGAAAATAATCTTCAAAACTGGAGTATTCCAGAAGAATCTTTTAAAACTATTTACCAACTTGGTAAATTTAGTTTTATTAGAAATCATAACATTAAGACCTCTGAGTCTACTGTTGCTATTAATAATTCTTTAGAAATTATTCAGTTACTGAATAAGCGTGATATAAACCGATTTAAAAATCAGTTTAATTATTTGCATGTTGGTCTTGTTCAAGTAGCTATTAAGCCACTGTTTAGACAAGGTCTAGATATCCCTGTCTGTGCTATCTTAAGAGATGCACGCCTCTTAAATTTTGATGACTCCCTTTTAGGAGTAATACAAAGTAACCTCGCCGATGGCCCGGTATACTTCAATTGTTACCCAAATTTCTCGGTAGATATCAATGATCCTAACATCATGGATGTATTGACGCTTAACGTCAAGACAAAAAACTTGAATAGTAAGGATAATACAAGAGAAATAGCAATAATATACCGTGTATATTATAGACTAATGGGTACAACCTTAGCCCCAAAGGCTAGAATCACCAGCCCCAGAGGTGTTACAACCCTCATGGAGGCAAACAGAGCTAAGGCCAATATATTTGTCCCTAAGGCTCTTGTTTGGGATGAAATCTTACACCAAAATGACTGGCATTTTGATGCTATCACCCAGCCTCTCCCAACCTAACCGGAGAAATCCCAGATCGAACGGGTGATTCAACACCCAGATGGGTCTATTGACCTAAAATTTCTAGGATTCGAGGAACCCCGAACCTCTTCCTTCAGAGGATCTGTCTCTCACAGACCTTCTACCTCAAAGCCACCAGGAGGGAGTGAGGAGAACGACAATGACAAAGGAAGGGTCAGAGGAGTTGACTTCTCAGGACCTGTCCCCAAAGTTTATTACCAACAACATACTCGGGGCAGCGAACCTGAAAACCTCTATGACCCAGGCAGCCCTACAACCTCAGATTATACACTACTAACTTGGAGCGTATCAAATCTGCCACAAAATCAGTCCAAACACACTACAATTCCGAGAGCTTGAAGATAACAACTCCAATATGTGAAGACAACAACAATCACGAAAATTTGAAGAAATACCAACACCAAAACAGTAGCTACACAAGGAGAACAAGAAGATAACAATAACATTAAACAATGGTTCAACAACACAAGATGATAGATTACAAGAGTACAATGTTAACAACAAGAACAACAAATGGTAGTAACTATAGTGAATCAAAAATCAGCCCCACACGGCTTCACTAAGTTACTACAAAGTTTCAAGAGTACAAAATGAAAGATAGTAACTTGACACAAAGATATCTTAGAATCTATGAACCCTAACTTGAAGATAGGACCCTAAGACCAAAAGATTTCAGTACCAAGTTCTTACTTAGACCAAGAGGAACTCATGAACCTCAAGATCTCAAGTTTCTAGCCAAGAAACAACACAAGTGTAACTACACTTGTTGGACAGATTTCAGGTTCTACTCTCAAGAACAAGAGAGAGAGAAATATTCAAGGTTACAAGACTTGTTGTTGTGAAATATGAAGAATGAACTAAGTGCTGAAAATAACCCTAATAGCATCTATTTATATTACACACAAAATGAAGGAAAAATGACCTTCCTACCCTTCAGTCATGGGGTGCCCTTAGAGTGTAATTTATTACACTTCAAGGTTCATTTTCACACTTAAAAACATTGAAGCTCTTTGGCGGATCAAGTACCAACTCACACGCAGCCATTTGCATGAATATGGCTTGTAGTTTTTGTAACTCCTGAGCTTGGCTTCGTGTGATTGGTCGAGAACGTATTGGACAGCTTTGTACACCCGTATCATCCTCTCCATCTTGAGAGGAATTTGACCTCAAATTCAGCATTTGGTCATCCTCAACCGCATCCACTAGAGAAAGATCACACACGTTGAAAGTGTTGTGCACTTGGTATTCCGGGGGAAGGTCAATCTTGTAGGCATTATCATTGATCCGCTCAAGTACTTGGAATGGACCATCGCCTCTTGGCATCAATTTGAACTTTCTTTGAGACGGAAACCTATCCTTTCTAAGGTGAACCCACACCCAATCTCCCGGTTCAAGAATGAGTTTCTTTCTCCCCTTGTTGACTCTCCTTGCAATGTCTTGATTTTTCTTCTCAAGTCGAAGCCGCACCTTCTCATGTAACTTTTTCATCGAATCAGCCCGCTTGCTTACATCTAAGCTAATCATAACATCACTAGGCAAAGGAGTTAAATCCAAAGGGGTAAGGGGGTTGAGGCCATATATGCACTCAAAGGGAGTCATTCCCGTACTTGAGTGTATGACACGGTTATATGCAAACTCAATCAATGGTAAGTGTTCCTCCCAAGAAGTCAATTTTCCTTTTACCATGGAACGTAGCATAGCACCCAAAGTCCTATTTACTACTTCTGTTTGACCATCAGTTTGTGGGTGGCAAGATGTAGAGAATAACAACTTGGTTCCAAGCCTACCCCACATGGATTTCCAAAAGTGACTTAGGAACTTAGAGTCCCTATCACTCACAATGGTCCTCGGAACACCATGCAACTTGACAACATTATCAACAAACAAAGAGGCCACACTAGGTGCATCATCACATTTAAAGCAAGGAATAAAGTGTGCCATCTTAGAAAACTGATCGACCACAACAAAGATACTGTCCCGACCTCGTCTAGTCCTAGGCAACCCTAACATGAAATCCATAGATATGTCAAGCCAAGGACGTAAAGGAGTGGGCAGCGGGGTGTACAACCCATGAGGTAGGAGCCGCGATTTGGCTCCTTTGCAATCTATGCATTGGCCACAAATCTTGGCCACATCCTTGTGCATTTTTGGCCAATAGAATTGCTCCTCCAATATTCCAAGGGTCTTTTCGATCCCAAAGTGACCCATTAGACCGCCATTGTGTGCTTCCCTCACAAATAACTCTCTCCAAGAACTGGAGGGTACACACAATCGTCTACCTTTAAACAAGTATCCATCAAACTTGGCATAAGGATTTAAACCCCTAGACGAATCCCACTTGTCCCTACCCATTTCTTCGCATTCCCTAAAGATAGGAGCAAAGTGAGGGTACTCGGGATACAATTCTTTCAAACTCTCAAAACCAATTAATTTAGAAGATAATGTTGACACAAGAACATGTTTTCTAGATAAAGCATCGGCTACTACGTTGTCCTTACCCTTTTTGTATTGAATAACATAAGGGAAGGTTTCAAGAAACTCAATCCATTTTGCATGCCGCTTGTTAAGCTTGTCTTGTGCCCGAAGATGCTTCAAGGATTCATGGTCCGTTCGGATCACGAACTCCTTGGGCCACAAATAGTGCTGCCAAGTGGCCAAAGCTCGAATCAAGGCATACAACTCTAGATCGTACGTGGAGTAGTTTAGAGTTGCTCCTTTGAGCTTTTCACTAAAATAAGCAATGGGTTTTAAATCTTGCATCAAAACAGCCCCTATGCCCACTTTACTAGCATCGCACTCAACTTCGAATATCTTATCAAAGTTGGGCAATTGTAATAAAGGCGCGGAAACGAGCATAGCTTTCAAGGTTTCAAAAGCCTTAGCTTGCTCTTCACCCCACTTGAAGGGTTGGTCTTTTCGAATGACCGCGGTTAAAGGAGCGGCTATGGTGCTGAATCCTTTGACAAACCTTCTATAAAAACTAGCTAACCCGTGGAAGCTTCTTACTTCACTAATGGTTTGTGGGGTTGGCCAATTTTTGATAGCATCTATCTTGGATTCATCCACTTCAACCCCTCTTGAACTAACAACAAAACCCAAGAAAACAACTTCATTAACACCAAAAGAGCACTTCTCCAGATTTGCATACAACCTTTCCTTTCTAAGGACATCAAACACACATTGTAAATGCATCACATGCTCATCAATTGACTTACTATAGACCAAGACATCATCAAAGTAAACAACAACAAACTTTCCAATAAATGGCTTCATCACATGATTCATTAGCCTCATGAAAGTACTTGGAGCATTTGTTAGGCCGAATGGCATAACCATCCATTCATAGAGACCAAATTTAGTCTTGAAGGCGGTTTTCCATTCATCACCGGGTTGCATTCTTATTTGGTGATAGCCACTCCTTAAATCAATCTTGGAAAATAAACACGAACCATTCAATTCATCAAGCATATCATCTAACCTAGGGATAGGGTGATGATATTTTACCGTAATCTTATTGATGGCTCGACAGTCCACACACATACGCCATGTTCCGTCTTTCTTAGGCACCAGTAGCACAGGAACCGCGCACGGACTCATGCTCTCCTTGGTATACCCTTTGTTGAGGAGTTCCTCAACTTGACGCTGCAATTCTTTGGTATCCGTAGGGTTGCTTCTGTAAGCCGGCTTATTTGGAATTGTGAGCCCGGCATAGTCAATTTGATGCTCAATTCCCCGAAGCGGGGACAATCCTTGCGGGAGTTCTTTGGGAAATACATCTTCATAATCCTGCAACACACAAGAAATCAAAGGAGAAATAGAAGAATTAGTGGGGTTAGTATTAAAACAATGAGCCAAAAGAAGCATCGGCATGTCCACATCATAATCCAAGAAGAGTTCCTTCTTTCTAGCCAACATCACCATGTTTTCTTGCCCATTTGATGTTGAGGCAGTCCCGGAAATCCCTACTGCCCCACCCACGGTTTTCCCCTCCTTTTCACCACTTTCGGGTTTCTTTCCCTTCTCCTTCAACTCCCTCATCTTTTGATGTAATTCATTCACTTGTGATGGCAAAAGAGGATAAAGAGTGACCTTTCGATCATCCTTCTCAAGTGAATATCGGTTGGTCCTCCCATCATGTTTGGTAGTCCTATCATATTGCCAAGGTCTACCTAACAACAAATGACATGCTTGCATTGGTATCACATCACAAAGCACTTCGTCTTGGTAGTTCCCTACCTTAAACCGTATCACACATTGCCTCATGACCTTCAATTCACCGCATTCGTTCAACCATTGCAACTTGTAAGGGCTAGTATGGAGTGTAGTTGGTAATTTCAGAAAGTTCACCATAGCGACACTAACGACATTCGCACAACTACCACTATCAATCACCAAAGTGCACACATTCCACTTTACAAGGCATTTAGTATGGAATAGATTTTCCCTTTGGCTAGGGTCGTCTATTGCCTTACTAATCATAGCGCATCTAACTACAAAGTTTGGAATAACACACTCCCCTTCTTGTGGGTAAATAACTTCACCATCATCATCATCATCATCAAGTGGCCTATTTCCAGTTTCCTCTCCATCTTGAGGCTCGGCCTCATCCTCCTCTTTTTCAAGACCCACCTCCTCACCAAGGTAATACAATTTCCCTTCCCGTAGTATCACGTTGCGTCGATTTGGACATTCATTGGATTTATGTCCCCAACCTTGGCACTTGAAACATTGGAATCCTTTTGGGTTTGGATACTTGTGAACTTCTTGTTTTAGAGGAATTTTGTGGACTGTTTTGGGCTCGGGCAGCCTTGTAGTCGCGGGTTGGTCCTTGTTTTTGGGCCAACCAGAAGAGGATTGAACCACGTCCTTGCTTCTAGGCCAACTCGAGATGGATTGTCCCCTTGCCTTGAGCGACGACCTCTCTTTAAGCTCCCTTTCAATCTCAAGAGCCGCTTGGAAAATACCTTCAACGGTATCAAATTTGTGAAGCATCAAATGAGTGGAGATCTCTTTGTTCAACCCACACTTGAACCGGATGATGTCATGACTGATTTGTTCCCCACGATGATCAAGCTTCAACATGAGTTGTTGAAACTCATCATAATATGCCATCACACTTTTGTTGCCTTGACGTAAGTTGTATAATCTAGCAAGTAATTCATGGCGATAACTCTCGGGAAGGTACCGTTGCCTCATCAAGTACCTTAACCGAAACCAAGGTGGTGGCTGCCCATCAACTAATTCATCACCAAAACGCTTGACGTACTCCCACCAAGTGTTGGCATAACCCTCAAAATGAGCTATGGCATAACAACTTTTCTTTTCTTCCGAGATATCATTAACTTGAAAAACTTTGTTACAAGCTGATTCCCATGCTAAGTAGGCCTCGGGGTCACTTTCACCTTTAAAGATAGGTAAGCTCAATTTGATGGTATTTATGCCTACGTCTCTTTCTTGGTGTCGATTTCCCCTTTCTCCATACCCTCGGTACCTCCTTGGATCAACACGGCCCCTTCTTAGCTCCTCCTCTCTCATGTAAGCATCATCAAAGGCTCCATATCCATCATACTCCTCTCTACCATGTTCCTCAAAGTGAGCTGGTCGGTTTTGGTGATTTGGAATCTGATTTGGAGGCATTGGGAGTTGTGGAGGTGGTGGTCTTTGATTTGGTAGAGTTTGGTAAGGTACATTCAGATTTTGTGGAGGTAATGGATGGCTACATCCTTCTTGTCGAATTGGAGGAGTTTGGGAATGGCGTGGTCTATTCGCTTCTTGGTTTGGAGGGAAAGTAGTGGTATGATTTGTGGCATTTAGTGGGGCTAGAGGTGGATTCATTATTTGGTGCAATGTTTCTGGTGAGATAGTTGTGGATGAAGTTCTTTCATGCCCACTTGAAGGAATATGATGAGGAGTGGATGGACGAGAGTTCCTTTGACTCTCCACTTGCTCCAATCTCCCACTTATCGTAGTGAAATCTCCCCTCATTGCCCCAACTTCCGTGTTCAACCTCTCTAAACTTCTGGTAATGGCCTCAAGTGTGGCCTTCATAGTGTCTTGTTCAGTAGTACCCCCACTTTGGGATGTTCTTCCTTCCATGTCAAGGTGTTACCTACACAATCAGCAAACAAGTTAGCGTTAAACCTCTCCTCACTCACACACTCGCGGTTCACTCACACTTGAGCTCCACAAATGTTGTAGATTGGCTAGTAACCGTGAATCCTTAAGATATGAGTAAAGCTCTTGTCCGGAGTGGATTCTTGTTTGAAACTCAAAGAATTCTCGACGGACTGGAGTTAAGAAGTTACAACGTATTCAAACGAATAAAAGCACCCAACTAAACGTGGACACGAACAAGAGAATTCAAAAGGACTAATTGACAACCTAGTAGGAGTGTACTAGAATGTTAATTAGTTCTAGAACCATGTAATGAAACTAAGAATCAACAACTAGAAACTAGAAAACCTAAATTTGAGCTTATTAATGACGTGAACAGTAGCCAATGGGTGACGTGAACAGTAGCAAATGGGTGATGTGGCAGCATGCAATTGGTCTTGGTCCCACACAATTTAAGCACCAATTCTGAAATTTAAATCTTTACACAATTTGGAAAGGATGACAATTGGTCTTGGAGGGAAAACATAAATCTTGAAATAAGAAAAGTACCTTGTCCCACAACACTAGGTTCTTGAAATAAGAAAAAGGTAACACTAGGTTCTTGAAATAAGAAAAAGTTGCTGAAAAGTAGAAGCCTAGTCTAAGAAATGATGGGTTCAAGGCTTCTCACAACATGCTTTACAATTTTCAGCTTCAACTCTTGAATTTATATCACACTTTTTGGTTGTCTAAAGTTGTAAGAAAAGATGAAGAACTTGATGAACACCACAACAACCTTCAAGAACTCAACAACAACTTCTTCAAAACACAACACAACACCACCAATTGTCAACAACAAGTAACAACAAACAGCCAGCCACAAGGCACCACAACTATGGTCAATATTATAAGCTCAATCTTTAGATCTTGACACCTTTAGTGTTGGTGAGAAAGAAACCAACACTAGAAACACTCTATACAAGAAAAATACTACAAGATCTAGCCAAAAAAAACAAGAAAATCTCGGCCCATACAACAACACATCACAATTTTTTGTCCAAGAACACAAAGGTAGCAGATTTGACTATTTCTAGAATTTTCAGATTTCAGTTTTTTTTTCTTTTTTTTGTAGTTTTCAAGTCTCAAGCCCAAGATTGATCTTGTTAGAACAAAATCAAAGATGTCTTTGATACCAAATGATACACTACTAACTTGGAGCGTATCAAATCTGCCACAAAATCAGTCCAAACACACTACAATTCCGAGAGCTTGAAGATAATAACTCCAATATGTGAAGACAACAACAATCACGAAATTTTGAAGAAATACCAACACCAAAACAGTAGCTACACAAGGAGAACAAGAAGATAACAATAACATTAAACAATGGTTCAACAACACAAGATGATAGATTACAAGAGTACAATGTTAACAACAAGAACAACAAATGGTAGTAACTATAGTGAATCGAAAATCAGCCCCACACGGCTTCACTAAGTTACTACAAAGTTTCAAGAGTACAAAATGAAAGATAGTAACTTGACACAAAGATATCTTAGAATCTATGAACCCTAACTTGAAGATAGGACCCTAAGACCAAAAGATTTCAGTACCAAGTTCTTACTTAGACCAAGAGGAACTCATGAACCTCAAGATCTCAAGTTTCTAGCCAAGAAACAACACAAGTGTAACTACACTTGTTGGACAGATTTCAGGTTCTACTCTCAAGAACAAGAGAGAGAGAAATATTCAAGGTTACAAGACTTGTTGTTGTGAAATATGAAGAATGAACTAAGTGCTGAAAATAACCCTAATAGCATCTATTTATATTACACACAAAATGAAGGAAAAATGACCTTCCTACCCTTCAGTCATGGGGTGCCCTTAGAGTGTAATTTATTACACTTCAAGGTTCATTTTCACACTTAAAAACGTTGAAGCTCTTTGGCGGATCAAGTACCAACTCACACGCAGCCATTTGCATGAATATGGCTTGTAGTTTTTGTAACTCCTGAGCTTGGCTTCGTGTGAATGGTCGAGAACGTATTGGACAGCTTTGTACACCCGTATCATCAGACATGGAGCCCCCTCCTAATCTATCCAGCCAAAAGATTAGGACTGACCCAGGGTTAAATGTCATCAAGTCAGATGAAGAATTTACCCCTGATCTCAAAGCTCTCGAAGTTCTTTGGTACCACCCCAAAGACGCGTTAAAAAGAAAATGGTACACAAGTACCTACAGTAAAGAAAAGCAAAAAGAGTTTCCATCCTTCCTGTGCACTCAAACCATTTAAAGAATTCGATATCACATCAAAGTCTTTTCATGTCAGCAATCCAGAGTCGTCCGAACTCTTTTTGCTTGGCTTTCCATATCATGTAAAGCCTTCTTCAATTTTTCTTTTAAGGCCTTCTTACTTAAGGAGGCATTGCTGGATGACCCAAAAGGTAAAGATTTCTTTTCCTTGTCGGGTGTTCTTGGAGCAACTGGCTTGGGAGTCCATCCTTTTACCTTGATCTCTTTGGACAAGTATTTGATTCTATCTTGCTCTCCTTTGGCGAAGTTCCAAGAGATAATATATGATACTCTTTTCTTAATAAAGAATTTACACATTTGGATGTGCTCAGGGAGGGTTGTACACCCTGAAGCCTGGGGGCCTCGGATATGGCAGCATGGTGGTCAGCAAACCAATTAAATGGGGTTAATACCCATCCAGGGTCAACAAAAATGTACCATGATTTGAAAGGGATGTATTGGTGGGGTGACATGAAGAAGAACATTGCAAAATTTATAGTCGAATGTCCAAATTGTCATAGGGTTAAAGTAGAGCACCAAAAGCCCGGGGGTTATATGCAATGTATAGATCTTCTAATCTGAAAGAGGGACATGATCAACATGGATTTCATCACTGGTCTGCCTCGTACATCTCAAATGTTTGATTCCATATGGGTGATCGTTGATAGGCTTACCAAATCAACGCACTTTCTATCGATTAGGAGTGGTTACACAGTTGAAGAATATGCCAAATTTTATATTAAGGAGATAGTTCGACTACATGGAGTTCCAATCTCTATTATATTAGATCGAAGAGCTCAATTTACTGCAAATTTTTGGAAGTCTTTCCAGAGAAATTTGGGAACACAAGTAAATCTAAGTACAACTTTTCACCCTCAAACAGATGGACAAGCAGACGTACCATTCAAACACTTGAAGATATGCTACGAGCTTGTGTATTAGACTATAAAGGTAGTTGGGATGATCATTTACCTCTCATCGAGTTTGCCTACAATAATAACTATCATTCAAGTATCAAAATGGCACCATATGAAGCTTTGTATGGAAGAAAGTCTAGATCACCAATTGGATGGTTTGAAGCAGGTGACACTGCCTTGTTCGGGCTAGATCTTTTTCATCAAGCTATGGAAATGGTTAAAGTGATCCAACAGCGGCTAGAAACAGCCCAAAGTCGACACAAGTCATATGCAGATGTTAGAAGGAGGGGGCTAGAGTTTGCTATAGGTGATTGGGTATTCTTGAAGGTATCACCAATGAAGGGGGTTATGAGATTTGTTAAGAAAGGAAAACTAAGTCCACGTTATACAGGCCCATACCAGATTACTCGGAGGTTTGGCCAAGTCACTTATGAATTAGAGCTACCTCAAGATCTCTCAACAGTTCATCCGGTATTTCACGTCTCAATAATTCGAAAGTGCATTGGAGATCCATCTCATATTACCCCTACTAAAGATGTACACATTACAGAAGATCTCACCTATGAGGATTTATACCTATTGCTATTCTAGATCGACAGGTTAAGAAGTTCAGGAATAAGGAAATAGCTTTTGTAAAAGTGCTTTGGAGGAATCAACAACTAGAAAAGATCACATGGGAAGCTGAAGAAGCGATGAAATTCAAGTACCCCCATTTGTTCAAATACAAAGAAAAAGTCCAAGATGCTGAATTGGAGCAATAACAAGTATAAAATATATAGGTATTATGTGGTAATAGGGATATTAAACTTAGGCTTGAACTCGTTTTTGTTGGACAGTTATGCTAACATTCGAGGACGAATGTTTCTAAGGGGGGAAGGATGTAGAATCCCGTATTTTACTTGAACTTATTCTAATTATATGGAACCTGGTATGATATTATAGGATAGGTAACGGGTGAGGTTTGTTATGCAAGTATTAATGGCATAGATAGAATTATATATGCTTCCCGTGTAGTTTTTATGTGATACGATCAAGTTAACGTCGATACAACTATTTAAACTTTGGATCGTAAGCTAGTATTTGAATCTGAAGTTTAAAGTGACCAAATGTGTATAAGTTGTGATACGGTTGGGGCAGCCTCCACAGGTACACGGCCTTTCACACGAAGCCAAGCTCGGGAATTACAAAAACTCCAAGCTTTATTCATGCAAATGGCCGTGTGTGAGTTGGTGATTGAACCAACCAAGGACCTAAATGTTTTTATGTGTGAAGAGAGGTCTTAATGTGTAATAAACTACTCTCCAAGGTTGGCACAAGAAGCAAGGGCGGATGGGTCATTTTACCCCTTTTGTTTGTAGTATAAATAGAACATGTTAGAGAGTTATTCCTTAGTTTTTGAATGCTGATTTTGTAACCTAAAAACACTAAACATTTCGGCTCTCTCTTCCACTCTTAGAAGCCGTCCCTATTATCTCACAAGTAGAGGGATACTTGTGTTGTCTCTTTGGCTAGAAACAAGGGTTTTGAGGTCATTGAGTGCCTCTTGGTCCTCGTAAGAACTTGGTGTTTATATTCATTAGACTTAGGGTCCTCTCTTGATGTTAGGGTTCTTAGTTTCTTGAATGTTATATGTCAAGTTATCTATCTTTCTTTATCTTGTTGTTGTTGTTGATTTTGTTATCTTAAAGTCTAGTGAAGCCGTGTGGGGCTCTTTTCGATTCACTAGCATTGTTATCTATCTTGTTGTTCTTGTGTTGTTGGACTGAAAAACCGAAACTTAAACTTGTTGTTCTTGTGTTGTTGGACTGAAATCCGAGCCTACTTGAAGCTCTTGGTGTTGTTGGTTTGATTTTGTATCATTTGGTATCAAAGCGAGACCGGTTGTGTTCCAACATAACCCATCTTGGGCTAGTTCACGGCTTAAACAAACAACACCAAAAAGAAATTCTGAAAATCTGTCCATTAAAAGTTGAAACCAAGAATGATGTTGTATGTTTAGATCTAGGTGTTATTTTGCTTGTTTAGTGAGTTTCTAGTGTTGGTTTCTTTCTCACCAACACTAAGGTGTCTAGATCCAAAAGTTGAGCTTGAAAACTTGAACATTGTGTAGTGACTTGAAGTGGCCGAAAGTTGTATGTTGTTGATAACCAAAAAAAAAATCGGTGGTTGTGTGTTTATGTGCTAAAGAAGTTGATGAAGTTTGTTGAGGTGTTCATCTTTTGAACTTGTTCATCTTGTTCATCTTGTTGTGTGCTCAAGTTGTAAGACAAGCTATAAAGTTGTTGTGAAAGACTTGCACCCATCACCTTCTATTCTTGTCAATCACTTTTCCCTAATTCAAGGAGCCTTGTTTTGTGGGATTAGTCAACTAAACCTCACTTTCTTGAGTTTGAAAAGGGTGAAATACTACAAGATTTTATTTTTCCCACCAAAACACTTTGCAAACTATAACAAGTTGTGTGAATATTAACACAAAAAAAAAAAAAAAAAAGAAGAACGTGTGGAACCATTGCATGCTGCCACGTCACTATAAGCTCAACTTAGGATATTCTTTGGTTGCTAATTGTTGATCCTTGGTTTCCCTTACTTGGTCCTAGAACTAATTAACAAACTAGTACATTCCTACTAGGTTGACAACTAGTTCCTTGAACCGTTTGTTCGTGTCAACGATTATTTGAGTGCTTTTATTCGTTTGAATGAATTGCTGATTTTTGACTCTAGTCCGGCAAGAATTCTTTGAGTCTTCAAACAAGAATCCATTCCGGATAAGAGCTTACTCATACCTTAAAAATTTCACGGTTACTAGCCAATTATACAACACTTGTGGAACACGAACTTGTGGTGAACTAATGATACGGGATTGACAAGGGAAGCACGAAACAACCACCAAATCAGTCCACTAATCTTAAGGATTCGAGGACCAAGATGGAGACCTCACTCGGATTCGCTACCAACAACAAGAATACAAGATACAAGAGTATATTTTAACACCAAAACAGTTACAAAACGTGATGAACAAGATGAACAACAATAATACAAGTTTCGGATTCAACGAAGACCCCAAAACAGTCCACTACACAACACATACACGATTTGCAAGAAAAATAAAGATAGATAGTGAGACCAAGATTATTACAAGATTAAGAACCAAGTGTATTTCAACACTAACCCCTAATGAATGTAACAATCAAACCACACTCTTACGGTGACCACCAAGGGAATGAACTCGCCTCAAGATCTACCGTTTCCAAGCAAAGATCAATATTGGCTTTTCCAAGCCCTATGCTAAGGATGACTTTTCCAAGTCCTACAACTAAGGGTGTTACACTCTCAAAAGAGAAAAGTTATGTCTTTCAATTCTTCATCCTTTAAAATCTAGTGAAAATAAGACTAAGGGGGCCTATTTATAATATATTACAAATGAAGATAACAAGACCACTTTGCCCTTAATGAGAGGGGCGGCCATGGTGTGTAAATACACCATGTGTAATGTCCAAAATACCCTTAATTAAGGTCCAAAACCGTGAGTCCTCAACCTTAAATTCTCCAAGCAATCTTCCACACGCGAGATTGCTTTAAGTTATGCTCAAAACGGGTCCTCCATGCATGTTCTTGTTTTCTCGAGGTGACCAAGTCTTGAGTCTCTATGTGTTGGCCTCCAAAAATGTCATCAAAAGATAAGATGACCATTTTTCCCATATCATCCTCCCCTTCTTGAAAAGGATTCGACCTCGAATCCAAACCTTGCAAAACCGAAAAGAGGACCAACAAATGCAAACTCCTCATGGCATGAGGGTTAGGGTTAGCATAACAAATCATCTCAACATGCCAAGGTTGCACATATTTGCAATATAACCAAGAATCCTTTGAAAGGAATATTAAAAACTCAATAAAAGATGTACAAAGGATTTGGTTATAGGATACATCAAGAGTGCCACTTTGCTTGTCATGTAGACCAAGCAACAAGTTTGGTGCACCAGCATCACCATTTCTAAATTTGGCACCGGGGTCAAATGGGAAAAGTGGCCATTGATACGGGACAAATGGCCTTCTTATCTTATGATGACATTTTTGGAGGCCAACACATAGAGACTCAAGACTTGGTCACCTCGAGAAAACAAGAACGTGCATGGAGGACCCGTTTTGAGCATAACTTAAAGCAATCTCGCGTGTGGGAGATTGCTTGGAGAATTTAAGGTTGAGGAATCACGGTTTTTGGGCCTTAATTAAGGGTATTTTGGACATTACACATGGTGTATTTACACACCATGGCCGCCCCTCTCATTAAGGGCAAAGTGGTCTTTTGTCTTCATTTGTAATATAGTATAAATAGGTCCCCTTAGTCTTATTTTCACTTAGTTTTTGGATGATGAAGAATTGAAAGAAATATTCTCTCTCTCTTTTGAGAGTGTAACTCCATTAGTTGTAGGACTTGGAAAAGTCACCCTTAGCATAGGGCTTGGAAAAGCCAATATTGATCTTTGCTTGGAAACGGTAGATCTTGAGGCGAGTTCGTTCCCTTGGCGGTCACCGTAAGAGTGTGGTGTTGCTATCGTAAGTTCTAAGGGTCTTTAGATTTAATATATCTTTGGGTTCTTGGGTCTTATATTAGTTTATGTCTCACTATCTATCTCTACAATTTCTTGTAGCCGTGTGTTTGTTATTTCTTAATAATATTGTTATTGTTCTTCATGTTCTTCATTCTCGTGTGGTTAATCTAGTGTGTTGTCCGCTGAAAATAGGTGTTAATCACCTCATTACATTGTGTTCTTGTTGTAGATCTTGAATCCGAGAGGGGTCATTCAAAGGGTCCTCGGTTCTCTTGAACTTGTGGACTGTTTTGAGTGTTTGTTTTGTGTTTCCGTTGTTTTTCTCGTATCAGCCATAGACACGGGTCTCGACAACACTTCCCTTTCCCGTGGTCTACACCCAAACTAAATGACATACTTTCTACAATAACATACATATCATCCAAAGCAAATAGAGAGTAGAGAAAGGTATCACTCAAATCGGCTTCTACTAAGGTGCTCTCATGTGTGTACTCACTATTAGTTTCCCAATAATCACCATGAGTACTCTCAATAATGAAATCACACAAAGTAGAAGAAGAAGTAGCTTCCGCAACTACACATTCCTTACCCTTAAGAGTTCTCTCATCTTCCAAGAAGAGATTTCCCTCTCTAGGAGGAATGTTGCCACACCATAGTGGGTTAGCATATAGGCTATAGCTTCCAAGGCAAGCTATACCATCATTTTCACCACTAGGTTCATTAGGAGTGTTTAAATCATCTTCAAACAAGACATTATACATAAAAAGAGTGTGATCTACCTCACGGACAGATTTGGAACAAGCAAGTTCCTCACTCTCTAAATGATCAACATCAAGTTTCAAGGACGTTTCAAACACAACATTACCCCAAGAAGAGCTCTCGGGTTCATTCTCACTTTGATCAACATTTTCAACATCATCACATACTTGAGGTTCATTAATTACATCATACACATCCTCAAGTGGTGGGTAATTTTCACACATAAGTTGATCAACACAAATTTCAGAAGATAACGTACTTTCATTCAACATAATGGTTTCAACACTAGGTGGACATAAATCGATCTTACAAGAAGGGTGTATCATTTGTTTCAACACTAGGTGGACATAAATCGATCTTACAAGAAGGGTGTATCACCACCTTCATATATTGTGGAAGATAAAGTGAATGTTAAATCTAAAAAGTTGAAGGAAAAGGGTGTATCATTTGTTAGTCTTGAAAGACACTACAACCAACAAAGACCTATCAATCAAGTCTCAACCACTTTCCAACACTTTTCCATGATTTACGGATCCATGTTTTAAGGAGAAGTACAATAAAGTCAAGTCTTGAAAACTTGAAATTGAAAAGGGCTCCAAGACTTGTTTGAATTTCCCTCCTTAAACAAATTCCACCAAAGTCCAAATTGAAAAATTGACCAAGACTTGAAATTGGACAACAAAAGTGTGTGGGACCGAAACCAATACGTGACTGCCATGTCATCACTGCTACTGTTCACGCAATATTTCCGAGCTCAAAATTTTAGATTCTTAGTTTCATCTTATTGTTTCATGTATTGATTCTAGAATTAATTAACAACTAGTAATCACCTACTTAGTTGTAGATTAATTATTGAATCCGTTTCTTCGTGTCTTCGTTGTTTGTGTGCTTTTCTCATTTTTAACTCGTAGTAACTTCTTTGTTTCAAGTTCGTAAGTGAATTTTATTTTTGTGTCTTGAGTCGATCAAACAAGAATCTATTCCGGCCGCCAAGTAGAATTGACATCCTATTGACTACCGGAGTATAAGCAACTTTCAATATTCGCCGCTCCAATTGTGAGGATCACAAAGGTGAGTGTATACGAGTGTTGGTGAGGAGCTTTACTACTAATCTTGTTTGTTCATTTTGTAGGTTTAAAGGGTGATATAAGGGGAACATGTCTTCGATAGCCGGGGATTATTGTGACTACAACATGGGAGACTATGATTGTAGTGAAGGGTTTTATGGCTACGAAGTTGAGGGAGATTGCGGAGGCTATGAAAATAGCCATGATCGAGACTTGGGCAGATTTGAAAGTTACTGTTTTGAGGGAGAAAGTGAGGTGAATGAAGTGCCTAGTGTTTATGGTGACTTTGGAGATGATGTAGGACCTCGTGATGGATCTTATGATGAAGTTGGGACATGTGAGGAGTCTCGCACTCCCCACTCCGAACCTAGATTTGGTGTTAGGTATAACCCTTTCGTTCGCACACCTTATGAGAGCTATGATGAGAGTACACGTGAGGAGTGTGAAGATTCATATTCTCCACCTTGTAGTACTTCTTATCAAGGTCGATATAGTGTGAATGGTTATACTAGCAATAGTGTAGGTTTTCCAATGAGAAGAAGAGAGTATGCATCTCCAAAACCGAGGGGTACTCATGTGCTTTACAATGTTGATCCGAGAAGGAGTGTACACTCCGGAAAGGTGACCATTTGTGGGATACCGGGCTGCCTCGTTGTGTTAAATGATAGGTACTATAGAAACTACATTGTTCCATCCATGGTTGATTACTTGGGGTTATTTTGCGAGCCTTTACTTGTTCCATACTTCTTGGACGGGTTTAAGGTTACCGAGAGGGTAAAGGTTGTCTTCTCCCAATTTAATTACCATGAGGAGGTGTGGTGTGATGTTTTTCCCATAACCTATGGTTATGTGAGCTTGGGCGCCGATTGGTTTGCACAACATAAGGTTCCAAATATGCAAAATTGGCCTAATATTATAAGAGACCGATGGGGAAATTGCCTTGAGACGTACATTCTGCCCGGGCCGCAAAAAGAAGTTCCTACCTACTCCAATTCAATTTATGATGAGAGACAAAAGATTGAGAGGAGTAAGGGAGTGCAAGGTGGCAATCCGAGAGTGGAAAAAGGAGAGGATATGTGGAGCGAAGTGAGGGGATTGCCACCAAACCGTGCTAACATTGGTTGTCCTTCCATTTCTAAGGACATTTGTGTAGGTACCAACATGGAAAGCGAAGGCGAACAATGCCAAAAGGAAGTTGCTGCCCAAGCTTGTGGAGGTCCTTCACCTCACGGCAAGGAAGAGTCTACTCAAGATCTTAAAGGTAAAATAGCTAACTCTTACACTTTAGTGCATGTGAATGACAATTGTGTGGCTAGTAAGCCATTGAGTGTGAGTAGTAGCTTACTTATTTATGAGTCTAATGATTCCATGCCTCTTGTTGATGATGTACATATTGTGAGTTTGGATACACTAGTTGATCCTATTGAAGACGAAATTGACTCTTCTTGTAAGATCAATTTATGTCCACCTAGTGTTGAAGCTTATATGTTGAACGGAAGTACATCGTCTTGTGTAATTGGTGTTGATCAACTTGTTTGTGAAAATTGTTCCCCACTTGAGTATGTGTGTGATGTGCTTAATAGGACTCAAGTGAGTGAAGTATTTAAAAATGTTGGTCAACAAAGTGGGAGTGAACCCGAGATCTCTTCTTGGGGTAATCTTGTGTTTGGAACATCCTTGAAACCTGATATTGATCATTTAGAGTGCGAGGAACTTGCTTATTCCAAATCTGTCCGTGAGGTAGAACACACTCTCTTTAGGTGTAATGTCTTGTTTGAAGATGATTTAAACACTTCTAATGAACCTAGTGGTGAAAATGACGGTATAGCTTACCTTGGGAGCTATAGCCTATATGCTAACCCACTATGGTGTGACAACATTCCTCCTAAAGAGGGAAATCTCTTCTTGGAAGATGAGAGTACTCTTAAGGGTAAGGAATGTGTAGTTGCGGAAGCTACTTCTTCTTCTACTTTGTGTGATTTCATTGTTGAGAGTACTCATAGTGATTATTGGGAAACTAGTAGTGAGTACACACATGAGGGCACCTTAGTAGAAGTCGATTTGAGTGATACCTTTCTCTACTCTCTATTTGATTTGGATGATATGTATGTTATTGTAGAGAGTATGTCATTTAGTTTAGGTGTAGACCACGGGAAAGGGGAGTGTTGTCGAGACCCGTGTCTATGGCCACTTTTCCCATTTGACCCCGGTGCCAAATTTAGAAATGGTGATGTTGGTGCACCAAACTTGTTGCTTGGTCAACATGACAAGCAAAGTGTTACTTTTGATGTATCCTATAACCAAATCCTTTGTACATCTTTTATTGAGTTTTTAATATTCCTTTCAAAGGATTCTTGGTTATATTGCAAGTATGTGCAACCTTGGCATGTTGAGATGATTTGTTATGCTAACCCTAACCCTCATGCCATGAGGATTTGTATTTGTTTGTCCTCTCTTCGGTTTTGCAAGGTTTGGATTCGAGGTCGAATCCTTTTCAAGAAGGGGAGGATGATACGGGACAAATGGCCTTCTTATCTTATGATGACATTTTTGGAGGCCAACACATAGAGACTCAAGACTTGGTCACCTCGAGAAAACAAGAACGTGCATGGAGGACCCGTTTTGAGCATAACTTAAAGCAATCTCGCGTGTGGGAGATTGCTTGGAGAATTTAAGGTTGAGGACTCACGGTTTTTGGGCCTTAATTAAGGGTATTTTGGACATTACACATGGTGTATTTACACACCATGGCCGCCCCTCTCATTAAGGGCAAAGTGGTCTTTTGTCTTCATTTGTAATATAGTATAAATAGGTCCCCTTAGTCTTATTTTCACTTAGTTTTTGGATGATGAAGAATTGAAAGAAATATTCTCTCTCTCTTTTGAGAGTGTAACTCCATTAGTTGTAGGACTTGGAAAAGTCACCCTTAGCATAGGGCTTGGAAAAGCCAATATTGATCTTTGCTTGGAAACGGTAGATCTTGAGGCGAGTTCGTTCCCTTGGCGGTCACCGTAAGAGTGTGGTGTTGCTATCGTAAGTTCTAAGGGTCTTTAGATTTAATATATCTTTGGGTTCTTGGGTCTTATATTAGTTTATGTCTCACTATCTATCTCTACAATTTCTTGTAGCCGTGTGTTTGTTATTTCTTAATAATATTGTTATTGTTCTTCATGTTCTTCATTCTCGTGTGGTTAATCTAGTGTGTTGTCCGCTGAAAATAGGTGTTAATCACCTCATTACATTGTGTTCTTGTTGTAGATCTTGAATCCGAGAGGGGTCATTCAAAGGGTCCTCGGTTCTCTTGAACTTGTGGACTGTTTTGAGTGTTTGTTTTGTGTTTCCGTTGTTTTTCTCGTATCAGCCATAGACACGGGTCTCGACAACACTTCCCTTTCCCGTGGTCTACACCCAAACTAAATGACATACTTTCTACAATAACATACATATCATCCAAAGCAAATAGAGAGTAGAGAAAGGTATCACTCAAATCGGCTTCTACTAAGGTGCTCTCATGTGTGTACTCACTATTAGTTTCCCAATAATCACCATGAGTACTCTCAATAATGAAATCACACAAAGTAGAAGAAGAAGTAGCTTCCGCAACTACACATTCCTTACCCTTAAGAGTTCTCTCATCTTCCAAGAAGAGATTTCCCTCTCTAGGAGGAATGTTGCCACACCATAGTGGGTTAGCATATAGGCTATAGCTTCCAAGGCAAGCTATACCATCATTTTCACCACTAGGTTCATTAGGAGTGTTTAAATCATCTTCAAACAAGACATTATACATAAAAAGAGTGTGATCTACCTCACGGACAGATTTGGAACAAGCAAGTTCCTCACTCTCTAAATGATCAACATCAAGTTTCAAGGACGTTTCAAACACAACATTACCCCAAGAAGAGCTCTCGGGTTCATTCTCACTTTGATCAACATTTTCAACATCATCACATACTTGAGGTTCATTAATTACATCATACACATCCTCAAGTGGTGGGTAATTTTCACACATAAGTTGATCAACACAAATTTCAGAAGATAACGTACTTTCATTCAACATAATGGTTTCAACACTAGGTGGACATAAATCGATCTTACAAGAAGAGTCTATTCGGTCATCAATAGGATCAAATAGTGTATCCACACTCACAACATGTACATCATCATCAAGTGGCAAAGAAACAATACACTCACATATAGGCAAGCTACAACTCACACTCAATGGGCTACTAGCCACACAATTATCATTCACATGTACAAAAGTGTAAGAGTTTGCCATTTTACCTTGAAGTCCTTGAGTAGATTCTTCTTTGTCATGGTGTGAAGGTCCTCCAAAAGTTTGGGCAGCAACTTCCTTTTGGCATTGTTCTTCTTCGCTTGCCATGTTGGTACCTACACAAATGTCCTTAGAAATAGAAGGACAACCAATGTTAGCATAGTTTGGTGGTAATCCTCTTACTTTGCTCCACACGACCTCTCCTTTTTCCACTCTCGGATTACCACCCTGCACTCCCTTACTCCTCTCAATCTTTTGTCTCTCATAATAATTCGGATTGGAGTAGGTAGGCATTTCTCTTCGTGGCTTAGGCAGCAAGTAAGTCATGAGGCGATTCCCCCACTGGTCTCTTATAATATTTGGCCAATTTTGCACGTTTGGAACTCTATGTTGTGCAAACCAATTGGCACCTAAGCATACATGACCGTATGTCAATGAAAGAATATCGCACCACACCTCCTCATGGTATTCAAATTAGGAGAAGACAACCTTGACCCTCTCAGTAACCTTAAACCCGTCCAAGAAGTATGGAACAAGTAAAGGCTCACGAAACAACCCCAAGTAGTCAACCATGGATGGAACGATGTAGTTTCTATGGTACCTATCATTTAGCTGAATGAGGCAGCCCGGTATCCCACACATGGTCACCTTTCCGGAGTGTACACTCCTTCTTGGATCTACATTGTAAGGTCTACGAGTACCCCTTAGTTTTGGAGATGCATACCCTCTTCTTCTCATTGGACAACCTCCACTAGAGCTAGTATAACCATTCACTCTATATCGACTTTGATAAGAAGTACTACAAGGTGGAGAATATGGATCTTCATACTCCTCACGTGTACCCTCATCATAGCTCTCATAAGCTTTGCAAACAAAAGGGTTATACCTAACACCAAATCTAGGTTCGGAGTAAGAAGTGTAAGACTCCTCACATGCCCCAACATCATCATAAGATCCATCACGAGGTCCTACATCATCTCCAAAGTTACCATAAGCACTAGGCACTTCATTCACCTCATTTTCTCCCTTAAAACAGTAACTTTCAAATCTGCCCAAGTCTCAATCATGGCTATTTTCATAGCCTCCGCAATCTCCCTCAACTTCGTAGCCATAAAACCCTTCACTACAATCATAGTCTCCCATGTTGTAGTCACAATAATCCCCGGCTATCGAAGACATATTCCCCTTATATCACCTTTTAAACCTACAAAATGAACAAACAAGATTAGTAGTAAAAACTTCTCACTAACACTCGTATTCACTCACCTTTGTGATTCTCACAATTGGAGCGGCAAATATTGAAAGGTTGTTTATACTCCGGTAGTCAATAGGATGTCAATTCTACTTGGTGGCCGAAATAGATTCTTGTTTGATCGACTCAAGACACAAAAATAAAATTCACTTACGAACTTGAAACAAAGAAGTTACTACGAGTTAAAAATAAGAAAAGCACACAAACAACGAAGACACGAAGAAACGGATTCAATAATTAATCTACAACTAAGTAGGTGATTACTAGTTGTTAATTAATTCTAGAATCAAGACATGAAACTAATGAAACAATAAGATGAAACTAAGAATCTAAAATTTTGAGCTCGGAAATATTGCGTGAACAGTAGCAGTGATGACATGGCAGTCACGTATTGGTTTCGGTCCCACACAACTTTTGTTGTCCAATTTCAAGTCTTGGTCAATTTTTCAATTTGGACTTTGGTGGAATTTGTTTAAGGAGGGAAATTCAAACAAGTCTTGGAGCCCTTTTCAATTTCAAGTTTTCAAGACTTGACTTTATTGTACTTCTCCTTAAAACATGGATCCTTAAATCATGGAAAAGTGTTGGAAAGTGGTTGAGACTTGATTGATAGGTCTTTGTTGGTTGTAGTGTCTTTCAAGACTAACAAATAATACACCCTTTTCCTTCAACTTTTTAGATTTAACATTCACTTTATCTTCAACAATATATGAAGGTGGTGATGAACATCAAGAACAACAACAACAATCTCCAAGAACACCAACAATTTTCACACGGCCACTCCCAAATTCCACAATAACAATATCTCCAACACTTGGCCAAGACAACTACACCTTCAACAAAATGGTTCTCAATCCACCAATTAACAACAATATCACGTGGCCAAGCTTATAACAACAACAAGATGAAAGCCACAAGGCCAAAACAGTCCACCACAACAATGTTCAACAACAAATCGGCCAAGTCCAAGCTCACGTATACAACACCAACAATGTAAGCTCAAACTTAGATTTAGACTAAAGAGTGTTAGAGATGAAGAAAACTAACACTAGAAACAACAAAACAAGTAAAAATCTCGGCCAAGACACAACAATAACACAATTTCGGCCAAGAACACAAAATGGACAGATTTGCTTCTTTTTGATTTTTTTTTTCAGTTTTTAACACTCTCCTTTTTTTTTTTTTTTTTTTGAATTTTCTAACAAGCAAGCCCAAGATTGATCTTGTAGGAACAATATCAAGCCATGCTTTGATACCAAATGATACGGGATTGACAAGGGAAGCACGAAACAAACACCAAATCAGTCCACTAATCTTAAGGATTCGAGGACCAAGATGGAGACCTCACTCGGATTCGCTACCAACAACAAGAATACAAGATACAAGAGTATATTTTAACACCAAAACAGTTACAAAACGTGATGAACAAGATGAACAACAATAATACAAGTTTCGGATTCAACGAAGACCCCAAAACAGTCCACTACACAACACATACACGATTTGCAAGAAAAATAAAGATAGATAGTGAGACCAAGATTATTACAAGATTAAGAACCAAGTGTATTTCAACACTAACCCCTAATGAATGTAACAATCAAACCACACTCTTACGGTGAACACCAAGGGAATGAACTCGCCTCAAGATCTACCGTTTCCAAGCAAAGATCAATATTGGCTTTTCCAAGCCCTATGCTAAGGATGACTTTTCCAAGTCCTACAACTAAGGGTGTTACACTCTCAAAAGAGAGAAGTTATGTCTTTCAATTCTTCATCCTTTAAAATCTAGTGAAAATAAGACTAAGGGGGCCTATTTATAATATATTACAAATGAAGATAACAAGACCACTTTGCCCTTAATGAGAGGGGCGGCCATGGTGTGTAAATACACCATGTGTAATGTCCAAAATACCCTTAATTAAGGTCCAAAACCGTGAGTCCTCAACCTTAAATTCTCCAAGCAATCTTCCACACGCGAGATTGCTTTAAGTTATGCTCAAAACGGGTCCTCCATGCATGTTCTTGTTTTCTCGAGGTGACCAAGTCTTGAGTCTCTATGTGTTGGCCTCCAAAAATGTCATCAAAAGATAAGATGTCCATTTGTCCCGTATCAACTAAAGCGGATAATATCTTGACAATGGAAGGAGCTACGTCTCATAATGTGGATACTAATGCCCTTGATTCTATGAGGGTCACTCTTGAGGCCGTTACCCGGACACTTGAAAGGTTGAATTCGGAATTTGGGGCCGTGAGAGGGGACTTGGCAGCAATAAAGGGGGAAGTGTCGACTATTAGTGGGAGATTAGAACAAGTGGAGAGTTGATACGGGATTGACAAGGGAAGCACGAAACAAACACCAAATCAGTCCACTAATCTTAAGGATTCGAGGACCAAGATGGAGACCTCACTCGGATTCGCTACCAACAACAAGAATACAAGATACAAGAGTATATTTTAACACCAAAACAGTTACAAAACGTGATGAACAAGATGAACAACAATAATACAAGTTTCGGATTCAACGAAGACCCCAAAACAGTCCACTACACAACACATACACGATTTGCAAGAAAAATAAAGATAGATAGTGAGACCAAGATTATTACAAGATTAAGAACCAAGTGTATTTCAACACTAACCCCTAATGAATGTAACAATCAAAACCACACTCTTACGGTGACCACCAAGGGAATGAACTCGCCTCAAGATCTACCGTTTCCAAGCAAAGATCAATATTGGCTTTTCCAAGCCCTATGCTAAGGATGACTTTTCCAAGTCCTACAACTAAGGGTGTTACACTCTCAAAAGAGAGAAGTTATGTCTTTCAATTCTTCATCCTTCAAAATCTAGTGAAAATAAGACTAAGGGGGCCTATTTATAATATATTACAAATGAAGATAACAAGACCACTTTGCCCTTAATGAGAGGGGCGGCCATGGTGTGTAAATACACCATGTGTTATGTCCAAAATACTCTTAATTAAGGTCCAAAACCGTGAGTCCTCAACCTTAAATTCTCCAAGCAATCTTCCACACGCGAGATTGCTTTAAGTTTTGCTCAAAACGGGTCCTCTATGCAAGTTCTTGTTTTCTTGAGGTGACCAAGTCTTGAGTCTCTATGTGTTGGCCTCCAAAAATGTCATCAAAAGATAAGATGGCCATTTGTCCCGTATCAAGAGTCAAAGGAACTCTCGTCCTTCTACTCCTCTACATGTATCTACCAATGGTCATGATAGGACCTCCTCCGCAACCATCACCCCCGAAACAGTCCACCAAATGCTAAATGCACCCCAAGCTCCACTAAATACCGCAAGCCAAACTACCTATTTTCCTCCAAACCGAGACCCCACTAGACCACTACATTTCCAAGCCCCTCCAATTCCACAAGAGGGATTTGGACGCCAAGTACCTCCACTAAATCCGAACCCTCCATTCCAAGCTCCACTAACCCAAAGACCGCAAATTCCAAATCCTCCGAATCAAAACGGCCAAGGCCGACCAGCCCAGTTTGAAGGATACGGTAGAGAGGAGTATGAAGGAGATGGAGCCTTTGATGATGCTTATATGAGGGAGGAGGAGTTAAGAGGGGGTCGAGGAGAACCTAGGAGATACCGGGGGTATGGAGATAGGGGAAACCGACACCAAGAGAGAGACGTAGGCATCAACACCATCAAGTTGAGCCTACCCATCTTTAAGGGTGAAAGTGACCCCGAGACCTACTTAACTTGGGAATCGGCTTGTGATAAAGTTTTCCAAGTTAATGACATCTCGGAAGAAAAGAAGAGTTGCTACGCTATAGCTCACCTCGAGGGCTATGCTAACACTTTGTGGGAGTATGTTAAACGATTTGATAATGAATTAGTTGATGGGCAGCCACCACCTTGGTATCGGTTGAGGTATTTGATGAGACAACGATACCTTCCCGAGAGATATCGTCATGAGTTGCTTGCTAGATTATATGGCTTGCGGCAAGGAGGCAAGAGTGTGATGGCCTATTTTGACGAGTTCCAACAACTCATGTTGAAACTTGATCATCGTGGGGAGCAAATCAGTCACGACATCATCCGGTTCAAGTGTGGGTTGAACAAAGAGATCTCCACTCATTTGACCCTTCACCGGTTTGAAACCATTGACGGTATATTCCAAGCGGCCCTTGAGATTGAAAGGGAACTTAAGGAGAGATCATCCTTCAAGGCAAGGGTACAAACCCCCTCGGGTTGGCCCAAAAACAAGGACCAACCCGCCCCTACGAAGCTGCCCGAGTCCAAAACAGTCCCTAAATTCCCTCCGAAATCAGAGGCTCACAAATATCCCAACCCAAAGGGGTTCCAATGCTTCAAGTGCCAAGGTTGGGGGCATAAGGCCAATGAATGTCCGAACTGGCGCAATGTGATCCTACGAGAAGGAAAAGTGTACTACCTTGGTGAGGAGGTGGTTTCCGAAAGGGGGGAGGATGAGGCCGAGCCTCAAGATGGAGAGGGAGCTGAAAATGGGCCGAATGATGATGAATTAGATGGTAGTGAAGATGTCTATCCACAAGAAGGGGAGTGTGTGGTTCCAAACTTTGTGGTTAGACGTGTCATGATTAGTAAGGCGATAGATGACCCGAGTCAAAAGGAAAATCTATTCCATACTAAGTGTCTTGTAAAGGGGAGTGTGTGCACCTTGGTGATTGATAGTGGTAGTTGTACAAATGTTGCGAGCCATGCTATGGTAAATTTCTTGAAGCTACCAACTACACTACACACTAGTCCTTACAAGCTACAATGGTTGAACGATTGTGGTGAATTAAAGGTCACAAGGCAATGTGTGATTCGGTTTAAGGTGGGAAACTACCACGATGAAGTGCTTTGTGACGTGATCCCAATGCAAGCATGTCACTTGTTGTTAGGTAGACCATGGCAATATGATAGGTCTACTAAACACGATGGGAGGTCCAACCGGTATACGCTTGAGAAGGATGGCCGAAAGGTCACACTTCATCCTCTTTCACCCTCCCAAGTAAATGAGTGGCATCAAAAGATGAGAGAGTTGAAGGGAAAGGGGAAGGAATCCGAAAAGGGAGAAAAGGGGGGGAATGCCGTAGGTGAGGAAGTAGGGACATCCGAGGCTGTCCCAACGACAAGGGAGATGGAAAACGTAGTGATGTTGGCTAGGAGGAAAGAACTCTTCGTGGACCATGATGAAAACAAGCCGATGTTACTTTTGGCCCATTGTTTTAATACTAACCCCACTAATTCTTCCATTTCCCCTTTGATTTCTTGTGTGTTGCAGGAGTATGAAGATGTATTTCCTCAAGAACTTCCGCAAGGATTGCCCCCACTTCGGGGAATTGAGCACCAAATTGATTTGGTGCCGGGTTCACAACTTCCAAACAAACCGGCCTATAGGAGCAATCCCATGGACACTAAGGAGCTTGAAAGACAAGTTGAGGAGCTTCTCAACAAGGGATACATCAAGGAAAGCATGAGTCAGTGTGCTGTTCCGGTGCTTTTGGTACCGAAGAAGGACGGAACTTGGCGCATGTGCGTCGATTGTAGAGCCATCAACAAAATCACTATAAGGTATCGTTATCCAATCCCTAGACTAGATGATATGTTAGATGAGCTCCACGGATCTTGTTTGTTTTCTAAAGTGGACCTTAGGAGTGGCTATCACCAAATTCGCATGCAACCCGGTGATGAGTGGAAGACCGCATTCAAGACCAAATTCGGTCTATATGAGTGGCTGGTCATGCCCTTCGGCCTTACCAATGCTCCTAGCACCTTTATGAGGCTAATGAATCATGTAATGAAGCCTTATATTGGAAAGTTTGTGGTGGTTTACTTTGATGATGTGTTGGTGTATAGTAAATCTATTGATGATCATGTAATGCATTTGAGATGTGTGTTTGATGATACGGGACAAATGGCCTTCTTATCTTTTGATGACATTTTTGGAGGCCAACACATAGAGACTCAAGACTTGGTCACCTCGAGAAAACAAGAACATGCATGGAGGACCCGTTTTGAGCATAACTTAAAGCAATCTCGCGTGTGGAAGATTGCTTGGAGAATTTAAGACTTAAGGACTCTCGAATTTGGACCACCTTTGTTGGTTCACGGTTTTGGTGCCTTTACTAAGGGCATTTCGGTCACTTAGCCTAAGGGGCATTTTGGACAATTCATATTGTCTTCCAACACACCAAGGCCGCCCCTCTCATTAAGGGTAATATGGTCTTTTTGTCTTCTTTTGTAATACACTATAAATAGGCCCCTTAGTCTTATTTTCACTTAATTTTTGGAGAATGAAGAATTGAAAAAATATTCTCTCTCTTTTGAGAGTGTAACACCTTAGTTATAGGACTTGGAAAAGTCATCTTTAGCATAGGGCTTGGAAAAGCCAATATTGATCTTTGTTTGGAAACGGTAGATCTTGAGGCGAGTTCATTCCCTTGGTGGTCACCGTAAGAGTGTGGTGTTGCTATCGTAAGTTCTAAGGGTCCTTAGATTTAATATATCTTTGGGTTCTTGGGTCTTATATTAGTTTATGTCTCACTATCTATCTCTACAATTTCTTGTAGCCGTGTGTTTGTTATTTCTTAATAATATTGTTATTGTTCTTCATGTTCTTCATTCTCGTGTGGTTAATCTCATGTGTTGTCCGCTGAAAATAGGTGTTAATCACCTCATTACATTGTGTTCTTGTTGTAGATCTTGAATCCGAGAGGGGTCATTCAAAGGGTCCTCGGTTCTCTTGAACTTGTGGACTGTTTTGAGTGTTTACGGGACAAATGGCCTTCTTATCTTTTGATGACATTTTTGGAGGCCAACACATAGAGACTCAAGACTTGGTCACCTCGAGAAAACAAGAACATGCATGGAGGACCCGTTTTGAGCATAACTTAAAGCAATCTCGCGTGTGGAAGATTGCTTGGAGAATTTAAGACTTAAGGACTCTCGAATTTGGACCACCTTTGTTGGTTCACGGTTTTGGTGCCTTTACTAAGGGCATTTCGGTCACTTAGCCTAAGGGGCATTTTGGACAATTCATATTGTCTTCCAACACACCAAGGCCGCCCCTCTCATTAAGGGTAATATGGTCTTTTTGTCTTCTTTTGTAATACACTATAAATAGGCCCCTTAGTCTTATTTTCACTTAATTTTTGGAGAATGAAGAATTGAAAAAATATTCTCTCTCTTTTGAGAGTGTAACACCTTAGTTATAGGACTTGGAAAAGTCATCTTTAGCATAGGGCTTGGAAAAGCCAATATTGATCTTTGTTTGGAAACGGTAGATCTTGAGGCGAGTTCATTCCCTTGGTGGTCACCGTAAGAGTGTGGTGTTGCTATCGTAAGTTCTAAGGGTCCTTAGATTTAATATATCTTTGGGTTCTTGGGTCTTATATTAGTTTATGTCTCACTATCTATCTCTACAATTTCTTGTAGCCGTGTGTTTGTTATTTCTTAATAATATTGTTATTGTTCTTCATGTTCTTCATTCTCGTGTGGTTAATCTCATGTGTTGTCCGCTGAAAATAGGTGTTAATCACCTCATTACATTGTGTTCTTGTTGTAGATCTTGAATCCGAGAGGGGTCATTCAAAGGGTCCTCGGTTCTCTTGAACTTGTGGACTGTTTTGAGTGTTTGTTTCGTGCTTCCCTTGTATTTCTCGTATCATTTGGTATCAAAGCATGGCTTGATCTTGTTCCTACAAGATCAATCTTGGGCTTTCTTGTTAAAAAAAAAAAAAAAAAAAAAGGGAAAACTGAAATTTCCAGAAAAATAGCAATCTGTCCGTGTTTGTGTTCTTGGCCAAAATCGTGTTCTTGTTGTGTCTTGGCCGAGATTTGTTGTTGTATGTCTAGATCTAATAGTGTTCTTGTTTGTTTTGTTGTTCCTAGTGTTAGTTTTCTTGTCCACTAACACTTTGAGTCTAGATCTAAACTTGAGCTTGAACTTGTTGAAAGGTTGTTGTGAACATAAGCTTGGCCATTGTGGTGGACTGTTTTGGCCTTGTGGTTTTCATCTTGTTGTTGTTATAAGCTTGGCCACGTGATATTGTTGTTAATTGGTGGATTGAAAACCATTTTGTTGAAGTTGTAGTTGTCTTGGCCAAGTGTTGGAGATATTGTTATTGTGGATTGGAGTTGGCCGTGTGAAAAATTGTTGGTGTTCTTGAAGATTATTGTTGTAGTTCTTGTTGTTGTTGTTGTTGTTCTTGATGTTCATCACCACCTTCATATATTGTTGAAGATAAAGTGAATGCTAAATCCAAAAAGTTGAAGGAAAAAGGTGTATTATTTGTTAGTCTTGAAAGACCCTACAACCAACAAAGACCTATCAATCAAGTCTCAACCACTTTCCAACACTTTTCCATGATTTACGGATCCATGTTTTAAGGAGAAGTACAATAAAGTCAAGTCTTGAAAACTTGAAATTGAAAAGGGCTCCAAGACTTGTTTGAATTTCCCTCCTTAAACAAATTCCACCAAAGTCCAAATTGAAAAATTGACCAAGACTTAAAGTTGGACAACAAAAGTTGTGTGGGACCGAAACCAATACGTGACTGCCATGTCATCACTGCTACTGTTCACGCAATATTTCCGAGCTCAAAATTTTAGATTCTTAGTTTCATCTTATTGTTTCATTAGTTTCATGTCTTGATTCTAGAATTAATTAACAACTAGTAATCACCTACTTAGTTGTAGATTAATTATTGAATCCGTTTCTTCGTGTCTTCGTTGTTTGTGTGCTTTTCTCATTTTTAACTCGTAGTAACTTTTTTGTTTCAAGTTCGTAAGTGAATTTTATTTTTGTGTCTTGAGTCGATCAAACAAGAATCTATTCCGGCCGCCAAGTAGAATTGACATCCTATTGACTACCGGAGTATAAGCAACTTTCAATATTCGCCGCTCCAATTGTGAGGATCACAAAGGTGAGTGTATACGAGTGTTGGTGAGGAGCTTTACTACTAATCTTGTTTGTTCATTTTGTAGGTTTAAAGGGTGATATAAGGGGAACATGTCTTCGATAGCCGGGGATTATTGTGACTACAACATGGGAGACTATGATTGTAGTGAAGGGTTTTATGGCTACGAAGTTGAGGGAGATTGCGGAGGCCATGAAAATAGCCATGATCGAAACTTGGGCAGATTTGAAAGTTACTGTTTTAAGGAAGAAAATGAGGTGAATGAAGTGCCTAGTGCTTATGGTAACTTTGGAGATGATGTAGGACCTAGTGATGGATCTTGTGATGATGTTGGGGCATGTGAGGAGTCTTACACTTCTTACTCCGAACCTAGATTTGGTGTTAGGTATAACCCTTTTGTTTGCAAAGCTTATGAGAGCTATGATGAGGGTACACGAGAGGAGTATGAAGATCCATATTCTCCACCTTGTAGTACTTCTTATCAAAGTCGATATAGTGTGAGTGGTTATACTAGATCTAGTGGAGGTTGTCCAATGAGAAGAAGAGGATATGCATCTCCAAAACTAAGGGGTACTCGTATGCCTTACAATGTAGATCCAAGAAGGAGTGTACACTCCGGAAAGGTGACTATTTGTGGGATACCGGGCTGCCTTATGGTGTTGAATGATAGGTACTATGGAAACTACATTCTTCCGTCCATGGTTGATTACTTGGGGTTATTGCGAGAGCCTTTACTTGTTCCATACTACTTGGGCGAGTTCAAGGTTACCGAGAGGGTAAAAGTTGTCTTCTCCCAATTTGATTACCATGAGGAGGTGTGGTGTGATGTTTTTTCCTTAACCTACGGTCATATGAGCTTGGGTGCCGATTGGTTTGCACGACATCAAGTTCCTAACGTGCAAAAGTGGCCTAATATTGTAAGAGACCAATGGGGAAATCGCCTCATAACATACTTGCTACCCAAACCGCAAAGAGAAATGTTTACCTACTCCAATCCGATTTATGATGAGAGACAAAGGATTGAGAGGAGTAAGGGAGTGCAAGGTGGCAATCCGAGAGTGGAAAAAGGAGAGGATATGTGGAGCGAAGTGAGGGGATTGCCACCAAACCGTGCTAACCTTGGTTGTCCTTCCATTTCTAAGGACATTTGTGTAGGTACCAACATGGCAAGCGAAGGCGCACAATGCCAAAAGAAAGTTGCTGCCCAAGCTTGTGGAGGCCCTTCACCTCACGGCAAGGAAGAGTCTACTCAAGATCTTAAAGGTAAAATAGCTAACTCTTACACTTTAGTGCATGTGAATGACAATTGTGTGGCTAGTAAGCCATTGAGTGTGAGTAGTAGCTTGCTTATTTATGAGTCTAATGATTCCGTGCCTCTTGTTGATGATGTACATATTGTGAGTTTGGATACACTAGTTGATCCTATTGATGACGAAATTGACTCTTCTTGTAAGATCAATTTATGTCCACCTAGTGTTGAAGCTTATATGTTGAACGGAAGTACCTCGTCTTGTGTAATTGGTGTTGATCAACTTGTTTGTGAAAATTGTTCCCCACTTGAGTATGTGTGTGATGTGCTTAATAGGACTCAAGTGAGTGAAGTATTTGAAAATGTTGGTCAACAAAGTGGGAGTGAACCCGAGATCTCTTCTTGGGGTAATCTTGTGTTTGGCACATCCTTGAAACTTGATATTGATCCATTAGAGTGCGAGGAACTTGCTTATTCCAAATCTGCCCGTGAGGTAGAACACACTCTCTTTAGGTGTAATGTCTTGTTTGAAGATGATTTAAACACTTCTAATGAACCTAGTGGTGAAAATGACGGTATAGCTTACCTTGGAAGTTATAGCCTATATGCTAACCCACTATGGTGTGACAACATTCCTCCTAAAGAGGAAAATCTCTTCTTGGAAGATGAGAGTACTCTTAAGGGTAAGGAATGTGTAGTTGCGGAAGCTACTTCTTCTTCTACTTTGTGTGATTTCATTGTTGAGAGTACTCATAGTGATTATTGGGAAACTAGTAGTGGGTACACACATGAGAGCACCTTAGTAGAAGTCGATTTGAGTGATACCTTTCTCTACTCTCTATTTGATTTGGATGATATGTATGTTATTGTAGAGAGTATGTCATTTAGTTTAGGTGTAGACCACGGGAAAGGGAAGTGTTGTCGAGACCCGTGTCTATGGCCACTTTTCCCATTTGACCCCGGTGCCAAATTTAGAAATGGTGATGTTGGTGCACCAAACTTGTTGCTTGGTCAACATGACAAGCAAAGTGTTACTTTTGATGTATCCTATAACCAAATCCTTTGTACATCTTTTATTGAATTTTTAATATTCTTTTCAAAGGATTCTTGGTTATATTGCAAATATGTGCAACCTTGGCATGTTGAGATGATTTGTTATGCTAACCCTAACCCTCATGCCATGAGGAATTTGTATTTGTTTGTCCTCTCTTCGGTTTTGCAAGGTTTGGATTCGAGGTCGAATCCTTTTCAAGAAGGGGAGGATGATACGGGACAAATGGCCTTCTTATCTTTTGATGACATTTTTGGAGGCCAACACATAGAGACTCAAGACTTGGTCACCTCGAGAAAACAAGAACATGCATGGAGGACCCGTTTTGAGCATAACTTAAAGCAATCTCGCGTGTGGAAGATTGCTTGGAGAATTTAAGACTTAAGGACTCTCGAATTTGGACCACCTTTGTTGGTTCACGGTTTTGGTGCCTTTACTAAGGGCATTTCGGTCACTTAGCCTAAGGGGCATTTTGGACAATTCATATTGTCTTCCAACACACCAAGGCCGCCCCTCTCATTAAGGGTAATATGGTCTTTTTGTCTTCTTTTGTAATACACTATAAATAGGCCCCTTAGTCTTATTTTCACTTAATTTTTGGAGAATGAAGAATTGAAAAAATATTCTCTCTCTTTTGAGAGTGTAACACCTTAGTTATAGGACTTGGAAAAGTCATCTTTAGCATAGGGCTTGGAAAAGCCAATATTGATCTTTGTTTGGAAACGGTAGATCTTGAGGCGAGTTCATTCCCTTGGTGGTCACCGTAAGAGTGTGGTGTTGCTATCGTAAGTTCTAAGGGTCCTTAGATTTAATATATCTTTGGGTTCTTGGGTCTTATATTAGTTTATGTCTCACTATCTATCTCTACAATTTCTTGTAGCCGTGTGTTTGTTATTTCTTAATAATATTGTTATTGTTCTTCATGTTCTTCATTCTCGTGTGGTTAATCTCATGTGTTGTCCGCTGAAAATAGGTGTTAATCACCTCATTACATTGTGTTCTTGTTGTAGATCTTGAATCCGAGAGGGGTCATTCAAAGGGTCCTCGGTTCTCTTGAACTTGTGGACTGTTTTGAGTGTTTACGGGACAAATGGCCTTCTTATCTTTTGATGACATTTTTGGAGGCCAACACATAGAGACTCAAGACTTGGTCACCTCGAGAAAACAAGAACATGCATGGAGGACCCGTTTTGAGCATAACTTAAAGCAATCTCGCGTGTGGAAGATTGCTTGGAGAATTTAAGACTTAAGGACTCTCGAATTTGGACCACCTTTGTTGGTTCACGGTTTTGGTGCCTTTACTAAGGGCATTTCGGTCACTTAGCCTAAGGGGCATTTTGGACAATTCATATTGTCTTCCAACACACCAAGGCCGCCCCTCTCATTAAGGGTAATATGGTCTTTTTGTCTTCTTTTGTAATACACTATAAATAGGCCCCTTAGTCTTATTTTCACTTAATTTTTGGAGAATGAAGAATTGAAAAAATATTCTCTCTCTTTTGAGAGTGTAACACCTTAGTTATAGGACTTGGAAAAGTCATCTTTAGCATAGGGCTTGGAAAAGCCAATATTGATCTTTGTTTGGAAACGGTAGATCTTGAGGCGAGTTCATTCCCTTGGTGGTCACCGTAAGAGTGTGGTGTTGCTATCGTAAGTTCTAAGGGTCCTTAGATTTAATATATCTTTGGGTTCTTGGGTCTTATATTAGTTTATGTCTCACTATCTATCTCTACAATTTCTTGTAGCCGTGTGTTTGTTATTTCTTAATAATATTGTTATTGTTCTTCATGTTCTTCATTCTCGTGTGGTTAATCTCATGTGTTGTCCGCTGAAAATAGGTGTTAATCACCTCATTACATTGTGTTCTTGTTGTAGATCTTGAATCCGAGAGGGGTCATTCAAAGGGTCCTCGGTTCTCTTGAACTTGTGGACTGTTTTGAGTGTTTGTTTCGTGCTTCCCTTGTATTTCTCGTATCATTTGGTATCAAAGCATGGCTTGATCTTGTTCCTACAAGATCAATCTTGGGCTTTCTTGTTAAAAAAAAAAAAAAAAAAAAAGGGAAAACTGAAATTTCCAGAAAAATAGCAATCTGTCCGTGTTTGTGTTCTTGGCCAAAATCGTGTTCTTGTTGTGTCTTGGCCGAGATTTGTTGTTGTATGTCTAGATCTAATAGTGTTCTTGTTTGTTTTGTTGTTCCTAGTGTTAGTTTTCTTGTCCACTAACACTTTGAGTCTAGATCTAAACTTGAGCTTGAACTTGTTGAAAGGTTGTTGTGAACATAAGCTTGGCCATTGTGGTGGACTGTTTTGGCCTTGTGGTTTTCATCTTGTTGTTGTTATAAGCTTGGCCACGTGATATTGTTGTTAATTGGTGGATTGAAAACCATTTTGTTGAAGTTGTAGTTGTCTTGGCCAAGTGTTGGAGATATTGTTATTGTGGATTAGAGTTGGCCGTGTGAAAAATTGTTGGTGTTCTTGAAGATTATTGTTGTAGTTCTTGTTGTTGTTGTTGTTGTTCTTGATGTTCATCACCACCTTCATATATTGTTGAAGATAAAGTGAATGCTAAATCCAAAAAGTTGAAGGAAAAAGGTGTATTATTTGTTAGTCTTGAAAGACCCTACAACCAACAAAGACCTATCAATCAAGTCTCAACCACTTTCCAACACTTTTCCATGATTTACGGATCCATGTTTTAAGGAGAAGTACAATAAAGTCAAGTCTTGAAAACTTGAAATTGAAAAGGGCTCCAAGACTTGTTTGAATTTCCCTCCTTAAACAAATTCCACCAAAGTCCAAATTGAAAAATTGACCAAGACTTAAAGTTGGAAAACAAAAGTTGTGTGGGACCGAAACCAATACGTGACTGCCATGTCATCACTGCTACTGTTCACGCAATATTTCCGAGCTCAAAATTTTAGATTCTTAGTTTCATCTTATTGTTTCATTAGTTTCATGTCTTGATTCTAGAATTAATTAACAACTAGTAATCACCTACTTAGTTGTAGATTAATTATTGAATCCGTTTCTTCGTGTCTTCGTTGTTTGTGTGCTTTTCTCATTTTTAACTCGTAGTAACTTTTTTGTTTCAAGTTCGTAAGTGAATTTTATTTTTGTGTCTTGAGTCGATCAAACAAGAATCTATTCCGGCCGCCAAGTAGAATTGACATCCTATTGACTACCGGAGTATAAGCAACTTTCAATATTCGCCGCTCCAATTGTGAGGATCACAAAGGTGAGTGTATACGAGTGTTGGTGAGGAGCTTTACTACTAATCTTGTTTGTTCATTTTGTAGGTTTAAAGGGTGATATAAGGGGAACATGTCTTCGATAGCCGGGGATTATTGTGACTACAACATGGGAGACTATGATTGTAGTGAAGGGTTTTATGGCTACGAAGTTGAGGGAGATTGCGGAGGCCATGAAAATAGCCATGATCGAAACTTGGGCAGATTTGAAAGTTACTGTTTTAAGGAAGAAAATGAGGTGAATGAAGTGCCTAGTGCTTATGGTAACTTTGGAGATGATGTAGGACCTAGTGATGGATCTTGTGATGATGTTGGGGCATGTGAGGAGTCTTACACTTCTTACTCCGAACCTAGATTTGGTGTTAGGTATAACCCTTTTGTTTGCAAAGCTTATGAGAGCTATGATGAGGGTACACGAGAGGAGTATGAAGATCCATATTCTCCACCTTGTAGTACTTCTTATCAAAGTCGATATAGTGTGAGTGGTTATACTAGATCTAGTGGAGGTTGTCCAATGAGAAGAAGAGGATATGCATCTCCAAAACTAAGGGGTACTCGTATGCCTTACAATGTAGATCCAAGAAGGAGTGTACACTCCGGAAAGGTGACTATTTGTGGGATACCGGGCTGCCTTATGGTGTTGAATGATAGGTACTATGGAAACTACATTCTTCCGTCCATGGTTGATTACTTGGGGTTATTGCGAGAGCCTTTACTTGTTCCATACTACTTGGGCGAGTTCAAGGTTACCGAGAGGGTAAAAGTTGTCTTCTCCCAATTTGATTACCATGAGGAGGTGTGGTGTGATGTTTTTTCCTTAACCTACGGTCATATGAGCTTGGGTGCCGATTGGTTTGCACGACATCAAGTTCCTAACGTGCAAAAGTGGCCTAATATTGTAAGAGACCAATGGGGAAATCGCCTCATAACATACTTGCTACCCAAACCGCAAAGAGAAATGTTTACCTACTCCAATCCGATTTATGATGAGAGACAAAGGATTGAGAGGAGTAAGGGAGTGCAAGGTGGCAATCCGAGAGTGGAAAAAGGAGAGGATATGTGGAGCGAAGTGAGGGGATTGCCACCAAACCGTGCTAACCTTGGTTGTCCTTCCATTTCTAAGGACATTTGTGTAGGTACCAACATGGCAAGCGAAGGCGCACAATGCCAAAAGAAAGTTGCTGCCCAAGCTTGTGGAGGCCCTTCACCTCACGGCAAGGAAGAGTCTACTCAAGATCTTAAAGGTAAAATAGCTAACTCTTACACTTTAGTGCATGTGAATGACAATTGTGTGGCTAGTAAGCCATTGAGTGTGAGTAGTAGCTTGCTTATTTATGAGTCTAATGATTCCGTGCCTCTTGTTGATGATGTACATATTGTGAGTTTGGATACACTAGTTGATCCTATTGATGACGAAATTGACTCTTCTTGTAAGATCAATTTATGTCCACCTAGTGTTGAAGCTTATATGTTGAACGGAAGTACCTCGTCTTGTGTAATTGGTGTTGATCAACTTGTTTGTGAAAATTGTTCCCCACTTGAGTATGTGTGTGATGTGCTTAATAGGACTCAAGTGAGTGAAGTATTTGAAAATGTTGGTCAACAAAGTGGGAGTGAACCCGAGATCTCTTCTTGGGGTAATCTTGTGTTTGGCACATCCTTGAAACTTGATATTGATCCATTAGAGTGCGAGGAACTTGCTTATTCCAAATCTGCCCGTGAGGTAGAACACACTCTCTTTAGGTGTAATGTCTTGTTTGAAGATGATTTAAACACTTCTAATGAACCTAGTGGTGAAAATGACGGTATAGCTTACCTTGGAAGTTATAGCCTATATGCTAACCCACTATGGTGTGACAACATTCCTCCTAAAGAGGAAAATCTCTTCTTGGAAGATGAGAGTACTCTTAAGGGTAAGGAATGTGTAGTTGCGGAAGCTACTTCTTCTTCTACTTTGTGTGATTTCATTGTTGAGAGTACTCATAGTGATTATTGGGAAACTAGTAGTGGGTACACACATGAGAGCACCTTAGTAGAAGTCGATTTGAGTGATACCTTTCTCTACTCTCTATTTGATTTGGATGATATGTATGTTATTGTAGAGAGTATGTCATTTAGTTTAGGTGTAGACCACGGGAAAGGGAAGTGTTGTCGAGACCCGTGTCTATGGCCACTTTTCCCATTTGACCCCGGTGCCAAATTTAGAAATGGTGATGTTGGTGCACCAAACTTGTTGCTTGGTCAACATGACAAGCAAAGTGTTACTTTTGATGTATCCTATAACCAAATCCTTTGTACATCTTTTATTGAATTTTTAATATTCTTTTCAAAGGATTCTTGGTTATATTGCAAATATGTGCAACCTTGGAATGTTGAGATGATTTGTTATGCTAACCCTAACCCTCATGCCATGAGGAATTTGTATTTGTTTGTCCTCTCTTCGGTTTTGCAAGGTTTGGATTCGAGGTCGAATCCTTTTCAAGAAGGGGAGGATGATACGGGACAAATGGCCTTCTTATCTTTTGATGACATTTTTGGAGGCCAACACATAGAGACTCAAGACTTGGTCACCTCGAGAAAACAAGAACATGCATGGAGGACCCGTTTTGAGCATAACTTAAAGCAATCTCGCGTGTGGAAGATTGCTTGGAGAATTTAAGACTTAAGGACTCTCGAATTTGGACCACCTTTGTTGGTTCACGGTTTTGGTGCCTTTACTAAGGGCATTTCGGTCACTTAGCCTAAGGGGCATTTTGGACAATTCATATTGTCTTCCAACACACCAAGGCCGCCCCTCTCATTAAGGGTAATATGGTCTTTTTGTCTTCTTTTGTAATACACTATAAATAGGCCCCTTAGTCTTATTTTCACTTAATTTTTGGAGAATGAAGAATTGAAAAAATATTCTCTCTCTTTTGAGAGTGTAACACCTTAGTTATAGGACTTGGAAAAGTCATCTTTAGCATAGGGCTTGGAAAAGCCAATATTGATCTTTGTTTGGAAACGGTAGATCTTGAGGCGAGTTCATTCCCTTGGTGGTCACCGTAAGAGTGTGGTGTTGCTATCGTAAGTTCTAAGGGTCCTTAGATTTAATATATCTTTGGGTTCTTGGGTCTTATATTAGTTTATGTCTCACTATCTATCTCTACAATTTCTTGTAGCCGTGTGTTTGTTATTTCTTAATAATATTGTTATTGTTCTTCATGTTCTTCATTCTCGTGTGGTTAATCTCATGTGTTGTCCGCTGAAAATAGGTGTTAATCACCTCATTACATTGTGTTCTTGTTGTAGATCTTGAATCCGAGAGGGGTCATTCAAAGGGTCCTCGGTTCTCTTGAACTTGTGGACTGTTTTGAGTGTTTGTTTCGTGCTTCCCTTGTATTTCTCGTATCATTTGGTATCAAAGCATGGCTTGATCTTGTTCCTACAAGATCAATCTTGGGCTTTCTTGTTAAAAAAAAAAAAAAAAAAAAAGGGAAAACTGAAATTTCCAGAAAAATAGCAATCTGTCCGTGTTTGTGTTCTTGGCCCAAATCGTGTTCTTGTTGTGTCTTGGCCGAGATTTGTTGTTGTATGTCTAGATCTAATAGTGTTCTTGTTTGTTTTGTTGTTCCTAGTGTTAGTTTTCTTGTCCACTAACACTTTGAGTCTAGATCTAAACTTGAGCTTGAACTTGTTGAAAGGTTGTTGTGAACATAAGCTTGGCCATTGTGGTGGACTGTTTTGGCCTTGTGGTTTTCATCTTGTTGTTGTTATAAGCTTGGCCACGTGATATTGTTGTTAATTGGTGGATTGAAAACCATTTTGTTGAAGTTGTAGTTGTCTTGGCCAAGTGTTGGAGATATTGTTATTGTGGATTGGAGTTGGCCGTGTGAAAAATTGTTGGTGTTCTTGAAGATTATTGTTGTAGTTCTTGTTGTTGTTGTTGTTGTTCTTGATGTTCATCACCACCTTCATATATTGTTGAAGATAAAGTGAATGCTAAATCCAAAAAGTTGAAGGAAAAAGGTGTATTATTTGTTAGTCTTGAAAGACCCTACAACCAACAAAGACCTATCAATCAAGTCTCAACCACTTTCCAACACTTTTCCATGATTTACGGATCCATGTTTTAAGGAGAAGTACAATAAAGTCAAGTCTTGAAAACTTGAAATTGAAAAGGGCTCCAAGACTTGTTTGAATTTCCCTCCTTAAACAAATTCCACCAAAGTCCAAATTGAAAAATTGACCAAGACTTAAAGTTGGACAACAAAAGTTGTGTGGGACCGAAACCAATACGTGACTGCCATGTCATCACTGCTACTGTTCACGCAATATTTCCGAGCTCAAAATTTTAGATTCTTAGTTTCATCTTATTGTTTCATTAGTTTCATGTCTTGATTCTAGAATTAATTAACAACTAGTAATCACCTACTTAGTTGTAGATTAATTATTGAATCCGTTTCTTCGTGTCTTCGTTGTTTGTGTGCTTTTCTCATTTTTAACTCGTAGTAACTTTTTTGTTTCAAGTTCGTAAGTGAATTTTATTTTTGTGTCTTGAGTCGATCAAACAAGAATCTATTCCGGCCGCCAAGTAGAATTGACATCCTATTGACTACCGGAGTATAAGCAACTTTCAATATTCGCCGCTCCAATTGTGAGGATCACAAAGGTGAGTGTATACGAGTGTTGGTGAGGAGCTTTACTACTAATCTTGTTTGTTCATTTTGTAGGTTTAAAGGGTGATATAAGGGGAACATGTCTTCGATAGCCGGGGATTATTGTGACTACAACATGGGAGACTATGATTGTAGTGAAGGGTTTTATGGCTACGAAGTTGAGGGAGATTGCGGAGGCCATGAAAATAGCCATGATCGAAACTTGGGCAGATTTGAAAGTTACTGTTTTAAGGAAGAAAATGAGGTGAATGAAGTGCCTAGTGCTTATGGTAACTTTGGAGATGATGTAGGACCTAGTGATGGATCTTGTGATGATGTTGGGGCATGTGAGGAGTCTTACACTTCTTACTCCGAACCTAGATTTGGTGTTAGGTATAACCCTTTTGTTTGCAAAGCTTATGAGAGCTATGATGAGGGTACACGAGAGGAGTATGAAGATCCATATTCTCCACCTTGTAGTACTTCTTATCAAAGTCGATATAGTGTGAGTGGTTATACTAGATCTAGTGGAGGTTGTCCAATGAGAAGAAGAGGATATGCATCTCCAAAACTAAGGGGTACTCGTATGCCTTACAATGTAGATCCAAGAAGGAGTGTACACTCCGGAAAGGTGACTATTTGTGGGATACCGGGCTGCCTTATGGTGTTGAATGATAGGTACTATGGAAACTACATTCTTCCGTCCATGGTTGATTACTTGGGGTTATTGCGAGAGCCTTTACTTGTTCCATACTACTTGGGCGAGTTCAAGGTTACCGAGAGGGTAAAAGTTGTCTTCTCCCAATTTGATTACCATGAGGAGGTGTGGTGTGATGTTTTTTCCTTAACCTACGGTCATATGAGCTTGGGTGCCGATTGGTTTGCACGACATCAAGTTCCTAACGTGCAAAAGTGGCCTAATATTGTAAGAGACCAATGGGGAAATCGCCTCATAACATACTTGCTACCCAAACCGCAAAGAGAAATGTTTACCTACTCCAATCCGATTTATGATGAGAGACAAAGGATTGAGAGGAGTAAGGGAGTGCAAGGTGGCAATCCGAGAGTGGAAAAAGGAGAGGATATGTGGAGCGAAGTGAGGGGATTGCCACCAAACCGTGCTAACCTTGGTTGTCCTTCCATTTCTAAGGACATTTGTGTAGGTACCAACATGGCAAGCGAAGGCGCACAATGCCAAAAGAAAGTTGCTGCCCAAGCTTGTGGAGGCCCTTCACCTCACGGCAAGGAAGAGTCTACTCAAGATCTTAAAGGTAAAATAGCTAACTCTTACACTTTAGTGCATGTGAATGACAATTGTGTGGCTAGTAAGCCATTGAGTGTGAGTAGTAGCTTGCTTATTTATGAGTCTAATGATTCCGTGCCTCTTGTTGATGATGTACATATTGTGAGTTTGGATACACTAGTTGATCCTATTGATGACGAAATTGACTCTTCTTGTAAGATCAATTTATGTCCACCTAGTGTTGAAGCTTATATGTTGAACGGAAGTACCTCGTCTTGTGTAATTGGTGTTGATCAACTTGTTTGTGAAAATTGTTCCCCACTTGAGTATGTGTGTGATGTGCTTAATAGGACTCAAGTGAGTGAAGTATTTGAAAATGTTGGTCAACAAAGTGGGAGTGAACCCGAGATCTCTTCTTGGGGTAATCTTGTGTTTGGCACATCCTTGAAACTTGATATTGATCCATTAGAGTGCGAGGAACTTGCTTATTCCAAATCTGCCCGTGAGGTAGAACACACTCTCTTTAGGTGTAATGTCTTGTTTGAAGATGATTTAAACACTTCTAATGAACCTAGTGGTGAAAATGACGGTATAGCTTACCTTGGAAGTTATAGCCTATATGCTAACCCACTATGGTGTGACAACATTCCTCCTAAAGAGGAAAATCTCTTCTTGGAAGATGAGAGTACTCTTAAGGGTAAGGAATGTGTAGTTGCGGAAGCTACTTCTTCTTCTACTTTGTGTGATTTCATTGTTGAGAGTACTCATAGTGATTATTGGGAAACTAGTAGTGGGTACACACATGAGAGCACCTTAGTAGAAGTCGATTTGAGTGATACCTTTCTCTACTCTCTATTTGATTTGGATGATATGTATGTTATTGTAGAGAGTATGTCATTTAGTTTAGGTGTAGACCACGGGAAAGGGAAGTGTTGTCGAGACCCGTGTCTATGGCCACTTTTCCCATTTGACCCCGGTGCCAAATTTAGAAATGGTGATGTTGGTGCACCAAACTTGTTGCTTGGTCAACATGACAAGCAAAGTGTTACTTTTGATGTATCCTATAACCAAATCCTTTGTACATCTTTTATTGAATTTTTAATATTCTTTTCAAAGGATTCTTGGTTATATTGCAAATATGTGCAACCTTGGCATGTTGAGATGATTTGTTATGCTAACCCTAACCCTCATGCCATGAGGAATTTGTATTTGTTTGTCCTCTCTTCGGTTTTGCAAGGTTTGGATTCGAGGTCGAATCCTTTTCAAGAAGGGGAGGATGATACGGGACAAATGGCCTTCTTATCTTTTGATGACATTTTTGGAGGCCAACACATAGAGACTCAAGACTTGGTCACCTCGAGAAAACAAGAACATGCATGGAGGACCCGTTTTGAGCATAACTTAAAGCAATCTCGCGTGTGGAAGATTGCTTGGAGAATTTAAGACTTAAGGACTCTCGAATTTGGACCACCTTTGTTGGTTCACGGTTTTGGTGCCTTTACTAAGGGCATTTCGGTCACTTAGCCTAAGGGGCATTTTGGACAATTCATATTGTCTTCCAACACACCAAGGCCGCCCCTCTCATTAAGGGTAATATGGTCTTTTTGTCTTCTTTTGTAATACACTATAAATAGGCCCCTTAGTCTTATTTTCACTTAATTTTTGGAGAATGAAGAATTGAAAAAATATTCTCTCTCTTTTGAGAGTGTAACACCTTAGTTATAGGACTTGGAAAAGTCATCTTTAGCATAGGGCTTGGAAAAGCCAATATTGATCTTTGTTTGGAAACGGTAGATCTTGAGGCGAGTTCATTCCCTTGGTGGTCACCGTAAGAGTGTGGTGTTGCTATCGTAAGTTCTAAGGGTCCTTAGATTTAATATATCTTTGGGTTCTTGGGTCTTATATTAGTTTATGTCTCACTATCTATCTCTACAATTTCTTGTAGCCGTGTGTTTGTTATTTCTTAATAATATTGTTATTGTTCTTCATGTTCTTCATTCTCGTGTGGTTAATCTCATGTGTTGTCCGCTGAAAATAGGTGTTAATCACCTCATTACATTGTGTTCTTGTTGTAGATCTTGAATCCGAGAGGGGTCATTCAAAGGGTCCTCGGTTCTCTTGAACTTGTGGACTGTTTTGAGTGTTTGTTTCGTGCTTCCCTTGTATTTCTCGTATCATTTGGTATCAAAGCATGGCTTGATCTTGTTCCTACAAGATCAATCTTGGGCTTTCTTGTTAAAAAAAAAAAAAAAAAAAAAGGGAAAACTGAAATTTCCAGAAAAATAGCAATCTGTCCGTGTTTGTGTTCTTGGCCCAAATCGTGTTCTTGTTGTGTCTTGGCCGAGATTTGTTGTTGTATGTCTAGATCTAATAGTGTTCTTGTTTGTTTTGTTGTTCCTAGTGTTAGTTTTCTTGTCCACTAACACTTTGAGTCTAGATCTAAACTTGAGCTTGAACTTGTTGAAAGGTTGTTGTGAACATAAGCTTGGCCATTGTGGTGGACTGTTTTGGCCTTGTGGTTTTCATCTTGTTGTTGTTATAAGCTTGGCCACGTGATATTGTTGTTAATTGGTGGATTGAAAACCATTTTGTTGAAGTTGTAGTTGTCTTGGCCAAGTGTTGGAGATATTGTTATTGTGGATTGGAGTTGGCCGTGTGAAAAATTGTTGGTGTTCTTGAAGATTATTGTTGTAGTTCTTGTTGTTGTTGTTGTTGTTCTTGATGTTCATCACCACCTTCATATATTGTTGAAGATAAAGTGAATGCTAAATCCAAAAAGTTGAAGGAAAAAGGTGTATTATTTGTTAGTCTTGAAAGACCCTACAACCAACAAAGACCTATCAATCAAGTCTCAACCACTTTCCAACACTTTTCCATGATTTACGGATCCATGTTTTAAGGAGAAGTACAATAAAGTCAAGTCTTGAAAACTTGAAATTGAAAAGGGCTCCAAGACTTGTTTGAATTTCCCTCCTTAAACAAATTCCACCAAAGTCCAAATTGAAAAATTGACCAAGACTTAAAGTTGGACAACAAAAGTTGTGTGGGACCGAAACCAATACGTGACTGCCATGTCATCACTGCTACTGTTCACGCAATATTTCCGAGCTCAAAATTTTAGATTCTTAGTTTCATCTTATTGTTTCATTAGTTTCATGTCTTGATTCTAGAATTAATTAACAACTAGTAATCACCTACTTAGTTGTAGATTAATTATTGAATCCGTTTCTTCGTGTCTTCGTTGTTTGTGTGCTTTTCTCATTTTTAACTCGTAGTAACTTTTTTGTTTCAAGTTCGTAAGTGAATTTTATTTTTGTGTCTTGAGTCGATCAAACAAGAATCTATTCCGGCCGCCAAGTAGAATTGACATCCTATTGACTACCGGAGTATAAGCAACTTTCAATATTCGCCGCTCCAATTGTGAGGATCACAAAGGTGAGTGTATACGAGTGTTGGTGAGGAGCTTTACTACTAATCTTGTTTGTTCATTTTGTAGGTTTAAAGGGTGATATAAGGGGAACATGTCTTCGATAGCCGGGGATTATTGTGACTACAACATGGGAGACTATGATTGTAGTGAAGGGTTTTATGGCTACGAAGTTGAGGGAGATTGCGGAGGCCATGAAAATAGCCATGATCGAAACTTGGGCAGATTTGAAAGTTACTGTTTTAAGGAAGAAAATGAGGTGAATGAAGTGCCTAGTGCTTATGGTAACTTTGGAGATGATGTAGGACCTAGTGATGGATCTTGTGATGATGTTGGGGCATGTGAGGAGTCTTACACTTCTTACTCCGAACCTAGATTTGGTGTTAGGTATAACCCTTTTGTTTGCAAAGCTTATGAGAGCTATGATGAGGGTACACGAGAGGAGTATGAAGATCCATATTCTCCACCTTGTAGTACTTCTTATCAAAGTCGATATAGTGTGAGTGGTTATACTAGATCTAGTGGAGGTTGTCCAATGAGAAGAAGAGGATATGCATCTCCAAAACTAAGGGGTACTCGTATGCCTTACAATGTAGATCCAAGAAGGAGTGTACACTCCGGAAAGGTGACTATTTGTGGGATACCGGGCTGCCTTATGGTGTTGAATGATAGGTACTATGGAAACTACATTCTTCCGTCCATGGTTGATTACTTGGGGTTATTGCGAGAGCCTTTACTTGTTCCATACTACTTGGGCGAGTTCAAGGTTACCGAGAGGGTAAAAGTTGTCTTCTCCCAATTTGATTACCATGAGGAGGTGTGGTGTGATGTTTTTTCCTTAACCTACGGTCATATGAGCTTGGGTGCCGATTGGTTTGCACGACATCAAGTTCCTAACGTGCAAAAGTGGCCTAATATTGTAAGAGACCAATGGGGAAATCGCCTCATAACATACTTGCTACCCAAACCGCAAAGAGAAATGTTTACCTACTCCAATCCGATTTATGATGAGAGACAAAGGATTGAGAGGAGTAAGGGAGTGCAAGGTGGCAATCCGAGAGTGGAAAAAGGAGAGGATATGTGGAGCGAAGTGAGGGGATTGCCACCAAACCGTGCTAACCTTGGTTGTCCTTCCATTTCTAAGGACATTTGTGTAGGTACCAACATGGCAAGCGAAGGCGCACAATGCCAAAAGAAAGTTGCTGCCCAAGCTTGTGGAGGCCCTTCACCTCACGGCAAGGAAGAGTCTACTCAAGATCTTAAAGGTAAAATAGCTAACTCTTACACTTTAGTGCATGTGAATGACAATTGTGTGGCTAGTAAGCCATTGAGTGTGAGTAGTAGCTTGCTTATTTATGAGTCTAATGATTCCGTGCCTCTTGTTGATGATGTACATATTGTGAGTTTGGATACACTAGTTGATCCTATTGATGACGAAATTGACTCTTCTTGTAAGATCAATTTATGTCCACCTAGTGTTGAAGCTTATATGTTGAACGGAAGTACCTCGTCTTGTGTAATTGGTGTTGATCAACTTGTTTGTGAAAATTGTTCCCCACTTGAGTATGTGTGTGATGTGCTTAATAGGACTCAAGTGAGTGAAGTATTTGAAAATGTTGGTCAACAAAGTGGGAGTGAACCCGAGATCTCTTCTTGGGGTAATCTTGTGTTTGGCACATCCTTGAAACTTGATATTGATCCATTAGAGTGCGAGGAACTTGCTTATTCCAAATCTGCCCGTGAGGTAGAACACACTCTCTTTAGGTGTAATGTCTTGTTTGAAGATGATTTAAACACTTCTAATGAACCTAGTGGTGAAAATGACGGTATAGCTTACCTTGGAAGTTATAGCCTATATGCTAACCCACTATGGTGTGACAACATTCCTCCTAAAGAGGAAAATCTCTTCTTGGAAGATGAGAGTACTCTTAAGGGTAAGGAATGTGTAGTTGCGGAAGCTACTTCTTCTTCTACTTTGTGTGATTTCATTGTTGAGAGTACTCATAGTGATTATTGGGAAACTAGTAGTGGGTACACACATGAGAGCACCTTAGTAGAAGTCGATTTGAGTGATACCTTTCTCTACTCTCTATTTGATTTGGATGATATGTATGTTATTGTAGAGAGTATGTCATTTAGTTTAGGTGTAGACCACGGGAAAGGGAAGTGTTGTCGAGACCCGTGTCTATGGCCACTTTTCCCATTTGACCCCGGTGCCAAATTTAGAAATGGTGATGTTGGTGCACCAAACTTGTTGCTTGGTCAACATGACAAGCAAAGTGTTACTTTTGATGTATCCTATAACCAAATCCTTTGTACATCTTTTATTGAATTTTTAATATTCTTTTCAAAGGATTCTTGGTTATATTGCAAATATGTGCAACCTTGGCATGTTGAGATGATTTGTTATGCTAACCCTAACCCTCATGCCATGAGGAATTTGTATTTGTTTGTCCTCTCTTCGGTTTTGCAAGGTTTGGATTCGAGGTCGAATCCTTTTCAAGAAGGGGAGGATGATACGGGACAAATGGCCTTCTTATCTTTTGATGACATTTTTGGAGGCCAACACATAGAGACTCAAGACTTGGTCACCTCGAGAAAACAAGAACATGCATGGAGGACCCGTTTTGAGCATAACTTAAAGCAATCTCGCGTGTGGAAGATTGCTTGGAGAATTTAAGACTTAAGGACTCTCGAATTTGGACCACCTTTGTTGGTTCACGGTTTTGGTGCCTTTACTAAGGGCATTTCGGTCACTTAGCCTAAGGGGCATTTTGGACAATTCATATTGTCTTCCAACACACCAAGGCCGCCCCTCTCATTAAGGGTAATATGGTCTTTTTGTCTTCTTTTGTAATACACTATAAATAGGCCCCTTAGTCTTATTTTCACTTAATTTTTGGAGAATGAAGAATTGAAAAAATATTCTCTCTCTTTTGAGAGTGTAACACCTTAGTTATAGGACTTGGAAAAGTCATCTTTAGCATAGGGCTTGGAAAAGCCAATATTGATCTTTGTTTGGAAACGGTAGATCTTGAGGCGAGTTCATTCCCTTGGTGGTCACCGTAAGAGTGTGGTGTTGCTATCGTAAGTTCTAAGGGTCCTTAGATTTAATATATCTTTGGGTTCTTGGGTCTTATATTAGTTTATGTCTCACTATCTATCTCTACAATTTCTTGTAGCCGTGTGTTTGTTATTTCTTAATAATATTGTTATTGTTCTTCATGTTCTTCATTCTCGTGTGGTTAATCTCATGTGTTGTCCGCTGAAAATAGGTGTTAATCACCTCATTACATTGTGTTCTTGTTGTAGATCTTGAATCCGAGAGGGGTCATTCAAAGGGTCCTCGGTTCTCTTGAACTTGTGGACTGTTTTGAGTGTTTGTTTCGTGCTTCCCTTGTATTTCTCGTATCATTTGATGTGCTCCGAAAGGAGAAGCGGTATGCCAACATGGAGAAGTGTTCTTTTGGTGTTGATAAGGTTTTAATCTTGGGTTTTGTCGTGAGCTCAAGGGGTGTGGAAGTGGACGATTCCAAGATAGACTCTATTCGAAGTTTGCCGACCCCTAAAACTATTGGAGAAATCCGAAGTTTCCACGGGTTGGTAAGCTTTTATAGGAGGTTTGTCAAAGGATTTAGTTCCATAGCAGCCCCCTTGACCGAGGTAATTAGAAAGGACGGACCCTTTAAATGGGGTGATGAGCAGGCTAGGGCTTTTGAGGCCTTGAAAGCTACGCTCATCTCGGCGCCTTTATTGCAATTGCCCGATTTTGATAAGATGTTTGAAGTAGAGTGTGATGCTAGTAAGGTTGGCATCGGGGCTGTTTTGATGCAAGAAGGTAAGCCCGTTGCTTATTTCAGTGAAAAGCTCAAAGGGGCAACTCTTAATTACTCAACTTATGATTTGGAGTTGTACGCCCTTGTCAGAGCTTTGGGAAATTGGAAAAATTATTTGTGGCCTAAGGAGTTTGTGATACGAACGGATCATGAGTCGTTGAAACACCTTAAGAGCCAAGACAAGTTGAATAGGCGTCATGCTAAGTGGATTGAGTTCATCGAGACTTTCCCTTATGTAATTCATTACAAAAGGGGAAAGGAAAATGTTGTTGCCGATGCCTTGTCTAGGAAGCATGTGCTTGTTGCTACCTTGTCTTCGAAATTGATGGGTTTTGAGAGCTTGCGGTTGTTGTATCCCGAGGATCCTACCTTTGCTCCTATTTTTAGGGAATGCGAAGAGTGGGGAAGGGACTGTTGGCTTAAGGAGAATGACCATTCCTCCTACTCTCAGTTCGATGGGTATTTGTTCAAAGGGAGGAGGTTGTGTGTTCCTTCTAGTTCTTGGAGGGAATTATTTGTGAGGGAGGCCCATGACGGAGGCCTCATGGGGCACTTTGGGGTAGACAAGACCCTCGGAATCTTAGAGGAGAACTTCTATTGGCCCAAAATGCGCAAAGACGTCACTAAAATTTGTAGTCAATGCGTGGCCTGCCGGAGTGCGAAATCTCGTCTCCTACCTCAAGGATTATACACCCCACTCCCTACTCCCCTTAGACCTTGGTTGGACATTTCGATGGATTTTGTTTTGGGGCTGCCAAGGACTAGAAAGGTGATACAAAATCAATCCAACAACACCAAGAGCTTCAAGTAGGCTCGGATTTCAGTCCAACAACACAAGAACAACAAGATAGAAACAATGCTAGTGAATCGAAAAGAGCCCCACACGGCTTCACTAGACTTTAAGATCACAAAATCAACAACAACAACAAGATAAAGAAAGATAGATAACTTGACATATAACATTCAAGAAACTAAGAACCCTAACATCAAGAGAGGACCCTAAGTCTAATGAATATAAACACCAAGTTCTTACGAGGACCAAGAGGCACTCAACGACCTCAAAACCCTTGTTTCTAGCCAAAGAGACAACACAAGTATCCCTCTACTTGTGAGATGATAGAGGCGGCTTCTAAGAGATGGAGAGAGAGAGCCGAAATATTTAGTGTTTTAGGTTACAAATTCAGCATTCAAAAAACTAGTGAATAACTTCTCTAACATGTTCTATTTATACTACAAACAAAAGGGGTAAAATGACTCATCCGCCCTTGCTTCTTGTGCCAACTTTGAAGAGTAGTTTATTACACATTAAGGCCTCTCTTCACACATAAAAACGTTTAGGTCCTTGGTTGGTTCAATCACCAACTCACACACGGCCATTTGCATGAACAAAGCTTGGAGTTTTTGTAATTCCTGAGCTTGGCTTCGTGTGAAAGGCCGTGTACCTGTGGAGGCTGCCCCAACCGTATCAAAAGGGCCGAGATAGCATTTTTGTTATTGTTGATAGATTCTCTAAAATGGCTCATTTTATTCCATGTGCTAAAACCGAGGATGCTCGTAGTGTAGCTTCATTATTTGTTGAACATGTTGTAAAGCTTCACGGGGTACCGAGGACTATTGTGAGCGATAGGGACTCCAAGTTCCTAAGTCTCTTTTGGAAGTCCATGTGGGGTAGGCTTGGAACGAAGTTACTTTTCTCCACGTCTTGCCACCCACAAACCGATGGCCAAACGGAGGTAGTAAATAGAATCTTAGGGTCTATGCTACGTTCTATGGTTAAAGGTAAACTGACGTCATGGGAAGATCACCTACCCTTGGTGTAATTTGCATACAACCGGGTAATACATTCGAGCACGGGAATGACTCCCTTTGAATGTGTTTACGGCCTGAATCCCCTTACCCCTTTAGATCTCACTCCTTTGTCTAGTGATCTCATGACCAGATTAGATGGAAATAAAAGAGCCGAGGCAATGAAGAAAATGCATGAGACGGTGCGGATCAAGCTTGAAAAGAAGAACCAAGAGGTTGCAAAAAGGGTAAACAAAGGGAGAAGAAGGCTTGTGCTTGAACCCGGAGATTGGGTGTGAGTGCATCTTCGAAAGGATCGGTTTCCAGCTCAAAGGAAGTCCAAATTGCTGCCAAGGGGTGATGGTCCTTTCCAAGTACTTGAGAGAATCAATGACAACGCCTACAAGATTGACCTTTCACCGGAATATCAAGTGCACAACACTTTCAACGTTGGTGATCTCTCCCTCGTGGATGCGGTTGAAGATGACCAAATGCTGAATTTGAGGTCAAATTCCTCTCAAGATGGAGAGGATGATACGGTTGGGGCAGCCTCCACAGGTACACGGCCTTTCACACGAAGCCAAGCTCGGGAATTACAAAAACTCCAAGCTTTGTTCATGCAAATGGCCGTGTGTGAGTTGGTGATTGAACCAACGAAGGACCTAAACGTTTTTATGTGTGAAGAGAGGTCTTAATGTGTAATAAACTACTCTCCAAGGTTGGCACAAGAAGCAAGGGCGGATGGGTCATTTTACCCCTTTTGTTTGTAGTATAAATAGAACATGTTAGAGAGTTATTCCTTAGTTTTTGAATGCTGATTTTGTAACCTAAAAACACTAAACATTTCGGCTCTCTCTTCCACTCTTAGAAGCCGTCCCTATTATCTCACAAGTAGAGGGATACTTGTGTTGTCTCTTTGGCTAGAAACAAGGGTTTTGAGGTCGTTGAGTGCCTCTTGGTCCTCGTAAGAACTTGGTGTTTATATTCATTAGACTTAGGGTCCTCTCTTGATGTTAGGGTTCTTAGTTTCTTGAATGTTATATGTCAAGTTATCTATCTTTCTTTATCTTGTTGTTGTTGTTGATTTTGTTATCTTAAAGTCTAGTGAACCCGTGTGGGGCTCTTTTCGATTCACTAGCATTGTTATCTATCTTGTTGTTCTTGTGTTGTTGGACTGAAAAACCGAAACTTAAACTTGTTGTTCTTGTGTTGTTGGACTGAAATCCGAGCCTACTTGAAGCTCTTGGTGTTGTTGGTTTGATTTTGTATCAAGTTGAAGGTTAGATTAAAGGGATTAGGAGATGAAAATGGAACAAAATATTGAGGTGCTTGCTTGACTTAATTAAGCTAGTAGGTGAGTCACCTACTTGAACTATTTGGACCAAATTAATGGGCATATGGCTATGGACCAAATTAATGGGCATATGGCTTTGGACCAGATTTGGGCCTATACTAATGTAATGTACTCATTTGGGCTCAAATTGTATAGAAGATAAATAAAATGGATAAAAAAGCCCAATACTCAAATCTGCCAAGGCCCAAGTTAAAGAGAAGAAAAGAAGGGAAAATGGGTGGCTAAGGCCCAATAACTTTGGATCCACAAAAGCCCAATATATTGGGCAAGTAGATACATCATTCACTTGATAAAATATGGGCCAAAAAGGGTCAAGAAAGTTGGCCAAAGAGCATCTCCTTTATATAGATTGAAATCAGCAATTTTTGCTCATTTTTAACTTAGACAAAAATTTCAGCTTCTAGGTTTTTCTCTCTTGTTCTCTCTTGGCTGTGAAGTAACCCTATCTTCCCACAAGGGTTCTTGGAATTGACCTTCCTCCCAATATAAAGGTATGTAAGCAATTCATGAACTTGTACTAAGGAAACTATGTGTTCTTCAAGATTAATTTCTGGACAGCCCTCTCTATAAGTTGGACAGTCCATTGTTCTTAGTTATTAAGGGATTTCTTTCTTTCTCTTTTGGTGTATGTGTGAAGGGATTAATCTATTGAAGAGATACAAATTAAGAGGCTAAACTAACAAGGAAATCAAGGTATGTTTGCTCTCCACTTTTGTCCTTTTTCTATATACATGTGTTGGTAGAGGATTGAACATATTTGGTTGTTATTAAAGGATGATTGGGGTGTTGTTTGCGTATTGTTTTGTGTGTTTGTGTTATGGGCTGTCAGGTTGATGTTGGAGAAAGGTGTGGTTAGTTTGTAATGAAATGTAGAAGAAAGGTGTGGTGGTACACCACCGAACTAATTGTTGCATTTGTTACTGCCCAATTTATTTTGTGTGTTGGTTGGAGGGTGTAACGAAGTTGATGTATTTTTGGTGATCTTATGACGACATGTGTGGTATGTGGGTGTAATTGGAGGAGAAAAGGGTTAAAATAACGCCCTTGATTGATGGATTACGTGTGTACTGCCCGGTTACTTTTTTGGTGAAGTTAAGTAACCTAAACATGTTGGTTGGTTGCTAGTACTAGTTTACCATATATTCTATTGTAGATAAGTAATCTAAAAGGCGAAAATTCAAGTCGGGTTAGTTTCGGAGTTATATAACCAGGTATGTAAGGAATACTCTATTTGGTACTCTTTGGCATGAGATCGAACATTGGTTCCATCAAGTAAGTTTCCAAGGTTTTCCTATAACAAGTGAAATTTAATAGTAGCGTATTGTATCCTATGAAGCTAACGACCTTGTTCCCACTCTCTAACATATCAAAACTCCTCAAACCATGTTTATTATCAAACCTGCACATCTATCATCATTTGAAAATTTCAGGAGTTCTCCATTTACACAATTAAGACCCATGTGTTATTTTAAGCTCCTAAACACTTCATTTGTGTGCCAAAATCTCCCTACCTCATTTTTGTTGCATTAAGTGCGTATTTACATGTCTCTTAGTGGCAGATTATTATTTCAAGGCACCATAAAGTGATGACCACCAAAGTAACAATCTCAAAGGCTAAATAAACTAAGTAACACAAATCTGTAAAAACAAGTGGTAGCTCAGGGGCATAAGCCTAGCTTGGGCCGATCTCGATACCTTTATATGTGGGTGGCAGCTCAGGGGCATAAGCCTAGCATGGGTCGATCCCAATCTTTATATGTAGGTCGCAGCTTAGGGGCATAAGCCTAGCATGGGCCAATCCTAATTTATCTATTTACCACTGATCAGCTGGTCATTTGCATTATATATGGCTTACAAAGATTAAGAAGTAAGAAGGTAAAAATGAAGAAAGGAACATAATGTATGTATTCTCACAAGTGTTTGTAAAGGTGGTCTACTAGTACTACTTATATCTGATTTCTATTGAGTTTCTGTATCATGTGTTGTTACCTTCAGCCTTGCATACTCAGTACATATTTTCGTACTAACGTCCCTCATGGGGGACCTGTATTTCATGTTGCTGGCATAGGTACTTCAGTTCATACACCTTATTAGTAGGAGCACAGCTATTCGGTGACTATTGGTGAGCTCCAGGTTGATTCGGGGCTTTCCGAGTCTATTCCATATATTTTGGTATTGTGCAAAAGGTTAAGAGTAGGGTGGGGGTTTGTCCCGACCCTAACTAAGTATATATTTTTTTTAGAGGCTTTGTAGACTAATGTAAAGTTATGGTAGTGTTTGTCTTTAGACGTGGTGGCCCCAACGACCTAGTGTTGTATAAATAAGTTTGTGCTTTCCTATGCAATTATTCTCATCGATACATAATATCATGTTGGTTAGAATATTTGGTTGTCATAGTTACATGCATGAGAAGTACAAGGTTATGAATTGGTTCTCTCGGGCCTTTACGGCTACGGGTGCCTGTCCGCCCCAATAGAAGTTGAGGCGTGACATTAGGTGCATGTCGGTTTGGGACAAATGCTTACTTTTGGTGTGGTACGTCAAGACATATGATGAGAGAATGCCCTCAAAGTGGCATAGGTGGTATGGAACGACCTACTGGATCAGTCGTTGCATCATCATCATCGGTGCCTTATTCAGGTAGAGGTGTACAACCTATGGGTCGTGGTAGAGGTGTTAAAGGAGGAGCTAGCTCTAGTAGAGTTCAGAATGTACATATGCTTTAGCGAATCGACAAAATTCGGAGGCTTCTCTAGATGTGGTTACTGGTACATTGTCCATCTTTCACATGATGTATATGCATTAGTTGATTCGGGTTCTACATTATCATATGTCACTCCATTGGTTGCTGGAAAGTTCAAAAGAACACCAGAATTGCTAGTTAAGCCACTTGAAGTATCTACGCTGATTGGTGAATCTGTTATTGCTAAGAGAGTGTATCATAAATGTTAAATAACTATTTGCGTTCATGATACAATGACTGACCTGGTTGAGTTAGAAATGATAGATTTTGATACTATAATGGGTATGGACTGGTTGGCTTCTTGTTATGCCACAATAGATTGCCGAACTAAGAAGGTGTATTTCCATTTTCCAAAAGAGGCAATCCTTGAATGGAGGGGTAATATTGGTGCACCAAGAGGTAAATTTATTTCTTATTTTAAGGCGAAAAAGATGATTTCCTAGGGTTACATATGTGATCTAGTTAGAGTGAAGGATACATATGCGGAGACACCAACTCTTCAAACTATTCCAGTGGTAAATGAATTTCCTGATGTATTTCCTGAAGATCTTCCAGGTTTGCCTCCAGAACGAGAAGTAGAGTTTGGTATTGATGTGATTCCAGGTACTCAACCAATTTCAATTCCTTCGTATAGAATGGCCCCGGCAGAATTATGGGAGTTGAAAGAGCAATTGAAAGACTTGCTAGAAAAAGGATTCATAAGGCCTAGTGTGTCTCCTTGGGGCACACCAGTGTTATTTGTGCATAAGATGGATGACTCGTTGAGAATGTGTATTGACTATCGGCAACTGAACAAGCTGACTATTAAGAACAAATATCCCCTTCTGAGAATTGATGACTTATTTTATCAGCTGTAAGGCGCCAAGTGGTTTTCAAAGATTGATTTAAGGTCTGGTTACCACCAAATAAGGGTCAAAGAGAAGGACATACCCAAGACAGTTTTTCGAACACGGTCCGGTCATTACGAGTTTTTGGTCATGTCCTTTGGGATAACAAATGCACCTGAAGCTTTTATGGATTTGATTAATAGGGTGTTCAAGCCATTCTTAGATGTGTTTGTGATAGTTTTTATAGATGATATTCTGGTTTATTCGAGATCAAATGAGGACCATGCTAGTCACTTACGACAGGTGTTACAGATTCTTCGTGATCGTAAGCTATATACAAAGTTCTCCAAATGTGAGTTTTGGTTGAAATTTGTGGCATTCATAGGTCATATTGTATTTGATGAAGGGATAAAGGTTGATACTCAAAAGATAGAAACTGTGAAGTACTGTACAAGACCTATAACCCCCATGGAGGTTCGTAGTTTCCTTGGGTTGGCAGGTTGTTATAGTAGGTTTGTTGAAGGATTTTCTTCAATTCTGCTCCTTTAATAAAGCTAACACACAAAGCTTCCAAGTTTCAATGGAATGATGCATGTGAAAGAAGTTTCTAAGATCTGAAGAATAAGTTGACTTCTACACCCGTATTGGTACTTCCAGAAGGTATTGATGCAGCGTGGTAAAGTTATAGCATATGCCTCAAGACAATTGCGACCACATGAGAAAAATTATCCAACGCATGATCTGGAACTAGCAGCGGTTATATTGTTTATAATGCTGCAAAATCTTCCCTAGTAGCTGAAGTAAAAGAGAAGCAATATGCAGATCCCATTCTATTAAAGCTTAAGGAAAATGTGCAATGTGGTATGAACGAAAGCATTCGAGCTTACGCAAGAGTACTTTAGTGCCAAAAAAGATTGTGTGTGCCTAATGTAGATGGGCTAAGAAGATTATGACAGAAGCACATCATTCAAGGTATTCCATCCATCCAGGGTCAACAAAAATGTATCATGATTTGAAAGAATGTATTGGTGGGGTGACATGAAGAAGAACATTGTAGAGTTTGTAGCCGAATGTCCAAATTATCAAAGAGTTAAAGTAGAGCACCAAAAACCCAGGGGTTATATGCAGTATAGATCTTCCAATCTGGAAGTGGGACATGATCAACATGGATTTTGTCGTTGGTTTGCCTCGTACATCTCGAAGGTTTGATTCCATATGGGTGATAGTTGAAAGGCTTACCAAATCAGCACACTTTCTACAGGTTAGAACCACTTACACAGTTGAAGAATATGCCAAATTATATATTAAAGAGATAGTTCGGCTGCACAGAGTTCCAATCTCTATTATATCAGATCGAGGAGCTCAATTTACTACAAATTTTTGGAAGTCTTTCCAGAAAAATTTAGGAACACAAGTGAATCTAAGTACAACTTTTCACCCTCAAACAGATGGACAAGAAGAACATACCATTCAAATACTTGAAGATATGATACGAGCTTGTGTATTGGACTTTAAAGGTAGTTGGGATGATCATTTACCTCTCATTGAGTTTGACTACAATAATAGCTATCATTCAAGTATGAAAATGGCACCATATGAAGCTTTGTATGGAAGAAAGTGTAGATCACCAATTGAATGGTTTGAAGCGGGTGACACTGCCTTGTTCGGGCCATATCTAGTTCATCAAGCAATGGAAAAGGTTAAAGTGATCCAACAGCGGCTAGAAACAGCCCAAAGTCGACACAAGTCATATGCAATGTTAGAAGGAGGGGGCTAGAGTTTTCTATACATGATTGGGTATTCTTGAAGGTGTCACCAATGAAGGGGGTTATGAGATTTGGTAAGAAAGGAAAACTAAGTCCACGTTATATAGGCCCATACAAGGTTACTCGGAGGTTTGGCCAAGTCGCTTATGAATTAGAGCTACCCCAAGAGCTCTCAACAGTCAATCCAGTATTTCACGTCTCAATGCTTCGAAAGTGCATGGGAGATCCATCTCATATAACTCCTACTGAAGATGTACAAGATACGAAAGATCTTACCTACGAAGAAATACCTATTGCTATCCTAGATCGACAAGTTAAGTTAAGGAATAAGGAAATAGCTTCTGTAAAAGTGCTTTGGAGGAACCAACAAGTAGAAGAGATAACATGGGAAGCTGAAGAAGCGATGAAATCTAAGTACCCCCATTTGTTCAAATACGAAGAGAAAGTCCAATATGCTGAATTAGAGAAATAACAAGTAAGTTTAATATATAAATACTATGTGATAATAGGGATATTAAAATTAGGATATAACTTGTTTTGGTTGGATAGTTATGCTAACATTCGAGGACGAATGTTCCTAAGGGGGGAAAGACGTAACATCCCATATTTTGCTTGTACTTGTTCCAATTATATGGAACCTGGTATATAGCCTTGTGGTATAGGTAATGGATGAGATTTGTTATGCAAGTATTAATGGTGTAGATGGAATTATAGATGCTGCCCGTACAGTTTAATGTGATGTGACCAAGTTAACGTCGATACAACTATTTAAACTTGGGATCGTAAGTGTGTATTTGAATCTGAAGTTTAAAGTGACCAAGTGTGTATAAGTTTAAGGTTAGATTAAAGGGGTTAGGTGCTGAAAATGGAACAAAATATTGAGGTTCTTTCTTGACTTAATAAAGCTAGTAGGTGAGTCACCTACTTGAGCTATATGAGCCAACTTAATGGACCAAGTCCATGAATCAGATTTGGGCCTTTATTAGAATACTTATTTGGGCCCAAATTAAGTAAAAGAAGAAGAAAAATGGAAAAAAGGCCCAATGCTCAAATCTGCCAAGGCCCAAATATAATTGAGCCCAACTAAGATATTAAGAAAGTAGGTGCATCACCTACTTTGACATTTTGAGCTGCTTGAACTCCTTAAGTAGGTGCATCACCTACTTGGACCAATTTGATTAAATTTTATGGTCCAAAATCAGCTAGGTGGATGGCCAAAAATAGAGGCTTTATAAGAAGAAGTTGCTGGTCATTTCCCTCATTATTAAGTCATAAAAAAGGGTTACACTTCACCAACTCTCTCTACTTCCTTTTAAGAAACTAGGAGCAGCCCTATTTTCCTATCTAGGGTTCTTGAAGAAACCCTCACCTTTGTAGCCCAAGGTAAGTGAAAACACTTGAGTGTTTGTTTAATTATCTCTTGGAAGATTAGGAAAAGATGTTAGAAGTTCTTAATTATAAATATATGGCAGATTATAGAACAAGCAATCTGCTCACTTTTCTTTGATATTAAGGAACTTCTCTTTTCTTCTTTGGTTTAAAGTGTGAAGGAAAGTTTAAGTTCTTGAAGAGTTCAATTAAAAGAATAAGTTGCAGAATTGAGGTAAGGTAACTTCTCCATTTTTTCCTCCTTGTATGTGAATTTGAAAGAGAATTATGGATGTGTTGTTATTGAGAACTCAAGAGATATGAGTTCAATAATGGATTACTACAATAAAAGAGATTTGGGATTGTTTTGTGAACTATTTTGTATGTATATGTTCTAGGCTATCAAGCTGATGTTGGAGAAAGGTGAGACTAATTCAGATTGAAATATAGAAGAAAGGTGTGGTGGTACACCACCGAACTAATTATTGCATTTGTTACTGCGCAATCTATTTTGCATATTGTTTGGAATGTGTAATGAAGCTGAAGTGGTTTCTGTGAATCTTATAAGAACATGTATTGTAACATCCCGTATCTTGTACTTATTCTAATTATATGGAACCTGGTATGGTCATATGGTATAGGTAACGGATGAGATTTGTTATGCAATTATTAATGATGTAGATGGAATTATAGAGGCTGCCCGTATAGTTTAATGTGATGTGACTAAGTTAACGTTAAGATAACTATTTAAACTTGGAATCGTAAGCTAGTATTTGAATCTAAAGTTTAAAGTGACCAAGTGTGATACGGTTGGGGCAGCCTCCACAGGTACACGGCCTTTCACACGAAGCCAAGCTCGGGAATTACAAAAACTCCAAGCTTTGTTCATGCAAATGGCCGTGTGTGAGTTGGTGATTGAACCAACCAAGGACCTAAACGTTTTTATGTGTGAAGAGAGGTCTTCATGTGTAATAAACTACTCTCCAAGGTTGGCACAAGAAGCAAGGGCGGATGGGTCATTTTACCCCTTTTGTTTGTAGTATAAATAGAACATGTTAGAGAGTTATTTCTTAGTTTTTGAATGCTGATTTTGTAACCTAAAAACACTAAACATTTCGGCTCTCTCTTCCACTCTTAGAAGCCGTCCCTATTATCTCACAAGTAGAGGGATACTTGTGTTGTCTCTTTGGCTAGAAACAAGGGTTTTGAGGTCGTTGAGTGCCTCTTGGTCCTCGTAAGAACTTGGTGTTTATATTCATTAGACTTAGGGTCCTCTCTTGATGTTAGGGTTCTTAGTTTCTTGAATGTTATATGTCAAGTTATCTATCTTTCTTTATCTTGTTGTTGTTGTTGATTTTGTTATCTTAAAGTCTAGTGAACCCGTGTGGGGCTCTTTTCGATTCACTAGCATTGTTATCTATCTTGTTGTTCTTGTGTTGTTGGGCTGAAAAACCGAAACTTAAACTTGTTGTTCTTGTGTTGTTGGACTGAAATCCGAGCCTACTTGAAGCTCTTGGTGTTGTTGGTTTGATTTTGTATCATTTGGTATCAAAGCGAGACCGGTTGTGTTCCAACATAACCCATCTTGGGCTAGTTCACGGCTTAAACAAATAACACCAAAAAGAAATTCTGAAAATCTGTCCATTAAAAGTTGAAACCAAGAATGATGTTGTATGTTTAGATCTAGGTGTTATTTTGCTTGTTTAGTGAGTTTCTAGTGTTGGTTTCTTTCTCACCAACACTAAGGTGTCTAGATCCAAAAGTTGAGCTTGAAAACTTGAACATTGTGTAGTGACTTGAAGTGGCCGAAAGTTGTATGTTGTTGATAACCAAAAGAAAAATCGGTGGTTGTGTGTTTATGTGCTAAAGAAGTTGATGAAGTTTGTTGATGTGTTCATCTTTTGATCTTGTTCATCTTGTTCATCTTGTTGTGTGCTCAAGTTGTAAGACAAGCTATAAAGTTGTTGTGAAAGACTTGCACCCATCACCTTCTAGTCTTGTCAATCACTTTTCCCTAATTCAAGGAGCCTTGTTTTGTGGGATTAGTCAACCAAACCTCACTTTCTTGAGTTTGAAAAGGGTGAAATACTACAAGATTTTATTTTTCCCACCAAAACACTTTGCAAACTATAACAAGTTGTGTGAATATTAACACAAAAAAAAAAAAAAAAAAAAGAAGAACGTGTGGAACCATTGCATGCTGCCACGTCACTATAAGCTCAACTTAGGATATTCTTTGGTTGCTAATTGTTGATCCTTGGTTTCCCTTACTTGGTCCTAGAACTAATTAACAAACTAGTACATTCCTACTAGGTTGTCAACTAGTTCCTTGAACCGTTTGTTCGTGTCAACGATTATTTGAGTGCTTTTATTCGTTTGAATGAATTGCTGATTTTTGACTCTAGTAAGGCAAGAATTCTTTGAGTCTTCAAACAAGAATCCATTCCAGATAAGAGCTTACTCATACCTTAAAAATTTCACGGTTACTAGCCAATTATACAACACTTGTGGAACACGAACTTGTGGTGAACTAAAACGGATAATATCTTGACAATGGAAGGAGCTACGTCTCATAATGTGGATACTAATGCCCTTGATTCTATGAGGGTCACTCTTGAGGCCGTTACCCGGACACTTGAAAGGTTGAATTCGGAATTTGGGGCCGTGAGAGGGGACTTGGCAGCAATAAAGGGGGAAGTGTCGACTATTAGTGGGAGATTAGAACAAGTGGAGAGTCAAAGGAACTCTCGTCCTTCTACTCCTCTACATGTATCTACCAATGGTCATGATAGGACCTCCTCCGCAACCATCACCCCTGAAACAGTCCACCAAATGCTAAATGCACCCCAAGCTCCACTAAATACCGCAAGCCAAACTACCTATTTTCCTCCAAACCGAGACCCCACTAGACCACTACATTTCCAAGCCCCTCCAATTCCACAAGAGGGATTTGGACACCAAGTACCTCCACTAAATCCGATCCCTCCATTCCAAGCTCCATTAACCCAAAGACCGCAAATTCCAAATCCTCCGAATCAAAATGGCCAAGGCCGACCAGCCCACTTTGAAGGATACGGTAGAGATGAGTATAAAGGAGATGGAGCCTTTGATGATGCTTATATGAGGGAGGAGGAGTTAAGAGGGGGTCAAGGAGAACCTAGGAGATACCGGGGGTATGGAGATAGGGGAAACCGACACCAAGAGAGAGACGTAGGCATCAACACCATCAAGTTGAGCCTACCCATCTTTAAGGGTGAAAGTGACCCCGAGACCTACTTAACTTGGGAATCGGCTTGTGACAAAGTTTTCCAAGTTAATGACATCTTGGAAGAAAAGAAGAGTTGCTACGCTATAGCTCACCTCGAGGGCTATGCTAACACTTGGTGGGAGTATGTTAAACGATTTGGTAATGAATTAGTTGATGGGCAGCCACCACCTTGGTATCGGTTGAGGTATTTGATGAGACAACGATACCTTCCCGAGAGATATCGTCATGAGTTGCTTGCTAGATTATATGGCTTGCGGCAAGGAGGCAAGAGTGTGATGGCCTATTTTGACGAGTTCCAACAACTCATGTTGAAACTTGATCATCGTGGGGAGCAAATCAGTCACGATATCATCCGGTTCAAGTGTGGGTTGAACAAAGAGATCTCCACTCATTTGACCCTTCACCGGTTTGAAACCATTGACGGTATATTCCAAGCGGCCCTTGAGATTGAAAGGGAACTTAAGGAGAGATCATCCTTCAAGGCAAGGGTACAAACCCCCTCGGGTTGGCCCAAAAACAAGGACCAACCCGCCCCTACGAAGCTGCCCGAGTCCAAAACAGTCCCTAAATTCCCTCCGAAACCAGAGGCTCACAAATATCCCAACCCAAAGGGGTTCCAATGCTTCAAGTGCCAAGGTTGGGGGCATAAGGCCAATGAATGTCCGAACCGGTGCAATGTGATCCTACGAGAAGGGAAAGTGTACTACCTTGGTGAGGAGGTGGTTTCCGAAAGGGGGGAGGATGAGGCCGAGCCTCAAGATGGAGAGGGAGCTGAAAATGGGCCGAATGATGATGAATTAGATGGTAGTGAAGATGTCTATCCACAAGAAGGGGAGTGTGTGGTTCCAAACTTTGTGGTTAGACGTGTCATGATTAGTAAGGCGATAGATGACCCGAGTCAAAGGGAAAATCTATTCCATACTAAGTGTCTTGTAAAGGGGAGTGTGTGCACCTTGGTGATTGATAGTGGTAGTTGTACAAATGTTGCGAGCCATGCTATGGTAAATTTCTTGAAGCTACCAACTACACTACACACTAGTCCTTACAAGCTACAATGGTTGAACGATTGTGGTGAATTAAAGGTCACAAGGCAATGTGTGATTCGGTTTAAGGTGGGAAACTACCACGATGAAGTGCTTTGTGACGTGATCCCAATGCAAGCATGTCACTTGTTATTAGGTAGACCATGGCAATATGATAGGTCTAATAAACACGATGGGAGGTCCAACCGGTATACGCTTGAGAAGGATGGCCGAAAGGTCACACTTCATCCTCTTTCACCCTCCCAATTAAATGAGTGGCATCAAAAGATGAGAGAGTTGAAGGGAAAGGGGAAGGAATCCGGAAAGGGAGAAAAGGGGGGGAATGCCGTAGGTGAGGAAGTAGGGACATCCGAGGCTGTCCCAACGACAAGGGAGATGGAAAACGTAGTGATGTTGGCTAGGAGGAAAGAACTCTTCGTGGACCATGATGAAAACAAGCCGATGTTACTTTTGGCCCATTGTTTTAATACTAACCCCACTAATTCTTCCATTTCCCCTTTGATTTCTTGTGTGTTGCAGGAGTATGAAGATGTATTTCCTCAAGAACTTCCGCAAGGATTGCCCCCACTTCGGGGAATTGAGCACCAAATTGATTTGGTGTCGGGTTCACAACTTCCAAACAAACCGTCCTATAGGAGCAATCCCATGGACACTAAGGAGCTTGAAAGACAAGTTGAGGAGCTTCTCAACGAGGGATACATCAAGGAAAGCATGAGTCCGTGTGCTGTTCCGGTGCTTTTGGTACCGAAGAAGGACGGAACTTGGCGTATGTGCGTCGATTGTAGAGCCATCAACAAAATCACTATAAGGTATCGTCATCCAATCCCTAGACTAGATGATATGTTAGATGAGCTCCACGGATCTTGTTTGTTTTCTAAAGTGGACCTTGCTCGGCTATCACCAAATTCGCATGCAACCCGGTGATGAGTGGAAGACCGCATTCAAGACCAAATTCGGTCTATATGAGTGGCTGGTCATGCCCTTCGGCCTTACCAATGCTCCTAGCAACTTTATGAGGCTAATGAATCATGTAATGAAGCCTTATATTGGAAAGTTTGTGGTGGTTTACTTTGATGATGTGTTGGTGTATAGTAAATCTATTGATGATCATGTAATGCATTTGAGATGTGTGTTTGATGTGCTCCGAAAGGAGAAGCTGTATGCCAACATGGAGAAGTGTTCTTTTGTTGTTGATAAGGTTATATTCTTGGGTTTTGTCGTGAGCTCAAGGGGTGTGGAAGTGGACGATTCCAAGATAGACTCTATTCGAAGTTGGCCGACCCCTAAAACTATTGGAGAAATCCGAAGTTTCCACGGGTTGGCAAGCTTTTATAGGAGGTTTGTCAAAGGATTTAGTTCCATAGCAGCCCCCTTGACCGAGGTAATTAGAAAGGATGGACCCTTTAAATGGGGTGATGAGCAGGCTAGGGCTTTTGAGGCCTTGAAAGCTACGCTCATCTCGGCGCCTTTATTGCAATTGCCCGATTTTGATAAGATATTTGAAGTAGAGTGTGATGCTAGTAAGGTTGGCATCGGGGCTGTTTTGATGTAAGAAGGTAAGCCCGTTGCTTATTTCAGTGAAAAGCTCAAAGGGGCAACTCTTAATTACTCAACTTATGATTTGGAGTTGTACGCCCTTGTCAGAGCTTTGGGAAATTGGCAACATTATTTGTGGCCTAAGGAGTTTGTGATACGAACGGATCATGAGTCGTTAAAACACCTTAAGAGCCAAGACAAGTTGAATAGGCGTCATGCTAAGTGGATTGAGTTCATCGAGACTTTCCCTTATGTAATTCATTACAAAAGGGGAAAGAAAAATGTTGTTGCCGATGCCTTGTCTAGGAAGCATGTGCTTGTTGCAACCTTGTCTTCGAAATTGATGGGTTTTGAGAGCTTGCGGTTGTTGTATCCCGAGGATCCTACCTTTGCTCCTATTTTTAGGGAATGCGAAGAGTGGGGAAGGGACCGTTAGCTTAAGGAGAATGACCATTCCTCCTATTCTCGGTTCGATGGGTATTTGTTCAAAGGGAGGAGGTTGTGTGTTCCTTCTAGTTCTTGGAGGGAATTATTTGTGAGGGAGGCCCATGACGGAGGCCTCATGGGGCACTTTGGGGTAGACAAGACCCTCGGAATCTTAGAGGAGAACTTCTATTGGCCCAAAATGCGCAAAGACGTCACTAAAATTTGTAGTCAATGCGTGGCCTGCCGGAGTGCGAAATCTCGTCTCCTACCTCAAGGATTATACACCCCACTCCCTACTCCCCTTAGACCTTGGTTGGACATTTCGATGGATTTTGTTTTGGGGCTGCCAAGGACTAGAAAGGGCCGAGATAGCATTTTTGTTATTGTTGATAGATTCTCTAAAATGGCTCATTTTATTCCATGTGCTAAAACCGAGGATGCTCGTAGTGTAGCTTCATTATTTGTTGAACATGTTGTAAAGCTTCACGGGGTACCGAGGACTATTGTGAGCGATAGGGACTCCAAGTTCCTAAGTCTCTTTTGGAAGTCCATGTGGGGTAGGCTTGGAACGAAGTTACTTTTCTCCACGTCTTGCCACCCACAAACCGATGGCCAAACGGAGGTAGTAAATAGAACCTTAGGGTCTATGCTACGTTCTATGGTTAAAGGTAAACTGACTTCATGGGAAGATCACCTACCCTTGGTGGAATTTGCATACAACCGGGTAATACATTCGAGCACGGGAATGACTCCCTTTGAATGTGTTTACAGCCTGAATCCCCTTACCCCTTTAGATCTCACTCCTTTGTCTAGTGATCTCATGACCAGCTTAGATGGAAATAAAAGAGCCGAGGCAATGAAGAAAATGCATGAGACGGTGTGGATCAAGCTTGAAAAGAAGAACCAAGAGGTTGCAAAAAGGGTAAACAAAGGGAGAAGAAGGCTTGGGCTTGAACCCGGAGATTGGGTGTGGGTGCATCTTCGAAAGGATCGGTTTCCAGCTCAAAGGAAGTCCAAATTGCTTCCAAGGGGTGATGTTCCTTTCCAAGTACTTGAGAGAATCAATGACAACGCCTACAAGATTGACCTTCCACCGGAATATCAAGTGCACAACACTTTCAACGTTGGTGATCTCTCCCTCGTGGATGCGGTTGAAGATGACCAAATGCTGAATTTGAGGTCAAATTCCTCTCAAGATGGAGAGGATGATACGGTTGGGGCAGCCTCCACAGGTACACGGCCTTTCACACGAAGCCAAGCTCGGGAATTACAAAAACTCCAAGCTTTGTTCATGCAAATGGCCGTGTGTGAGTTGGTGATTGAACCAACCAAGGACCTAAACGTTTTTATGTGTGAAGAGAGGTCTTAATGTGTAATAAACTACTCTCCAAGGTTGGCACAAGAAGCAAGGGCGGATGGGTCATTTTACCCCTTTTGTTTGTAGTATAAATAGAACATGTTAGAGAGTTATTCCTTAGTTTTTGAATGCTGATTTTGTAACCTAAAAACACTAAACATTTCGGCTCTCTCTTCCACTCTTAGAAGCCGTCCCTATTATCTCACAAGTAGAGGGATACTTGTGTTGTCTCTTTGGCTAGAAACAAGGGTTTTGAGGTCGTTGAGTGCCTCTTGGTCCTCGTAAGAACTTGGTGTTTATATTCATTAGACTTAGGGTCCTCTCTTGATGTTAGGGTTCTTAGTTTCTTGAATGTTATATGTCAAGTTATCTATCTTTCTTTATCTTGTTGTTGTTGTTGATTTTGTTATCTTAAAGTCTAGTGAAGCCGTGTGGGGCTCTTTTCGATTCACTAGCATTGTTATCTATCTTGTTGTTCTTTTGTTGTTGGACTGAAAAACCGAAACTTAAACTTGTTGTTCTTGTGTTGTTGGACTGAAATCCGAGCCTACTTGAAGCTCTTGGTGTTGTTGGTTTGATTTTGTATCAAAGTGTGTATAAGTTGAAGGTTAGATTAAAGGGATTAGGAGCTGAAAATGGAGCAAAATATTGAGGTGTTTGCTTGACTTATTTAAGCTAGTAGGTGAGTCACCTACTTAAGTTGTTTGAACCAAGTTAATGGACCCATGGCTATGGAATAGATTTGGGTCTATGCTAATATACTCATTTGGGCCAAATTGAACAAAAGAGAAAGAAAATGGATAAGTGGCCCAACACACCAACCTGCCAAGGCCCAAATATAATTGAGCCCAACAAGAAATTAAGCAAGTAGGTGCATCACCTACTTTGAAGTTTCAGCAGCTTGGACCCTTAAGTAGGTGCATCACCTACTTGGACCAATTTGACCAATTTTATGGTCCAAAATGCAGCTAAGGAGGTGGACAAGATAGGGCCTTTAAAAGGCCAAGTTGCTGGTCATTTTACTTCACTTTTAAGTCACAAAAAAGGAGTATATTTCAGCAAATCTCTCTACTCTCTCAAAAACAACAAGAGCAGCAGCCCTATTTTTCCTTCTAGGGTTCTTGAAGAAACCCTCCCTTTTGCAGCCCAAGGTAAGTGAAAAACACTTAAGGTTTTGTTTAATTATCCATGGGAGATTAGGGAAACAAGTTATAATTGTTTGACTATAAGTATATGGCTGATTATAGAACAAGCTATTTGTTCACGTTTCCTTGTTATTGAGGAACTTTTTTACTTCTTCTTTGGTTTAAGTGTGAAGGAAAGTTCATGCTCTTGAAGAGTTCAATTAAAAGAATAAGTTGCTGAATTGAGGTAAGGTGACTACCCTATTTTGTTTTTCTTATATATGAATTTTAGAGGGGATTATGGATGTCTTGTTATTGAGAACTCAAGAGATGATGAGTTCAATAATTGATTGCTACAATAAAAGAGGTTTGGGACTGTTTTGTGGACTATTTTGTATGTATATGTTATGGGCTGCCAGGTTGAAGTTGGATAAAGGTGTGATGAGTTTGTAATGAATTATAAAAGAAAGATGTAACGATACACCACCGAACTAATGCTTGCTGCCCAATCTATTTTGCGTATTGTTTGGAATGTGTAATGAAGTCTAGGTGGTTTTGGTGAACCTTATAAGAACCTATATGGTATGTGGGTGTAATTTGAGGGAAAAAGGGTTAAAATAACACTCTTGTTTGATAGATTAATAGTTGCTGCCCGATTACTGTTTTGGGTGAAATTAAGTATCTCAAATGTGTTGATTGGTTACTAATACTAGTTTACCATATATTCTATTGTAGATAAGTAATCTAAAAGGCGGGAAGTCAAGTTGGGTTAGTTTCAGAGCCAAATAACCAGGTATGTAAGGCATACTCTATTTCACACTCTTTGGCATGAAATCGTACAATTGTTCCATCAAGCAAGTTTCCGAGGTTATCCTATAACAAAGTGATAGATAATAGCAGCACATTACACTCCATGTATCCAATGACCTTGTTCCCATTCTCTAACGCATTAGAGCACCTCAATACGTGCTTAAATCTGCGCGTCTATCTTCACTAAAAAATTTTAGGAGTTCTCCGTTTGTTCAAATAAGACCCATGTGTTATTTTAGCTCCTAAACACTTTATTTGTATGTCAACAGCTCCCTACCTCATTGTTGTTGCATTAAGTGTCTATTTACATGTCTCTTATTAGCGTATTACTAGCTCAAGGTACCATAATGTGATGACCACCAAAGTAACAATCTCAAAGGCTAAATAAACTAAGTAAGGAAAATCTGTAAAATGATGAGTGGCAGCTCAGGGGCATTTGCCTAGCATGGGCCGATCTCGATACCTTTATTTGTGGGTGGCAGATCAGGGGCATAAGCCTAGCATGGGCCGATCCCAATCTTTATATGTAGGTGGCAGCTCAGGGGCGTAAGCCTAGCATGGGCCGATCTCGATACCTTTATTTGTGGGTGGCAGCTCAGGGGCATAAGCCTAGCATGGGCCGATCCCAATCTTTATATATAGGTGGCAGCTCAGGGGCGTAAGCCTAGCATGGGCCAATCCTAGTTTATCTATTTACCACTGATCAGCTGGTCGTTTGCATTATATGGCTTACAAAGATTATGAAGTAAGAAGGTAAAATGAAGAAAGAATGTAATGTACATTGTCCCACAAGTATTTATAAAGGTGGTCTACTAGTACTACTTATACACTTGTATCAGATTTCTATTGAGCTTTTGTATCAAGTGTGTTGTTACCTTCTGCCTTACATATTCAGTACATATTTTCGTACTGACGTCCCTCACGGGGAACCTGCATTTCATGCTGCAGGCAGAGGCACTTCAGCTCATACAACTCACTAGTAGGAGCGCAGGCTTTTCAGGGACTATTGGTGAGCTCCAGGTTGATTCGGGGCTTTCCGAGTCTGTTCCATATATTTTGGTATTGTACAGTAAGTCAAGAGTAGGGCGGGGGTTTATCCCGACCCTAACTAAGTCTATGTATCTTTTAGAGGCTTTGTAGACTAATGTAAAGTTATGGTAGTGTCCTGATTTTAGACACGGTGGCCCCATCGGCCAAGTGTTGTACATATCAGTTTGGGCGTGCATGTGTAGTTATTTTCATCGATACATAATATCATTTTGTCAGAACATTTGGTTGTTACAATTACATGCATGGGAAGTACAAGGTTATGAATTGGTTCTCTCGGGCCTTTACGGCTACGGGTACCTATCCGCCCCAACAACATTTGAGGAGTGACATATATGGTATGTGGGTGTAATTAGAGGAGAAAAAAGGTTAATATAACACCCTTGATTGATAGAGTAAAGGCTTACTGCCCAATTGTTGTTTTGGTGAAGTTAAATAGACAAAATGTGACGGTCTGTTGCTAATATTAGTTTGCCATATATTTCATTGTTGATAAGTAATCTAAAAGAGCGGGAAGTCGAGTTGGGATGTGATACAAAATCAAACCAACAACACCAAGAGCTTCAAGTAGGCTCGGATTTCAGTCCAACAACACAAGAACAACAAGTTTAAGTTTCGGTTTTTCAGTCCAACAACACAAGAACAACAAGATAGCTAACAATGCTAGTGAATCGAAAAGAGCCCCACACGGCTTCACTAGACTTTAAGATAACAAAATCAACAACAACAACAAGATAAAGAAAGATAGATAACTTGACATATAACATTCAAGAAACTAAGAACCCTAACATCAAGAGAGGACCCTAAGTCTAATGAATATAAACACCAAGTTCTTACGAGGACCAAGAGGCACTCAACGACCTCAAAACCCTTGTTTCTAGCCAAAGAGACAACACAAGTATCCCTCTACTTGTGAGATAATAGGGACGGCTTCTAAGAGTGGAAGAGAGAGCCGAAATGTTTAGTGTTTTTAGGTTACAAAATCAGCATTCAAAAACTAAGGAATAACTCTCTAACATGTTCTATTTATACTACAAACAAAAGGGGTAAAATGACCCATCCTCCCTTGCTTCTTGTGCCAACCTTGGAGAGTAGTTTATTACACATTAAGACCTCTCTTCACACATAAAAACGTTTAGGTCCTTGGTTGGTTCAATCACCAACTCACACACGGCCATTTGCATGAACAAAGCTTGGAGTTTTTGTAATTCCCGAGCTTGGCTTCGTGTGAAAGGTCGTGTACCTGTGGAGGCTGCCCCAACCGTATCATCCTCTACATCTTGAGAGGAATTTGACCTCAAATTCAGCATTTGGTCATCTTCAACCGCATCCACGAGGGAGAGATCACCAACGTTGAAAGTGTTGTGCACTTGATATTCCGGTGGAAGGTCAATCTTGTAGGCGTTGTCATTGATTCTCTCAAGTACTTGGAAAGGACCATCACCCCTTGGCAGCAATTTGGACTTCCTTTGAGCTGGAAACCGATCCTTTCGAAGATGCACCCACACCCAATCTCCGGGTTCAAGCACAAGCCTTCTTCTCCCTTTGTTTACCCTTTTTGCAACCTCTTGGTTCTTCTTTTCAAGCTTGATCCGCACCGTCTCATGCATTTTCTTCATTGCCTCGGCTCTTTTATTTCCATCTAAGCTGGTCATGAGATCACTAGACAAAGGAGTGAGATCTAAAGGGGTAAGGGGATTCAGGCCGTAAACACATTCAAAGGGAGTCATTCCCGTGCTCGAATGTATTACCCGGTTGTATGCAAATTCCACCAAGGGTAGGTGATCTTCCCATGAAGTCAGTTTACCTTTAACCATAGAACGTAGCATAGACCCTAAGGTTCTATTTACTACCTCCGTTTGGCCATCGGTTTGTGGGTGGCAAGACGTGGAGAAAAGTAACTTCGTTCCAAGCCTACCCCACATGGACTTCCAAAAGAGACTTAGGAACTTGGAGTCCCTATCGCTCACAATAATAGTCCTCGGTACCCCATGAAGCTTTACAACATGTTCAACAAATAATGAAGCTACACTACGAGCATCCTCGGTTTTAGCACATGGAATAAAATGAGCCATTTTAGAGAATCTATCAACAATAACAAAAATGCTATCTCGGCCCTTTCTAGTCCTTGGCAGCCCCAAAACAAAATCCATCGAAATGTCCAACCAAGGTCTAAGGGGAGTAGGGAGTGGGGTGTATAATCCTTGAGGTAGGAGACGAGATTTCGCACTCCGGCAGGCCACGCATTGACTACAAATTTTAGTGACGTCTTTGCGCATTTTGGGCCAATAGAAGTTCTCCTCTAAGATTCCGAGGGTCTTGTCTACCCCAAAGTGCCCCATGAGGCCTCCGTCATGGGCCTCCCTCACAAATAATTCCCTCCAAGAACTAGAAGGAACACACAACCTCCTCCCTTTGAACAAATACCCATCGAACCGAGAGTAGGAGGAATGGTCATTCTCCTTAAGCCAACGGTCCCTTCCCCACTCTTCGCATTCCCTAAAAATAGGAGCAAAGGTAGGATCCTCGGGATACAACAACCGCAAGCTCTCAAAACCCATCAATTTCGAAGACAAGGTAGCAACAAGCACATGCTTCCTAGACAAGGCATCAGCAACAACATTTTCCTTTCCCCTTTTGTAATGAATTACATAAGGAAAAGTCTCGATGAACTCAATCCACTTAGCATGACGCCTATTCAACTTGTCTTGGCTCTTAAGGTGTTTCAACGACTCATGATCCGTTCGTATCACAAACTCCTTAGGCCACAAATAATGTTGCCAATTTCCCAAAGCTCTGACAAGGGCGTACAACTCCAAATCATAAGTTGAGTAATTAAGAGTTGCCCCTTTGAGCTTTTCACTGAAATAAGCAACGGGCTTACCTTCTTGCATCAAAACAGCCCCGATGCCAACCTTACTAGCATCACACTCTACTTCAAACATCTTATCAAAATCGGGCAATTGCAATAAAGGCGCCGAGATGAGCGTAGCTTTCAAGGCCTCAAAAGCCCTAGCCTGCTCATCACCCCATTTAAAGGGTCCTTCCTTTCTAATTACCTCGGTCAAGGGGGCTGCTATGGAACTAAATCCTTTGACAAACCTCCTATAAAAGCTTGCCAACCCATGGAAACTTCGGATTTCTCCAATAGTTTTAGGGGTCGGCCAACTTCGAATAGAGTCTATCTTGGAATCGTCCACTTTCACACCCCTTGAGCTCACGACAAAACCCAAGAATATAACCTTATCAACACCAAAAGAACACTTCTCCATGTTGGCATACAGCTTCTCCTTTCGGAGCACATCAAACACACATCTCAAATGCATTACATGATCATCAATAGATTTACTATACACCAACACATCATCAAAGTAAACCACCACAAACTTTCCAATATAAGGCTTCATTACATGATTCATTAGCCTCATAAAGGTGCTAGGAGCATTGGTAAGGCCGAAGGGCATGACCAGCCACTTATATAGACCGAATTTGGTCTTGAATGCGGTCTTTCACTCATCACCGGGTTGCATGCGAATTTGGTGATAGCCACTCCTAAGGTCCACTTTAGAAAACAAACAAGATCCGTGGAGCTCATCTAACATATCATCTAGTCTAGGGATTGGATGACGATACCTAATAGTGATTTTGTTGATGGCTCTACAATCGACGCACATGCGCCAAGTTCCGTCCTTCTTCGGTACCAAAAACACCGGAACAGCACACGGACTCATGCTTTCCTTAATGTATCCCTTGTTGAGAAGCTCCTCAACTTGTCTTTCAAGCTCCTTAGTGTCCATGGGATTGCTCCTATAGGCCGGTTTGTTTGGAAGTTGTGAACCCGGCACCAAATCAATTTGGTGCTCAATTCCCCGAAGTGGGGGCAATCCTTGCGGAAGTTCTTGAGGAAATACATCTTCATACTCCTGCAACACACAAGAAATCAAAGGGGAAATGGAAGAATTAGTGGGGTTAGTATTAAAACAATGGGTCAAAAGTAACATCAGCTTGTTTTCATCATGGTCCACGAAGAGTTCTTTCCTCCTAGCCAACATCACTATGTTTTCCATCTCCCTTGTCGTTGGGACAGCCTCGGATGTCCCTACTTCCTCACCTACGGCATTCCCCCCCTTTTCTCCCTTTCCGGATTCCTTCCCCTTTCCCTTCAACTCTCTCATCTTTTGATGCCACTCATTTACTTGGGAGGGTGATAGAGGATGAAGTGTGACCTTTCGGCCATCCTTCTCAAGCGTATACCGGTTGGACCTCCCATCGTGTTTAGTAGACCTATCATATTGCCATGGTCTACCTAACAACAAGTGACATGCTTACATTGGGATCACGTCACAAAACACTTCATTGTGGTAGTTTCCCACCTTAAACCGAATCACACATTGCCTTGTGACCTTTAATTCACCACAATCGTTCAACCATTGTAGCTTGTAAGGACTAGTGTGTAGTGTAGTTGGTAGCTTCAAGAAATTTACCATAGCATGGCTCGCAACATTTGTACAACTGCCACTATCAATCACCAAGGTGCACACACTCCCCTTTACAAGACACTTAGTATGGAATAGATTTTCCCTTTGACTCGGGTCATCTATCGCCTTACTAATCATGACACGTCTAACCACAAAGTTTGGAACCACACACTCCCCTTCTTGAGGATAGACATCTTCACTACCATCTAATTCATCATCATTCGGCCCATTTTCAGCTCCCTCTCCATCTTGAGGCTCGGCCTCATCCTCCCCCCTTTCGGAAACCACCTCCTCACCAAGGTAGTACACTTTCCCTTCTCGTAGGATCACATTGCGCCGGTTCGGACATTCATTGGCCTTATGCCCCCAACCTTGGCACTTGAAGCATTGGAACCCCTTTGGGTTGGGATATTTGTGAGCCTCCGGTTTCGGAGGGAATTTAGGGACTGTTTTGGACTCGGGCTGCTTCGTAGGGGCGGGTTGGTCCTTGTTTTTGGGCCAACCCGAGGGGGTTTGATACGGGACAAATGGCCTTCTTATCTTTTGATGACATTTTTGGAGGCCAACACATAGAGACTCAAGACTTGGTCACCTCGAGGAAACAAGAACATGCATGGAGGACCCGTTTTGAGCATAACTTAAAGCAATCTCGCATGTGGAAGATTGCTTGGAGAATTTAAGGTTGAGGACTCACGGTTTTGGGCCTTAATTAAGGGTATTTTGGACATTACACATGGTGGATTTACACCCCATGGCCGCCCCTCTCATTAAGGGCAAAGTAGTCTTTTGTCTTCATTTGTAATATAGTATAAATAGGCCCCTTAGTCTTATTTCTCATCAGATTTTTGATAATGAAGAATTGAAAGAAATATCTTCTCTCTTTTGAGAGTGTACACACTTAGTGGTAGGACTTAGAAAAGTCATCTTTAGCATAGGGCTTGGAAAAGCCAATATTGATCTTTGTTTGGAAACGGTAGATCTTGAGGCGAGTTCATTCCCTTGGTGGTCACCGTAAGAGTGTGGTGTTGCTATCGTAAGTTCTAGGGGTCTTTAGATTTAATATATCTTTGGGTTCTTGGGTCTTATTGTAGTTTATGTCTCACTATCTATCTTTATTTTTCTTGCAAATCGTGGACTGTTTTGGGGTCTTTGTTGAATCCGAAACTTGTGTTATTGTTGTTCATCTTGTTCATCACGTTTTGTGGCTGTTTTGGGTGTCAAATACACCATTGTTATCTCGTATTGTTGTTGTTGTAGTGAATCCGAGAGTGGTCTCCATCTTGGTCCTCAAATCCTTAAGATTAGTGGACTGTTTTTGGAGTGTGTGTGGACTGTTTTGAGACAATTCTTGTGTTCCTTGGAATTCTTGTATCATTTGGTATCAAAGCATGGCTTGATCTTGTTCCTACAAGATCAATCTTGGGCTTTCTTGTTAAAAAAAAAAAAAAAAAAAAGGAAAACTGAAATTTCCAGAAAAATAGCAATCTGTCCGTGTTTGTGTTCTTGGCCAAAATCGTGTTCTTGTTGTGTCTTGGCCGAGATTTGTTGTTGTATGTCTAGATCTAATAGTGTTCTTGTTTGTTTTGTTGTTCCTAGTGTTAGTTTTCTTGTCCACTAACACTTTGAGTCTAGATCTAAACTTGAGCTTGAACTTGTTGAAAGGTTGTTGTGAACATAAGCTTGGCCATTGTGGTGGACTGTTTTGGCCTTATGGTTTTCATCTTGTTGTTGTTATAAGCTTGGCCACGTGATATTGTTGTTAATTGGTGGATTGAAAACCATTTTGTTGAAGTTGTAGTTGTCTTGGCCAAGTGTTGGAGATATTGTTATTGTGGATTGGAGTTGGCCGTGTGAAAAATTGTTGGTGTTCTTGAAGATTATTGTTGTAGTTCTTGTTGTTGTTGTTGTTGTTCTTGATGTTTATCACCACCTTCATATATTGTTGAAGATAAAGTGAATGCTAAATCCAAAAAGTTGAAGGAAAAAGGTGTATTATTTGTTAGTCTTGAAAGACACTACAACCAACAAAGACCTATCAATCAAGTCTCAACCACTTTCCAACACTTTTCCATGATTTACGGATCCATGTTTTAAGGAGAAGTACAATAAAGTCAAGTCTTGAAAACTTGAAATTGAAAAGGGCTCCAAGACTTGTTTGAATTTCCCTCCTTAAACAAATTCCACCAAAGTCCAAATTGAAAAATTGACCAAGACTTGAAATTGGACAACAAAAGTTGTGTGGGGCCGAAACCAATACGTGACTGCCATGTCATCACTGCTACTGTTCACGCAATATTTCCGAGCTCAAAAATTTTAGATTCTTAGTTTCATCTTATTGTTTCATTAGTTTCATGTCTTGATTCTAGAATTAATTAACAACTAGTAATCACCTACTTAGTTGTAGATTAATTATTGAATCCGTTTCTTCGTGTCTTCGTTGTTTGTGTGCTTTTCTCATTTTTAACTCGTAGTAACTTCTTTGTCTCAAGTTCGTAAGTGAATTTTATTTTTGTGCCTTGAGTCGATCAAACAAGAATCTATTCCGGCCGCCAAGTAGAATTGACATCCTATTGACTACCGGAGTATAAGCAACTTTCAATATTCGCCGCTCCAATTGTGAGAATCACAAAGGTGAGTGTATACGAGTGTTGGTGAGGAGCTTTACTACTAATCTTGTTTGTTCATTTTGTAGGTTTAAAGGGTGATATAAGGGGAACATGTCTTCGATAGCCGGGGATTATTGTGACTACAACATGGGAGACTATGATTGTAGTGAAGGGTTTTATGGCTACGAAGTTGAGGGAGATTGCGGAGGCTATGAAAATAGCCATGATCGAGACTTGGGCAGATTTGAAAGTTACTGTTTTAAGGGAGAAAATGAGGTGAATGAAGTGCCTAGTGCTTATGGTAACTTTGGAGATGATGTAGGACCTCGTGATGGATCTTATGATGATGTTGGGGCATGTGAGGAGTCTTACACTTTTTACTCCGAACCTAGATTTGGTGTTAGGTATAACCCTTTTGTTTGCAAAGCCTATGAGAGCTATGATGAGGGTACACGTGAGGAGTATGAAGATCCATATTCTCCACCTTGTAGTACTTCTTATCAAAGTCGATATAGTGTGAATGGTTATACTAGCTCTAGTGGAGGTTGTCCAATGAGAAGAAGAGGATATGCATCTCCAAAACTAAGGGGTACTCGTATGCCTTACAATGTAGATCCAAGAAGGAGTGTACACTCCGGAAAGGTGACTATTTGTGGGATACCGGGCTGCCTTATGGTGTTGAATGATAGGTACTATGGAAACTACATTCTTCCGTCCATGGTTGATTACTTGGGGTTATTGCGAGAGCCTTTACTTGTTCCATACTACTTGGGCGAGTTCAAGGTTACCGAGAGGGTAAAAGTTGTCTTCTCCCAATTTAATTACCATGAGGAAGTGTGGTGTGATGTTTTTCCCATAACCTATGGTCATGTGAGCTTGGGCGCCGATTGGTTTGCACAACATAAAGTTCCAAATATGCAAAATTGGCCTAATATTGTAAGAGACCGATGGGGAAATTGCCTCGAGACGTACATTCTGCCCGGGCCGCAAAAAGAAGTTCCTACCTACTCCAATTCAAATTATTATGAGAGACAAAAGATTGAGAGGAGTAAGGGAGTGAAAGGTGGTAATCCGAGAGTGGAAAAAGGAGAGATTGTGTTGAGCGAAGTGAGGGGATTACCACCAAACCGTGCTAACTTTGGTTGTCCTTCTATTTTTATGGACATTTGTGTAGGTACCAACATGGCAAGCGAATGCGACCAATGTCAAAAGGAAGTTGCTGCCCAAGGTTATGGAGGACCTTCACCTCACGGCAAGAAAGAGTCCACTCAAGATCTTCAAGGTAAAATAGCTAACTCTTACACTTTAATGCATGTGAATGATAATTGTATGACTAGTAGTCCATTGAGTGTGAGTAGTAGCTTACTTATTTATGAGTCTAATGATTCCTTGCCTCTTATTGATGATGTACATATTGTGAGTGTGGATACACTAGTTGATCCTATTGATGACGAAATTGACTCCTCTTGTGAGATCAATTTATGTCCACCTAGTGTTGAAGCCTATATGTTGAATGGAAGTACCTCGTCTTGTGTAATGGGTGTTGATCAACTTGTTCGTGAAAACTGTCCACCACTTGAGTATGTGTGTGATGTGCTTAATAGGACTCAAGTGAGTGAAATATTTGAAAATGTTGGTCAACAAAGTGAGAATGAACCCGAGAGCTCTTCTTGGGGTAATATTGTGTTTGAAACATCCTTGAAACTTGATATTGATCATTTAGAGAGTGAGGAACTTTCTTGTTCCAAATCTGTCCGTGAGGTAGATCACACTCTTTTTAGGTATAATGTCTTGTTTGAAGATGATTTAAACACTCCTAATGAACCTAGTGGAGAACTTGACGGTATAGCTTGCCTTGGAAGCTATAGCCTATATGCTAACCCACTATGGTGTGACAACATTCCTCCTAAAGAGGGAAATCTCTTCTTGGAAGATGAGAGTACTCTTAAGGGTAAGGAATGTGTAGTTGTGGAAGCTACTTCTTCTTCTACTTTGTGTGATTTCATTGTTGAGAGTACTCATGGTGATTATTGGGAAACTAGTAGTGAGTACACACATGAGAGCACCTTAGTAGAAGTCGATTTGAGTGATACCTTTCTCTACTCTCTATTTGATTTGGATGATATGTATGTTATTGTAGAGAGTATGTCATTTAGTTTAGGTGTAGACCACGGGAAAGGGAAGTGTTGTCGAGACCCGTGTCTATGGCCACTTTTCCCATTTGACCCCGGTGCCAAATTTAGAAATGGTGATGTTGGTGCACCAAACTTGTTGCTTGGCCAACATGACAAGCAAAGTATTACTTTTGATGTATCCTATAACCAAATCCTTTGTACATCTTTTATTGAGTTTTTAATATTCCTTTCAAAGGATTCTTGGTTATATTGCAAATATGTGCAACCTTGGCATGTTGAGATGATTTGTTATGCTAACCCTAACCCTCATGCCATGAGGAATTTGTATTTGTTTGTCCTCTCTTCGGTTTTGCAAGGTTTGGATTCGAGGTCGAATCCTTTTCAAGAAGGGGAGGATGATACGGGACAAATGGCCTTCTTATCTTTTGATGACATTTTTGGAGGCCAACACATAGAGACTCAAGACTTGGTCACCTCGAGGAAACAAGAACATGCATGGAGGACCCGTTTTGAGCATAACTTAAAGCAATCTCGCATGTGGAAGATTGCTTGGAGAATTTAAGGTTGAGGACTCACGGTTTTGGGCCTTAATTAAGGGTATTTTGGACATTACACATGGTGGATTTACACCCCATGGCCGCCCCTCTCATTAAGGGCAAAGTAGTCTTTTGTCTTCATTTGTAATATAGTATAAATAGGCCCCTTAGTCTTATTTCTCATCAGATTTTTGATAATGAAGAATTGAAAGAAATATCTTCTCTCTTTTGAGAGTGTACACACTTAGTGGTAGGACTTAGAAAAGTCATCTTTAGCATAGGGCTTGGAAAAGCCAATATTGATCTTTGTTTGGAAACGGTAGATCTTGAGGCGAGTTCATTCCCTTGGTGGTCACCGTAAGAGTGTGGTGTTGCTATCGTAAGTTCTAGGGGTCTTTAGATTTAATATATCTTTGGGTTCTTGGGTCTTATTGTAGTTTATGTCTCACTATCTATCTTTATTTTTCTTGCAAATCGTGGACTGTTTTGGGGTCTTTGTTGAATCCGAAACTTGTGTTATTGTTGTTCATCTTGTTCATCACGTTTTGTGGCTGTTTTGGGTGTCAAATACACCATTGTTATCTCGTATTGTTGTTGTTGTAGTGAATCCGAGAGTGGTCTCCATCTTGGTCCTCAAATCCTTAAGATTAGTGGACTGTTTTTGGAGTGTGTGTGGACTGTTTTGAGACAATTCTTGTGTTCCTTGGAATTCTTGTATCAGGGTTTGTACCCTTGCCTTGAAGGATGATCTCTCCTTAAGTTCCCTTTCAATCTCAAGGGCCGCTTGGAATATACCGTCAATGGTTTCAAACCGGTGAAGGGTCAAATGAGTGGAGATCTCTTTGTTCAACCCACACTTGAACCGGATGATGTCGTGACTGATTTGCTCCCCACGATGATCAAGTTTCAACATGAGTTGTTGGAACTCGTAAAAATAGGCCATCACACTCTTGCCTCCTTGCCGCAAGCCATATAATCTAGCAAGCAACTCATGACGATATCTCTCGGGAAGGTATCGTTGTCTCATCAAATACCTCAACCGATACCAAGGTGGTGGCTGCCCATCAACTAATTCATTACCAAATCGTTTAACATACTCCCACCAAGTGTTAGCATAGCCCTCGAGGTGAGCTATAGCGTAGCAACTCTTCTTTTCTTCCGAGATGTCATTAACTTAGAAAACTTTGTCACAAGCCGATTCCCAAGTTAAGTAGGTCTCGGGGTCACTTTCACCCTTAAAGATGGGTAGGCTCAACTTGATGGTGTTGATGCCTACGTCTCTCTCTTGGTGTCGGTTTCCCCTATCTCTATACCCCCGGTATCTCCTAGGTTCTCCTCGACCCCCTCTTAACTCCTCCTCCCTCATATAAGCATCATCAAAGGCTCCATCTCCTTCATACTCCTCTCTACCGTATCCTTCAAAGTGGGCTGGTTGGCCTTGGCCGTTTTGATTCGGAGGATTTGGAATTTGCGGTCTTTGGGTTAATGGAGCTTGGAATGGAGGGTTCGGATTTAGTGGAGGTACTTGGCGTCCAAATCCCTCTTGTGGAATTGGAGGGGCTTGGAAATGTAGTGGTCTAGTGGGGTCTCGGTTTGGAGGAAAATAGGTAGTTTGGCTTGCGGTATTTAGTGGAGCTTGGGGTGCATTTAGCATTTGGTGGACTGTTTCGGGGGTGATGGTTGCGGAGGAGGTCCTATCATGACCATTGGTAGATACATGTAGAGGAGTAGAAGGACGAGAGTTCCTTTGACTCTCCACTTGTTCTAATCTCCCACTAATAGTCGACACTTCCCCCTTTATTGCTGCCAAGTCCCCTCTCACGGCCCCAAATTCCAAATTCAACCTTTCAAGTGTACGGGTAACGGCCTCAAGAGTGACCCTCATAGAATCAAGGGCATTAGTATCCACATTATGAGACGTAGCTCCTTCCATTGTCAAGATATTATCCGCTTTAGTTCTCCACAAGTTCGTGTTCCACAAGTGTTGTATAATTGGCTAGTAACCGTGAAATTTTTAAGGTATGAGTAAGCTCTTATCCGGAATGGATTCTTGTTTGAAGACTCAAAGAATTCTTGCCGGACTAGAGTCAAAAATCAGCAATTCATTCAAACGAATAAAAGCACTCAAATAATCGTTGACACGAACAAACGGTTCAAGGAACTAGTTGACAACCTAGTAGGAATGTACTAGTTTGTTAATTAGTTCTAGGACCAAGTAAGGGAAACCAAGGATCAACAATTAGCAACCAAAGAATATCCTAAGTTGAGCTTATAGTGACGTGGCAGCATGCAATGGTTCCACACGTTCTTCTTCTCTTTTTTTTTTGTGTTAATATTCACACAACTTGTTATAGTTTGCAAAGTGTTTTGGTGGGGAAAATAAAATCTTGTAGTATTTCACCCTTTTCAAACTCAAGAAAGTGAGGTTTGGTTGACTAATCCCACAAAACAAGGCTCCTTGAATTAGGGAAAAATGATTGACAAGACTAGAAGGTGATGGGTGCAAGTCTTTCACAACAACTTTATAGCTTGTCTTACAACTTGAGCACACAACAAGATGAACAAGATGAACAAGTTCAAAAGATGAACACCTCAACAAACTTCATCAACTTCTTTAGCACATAAACACACAACCACCGATTTTTCTTTTGGTTATCAACAACATACAACTTTCGGCCACTTCAAGTCACTACACAATGTTCAAGTTTTCAAGCTCAACTTTTGGATCTAGACACCTTAGTGTTGGTGAGAAAGAAACCAACACTAGAAACTCACTAAACAAGCAAAATAACACCTAGATCTAAACATACAACATCATTCTTGGTTTCAACTTTTAATGGAAAGATTTTCAGAATTTCTTTTTGGTGTTGTTTGTTTAAGCCGTGAACTAGCCCAAGATGGGTTATGTTGGAACACAACCGGTCTCGCTCTGATACCAAATGATACAAAATCAAACCAACAACACCAAGAGCTTCAAGTAGGCTCGGATTTCAGTCCAACAACACAAGAACAACAAGTTTAAGTTTCGGTTTTTCAGTCCAACAACACAAGAACAACAAGATAGCTAACAATGCTAGTGAATCGAAAAGAGCCCCACACGGCTTCACTAGACTTTAAGATAACAAAATCAACAACAACAACAAGATAAAGAAAGATAGATAACTTGACATATAACATTCAAGAAACTAAGAACCCTAACATCAAGAGAGAACCCTAAGTCTAATGAATATAAACACCAAGTTCTTACGAGGACCAAGAGGCACTCAACGACCTCAAAACCCTTGTTTCTAGCCAAAGAGACAACACAAGTATCCCTCTACTTGTGAGATAATAGGGACGACTTCTAAGAGTGGAAGAGAGAGCCGAAATGTTTAGTGTTTTTAGGTTACAAAATCAGCATTCAAAAACTAAGGAATAACTCTCTAACATGTTCTATTTATACTACAAACAAAAGGGGTAAAATGACCCATCCGCCCTTGCTTCTTGTGCCAACCTTGGAGAGTAGTTTATTGCACATTAAGACCTCTCTTCACACATAAAAATATTTAGGTCCTTGGTTGGTTCAATCACCAACTCACACACGGCCATTTGCAGGAACAAAGCTTGGAGTTTTTGTAATTCCCGAGCTTGGCTTCGTGTGAAAGGCCGTGTACCTGTGGAGGCTGCCCCAACCGTATCAGGCTGGTATTGGAGTTGTACAACCAGGTATGTAAGGCATACTCTATTTTGCACTCTTTGACATGAAATTGGACATTTGGTCCATCAAGTAAGCTTCCGAGGTTATCCTATAACAAGTGATACATAATGGCAGCGTATTATATCTCATGAAGCGAATGACCTTGTTCCCACTCTCTAATGTGTTAAAACATCTCAATACATTCTTATTATTAAACCTGCACATCTATTTTCACTAGAAAATTTCAGAAGTTCTCCGTTTACTCAAATAAGACCCATGTGTATTTTCAGCTTCTAAACACTTCATTTTGTGTGCCAATAGCTCCCTACCTCATTGTTGTTGAATTACGTGTTCATTTACATGCCTCTTATTAGTAGATTATTGGTTCAAGGCACCATAATGTGATGACCACCAAAGTAACAATCTCAAAGGCTAAATAAACTAAGTAATGCAAATCTGTAAAATGAGTGGCAGCTCGGGGCATAAGCTTAGCATGGGCCGATCTCGATACCTTTATATGTGGGTGGCAGCTCAGGGGAATAAGCCTAGCATGGGCCGATCCCAATCTTTATATATAGGTGGCAGCTCAAAAGAATGACCTAAAGAGATGAAGACTAAGAGAAACAAGAGAACAAACAAATGCAATAAAGTAAGATAGATAGCTTGACATACGAGATTACGAGAAATAGGAACCAAACCGTGTAGCAAACGATAAGACCCTTAAGACCTGCAATTACAACACCAAAATCTTACGGTGACCACTAAGGGAATCAACTCCGCCTTACAACCACCATTTCTAAGCAAAGATCAATAATGGCTTTTCCAAGCCCTACTCTACTTGACTTTTCAAAGCCCTACACTACACTCTCAAAGAGAGAAGAAGAAGTCTTTCAAATATCAATAATCAACTAATTAGAAAATAAGCCTAAAGAGTTTATTTATAGCTTATTACATAAAATACAAAATACCCTTAATGAAAAAGGGCTCCTATGGAGTGTAAAGAAATGGCACAAAAAAGACTAAAACACCCTTAATGAGTGTTTACACTCCAAGGCCGCCCCACTAATGCTTCGTGGGTCCCTTCTTCTTCAAGCTTCAAAATGTGAAACCTCTTGGAACCCTTTGGTAGGCATCAACACAAGTCCCAAGCAATCTTCCAAACATGGTTTTGCTCTATTGTAATTTCAAAATGAGTCCTCCATGCATGTCCTTGTACCCTCAGTATGACCAAAGCTTGAATCTTCATGTATGGGCCTTGAATGATGTCATCAAAAGCTATGATAGCCCTTTGGCTTGTTCATCCTCCCCTTCTTAAAAAGGATTCGACCTCGAATCCACACCTTGCAAAACCAAAGAAAGGACAAAAAATTACAACATCCTTATGGCATGAGGGTTAGGGTTAGTACAACAAATAACATCATCATTCCATGGGGTACACACTTGAAATATAACCATGAATCCTTTATTTTAGTCATGAAAAACTTAGTGAAAATGTCACAAAGGATATGGCTATGACAAGTATCAAAAGATAAAGAAACTACAAAGGTATTAATGGTATCACTAAAGCCAAAAGGTAAGACTACCTTTATATTAGAAACCACTAGACACAATTATTTCATTACCTCTTCAAGTGTCCTCATCAAAAGTGGTGCCATTATTGGTCTTATTGTCCACCAAACTCACATAGCATTGTCATTCAAATAAGTGGACCAACCAACAAGTTCCCTACCTCTACATAATACAAATCCAAAACTAGTATGGATGTCATCATAGGCAAAGAGGTAGTATAGGAAGGAATCAAGTATAAAGGCATCATCCAAGGCGTTGTCATCTATAAGAATGCAATTTGGCCCATAAGATATAACACATAAAGCACACAAGGATGGATTTAAGGCACTAAAGCACATATGACCTCTTCCTTTCAAGTAAAGTATCAACTTGGCATCCACAAGTTGAGAATCATGCAACTTAAGCACAAGTGTGTTAAGCAAGGATGCACATTTAGTAACATTACCCCAAGAAGACAATGACACCTTTGCCCTCGAGTTTTCAAGAATGTCACTTTGCTTGTCATGTTGACCAAGCAATAATTTGGGTGTGCCAACATCATAATATCTAAATTTGGCACCCGGGTTAAATGGAAAGAGTGGCCATAGACATAGATCTAGACAATACTCTTTTTCCCCACAGGCTTCACCCAGTCTAAAAGACACTCTCTACAATAGCATAGACATCATCAAAAGCAAATAGAGAGTAGAGAAAGGTATCACTCAAGTCAACTTTGATATAAGAATAATGACCGCCTTAGCTTTTGGACGACATCATTCGAAGTCACAATGTGAAGAATCGAGCTTTGGTCACATGGAGGGCATGGGATCATACTTGGAGGGGATGTTTTTAGCCTACCATTGACCAAACCCAAGTGTGGAAGATTGATTGGAGCCTAGAAGACTTAAGGACTCTCGAATTTGGACCACCTTTGTTGGTTCACGGTTTTGGTGCCTTTACTAAGGGCATTTCGGTCACTTAGCCTAAGGGGCATTTTGGACAATTCATATTGTCTTCCAACACACCAAGGTCGCCCCTCTCATTAAGGGTAATATGGTCTTGTTATCTTCATTGGCAATGTATTATAAATAGGCCCCCTTAGTCTTATTTTCATTAGTTTTTGGAGAATGAAGAATTGAAAACATATTCTCTCTCTTTTGAGAGTGTAACACACTTAGTGGTAGGACTTGGAAAAGTCATCTTTAGCATAGGGCTTGGAAAAGCCAATATTGATCTTTGTTTGGAAATGGTAGATCTTGAGGCGAGTCATTCCCTTGGTGGTCACCGTAAGAGTGTGGTGTTGCTATCGTAAGTTCTACGGGTCCTTAGATTTAATATATCTTTGGGTTCTTGGGTCTTATTGTAGTTTATGTCTCACTATCTATCTCTACATTATCTTGTAGCCGTGTGATTGTTGTCTCTTAATAATATTGTTATTGTTCTTCATGTTCTTCATTCTCGTGTTGTTAATCTAGTGTGTTGTCCGCTGAAAATAGGTGTTAATCACCTCATTACATTGTGTTCTTGTTGTAGATCTTGAATCCGAGAGGGGTCATTCAAAGGGTCCTCGGTTCTCTTGAACTTGTGGACTGTTTTGAGTGTTTGTTTCGTGCTTCCCTTGTATTTCTCGTATCATTTGGTATCAAAGCATGGCTTGATCTTGTTCCTACAAGATCAATCTTGGGCTTTCTTGTTAAAAAAAAAAAAAAAAAAAGGAAAACTGAAATTTTCAGAAAAAAATAGCAATCTGTCCGTGTTTGTGTTCTTGGCCAAAATCGTGTTCTTGTTGTGTCTTGGCCGAGATTTGTTGTTGTATGTCTAGATCTAATAGTGTTCTTGTTTGTTTTGTTGTTCCTAGTGTTAGTTTTCTTGTCCACTAACACTTTGAGTCTAGATCTAAACTTGAGCTTGAACTTGTTGAAAGGTTGTTGTGAACATAAGCTTGGCCATTGTGGTGGACTGTTTTGGCCTTGTGGTTTTCATCTTGTTGTTGTTATAAGCTTGGCCACGTGATATTGTTGTTAATTGGTGGATTGAAAACCATTTTGTTGAAGTTGTAGTTGTCTTGGCCAAGTGTTGGAGATATTGTTATTGTGGATTGGAGTTGGCCGTGTGAAAAATTGTTGGTGTTCTTGAAGATTATTGTTGTAGTTCTTGTTGTTGTTGTTGTTGTTATTGATGTTCATCACCACCTTCATATATTGTTGAAGATAAAGTGAATGCTAAATCCAAAAGTTGAAGGAAAAAGGTGTACTATTTGTTAGTCTTGAAAGACACTACAACCAACAAAGACCTATCAATCAAGTCTCAACCACTTTCCAACACTTTTCCATGATTTACGGATCCATGTTTTAAGGAGAAGTACAATAAAGTCAAGTCTTGAAAACTTGAAATTGAAAAGGGCTCCAAGACTTGTTTGAATTTCCCTCCTTAAACAAATTCCACCAAAGTCCAAATTGAAAAATTGACCAACACTTGAAATTGGACAACAAAGGTTGTGTGGGACCGAAACCAATACGTGACTGCCATGTCATCACTGCTACTGTTCACGCAATATTTCCGAGCTCAAAATTTTAGATTCTTAGTTTCATCTTATTGTTTCATTAGTTTCATGTCTTGATTCTAGAATTAATTAACAACTAGTAATCACCTACTTAGTTGTAGATTAATTATTGAATCCGTTTCTTCGTGTCTTCGTTGTTGTGTGCTTTTCTCATTTTTAACTCGTAGTAACTTCTTTGTTTCAAGTTCGTAAGTAGATTTTGTGTTGTGTCTTGAGTCGATCAAACAAGAATCTATTCCGGCCGCCAAGTAGAATTGACATCCTATTGACTACCGGAGTATAAGCAACTTTCAATATTCGCCGCTCCAATTGTGAGGATCACAAAGGTGAGTGTATACGAGTGTTGGTGAGGAGCTTTACTACTAATCTTGTTTGTTCATTTTGTAGGTTTAAAGGGTGATATAAGGGGAACATGTCTTCGATAGCCGGGGATTATGGTGACTACAACATGGGAGACTATGATTGTAGTGAAGGGTTTTATGGCTACGAAGTTGAGGGAGATTGCGGAGGCTATGAAAATAGCCATGATCGAGACTTGGGCAGATTTGAAAGTTACTGTTTTAAGGGAGAAAATGAGGTGAATGAAGTGTCTAGTGCTTATGGTAACTTTGGAGATGATGTAGGACCTAGTGATGGATCTTGTGATGATGTTGGGGCATGTGAGGAGTCTTACACTTCTTACTCCGAACCTAGATTTGGTGTTAGGTATAACCCTTTTGTTTGCAAAGCTTATGAGAGCTATGATGAGGGTACACGTGAGGAGTATGAAGATCCATATTCTCCACCTTATAGTACTTCTTATCAAAGTCGATATAGTGTGAATGGTTATACTAGCTCTAGTGGAGGATGTCCAATGAGAAGAAGAGGATATGCATCTCCAAAACTAAGGGGTACTCGTATGCCTTACAATGTAGATCCAAGAAGGAGTGTACACTCCGGAAAGGTGACTATTTGTGGGATACCGGGCTGCCTTATGGTGTTGAATGATAGGTACTATGGAAACTACATTCTTCCGTCCATGGTTGATTACTTGGGGTTATTGCGAGAGCCTTTACTTGTTCCATACTACTTGGGCGAGTTCAAGGTTACCGAGAGGGTAAAAGTTGTCTTCTCCCAATTTGATTACCATGAGGAGGTGTGGTGTGATGTTTTTTCCTTAACCTACGGTCATATGAGCTTGGGTGCCGATTGGTTTGCACGACATCAAGTTCCTAACGTGCAAAAGTGGCCTAATATTGTAAGAGACCAATGGGGAAATCGCCTCATAACATACTTGCTGCCCAAACCGCAAAGAGAAATGTTTACCTACTCCAATCCGATTTATGATGAGAGACAAAAGATTGAGAGGAGTAAGGGAGTGCAAGGTGGCAATCCGAGAGTGGAAAAAGGAGAGGATATGTGGAGCGAAGTGAAGGGATTGCCACCAAACCGTGCTAACATTGGTTGTCCTTCCATTTCTAAGGACATTTGTGTAGGTACCAACATGGCAAGCGAAGGCGAACAATGCCAAAAGGAAGTTGCTGCCCAAGCTTGTGGAGGTCCTTCACCTCACGGCAAGGAAGAGTCTACTCAAGATCTTAAAGGTAAAATAGCTAACTCTTACACTTTAGTGCATGTGAATGACAATTGTGTGGCTAGTAAGCCATTGAGTGTGAGTAGTAGCTTACTTATTTATGAGTCTAATGATTCCGTGCCTCTCGTTGATGATGTACATATTGTGAGTTTGGATACACTAGTTGATCCTATTGATGACGAAATTGACTCTTCTTGTAAGATCAATTTATGTCCACCTAGTGTTGAAGCTTATATGTTGAATGAAAGTACGTTATCTTCTGAAATTTGTGTTGATCAACTTATGTGTGAAAATTACCCACCACTTGAGTATGTGTGTGATGTGCTTAATAGGACTCAAGTGAGTGAAATATTTGAAAATGTTGGTCAACAAAGTGAGAATGAACCCGAGAGCTCTTCTTGGGGTAATATTGTGTTTGAAACATCCTTGAAACTTGATATTGATCATTTAGAGAGTGAGGAACTTTCTTGTTCCAAATCTGTCCGTGAGGTAGATCACACTCTTTTTAGGAATAATGTCTTGTTTGAAGATGATTTAAACACTCCTAATGAACCTAGTGGTGAAAATGACGGTATAGCTTGCCTTGGAAGCTATAGCCTATATGCTAACCCACTATGGTGTGACAACATTCCTCCTAAAGAGGGAAATCTCTTCTTGGAAGATGAGAGTACTCTTAAGGGTAAGGAATGTGTAGTTGCGGAAGCTACTTCCTCTTCTACTTTGTGCGATTTCATTGTTGAGAGTACTCATAGTGATTATTGGGAAACTAGTAGTGGGTACACACATGAGAGCACCTTAGTAGAAGTCGATTTGAGTGATACCTTTCTCTACTCTCTATTTGATTTGGATGATATGTATGTTATTGTAGAGAGTATGTCATTTAGTTTAGGTGTAGACCACGGGAAAGGGAAGTGTCGTCGAGACCCGTGTCTATGGCCACTTTTCCCATTTGACCCCGGTGCCAAATTTAGAAATGGTGATGTTGGTGCACCAAACTTGTTGCTTGGTCAACATGACAAGCAAAGTGTTACTTTTGATGTATCCTATAACCAAATCCTTTGTACATCTTTTATTGAATTTTTAATATTCCTTTCAAAGGATTCTTGGTTATATTGCAAATATGTGCAACCTTGGCATGTTGAGCTGATTTGTTATGCTAACCCTAACCCTCATGCCATGAGGAGTTTGCATTTGTGTGTCCTCTTTTCAGTTTTGCAAGGTTTGGATTCGAGGTCGAATCCTTTTCAAGAAGAGGAGGATGATATAAGAATAATGACCGCCTTAGCTTTTGGACGACATCATTCGAAGTCACAATGTGAAGAATCGAGCTTTGGTCACATGGAGGGCATGGGATCATACTTGGAGGGGATGTTTTTAGCCTACCATTGACCAAACCCAAGTGTGGAAGATTGATTGGAGCCTAGAAGACTTAAGGACTCTCGAATTTGGACCACCTTTGTTGGTTCACGGTTTTGGTGCCTTTACTAAGGGCATTTCGGTCACTTAGCCTAAGGGGCATTTTGGACAATTCATATTGTCTTCCAACACACCAAGGCCGCCCCTCTCATTAAGGGTAATATGGTCTTGTTATCTTCATTGGCAATGTATTATAAATAGGCCCCCTTAGTCTTATTTTCATTAGTTTTTGGAGAATGAAGAATTGAAAACATATTCTCTCTCTTTTGAGAGTGTAACACACTTAGTGGTAGGACTTGGTGTTCTTGTTGTAGATCTTGAATCCGAGAGGGGTCATTCAAAGGGTCCTCGGTTCTCTTGAACTTGTGGACTGTTTTGAGTGTTTGTTTCGTGCTTCCCTTGTATTTCTCGTATCAAACTTCAACTAAGGTGTCCTCATGTATGTACTCACTACTAGTTTCAAAATCATCACCATGAGTACTCTCAACAATAAGGTCACACAAAGTAGAAGAAGAAGTAATTTCCAAGCAATGGACACTTTCTCTTTTCATGGAAGAACCCTCAAGTAGATACACACCATAAGCAGAATCAAATGGATTATTACTTAAGTCTTCTTCACAAGAAGCAAGCAATTCAACCTCATAGTTATCAAACATGGGTGGGGAATCATAAAAGGATCACAACCACAATCAATTTTCAAGAAATAATTACCTGTTGGGTTTCTCAAATATTCAAGAAAATCAAAGCTATCATTACCCAATTGATCATTCCTTTCTAAGACTACATATTCCTTACCCTTAAGAGTACTCTCATCTTTCAAGAAGAGATTTCCATATTTAGGAGGTATGTTGTCACACCATAGTGGGTTAGTATATAGGCTATAGCCTTTAAGACAAGCTATACCTTCAACATCATTCCCACCACTAGGTTCATTAGGAGTGATTGGACCATCTTTGAACAAGATTTTATACCTAAAGAGAGGAGGATCTACCCTCGAGCAACATTTAGAACATACAAGTTCACTCTCTAAAGGACAATTATCAAGTTCCAAAGAAGTTTCAAACACACGATCCTTATGAGCAAAACCGCTAGTAGAACATTCACTAGAGGTCATGCTAAAAGGATCACTACTATTTATTTAATCAATATTTTCAACATCATCACTCACTTGAGATCCATTAAACACATCACACACATCCTCAAGTGGTGGACAAATTTCATACATAAGTTGATCAACACAATTCCTACAAGATGATGTACTATCATTCAACACATTGGCTTCAATACTAGGTGGACATAAATTGGTCTTATAAGGAGAGTCAATTCGGTCATCAATAGGATCAACTAGTGTATCCACATTCACAACATGTACATCATCATCAAGGGGCAAAGAATCAATAGATGATGTATTATCATTCAACACAATGGCTTCAACACTAGGTGGACTTAAATTGATCTTACAAGAAGAGCCAATTCGGTCATCAATAGGATCAACTAGTGTATCCACACTCACAACAAGTACATCATCAACAAGAGGCAAAGAATCAATAGAATCACAAATAGGTAAGCTACTACTCACACTTAATGGGCTACTAGCCACACAATTATTATTCATATGCACAAAAGTGTAAGAGTTAGCTATTTTACCTTGAAGTTCTTGAGTAAATTTTTCTTTTCCATGGTGTAAAGGTTTCCCACATGCTTCGGCAGCAACTTCTCCTTGGCTTTGTGCTCCTCCACTTGCCATATTAGTACCTACACAAATGTCCTTAGAAATAGAAGGACAAACATAGGTAGCACAGTGATACGAGTGCGATCACGTAGATGGACTCTTGTGGGTATGTATTGAAGTCGTCCAAGTGTGAGTGCAAGAGAAGCATAATTAAGGGCCCAAATACACACCAAAAATAGCCCACTACAAACACTAAAGGGGCAGCCCACTCTTGAAGGGCCATTTTGGACATTTTACATTCTATCTTTTAATACACTATAAATAGAACCTCTTAGGGTTTTAGTATGAGATTTTGCTGAATATGGATGTTGTGTAACACTTAGAAACATTTCCTCTCTAAGGAGAGAAGACCACAAATCTGAAACTTGTAACTAGGGAAATCAACTTGAGTGTGGAATCACTCGTGTTGAATTCAAGCTTGGAAACATTGGATGCTTGGGAGATCGAGGTCACTCTTGTACCAACGTAAGAGATAGGTTTGTGTTGTGTGTAGTACTAAAGGTCCAAGAGTGTAACAAGTCTTGGGTTGTTAATATTATTCCCTCATTTGGTCTATCTACCTATCTTTATCTTACTGCACTTTGTAGATTCATAGTGGACTGTTTTTGTGACTTGTTGAATCCGAATTTTGTAACCATTGTGTTCATCTAGTTCATCTTATATTGTGGCTGTTTTGGTGTTGAAAACACACCTCTTTTGTCACGCCTCAAATCCTATTGGGGCAGACAGGCACTCGTAGTCGTAAAGGCCCGAGAGAACCAATTCATAACCTTATACTTCCCATGCATGTAACTGTAACAACCAAATGTTCTGACAACATAATATTATGCATCGATGAAATTAACTACACATACACTCCCAAAATTGATATGTACAGCACTTGGCCGGTGGGGCCACCATGTCTAAAATCAGGACACTACCATAACTTTACATTAGTTTACAAAGCCTCTAGAAGATACATAGACTTAGTCAGAGTCGGGACAAACCCCCGCCCTACTCTTGACTTACTGTACAATACCAAAATATACGGAGCAGACTCGAAAAGCCCCGAATCAACCTGGAGCTCACCAATAGTCCTTTAACAACCTGTGCTCCTACTAGTGAGTTGTATGAGCTGAAGTGCCTCTGCCTGCAGCATGAAATGCAGGTCCCCCGTGTGGGACGTCAGTACGAAAATATGTACTGAATATGTAAGGCAGAAAGTAGCAACACACTTGATACAAAAGCTCAATAGAAATCCGATACAAGTGTATAAGGAGTACTAGTAAAACACCTTTATAAATACTTGTGGGACAATGTACATTACATTCGTTCTTCATTTTACCTTCTTACTTCATAATCTTTGTAATCCATATAATGCAAATGACCAGCTGATCAGTAGTAAAAAGATAAATTAGGATCGGCCCATGCTAGGCTTACGCCCCTGAGCTGCCACCTATATAAAGATTGGGATCGGCCCATGCTAGGCTTATGCCCCTGAGCTGCCACCCACAAATAAAGGTATCGAGATCGGCCCATGCTAGGCAAGTTCCCCTGAGCTGCCACTCATCATTTTACAGATTTGCATTACTTAGTTAATTTAGCCTTTGAGATTGTTACTTTGGTGGTCATCACATTATGGTACCTTGAACCAGTAATACGCTAATAAGAGACATGTAAATAGACACTTAATGCAACAACAATGAGGTAGGGAGTTGTTGGCACACAAATAAAGTGTTTAGGAGCTGAAATAACACATGGGTCTTATTTGAACAAACAGAGAACTCCTAAAATTTTCTAGTGAAGATAGACGCGCAATTTAATAATAAGCACGTATTGAGGTGTTCTAATGCGTTAGAGAGTGGGAACAAGGTCATTGGATACATGGAGTTTAATATGCTACCATTATGTATCACTTTGTTATAGGATAACCTCGAAAACTTGCTTGAGGGAACAATGGTACGACTTCATGCCAAAGAGTGTGAAATAAGTATGCCTTACATACCTGGTTATTTGACTCCGAAACTAGCCCGACTTGATTTCTCGCCTCTTATATTACTTATCTACAATAGAATATATGGTAAACTAGTATTAGTAACCAATAAACACATTTGAGGTACTTAATTTCACCCAAAACAGTAACCGGGCAGCAACTATTACTCTATCAAACAAGGGTGTTATTTTAACCCTTTTTCTTTCCTCCAATTACGCCCACATACCATACCTTCTTATAAGGTTCACCAAAACCACCACGACTTCATTACACATTCCAAACAATACGCAAAATAGATTGGACAGCAAGCATTAGTTCGGTGGTGTATCACCACATCTTTCTTCTATAATTCATTACAAACTCATCACACCTTTATCCAACTTCAACCTGGCAGCCCATAACATACACATTCAAAACAGTCCACAAAACAGTCCCAAACCACTTTTATTGTAGCAATCAATTATTGAACTCTTCATCTCTTGAGTTCTCAATAATAAGACATCCATAATCCCCTCTCAAATTCACATATAAGAAAAATAAAATGGGGCAGTCACCTTACCTCAATTCAGCAACTTATTCTTTTAATTGAACTCTTCAAGAGCTTGAACTTTCCTTCACACTTAAACCAAAGAAGAAGAAAAAAAGTTCCTCAATAACAAGGAAACATGAACAAACAGCTTGTTCTATAATCAGCCATATACTTATAGTCAAACACTTATAACTTGTTTTCTTAATCTCCCATGAGATAATTAAACAAAACCTTAAGTGTTTTTCACTTACCTTGGGCTGCAAAGGGGAGGGTTTCTTCAAGAACCCTAGAAGGAAAAATAGGGTTGCTGCTCTTGTTGTTTTTGAGAGAGTAGAGAGATTTGCTGAAATATACTCCTCTTTTGTGACTTAAAAGTGAAGTAAAATGACCAGCAACTTGGCCTTTTAAAGGCCCTATCTTGTCCACCTCCTTAGCTGCATTTTGGACCATAAAATTGGTCAAGTTGGTCCAAGTAGGTGATGCACCTACTTAAGGGTCCAAACTGCTGAAACTTCAAAGTAGGTGATGCACCTACTTGCATAATTTTTTGTTGGGCTCAATTATATTTGGGCCTTGGCAGATTGGTGTGTTGGGTCACTTATCCATTTTCTTTCTTTTTTGTTCAATTTGGCCCAAATGAGTATATTAGCATAGACCCAAATCTGATCCATAGCCATGGGTCCATTAATTTGGTTCAAACAACTTAAGTAGGTGACTCACCTACTAGCTTAAATAAGTCAAGCAAGCACCTCAATATTTTGCTCCATTTTCAGCTTCTAATCCCTTTAGTCTAACCTTCAACTTATACACACTTGGTCACTTTAAACTTTAGATTCAAATACTAGCTTACGATTCCAAGTTTAAATAGTTATCTTAACGTTAACTTAGTCACATCACACTAAACTATAAGGGCAGCCTCTATAATTCCATCTACACCATTAATAATTGCATAACAAATCTCATCTGTTACCTATACCATACGACCATACCAGGTTCCATATAATTAGAATAAGTACAAGCAAGATACGGGATGTTACATCCTTCCCCCCTTAGAAACATTCGTCCTCGAATGTTAGCATAACTGTCCAACCAAAGCAAGTTCAAGACTAAGTTAATATCCTTATTACCATATAGTACCTATATATTTTACAGTTACTTGTTATTGTTCCAATTCAGCATCTTGGACTTTTTCTTCGTCTTTGAACAAATGGGGGTACTTGGATTTCATCGCTTCTTCAGCTTCCCACATGATCTCTTCTACTTGTTGGTTCCTCCAAAGCACTTTTACAGAAGCTATTTCTTTATTCCTCAACTTCTTAACCTGTCGATCTAGAATAGCAATAGGTATTTCCTCATAAGTGAGATCTTCTGTAATTTGTACATCTTCAGTAGGGGTAGTATGAGATGAATCTCCAATGCACTTTCTAAGCATTGAGATGTGAAATACCGGATGAACTGTTGAGAGCTCTTGGGGTAGATCTAATTCATAAGAAACTTGTCCAAACCTCCGAGTAATCTGGTATGGGCCTCTATAACGTGGACTTAATTTTCCTTTCTTACCAAATCGCATAACCCCCTTCATTGGTGATACCTTCAAGAATACCCAATCACCTATAGCAAACTCTAGCCCCCTTCTCCTAACATCCGCATATGACTTATGTCAGCTTTGGGCTGTTTCTAGTCGCTGTTGGATCACCTTAACCTTTTCCATAGCTTGATGAACAAGATCTGGCCCGAATAAGGCAGTTTCACCCGCTTCAAACCATCCAATGGGTGATCTACACTTTCTTCCATACAAAGCTTCATATGGTGCCATTTTGATACTTGAATGATAGCTATTGTTGTAAGCGAACTCGATGGGAGGTAGATGATCATCCCAACTACCTTTAAAGTCCAATACACAGGCTCGTAGCATATCTTCAAGTGTTTGAATGGTACGTTCTGCTTGTCCCTCCGTTTGAGGGTGAAAAGCTGTACTTAGATTCACTTGTGTCCCCAAATTTCTCTGAAAAGACTTCCAAAAATTTGCAGTAAATTGAGCTCCTCGATCCGATATAATAGAGATTGGAACTCCATGTAGTCGAACTATCTCCTTAATATATAACTTGGCATATTCTTCAACTGTGTAAGTGGTCCTAACCGGTAGAAAGTGTGCTGATTTGGTAAGCCTATCAACTATCGCCCATATGGAATCAAACCTTCGAAATGTACGAGGCAAACCAGTGACGAAATCCATGTTGATCATGTCCCACTTCCAGATTGGAAGATCCATACATTGCATATAACCCCCGAGCTTTTGGTGCTCTACTTTAACTCTTTGACAATTTGGACATTCGGCTACAAATTTTGCAATGTTCTTCTTCATGTCACCCCACCAATACATCCCTCTCAAATCATGGTACATTTTTGTTGACCCTGGATGGATAGAATACCTTGAATAATGTGCTTCTGTCATAATCCTCTTTCTTAGCCCGTCTACATCAGGTACACACAATCTATTTTGGCACCGCAGTACCCCTTCTTGTTTAAGCTCAAATGCCTTTGTCATACCACATTGCACATTTTCCTTAAGCCGTAATAAAATAGGATCTGCATATTGCTTCTCTTTTACTTCAGTTATTAGTGAAGATTCTGCTGTATTATGCACAATAAACCCTTCATCTGGAGTTTCAAGAAGACGAACCCCGAAATTGGCTAATTGGTGTAGATCCTTAGTCATCCCCTGTCTTTCTATAGATGGCTCCATAGATTTGCGACTTAACGCATCTGCCACCACATTTGCTTTTCCCGGATGATATAAGATATCAACATCATAGTCTTTTAATAATTCAAGCCATCTTCGTTGCCTCAAATTCAAGTCCTTCTGATTAAAGATATACTGCAAACTCTTGTGGTCAGTGTATATGTCAACATGAATCCCGTACAGGTAGTGAAGCCATATCTTTAAGGCAAATATAACCGCTGCTAGCTCCAGATCATGTGATGGATAAATTTTCTCATGTGGCCACAATTGTCTCGAGGCATATGCTATGACTTTACCATGCTGCATCAATATACACCCTAACCCAATTCTTGAAGCATCACAATACACTGCATAACCCTCTGTGCCTTTTGGAAGCACCAATACGGGTGTAGAAGTCAACTTATTCTTCAGATCTTGGAAACTTCTTTCGCATGCCTTATTCCATTGAAACTTGGATGCTTTGTGTGTTAGCTTTGTTAAAGGTGCAGAAATTGAAGAAAATCCTTCCACAAACCTTCTATAATAACCTGCCAACCCAAGGAAACTACGAACCTCTGTAGGCGTTATAGGTCTTGGTGATACGGGACAAATGGCCATCTTATCTTTTGATGATATTTTTGGAGGCCAACACATAGAGACTCAAGACTTGGTCACCTCGAGAAAACAAGAACTTGCATGGAGGACCCGTTTTGAGCATAACTTAAAGCAATCTCGCGTGTGGAAGATTGCTTGGAGAATTTAAGGTTGAGGACTCACGGTTTTGGACCTTAATTAAGGGTATTTTGGACATTACACATGGTGTATTTACACACCATGGCCGCCCCTCTCATTAAGGGCAAAGTGGTCTTGTTATCTTCATTTGTAATATATTATAAATAGGCCCCCTTAGTCTTATTTTCACTAGATTTTAGAGGATGAAGAATTGAAAGACATAACTTCTCTCTTTTGAGAGTGTAACACCCTTAGTTGTAGGACTTGGAAAAGTCATCCTTAGCATAGGGCTTGGAAAAGCCAATATTGATCTTTGCTTGGAAACGGTAGATCTTGAGGCGAGTTCATTCCCTTGGTGGTCACCGTAAGAGTGTGGTTTTGATTGTTACATTCATTAGGGGTTAGTGTTGAAATACACTTGGTTCTTAATCTTGTAATAATCTTGGTCTCACTATCTATCTTTATTTTTCTTGCAAATCGTGTATGTGTTGTGTAGTGGACTGTTTTGGGGTCTTCGTTGAATCCGAAACTTGTATTATTGTTGTTCATCTTGTTTATCACGTTTTGTAACTGTTTTGGTGTTAAAATATACTCTTGTATCTTGTATTCTTGTTGTTGGTAGCGAATCCGAGTGAGGTCTCCATCTTGGTCCTCGAATCCTTAAGATTAGTGGACTGATTTGGTGTTTGTTTCGTGCTTCCCTTGTCAATCCCGTACCACTTGGCCAGTTCTTCACGGCTTCTATCTTTTGAGTATCAACCTTTATTCCTTCATCAGATACAATATGACCTAAGAATGCCACAGATTTTAACCAAAACTCACATTTAGAGAACTTTGCAAATAGCTTACAATCACGAAGAATCTGCAACACCTGTCGTAAGTGATTGGCATGGTCCACATTTGATCTCGAATAAACCAGAATATCATCTATAAAAACTATCACAAACACATCCAAGAATGGCTTGAACACCCTATTCATCAAATCCATAAAAGCTGCAGGTGCATTAGTTAGCCCAAAGGACATGACTAGGAACTCGTAATGATCGTATCGTGTTCAAAAAGCTGTCTTGGGTATGTCATTCTCTTTGACCCTCATTTGGTGGTAACCAGATCTTAAATCAATCTTTGAAAACCACTTGGCGCCTTGCAAATGATCAAATAAGTCATCAATTCTCGGAAGGGGATATTTGTTCTTAATAGTCACCTTGTTCAGTTGTCTATAGTCAATACACATTCTTAATGAGCCATCCTTCTTACGCACAAATAACACTGGTGCGCCCCAAGGGGAGACACTAGGCCTTATGAATCCTTTTTCTAGCAAGTCTTTCAATTACTCTTTCAACTCCCGTAATTCTGCCGGGGCCATTCTATACGGAGGAATCGAGATTGGTTGAGTACTTGGGATCACATCAATACCAAACTCCACTTCTCGTTCTGGAGGCAAACCCGGAAGATCTTCAGGAAATACATCGGGAAATTCACTTACCACTGGAATAGTTTTTAGTTGGTGTCTCCGCATTTGTATCCTTCACTCTAACCAGATGACATATGTACCCCTTGGAAATCATCTTTTTCGCCTTAAAATAAGAAATAAATTTTCCTCTTGGCGCACTAATATTACCTCTCCATTCTAGGACTGCCTCCTTTGGGAAATGAAAACACACCCTCTTAGTTCGGCAATCTAATGTGGCATAACAAGAAACCAACCAATCCATACCCATTATAGCATCAAAATCTACCATTTCTAACTCAACTAGGTCAGCCATTGTATCACGACCGCAAATAGTTATTATACAATTTCGATACACTCTCTTAGCTATAACAGATTCACCAATTGGCATAGATACTTCAAATGGCTTAACTAGCAGTTCTGGTGTTCTTTTGAACTTTTCAGCAACCAATGGAGTGACATATGATATTGTAGAACCTGGATCAACTAATGCATAAACATCATGTGAAAAGATGGACAATGTACCTGTAACCACATCTGGAGAAGCCTCTGAATTTTGTCGATCTGCTAAAGCGTATGTACGATTCTGAACTCCACTAGAGCTAGTTGTTCCTTTAGCACCTCTACCACGACCCATAGGTTGTACACCCCTACCTGAATAAGGAACCGATGATGATGATGATACAACAGCTGATCCAGTAGGTCGTGCCACACCACCTATGCCCCTTTGAGGGCATTCTCTCATCATATGTCCTGACATACCACACCAAAAGCAAGCATTTGTTCCGAACCGACATGCACCTAAATGAAGCTTTCCACATTGTCTGCATGGCTGTCGAGGAGGCCTTAATTGGCTCATAATCCCTTGCTCTTGATACCCTGTTGTTCGCGAACTCTGACTCTCATTTCTTTGACCAAACTGGTTACCTTTAGACCCTTGAAATTGTGATGGAGCACTAGCTGCAGAATAAGAAGATAATGTCCTAGGTGGTCTATTAGAAAACCGAGGCCTAAACTCTCCTTGGGATGCCATAAACTGCCCCGTAGATAGACCTCTTGGAATACCCCCTTTCTAACTCTTGTGTTCTTCTTTGCCTCTGATCCTTCATTTTTTGTGCGAATGCTTGCATCCTTGCTATGTCCATGTCCTTGTTCAAAGCAGCAATGGTACAATCTCTAACTAGATATAGATCCAATCTATCCATATATCGATGAACTCTATCATCCATTGTAGCCACAACATTAGGAGCATACCTAGCCAAAGAGTTAAACCGAAGGTTGTACTCCCTCACACTCATATTTCCTTGGCGAAGATTCAGGAACTGATCTGCACGGGCTTCTCGAATCTCATATGGAAGGTAATGATCAAGAAATGCCTCTTTGAACTCTTTCCAAGTAGCTGGAGGTGCATCGATACCCCTAGATCGTTTCCAGTCTTCATACCACAATATAGCCTCCCCCTTGAATCTATATGCTGCTAGCTTAACTGTCTCTTTACCCGACAGATGCATAACATCTAGGGCCCTTTGCATTTGATAAATAAAGTCCTGTGGGTCTTCATTAAGATCTGATCCGGTGAAGGTGGGAGGATCCAATTTGAGAAAATCCTGCGTTCGTAGGCTAGCTGCCCTATCTGTACCACTAGAACCTGTAGTTGCAATGACTTGTCCTTGAGCTTGTCCAGAAACTATACGAGCCAACAATTATACTGCACTCCTTAAATCTTGATCTGCAGCATTGGTAGGTAGTTCTGAGGATGCGGTTCTTCTCCTTCTTAGCTCTTCTAGAGATGGAAGGGTAGGAGAAGTTTGGGACACAAACTCAGCTTGAGCCTCACTTTGATTAGCTCGTCTAGGTAGAGATTTGCTGGTCCCCTCCCCAGCAGCCTCGTCTATCCGCCTACCTGTATTCTTACTCCTTCTTGTAACCAGCATCTTTACTATAATAAGAGGAAAAAAATAGGTTTAATGGTTAAATATGACTTAACCTACAACATAGGCTCTATTGCACGATCTAAGATATGAAGAAAAAAAGAAAACCCGTAAATGTCACATAGCCTCATATTTATAGATGTGGTGCACAACACGCCCATAAATAGGACTCTATATAGACACGGCTTTGTAGACACCCTAGGGCGACCGCTCTGATACCACTTTTGTCACGCCTCAAATCCTATTGGAGCAGACAGGCACCCGTAGCCGTAAAGGCTCGAGAGAACCAATTCATAACCTTATACTTCCCATGTATGTAACTGTAACAACCAAATGTTCTGACAACATAATATTATGCATCGATGAAATTAACTACACATACACTCCCAAAACTGATATGTACAGCACTTGGCCGGTGGGGCCACCATGTCTAAAATCAGGACACTACCATAACTTTACATTAGTCTACAAAGCCTCTAGAAGATACATAGACTTAGTCAGGTTCGGGACAAATCCCCGCCCTACTCTTGACTTACTGTACAATACCAAAATATATGGAGCAGACTCGGAAAGCCCCGAATCAACCTGGAGCTCACCAATAGTCCTTGAACAACCTGCGCTCCTACTAGTGAGTTGTATGAGCTGAAGTGCCTCTGCCTGCAGCATGAAATGCAGGTACCCCCGTGAGGGACGTCAGTATGAAAATATGTACTGAATATGTAAGGCAGAAAGTAGCAACACACTTGATACAAAAGCTCAATAGAAATCCGATACAAGTGTATAAAGAGTACTAGTAGACCACCTTTATAAATACTTGTGGGAATGTACATTACATTCGTTCTTCATTTTACCTTCTTACTTCATAATCTTTGTAATCCATATAATGCAAATGACCGGCTGATCAGTGGTAAAAAGATAAATTAGGATCGGCCCATGCTAGGATTACGCCCCTGAGCTGCCACCTATATAAAGATTGGGATCGGCCCATGCTAGGCTTATTGATACAAAATCAAACCAACAACACCAAGAGCTTCAAGTAGGCTCGGATTTCAGTCCAACAACACAAGAACAACAAGTTTAAGTTTCGGTTTTTCAGTCCAACAACACAAGAACAACAAGATAGATAACAATGCTAGTGAATCGAAAAGAGCCCCACACGGCTTCACTAGACTTTAAGATAACAAAATCAACAACAACAACAAGATAAAGAAAGATAGATAACTTGACATATAACATTCAAGAAACTAAGAACCCTAACATCAAGAGAGGACCCTAAGTCTAAGGAATATAAACACCAAGTTCTTACGAGGACCAAGAGGCACTCAACGACCTCAAAACCCTTGTTTTTAGCCAAAGAGACAACACAAGTATCCCTCTACTTGTGAGATAATAGGGACGGCTTCTAAGAGTGGAGAGAGAGCTGAAATGTTTAGTGTTTTTAGGTTACAAAATCAGCATTCAAAAACTAAGGAATAACTCTCCAACATGTTCTATTTATACAACAAACAAAAAGGGGTAAAATGACCCATCCGCCCTTGCTTCTTGTGCCAACCTTGAAGAGTAGTTTATTACACATTAAGACCTCTCTTCACACATAAAAACGTTTAGGTCCTTGGTTGGTTCAATCACCAACTCACACACGGCCATTTGCATGAACAAAGCTTGGAGTTCTTGTAATTCCCGAGCTTGGCTTCGTGTGAAAGGCCGTGTACCTGTGGAGGTTGCCCCAACCGTATCATCCTCTCCATCTTGAGAGGAATTTGACCTCAAATTCAGCATTTGGTCATCTTCAACCGCATCCACGAGGGAGAGATCACCAACGTTGAAAGTGTTGTGCACTTGATATTCCGGTGGAAGGTCAATCTTGTAGGCGTTGTCATTGATTCTCTCAAGTACTTGGAAAGGACCATCACCCCTTGGCAGCAATTTGGACTTCCTTTGAGCTGGAAACCGATCCTTTCGAAGATGCACCCACACCCAATCTCCGGGTTCAAGCACAAGCCTTCTTCTCTCTTTGTTTACCATTTTTGCAACCTCTTGGTTCTTCTTTTCAAGCTTGATCCGCACCGTCTCATGAATTTTCTTCATTGCCTCGGCTCTTTTATTTTCATCTAAGCTGGTCATGAGATCACTAGACAAAGGAGTGAGATCTAAAGGGGTAAGGGGATTCAGGCCGTAAACACATTCAAAGGGAGTTATTCCCGTGCTCGAATGTATTACCCGGTTGTATGCAAATTCCACCAAGGGTAGGTGATCTTCCCATGAAGTCAGTTTACCTTTAACCATAGAACGTAGCATAGACCCTAAGGTTCTATTTACTACCTCCGTTTGGCCATCGGTTTGTGGGTGGCAAGACGTGGAGAAAAGTAACTTCGTTCCAAGCCTACCCCACATGGACTTCCAAAAGAGACTTAGGAACTTGGAGTCCCTATCGCTCACAATAGTCCTCGGTACCCCGTGAAGCTTTACAACATGTTCAACAAATAATGAAGCTACACTACGAGCATCCTCGGTTTTAGCACATGGAATAAAATGAGCCATTTTAGATAATCTATCAACAATAACAAAAATGCTATCTCGGCCCTTTCTAGTCCTTGGCAGCCCCAAAACAAAATCCATCGAAATGTCCAACCAAGGTCTAAGGGGAGTAGGGAGTGGGGTGTATAATCCTTGAGGTAGGAGACGAGATTTCGCACTCCGGCAGGCCACGCATTGACTACAAATTTTAGTGACGTCTTTGCGCATTTTGGGCCAATAGAAGTTCTCCTCTAAGATTCCGAAGGTCTTGTCTACCCCAAAGTGCCCCATGAGGCCTCCGTCATGGGCCTCCCTCACAAATAATTCCCTCCAAGAACTAGAAGGAACACACAACCTCCTCCCTTTGAACAAATACCCATCGAACCGAGAGTAGGAGGAATGGTCATTCTCCTTAAGCCAACGGTCCCTTCCCCACTCTTCATATTCCCTAAAAATAGGAGCAAAGGTAGGATCCTCGGGATACAACAACCGCAAGCTCTCAAAACCCATCAATTTCGAAGACAAGGTAGCAACAAGCACATGCTTCCTAGACAAGGCATCGACAACAACATTTTCCTTTCCCCTTTTGTAATGAATTACATAAGGGAAAGTCTCGATGAACTCAATCCACTTAGCATGACGCCTATTCAACTTGTCTTGGCTCTTAAGGTGTTTCAACGACTCATGATCCGTTCGTATCACAAACTCCTTAGGCCACAAATAATGTTGCCAATTTCCCAAAGCTCTAACAAGGGCGTACAACTCCAAATCATAAGTTGAGTAATTAAGAGTTGCCCCTTTGAGCTTTTCACTGAAATAAGAACCGGGCTTACCTTCTTGCATCAAAACAGCCCCGATGCCAACCTTACTAGCATCACACTCTACTTCAAACATCTTATCAAAATCGGGCAATTGCAATAAAGGCGCCGAGATGAGCGTAGCTTTCTAGGCCTCAAAAGCCCTAGCCTGCTCATCACCCCATTTAAAGGGTCCGTCCTTTCTAATTACCTCGGTCAAGGGGGCTGCTATGGAACTAAATCCTTTGACAAACCTCCTATAAAAGCTTGCCAACCCGTGGAAACTTCGGATTTCTCCAATAGTTTTAGGGGTCGGCCAACTTCGAATAGAGTCTATCTTGGAATCGTCCACTTCCACACCCCTTGAGTTCACGACAAAACCCAAGAATATAACCTTATCAACACCAAAAGAACACTTCTCCATGTTGGCATACAGCTTCTCCTTTCGGAGCACATCAAACACACATCTCAAATGCATTACATGATCATCAATAGATTTACTATACACCAACATCATCAAAGTAAACCACCACAAACTTTCCAATATAAGGCTTCATTACATGATTCATTAGACTCATAAAGGTGCTAGGAGAATTGGTAAGGCCGAAAGGCATGACCAGCCACTCATATAGACCGAATTTGGTCTTGAATGCGGTCTTCCACTCATCACCGGGTTGCATGCGAATTTGGTGATAGCCACTCCTAAGGTCCACTTTAGAAAAAAAACAAGATCCGTTGAGCTCATCTAACATATCATCTAGTCTAGGGATTGGATGACGATACCTTATAGTGATTTTGTTGATGGCTCTACAATCGACGCACATGTGCCAAGTTCCGTCCTTCTTCGGTACCAAAAGCACCGGAACAGCACACGGACTCATGCTTTCCTTGATGTATCCCTTGTTGAGAAGCTCCTCAACTTGTCTTTCAAGCTCCTTAGTGTCCATGGGATTGCTCCTATAGGCCGGTTTGTTTGGAAGTTGTGAACCCGGCACCAAATCAATTTGGTGCTCAATTCCCCGAAGTGGGGGAAATCCTTGCGGAAGTTCTTGAGGAAATACATCTTCATACTCCTGCAACACACAAGAAATCAAAGGGGAAATGGAAGAATTAGTGGGGTTAGTATTAAAACAATGGGTCAAAAGTAACATCGGCTTGTTTTCATCATGGTCCACGAAGAGTTCTTTCCTCCTAGCCAACATCACTACGTTTTCCATCTCCCTTGTCGTTGGGACAGCCTCGAATGTCCCTACTTCCTCACCTACGGCATCCCCCCCTTTTCTTCCTTTCCGGATTCCTTCCCCTTTCCCTTCAACTCTCTCATCTTTTGATGCCACTCATTTACTTGGGAGGGTGAAAGAGGATGAAGTGTGACCTTTCAGCCATCCTTCTCAAGCGTATACCGGTTGGACCTCCCATCGTGTTTAGTAGACCTATCATATTGCCATGGTCTACCTAACAACAAGTGACTTTCTTGCATTGGGATTACGTCACAAAGCACTTCATCGTGGTAGTTTCCTACCTTAAACCGAATCACACATTGCCTTGTGACCTTTAATTCACCACAATCGTTCAACCATTGTAGCTTGTAAGGACTAGTGTGTAGTGTAGTTGGTAGCTTCAAGAAATTTACCATAGCATGGCTCGCAACATTTGTACAACTACCACTATCAATCACCAAGGTGCACACACTCCCCTTTACAAGACACTTAGTATGGAATAGATTTTCCCTTTGACTCGGGTCATCTATCGCCTTACTAATCATGACACGTCTAACCACAAAGTTTGGAACCACACACTCCCCTTCTTGTGGATAGACATCTTCACTACCATCTACTTCATCATCATTCGGCCCATTTTCAGCTCCCTCTCCATCTTGAGGCTCGGCCTCATCCTCCCCCCTTTCGGAAACCACCTCCTCACCAAGGTAGTACACTTTCCCTTCTCGTAGGATCACATTGCGCCGGTTCGGACATTCATTGGCCTTATGCCCCCAACCTTGGCACTTGAAGCATTGGAACCCCTTTGGGTTGGGATATTTGTGAGCCTCCGGTTTCGGAGGGAATTTAGGGACTGTTTTGGACTCGGGCAGCTTCGTAGGGGCGGGTTGGTCCTTGTTTTTGGGCCAACCCGAGGGGGTTTGTACCCTTGCCTTGAAGGATGATCTCTCCTTAAGTTCCCTTTCAATCTCAAGGGCCGCTTGGAATATACCGTCAATGGTTTCAAATCGGTGAAGGGTCAAATGAGTGGAGATCTCTTTGTTCAACCCACACTTGAACCGGATGATGTCGTGACTGATTTGCTCCCCACGATGATCAAGTTTCAACATGAGTTGTTGGAACTCGTCAAAATAGGCCATCACACTCTTGCCTCCTTGCCGCAAGCCATATAATCTAGCAAGCAACTCATGACGATATCTCTCGGGAAGGTATCGTTGTCTCATCAAATACCTCAACCGATACCAAGGTGGTGGCTGCCCATCAACTAATTCATTACCAAATCGTTTAACATACTCCCACCAAGTGTTAGCATAGCCCTCGAGGTGAGCTATAGCGTAGCAACTCTTCTTTTCTTCCGAGATGTCATTAACTTGGAAAACTTTGTCACAAGCCGATTCCCAAGTTAAGTAGGTCTCGGGGTCACTTTCACCCTTAAAGATGGGTAGGCTCAACTTGATGGTGTTGATGCCTACATCTCTCTCTTGGTGTCGGTTTCCCCTATCTCCATACCCCCGGTATCTCCTAGGTTCTCCTCGACCCCCTCTTAACTCCTCCTCCCTCATATAAGCATCATCAAAGGCTCCATCTCCTTCATACTCCTCTCTACCGTATCCTTCAAAGTGGGCTGGTCGGCCTTGGCCGTTTTGATTCGGAGGATTTGGAATTTGCGGTCTTTGGGTTAATGGAGCTTGGAATGGAGGGTTCGGATTTAGTGGAGGTACTTGGCGTCCAAATCCCTCTTGTGGAATTGGAGGGGCTTGGAAATGTAGTGGTCTAGTGGGGTCTCGGTTTGGAGGAAAATAGGTAGTTTGGCTTGCGGTATTTAGTGGAGATTGGGGTGCATTTAGCATTTGGTGGACTGTTTCGGGGGTGATGGTTGCGGAGGAGGTCCTATCATGACCATTGGTAGATACATGTAGAGGAGTAGAAGGATGAGAGTTCCTTTGACTCTCCACTTGTTCTAATCTCCCACTAATAGTCGACACTTCCCCCTTTATTGCTGCCAAGTCCCCTCTCACGGCCCCAAATTCCGAATTCAACCTTTCAAGTGTCCGGGTAACGGCCTCAAGAGTGACCCTCATAGAATCAAGGGCATTAGTATCCACATTATGAGACGTAGCTCCTTCCATTGTCAAGATATTATCCGCTTTAGTTCACCAAAAGTTCGTGTTCCACAAGTGTTGTATAATTGGCTAGTAACCGTGAATTTTTTAAGGTATGAGTAAGCTCTTATCCGGAATGGATTCTTGTTTGAAGACTCAAAGAATTCTTGCCGGACTAGAGTCAAAAATCAGCAATTCATTCAAACGAATAAAAGCACTCAAATAATCGTTGACACGAACAAACGGTTCAAGGAACTAGTTGACAACCTAGTAGGAATGTACTAGTTTGTTAATTAGTTCTAGGACCAAGTAAGGGAAACCAAGAATCAACAATTAGCAACCAAAGAATATCCTAAGTTGAGCTTATAGTGACGTGGCAGCATGCAATGGTTCCACACGTTCTTCTTCTCTTTTTTTTTGTGTGTTAATATTCACACAACTTGTTATAGTTTGCAAAGTGTTTTGGTGGGAAAAATAAAATCTTGTAGTATTTCACCCTTTTCAAACTCAAGAAAGTGAGGTTTGGTTGACTAATCCCACAAAACAAGGCTCCTTGAATTAGGGAAAAGTGATTGACAAGACTAGAAGGTGATGATGGGTGCAAGTCTTTCACAACAACTTTATAGCTTGTCTTACAACTTGAGCATACAACAAGATGAACAAGATGAACAAGTTCAAAAGATGAACACCTCAACAAACTTCATCAACTTCTTTAGCACATAAACACACAACCACCGATTTTTCTTTTGGTTATCAACAACATACAACTTTCAGCCACTTCAAGTCACTACACAATGTTCAAGTTTTCAAGCTCAACTTTTGGATCTAGACACCTTAGTGTTGGTGAGAAAGAAACCAACACTAGAAACTCACTAAACAAGCAAAATAACACCTAGATCTAAACATACAACATCATTCTTGGTTTCAACTTTTAATGGACAGATTTTCAGAATTTCTTTTTGGTGTTGTTTGTTTAAGCCGTGAACTAGCCCAAGATGGGTTATGTTGGAACACAACCGGTCTCGCTCTGATACCAAATGATACAAAATCAAACCAACAACACCAAGAACTTCAAGTAGGCTTGGATTTCAGTCCAACAACACAAGAACAACAAGTTTAAGTTTCGGTTTTTCAGTCCAACAACACAAGAACAACAAGATAGATAACAATGCTAGTGAATCGAAAAGAGCCCCACACGGCTTCACTAGACTTTAAGATAACAAAATCAACAACAACAACAAGATAAAGAAAGATAGATAACTTGACATATGATACAAAAATCGAACCAACAACAACAAGAACATCAAGTAGACTCGGATTTCAGTCCAACAACACCAAGAACAACAAGTTTAACATTCAGTTTTTCAGCCCAACAACACAAGAACAACAAGATAGATAACAATGCTAGTGAATCGAAAAGAGCCCCACACGGCTTCACTAGACTTCAAGATAACAAAATCAACAACAACAACAAGATAAAGAAAGATAGATAACTTGACATATAACATTCAAGAAACTAAGAACCCTAACATCAAGAGAGGACCCTAAGTCTAATGAATATAAACACCAAGTTCTTACGAGGACCAAGAGGCACTCAAAGACCTCAAAACCCTTGTTTCTAGCCAAAGAGACAACACAAGTATCCCTCTACTTGTGAGGAAATAGTGGCGGCTTCCAAGTGTGGAAGAGAGAGAGAAATGTTTAGTATTTTAGGTTACAAATTTCAGCATTCAAAAAGTGAAGTCTAACTCTCTAACATGTTCTATTTATACTACAAACAAAAAGGGTAAAATGACCCATCCGCCCTTGCTTCTTGTGCCAACCTTGAAGAGTAGTTTATTACACATTAGGACCCCTCTTCACACATAAAAACGTTTAGGTCCTTGGTTGGTTCAATCACCAACTCACACACGGCCACTTGCATGAACAAAGCTTGGAGTTTTTGTAATTCCCGAGCTTGGCTTCGTGTGAAAGGCCGTGTACGTGTGGAGGCTGCCCCAACCGTATCAACATATAACATTCAACAAACTAAGAACCCTAACATCAAGAGAGGACCCTAAGTCTAAGGAATATAAACACCAAGTTCTTACGAGGACCAAGAGGCACTCAACGACCTCAAAACCCTTGTTTCTAGCCAAAGAGACAACACAAGTATCCCTCTACTTGTGAGATAATAGGGACGGCTTCTAAGAGTGGAGAGAGAGCCGAAATGTTTAGTGTTTTTAGGTTACAAAATCAGCATTCAAAAACTAAGGAATAACTCTCCAACATGTTCTATTTATACTACAAACAAAAAGGGGTAATAAAATGACCCATCCGCCCTTGCTTCTTGTGCCAACCTTGAAGAGTAGTTTATTACACATTAAGACCTCTCTTCACACATAAAAACGTTTAGGTCCTTGGTTGGTTCAATCACCAACTCACACACGGCCATTTGCATGAACAAAGCTTGGAGTTCTTGTAATTCCCGAGCTTGGCTTTGTGTGAAAGGCCGTGTACCTGTGGAGGCTGCCCCAACCGTATCACTTATGCCCCTGAGCTGCCACCCACAAATAAAGGTATCGAGATCGGCCCATGCTAGGCAAGTGCCCCTGAGCTGCCACTCATCATTTTACAGATTTGCATTACTTAGTTAATTTAGCCTTTGAGATTGTTACTTTGGTGGTCATCACATTATGGTACCTTGAACCAGTAATACACTAATAAGAGACATGTAAATAGACACTTAATGCAACAACAATGAGGTAGGGAGCTGTTGGCACACAAATAAAGTGTTTAGGAGCTGAAATAACACATGGGACTTATTTGAACAAACAGAGAACTCCTGAAATTTTCTAGTGAAGATAGACGCGCAATTTAATAATAAGCACGTATTGAGGTGTTCTAATGCGTTAGAGAGTGGGAACAAGGTCATTGGATACATGGAGTTTAATATGCTACCATTATGTATCACTTTGTTATAGGATAACCTCGAAAACTTGCTTGAGGGAACAATGGTACGACTTCATGCCAAAGAGTGTGAAATAGAGTATGCCTTACATACCTGGTTATTTGACTCCGAAACTAGCCCGACTTGATTTCTCGCCTCTTATATTACTTATCTACAATAGAATATATGGTAAACTAGTATTAGTAACCAATAAACACATTTGAGGTACTTAATTTCACCCAAAACAGTACCCGGGCAGCAACTATTACTCTATCAAACAAGGGTGTTATTTTAACCCTTTTTCTTTCCTCCAATTACGCCCACATACCATATAGGTTCTTATAAGGTTCACCAAAACCACCTCGACTTCATTACACATTCCAAACAATACGCAAAATAGATTGGACAGCAAGCATTAGTTCGGTGGTGTATCACCACATCTTTCTTCTATAATTCATTACAAACTCATCACACCTTTATCCAACTTCAACCTGGCAGCCCATAACATACACATACAAAACAGTCCACAAAACAGTCCCAAACCCCTTTTATTGTAGCAATCAATTATTGAACTCTTCATCTCTTGAGTTCTCAATAACAAGACATCCATAATCCCCTCTCAAATTCACATATAAGAAAAATAAAATGGGGCAGTCACCTTACCTCAATTCAGCAACTTATTCTTTTAATTGAACTCTTCAAGAGCTTGAACTTTCCTTCACACTTAAACCAAAGAAGAAGAAAAAAAGTTCCTCAATAACAAGGAAACATGAACAAACAGCTTGTTCTATAATCATCCATATACTTATAGTCAAACACTTACAACTTGTTTCCCTAATCTCCCATGAGATAATTAAACAAAACCTTAAGTGTTTTTCAGTTACCTTGGGCTGCAAAGGGGAGGGTTTCTTCAAGAACCCTAGAAGGAAAAATAGGGCTGCTGCTCTTGTTGTTTTTGAGAGAGTAGAGAGATTTGCTGAAATATACTCCTTTTTTGTGACTTAAAAGTGAAGTAAAATGACCAGCAACTTGGCCTTTTAAAGGCCCTATCTTGTCCACCTCCTTAGCTGCATTTTGGACCATAAAATTGGTCAAATTGGTCTAAGTAGGTGATGCTACTTAAGGGTCCAAGCTGCTGAAACTTCAAAGTAGGTGATGCACCTACTTGCATAATTTCTTGTTGGGCTCAATTATATTTGGGCCTTGGCAGATTGGTGTGTTGGGTCACTTATCCATTTTCTTTCTTTTTTGTTCAATTTGGCCCAAATGAGTATATTAGCATAGACCCAAATCTGATCCATAGCCATGGGTCCATTAATTTGGTTCAAACAATTTAAGTAGGTGACTCACCTACTAGCTTAAATAAGTCAAGCAAGCACCTCAATATTTTGCTCCATTTTCAGCTTCTAATCCCTTTAGTCTAACCTTCAACTTATACACACTTGGTCACTTTAAACTTTAGATTCAAATACTATCTTACGATTCCAAGTTTAAATAGTTATCTTAACGTTAACTTAGTCACATCACACTAAACTATACGGGCAGCCTCTATAATTCCATCTACACCATTAATAATTGCATAACAAATCTCATCCGTTACCTATACCATATGACCATACCAGGTTCCATATAATTAGAATAAGTACAAGCAAGATACGGGATGTTACATCTTTATCTTGTCATTGTGTTGTTGATAGAGAATCCGAGAGTGGTCTTCAAAAGGGTCCTCAAATCCTTAAGATTAGTGGACTGTTTTGGAGTTGTTTTGTGTTCTCTTGTTTTTCCTGTATCACACGGTTTGGTGACAACCCCCTCACTTCAGTCCACATCACCTCTCCTTTTTCCACTCTTGGATTGCCACCTTGCACACCCTTACTTCTCTCAATCTTTTGTCTCTCATAATTATTCGGGCCGGAGTAAGTGATTACATCTCCTTGCGGTTTGGGAAGAATTGAGGTAAAGAGATAATTTCCCCAATGGTCCACTACAACCTTAGACTAAAAGCACATTTGGAACTCTATGTTGTGCAAACCAATCGGCACCTAAGCATACATGACCTGGTGTCAAGGGAAAGATATCGCACCATACCTCCTCATAGTATTCAAATTGGGTGAAGACAATCCTCACTCTCTCGATAACCTTATACCCGTCCAAGTAATATGGAACAAGTAAAGGTTCTCGAAACAACCCCAAATAGTCAACCATGGGTGGCATAATGTAGTTCTTATGGCGGCAATCATCTAGCACGAGGAGGCAGCACGGTACCCCATAAATTCTTACCTTTTTGGAGTGAACACTTATTCTAGGATCAACATTGTAGAGTTTAGGACAACCCATGGGCACATGAGTACCCCTCGGCCTTGGAGATGTATTCTCTCTTCTTCTCATGGGACAACCTACACTATAGCTAGTCTACCCATTCATACCACTTTGACCTTGATAAGATGTACTACAAGGTGAAGAATATGAATCTTAATGCTCCACATGTGCACTCTCTCACCAAGGCTCTCATACGCTTTGCGAAGGAAAGGGTTATACCTTACACAAATTCAAGGTTCGGAGTGGGAAGTGTAAGACTTCTCATATGCCCCAACTTCATCATAAGAACGATCACAAGGCCCTACATCATCTCCATATTCACCATAAGCACTAGGAACTACATTCACCTCATTTTCTCCCTCAAAACCATAACTCTCAATTCTTCCTATGTCTTGATCATGGCTATATTCATCGCCACCATAATCTCCAACATCATCGTAGCCATAAAATCTCTCACTACAATCATAGTCTCCCATGTTGTAGTCACAATAGTCCGAGGCTACCAATATCACCTTGTACCTACAAAATGAACAAACAAGATTAGTAGTAAAAGCTCCTCACCAACACTCGTATATACTCTCACCTTTGTGATCCTCACAATTGGAGCAGTGAATATTGAAAGTTGCTTATACTCTGATAGTCAATAAAGTGTCAATCACTACTTAGTGGCCGGAATAGATTCTTGTTTGATCGACTCAAGACACAATACAAAATCTACTTATGAACTTGAAACAAAGAAGTTCAATGAGTCAAAATGAGAAAAGCACACAAAGAACGAAAACACGAAGAAAACGGACTCAAACAACTAATTCACAACTAAGTAGGTGATTACTAGTTATTAATTAGTTCTAGAATCAAGAAATGAAACTAAAGAAACAAGGAAATGAAACTTAGAATCTAAAATTTGAGCTTAAGCTTTTTGGGTAAAGTGATGATGTGGCATCCCTTGGAGATGACGTGGCATCCTTTGGTTGGTTGATGTTTTGAAAAAAAATTCTTGTATTCAATCAATCTTCAACTTAGGAGGAAGGTAGGATCAGTTTTGATAAAGAAAACACAAAGAATGGACCTTTTTTTCTAGCTCAAAAGAGTTTGAATTTGTGATGGTCCCCCCTTGTACTTTCCCTTGTACTTGCTCTTGTCCTCTTCTTTGAGAATATTCCTTTTGATGCCTTTTGAATTCTTTTCTTCCTTTGGAAGACTTGGAATCTGCTTGGAATATTCTTTGAGACAAACAAGTAGTACACTCTCTTTCTCCTCCTTTTTAGATCAAACAACACTTTTTGAATGTTCTTGTTCAACAATACATGAAGAACACCAAGAACATTCAAAGTTTGACCCAAAGTTGACCCTTAAGCAAATGAACTCGGAATTTGATTTTTCTTGAAGATCCAAGCTCACATTGACAATCCAACCTCAAATATCATGTTTTCATCTCCAAAAACGTCAACAACAACCTTCCACAATGAGATCTCACCTTCAAGTTTCTTCAAACTCAAGATCAACAATGGTGGATGGCTCAAATCACCCTCAATTTAGCTTAAATTCAAACCCTAGACTCCTATAATGTTACAGAACATAAATCTAACACTAAAAACACAAAAAAAAATAAAAAATCAAAACTCAAAATTTGACCTTGGTTCAAAAACGGGTTTAGTATTTTTTTGGGGGGCATTTTTTATTTTGACACTTTTTTTTGTTGGGATTTTCAATTTGTAGACTCTAATAGTGTTAGGGAACAAGGATCTAACACTAGAAACACACAAAGCAAACAAAAATCAAGTCTCAAAAATTGAAAAACCCTAAAAACGTGAACAATAACTTTTTCTTCTTTTTTTTTCTTCTTTTTCACTTTTTTTTTTGGTTTTCAAGATAACAATCCCAAGATTGATTTTGTTGGAACAAAATCAAACCTTGCTCATGATACCAAATGATAGAAAAATGACCTAAAGAGATGAAGACTAAGAGAAACAAGAGAACAAACAAATGCAATAAAGTAAGATAGATAGCTTGACATACGAGATTACGAGAAATAGGAACCAAACCATGTATCAAATGATAAGTCCCTTAATACCCACAATTACAACACCAAACTCTTACGGTGACCACTAAGGGAATCAACTCCGCCTTACAACCACCGTTTCTAAGCAAAGATCAATAATGGCTTTTTCAAGCCCTACTCTACTTGACTTTTCAAAGCCCTACACTACACTATCAAAGAGAGAAGAAGAAGTCTTTCAAATATCAATAATCAACTAATGAGAAAATAAGCCTAAAGAGTCTATTTATCGCTTATTACATAAAATACCAAAATACCCTTAATGAAAAAGGGCTCCTATGGAGTGTAAAGAAATGGCACAAAAAAGACTAAAACACCCTTAATGAGTGTTTACACTCCAAGGCCGCCCCACTAATGCTTCGTGGGTGGTCTTCTTCAAGCCTCAAAATGTGAAACCTCTTGGAACCCTTTGGTAGGCATCAACACAAGTCCCAAGCAATCTTCCAAACATGGTTTTGCTCTATTGTAATTTCAAAATGAGTCCTCCATGCATGTCCTTGTACCCTCAGTACGACCAAAGCTTGAATCTTCATGTATGGGCCTCAAATGATGTCATCAAAAGCTATGATAGCCCTTTGGCTCGTTCCATGTTCCATATAATTAGAATTAGTACAAGCAAAATACAGGATGTTACATCCTTCACCCCTTAGAAATATTCATCCTCGAATGTTAGCATGACTGTCCAACCAAAACAAGTTCAAGCCTAAGTTTAATATCCCTATTACCATATAGTACCTATATATTTTACACTTACTTGTTATTGTTCTAATTCATCATCTTGGACTTTTTCTTCGTATTTGAACAAATGGGGGTACTTGGATTTTATCTCTTCTTCAGCTTCCCACGTGACAGGTTCCTCCAAAACACTTTTACAGAAGCTATTTCTTTATTCCTCAACTTCTTAACCTGACAATCTAGAATAGCAATAGGTATTTCCTCATAGGTAAGATCTTCTGTAATTTGTACATCTTCAGTAGAAGTAGTATGAGATGAATCTCCAATGAACTTTCAAAGCATTGAGACGTGAAATACCGGATGAACTGTTGAGAGCTCTTGGGGTAGATCTAATTCATAAGCAACTTATCCAAACCTCCGAGTAATCTGGTATGGACCTATATAACGTGGACTTAATTTTCCTTTCTTACCAAATCTCATAACCCCCTTCATTGGTGATACCTTTAAGAATACCCAATCACCTATAGCAAACTCTAGCCCCCTTCTCCTAACATCCGCATATGACTTATGTCTACTTTGGGTTGTTTCTAGTCGCTGTTGGATCACCTTAACCTTTTCCATAGCTTGATGAACAAGATCTGGCCCGAATAAGGTAGTTTCACCCGCTTCAAACCATCAAATTGGTGATCTACACTTTCTTCCATACAAAGCTTCATATGGTGCCATTTTGATACTTGAATGATAGCTATTGTTATAGGCGAACTCGATGAGAGGTAGATGATCATCCCAACTACCTTTAAAGTCCAATACACAAGCTCGTAGCATATCTTCAAGTGTTTGAATGGTGCGTTCTTCTTGTCCATCCGTTTGAGGGTAAAAAGTTGTACTTAGATTCACTTGTGTCCCCAAATTTCTCAGAAAAGACTTCCAAAAATTTGAAGTAAATTAAGTTCCTCAATCCGATATAATAGAGATTGGAACTCCATGTAGTCGAACTATCTCCTTAATATATAACTTGGCATATTCTTCAACTGTGTAAGTGGTCCAACCGGTAGAAAGTGTGCGAATTTGGTAAGCCTATCAACTATCACCCATATAGAATCAAACCTTCAAAATGTACGAGGCAAACCAGTGACGAAATCCATGTTGATTATGTCCCACTTCCAGATTGGAAGATCTATACATTGCATATAACCCCCGGGCTTTTGGTGCTCTACTTTAACTCTTTGACAATTTGGACATTCGGCTACAAATTTTGCAATGTTCTTCTTCATGTCACCCCACCAATAAATCCCTTTCAAATCATGGTACATTTTTGTTGACCCTAGATGGATAGAATACCTTGAATGATGTGCTTTTGTCATAATCCTCTTTCTTAGCCCGTCTACATCAGGTACACACAATCTGTTTTGGCACCGAAGTACCCCTTCTTGCGTAAGCTCAAATGCCTTTGTCATACCACATTGCATATTTTCCTTAAGCCGTAATAAAATAGGATCTGCATATTGCTTCTCTTTTACTTCAGTTATTAGTGAAGATTCTGCTGTATTATGTACAATAAACCTTTCATCTGGAGTTTCAAGAAGACGAACCCCCAAATTAGCTAGTTGGTGTAGATCCTTAGTCATCATCCCTTGTCTTTCTATAGATGGCTCCATAGCTTTGCGACTTAACGCATCTGCCACCACATTTGCTTTTCCCGGATGATATAAGATATCAACATCATAGTCTTTTAATAATTCAAGCCATCTTCGCTGCCTCAAATTAAAGTCCTTCTGATTAAAGATATACTGCAAACTCTTGTGGTCAGTGTCAACCTGAATCCCATACAGGTAGTGACGCCATATCTTTAAGGCAAATATAACCGCTGCTAGCTCCAGATCATGTGTTGGATAATTTTTCTCATGTGGCTGCAATTGTCTCGAGGCATATCCTATGACTTTACCATGCTGCATCCATACACACCCTAAGCCAATTCTTAAAGCATCACAATACACTGCATACCCCTCTGTGCCTTCTGGAAGCACCAATACGGGTGTAGAAGTCAACTTATTCTTCAGATTTGAAAACTTCTTTTGCATGCATCATTCCATTGGAACTTGGATGCTTTGTGTGTTAGCTTTGTTAAAGGTGCAGAAATTGAAGAAAATCCCTCAACAAACCTTCTATAATAACCTGGCAACCCAAGGAAACTACGAACCTCTGTAGGCGTTATAGGTCTTGGCCAGTTCTTCACGGCTTCTATATTTTGAGTATCAACCTTTATTCCTTCATCAGATACAATATGACCTAAGAATGCCACAGATTTTAACCAAAACTCACATTTAGAGAACTTTGCAAATAGCTTACGATCACGAAGAATCTGCAATACCTGTCGTAAGTGATTGACATGGTCCTCATTATATCTCGAATAAACCTGAATATCATCTATAAAAACTATCACAAACACATCCAAGAATGGCTTGAACACACTATTCATCAAATCCATAAAAGCTGCAGGTGCATTAGATAGCCCAAAGGACATGACTAGGAACTCGTAATGACCGTACCATGTTCTAAAAGCTGTCTTGGGTATGTCATTCTCTTTGACCCTCATTTGGTGGTAACCAGACCTTAAATCAATCTTTGAAAACCACTTGGCGTCTTGCAACTGATCAAATAAGTCATCAGTTCTCGGAAGGGGATATTTTTTCTTAATAGTCACCTTGTTCAGTTGTCTATAGTCAATACACATTCTTAATGAGTCATCCTTCTTACGCATAAATAACACTAGTGCGCCCCAAGGGGACACACTAGGCCTTATGAATCCTTTTTCTAGAAAGTCTTTCAATTGCTCTTTCAACTCCCGTAATTCTGCCGGGGCCATTCTATATGGAGGAATTGAGATTGGTTGAGTACCTGGGATCACATCAATACCAAACTCCACTTCTCATTCTGGAGGCAAACCCGAAAGATCTTCAGGAAATACATCGGGAAATTCACTTACCACTGGAATAGTTTGAAGAGTTGGTGTCTCCGCATTTGTATCCTTCACTCTAACCAGATGACATATGTAACCCTTGGAAATCATCTTTTTTGCCTTAAAATAAGAAATTAATTTACCTCTCTATTCTAGGACTGCCTCCCTTGGGAAATGGAAACACACCCTCTTAGTTCGACAATCTAATGTGGCATAACAAGAAGCCAACCAATCCATATCCATTATAGCATGAAAATCTATCATTTCTAACTCAACCAGGTCAGCCATTGTATCACAACCGCAAATAGTTATTATACAATTTCGATACACTCTCTTAGCTATAACAGATTCACCAATTGGCGTAGATACTTCAAATGGCTTAACTAGCAGTTCTGGTGTTTTTTTGAACTTTTCAGCAACCAATGAAGTGACATACGATATTGTAGAACCCAGATCAACTAATGCATAGACATCATGTGAAAAGATGGACAATGTACCTGTAACCACATCTGGAGAAGCCTCTGAATTTTATCGATCTGCTAAAGCGTATGTACGATTCTGAACTCCACTAGAGCTAGTTGTTCCTTTAGAACCTCTACCACGACCCATAGGTTGTACACCCCTACCTGAATAAGGCACCGATGATGATGATGCAATGGATGATCCAGTAGGTCGTGCCACACCACCTATGCCCCTTTGAGGGCATTCTCTCATCATATGTCCTGACATACCACACCAAAAGTAAGCATTTGTTCCGAACCGACATGCACCTAAATGAAGCTTTCCACATTGTCTACATGGCTGTCGAGGAGGCCTTAATTGGCTCATAATCCCTTGCTCTTGATACCCTGTCGTTCGCGAACTCTGACTCTCATTTCTTTGACCAAACTGGTTACCCTTAGACCATTGAAATTGTAATAGAGCACTAGATGCAGAACAAGAAGAAAATGTCCTAGGTGGTCTATTAGAAAATCGAGGCCTAAACTCTCCTTGGGATGCCATAAACTGCCCCATAGATCTAGACCTCTTGGAATACCACCTTTCTAACTCTTGTGTTCTTCTTCTTTGCCTCAGATCCTCCATTTTTTGTGCGAATGCTTGTATCCTTGCTATGTCCATGTCCTTGTTCAAAGAAGCAATGGTACAATCTCTAACCAGATATAGATCCAATCTATCCACGTATCGATGAACTCTATCATCCATTATAGCCACAACATTAGGAGCATACCTAGCCAAAGACTTAAACCGAAGGTTGTATTCCCTCACACTCATATTTCCTTGGCGAAGATTCAGGAACTGATCTGCACGGGCTTCTCGAATCTCATATGGAAGGTAATGATTAAGAAATGCCTCTTTGAACTCTTTCCAAGTAGTTAGTGGTGCATCGATACCCCTAGATCGTTTCCAGTCTTCATACCATAATATAGCCTCCCCCTTTAATCTATATGCTGCTAGCTCAACTGTTTTTTTACCCGACACATGCATAACATCTAGAGCCCTTTAGATTTGATCAATAAAGTCCTGCGGGTCTTCATTAAGATCTGATCCGGTGAACGTGGGAGGATCCAATTTGAGAAAATCTTGCGTTCGTAGGCTAGCTGCCCTATCTGCACCACTAGAACCTGTAGTTGGAATGGCTTGTCCTTGAGCTTGTCCAAAAACTATACGAGCCAACAATTGTACTGCACTCCTTAGAACTTGATCTACAGCATTGGTAGGTAGTTTTGAGGATGCGGTTCTTCTCCTTCTTAGCTCTTCTGGAGATAGAGGGGTAGGAGAAGTTTGGGACACAAACTTAGCTTGAGCCCCACTTTGATTAGCTCGTCTAGGTGGTGATTTGCTGGTCCCTTCCCCGGCAGCCTCGTCTATCCGCCTACCTGTATTCTTACTCTTTGTAACCGGTATCTTTACTATAATAAGAGGAAAAAAACTAGGTTCAATGGTTAAATATGACTTAACCTACAACATAGGCTCTATTGCACGATCTAAGATATGAAGAAAAAGAGAAAACCCCTAAATGTCACATAGCCTCCTATTTATAGATGTGGTGCACAACACGCCCATAAACAAGACTCTATATAGACACGGCTTTGTAGACACCCTAGGACGACCGCTCTGATACCACTTTTGTCACACCTCAAATCCTGTTGGGGCAGACAGGCACCCATAGCCGTAAAGGCCCGAGAGAACCAATTCATAACCTTTTACTTCCTATACATGTAACTGTAACAACCAAATGTTCTGACAACATGATATTATGTATCGATGAAAATAACTACACATGCACGCCCAAACTGATATGTACAACACTTGGCCGATGGGGCCACCATGTCTAAAATCAGGACACTACCATAACTTTACATTAGTCTACAAAGACTCTAAAAGATACATAAACTTAGTTAGGGTCGGGACAAACCCAAGCCCTACTCTTGACTTACTGTACAATATCAAAATAAATGGAACAGACTCGGAAAGCCCCGAATCAACCTGGAGCTCACCAATAGTCCCTGAAAAGCCTGCGCTCCTACTAGTGAGTTGTATGAGCTGAAGCACCTCTGCTTGCAGCATGAAATGCAGGTCCCCCGTGGGGGACCTCAGTACAAAAAATATGTACTGAATATGTAAGGCAGAAAGTAGCAACACACTTGATACAAAAGCTCAATAGAAATCCGATACAAGTGTATAAGTAGTACTAGTAGACCACCTTTATAAAATACTTGTGGGACAATGTACATTACAATCTTTCTTCGTTTTACCATCTTACTTCATAATCTTTGTAAGCCATATAATGCAAATGACCAGCTGATCAGTGGTAAATAGATAAATTAGGATCGGCCCATGCTAGGCTTACGCCCCTGAGCTGCCACCTATATATAAAGATTGGGATCGGCCCATGCTAGGCTTATGCCCCTGAGCTGCCACCCACACAAATAAAGGTTTGAGATCGGCCCATGCTAGGCAAATTCCCCAGAGCTGCCACTCGTCATTTTACAGATTTGCATTACTTAGTTTATTTAGCCTTTGAGATTGTTACTTTGGTGGTCATCACATTATGGTACCTTGAACCAGTAATACGCTAATAAGAGACATGTAAATAGACACTTAATGCAACAACAATGAGGTAGGGTGCTGTTGTCACACAAATAAAGTGTTTAGGAGCTGAAATAACACCTGGGTCTTATTTGAACAAACGGAGAACACCTGAAATTTTCTAGTGAAGATAGACGCGCAGATTTAATAATAAGCACATATTGAGGTGTTCTAATGCGTTAGAGAATGGGAACAAGGTCATTGGATACATGGAGTGTAATGTGCTTCCATTATCTATCACTTTGTTATAGGATAACCTCGAAAACTAGCTTGATGGAACTATTGTACGATTTCATGCCAAAGAGTGTGAAATAGAGTATGCCTTACATACCTAGTTATTTGACTCCAAAACTAACCCAACTTGACTTCCCGCCTTTTAGATTACTTATCTACAATAGAATATATGGTAAACTAGTATTAGTAACCAATCAACACATTTGAGATACTTAATTTCACCCAAAACAGTAACCGGGCAGTAACTATTAATCTATCAAACAAGGGTGTTATTTTAACCCTTTTTTTCCTCCAATTACACCCACATACCATATAGGTTCTTATAAGGTTCACCAAAACCACCTCGACTTCATTACACATTCCAAACAATACGCAAAATAGATTGGGCAGCAAGCATTAGTTCGGTGGTGCATCACCACATCTTTCTTCTATAATTCATTACAAACTCATCACACCTTTATCCAACTTCAACCTGGCAGCCCATAATATATATACATACAAAACTGTCCACAAAACAGTCCCAAACCCCTTTTATTGTAGCAATCAATTATTGAACTCATTATCTCTTGAGTTCTCAATAACAAGACATCCATAATTCCTACTCAAATTCATATATAAGAAAAACAAAATGGGGTAGTCACCTTACCTCAATTCAGAAACTTATTCTTTTAATTGAACTCTTCAAGAGCTTGAACTTTCCTTCACACTTAAACCAAAGAAGAAGAAAAAAAAGTTCCTCAATAACAAGGAAACGTGAATAAACGGCTTGTTATAATCAGTCATATACTTATAGTCAAACACTTATAACTTGTTTCCCTAATCTCCCATGAGATAATTAAACAAAACCTTAAGTATTTTTCACTTACCTTGGGCTGCAAAGGGGAGGGTTTCTTCAAGAACCCTAGAAGGAAAAATAGGGCTGCTGCTCTTGTTGTTTTTGAGAGAGTAGAGAGATTTGCTGAAATATACTCCTTTTTTGTGACTTAAAAGTGAAGTAAAATGACCAGCAACTTGGCCTTTTAAAGGCCCTATCTTGTCCACCTCCTTAGCTGCATTTTGGACCATAAAATTGGTCAAATTGGTCCAAGTAGGTGATGCACCTACTTAAGGGTCCAAGCTGCTGAAACTTCAAAGTAGGTGATGCACCTACTTGCATAATTCTTGTTGGGCTCAATTATATTTGGGCCTTGGCAGATTGGTGTGTTGGGCCACTTATCCATTTTCTTTCTCTTTTGTTCAATTTGGCCCAAATGAGTATATTAGTATAGACCCAAATCTGATCCATAGCCATGGGTCCATTAATTTGGTTCAAACAACTTAAGTAGGTGACTCACCTACTAGCTTAATAAGTCAAGAAAGCACCTCAATATTTTGCTCCATTTTCAGCTCCTAATCCCTTTAATCTAACCTTCAACTTATACACACTTGGTCACTTCAAACTTTAGATTCAAATACTAGCTTACAATTCCAAGTTTAAATAGTTATCTTAACGTTAACTTAGTCGCATCACATTAAACTATACGGGCAGCCTCTATAATTCCATCTACACCATTAATAATTGCATAACAAATCTCATCCGTTACCTATACCATATGACCATACCAGGTTCCATATAATTAGAATAAGTATAAGCAAGATACGGGATGTTACATGATATCTCAAAAAAATGAAAAATTGTTATGCCATAGCTCATTTTGAGGGTTATGCTAACACTTGGTGAGAGTATGTCAAGCGGTTTGGTAATGAATTAGTTGATCAGCAGCCACCACCATGGTTTTGATTGAGGTACTTGATGAGACAACGGTACCTTCTCGAGAGTTATCGCCATGAGTTGCTTGCTAGATTATAAAACTTGCGTCAAGGTAACAAAAGAGTGATAGTGTATTATGATGAGTTTCAACAACTCATGCTGAAGCTTGATCATCGTGGGGAACAAATCAGTCATGACATCATCCAGTTCAAGTGTGGGTTGAACAAAGAGATCTCCACTCATTTAAGACTTCATAAGTTTGATACCATGGAAGGTATTTTTCAAGCGGCTCTTATGATTGAAAAGGAACTTAAAGAGAGGTCGTCGTTCAAGGTAAGGGGACAATCCACCTCGGGTGTCTTGATCAGCATACGACTAACCCATACCACTCGTATCCCAGTGTACGAGTTATATGGTGCCTCTTGTGATATGGGTGTACAAAGCTGTCCAATACGTTCTCGATAATTCACACGAAGCCAAGCTCGGGAGTTGCAAAAACTACAAGCCATGTTCATGCAAATGGCTGTGTGTGAGTTGGTACTTGATCCGCCAAAGATCTTCAACGTTTTTAAGTGTGAAAATGAGCCTTGAAGTGTAATAAATTACACTCTAAGGGCACCCCATGACTGAAGGGTAGGAAGGTCATTTGTCCTTCATTTTGTGTGTAATATAAATAGATTCTATTAGGGTTATTTTCAGCACTTAGTTCATTCTTCATATTTCACAACAATAAGTCTTGTAACATGGAATATTTCTCTCTCTCTTGTTCTTGAGAGTAGAACCTAAAATCTGTCCAACTAGTGTAGTTACACTTTTGTTGTTTCTTTGCTAGAAACTTGAGATCTTGAGGTTCATGAGTTCCTCTTGGTCTAAGTAAGAACTTGGTACTGAAATCTTTTGGTCTTAGGGTCCTTTCTTCAAGTTAGGGTTCATAGATTCTAAGATATCTTTGTGTCAAGTTACTGTCTTTCATTTTGTACTCTTGAAACTTTGCAGTAACTTAGTGAAGCCGTGTGGGGCTGATTTTCGATTCACTATAGTTACTGCCATTTGTTGTTCTTGTTGTTAACATTGTACTCTTTGTAATCTATCATCTTGTGTTGTTGAACCATTGTTTAATGTTATTGTTATCTTCTTGTTCTCCTTGTGTAGCTACTGTTTTGGTGTTGGTATTCCTTCAAAATTTCGTGATTGTTGTTGTCTTCACATATTGGAGTTGTTATCTTCAAGCTCTCGGAATTGACTAGTGTTTGGACTGATTTTGTGGCAGATTTGATATGCTCCAAGTTAGTAGTGTATCATTTGGTATCAAATCCATCTTTGATTTTGTTCTAACAAGATCAATCTTGGGCTTGAGACTTGAAAACTACAAAAAAAAAAAAAACTGAAATCTGAAAATTCCAGAAATAGTCAAATCTGCTACCTTTGTGTTCTTGGACAAAAATTGTGATGTGTTGTTGTATGGGCCGAGATTTTCTTGTTTTTCTTAGCTAGATCTTGTAGTATTTTGCTTGTCTAGAGTGTTTCTATTGTTGGTTTCTTTCTCACCAATACTAAAGGTGTCAAGATCTAAAGATTGAGCTTATAATATTGACCATAGTTGTGGTGCCTGGTGTTGTGTTGTGTTCGTTGAAGAAGTTGTTGTTGAGTTCTTGAAGGTTGTTGTGGTGTTCATCAAGTTCTTCATCTTTTCTTACAACTTTAGACAACCAAAAAGTGTGATATAAATTCAAGAGTTGAAGCTAAAAATTGTAAAGCATGTTGTGAGAAGCCTTGCACCCATCATTTCTTAGACTAAGCTTCTACTTTTCAGCAACTTTTTCTTATTTCAAGAACCTAGTGTTGTGTGACAAGATACCTTTTTCTTATTTCAAGAACCAAGTGTTGTGTGTACCTTTTCTTATTTCAAGAACCTTGTGTTGTGGAACAAGTACTTTTTCTTATTTCAAGAACCTAGTGTTGTGGGACAAGGTACTTTTTTTATTTCAAAATTTATGTTTTCCCTCCAAGACCAATTGTCATCCTTTCCAAATTGTGTAAAGATTTAAATTTCAGAATTGGTGCTTAAATTGTGTGGGACCAAGACCAATTGCATGCTGCCACGTCACCCATTTGCTACTGTTCACGTCACCCATTGGCTACTGTTCACATCATTAATAAGCTCAAATTTAGGTTTTCTAGTTTCTAATTGTTTATTCTTAGTTTCATTACTTGGTTCTAGAACTAATTAACATGCTAGTACACTCCTACTAGGTTGTCAATTAGTCCTTTTGAATTCTCTTGTTCGTGTCCACGTTTAGTTGGGTGCTTTTATTCGTTTGAATACGTTGTAACTTCTTAACTCCAGTCAGTCGAGAATTCTTTGAGTTTCAAACAAAAATCCACTCCGGACAAGAGCTTTACTCATATCTTAAGGATTCACGGTTACTAGCCAATCTACAATATTTGTGGAGCTCAAGTGTGAGTGAACCAAGAGAGTGTGAGTGAGGAGAGGTTTAAAGCTAACTTGTTTGCTGATTGTGTAGGCAACACCTTGACATAGAAGGAAGCACATCCCAAAGTGGGGGTACTACTGAACAAGACACTATGAAGGCCACACTTGAGGCCATTACCAGAAGTTTAGAGAGGTTGAACACGGAAGTTGGGGCAATGAGGGGAGATTTAACTACGATAAGTGGGAGATTAGAGCAAGTGGAGAGTCAAAGGAACTCTCGTCCATCCACTCCTCATCATATTCCTTCAAGTGGGCATGAAAGAACTTCATCCACAACTATCTCACCAGAAACATTGCACCAAATAATGAATCCACCTCTAGCCCCACTAAATACCACAAATCATACCACTATTTTCCCTCCAAACCAAGAAGCGAATAGACCACGCCATTCCCATACTTCTCCAATTCCACAAGAAGGATGTAGCCGTCCATTACCTTCAAAAAATCTGAACGTACCTTACCAAACTCCACCAAATCAAAGACCACCACCTCCACAAATCCCAATGCCTCCAAATCAGATTCCAAATCACCAAAACCGACCAGCTCACTTTGAGGAACATGGTAGAGAGAATTATGATGGATATGGAGCCTTTGATGATTCTTACATGAGATAGGAGGAGTTAAGAAGGGGCCGTGTTGATCCAAGGAGGTACCGAGGGTATGGAGAAAGGGGAAATCAACACCAAGAAAGAGACGTAGGCATCAATACCATCAAATTGAGCTTACCTATCTTTAAGGGTGAAAGTGACCCCGAGGCCTACTTAGCATGGGAATCAGCTTGTGACAAAGTTTTTCAAGTTAATGATATCTCGGAAGAAAAGAAAAGTTGTTATGCCATAGCTCATTTTGAGGGTTATGCCAACACTTGGTGGGAGTACGTCAAGCATTTTGGTGATGAATTAGTTGATGGGCAGCCACCACCTTGGTTTCGATTAAGGTACTTGATGAGGCAACGGTACCTTCCCGAGAGTTATCGCCATGAATCGCTTGCTAGATTGTACAACTTGCGTCAAGGCAATAAAAGTGTGATGGCATATTATGATGAGTTTCAACAACTCATGTTGAAGCTTGATCATCGTGGGGAACAAATCAGTCATGACATCATCCGGTTCAAGTGTGGGTTGAACAAAGAGATCTCCACTCATTTGACACTTCACAAATTTGATACCGTTGAAGGTATTTTCCAAGCGGCTCTTGAGATTGAAAGGGAGATTAAAGAGAGGTTGTCACTCAAGGCATGGGGACAATCCATCTCGAGTTGGCCTAGAAGCAAGGACGTGGTTCAATCCTCTTCGGGTTGGCCTTAAAACAAGGACCAACCCGCCACTACAAGGCTGCCCGAGCCCAAAACAATCCACTAAATTCCTCTAAAACAAGAAGCTCACAAGTATCCAAACCCAAAAGGATTCCAATGTTTCAAGTGCCAAGTTTGGGGACATAAATCCAATGAATGTCTAAATAGATGCAACGTGATACTGCGGGAAGGGAGATTGTATTACCTTGGTGAGGAGGTGGGTCTTGAAAAAGAGGAGGATGAGGCCGAGCCTCAAGATAGAGAGGAAACTGGAAATAGGCCACTTGATGATGATGATGATGATGGTGAAGTTATTTACCCACAAGAAGGGGAGTGTGTTGTTCCAAACTTTGTAGTTAGACGCGCTATGATTAGTAAGGCAATAGACGACCCTAGCCAAAGGGAAAATCTATTCCATACTAAATGCCTTGTAAAGGGGAATGTGTGCACTTTGGTGATTGATAGTGGTAGTTGTACGAATGTCGTTAGTGTCGCTATGGTGAACTTTCTGAAATTACCAACTACAATCATACTAGCCCTTACAAGTTGCAATGGTTGAACGAATGCGGTGAATTGAAGGTCATGAGGCAATGTGTAATACGGTTTAAGGTAGGGAACTACCAAGACGAATTGCTTTGTGATGTGATACCAATGCAAGCATGTCATTTGTTGTTAGGTAGACCTTGGCAATATGATAGGTCTACCAAATATGATGGGAGGACCAACTGATATTCACTTGAGAAGGATGGTTGAAAGATCACTCTTTATCCTCTTTTACCATCACAAGTGAATGAATTACATCAAAAGATGAGGGAGTTGAAGGAGAAGGAAAAGAAACCCGAAAATGGTGAAAAGAAGGGGAAAACCATGGGTGGGGCAGTAGGGATTTCCGGGACTGCCTCAACGTCAAATGGGCAAGAAAATATGGTGATGTTGGCTGGAAAGAAGGAAATCTTCTTGGATTATGATGTGGACATGCCTATGCTTCTTTTGGCTCATTGTTTTAATACTAACCCCACTAATTCTTATATTTCTCCTTTGATTTCTTGTGTGTTGCAGGATTATGAAGATGTATTTTCCAAAGAACTTCTGCAAGGATTGCCCCCGCTTCAGGGAATTGAGCATAAAATTGACTTTGTGCCGAGCTCACAATCGCCAAATAAGCCAGCTTATAGAAGCAACCCTACGGACACCAAAGAATTGCAGCGTCAAGTTGAGAAACTCCTCAACAAAGATATATCAAGGAGAGCATGAGTCCGTGCACGGTTCCGATGCTACTGGTGCCTAAGAAAGAGGGAACATGGCGTACGTGTGTGGACTGCCGAGCCATCAATAAGATTATGATAAAATATCGTCACCCTATCCCTAGGTTAGACGATATGCTTGATGAATTAAATGGTTCGTGTTTATTTTCCAAGATTGATTTAAGGAGTGGCTATCACCAAATAAGAATGCAACCCGGTGATGAATGGAAAACCTTCTTCAAGACTAAATTTGGTCTCTGTGAATGGATGATTATGCCATTCGGCCTAACAAATGCTCCAAGTACTTTCATGAGGCTAATGAATCATGTGATGAAGCCATTTATTGGAAAGTTTGTTGTTGTTTACTTTGATGATGTCTTGGTCTATAGTAAGTCAATTGATGAGCATGTGATGCATTTACAATGTGTGTTTGATGTCCTTAGAAAGGAAAGGTTGTATGCAAATCTGGAGAAGTGCTCTTTTGGTGTTAATGAACTTGTTTTCTAGGGTTTTGTTGTTAGTTCAAGAGGGGTCGAAGTGGATGAATCCAAAATAGATGCTATCAAAAATTGGCCAACCCCGCAAACCATTAGCAAAGTAAGAAGCTTCCACGGGTTAGCTAGTTTTTATAGAAGGTTTGTCAAAGGATTCAGCACCATAGCCGCTCCTTTGACCGCGGTCATTCGAAAAGATCAACCCTTCAAGTGGGGTGAGGAGAAAGCTAAGGCGTTTGAAACCTTGAAAGCTATGCTCGTTTCCGCGCCTTTATTACAATTGCCCAACTTTGATAAGACATTCGAAGTTGAGTACGATGCTAGTAAAGTGGGCATAGGGGCTGTTTTGATGCAAGATTTAAAACCCATTGCTTATTTTAGTGAAAAGCTCAAAGGAGCAACTCTAAACTACTCCACGTACGATCTAGAGTTGTATGCCTTGATTCGAGCTTTGGCCATTTGGCAGCACTATTTGTGGCCCAAGGAGTTCGTGATCCTAACGGACCATGAATCCTTGAAGCATCTTCGGGCACAAGACAAGCTTAACAAGCGGCATGCAAAATGGATTGAGTTTCTTGAAACCTTCCCTTATGTTATTCAATACAAAAAGGGTAAGGACAACGTAGTAGCTGATGCTTTGTCTAGAAAACATGTTCTTGTGTCAACATTATCTTCAAAATTAATGGGTTTTGAGAGTTTGAAAGAATTGTATCCCGAGGACCCTCACTTTGCTCCTATCTTTAGGGAATGCAAAGAAATGGGTAGGGACAAGTGGGGTTTGTCTAGGGGTTCAAATCCCTATTCCAAGTTTGATGGATACTTGCTTAAAGGTAGACGATTGTATGTACCCTCCAGTTCTTGAAGAGAGTTATTTGTGAGGAAAGCACACAATGGCGGTCTAATGGGTCACTTTGGGATCGAAAAGACCCTTTGAATATTGGAGGAGCAATTCTATTGGCCAAAAATGCACAAGGATATGGCCAAGATTTGTGGCCAATGCATAGATTGCAAAGGAGCCAAATCGCTCCTACCTCATGGGTTGTACACCCCGCTGCCCACTCCTTTACGCCCTTGGCTTGACATATCTATGGATTTCGTGTTGGGTTGCCTAGGACTAGACGAGGTCGGGATAGTATCTTTGTTGTGGTTGATCGGTTTACTAAGATGGCACACTTTATTCCATGCTTTAAATGTGATGATGCCACCTAGTGTGGCCTCTTTGTTTGTTGATAATGTTGTCAAGTTGCATGGTGTTTTTAGGACCATTGTAAGAGATAGGGACTCTAAGTTCCTAAGTCACTTTTGGAAATCCATGTGGGGTAGGCTTGGTATCAAGTTGTTATTCTCTACATCTTGCCACCCACAAACTGATGGTCAAATGGAAGTAGTAAATAGGACTTTGGGTGCTATGCTACGTTCCATGGTAATAGGAAAATTAACTTCTTGGGAGGAGCACCTACCATTGATTGAGTTTGCATATAACCGTGTCATACACTCAAGTACGGGAATGACTCCCTTTGAGTGCATATATGGCCTCAACCCCCTTACCTCTTTGGATTTAACTCCTTTGCCTAGTGATGTTATGATTATCTTAGATGGAAGCAAGCGGGTAGATTCGATGAAGAAGTTACATGAGAAGGTGCGGCTTCGACTTAAGAAGAAAAATCAAGACATTGCAAGAAGAGTCAACAAGGGGAGAAAGAAACTCATTCTTGAACCGGGAGATTGGGTGTGGGTTCACCTTAGAAAGGATAGGTTTCCGTCTTAAAGAAAGTCCAAATTGATGCCAAGAGGCGATGGTCCATTCCAAGTACTTGAACGGATCAATGATAATGCCTGGAATACCAAGTGCACAACACTTTCAACGTGTGTGATCTTTCTCTAGTGGATGCAGTTGAGGATGACCAAATTCTGAATTTGAGGTCAAATTTCTCTCAAGATGGAGAGGATGATACGGGTGTACAAAGCTGTCCAATACGTTCTCGACCATTCACACGAAGCCAAGCTCGGGAGTTGCAAAAACTACAAGCCATGTTCATGCAAATGGCTGCGTGTGAGTCGGTACTTGATCCGCCAAAGACCTTCAACGTTTTTAAGTGTGAAAATGAGCCTTGAAGTGTAATAAATTACACTCTAAGGGTACCCCATGACTGAAGGGTAGGAAGGTCATTATTCCTTCATTTTGTGTGTAATTTAAAGAGATGCTATTAGGGTTATTTTCAGCACTTAGTTCATTCTTCATATTTCACAACAACAAGTCTTGTAACATTGAATATTTCTCTCTCTCTTGTTCTTATGAGTAGAACCTGAAATCTGTCCAACAAGTGTAGTTACACTTGTGTTGTTTCTTGGCTAGAAACTTGAGATCTTGAGGTTCATGAGTTCCTCTTGGTCTAAGTAAGAACTTGGTACTGAAATCTTTTGGTCTTAGGGTCCTTTCTTCAAGTTAGGGTTCATAGATTCTAAGATATCTTTGTGTCAAGTTACTGTCTTTCATTTTGTACTCTTGAAACTTTGCAGTAACTTAGTGAAGCCGTGTGGGGCTGATTTTCGATTCACTATAGTTACTGTCATTTGTTGTTCTTGTTGTTAACATTGTACTCTTTGTAATCTATCATCTTGTGTTGTTGAACCATTGTTTAATGTTATTGTTATCTTCTTGTTCTCTTTGTGTAGCTACTGTTTTGGTGTTGGTATTCCTTCAAAATTTCGTGATTGTTGTTGTCTTCACATATTGGAGTTGTTATCTTCAAGCTCTCAGAATTGTAGTGTGTTTGGACTGATTTTGTGGCAGATTTGATACGCTCCAAGTTAGTAGTGTATCATCTTGAGTGTAATGGTTCCCTTCTCCTCCTTCAATTTGCCAAGGCTTTAAAAGGCTCCAAATATTTGCCAATTCCGAAGCAAGAACCTTTGACATTACCTTGTACTCTTTTATGCTCTTCATGCTTGTATCAGAGATGGCTCAATCCTCTTCGGGTTGGCCGAAAAACAAGGACCAAACTGCCACTACAAGGCTGCATGAGCCTAAAACAGTTCACAAAATTTCTCCAAAGCAAGAAATTCATAAGTATCCTAACCCAAAGGGATTCCAATGTTTCAAGTGCCAAGGTTGTGGACATAAATCCAATGAATTTCCAAACCGACGCAACGTGATTCTACGAGAAGGGAGATTATATTACCTTGGTAAAGAGGTGGGTCTTAAAAAGAGGGAGGATGAGGCTGAGCCTCAAGATGGAGAGGAACCCGAGAATGGACCACATGATGATGATGAAGATGTTTATCCGCAAGAAGGGGAGTGTGTGGTTCCAAACTTTGTAGTTAGGCGCGTCATGATTAGTAAGGCAATAGATGACCCAAGTCAAAGGGAAAATCTATTCCATACTAAATGTCTTGTAAAGGGGAGTGTGTGCACTTTGGTGATCAATAGTGGTAGTTGTGCAAATGTTGTTAGTGTTGCTATGGTACACTTTTTGAAGTTGCCAACTACACCGCACACTAGTCCTTACAAGTTGCAATGGTTGAATGAATGTGGTGAATTAAAGGTCACAAGGCAATGTGTGATACTGTTTAAGGTGGGAAACTACCACGATGAAGTGCTTTATGACGTGATACCAATGCAAGCGTGTCACTTGTTGTTAGGTTGACCTTGGCAATATGATAGGTCTACCAAACATGATAGGAGGTCCAATTGATATACATTTGAGACGGATGGATGAAAGGTCACACTTCATGCTCTTTTGCCTTCCCAAATAAATGAGTGGCATCAAAAGATGAGAGAATTGAAGGAAAAGGGAAAAAATCTGAAAAAAGGGAACCCGTAGGTGGGGAAGTAGGGGTATCCGAGGCTGCCTCAACATCAAAGGGGAAGGAATACATGGTGATGTTGGTTAGAAAGAAGGAACTCTTCGTGGATCATGATGAGGACACACCTATGTTACTTTTGGCTCATTGTTTTAACACTAACCCCACTAATTCTTCCATTTCTCCTTTGATTTCTTATGTGTTGCAGGATTATGAAGATGTATTTCCCGAAGAACTTCCGTAAGGATTGCCCCCACTTCGGGGAATTGAGCACCAAATTGATTTTTGTGCTAGGCTCACAATTGCCAAACAAAGCCAGCTCATAGAAGCAACCCTACGGCCACCAAGGAATAGCAACATCAAGTTGAGGAACTTCTTAACAAAGAGTATATCAAGGAGAGCATGAGTCTGTGTGTGGTTCCGGTGCTACTAGTGCCTAAAAAAGATGGAACATGGCGTTTGTGTGTGGACTATTGAGACATCAACAAGATTACGGTAGAATATCATCACCCTAGCCCTAGGTTAGATGATATGCTTGATGAATTGAATGGTTCGTGTTTGTTTTCCAATATTTATTTAAGGAGTGGCTATCACCAAATAAGAGTGCAACCCAGTAATGAATGGAAAACCTCCTTCAAGACCAAGTTTGGTCTCTATTGGAAAGTTTGTTATTGTCTATTTTGATGATGTCTTGGTTTATATCAAGTCTTTAGATGAGCATGTGATGCATTTAAAATGTGTTTTTGATGTCCTTAGAAAGGAAAAACTGTACGCAAATCTGGAAAAATGCTCCTTTAGTGTTAATGAAGTTTTTTTCTTGATTTTGTTATTAGTTCAAGAGGGGTAGAAGTGGATGAATCCAAGATAAATGCTATAAAAAATTGGCCAATCCCATAAACCGTTGGAGAAGTAAGAAGCTTCCATGGGTTGGCTAGTTTTTATAGAAGGTTTATCAAAGGATTTAGCACCATAGCCGCCCCCTTGATCGAGGTTATTCGGAAAGATCAACCCTTCAAGTGGGGTGACGAGCAAGCTAAGGCTTTTGAAGCTTTGAAAGCTATGCTCATCTCCGCTCCTTTGTAACAATTGCCCAACTTTGATAAGACATTCGAAGTTGAGTGTGATGCGAGTAAAGTAGGCATAGGGGCTGTTTTGATGCAAGATTTAAAACCCATTGTTACTTTAGAGAAAAGCTCAAAGGAGCAACTCTAAACTACTCCACGTATGATTTAGAGTTGTATGCCTTGATAGCCTTGGCCACTTGGCAACACTACTTATGGCCTAAGGAGTTCATGATCCGAACAGACCATGAATTCTTAAAGCATGTTCGGGCACAAGACAAGCTTAACAAACGGCATGCCAAATGGATGTAGTTTCTTAAGACCTTCCCTTATGTTATCCAATAAAAAAAGGGTAAGGACAATGTAGTAGCCGATGCTTTTCTAGAAAACATGTTCTTGTGTCCACTTTGTCATCAAAATTAATGGGTTTCGAGAGCTTAAGAGGATCGTATCCCAAGGACCCTCACTTTGCTCCTATCTTTTGGGAATGCGAAGAATTAGGTAGGGACAAGTGGGATTCGGCTAGGGGTTCAAATCCCTATGCCAAGTTTGATGGTTACTTATTTAAAGATAGATGATTGTGTGTACCCTCTAGCTCTTGGAGAGAGTTGTCTGTGAGGGAAGCACATGATGGCGGTCTAATGGGTCATTTTGGGGTCGAAAAAGCCCTCGGAATATTAGAGGAGCAATTCTATTGGCCAAGAATGCACAAAGATGTGGTTAGGATTTGCGGCCAATCTGTAGAATACAAAGGAACCAAATCTCGGCTCCTACCTCATGGGTTGTACACCCCGCTTGATACAATAAAATCAAGGGATACACGAAATTACACTCCAAACAGTCCACAAATCACAAGATTCGAGGACCTATTGGAGACCAACTCTCGGATTCACTACAACACACAATGACGACATAGAAAGGTGTGTTTTCAACACCAAAACAGAAAAAACGACAATAAGATGAGAACAATATGATAAGAACAATGACAACAAGAGACAACAACTCACGGGTTGAAGATTACAAGATACACAAACGGTTACAAGATTACAATAAACAAAAGGGATAGATAGTTAGACCTTGGTTGGTATAATCTTAAGAACCCAAGAACATGTGATACTCTTGAACCCTTAATGCTACACACAATGGTTAACCTAACTACTTCGTTGACACAAGAGGGACTTTACCTCCTCTAAACACCAACGTCTCAAGCCATGAATGCAACACTAGTGATTCCATACTAGTTTCTGGTTGCCTCCTAAAAAGAAGAGAGGACTTGTCTTTCAAAGTGTTATACAACTTACAAATATCATCAAAGTCTAAGACAAAAATGACCTACAATGTTCTATTTATACTAGGTTACAACTAGAATACAAAATGACCAAAAGGCCCTTTAATGAAAAGCCTCAAAATGTCTCCCATGGAGTATAGTGTAGGTTCAATTTTGGTGTATGTTTTAGGCCCTCTTTTGCATTTTTCTTGCACACTCCAAGACTCGGATTCATTACACTTTCACACGTCCATGCTCGTGGTCGTACTTGTATCATCCTTTCCTTCTTAAAAAGGATTCGACCTCGAATCTGTAACTTACAAAATCAAGAGAAGACAAACAAGCACACATCCTCATGACACGAGGGGTTAGGGTTAGTAAAAAATAACACATCAACATGCCATGCCGAGGCGGAACAAACTTAGGCCAAGAGAACAAAAAAATAACACATCAACATGCCATGCCGAGGCGGAACAAACTTAGGCCAAGAGTACAAATGCTACAAAGGAGGTGGCTCGGGCAAGCATCAAGACAAAAGGAAAATAGGCCAAGAGTAATCATTTCCTGATACACTACTAACTTGGAGCGTATCAAATCTGCCACAAAATCAGTCCAAACACACTACAATTCTGAGAGCTTGAAGATAACAACTCCAATATGTGAAGACAACAACAACCACGAAATTTTGAAGGAATACCAACACCAAAACAGTAGCTACACAAGGAGAACAAGAAGATAACAATAACATTAAACAATGGTTCAACAACACAAGATGATAGATTACAAAGAGTACAATGTTAACAACAAGAACAACAAATGGTAGTAACTATAGTGAATCGAAAATCAGCCCCACACGGCTTCACTAAGTTACTATGAAGTTTCAAGAGTACAAAATGAAAGATAGTAACTTGACACAAAGATATCTTAGAATCTATGAACCCTAACTTGAAGATAGGACCCTAAGACCAAAAGATTTCAGTACCAAGTTCTTACTTAGACCAAGAGGAACTCATGAACCTCAAGATCTCAAGTTTCTAGCCAAGAAACAACACAAGTGTAACTACACTTGTTGGACAGATTTCAGGTTCTACTCTGAAGAACAAGAGAGAGAGAAATATTCAATGTTACAAGACTTGTTGTTGTGAAATATGAAGAATGAACTAAGTGCTGAAAATAACCTTAATAGCATCTATTTATATTACCCCTTCAGTCATGGGGTGCCTTTAGAGTGTAAATTATTACACTTCAAGGCTCATTTTCACACTTAAAAATGTTGAAGCTCTTTGGCGGATCAAGTACCAACTCACACACAGCCATTTGCATGAATATAGCTTGTAGTTTTTGTAACTCCCGAGCTTGGCTTCGTGTGAATGGTCGAAAATGTATTGGACAGCTTTGTGCACCCGTATCATCCTCTCCATCTTGAGAGGAATTAGACCTCAAATTCAGCATTTAGTCATTCTCAACCGCATCCACTAGAGAAAGATCACACACGTTGAAAGTGTTGTGCACTTGGTATTCCGGGGGAAGGTCAATCTTGTAGGCATTATCATTGATCCGTTCAAGTATTTAGAATGGACCATCACCTCTTGGCATCAATTTGGACTTTCTTTGAGATGGAAACCTATCCTTTCTAAGGTGAACCCACACCCAATCTCCCGATTCAAGAATGAGTTTCTTTCTCCCCTTGTTGACTCTCCTTGCAATGTCTCGATTTTTCTTCTCAAGTCGAAGCCGCACCTTCTCATGTAATTTCTTCATCGAATCTGCCCGCTTGCTTCCATCTAAGCTAATTATAACATCACTAGGCAAAGGAGTTAAATCCAAAGGGGTAAGGGGGTTGAGGCCATATATGCACTCAAAGGGAGTCATTCCCGTACTTGAGTGTATGACACGGTTATATGCAAACTCAATCAATGGTAGGTGTTCCTCCCAATAAGTCAATTTTCCTTTTACCATGGAACGTAGCATAGCACCCAAAGTCCTATTTACTACTTCCGTTTGACCATCAGTTTGTGGGTGGCAAGATGTAGAGAATAACAACTTGGTTCCAAGCCTACCCCACATGGCTATCCAAAAGTGACTTAGGAACTTAGAGTCCCTATCACTCACAATGGTCCTCAGAACACCATGCAACTTGACAACATTATCAACAAACAAAGAGGCCACACTAGGTGCATCATCACATTTAAAGCATGGAATAAAGTGTGCCATCTTAGAAAACCGATCGACCACAACAAAGATACTGTCCCGACCTCGTACACTACTAACTTGGAGCGTATCAAATCTGCCACAAAATCAGGCCAAACACACTACAATTCCGAGAGCTTAACAACAAGAACAACAAATGGCAGTAACTATAGTGAATCGAAAATCAGCCCCACACGGCTTCACTAAGTTACTACGAAGTTTCAAGAGTACAAAATGAAAGATAGTAACTTGACACAAAGATATCTTAGAATCTATGAACCCTAACTTGAAGATAGGACCCTAAGACCAAAAGATTTCAGTACCAAGTTCTTACTTAGACCAAGAGAAACTCATGAACCTCAAGATCTCAAGTTTCTAGCCAAGAAACAACACAAGTGTAACTACACTTGTTGGACAGATTTCAGGTTCTACTCTCAAGAACAAGAGAGAGAGAAATATTCAATGTTACAAGACTTGTTGTTGTGAAATATGAAAAATGAACTAAGTGCTGAAAATAACCTTAATAGCATCTATTTATATTACACACAAAATGAAGGACAAATGACCTTCCTACCCTTCAGTCATGGGGTGCCCTTAGAGTGTAATTTATTACACTTCAAGGCTCATTTTCACACTTAAAAATGTTGAAGCTCTTTGGCGGATCAAGTACCAACTCACACGCAGCCATTTGCATGAACATGGCTTGTAGTTTTTGCAACTCCCGAGCTTGGCTTCGTGTGAATGGTCGAGAACGTATTGGACGTACACCCGTATCACAACCCTAACATGAAATCCATAGATATGTCAAGCCAAGGGCGTAAAGGAGTGGGCAGAGGGGTGTACAACCCATGAGGTAGGAGCCACGATTTGTCTCCTTTGCAATCTATGCATTGGCCACAAATCTTGGCCACATCCTTGTGCATTTTTGGCCAATAGAATTACTCCTCCAATATTCCAAGGGTCTTTTTGATCCCAAAGTGACCCATTAGACTGCCATTTTGTGCTTACCTCACAAATAACTCTCTCCAAGAACTGGAGGGTACACACAATCGTCTACCTTTAAACAAGTATCCATCAAACTTGGCATAGGGATTTGAACCCCTAGATGAATCCCACTTGTCCCTACCCATTTCATCGCATTCCCTAAAGATAGGAGTAAAGTGAGGGTCCTCGGGATACAATTCATTCAAACTCTCAAAACCCATTAATTTTGAAGATAATGTTGACACAAGAACATGTTTTCTAGACAAAGCATCGGATACTACGTTGTCCTTACCCTTTTTGTATTGAATAACATAAGGGAAGGTTTCAAGAAACTCAATCCATTTTGCATGCCGCTTATTAAGCTTGTCTTGTGCCCGAAGATGCTTCAAGGATTCATGGTCCGTTCGGATCACGAACTCCTTGGGCCACAAATAGTGCTGCCAAGTGGCCAAAGCTCGAATCAAGGCATACAACTCTAGATCGTCCGTGGAGTAGTTTAGAGTTGCTCCTTTGAGCTTTTCACTAAAATAAGTAATGGGTTTTAAATCTTGCATCAAAACAGCCCCTATGCCCACTTTACTAGCATCGCACTCAACTTCGAATGTCTTATCAAAGTTGGGCAATTGTAATAAAGGCGCGGAAACGAGCATAGCTTTCAAGGCTGCTTGCTCTTCACCCCACTTGAAGGGTGATACGGGAAAAATGTCCATCTTATCTTTTGATGACATTTTTGGAGGCCAACACATAGAGACTCAAGACTTGGTCACCTCGAGAAAACAAGAACTTGCATGGAGGACCCGTTTTGAGCATAACTTAAAGCAATCTCGCGTGTGGAAGATTGCTTGGAGAATTTAAGGTTGAGGACTCACTGTTTTGGACCTTAATTAAGGGTATTTTGGACATTACACATGGTGTATTTACACACCATGGCCGCCCCTCTCATTAAGGGCAAAGTGGTCTTGTTATCTTCATTTGTAATATATTATAAATAGGCCCCCTTAGTCTTATTTTCACTAGATTTTGAAGGATGAAGAATTGAAAGACATAACTTCTCTCTTTTGAGAGTGTAACACCCTTAGTTGTAGGACTTGGAAAAGTCATCCTTAGCATAGGGCTTGGAAAAGCCAATATTGATCTTTGCTTGGAAACGGTAGATCTTGAGGCGAGTTCATTCCCTTGGTGGTCACCGTAAGAGTGTGGTTTTGATTGTTACATTTGATACAAAATCAAACCAACAACAACAAGAGCTTCAAGTAGGCTCGGATTTCAGTCCAACAACACAAGAACAAGAAGTTTAAGTTTCGGTTTTTCAGTCCAACAACACAAGAACAACAAGATAGATAACAATGCTAGTGAATCGAAAAGAGCCCCACACGGCTTCACTAGACTTTAAGATAACAAAATCAACAACAACAACAAGATAAAGAAAGATAGATAACTTGACATATAACATTCAAGAAATTAAGAACCCTAACATCAAGAGAGGACCCTAAGTCTAATGAATATAAATACCAAGTTCTTACGAGGACCAAGAGGCACTCAACGACCTCAAAACCCTTGTTTCTAGCCAAAGAGACAACACAAGTATCCCTCTACTTGTGAGATAATAGGGGCGGCTTCTAAGAGTGGAGAGAGAGAGAAATGTTTAGTGTTTTTAGGTTACAAAAATCAGCATTCAAAAACTAAGCAATAACTCTCTAACATGTTCTATTTATACTACAAACAAAAGGGGTAAAATGACCCATCCGCCCTTGCTTCTTGTGCCAACCTTGAAGAGTAGTTTATTACACATTAAGACCTCTCTTCACACATAAAAACGTTTAGGTCCTTGGTTGGTTCAATCACCAACTCACACACGGCCATTTGCATGAACAAAGCTTGGAGTTTTTGTAATTTCCGAGCTTGGCTTCGTGTGAAAGGCCGTGTACCTGTGGAGGCTGCCCCAACCGTATCATCCTCTCCATCTTGAGAGGAATTTGACCTCAAATTCAGCATTTGGTCATCTTCAACCGCATCCACGAGGGAGAGATCACCAACGTTGAAAGTGTTGTGCACTTGATATTCCGGTGGAAGGTCAATCTTGTAGGCGTTGTCATTGATTCTCTCAAGTACTTGGAAAGGACCATCACCCCTTGGCAGAAATTTGGACTTCCTTTGAGCTGGAAACCGATCCTTTCGAAGATGCACCCACACCCAATCTCTGGGTTCAAGCACAAGCCTTATTCTCCCTTTGTTTACCCTTTTTTCAACCTCTTGGTTCTTCTTTTCAAGCTTGATCCGCACCGTCTCATGCATTTTCTTCATTGCCTCGGCTCTTTTATTTCCATCTAAGCTGGTCATGAGATCACTAGACAAAGGAGTGAGATCTAAAGGGGTAAGGGGATTCAGGCCGTAAACACATTCAAAGGGAGTCATTCCCGTGCTCGAATGTATTACCCGGTTGTATGCAAATTCCACCAAGGGTAGGTGATCTTCCCATGAAGTCAGTTTACCTTTACCCATAGAACGTAGCATAGACCCTAAGGTTCTATTTACTACCTCCGTTTGGCCATCGGTTTGTGGGTGGCAAGACGTGGAGTAAAGTAACTTCGTTCCAAGCCTACCCCACATGGACTTCCAAAAGAGACTTAGGAACTTGGAGTCCCTATCGCTCACAATAGTCCTCGGTACCCCGTGAAGCTTTACAACATGTTCAACAAATAATGAAGCTACACTACGAGCATCCTCGGTTTTAGCACATGGAATAAAATGAGCCATTTTAGAGAATCTATCAACAATAACAAAAATGCTATCTCGGCCCTTTCTAGTCCTTGGCAGCCCCAAAACAAAATCCATCGAAATGTCCAACCAAGGTCTAAGGGGAGTAGGGAGTGGGGTGTATAATCCTTGAGGTAGGAGACGAGATTTCGCACTCCGGCAGGCCACGCATTGACTACAAATTTTAGTGACGTCTTTGCGCATTTTGGGCCAATAGAAGTTCTCCTCTAAGATTCCGAGGGTCTTGTCTACCCCAAAGTGCCCCATGAGGCCTCCGTCATGGGCCTCCCTCACAAATAATTCCCTCCAAGAACTAGAAGGAACACACAACCTCCTCCCTTTGAACAAATACCCATCGAACCGAGAGTAGGAGGAATGGTCATTCTCCTTAAGCCAACGGTCCCTTCTCCACTCTTCGCATTCCCTAAAAATAGGAGCAAAGGTAGGATCCTCGGGATACAACAACCGCAAGCTCTCAAAACCCATCAATTTCGAAGACAAGGTAGCAACAAGAACATGCTTCCTAGACAAAGCATCGGCAACAACATTTTCCTTTCCCCTTTTGTAATGAATTACATAAGGGAAAGTCTCGATGAACTCAATCCACTTAGCATGACGCCTATTCAACTTGTCTTGGCTCTTAAGGTGTTTCAACGACTCATGATCCGTTCGTATCACAAACTCCTTAGGCCACAAATAATGTTGCCAATTTCCCAAAGCTCTAACAAGGGCGTACAACTCCAAATCATAAGTTGAGTAATTAAGAGTTGCCCCTTTGAGCTTTTCACTGAAATAAGCAACGGGCTTACCTTCTTGCATCAAAACAGCCCCGATGCCAACCTTACTAGCATCACACTCTACTTCAAACATCTTATCAAAATCGGGCAATTGCAATAAAGGCGCCGAGACGAGCGTAGCTTTCAAGGCCTCAAAAGCCCTAGCCTGCTCATCACCCCATTTAAAGGGTCCGTCCTTTCTAATTACCTCGGTCAAGGGGGCTGATATGGAACTAAATCCTTTGACAAACCTCCTATAAAAGCTTGCCAACCCGTGGAAACTTCGGATTTCTCCAATAGTTTTAGGGGTCGGCCAACTTCGAATAGAGTCTATCTTGGAATCGTCCACTTCCACACCCCTTAAGCTCACGACAAAACCCAAGAATATAACCTTATCAACACCAAAAGAACACTTCTCCATGTTGGCATACAGCTTCTCCTTTCGGAGCACATCAAACACACATCTCAAATGCATTACATGATCATCAATAGATTTACTATACACCAACACATCATCAAAGTAAACCACCACAAACTTTCCAATATAAGGCTTCATTACATGATTCATTAGCCTCATAAAGGTGCTAGGAGCATTGGTAAGGCCGAAGGGCATGACCAGCCACTCATATAGACCAAATTTGGTCTTGAATGCGGTCTTCCACTCATCACCGGGTTGCATGCGAATTTGGTGATAGTCACTCCTAAGGTCCACTTTAGAAAACAAACAAGATCCGTGGAGCTCATCTAACATATCATCTAGTCTAGGGATTGGATGACGATACCTTATAGTGATTTTGTTGATGGCTCTATAATCGACGCACATGTGCCAAGTTCCGTCCTTCTTCGGTACCAAAAGCACCGGAACAGCACACGGACTCATGCTTTCCTTGATGTATCCCTTGTTGAGAAGCTCCTCAACTTGTCCTTCAAGCTCCTTAGTGTCCATGGGATTGCTCCTATAGGCCGGTTTGTTTGGAAGTTGTGAACCCGGCACCAAATCAATTTGGTGCTCAATTCCCCGAAGTGGGGGCAATCCTTGCGGAAGTTCTTGAGGAAATACATCTTCATACTCCTGCAACACACAAGAAATCAAAGGGGAAATGGAAGAATTAGTGGGGTTAGTATTAAAACAATGGGCCAAAAGTAACATCGGCTTGTTTTCATCATGGTCCACGAAGAGTTCTTTCCTCCTAGCCAACATCACTACGTTTTCCATCTCCCTTGTCGTTGGGACAGCCTCGGATGTCCCTACTTCCTCACCTACGACATTCCCCCCCTTTTCTCCCTTTTCGGATTCCTTCCCCTTTCCCTTCAACTCTCTCATCTTTTGATGCCACTCATTTACTTGGGAGGGTGAAAGAGGATGAAGTGTGACCTTTCGGCCATCCTTCTCAAGCGTATACCGGTTGGACCTCCCATCGTGTTTAGTAGACCTATCATATTGCCATGGTCTACCTAACAACAAGTGACATGCTTGCATTGGGATCACGTCACAAAGCACTTCATCGTGGTAGTTTCCCACCTTAAACCGAATCACACATTGCCTTGTGACCTTTAATTCACCACAATCGTTCAACCATTGTAGCTTGTAAGGACTAGTGTGTAGTGTAGTTGGTAGCTTCAAGAAATTTACCATAGCATGGCTCGCAACATTTGTACAACTACCACTATCAATCACCAAGGTGCACACACTCCCCTTTACAAGACACTTAGTATGGAATAGATTTTCCCTTTGACTCGGGTCATCTATCGCCTTACTAATCATGACACGTCTAACCACAAAGTTTGGAACCACACACTCCCCTTCTTGTGGATAGACATCTTCACTACCATCTACTTCATCATCATTCGGCCCATTTTCAGCTCCCTCTCCATCTTGAGGCTCGGCCTCATCCTCCCCCCTTTCGGAAACCACCTCCTCACCAAGGTAGTACACTTTCCCTTCTCGTAGGATCACATTGCGCCGGTTCGGACATTCATTGGCCTTATGCCCCCAACCTTGGCACTTGAAGCATTGGAACCCCTTTGGGTTGGGATATTTGTGAGCCTCCGGTTTCGGAGGGAATTTAGGGACTGTTTTGGACTCGGGCAGCTTCGTAGGGGCGGGTTGGTCCTTGTTTTTGGGCCAACCCGAGGGGGTTTGTACCCTTGCCTTGAAGGATGATCTCTCCTTAAGTTCCCTTTCAATCTCAAGGGCCGCTTGGAATATACCGTCAATGGTTTCAAACCGGTGAAGGGTCAAATGAGTGGAGATCTCTTTGTTCAACCCACACTTGAACCGGATGATGTCGTGACTGATTTGCTCCCCACGATGATCAAGTTTCAACATGAGTTGTTGGAACTCGTCAAAATAGGCCATCACACTCTTGCCTCCTTGCCGCAAGCCATATAATCTAGCAAGTAACTCATGACGATATCTCTCGGGAAGGTATCGTTGTCTCATCAAATACCTCAACCGATACCAAGGTGGTGGCTGCCCATCAACTAATTCATTACCAAATCGTTTAACATACTCCCACCAAGTGTTAGCATAGCCCTCGAGGTGAGCTATAGCGTAGCAACTCTTCTTTTCTTCCGAGATGTCATTAACTTGGAAAACTTTGTCACAAGCCGATTCCCAAGTTAAGTAGGTCTCGGGGTCACTTTCACCCTTAAAGATGGGTAGGCTCAACTTGATGGTGTTGATGCCTACGTCTCTCTCTTGGTGTCGGTTTCCCCTATCTCCATACCCCTGGTATCTCCTAGGTTCTCCTCGACCCCCTCTTAACTCCTCCTCCCTCATATAAGCATCATCAAAGGCTCCATCTCCTTCATACTCCTCTCTACCGTATCCTTCAAAGTGGGATGGTCGGCCTTGGCCATTTTGATTCGGAGGATTTGGAATTTGCGGTCTTTGGGTTAATGGAGCTTGGAATGGAGGGTTCGGATTTAGTGGAGGTACTTGGCGTCCAAATCCCTCTTGTGGAATTGGAGGGGCTTGGAAATGTAGTGGTCTAGTGGGGTCTCGGTTTGGAGGAAAATAAGTAGTTTGGCTTGCGGTATTTAGTGGAGCTTGGGGTGCATTTAGCATTTGGTGGACTGTTTCGGGGGTGATGGTTGCGGAGGAGGTCCTACATGACCATTGGTAGATACATGTAGAGGAGTAGAAGGACGAGAGTTCCTTTGACTCTCCACTTGTTCTAATCTCCCACTAATAGTCGACACTTCCCCCTTTATTGCTGCCAAGTCCCCTCTCACGGCCCCAAATTCCGAATTCAACCTTTCAAGTGTCCGGGTAACGGCCTCAAGAGTGACCCTCATAGAATCAAGGGCATTAGTATCCACATTATGAGACGTAGCTCCTTCCATTGTCAAGATATTATCCGCTTTAGTTCACCACAAGTTCGTGTTCCACAAGTGTTGTATAATTGGCTAGTAACCGTGAAATTTTTAAGGTATGAGTAAGCTCTTATCCGGAATGGATTCTTGTTTGAAGACTCAAAGAATTCTTGCCGGACTAGAGTCAAAAATCAGCAATTCATTCAAACGAATAAAAGCACTCAAATAATCGTTGACACGAACAAACGGTTCAAGGAACTAGTTGACAACCTAGTAGGAATGTACTAGTTTGTTAATTAGTTCTAGGACCAAGTAAGGGAAACCAAGGATCAACAATTAGCAACCAAAGAATATCCTAAGTTGAGCTTATAGTGACGTGGCAGCATGCAATGGTTCCACACGTTCTTCTTCTCTTTTTTTTTTTTTGTGTTAATATTCACACAACTTGTTATAGTTTGCAAAGTGTTTTGGTGGGAAAAATAAAATCTTGTAGTATTTCACCCTTTTCAAACTCAAGAAAGTGAGGTTTGGTTGACTAATCCCACAAAACAAGGCTCCTTGAATTAGGGAAAAGTGATTGACAAGACTAGAAGGTGATGGGTGCAAGTCTTTCACAACAACTTTATAGCTTGTCTTACAACTTGAGCACACAACAAGATGAACAAGATGAACAAGTTCAAAAGATGAACACCTCAACAAACTTCATCAACTTCTTTAGCACATAAACACACAACCACCGATTTTTTTTTCTTTTGGTTATCAACAACATACAACTTTCGGCCACTTCAAGTCACTACACAATGTTCAAGTTTTCAAGCTCAACTTTTGGATCTAGACACCTTAGTGTTGGTGAGAAAGAAACCAACACTAGAAACTCACTAAACAAGCAAAATAACACCTAGATCTAAACATACAACATCATTCTTGGTTTCAACTTTTAATGGACAGATTTTCAGAATTTCCTTTTGGTGTTGTTTGTTTAAGCCGTGAACTAGCCCAAGATGGGTTATGTTAGAACACAACCGGTCTCGCTTTGATACCAAATGATACAAAATCAAACCAACAACAACAAGAGCTTCAAGTAGGCTCGGATTTCAGTCCAACAACACAAGAACAACAAGTTTAAGTTTCGGTTTTTCAGTCCAACAACACAAGAACAACAAGATAGATAACAATGCTAGTGAATCGAAAAGAGCCCCACACGGCTTCACTAGACTTTAAGATAACAAAATCAACAACAACAACAAGATAAAGAAAGATAGATAACTTGACATATAACATTCAAGAAACTAAGAACCCTAACATCAAGAGAGGACCCTAAGTCTAATGAATATAAACACCAAGTTCTTACGAGGACCAAGAGGCACTCAACGACCTCAAAACCCTTGTTTCTAGCCAAAGAGACAACACAAGTATCCCTCTACTTGTGAGATAATAGGGGAGGCTTCTAAGAGTGGAGAGAGAGAGAAATGTTTAGTGTTTTTAGGTTACAAAAATCAGCATTCAAAAACTAAGCAATAACTCTCTAACATGTTCTATTTATACTACAAACAAAAGGGGTAAAATGACCCATCCGCCCTTGCTTCTTGTGCCAACCTTGAAGAGTAGTTTATTACACATTAAGACCTCTCTTCACACATAAAAACGTTTAGGTCCTTGGTTGGTTCAATCACCAACTCACACACGGCCATTTGCATGAACAAAGCTTGGAGTTTTTGTAATTCCCGAGCTTGGCTTCGTGTGAAAGGCCGTGTACCTGTGGAGGCTGCCCCAACCGTATCAACATTCATTAGGGGTTAGTGTTGAAATACACTTGGTTCTTAATCTTGTAATAATCTTGGTCTCACTATCTATCTTTATTTTTCTTGCAAATCGTGTATGTGTTGTGTAGTGGACTGTTTTGGGGTCTTCGTTGAATCCGAAACTTGTATTATTGTTGTTCATCTTGTTCATCACGTTTTGTAACTGTTTTGGTGTTAAAATATACTCTTGTATCTTGTATTCTTGTTGTTGGTAGCGAATCCGAGTGAGGTCTCCATCTTGGTCCTCGAATCCTTAAGATTAGTGGACTGATTTGGTGTTTGTTTCATGCTTCCCTTGTCAATCCCGTATCATTTGGTATCAAAGCATGGCTTGATATTGTTCCTACAAGATCAATCTTGGGCTTGCTTGTTAGAAAATTCAAAAAAAAAAAAAAAGGGAAGTGTTAAAAACTGAAAAAAAATCAAAAAGAAGCAAATCTGTCCATTTTGTGTTCTTGGCCGAAATTGTGTTATTGTTGTGTCTTGGCCGAGATTTTTACTTGTTTTGTTGTTTCTAGTGTTAGTTTTCTTCATCTCTAACACTCTTTAGTCTAAATCTAAGTTTGAGCTTACATTGTTGGTGTTGTATACGTGAACTTGGACTTGGCCGATTTGTTGTTGAACATTGTTGTGGTGGACTGTTTTGGCCTTGTGGCTTTCATCTTGTTGTTGTTATAAGCTTGGCCACGTGATATTGTTGTTAATTGGTGGATTGAGAACCATTTTGTTGAAGGTGTAGTTGTCTTGGCCAAGTGTTGGAGATATTGTTATTGTGGAATTTGGGAGTGGCCGTGTGAAAATTGTTGGTGTTCTTGGAGGTTATTGTTGTAGTTCTTGGTGTTGTTGTTGTTGTTCTTGATGTTCATCACCACCTTCATATATTGTTGAAGATAAAGTGAATGTTAAATCTAAAAAGTTGAAGGAAAAGGGTGTATTATTTGTTAGTCTTGAAAGACACTACAACCAACAAAGACCTATCAATCAAGTCTCAACCACTTTCCAACACTTTTCCATGATTTAAGGATCCATGTTTTAAGGAGAAGTACAATAAAGTCAAGTCTTGAAAACTTGAAATTGAAAAGGGCTCCAAGACTTGTTTGAATTTCCCTCCTTAAACAAATTCCACCAAAGTCCAAATTGAAAAATTGACCAAGACTTGAAATTGGACAACAAAAGTTGTGTGGGACCGAAACCAATACGTGACTGCCATGTCATCACTGCTACTGTTCACGCAATATTTCCGAGCTCAAAATTTTAGATTCTTAGTTTCATCTTATTGTTTCATTAGTTTCATGTCTTGATTCTAGAATTAATTAACAACTAGTAATCACCTACTTAGTTGTAGATTAATTATTGAATCCGTTTCTTCGTGTCTTCGTTGTTTGTGTGCTTTTCTCATTTTTAACTCGTAGTAACTTCTTTGTTTCAAGTTCGTAAGTGAATTTTATTTTTGTGTCTTGAGTCGATCAAACAAGAATCTATTCCGGCCACCAAGTAGAATTGACATCCTATTGACTACCGGAGTATAAACAACCTTTCAATATTTGCCGCTCCAATTGTGAGAATCACAAAGGTGAGTGAATACGAGTGTTAGTGAGAAGTTTTTACTACTAATCTTGTTTGTTCATTTTGTAGGTTTAAAAGGTGATATAAGGGGAATATGTCTTCAATAGACGGGGATTATTGTGACTACAACATGGGAGACTATGATTGTAGTGAAGGGTTTTATGGCTACGAAGTTGAGGAAGATTGCGGAGGCTATGAAAATAGCCATGATCGAGACTTGGGCAGATTTGAAAGTTACTGTTTTAAGGGAGAAAATGAGGTGAATGAAGTGCCTAGTGCTTATGGTAACTTTGGAGATGATGTAGGACCTCGTGATGGATCTTATGATGATGTTGGGGCATGTGAGGAGTCTTACACTTCTTACTCCGAACCTAGATTTGGTGTTAGGTATAACCCTTTTGTTTGCAAAGCTTATGAGAGCTATGATAAGGGTACACGTGAGGAGTATGAAGATCCATATTCTCCACCTTGTAGTACTTCTTATCAAAGTCGATATAGTGTGAATGGTTATACTAGCTCTGGTGGAGGTTGTCCAATGAGAAGAAGAGGGTATGCATCTCCAAAACTAAGGGGTACTCGTATGCCTTACAATGTAGATCCAAGAAGGAGTGTACACTCCGGAAAGGTGACCATGTGTGGGATACCGGGCTGCCTCATTGAGCTAAATGATAGGTACCATAGAAACTACATCGTTCCATCCATGGTTGACTACTTGGGGTTGTTTCATGAGCCTTTACTTGTTCCATACTTCTTGGACGGGTTTAAGGTTACTGAGAGGGTCAAGGTTGTCTTCTCCCAATTTGAATACCATGAGGAGGTGTGGTGCGATATTCTTTCATTGACATACGGTCATGTATGCTTAGGTGCCAATTGGTTTGCACAACATAGAGTTCCAAACGTGCAAAATTGGCCAAATATTATAAGAGACCAGTGGGGGAATCGCCTCATGACTTACTTGCTGCCTAAGCCACGAAGAGAAATGCCTACCTACTCCAATCCGAATTATTATGAGAGACAAAAGATTGAGAGGCGTAAGGGAGTACAGGGTGGTAATCCGAGAGTGGAAAAAGGAGAGGTTGTGTGGAGCAAAGTAAGAGGATTACCACCAAACTATGCTAACATTGGTTGTCCTTCTATTTCTAAGGACATTTGTGTAGGTACCAACATGGCAAGCGAAGAAGAACAATGCCAAAAGGAAGTTGCTGCCCAAACTTTTGGAGGACCTTCACACCATGACAAAGAAGAATCTACTCAAGGACTTCAAGGTAAAATGGCAAACTCTTACACTTTTGTACATGTGAATGATAATTGTGTGGCTAGTAGCCCATTGAGTGTGAGTTGTAGCTTGCCTATATGTGAGTGTATTGTTTCTTTTCCACTTGATGATGATGTACATGTTGTGAGTGTGGATACACTAGTTGATCCTATTGATGACCGAATAGACTCTTCTTGTAAGATCGATTTATGTCCACCTAGTGTTGAAACCATTATGTTGAATGAAAGTACGTTATCTTCTGAAATTTGTGTTGATCAACTTATGTGTGAAAATTACCCACCACTTGAGGATGTGTATTATGTAATTAATGAACCTCAAGTATGTGATGATGTTGAAAATGTTGATCAAAGTGAGAATGAACCCGAGAGCTCTTCTTGGGGTAATGTTGTGTTTGAAACATCCTTGAAACTTGATGTTGATCATTTAGAGAGTGAGGAACTTGCTTGTTCCAAATCTGTCCGTGAGGTAGATCACACTCTTTTTATGTATAATGTCTTGTTTGAAGATGATTTAAGCACTCCTAATGAACCTAGTGGTGAAAATGATGGTATAGCTTGCCTTGGAAGCTATAACCTATATGCTAACCCACTATGGTGTGACAACATTCCTCCTAGAGAGGGAAATCTCTTCTTGGAAGATGAGAGAACTCTTAAGGGTAAGGAATGTGTAGTTGCGGAAGCTACTTCTTCTTCTACTTTGTGTGATTTCATTATTGAGAGTACTCATGGTGATTATTGGGAAACTAATAGTGAGTACACATATGAGAGCACCTTAGTAGAAGCCGATTTGAGTGATACCTTTCTCTACTCTCTATTTGCTTTGGATGATATGTATGTTATTGTAGAAAGTATGTCATTTAGTTTGGGTGTAGACCACGGGAAAGGGAAGTGTTGTCGAGACCCGTGTCTATGGCCCCTTTTCCCATTTGACCCCGGTGCCAAATTTAGAAATGGTGATGCTGGTGCACCAAACTTGCTGCTTGGTCTACATGACAAGCAAAGTGGCACTCTTGATGTATCCTATAACCAAATCCTTTGTACATCTTTTATTGAGTTTTTAATATTCCTTTCAAAGGATTCTTGGTTATATTGCAAATATGTGCAACCTTGGCATGTTGAGATGATTTGTTATTCTAACCCTAACCCTCATGCCATGAGGAGTTTGCATTTGTTGGTCCTCTTTTCGGTTTTGCAAGGTTTGGATTCGAGGTCGAATCCTTTTCAAGAAGGGGAGGATGATACGGGACAAATGGCCATCTTATCTTTTGATGACATTTTTGGAGGCCAACACATAGAGACTCAAGACTTGGTCACCTCGAGAAAACAAGAACTTGCATGGAGGACCCGTTTTGAGTATAACTTAAAGCAATCTCGCGTGTGGAAGATTGCTTGGAGAATTTAAGGTTGAGGACTCACGGTTTTGGACCTTAATTAAGGGTATTTTGGACATTACACATGGTGTATTTACACACCATGGCCGCCCCTCTCATTAAGGGCAAAGTGGTCTTGTTATCTTCATTTGTAATATATTATAAATAGGCCCCCTTAGTCTTATTTTCACTAGATTTTGAAGGATGAAGAATTGAAAGACATAACTTCTCTCTTTTGAGAGTGTAACACCCTTAGTTGTAGGACTTGGAAAAGTCATCCTTAGCATAGGGCTTGGAAAAGCCAATATTGATCTTTGCTTGGAAATGGTAGATCTTGAGGCGAGTTCATTCCCTTGGTGGTCACCGTAAGAGTGTGGTTTTGATTGTTACATTCATTAGGGGTTAGTGTTGAAATACACTTGGTTCTTAATCTTGTAATAATCTTGGTCTCACTATCTATCTTTATTTTTCTTGCAAATCGTGTATGTCTTGTGTAGTGGACTGTTTTGGGGTCTTCGTTGAATCCGAAACTTGTATTATTGTTGTTCATCTTGTTCATCACATTTTGTAACTGTTTTGGTGTTAAAATATACTCTTGTATCTTGTATTCTTGTTGTTGGTAGCGAATCCGAGTGAGGTCTCCATCTTGGTCCTCGAATCCTTAAGATTAGTGGACTGATTTGGTGTTTGTTTCGTGCTTCCCTTGTCAATCCCGTATCAAAGGGTTGGTCTTTTCGAATGATCACGGTCAAAGGAGCGGCTATGGTGCTGAATCCTTTGACAAACCTTCTATAAAAACTAGCTAACCCATGGAAGTTTCTTACTTCGCTAATGGTTTGCCCCTGGCCAATTTTTGATAACATCTATCTTGGATTCATCCACTTCGACCCCTCTTGAACTAACAACAAAACCCAAGAAAACAAGTTCATTAACACCAAAAGAGCACTTCTCCAGATTTGCATACAACCTTTCCTTTCTAAAGACATTAAACACACTTTGTAAATGCATCACATGCTCATCAATTGACTAACTATAGACCAAGACATCATCAAAGTAAACAACAACAAACTTTCCAATAAATGGTTTCATCACATGATTCATTAGCCTCATGAAAGTACTTGGAGCATTTGTTAGGTCGAATGGCATAACCATTCATTCATAGAGACCAAATTTAGTCTTGAAGGCGGTTTTCCATTCATCACCGGGTTGCATTCTTATTTTGTGATAGACACTCCTTAAATCAATCTTGGAAAATAACCACGAACCATTCAATTATTCAAGCATATCATCTAACCGAGGGATAGGGTGACGATATTTTACCATAATCTTATTGATGGCTCGACAGTCCACACACATACGCTATGTTCCATCTTTCTTAGGCACCAGTAGCACCGGAACCACGCACAGACTCATGCTCTCCTTGATATACCCTTTGTTGAGGAGTTTCTCAACTTGACGCAGCAATTCTTTGGTGTCCGTAGGGTTGCTTCTGTAAGCCGACTTATTTGGCAGTTGTGAGCCCGACACAAAGTCAATTTGATGCTTAATTCCCCGAAGCGGGGGCAATCCTTGCGAAAGTTCTTTGGGAAATACATCTCCATAATCCTGCAACACACAAGAAATCAAAGGAGAAATAGAAGAATTAGTGGGCTTAGTATCAAAACAATGAGACAAAAGAAGCATAGGCATGTCCACATCATAATCCAAGAAGAGTTCCTTCTTTCTAGCCAACATCACCATGTTTTCTTGCCCATTTGACGTTGAGGAAGTCCCGGAAATCCCTACTGCCCCACCCACAGTTTTCCCCTCCTTTTCACCATTTTCGGGTTTCTTTCCCTTCTCCTTCAACTCCCTCATATTTTGAGGTAATTCATTCACTTGTGATGGCAAAATAGGATAAAGAGTGACCTTTCGAGCATCCTTCTCAAGTGAATATTGGTTGGTACTCCCATCATGTTTGGTAGACCTATCATATTGCCAAGGTCTACCTAACAACAAATGATATGCTTGCATTGGTATCACATCACAAGGCAATTCGTCATGGTAGTTCCCTACCTTAAACCGTATCACACATTGCCTCATGACCTTCAATTCACCGCATTCGTTCAACCATTGCAACTTGTAAGGGCTAGTATGAAGTGTAGTTGGTAATTTCAGAAAGTTCACCATAGAGACACTAACGACATTCGCACAACTACCACTATCAATCACAAAAGTGCACACATTTCCCTTTACAAGGCATTTAGTATGGAATAGATTTTCCCTTTGGGCTAGGGTCGTCTATTACCTTACTAATCATAGCGCGTCTAACTACAAAGTTTGGAACAACACACTCCCCTTCTTGTGGGTAAATAACTTCACCATCATCATCATCATCATCATCATCATCAAGTGGCCTATTTCCAGTTTCCTCTGCATCTTGAGGCTCGGCCTCATCCTCCTCTTTTTGAAGACCCACCTCCTTACCAAGGTAATACAATCTCCCTTCCCGCAGTATCACGTTACGTCGATTTGGACATTTATTTGATTTATGTCCCCAACCTTGGCACTTGAAACATTGGAATCCTTTTGGATTTGGATACTTGTGAACTTTTTGTTTTAGAGGAATTTTGTGGACTGTTTTGGGCTCGGGCAGCCTTGTAGTGGCGGGTTGGTCCTTGTTTTTGGGCCAACCCGAAGATGATTGAACCACGTCCTTGCTTCTAGGCCAACCCGAGATGGATTGGCCCCTTGCCTTGAGAGACGACCTCTCTTTAAGCTCCCTTTCAATCTCAAGAGCCGCTTGGAAAATACCTTCAACGATATCAAATTTGTGAAGTGTCAAATGAGTGGAGATCTCTTTGATCAACCCACACTTGAATCGGATGATGTCATGACTGATTTATTCCCCACGATGATCAAGCTTCAACATGATTTGTTGAAACTCATCATAATATGCCATCACACCTTTATTGCCTTGATGCAAGTTTACAATCTAGCAAGTAATTCATGGCGATAACTCTCGGGAAGGTACCGTTGCCTCATCAAGTACCTTAACCGAAACCAAGGTGGTGGCAGCCCATCAACTAATTCATCACCAAAACGGTTGACGTACTCCCACCAAGTGTTGGCATAACCCTCAAAATGAGCTATGGCATAACAACTTTTCTTTTCTTCCGAGATATCATTAACTTGAAAAACTTTGTCACAAGCTGATTCCCATGCTAAGTAGGCCTCGGGGTCACTTTCACCCTTAAAGATAGGTAAGCTCAATTTGATGGTATCAGCCTACGTCTCTTTCTTGGTGTCATTTCCCCTTTCTCCATACCCTTGGTACCTCCTTGGATCAACACGGCCCCTTCTTAGATCCTCCTCTCTCATGTAAGCATCATCAAAGGCTCCATATCCATCATACTCCTCTCTACCATGTTCCTCAAAGTGAGCTGGTCGGTTTTGGTGATTTGGAATCTGATTTGGAGGCATTGGAATTTGTGGAGGTGGTGGTCTTTGATTTGGTGGAGTTTGGTAAGGTACGTTCAGATTTTGTGGAGGTAATGGACGGCTACATCCTTCTTGTGGAATTGGAGGAGTTTGGGAATGGCGTGGTCTATTCGCTTCTTGGTTTGGAGGGAAAGTAGTGGTATGATTTGTGGCATTTAGTGGGCTAGAGATGGATTCATTATTTGGTGCAATGTTTTTGGTGAGATAGTTGTGGATGAAGTTCTTTCATGCCAACTTGAAGGAATATGATGAGGAGTGGATTGACGAGAGTTCCTTTGACTCTCCACTTGCTACAATCTCCCACTTATCATAGTCAAATCTCCCCTCATTGCCCCAACTTCCGTGTTCAACCTCTCTAAACTTCTGGTAATGGCCTCAAGTGTGGCCTTCATAGTGTCTTATTCAGTAGTACCCCCACTTTGGGATGTGCTTCCTTCCATGTCAAGGTGTTGCCTACACAATCAGCAAACAAGTTAGTGTTAAACCTCTCCTCACTCACACTCTCTCGGTTCACTCACACTTGAGCTCCACAAATGTTGTAGATTGGCTAGTAACCGTGAATCCTTAAGATATGAGTAAAGCTCTTGTCCGGAGTGGATTCTTGTTTGAAACTCAAAGAATTTTCGACGGACTGGAGTTAAGAAGTTACAACGTATTCAAACGAATAAAAGCACCCAACTAAACGTGGACATGAACAAGAGAATTCAAAAGGACTAATTGACAACCTAGTAGGAGTGTACTAGCATGTTAATTAGTTCTAGAACCAAGTAATGAAACTAAGAAGAATCAACAATTAGAAACTAGAAAACCTAAATTTAAGCTTATTAATGATGTGAACAGTAGCCAATGGGTGACGTGAACAGTAGCAAATGGGTGACGTGTGTAACATCCTGTATCTTGCTTGTACGTATTCTAATTATATGGAACCTGGTATGGTCATATGGTATAGGTAACGGATGAGATTTGTTATGCAATTATTAATGGTGTAGATGGAATTATAGAGGCTGCCCGTATAGTTTAATGTGATGCGACTAAGTTAACGTTAAGATAACTATTTAAACTTGGAATCGTAAGCTAGTATTTGAATCTAAAGTTTAAAGTGACCAAGTGCGTATAAGTTGAAGGTTAGATTAAAGGGATTAGAAGCTGAAAATGGAGCAAAATATTGAGGTGCTTGCTTGACTTATTTAAGCTAGTAGGTGAGTCACCTACTTAAGTTGTTTGAACCAAATTAATGGACCCATGGCTATGGATCAGATTTGGGTCTATGCTAATATACTCATTTGGGCCAAATTGAACAAAAGAGAAAGAAGATGGATAAGTGGCCCAACACACCAATCTGCCAAGGCCCAAATATAATTGAGCCCAACAAGAAATTATGCAAGTAGGTGCATCACCTACTTTGAAGTTTCAGCAGCTTGGACCCTTAAGTAGGTGCGTCACCTAGTTGGACCAATTTGACCAATTTTATGGTCCAAAATGCAGCTAAGGAGGTGGACAAGATAGGGCCTTTAAAAGGCCAAGTTGCTGGCCATTTTACTTCACTTTTAAGTCACAAAAAAGGAGTATATTTCAGCAAATCTCTCTACTCTCTAAAAAACAACAAGAGCAGCAGCCCTATTTTTCCTTCTAGGGTTCTTGAAGAAACCCTCCCCTTTGCAGCCCAAGGTAAGTGAAAAACACTTAAGGTTTTATTTAATTATCTCATGGGAGATTACGGAAACAAGTTATAAGTGTTTGACTATAAGTATATGGCTGATTATAGAACAAGCTGTTTGTTCACGTTTCCTTGTTATTGAGGAACTTTTTTTTCTTCTTCTTTGGTTTAAGTGTGAAGGAAAGTTCAAGCTCTTGAAGAGTTCAATTAAAAGAATAAGTTGCTGAATTGAGGTAAGGTGACTGCCCCATTTTGTTTTTCTTATATATGAATTTGAGAGGGGATTATGGATGTCTTGTTATTGAGAACTCAAGAGATGATGAGTTCAATAATTGATTGCTACAATAAAAGGGGTTTTGGACTGTTTTGTGGACTTTTTTGTATGTATATGTTATGGCCTGCCAGGTTGAAGTTGGATAAAGGTGTGATGAGTTTGTAATGAATTGTAAAAGAGAGATGTGGTGATGCACCACCGAACTAATGCTTGCTGCCCAATCTATTTTGTGTATTGTTTGGAATGTGTAATGACGTCGAGGTGGTTTTGGTGAACCTTATAAGAACCTATATGGTATGTGGGTGTAATTGGAGGAAAAAATGGGTTAAAATAACACCCTTGTTTGATAGAGTAATAGTTGCTGCCCGGTTACTGTTTTGGGTGAAATTAAGTATCTCAAATGTGTTGATTGGTTACTAATACTAGTTTACCATATATTCTATTGTAGATAAGTAATCTAAAAGGCGGGAAGTCAAGTCGGGTTAGTTTCGGAGTCAAATAACCAGGTATGTAAGGCATACTCTATTTCACACTCTTTGGCATGAAATCGTACAATTGTTCCATCAAGCAAGTTTCCAAGGTTATCCTATAACAAAGTGATAGATAATGGAAGCACATTACACTCCATTTATCCAATGACCTTGTTCCCATTCTCTAACGCATTAGAACACCTCAATACGTGCTTATTATTAAATCTGCGCGTCTATCTTCACTAGAAAATTTCAGGAGTTCTCCGTTTGTTCAAATAAGACCCATGTGTTATTTCAGATCCTAAACACCTTATTTGTGTGCCAACAGCTCCCTACCTCATTGTTGTTGCATTAAGTGTCTATTTACATGTCTCTTATTAGCGTATTACTGGTTCAAGGTACCATAATGTGATGACCACCAAGGTAACAATCTCAAAGGCTAATAAACTAAGTATTGCAAATCTGTAAAATGACGAGTGGCAGCTCAGGGGCACTTGCCTAGCATGGGCCGATCTCGATACCTTTATTTTTGGGTGGCAGCTCAGGGGCATAAGCCAAGCATGGGCCGATCCCAATCTTTATATATAGGTGGCAGCTCAGGGGCGTAAGCCTAGCATGGGCCAATCCTAATTTATCTATTTACCACTGATCAGCTGGTCATTTGCATTATATGGATTACAAAGATTATGAAGTATGAAGGTAAAACGAATAAAGAATGTAATGTACATTGTCCCACAAGTATTTATAAAGGTGGTCTACTAGTACTACTTATTCACTTGTATCGGATTTCTATTGAGCTTTTGTATCAAATGTGTTGCTACTTTCTTCCTTACATATTCAGTACATATTTTTGTACTGACGTCCCTCATGGGGGACCTGCATTTCATGTTGCAGGCAGAGGCACTTCAGCTCATACAACTCACTAGTTGGAGCGCAGGCTTTTCAGGGACTATTGGTGAGCTCTAGGTTGATTCGGGGCTTTCCGAGTCTGTTCCATATATTTTGGTATTGTACGGTAAGTCAAGAGTAGGGCGGGGGTTTGTCCTGACCCTAAGTCTATGTATCTTTTAGAGGATTTGTAGACTAATGTAAAGTTATGGTAGTGTCCTGATTTTAGACATGGTGGCCCCATCGGCCAAGTGTTGTACATATCAGTTTGGGCGTGCATGTGTAGTTATTTTCATCGATACATAATATCATGTTGTCAGAACATTTGGTTGTTATAGTTACATGCATAGGAAGTACAAGGTTATGAATTGGTTCTCTCGGACCTTTACGGCTACGGGTACCTGTCCGCCCCAACAGGATTTGAGGTGTGACAACGTGGCAGCATGCAATTGGTCTTGGTCCCACACAATTTAAGCACCAATTCTGAAATTTAAATCTTTACACAATTTAGAAAGGATGACAATTGGTCTTGGAGGGAAAACATAAATCTTGAAATAAGAAATGTACCTTGTCCCACAACACTAGGTTCTTGAAATAAGAAAAAGTACTTGTCCCACAACACAAGGTTCTTGAAATAAGAAAAGGTATCTTTTCACACAACACTAGGTTCTTGAAATAAGAAAAAGGTATCTTGTCACACAACACTAGGTTCTTGAAATAAGAAAAAGGTATCTTGTCACACAACACTAGGTTCTTGAAATAAGAAAAAAGTTGCTGAAAAGTAGAAGCTACGTCTAAGAAATGATGGGTTCAAGGCTTCTCACAACATGCTTTACAATTTTCAGCTTCAACTCTTGAATTTATATCACACTTTTTGGTTGTCTAAAGTTGTAAGAAAAGATGAACTTGATGAACACCACAACAACCTTCAAGAACTCAACAACAACTTCTTCAAAAATACAACACAACACCACCAATTGTTAACAACAAGTAACAACAAACAGCCAGCCACAAGGCACCACAACTATGGTCAATATTATAAGCTCAATCTTTAGATCTTGACACCTTTAGTGTTGGTGAGAAATAAACCAACACTAGAAACACTCTAGACAAGAAAAATCTTGGCCCATACAACAACACATCACAATTTTTGGCCAAGAACACAAAGGTAGCAGATTTGACTATTTCTAGAATTTTCAGATTTCAGTTTTTTTTTTTTTTGTAGTTTTCAAGTCTGAAGCCCAAGATTGATCTTGTTAGAACAAAATCAAAGATGGATTTGATACCAAATGATACACTACTAACTTGGAGCGTATCAAATCTGCCACAAAATCAGTCCAAACACACTACAATTCCGAGAGCTTGAAGATAACAACTCCAATATGTGAAGACAACAACAATCATGAAATTTTGAAGGAATACCAACACCAAAACAGTAGCTACACAAGGAGAACAAGAAGATAACAATAACATTAAACAATGGTTCAACAACACAAGATGATAGATTACAAAGAGTACAATGTTAACAACAAGAACAACAAATGGTAGTAACTATAGTGAATCGAAAATCAGCCCCACACGGCTTCACTAAGTTACTACGAAGTTTCAAGAGTACAAAATGAAAGATAGTAACTTGACACAAAGATATCTTAGAATCTATGAACCCTAACTTGAAGATAGGACCTGATACGGTTAGGACAGCCACACGGCCTTTCACACGAAGCCAAGCTCGGGAATTACAAAAACTCCAAGCTTTGTTCATGCAAATGGCCGTGTGTGAGTTGGTGATTGAACCAACCAAGGACTTAAACGTTTTTATGTGTGAAGAGGGGTCCTAATGTGTAGTAAACTACTCTCCAAGGTTGGCACAAGAAGCAAGGGCGGATGAGTCATTTTACCCCTTTCCTTTTGTAGTATAAATAGAAGATGTGAGAGAGTTATTAGATAGTTTTTGAAATCTGATTTTTGTAACCTAAAATATCACAACATTTCCTCTCTCTTCCACTCTTGGAGCCGCCTCCAACATCTCACAAGTAGAGGAATACTTGGGTTGTATCTTTGGCTAGAAACAAGGGTTTTGAGGTCTTTGAGTGCCTCTTGGTCCTTGTAAGAACTTGGTGTTTACATTCTCTAGACTTAGGGTCCTCTCTTGATGTTAGGGTTCTTAGTATCTTGAATGTTATATGTCAAGTTATCTATCTTTTCTTTATCTTGTTGTTGTTGTTGTTGTTAACTTTGTTATCTTTAAAGACTAGTGAAGCCGTGTGGGGCTACTTTCGATTCACTAGCATTCTTGTTCATCTATTTGCTCTCTTGTTGTGTGCTGAAAACTGAAAAATTGAACTTGTTATTCTTGTGTTGTTGGGCTGAAATCCGAACCTACTTGTAGCTCTTGGTGTTGTTGGTTTGATCTTGTATCATTTGGTATCAAAGCAAGACCGGTTGTGTTCCAACATAACCCATCTTGGGCTAGTTCACGGTCTAAACAAGCAATACCAAAGGGAAGTTCTGAAAAATCTGTCCATTAAAGGTTGAAAACCGAGAATGATGTTGCATGTCTAGACCTAGGCGTTATTTTGCTTGTTTAGTGAGTTTCTAGTGTTGGTTTCTTTCTCACCAACACTAAGGTGTCTAGATCCGAAAGTTGAGCTTGAAAACTTGAACATTGAGTAGTGACTTGAAGTGGCCGAAGGTTGTATGTTGTTGATGAGCAAAAGAAAAATCGGTGGTTATGTGTTATGTGCTAAAGAAGTTGATGAAGTTTGTTGAGGTGTTCATTTTTTTGAACTTGTTCATCTTGTTCATCTTGTTGTGTGCTCAAGTTGTAAGACAAGTTATAAAGTTGTTGTGAAAGACTTGCACCCCTCACCCTCTAGTCTTGTCAATCACTTTTCCCTAATTCAAGGAGCCTTGTTTTGTGGGATTGGTCAACCAAACACCACTTTCTTGAGTTTGAAAAGGTTGAAAGACTACAAGATTTTATTTTTCCCACCAAAACATTTTGCAAACTATAACAAGTTGTGTGAATATTAACACAAAACAAAAACAAAAAAAAAAAGATAAGAGGAAAGGGGGGAACCATTGCATGCTGCCACGTCACTATAAGCTCAACTTAGGATATTCTTTGGTTGCAAATTGTTGATCCTTGGTTTCCCTTAATTGGTCCTAGAACTAATTAACAAACTAGTACCTTCCTACTAGGTTGTCAACTAGTTCCTTGAACCGTTTGTTCGTGTCAACGATTATTTGAGTGCTTTTATTCGTTTGAATGAGTTGCTGATTTTTGATTCTAGTCCGGCAAGAATTCTTTGAGTCTTCAAACAAGAATCCATTCCGGATAAGAGCTCACTCATACCTTGAAAATTTCACGGTTACTAGCCAATTATACAACACTTGTGGAACACGAACTTGTGGTGAACTAAAGCGGATAATATCTTGACAATGGAAGGAGCTACGTCTCATAATGCGGATACTAATGCCCTTGATTCTATGAGGGTCACTCTTGAGGCCGTTACCCGGACACTTGAAAGGTTGAATTCTGAATTTGGGGCCGTGAGAGGGGACTTGGCAGCCATAAAGGGGGAAGTGTCGACTATTAGTGGGAGATTAGAACAAGTGGAGAGTCAAAGGAACTCTCGTCCTTCTACTCCTCTACACGTATCTACCAATGGTCATGATAGGACCTCCTCCGCAACCATCACCCCCGAAACAGTCCACCAAATGCTAAATGCACCCCAAGCTCCACTAAATACCGCAAGTCAAACTACCTATTTTCCTCCAAACCAAGACTCCACTAGACCACTACATTTCCAAGCCCCTCCAATTCCACAAGAGGGATTTGGACGACAAGTACCTCCACTAAATCCGAACCTTCCATTCCAAGCTCCATTAACCCAAAGACCGCAAATTCCAAATCCTCCGACTCAAAACGGCCAAGGCCGACCAGCCCACTTTGAAGGATACGGTAGAGGGGAGTATGAAGGAGATGGAGCCTTTGATGATGCTTATATGAGGGAGGAGGAGTTAAGAGGGGGTCGAGGAGAACCTAGGAGATACCGGGGGTATGGAGATAGGGGAAACCGACACCAAGAGAGAGACGTAGGCATCAACACCATCAAGTTGAGCCTACCCATCTTTAAGGGTGAAAGTGATCCCGAGGCCTACTTAACTTGGGAATCGGCTTGTGACAAAGTTTTCCAAGTTAATGACATCTCGGACGAAAAGAAGAGTTGCTACGCTATAGCTCACCTCGAGGGCTATGCTAACACTTGGTGGGAGTATGTTAAACGATTTGGTAATGAATTAGTCGATGGGCAGCCACCACCTTGGTTTCGGTTGAGGTATTTGATGAGACAACGATACCTTCCCGAGAGATATCGTCATGAGTTGCTTGCTAGGTTATATGGCTTGCGGCAAGGGGGCAAGAGTGTGATGGCCTATTTTGACGAGTTCCAACAACTCATGTTGAAACTTGATCATCGTGGGGAGCAAATCAGTCATGACATCATCCGGTTCAAGTGTGGGTTGAACAAAGAGATCTCCACTCATTTGACCCTTCATCGGTTTGAAACCATCGACGGTATATTCCAAGCGGCCCTAGAGATTGAAAGGGAACTTAAGGAGAGATCATCCTTCAAGGCAAGGGTACAAGCTCCCTCGGGTTGGCCCAAAAACAAGGACCAACCCGCCCCTACGAAGCTGCCCGAGTCCAAAACAGTCCACTACGAGTCCAAAACAGTCCCTAAATTCCCTCCGAAACCGGAGGCTCACAAATATCCCAACCCAAAGGGATTCCAATGCTTCAAGTGCCAAGGTTGGGGGCATAAGGCCAATGAATGTCCGAACCGGCGCAATGTGATCCTACGAGAAGGGAAAGTGTACTACCTTGGTGAGGAGGTGGTTTCCGAAAGGGGGGAGGATGAGGCCGAGCCTCAAGATGGAGAGGAAGCTGAAAATGGGCCGAATGATGATGAATTAGATGGTAGTGAAGATGCCTATCCACAAGAAGGGGAGTGTGTGGTTCCTAACTTTGTGGTTAGACGTGTCATGATTAGTAAGGCGATAGGTAACCCGAGTCAAAGGGAAAATCTATTCCATACTAAGTGTCTTGTAAAGGGGAGTGTGTGCACCTTGGTGATTGATAGTGGTAGTTGTACGAATGTTGCAAGCCAAGCTATGGTAAATTTCTTGAAGCTGCCAACTACACCACACACTAGTCCTTACAAGCTACAATGGTTGAACGATTGTGGTGAATTAAGGGTCGCAAGGCAATGTGTGATTCGGTTTAAGGTAGGAAACTACCACGATGAAGTGCTTTGTGACGTGATCCCAATGCAAGCATGTCACTTGTTGTTAGGTAGACCATGGCAATATGATAGGTCTACTAAACACGATGGGAGGTCCAACCGGTATACGCTTGAGAAGGATGGCCGAAAGGTCACACTTCACCCTCTTTCACCCTCCCAAGTACATGAGTGGCATCAAAAGATGAGAGAGTTAAAAGGAAAGGGAAAGGAAACCGGGAAAGGAGAAAAGGGGGGGGATGCCGTAGGTAAGGAAGTAGGGCCATCCGAATCTGTCCCAACCACAAAGGAGATGGAAAACGTAGTGATGTTGGCTAGGAGGAAAGAACTCTTCGTGGACCATGATGAAAACAAGCCGATGTTACTGTTGGCCCATTGTTTTAATACTAACCCCACTAATTCTTCCATTTCCCCTTTGATTTCTTGTGCGTTGCAGGAGTATGAAGATGTATTTCCTCAAGAACTTCCGCAAGGATTGCCCCCACTTCGGGGAATTGAGCACCAAATTGATTTGGTGCCGGGTTCACAACTTCCAAACAAACCGGCCTATAGGAGCAATCCCATGGACACTAAGGAGCTTGAGAGACAAGTTGAGGAGCTTCTCAACAAGGGATACATCAAGGAAAGCATGAGTCCGTGTGCTGTTCCGGTGCTTTTGGTACCAAAGAAGGACGGAACTTGGCGCATGTGCGTCGATTGTAGAGCCATCAACAAAATCACTATAAGGTATCGTCATCCAATTCCTAGACTAGATGATATGTTAGATGAGCTCCACGGATCTTGTTTGTTTTCTAAAGTGGACCTTAGGAGCGGCTATCACCAAATTCGCATGCAACCCGGGGATGAGTGGAAGACCGCATTCAAGACCAAATTCGGTCTATATGAGTGGCTGGTCATGCCCTTCGGCCTTACCAATGCTCCTAGCACATTTATGAGGCTAATGAATCATGTAATGAAGCCTTATATTGGAAAGTTTGTGGTGGTTTACTTTGATGATGTGTTGGTGTATAGTAAATCTATTAATGATCATGTAATGCATTTGAGATGTGTGTTTGATGTGCTCCGAAAGGAGAAGCTGTATGCCAACATGGAGAAGTGTTCTTTTGGTGTTGATAAAGTTATATTCTTGGGTTTTGTCGTGAGCTCACGGGGTGTGGAAGTGGACGATTCCAAGATAGACTCTATCCGAAGTTGGCCGACCCCTAAAACTATTGGAGAAATCCGAAGTTTCCACGGGTTGGCAAGCTTTTATAGGAGGTTTGTCAAAGGATTTAGTTCCATAGCAGCCCCCTTGACCGAGGTAATTAGAAAGGACGGACCCTTTAAATGGGGTGATGAGCAAGCTAGGGCTTTTGAGGCCGTGAAAGCTACGCTCATCTCGGCGCCTTTATTGCAATTGCCCGATTTTGATAAGATGTTTGAAATAGAGTGTGATGCTAGTAAAGTTGGTATCGGGGCTGTTTTGATGCAAGAAGGTAAGCCCGTTGCTTATTTCAGTGAAAAGCTCAAAGGGGCAACTCTTAATTACTCAACTTATGATTTGGAGTTGTACGCCCTTGTTAGAGCTTTGGGAAATTGGCAACATTATTTGTGGCCTAAGGAGTTTGTGATACGAACGGATCATGAGTCGTTGAAACACCTTAAGAGCCAAGACAAGTTGAATAGGCGTCATGCTAAGTGGATTGAGTTCATCGAGACTTTCCCTTATGTAATTCATTACAAAAGGGGAAAGGAAAATGTTGTTGCCGATGCCTTGTCTAGGAAGCATGTGCTTGTTGCTACCTTGTCTTCGAAATTGATGGGTTTTGAGAGCTTGCGGTTGTTGTATCCCGAGGATCCTACCTTTGCTCCTATTTTTAGGGAATGCGAAGAGTGGGGAAGGGACCGTTGGCTCAAGGAGAATAACCATTCCTCCTACTCTCGGTTCGATGGGTATTTGTTCAAAGGGAGGAGGTTGTGTGTTCCTTCTAGTTCTTGGAGGGAATTATTTGTAAGGGAGGCCCATGACGGAGGCCTCATGGGTCACTTTGGGATAGACAAGACCCTCGGAATCTTAGAGGAGAACTTCTATTGGCCCAAAATGCGCAAAGACGTCACTAAAATTTGTAGTCAATGCGTGGCCTGCCGGAGTGCGAAATCTCGTCTCTTACCCCAAGGATTATACACCCCACTCCCTACTCCCCTTAGGCCTTGGTTGGACATCTCGATGGATTTTGTTTTGGGGCTGCCAAGGACTAGAAAGGGCCGAGATAGCATTTTTGTTATTGTTGATAGATTCTCTAAAATGGCTCATTTTATTCCATGTACTAAAACCGAGGATGCTAGTAGTGTAGCTTCATTATTTGTTGAACATGTTGTCAAGCTTCACGGGGTACCGAGGACTATTGTGAGCGATAGGGACTCCAAGTTCCTAAGTCTCTTTTGGAAGTCCATGTGGGGTAGGCTTGGAACGAAGTTACTTTTCTCCACGTCTTGCCACCCACAAACCGATGGCCAAACGGAGGTAGTAAATAGAACCTTAGGGTCTATGCTACGTTCTATGGTTAAAGGTAAACTGACTTCATGGGAAGATCACCTACCCTTAGTGGAATTTGCCTACAACCGGGTAATACATTCGAGCACGGGAATGACTCCCTTTGAATGTGTTTACGGCCTGAATCCCCTTACCCCTTTAGATCTCACTCCTTTGTCTAGTGATCTCATGACCAGCTTAGATGGAAGCAAAAGAGCCGAGGCAATGAAGAAAATGCATGAGACGGTGCGGATCAAGCTTGAAAAGAAGAATCAAGAGATTGCCAAAAGGGCAAACAAAGGGAGAAGAAGGCTTGTGCTTGAACCCGGAGATTGGGTGTGGGTGCATCTTCGAAAAGACCGGTTTCCAGCTCATAGGAAGTCCAAATTGCTGCCAAGGGGTGATGGTCCTTTCCAAGTACTTGAGAGGATCAATGACAACGCCTACAAGATTGACCTTCCACCGGAATATCAAGTGCACAACACTTTCAACGTTGGTGATCTCTCCCTCGTGGATGCGGTTGAAGATGACCAAATGCTGAATTTGAGGCCAAATTCCTCTCAAGATGGAGAGGATGATACGGTTAGGACAGCCACACGGCCTTTCACACGAAGCCAAGCTCGGGAATTACAAAAACTCCAAGCTTTGTTCATGCAAATGGCCGTGTGTGAGTTGGTGATTGAACCAACCAAGGACTTAAACGTTTTTATGTGTGAAGAGGGGTCCTAATGTGTAGTAAACTACTCTCCAAGGTTGGCACAAGAAGCAAGGGCGGATGAGTCATTTTACCCCTTTCCTTTTGTAGTATAAATAGAAGATGTGAGAGAGTTATTAGATAGTTTTTGAAATCTGATTTTTGTAACCTAAAATATCACAACATTTCCTCTCTCTTCCACTCTTGGAGCCGCCTCCAACATCTCACAAGTAGAGGAATACTTGGGTTGTATCTTTGGCTAGAAACAAGGGTTTTGAGGTCTTTGAGTGCCTCTTGGTCCTTGTAAGAACTTGGTGTTTACATTCTCTAGACTTAGGGTCCTCTCTTGATGTTAGGGTTCTTAGTATCTTGAATGTTATATGTCAAGTTATCTATCTTTTCTTTATCTTGTTGTTGTTGTTGTTGTTAACTTTGTTATCTTTAAAGACTAGTGAAGCCGTGTGGGGCTACTTTCGATTCACTAGCATTCTTGTTCATCTATTTGCTCTCTTGTTGTGTGCTGAAAACTGAAAAATTGAACTTGTTATTCTTGTGTTGTTGGGCTGAAATCCGAACCTACTTGTAGCTCTTGGTGTTGTTGGTTTGATCTTGTATCAGGACCCTAAGACCAAAAGATTTCAGTACCAAGTTCTTACTTAGACCAAGAGGAACTCATGAACCTCAAGATCTCAAGTTTCTAGCCAAGAAACAACACAAGTGTAACTACACTTGTTGGACAGATTTCAGGTTCTACTCTCAAGAACAAGAGAGAGAGAAATATTCAATGTTACAAGACTTGTTGTTGTGAAATATGAAGAATGAACTAAGTGCTGAAAATAACCTTAATAGCATCTATTTATATTACACACAAAATGAAGGACAAATGACCTTCCTACCCTTCAGTCATGGGGTGCCTTTAGAGTGTAATTTATTACACGTCAAGGCTCATTTTCACACTTAAAAACGTTGAAGATCTTTGGTGGATCAAGTACCAACTCACACGCAGCCATTTGCATGAACATGGCTTGTAGTTTTTGTAACTCCCGAGCTTGGCTTCGTGTGAATGGTCGAGAACGTATTGGACAGCTTTGTACACCCGTATCATTTCCCACCCTAAGATGGTACCGGGATCAAATGGGTGGAGTAACCAAGGACTTAGGCCTCGGCCACTCTCACTTTCCCCTAAGGTGTTGTCTTCAAAATTAGGCATACCCTCTATATCCCTGTGGAAAATATCATAAGCACAAAGAGGATAAAGAAAGGCGTCACACGAGTCAACTCTAACTATGATCTCCTTATTCATGTACTCACTAGTTTCAAGTCCAACAACACTAGTAGGCTTAACATAGAAAACACATAAAGAGGAAGTAGATGGAATTTCTAAGCATGCAACATTTTCTCTTTCAAGAGAGTAGTCCCTACATAGACATAAACTATCATGTGCAGCAAAGGGATCACAAGCAAAACCATTTTTACCAAGACAATCACAATTCTGGTTTCCTAAACAATTAAGCACGTCAAGGTCATTTCCACCCGATTGATCATTGTCCACAACCTCACTAGTTGTTGGCAACTCATATACCAATGTAGACCCACCTTGGTTTTCACAAGGGTCAACTAGTGTGTGAATACTCTCGTCTCTTGGTAATGGAACCTTAGTCAAGTTATAAGTGCTAGCACTAGATGGACACAAATCATTCTCATGAGGAGAATCAATTTCGTCATCTAAAGGATCAACTAGTGCTTGCGTACCTACAACAAGAGTTTGGTCCTCATGTGGCCTAACAATACCGAGAGTATCACAAAAAGGAGACTCGAGCACCTCTACCCTAGGCAAAGTCGCAACTACACCTACTTGGCTCCTACTAGCCACAACACAATATTCTAAGTTCATAGAAGTGTAGGGGATAACGTTTTTACCTCGTAACTCACGTGAGCTACGGCCTTCCTCTTGATGTGTGTCCGAGCAGCCCACTTGCTCCCTTTGACCTACCATATGATCCAACCTTTCATTTACCATAGCTAGGTCTCGGGACATAGTGTCAAGGTGTAACATCCCGTATCTTGCTTGTACTTATTCTAATTATATGGAACCTGGTATGGTCATATGGTATAGGTAACGGATGAGATTTGTTATGCAATTATTAATGGTGTAGATGGAATTATAGAGGCTGCCCGTATAGTTTAGTGTGATGCGACTAAGTTAACGTTAAGATAACTATTTAAACTTGGAATCGTAATCTAGTATTTGAATCTAAAGTTTAAAGTGACCAAGTGTGTATAAGTTGAAGGTTAGACTAAAGGGATTAGAAGCTGAAAATGGAGCAAAATATTAAGGTGCTTGCTTGACTTATTTAAGCTAGTAGGTGAGTCACCTACTTAAGTTATTTGAACCAAATTAATGGACCCATGGCTATGGATCAGATTTGGGTCTATGCTAATATACTCATTTGGGCCAAATTGAACAAAAAAAGAAAGAAAATGGATAAGTGACCCAACACACCAATCTGCCAAGGCCCAAATATAATTGAGCCCAACAAGAAATTATGCAAGTAGGTGCATCACCTACTTTGAAGTTTCAGCAGCTTGGACCCTTAAGTAGGTGCATCACCTACTTGGACCAATTTGACCAATTTTATGGTACAAAATGCAGCTAAGGAGGTGGACAAGATAGGGCCTTTAAAAGGCCAAGTTGCTGGCCATTTTACTTCACTTTTAAGTCACAAAAAAGGAGTATATTTCAGCAAATCTCTCTACTCTCTCAAAAACAACAAGAGCAACAACCCTATTTTTCCTTCTAGGGTTCTTGAAGAAACCCTCCCCTTTGCAGCCCAAGGTAAGTGAAAAACACTTAAGGTTTTGTTTAATTATCTCATGGGAGATTACGGAAACAAGTTATAAGTGTTTGACTATGATACGAAATCAAACCAACAACACCAAGAGCTTCAAGTAGGCTCGGATTTCAGTCCAACAACACAAGAACAACAAGTTTAAGTTTCGGTTTTTCAGTCCAACAACACAAGAACAACAAGATAGATAACAATGCTAGTGAATCGAAAAGAGCCCCACACGGCTTCACTAGACTTTAAGATAACAAAATCAACAACAACAACAAGATAAAGAAAGATAGATAACTTGACATATAACATTCAAGAAACTAAGAACCCTAACATCAAGAGAGGACCCTAAGTCTAATGAATATAAACACCAAGTTCTTACGAGGACCAAGAGGCACTCAACGACCTCAAAACCCTTGTTTCTAGCCAAAGAGACAACACAAGTATCCCTCTACTTGTGAGATAATAGGGACGGCTTCTAAGAGTGGAAGAGAGAGCCGAAATGTTTAGTGTTTTTAGGTTACAAAATCAGCATTCAAAAACTAAGGAATAACTCTCTAACATGTTCTATTTATACTACAAACAAAAGGGGTAAAATGACCCATCCGCCCTTGCTTCTTGTGCCAACCTTGGAGAGTAGTTTATTACACATTAAGACCTCTCTTCACACATAAAAACGTTTAGGTCCTTGGTTGGTTCAATCACCAACTCACACACGGCCATTTGCATGAACAAAGCTTGGAGTTTTTGTAATTCCCGAGCTTGGCTTCGTGTGAAAGGCCGTGTACCTGTGGAGGCTGCCCCAACCGTATCATCCTCTCCATCTTGAGAGGAATTTGACCTCAAATTCAGCATTTGGTCATCTTCAACCGCATCCACGAGGGAGAGATCACCAACGTTGAAAGTGTTGTGCACTTGATATTCCTGTGGAAGGTCAATCTTGTAGGCGTTGTCATTGATTCTCTCAAGTACTTGGAAAGGACCATCACCCCTTGGCAGCAATTTGGACTTCCTTTGAGCTGGAAACCGATCCTTTCGAAGATGCACCCACACCCAATCTCCGGGTTCAAGCACAAGCCTTCTTCTCCCTTTGTTTACCCTTTTTGCAACCTCTTGGTTCTTCTTTTCAAGCTTGATCCGCACCGTCTCATGCATTTTCTTCATTGCCTCGGCTCTTTTATTTCCATCTAAGCTGGTCATGAGATCACTAGACAAAGGAGTGAGATCTAAAGGGGTAAGGGGATTCAGGCCGTAAACACATTCAAAGGGAGTCATTCCCGTGCTCAAATGTATTACCCGGTTGTATGCAAATTCCACCAAGGGTAGGTGATCTTCCCATGAAGTCAGTTTACCTTTAACCATAGAACGTAGCATAGACCCTAAGGTTCTATTTACTACCTCCATTTGGCCATCGGTTTGTGGGTGGCAAGACGTGGAGAAAAGTAACTTCGTTCCAAGCCTACCCCAAATGGACTTCCAAAAGAGACTTAGGAACTTGGAGTCCCTATCGCTCACAATAGTCCTCGGTACCCCGTGAAGCTTTACAACATGTTCAACAAATAATGAAGCTACACTACGAGCATCCTCGGTTTTAAGCACATGGAATAAAATGAGCCATTTTAGAGAATCTATCAACAATAACAAAAATGCTATCTCGGCCCTTTCTAGTCCTTGGCAGCCCCAAAACAAAATCCATCGAAATGTCCAACCAAGGTCTAAGGGGAGTAGGGAGTGCGGTGTATAATCCTTGAGGTAGGAGACGAGATTTCGCACTCCGGCAGGCCACGCATTGACTACAAATTTTAGTGACGTCTTTGCGCATTTTGGGCCAATAGAAGTTCTCCTCTAAGATTCCGAGGGTCTTGTCTACCCCAAAGTGCCCCATGAGGCCTCCGTCATGGGCCTCCCTCACAAATAATTCCCTCCAAGAACTAGAAGGAACACACAACCTCCTCCCTTTGAACAAATACCCATCGAACCGAGAGTAGGAGGAATGGTCATTCTCCTTAAGCCAACGGTCCCTTCCCCACTCTTCGCATTCCCTAAAAATAGGAGCAAAGGTAGGATCCTCGGGATACAACAACCGCAAGCTCTCAAAACCCATCAATTTCGAAGACAAGGTAGCAACAAGCACATGCTTCCTAGACAAGGCATCGGCAACAACATTTTCCTTTCCTCTTTTGTAATGAATTACATAAGGGAAAGTCTCGATGAACTCAACCCACTTAGCATGACGCCTATTCAACTTGTCTTGGCTCTTAAGGTGTTTCAACGACTCATGATCCGTTCGTATCACAAACTCCTTAGGCCACAAATAATGTTGCCAATTTCCCAAAGCTCTGACAAGGGCGTACAACTCCAAATCATAAGTTGAGTAATTAAGAGTTGCCCCTTTGAGCTTTTCACTGAAATAAGCAACGGGCTTACCTTCTTGCATCAAAACAGCCCCGATGCCAACCTTACTAGCATCACACTCTACTTCAAACATCTTATCAAAATCGGGCAATTGCAATAAAGGCGCCGAGATGAGCGTAGCTTTCAAGGCCTCAAAAGCCCTAGCCTGCTCATCACCCCATTTAAAAGGTCCGTCCTTTCTAATTACCTCGGTCAAGGGGGCTGCTATGGAACTAAATCCTTTGACAAACCTCCTATAAAAGCTTGCCAACCCATGTAAACTTCGGATTTCTCCAATAGTTTTAGGGGTCGGCCAACTTCGAATAGAGTCTATCTTGGAATCGTCCACTTCCACAGCCCTTGAGCTCACGACAAAACCCAAGAATATAACCTTATCAACACCAAAAGAACACTTCTCCATGTTGGCATACAGCTTCTCCTTTCGGAGCACATCAAACACACATCTCAAATTCATTACATGATCATCAATAGATTTACTATACACCAACACATCATCAAAGTAAACCACCACAAACTTTCCAATATAAGGCTTCATTACATGATTCATTAGCCTCATAAAGGTGCTAGGAGCATTGGTAAGGCCGAAGGGCATGACCAGCCACTCATATAGACTGAATTTGGTCTTGAATGCGGTCTTCCACTCATCACCGGGTTGCATGCGAATTTGGTGATAGCCACTCCTAAGGTCCACTTTAGAAAACAAACAAGATCCGTGGAGCTCATCTAACATATCATCTAGTCTAGGGATTGGATGACGATACCTTATAGTGATTTTGTTGATGGCTCTACAATCGACGCACATGCGCCAAGTTCCGTCCTTCTTCGGTACCAAAAGCACCGGAACAGCACACGGACTCATGCTTTCCTTGATGTATCCCTTGTTGAGAAGCTCCTCAACTTGTCTTTCAAGCTCCTTAGTGTCCATGGGATTGCTCCTATAGGCCGGTTTGTTTGGAAGTTGTGAACCCGGCACCAAATCAATTTGGTGCTCAATTCCCCGAAGTGGGGGCAATCCTTGCGGAAGTTCTTGAGGAAATACATCTTCATACTCCTGCAACACACAAGAAATCAAAGGGGAAATGGAAGAATTAGTGGGGTTAGTATTAAAACAATGGGCCAAAAGTAACATCGGCTTGTTTTCATCATGGTCCACGAAGAGTTCTTTCCTCCTAGCCAACATCACTACGTTTTCCATCTCCCTTGTCGTTGGGACAGCCTCGGATGTCCCTACTTCCTCACCTACGGCATTCCCCCCCTTTTCTCCCTTTCCGGATTCCTTCCCCTTTCCCTTCAACTCTCTCATCTTTTGATGCCACTCATTTACTTGGGAGGGTGAAAGAGGATGAAGTGTGACCTTTCGGCCATCCTTCTCAAGCGTATACCGGTTGGACCTCCCATCATGTTTGGTAGACCTATCATATTGCCATGGTCTACCTAACAATAAGTGACATGCTTGCATTGGGATCACGTCACAAAGCACTTCATCGTGGTAGTTTCCCACCTTAAACCGAATCACACATTGCCTTGTGACCTTTAATTCACCACAATCGTTCAACCATTGTAGCTTGTAAGGACTAGTGTGTAGTGTAGTTGGTAGCTTCAAGAAATTTACCATAGCATGGCTCGCAACATTTGTACAACTACCACTATCAATCACCAAGGTGCACACACTCCCCTTTACAAGACACTTAGTATGGAATAGATTTTCCCTTTGACTCGGGTCATCTATCGCCTTACTAATCATGACACGTCTAACCACAAAGTTTGGAACCACACACTCCCCTTCTTGTGGATCTATCTTCACTATCATCTAATTCATCATCAAAGGCTCCATCTCCTTCATACTCCTCTCTACCGTATCCTTCAAAGTGGGCTGGTCGGCCTTGGCCGTTTTGATTCGGAGGATTTGGAATTTACGGTCTTTGGGTTAATGGAGCTTGGAATGGAGGGTTCGGATTTAGTGGAGGTACTTGGCGTCCAAATCCCTCTTGTGGAATTGGAGGGGCTTGGAAATGTAGTGGTCTAGTGGGGTCTCGGTTTGGAGGAAAATAGGTAGTTTGGCTTGCGGTATTTAGTGGAGCTTGGGGTGCATTTAGCATTTGGTGGACTGTTTCGGGGGTGATGGTTGCGGAGGAGGTCCTATCATGACCATTGGTAGATACATGTAGAGGAGTAGAAGGACGAGAGTTCCTTTGACTCTCCACTTGTTCTAATCTCCCACTAATAGTCGACACTTCCCCCTTTATTGCTGCCAAGTACCCTCTCACGGCCCCAAATTCCGAATTCAACCTTTCAAGTGTCCGGGTAACGGCCTCAAGAGTGACCCTCATAGAATCAAGGGCATTAGTATCCACATTATGAGACGTAGCTCCTTCCATTGTCAAGATATTATCCGCTTTAGTTCACCACAAGTTCGTGTTCCACAAGTGTTGTATAATTGGCTAGTAACCGTGAAATTTTTAAGGTATGAGTAAGCTCTTATCCGGAATGGATTCTTGTTTGAAGACTCAAAGAATTCTTGCCGGACTAGAGTCAAAAATCAGCAATTCATTCAAACGAATAAAAGCACTCAAATAATCGTTGACACGAACAAACGGTTCAAGGAACTAGTTGACAACCTAGTAGGAATGTACTAGTTTGTTAATTAGTTCTAGGACCAAGTAAGGGAAACCAAGGATCAACAATTAGCAACCAAAGAATATCCTAAGTTGAGCTTATAGTGACGTGGCAGCATGCAATGGTTCCACACGTTCTTCTTCTCTTTTTTTTTTTTTTTTTTTGTGTTAATATTCACACAACTTGTTATAGTTTGCAAAGTGTTTTGGTGGGAAAAATAAAATCTTGTAGTATTTCACCCTTTTCAAACTCAAGAAAGTGAGGTTTGGTTGACTAATCCCACAAAACAAGGCTCCTTGAATTAGGAAAAAGTGATTGACAAGACTAGAAGGTGATGGGTGCAAGTCTTTCACAACAACTTTATAGCTTGTCTTACAACTTGAGCACACAACAAGATGAACAAGATGAACAAGTTCAAAAGATGAACACCTCAACAAACTTCATCAACTTCTTTAGCACATAAACACACAACCACCGATTTTTCTTTTGGTTATCAACAACATACAACTTTCGGCCACTTCAAGTCACTACACAATGTTCAAGTTTTCAAGCTCAACTTTTGGATCTAGACACCTTAGTGTTGGTGAGAAAGAAACCAACACTAGAAACTCACTAAACAAGCAAAATAACACCTAGATCTAAACATACAACATCATTCTTGGTTTCAACTTTTAATGGACAGATTTTCAGAATTTCTTTTTGGTGTTGTTTGTTTAAGCCGTGAACTAGCCCAAGATGGGTTATGTTGGAACACAACCGGTCTCGCTTTGATACCAAATGATACGAAATCAAACCAACAACACCAAGAGCTTCAAGTAGGCTCGGATTTCAGTCCAACAACACAAGAACAACAAGTTTAAGTTTCGGTTTTTCTGTCCAACAACACAAGAACAGCAAGATAGATAACAATGCTAGTGAATCGAAAAGAGCCCCACACGGCTTCACTAGACTTTAAGATAACAAAATCAACAACAACAACAAGATAAAGAAAGATAGATAACTTGACATATAACATTCAAGAAACTAAGAACCCTAACATCAAGAGAGGACCCTAAGTCTAATGAATATAAACACCAAGTTCTTACGAGGACCAAGAGGCACTCAACGACCTCAAAACCCTTGTTTCTAGCCAAAGAGACAACACAAGTATCCCTCTACTTGTGAGATAATAGGGACGGCTTCTAAGAGTGGAAGAGAGAGCCGAAATGTTTAGTGTTTTTAGGTTACAAAATCAGCATTCAAAAACTAAGGAATAACTCTCTAACATGTTCTATTTATACTACAAACAAAAGGGGTAAAATGACCCATCCGCCCTTGCTTCTTGTGCCAACCTTGGAGAGTAGTTTATTACACATTAAGACCTCTCTTCACACATAAAAACGTTTAGGTCCTTGGTTGGTTCAATCACCAACTCACACACGGTCATTTGCATGAACAAAGCTTGGAGTTTTTGTAATTCCCGAGCTTGGCTTCGTGTGAAAGGTCGTGTACCTGTGGAGGCTGCCCCAACCGTATCAGACTAGTATATGGCTGATTATAGAACAAGCTGTTTGTTCATGTTTCCTTGTTATTGAGGAACTTTTTTTCTTCTTCTTTGGTTTAAGTGTGAAGGAAAGTTCAAGCTCTTGAAGAGTTCAATTAAAAGAATAAGTTGTTGAATTGAGGTAAGGTGACTGTCCCATTTTATTTTTCTTTATATGTGAATTTGAGAGGGGATTATGGATGTCTTGTTATTGAGAACTCAAGAGATGAAGAGTTCAATAATTGATTGCTACAATAAAAGTGGTTTGGGACTGTTTTGTGGACTGTTTTGTATGTGTATGTTATGGGCTGCCAGGTTGAAGTTCGATAAAGGTGTGATGAGTTTGTAATGAATTATAGAAGAAAGATGTGGTGATACACCACCGAACTAATGCTTGCTATCCAATCTATTTTGCGTATTGTTTGGAATGTGTAATAAAGTCGAGGTGGTTTTGGTGAACCTTATAAGAACCTATATGGTATGTGGGTGTAATTGGAGGAAAGAAAAAGGGTTAAAATAACACCCTTGTTTGATAGAGTAATAGTTGCTGCCCGGTTACTGTTTTGGGTGAAATTAAGTACCTCAAATGTGTTTATTGGTTACTAATACTAGTTTACCATATATTCTATTGTAGATAAGTAATCTAAGAGGCAAGAAGTCAAGCCGGGCTAGTTTCGGAGTCAAATAACCAGGTATGTAAGGCATACTTATTTCATACTCTTTGGCATGAAGTCGTACCATTGTTCCCTCAAGCAAGTTTCTGAGGTTATCCTATAACAAAGTGATACATAATGGTAGCATATTAAACTCCATGTATCCAATGACCTTGTTCCCACTCTCTAACGCATTAGAACACCTCAATACGTGCTTATTATTAAATTGCGCGTCTGTCTTCACTAGAAAATTTCAGGAGTTCTCCGTTTGTTCAAATAAGACCCATGTGTTATTTCAGCTCCTAAACACTTTATTTGTATGCCAACAGCTCCCTACCTCATTGTTGTTGCATTAAGTGTCTATTTACATGTCTCTTATTAGCGTATTACTGGTTCAAGGTACCATAATGTGATGACCACCGAAGTAACAATCTCAAAGGCTAAATAAACTAAGTAATGCAAATCTGTAAAATGATGAGTGGCAGCTCAGGGGCACTTGCCTAGCATGGGCCGATCTCGATACCTTTATTTGTGGGTGGCAGCTCAGGGGCATAAGCCTAGCATGGGCCGATCCCAATCTTTATATAGGTGGTAGCTCAGGGGCGTAAGCCTAGCATGGGCCGATCCTAATTTATCTTTTTACCACTGATCAGCTGGTCATTTGCATTATATGGATTACAAAGATTATGAAGTAAGAAGGTAAAATGAAGAACGAATGTAATGTACATTGTCCCACAAGTATTTATAAAGGTGGTCTACTAGTACTCCTTATACACTTGTATCGGATTTCTATTGAGCTTTTGTATCAAGTGTGTTGCTACTTTCTGCCTTACACATTCAGTACATATTTTCGTACTGACGTCCCTCACGGGGGACCTACATTTCATGCTGCAGGCAGAGGCACTTCAGCTCATACAACTCACTAGTAGAAGCACAGGTTGTTCAAGGACTATTGGTGAGCTCCAGGTTGATTCGGGGCTTTTCGAGTCTGCTCCATATATTTTGGTATTGTACAGTAAGTCAAGAGTAGGGCGGGGGTTTGTCCCGACCCTGACTAAGTCTATGTATCTTCTAGAGGCTTTGTAGACTAATGTAAAGTTATGGTAGTGTCCTATTTTTAGACATGGTGGCCCCACCGGCCAAGTGCTGTACATATCAGTTTTGGGAGTGTATGTGTAGTTAATTTCATCGATGCATAATATTATGTTGTCAGAATATTTGGTTGTTACAGTTACATGCATGGGAAGTATAAGGTTATGAATTGGTTCTCTCGGGCCTTTACGGCTACGGGTGCCTGTCTGCCCCAATAGGATTTGAGGCGTGACAAAAGGTAGGCCAAAACGACATTGGTGGCATTGTTGTCCATGGGTTAAGAGGTTGAAGCTGCGGGTTCCCTTGTAATTGTACCTAAAAAGAAAAAAGAACAACCCTACAAAGCAAAACACAAGTTAGTTCGAAACAACCTCACCACACTCTCACACACTTAATTGTCTCACACTTGGATTCACAAGTGTTGAAAGTTGGCTCGTAGTTCGTGATGAATCGAGGGGTGAGTCTACTCCTTGGTCGGAGTGGATTCTTTGTTTGAAGACTCAAGGAAAGTAGTGTCCGAACTTGAACCAAGAAGTACTATGATTTTAAAAATGATAAAAGCACAAAAGAAACGTAGACACGAACAATGGATTCAAAGGACTAATTGGCAATCTAGTAGGAGTTTACTAGTTTATTAATTAGTACTAGGATCAATTAAACGAAACGAAGGATAAACAAATAAGAAACAAAGACATCTAAAATTTGAGCTTAAAAATTATCGGTGAACAGTAAAACGTGATGTGGCAGCCATGTATTGGTTGTGGTTGTTATCAAATTTTATTTTCCAATTCAAGTCTTGATCCAATTGTAATTTGGAATTGGTGGGAATTGGTTAAGGAGGGAAAACAAGTCTTGAAATCCTCTTTCAAATTCAGAAAGCAAGACTTGACTTTTCTCCTCAAGACAAGGTCCTTAAATCATGGAAAACTTGTTGAGAAGTGATTGATAGGTCTTTAGTGGTTGGGGGTCTTTCAAGACTAACAAGTTTCTACACCTTTTCCTTTACCTTTTTGGATCAAATAAGCACTTTATTTTTCTAGAAAGGTATGAAGTTAGTGATGAACATCAAGAACAACAACAACATTCACCAAGAACAACAACAACAATTTTCAAGAACACCAACAATTCCCTTTTCACAGCCCACTCTAAACCCACACCAATATTGTCTCACACGGCCAAGACTACCATATCTTTAACAAAATTGGTCTTACGACACCAATTTTATAACAACATCACACGGCCAAACTAAGAACAACAACAATATTCACATTACAATTCAAACCGTGAGCCACAACAACACCAACAACAATCGGCCAAGCTTATGTTCACAACAACAACATCAATATTTCAAGCTCAAATCTAAGATATAGACTCAATGTGTTAGTGAGGATCAATACTAACACTCAGAGAAGAAAAATACAAGTAAAAATCTTGGCCAAAACACAACAAGAACATAATTTTCGGCCAAGAACACAAATTGGACAGATTGCTATTTTTCTGGATTTTTAGTTTTTTCATCAATTTTTTTTTTAACTAACAAGACCAAGATTGATCTTGCAGTAACAATATCAAGCCATGCTTTGATACAAAATTATACAAGAAAATCAAGGGATACACGAAATTACACTCCAAACAGTCCACAAATCACAAGATTCGAGGACCTATTGGAGAGCAACTCTCGGATTCACTACAACACATAATGACGAGATAGAAAGGTGTGTTTTCAACACCAAAACAGAAAAAACAACAATAAGATGAGAACAATATGATAAGAACAATAACAACAAGAGACACCAACTCACGGGTTGAAGATTACAAGATACACAAACGGTTACAAGATTACAATAAACAAAAGGGATAGATAGTTAGACCTTGGTTGGTATAATCTTAAGAACCCAAGAACATGTGATACTCTTGAACCCTTAAATCTACACACAATGGTTAACCTAACTCCTACGTTGATACAAGAGGGACTTTACCTCCTCTAAACACCAATGTCTCAAGCCATGAATGCAACACTAGTGATTCCACACTAGTATCACCCTGGTTTCGGGTTGCCTCCTAAAGATAAGAGAGGACTTGTCTTTCAAAGTGTTATACAACTTACAAATATCATCAAAGTCTAAGACAAAAATGACCTACAACGTTCTATTTATACTAGGTTACAACTAGAATACAAAATGACCAAAACGCCCTTTAATGAAAAGCCTCAAAATGTCGCCCATGGAGTGTAGTGTAGGTTAGATTTTGGTGTGTGTTTTAGGCCCTCTTGTATTTTTCTTGCACACTCCAAGCCTCGGGTTCATTACACTTTCACACGTCCATCCTCGTGGTTATACCGCTGCCCACCCCTCTACGTCCTTGGCTTGATATATCTATGGATTTCGTGTTGGGGCTGACAAGGATTAGATGTGGCCGGGATAGTATCTTTGTTGTAGTCGATCAATTTTCTAAGATGGCGCACTTTATTCCTTGCTCTTAATGTAATGATGCACCTAGCGTGGCCTCTTTATTTGTTGATAATGTTGTCAAATTGCATGGCGTTCCGAGGACCATTGTGAGTGATAGGGACTCTAAGTTCCTAAGTCACTTTTGGAAGTCCATGTGGGGTAGGCTTGGTACCAAGTTGTTGTTCTCTACGTCTTGCCACCCACAAAACGATGGCCAAATGGAAGTAGTAAATAGGACTTTGGGTGCTATGCTACGTTCCATGATTAAGGGAAAAATGACTTCTTGAGAGGAGTACTTACCATTGATTGAGTTTGCCTATAACCATATCATACACTCAAGTACGGGAATAACTCCCTTTGAGTGTGTATACGGCCTCAACCCCCTTACCCCTTTGGATTTAATGCCTTTGCCAAGTGATCTCATGATTAGCTTAGATGGAAGCAAGTGGGCAGATTCTATGAAGAAGTTACATGAGAAGGTGCGACTTCGACTTGAGAAGAAAAACCAAGAAATTGCAAGAAGGGCCAACAAGGGGAGAAAGAAATTCATTCTTGAATCGAGAGATTGGGTGTGGGTGCATCTTCGAAAGGATCGGTTTCCATGTCAAAGAAATTCTAAATTGATGCCGAGGGATGATGGTTCATTCCAAGTACTTGAGAAAATCAATGACAACGCCTACAAGATTGACCTTCCACCAGAATATCAAGTGTACAACACTTTCAATGTGTGTGATATTTCTCTCGTGGATACGGTTGAAGATGACCAAATGCCGAATTTGAAGTCAAATTCCTCTCAAGATGGAGAGGATAATACGGGTGTAGCAAGCTGTCCAACAATTTCACGACCATTCACAGGTAGCCAAGCTCGGGAGTTACCAAAACTTTAAGCCTTGTTCATGCAAATGGCCGTTTGTGAGTTGGTGATTGATCCACCTAATGGTCTAAATGTTTTGAAGTGTGAAGAGGGGCCTTGAAGTGTAATAAACTTACACTCCAAGGCCACCCCATGGAAAGGGCAATCTGGTCATTTTCTCCTTCATTTATGGAGTAATATAAATAGACAATATTGGGGTTATTTGGAAGCTAGTTCTTTCATAATATTTAGAGACATAATATTGAGGAACTTCTCACTCTTCCATTGGAGAATCCCCAAATCTGAAAACTCACAAGTAGAGTGATACTTGTGTTGTATCTTGGCTAGAAACAAGGATCTTGAGGTTATAGAGTTCCTCTTGGTCCAAGTAAGAACTTGGTGTTAATATTCTTTAGTCTTAGGGTCCTCTCTTGTTGTTAGGGTTCTTAGACTCTTGAATATTACATGTCAAGTTACTATCTTTTTGTAATCTTGTTAAGATTGTGTTTTGTAATCTTTGAAGTCTAGTGAAGCCATGTGGGGCCTTTCGATTCACTAGAACCTTGTTGACTTGCTGGTTCTTGTTGAAAACTTCATCATCTTATTCTAAAAACGTGATTCTTAAAGCCTAGTGAAGCCGTGTGTGGTCTATTTCGATTCACTAGCACTTGTTGTTCAACTTGTTGTTTTTGGAAGTTTGTTCATCTTGTTGTTCTTGATGGATTCTTGCATTGTGGACTTGATATTATATCACAAACATACCATTTTCATGTTTAAGTAGTGAGCTAGTTTTAAGAGCAAGTGGATCATTATTCACAACAAAGAGTTTCTAAGGAAAGAGGTATGCACTTGCAAACCCAAAACCACTTCACTAGTGATAGAAAATGACCTAAAGAGATGAAGACTGAAACAAGATAACAAACAAATGCAATAAAGTAATATAGATAGCTTGACATACGAGATTACAAGAAATAGGAATCAAACCGTGTATCAAATGATAGGACCCCTAGCACCCGCAATAACAACACCAAACTCTTACGGTGACTACTAAGGGAATCAACGCCGCCTTACAACCATCGTTTCTAAGCAAAAATCAATAATGGCTTTTCCAAACCCTACACTACTTGGCTTTTCCAAGCTCTAAACTACACTCTCAAAGCGAGAAGAAGAAGTCTTTCAAATATCAATAATCAACTAAAGAGCAAATGACCTAATAGAAGACTATTTATAGGCTAGATTATTACATAGCAAAATGGCCAAAATATCCTTAATGAAAGAGGTGGTCATGGAGTGTCTTTCCAACAAGTGTAATCCCCAAAATACCCTTAATGAAGGGTGCTTCTTCAATGCTCCAAAACCAAGGGGTCATGCTTCAACACTTGTGGACTCGGGTTGGCATCAAAGGTAATCCCCCATGCAATCTTCCACAAACAGGTTTGCTTTATGTCATGCTCAAAATGGGTCCTCCATGCATGTTTTTGTGTCCTCGAGGTGACCAAGTCTTGAGTCTTTATGCATTGGCCTCCAATGATGTCTTCAAAAGCGTAGATGGTTATTTGGCTCGTATTAACTAGACACTAAATCACAATATTTTAAGTTCAAGAAAGTGTTGAGAGTAGCAAAGTCACCTCAGTTTGGCTAGGACAGTCCACTTTTTTGGAGCTCTCGGTCAAGGGAGTCTCTAGTTCATTCCTTATGATTTTATGTGGAACTTCTTTTGGATCCTTCTTGGTTATCATTTCATCTTGTACCTTTACATGAGAAGAATCAAAGCTAGGCAAAATGCTAGCTTTTGTGTTAGGAAGTAACAAGGCACATTTGTGGGCAAGTCCCATAATCAAATTTATTTTCCCTTTTCTAAGTTCATGATATGAGGACTCCCCTCCCTTTTCCTTCTTTATTTTCTCATCTAACTTCTTGGTTTTCTCTTGGATGTCATTCACTAGAAGAGTGAACTTTCGGCCATTATGCACAAAGGTGTACCTATTAGACCTTCTATCATGTATAGTGTGCCTATCAAATTGCCAAGGCCTTCCCAACAATATGTGACGTGCTTGCATAGGGATTACATCACATAAAACTTCATCATGATACTTCCTTATCTTGAATCTAATCATACATTATCGTTTGACCTTTAATTCACCATACTTGTTTAACCATTAACGCTTGTATGGATTTGGGTGAGGGATAGTGGATAGTTTCAAGTGATTAACCAAGGTGACACTAGCAATATTCACACAACTCCTACTATCTATGATTATTGAACTCACACTTCCTTTAATAAGGCACTTGGTATGAAAGAGGTTCTCTCTTTGATCATCCAAGACCTTACTAAACTAAGTTCTCCTAACCACATAACTAGGCACATCATATTCTCCTTCTCAAGGCAACACATCTTTCTCACTTCCTTCTCCTTGAGTTTTGGGTTCTATGAACTCTCTATCTTGAGAGCTTCCATCATTCCCCTCAGTTTCCAACTCCACTTCTTTACCAAGTTAATATAATTTCTCCTTCTTAGGATCACATTACATCGGGTAGGACACTCACTTGCCCTATGCCCCCACCCTTGACTCTTGAAACATTGTAGACTCTTAGAATAAGAAGTAAAAGTTGATTTACCTTCAAGCTTTACATAATGGTGTTGGGAAGCCTTGGTCATGACTTGAGAATGAGCCATGGATGCCGAAACCATGCCCTTTTCTTTGGAAAATCCAAGGAGATGTAGGGGGCCTTTGGCTTGTACCTTTCTTTGTTCTCTTTCTCAATTTCCATAGCCACGTGGAAGATTTCAACTATGGTTTCAAACTTGTGAAGAGTCTAACAGAAAGATATGTCTTTATTCAACCCAACCTTGAAGCGAATGACATCATGTTGCACTTGTTCACCTCTATGGTCAAGCTTCAAAATAAGTTGTTGGAATTCATCATAATAGGCCATGACACTCTTGCTTCCTTGCTTGAGATTGTAAAGCTTGGCAAGGAGCTCATATCTATAGTGCTCCGGCACATATCTTTCTCTCATAAGTCTCTTCAACATCTCCCAAGGAGGTGGTTGTCCACCAATCAACACATCATCAAATCTTTTGGTGTAATCCCACCAAGTGTTTGCATATCCTTCAAAGTGAGCAATAGCATAACAACTTTTCTTTTCTTTGGAAAGTTCATTCACTTGAAAAATCTTTTCACAAGCGGATTCCCAAACTAATTTACACTTACGGATCACTCGCACCTTTGAAAATTGAAATTCCAACCTTGATTGAATTAATGTGCACCTCTCGGTTTCCTTGTCTTCCTTCTTTCCCTCAGTTTCTCCCATAATGCCCTCTCCGATCATGTCTTGCCCTCATTTTTTCTTCTAACCAATAGTCATCATTAGGAACATCATAACCTTCTTGCTCTCCTCTACCATAATCTTCAATTTGGAATGGGTAGTTTCAGTTTTGGGATCTTTATGGAGGGTTATGAGGCCTTTGGTTATTTAAAGCGTGGACTTGTGGTCTTGGATGTGGTGGAGGGTAAGGTCTTTGGTTCATGGGATTTTGTGTTTGATAGTTAGCATTTTGTGGAGGTGTTTGGTTATGTGGGGTAATTGGTCTTTGGTCCAAAGGATTTGGCACTTGTAGGTTCGGATTTGGTGGTGGAGTTTGAATTCCAAGTCCCTCTTGTTGTACTTGGTCCATTTGGTGATGCAGTGGCCACTGTAGGGTCTGATTAGGAGAGGTTTGGGAGTGGGTTAGTGGCTGTTTTTGTGGATCTCTTGGAGGGTGAAGCATTTGATGTAGGGTCTCGGGGGTAATAGTCATGGATGAGTTAGTAGCTTGAACACTAGAAGACACATGGTAGGGATTAGGAGTAGAAGGTCGTGAGTTTCTCCTACTTTCAACACAATCAAGCCTTCCACTAAGAGTGGACATTTCACTCCTCATAGCATCCAAGTTAATCTTCAAGGCATCATTATTATCCTTCATTATTTGGGAAAAGGCCTCAAACTGAGCTATAAAGACTCCCATAGCATCATGTCCCAAAGATTGGGATATGGTGCCTTCGGATTCCATGACAATAGTACCTAACAAAGGCAAAAAAACAGCAAGATAACACCTACAAAATGAACAAACAAATTAGTTCAAAAAGCCTCACCACACTCTCACTCAACCTCACCTCACACTTGGCTTCACAAGTGTTGGATAATTGGCAATACTTGGCAAGTTACTTGAGTGGTGAGAAGCTTTGGTCCAGAATCAATCTTTGTTTGAAATGACTCAAATAAAGTGATGTACGAACTTGAACCAACAAAAACACTACGACTTTAAAATGAGAAAAGCACACAAAAATTGAAGATACGAAAAAAATGGACCCAAGACTAGTTTGCTAATTAGTGATAGAGTTTAACACACAAGAAACTAGAATAAAAAAAGGAGAAACTAAGAAATATAGTTTAGAGCTTAATTAGGTTGATCAACTAGTGATGACGTGGCATAATGTGGTTGGTTGTTGATTTGGAAAAGTTTTTTCACGTTCCAATTTTAAGTTTCGGCCAAAGATCCACATAGAAGAGTGTTTTGGATGAAATCCGGGGTAAAAATGGTGGGTTGGAGCCTTTTTATCAAGTTCAAATGGATTTGAATTTAATGGTCCCCCCCTCCCACTTGTACTTTCAATTATACTTTGTTCTCCCCTTGTCCCCTCTTCTTTTTGGAAGACTTGAATATTCTTGGAATATGCTTTTGGACAAACAAGTTTTTCACTTTCCCTTTTTTTTGTGGATCTAACACTCTTTTTGAATATTCTTCTTTAATAAGACATGAAGATGATGAAGAACAATATGAATATTCAAGAGTTGACCAAATTTTGACCACAAGGAAAATGAACCCTAAATGTTATGACCGCCAAAGTAACAATCTCAAAGGTTAAACAAACTATGTAATGCAAATCTGTAAAACGAGTGGTAGCTCAGGGGCATAAGCCTAGCATGGGACGATCCCAATGTTTATTTATAGGTGGCAGCCTAGGGGCGTAAACCTAGCATGGGCCTATCCCGATTTGTCTATTTACCCCTGATCATCTGGTCATTTGTATTACATGACTAACAAAGATTATGAAATAAGAAAGGTAAAATGAAGAAAGGAATGTAATGTACCTGATCCTACAAATATATAAAAGTGGTCTACTAGCACTATTTATTCACTTGTATTTGATTTCTATTGAGCTTTTTCATCATGTGTTGTTACCTTCAGCCTTACATATTCAGTACATATTTTCGTACTGACGTCCCTTACAGAGGACCTGTATTTTATGCTGCAAGCATAAGTGCTTCAGCTAATACACCTCGCTAGTAGAAGAACAGGCTATTCAGTGACTATTGGTGAGCTCCAGGTTGATTCGGGGCTTTCCGAATTCGTTCCATATGTTTTGGTATTGTGTAGTAGTCAAGAGTAGGGCGGGGGTTTGTCCCAACCTGATATGGGTCAAAGAGGCATCTTAGCACTCGAGGACATGAAGACGTGAGGGAAGACCCGAGCTTTTGGGGCTTCCTAACCAAGGAACAAGCTTTGAAGTGTAGAGAACAAGTCCTAACACTCCAAAGCTGTCCAAGAAGCCAAGCCCCTTTGCTTGGGTTCATTAAGGGCCTTTTGGTCATTTATGTAACAAGTATTGCCCTAGCCTATAAATAGAACAATTAGGTCATTTTGTCATTTAGACTTTGATGATATGTTTTGAGAGCACCATAGAGTGTCTTGCAAGGTGGAATCCTTATGTTGGTAGCTTGCTTAGAAACGTTGGTTGCTTGGGGATTCTAGTTCCCTTGAGGTCACGTAAGAGATAGGTTTATATCGTGTGTGGTATTAAAGGTCAAGGAGTGGAATAAACTCTTGGGTTGTTTATATTACATCAACATTTGTCTATCTTTGTATCTTTACTTTGTTCTAATCATGGGTGTTCTTGTTCTAGTATTGTAACTCGTGATTTGTTGTCATTGTTATATCCTTGTTGTTGTTCATCTGGTCTTCATATTGTTGTTGTTAATCTTACTTTGGGTTGGCTGTTTTGGTGTTAAAACACACCCTTTATCTCGTCATTGTTGTTGTTATTGTTGAATCCAAATGTGGTCTCTAAACGGTCCTTGAATCTCTAGATTTGTGGACTGTTTTGAGTGTGTTTTCTTGTCTTCTTGATAATTCCGGTATCATTTGGTATCAAAGCCATCTTTGGTTTTGTTCCTACAACACCAATCTTGGGCTTCCTTGGTTGAAAATTTAAAAAAGAAAAAGAAAAAAAAACTTTGATGATAGTTTGAGAACTCTAGAGAGAGAGTCTTGCAAGGTGGATTCTTTGTAAACAAGTGTGGATATCACTTGTGTTGGTGCTAGTTTTGAAACGTTGGTTGCTTGGGAATCCTGTTCCCTTGAGGTCACCGTAGAGTTTGGTGTTACTTGTATGAATTCTTAGGTCTTTGTGTTTAATATACACTTAGTTCATAGTGTTTATAAATTTGTATGTCAAGTTAACTATCTGTCTATCTATTTCATTTTTGTTGTTGTTCATTCTCGAGTTTGGTGTCCCAAAACCGAGACTTTATGTTCTTCTTATTCTTGTGCTTGTGTTGTTAATCTAATTTGTTGAAAACCTTAATATCTTCTTGTTATTGTGTTTTCGTTGTTGTTGTAGTGAATCCGAGAGTGGTCACCAAAGGGGTCCTCGATTCTTCCAACTTATGGACTGTTTTAGTGTTTGTTTTGTGTATCCTTTGTTGATCTTGTATCATTTGGTATCAGAGCCATCTTTGGTTTTGCTCCTACAACACTAATCTTGGGCTCCCTTGGTTGAAAATTAAAAAAAAAAGGGTTGGAAACTGAAATTTCCAGAAAATTGCAAAACTGTCCATTTGGTATCAGAGCCATTTGATTAGAACAAAACTGTCCATTTGGTGTTCTTGGCCAAAAATTGTGTTATTGTTGTGTATTGTCCAAGAATTTTTGTTTGTTTAGTTGTTTCTAGGTGTTGGCTTTTCTTGTTCACTAACACTTTGAGTCTAAAATCTAAACTTTAGCTTGAACTTGTTGGAGTTGTTGTGAACTTGAAGAGTGGCCGATTGTTATTGTTCATTATGGTCTTAGCCGTGACTTGTTGGCGTTGTTGTTGTTATAGGTGGACCTTTGGATTGTTGAGTTCTTGGTGGTTGATGAAGATGTTCTTGATGTTCTTACAACCTTTATAACTTGATGAATAAAGTGACTACTAGATCTTATAAAGGTGAAGGGAAAAAGGTGAAAACTTGTTAGTCTTGTAAGACTTGCAATCATCCATCAACTAGTCAATCACTTAATTGAGCCCAAAAAAAGAATTTAAGTAGGTGCATCACCTACTTTGGAAATTTGAGCAGCTTGAACCCTTAAGTAGGTGCATTACCTACTTTGACCAATTTTAAGGTCCAAAATGCAGCTAAGGAGGTGGACAAAATAATAGGGCCTTTATAAGGCCAAGTTTCTGGTTATTTTATTTCATTTCTAAGTCACAAAAAAGAGTATATTTCACAAAATCTCTCTACTCTCTCTAAAACAACAAGGAGCAGACCTAAAATTCCTTCTAGGGTTCTTGTAGAAACCCTCACCTTTGCAGCCCAAGGTAAGTGAAAACACTTACGACTTAGCTTAATTATCTCATGGAAGATTAGGAAAACATGCTATAGGTAATTTAAATACATGGCAGAATATCGAACAAGCTACTTGCTCACTTTTTCTTTGTTATTAAGAGATCTCTTTTCTTCTTTGGTTTAAAGTGTGAAAGAAAGTGAAAGTTGAAGTTTTGAGTTCAAATTAAAAGAATAAGTTGCAGAATTGAGGTAAGGTGACTGCTCTATTTTGTTCTCCTTTTATGTGAATTTGAAAGAGAATTATGGATGTGTTGTTATTGAGAACTCAAGAGATGATGAGTTCAATAATTGATTGCTACAATAAAAGGGATTTGACGCTGTTTTGTGGACTGTTTTGTATGTATATGTTATGGGCTGCTAGGTTGATGTTGGAGAAAGGAATGATTAGTTTGTAATGAAATATAGAAGAAAGGTGTGATGGTACACCACCAAACCAATTATGATGCGGAAAAGACAAGGGAAACACAAAACAACTCCAAAACAGTCCACTAATCTTAAGGATTTGAGGACCCTTTTGAAGACCACTCTCAGATTCGCTACAACCACACAATAACAAGATAAAGAGGTGTGTTTTCAACACCAAAACAGAAACAACAACAATAAGATGAGAACAATAACAACAAGAGACAACAAATCACGAGTTGAAGATTACAAGATATACAAATGGTTACAAGATTACAATAAACAAAAAGGATAGATAGTTAGACCTTGGTTGGTATAATCTTAAGAACCCAAGAACATGTGATACTCTTGAACCCTTAAAGCTACACACAACGGTTAACCTAACTCTTACGTTGGCAAAAGAGTGACCTCGATCTCCCAAGCATCCAATGTTTCCAAGCTTGAATTCAACATGAGTGATTCCACACTCAAGTTGATTTCCCTAGTTACTATGTTTCGGCCAAGAGGCCATTCTCTCAAGAGAGGGTGTTTCAATGTTACAACTTTCAATATTCAAAAACTAATGACTAAAATCCTACATTACTCTATTTATAGTAGGTTATAAAATAAAGTGTGAAATGTCCAAAATGACCCCTTAGTCAAATGTTTCAATAGGCGCCCTTAGAGTGCTATGTATGGACGGTTTTGGTGTCCATTTAGGTGCGCTTCTTTGCACTTCATTTGCACACACCAAGTCTCGGGTCTAACATACGCCCTCATAAGTCCATCTACGCGATCGTACTCGCCTCATCCTCCCCTTCTTGAAAAGGATTCAACCTCGAATCCGTACCTTGCAAAATCAAGAGAAGACAAACAAGCACACATCCTCATGACACGAGGGTTAGGGTTAGGAAAAATAAACATATTAATATGCCATGCCGAGGGGGAACAAATTTAAAGTATATCCACGGGTCCTTTGTATTAAACATGAAAATATTAGTACAAATATGACAAAGGAAGTGGCTCGGATAAATACCAAAACAAAATGAAAATAGGCTGAGAGTTATCCTTTCCCACCCTAAGATGGTACCGGGATCAAATGGAAGAATTAGCAAAGGGCCTAAGCCGAGGCTAGCACTTCCTTCCCCTAGAATGTCACTCCCACATTCACACACAAAAATATTTTCATACACATGATGATACACTACTAACTTGGAGCGTATCAAATCTGCCACAAAATCAGTCCAAACACACTACAATTCCGAGAGCTTGAAGATAACAACTCCAATATGTGAAGACAACAACAATCACGAAATTTTGAAGAAATACCAACACTAAAACAGTAGCTACACAAGGAGAACAAGAAGATAACAATAACATTAAACAATGGTTCAACAACACAAGATGATAGATTACAAGAGTACAATGTTAACAACAAGAACAACAAATGGTAGTAACTATAGTGAATCGAAAATCAGCCCCACACGGCTTCACTAAGTTACTACAAAGTTTCAAGAGTACAAAATGAAAGATAGTAACTTGACACAAAGATATCTTAGAATCTATGAACCCTAACTTGAAGATAGGACCCTAAGACCAAAAGATTTCAGTACCAAGTTCTTACTTAGACCAAGAGGAACTCATGAACCTCAAGATCTCAAGTTTCTAGCCAAGAAACAACACAAGTGTAACTACACTTGTTGGACAGATTTCAGGTTCTACTCTGAAGAACAAGAGAGAGAGAAATATTCAATGTTACAAGACTTGTTGTTGTGAAATATGAAGAATGAACTAAGTGCTGAAAATAACCCTAATAGCATCTATTTATATTACACACAAAATGAAGGAAAAATGACCTTCCTACCCTTCAGTCATGGGGTGCCCTTAGAGTGTAGTTTATTACACTTCAAGGTTCATTTTCACACTTAAAAACGTTGAAGCTCTTTGGCAGATCAAGTACCAACTCACACGCAGCCATTTGCATGAATATGGCTTGTAGTTTTTGTAACTCCCGAGCTTGGCTTCGTGTGAATGGTCGAGAACGTATTGGACAGCTTTGTACACCCGTATCACATGATCTCTATGAACAAAACTAATTGCAATGTTTTTACCACACAAGATGTTCAAAGAGACATGCACATTATCAAGATCAATCCTATAGACACCATCACTAACTTCAGAATTTTTAAGCACTCCATTTACATGCTCAAGTAGTGAACTACATTTAAGAGTAAAATGATCATTATGCACACCAAGAGTACTACCAAGAGTACTCATTTCCGAGACTACACATTCCTTGCCCATAAGAGTACTCTCATCTTCCAAGAAGAGATTTCCATCTTTAGGAGGAATGTTGTCACACCATAGTGGGTTAGCATATCGGATATAGCCTCCAAGGTAAGCTATACCATTATTTTCACCACTGGGTCCATTAGGAGTATTTATATCATCTTCAAACAAGACATTAAACCTAAAGAGATCATGATCTATCTCGTGGACAGATTTGGAACTAGCAAGTGCTTCACTCTCTATAAGTTCACTATCAAGTACCAAAGATGTTTCAATCTCCTCTTTACCTTGGTGTGGGTCGAGGCCGCCAACCTCTTCCTTCGGAAAGCTCTCAACGCAAGGTGCTTGGACAATTGGATTTTGTGGGTAGAGTTTGGGTTCACATGTGGCATTGAAATTATGGGCAGCCATTGTACCTAACAAAAAGACACAACAAACAAAGAAAACAAACAAACTTGTTAGAGCAAAAATACCTCACCACACTCTCACTCTCGGTTTTACCTCACACTTGGTTTCACAAGTGTTGAAAGCCGGCTTGTACTTCGCAAGTGATTGAGGGTCGAGTCTACTCTTGCTCGGAATAGATTTTTGTTTGAGTTGACTCAAAGAAAATTTGTTTACGGACTTGAACCAACAAGATACAACGAATTCACAAAAGAGAAAAGCACACAACAAGCGTAAACATGAATAAACGGACACAAAACTAACTTACAAGCTAGTAGGAGATTATTAGGTTGTCAATTAGTGTTCGAACCAACAAATGAACTAAGAGACAATAAAATGAAACTAAGAAATCTAAAATTTGATGCGTGAACAGTAACTTGATGACATGGCAGCCACATATTGGTTGTGGTTTCTAACAATTTTTGTTGTCCAATTTCAAGTCTTGGTCAATTTTCAATTTGGACTTTGGTGGAATTTATTTAAGGATGGAAATTCAAACAAGTCTTGGAGCCCTTTTCAATTGCAAGTTTCAAGACTTTGACTTTACTTGTACTTCTCCTTAAAACATGGACCCTTGTTTTATGGAAAAAGGTTGAGATGTGATGTAGTCTTTTTGGGGTCTTTCAAGATTCAACAAATACTACACCTTGTCTTTCACCTTTTTAAGATCTAAGTTCACTTTAATATTAACAAGGTGATGAATATGGTGAAGAACTTCAAGAACACAACAACCACAACAAGAACAACCAACAACAATCTCCCAAGAACAACAAGTGCACCACAACAAAGTCAACAATCTCACGGCCAAGACCACAAGGATAGCAACAACAATCGGCTAAGTCCCCTTTGTGTTGTGTTTTCGGTTTTACAAAAGGTGAAGGTTGTGATGAACAAAAGGAACACAACAAAAATATTTCAAGATCTACAAAAACACCACAACACAAGGCCTTCAACTCGGTCAAGCTAGAACAACAACATCCAATCGGCCACACTTTGTTCACAACAGCAATATTAACAGTTCAAGCTCAAGTTTGGATTGACTCAAAGTGTTAGTGAGGAACAAAACTAACACTACAAACACACAAGCTAAGTAAAAGACTCCTAGACCTATACTCAAGAACAAATCTCGGCCAAGAACACAATTTCGACCAAGACAACAACAATGGACAAATTGCAATTTTTCTGAAATTTTCAGCTTTTAACAAAAAAATTTTAACAAGCAAGCCCAAGATTGATCTTGTAGGAACAAGATCAAGCCATGCTTTGATACCAAATGATGCGTAAAAGACAAGGGAAACACAAAACAACTCCAAGCCCACTAATCTCAAGGATTTGAGGACCCTTTTGAAGACCACTCTCGGATTCGCTACAACCACACAATAACAAGATAAAGAGGTGTGTTTTCAACACCAAAACAGAATCAACAACAATAAGATGAGAACAATGTGATAAGAACAATAACAACTCACGGGTTGAAGATTACATCTACACAAACGGTTACAAGATTACAATAAACAAAAGGGATAGATAGTTAGTCCTTGGTTGGTATAATCTTAAGAACCCAAGAACATGTGATACTCTTGAACCCTTAACACTACACACAACGGTTAACCTAACTCTTACGTTGGCACAAGAGTGACCTCGATCTCCCAAGCATCCAACATTTCCAAGCTTGAATCCAACACGAGTGTTCCACACTCAAGTTGATTTTCCTAGTTACTATGTTTCAGCCAAGAGGCCATTCTCTCAAGAGAGGGTGTTTCAATGTTACAACTTTCAATATTCAAAAACTAATGACTAAAACCCTACGTTATTCTATTTATAGTAGGTTACAAAATAAAGTGTGAAATGTTCAAAATGACCCCTTAGTAAAATGCTTCAATAGGCGCCCTTGGAGTGCTATGTATGGACGGTTTTGGAGTCCGTTTAGGTGCTCCTTTGCACTTTATTTGCACACACCAAGTCTCGAGTCTAACATACGCCCTCATAAGTCTATCTATGCGATTGTACTTGTATCAAATGATACCAAATGATGCGGAAAAGACAAGAGAAACACAAAACACCTCCAAAACAATCCACTAATCTTAAGGATTTGAGGACCCTTTTGAAGACCACTCTCGGATTCGCTATAACCACACAATAACAAGATAAAGAGGTGTGTTTTCTACACCAAAACAGCAATAACATAAGATGAGAACAATGTGATAAGAACAATAACAACAAGAGACAATAACTCACGGGTTGAAGATTACAAGATACACAAACGGTTACAAGATTACAATAAACAAAAGGGATAGATAGTTAGACCTTGGTTGGTATAATCTTAAGAACCCAAGAACATGTGATACTCTTGAACCCTTAACGCTAAACACAACGGTTAACCTAACTCTTACGTTGGCACAAGAGTGACCTCGATCTCCCAAGCATCCAATGTTTCCAAGCTTGAATCCAACAATAGTGATTCCACACTCAAGTTGATTTCCCTAGTTACTATGTTTCGGACAAGAGGCCATTCTCTCAAGAGAGGGTGTTTCAATGTTACAACTTTCAATATTCAAAACTAATGACTAAAACCCTACATTATTCTATTTATAGTAGGCTACAAAATAAAGTATGAAATGTCCAAAATGACCCCTTAGTCAAATACTTCAATAGGCGCCCTTGGAGTTCTATGTATGGACGGTTTTGGTGTCCATTTAGGTGTTCCTTTACACTTCATTTGCACACACCAAGTCTTGGGTCTAACATACGCCCTCATAAGTCCATCTACGCGATCGTACTCGTATCAAATTATTTTATTTGTTTACTGCCCAATCTGTTTTGAGTATTGTTTGGAATGTGTAATGAAGCTGAGGTGGTTTTGGTGAATCTTATAAGAACCTGTATGGTATGTGGGTGTAATTGGAGGAGAAAAGGGTTAAAATAACACCCTTGATTGATAGATTAATGGCTTACTACCCGATTACTGTTTTGGGTGAAGTTAAGTAGCCTAAATATGTTAGTTTGTTGCTAATACTAGTTTACCATATATTCTATTGTATAGTGGGAACAAGGTCCAGGTACTCAAACTATACCAAATTAGTATCACATCGATACCAAACTCCACCTTTTGTTCTGGAGGCAAACTTGGAAGATCTTTAGGAAATACATCAGGAAATTCATTTACCACTGGAATAGTTTGAAGAGTTGGTGTCTCCGTATTTGTATCCTTCACTCTAACCAGATGACATATGTAACCCTTGAAAATCATTCTTTTTGCCTTAAAATAAGAAATAAATTTACCTCTTGGTGCATCTATATTACCTCTCTATTCAAGGACTGCCTCCCTTAGAAAATGGAAACACACCCTCTTAGTTCGGCAATCTACTGTGGCATAACAAGAAGCCAACCAATCCATACCCATTATAGCATCAAAATCTACCACTTCTAACTCAACCAGGTCAGCCATTATATCGCGACCGGAAATAGTTATTATACAATTTTGATACACTCTTTTAGCTATAACAGATTCACCAATCGGCGTAGATACTTCAAGTGGCTTAACTAGCTATTCTGGTGTTTTTTTGAACTTTTCAGCAACCAATGGAGTGACATATGATAATGTAGATCCCGAATCAACTAATGTATATACATCATGTGAAAAGATGGACAATGTACCTGTAACCACATCTGGAGAAGCCTCAGAATTTTGTCGATCCGCTAAAGCATATGTACGATTCTGAACTCCACTAGAGCTAGCTCCTCTTTTAGCACCTCTACCATGACCAATAGACTGTACATCTCTACCTGAATAAGGCACCGATGATGATGATGCAACAGCTGATACAGTAGGTCGTGCCATACCACCTATGCCCCTTTGAGGGCATTCTCTCATCATATGTCCTGACATACCACACCAAAACCAAGCATTTTTCCTGAACCGACATGCACCTAAATGAAGCTTTCCACATTGTTTACATGGCTATCGAGGAGGCCTTAATTGGCTCATACTCCCTTGCTCTTGATACCCCTCTATTCGCGAACTCTGACTCTCATTTTTTTGACCAAACTGGTTACCTTTAGACCCTTGAAACTGTGGTGGAGCACTAGCTGCAAAATAAGAAGAAAATAGCCTAGGTGGTCTATTAGGAAACCGAGGCCTAAACTCTCCTTGGGATGCCGTGAACTGCCCCATAGATCTGGCCCTCTTGGAATATCCTCTTTCCAATTCTTGTGTCCTTCTCCTTTGCCTCTGATCCTCCATTTTTTGTGCAGAAGCTTGTATCCTTTCTATGTCCATGTCTTTGTTCAGAGCAATAGTACAATCTTTAACCAAATATGGATCCAACCTATCCATTTATCAATGAACTCTATCATCCATAGTAGCTACTACATTAGGAACATACCTAGCCAAAGAGTTAAACCGGAGGTTGTACTCCCTCACGGTCATATTCCCTTGGCGAAGATTCAGGAACTAATCTGCACGGGCTTCTCGGATCTCAAATGGAAGGTAATGATCAAGAAATACCTTTTTGAACTCATTCCAAGTAGCTGAAAGTGCATTGATACCCCTAGATCATTTCCAATCTTCGTACCAAAGTATTGCCTTCGCTTTCAATCTATATGTTGCTAGCTCAACTGTCTCTTTACCCGATACATGCATGACATCTAGAGCCCTTTGGATTTGATCAATAAAGTCCCGTAGGTCTTTATTAAGATCTGATCCGGTGAACATGGGAGGATCTAATTTAAGAAAATCCTGCGTTCGTAGGCTAGCTGCCCTATCTGCACCACTAGAACCTGTGGTTGGAATGACTTGTCCTTGAGCTTGTCCAGCAATTATACAAACCAATAATTGCACCGCATTCCTTAGATCTTGGTCAGTAGCATTAATAGGCGGTTTTGAGGATGCAGTTTTTCTCCTCCTTAGCTCTTCTGGAGATGGAGTAGTAGAAAAAGTTTGGGACACAAACTCAGCTTGAGCCTCACTTTGATTAACTCGTCTAGGTGGTCATTTGCTGGTCCCTTCCCTTGCAGCCACATCTATCCGCTTACTTGTATTCTTACTCCTTCTTGTAACCGGTATCTTTACTACAATAAGAGGAAAAAAAATAGGTTCATGTAACACCCTATACTCTGCGTGTACTAGTTCTACTTATGTGGCACTTGATATGGACTTATGGGGTAGGTAATGGTCTCGGATAACCTATGTGATTGGTGACGGTAAGATAGGTTTGGAGGAGTTCCCACATGTACTGAAACGTGGTATGATTAAGTTACCTTCGATGAGAGAATATAAACTTGGGCCCTTAAATAGGTAATTTGAATCTAAAGGATGAAGTGACCAAGTTTTAAATTTAACTATAAGCATTTTGATCTTAAAATGGAACAAAATATTGAGGTGCTTGCTTGACTTATTTTAAGCTAGTAGGTGAATCACCTACTTTGACCTTTTGACCAACTTAAAAACTAAGTAGGTGAATCACCTATTAAGGATCCCTTGACCAGCTTATTGGCCCAAATACACTACCACCTACTTAAGTTAATTCTAGCCCAAATTAAATAAGAGAAAAAGAGCAGAATGGGCAGCCAAGGCCCAATAGTTTTTAATCCACAAAGGCCCAATATAATGGGAAAGTAGGTTGATACGGTTGGGGCAGCCTCCACAGGTACACGGCCTTTCACACGAAGCCAAGCTCGAGAATTACAAAAACTCCAAGCTTTGTTCATGCAAATGGCCGTGTGTGAGTTGGTGATTGAACCAACCAAGGACCTAAACGTTTTTATGTGTGAAGAGAGGTCTTAATGTGTAATAAACTACTCTTCAAGGTTGGCACAAGAAGCAAGGGCGGATGGGTCATTTTACCCCTTTTGTTTGTAGTATAAATAGAACATGTTAGAGAGTTATTCCTTAGTTTTTGAATGCTGATTTTGTAACCTAAAAACACTAAACATTTCGGCTCTCTCTCCACTCTTAGAAGCCGCCCCTATTATCTCACAAGTAGAGGGATACTTGTGTTGTCTCTTTGGCTAGAAACAAGGGTTTTGAGGTCGTTGAGTGCCTCTTGGTCCTCGTAAGAACTTGGTGTTTATATTCATTAGACTTAGGGTCCTCTATTGATGTTAGTGTTCTTAGTTTCTTGAATGTTATATGTCAAGTTATCTATCTTTCTTTATCTTGTTGTTGTTGTTGATTTTGTTATCTTAAAGTCTAGTGAAGCCGTGTGGGGCTCTTTTCGATTCACTAGCATTGTTATCTATCTTGTTGTTCTTGTGTTGTTGGACTGAAAAACCGAAACTTAAACTTGTTGTTCTTGTGTTGTTGGACTGAAATCCGAGCCTACTTGAAGCTCTTGGTGTTGTTGGTTTGATTTCGTATCATTTGGTATCAAAGCGAGACCGGTTGTGTTCCAACATAACCCATCTTGGGCTAGTTCACGGCTTAAACAAACAACACCAAAAAGAAATTCTGAAAATCTGTCCATTAAAAGTTGAAACCAAGAATGATGTTGTATGTTTAGATCTAGGTGTTATTTTGCTTGTTTAGTGAGTTTCTAGTGTTGGTTTCTTTCTCACCAACACTAAGGTGTCTAGATCCAAAAGTTGAGCTTGAAAACTTGAACATTGTGTAGTGACTTGAAGTGGCCGAAAGTTGTGTGTTGTTGATAACCAAAAGAAAAAAAAATCGGTGGTTGTGTGTTTATGTGCTAAAGAAGTTGATGAAGTTTGTTGAGGTGTTCATCTTGTGAACTTGTGCATCTTGTTCATCTTGTTGTGTGCTCAAGTTGTAAGACAAGCTATAAAGTTGTTGTGAAAGACTTCCACCCATCACCTTCTAGTCTTGTCAATCACTTTTCCCTAATTCAAGGAGCCTTGTTTTGTGGGATTAGTCAACCAAACCTCACTTTCTTGAGTTTGAAAAGGGTGAAATACTACAAGATTTTATTTTTCCCACCAAAACACTTTGCAAACTATAACAAGTTGTGTGAATATTAACACAAAAAAAAAAAAAGAAGAAGAACGTGTGGAACCATTGCATGCTGCCACGTCACTATAAGCTCAACTTAGGATATTCTTTTGTTGCTAATTGTTGATCCTTGGTTTCCCTTACTTGGTCCTAGAACTAATTAACAAACTAGTACATTCCTACTAGGTTGTCAACTAGTTCCTTGAACCGTTTGTTCGTGTCAACGATTATTTGAGTGCTTTTATTCGTTTGAATGAATTGCTGATTTTTGACTCTAGTCCGGCAAGAATTCTTTGAGTCTTCAAACAAGAATCCATTCCGGATAAGAGCTTACTCATACCTTAAAAATTTCACGGTTACTAGCCAATTATACAACACTTGTGGAACACGAACTTGTGGTGAACTAAAGCGGATAATATCTTGACAATGGAAGGAGCTACGTCTCATAATGTGGATACTAATGCCCTTGATTCTATGAGGGTCACTCTTGAGGCCGTTACCCGGACACTTGAAAGGTTGAATTCGGAATTTGGGGCCGTGAGAGGGGACTTGGCAGCAATAAAGGGGGAAGTGTCGACTATTAGTGGGAGATTAGAACAAGTGGAGAGTCAAAGGAACTCTCGTCCTTCTACTCCTCTACATGTATCTACCAATGGTCATGATAGGACCTCCTCCGCAACCATCACCCCCGAAACAGTCCACCAAATGCTAAATGCACCCCAAGCTCCACTAAATACCGCAAGCCAAACTACCTATTTTCCTCCAAACCGAGACCCCACTAGACCACTACATTTCCAAGCCCCTCCAATTCCACAAGAGGGATTTGGACGCCAAGTACCTCCACTAAATCCGAACCCTCCATTCCAAGCTCCATTAACCCAAAGACCGCAAATTCCAAATCCTCCGAATCAAAACGGCCAAGGCCGACCAGCCCACTTTGAAGGATACGGTAGAGAGGAGTATGAAGGAGATGGAGCCTTTGATGATGCTTATATGAGGGAGGAGGAGTTAAGAGGGGGTCGAGGAGAACCTAGGAGATACCGAGGGTATGGAGATAGGGGAAACCGACACCAAGAGAGAGACGTAGGCATCAACACCATCAAGTTGAGCCTACCCATCTTTAAGGGTGAATGTGACTCCGAGACCTACTTAACTTGGGAATCGGCTTGTGACAAAGTTTTCCAAGTTAATGACATCTCGGAAGAAAAGCAGAGTTGCTACGCTATAGCTCACCTCGAGGGCTATGCTAACACTTGGTGGGAGTATGTTAAACGATTTGGTAATGAATTAGTTGATGGGCAGCCACCACCTTGGTATCGGTTGAGGTATTTGATGAGACAACGATACCTTCCCTAGAGATATCGTCATGAGTTGCTTGCTAGATTATATGGCTTGCAGCAAGGAGGCAAGAGTGTGATGGCCTATTTTGACGAGTTCCAACAACTCATGTTGAAACTTGATCATCGTGGGGAGCAAATCAGTCACGACATCATCCGGTTCAAGTGTGGGTTGAACAAAGAGATCTCCACTCATTTGACCCTTCACCGGTTTGAAACCATTGACGGTATATTCCAAGCGGCCCTCGAGATTGAAAGGGAACTTAAGGAGAGATCATCCTTCAAGGCAATGGTACAAACCCCCTCGGGTTGGCCCAAAAACAAGGACCAACCCGCCCCTACGAAGCTGCCCGAGTCCAAAACAGTCCCTAAATTCCCTCCAAAATCGGAGGCTCACAAATATCCCAACCCAAAGGGGTTCCAATGCTTCAAGTGCCAAGGTTGGGGGCATAAGGCCAATGAATGTCCGAACCGGCGCAATGTGATCCTACGAGAAGGGAAAGTGTACTACCTTGGTGAGGAGGTGGTTTCCGAAAGGGGGGAGGATGAGGCCGAGCCTCAAGATGGAGAGGGAGCTGAAAATGGGCCGAATGATGATGAATTAGATGGTAGTGAAGATGTCTATCCACAAGAAGGGGAGTGTGTGGTTCCAAACTTTGTGGTTAGACGTGTCATGATTAGTAAGGCGATAGATGACCCGAGTCAAAGGGAAAATCTATTCCATACTAAGTGTCTTGTAAAGAGGAGTGTGTGCACCTTGGTGATTGATAGTGGTAGTTGTACAAATGTTGCGAGCCATGCTATGGTAAATTTCTTGAAGCTACCAACTACACTACACACTAGTCCTTACAAGCTACAATGGTTGAACGATTGTGGTGAATTAAAGGTCACAAGGTAATGTGTGATTCGGTTTAAGGTGGGAAACTACCATGATGAAGTGCTTTGTGACGTGATCCCAATGCAAGCATGTCACTTGTTGTTAGGTAGACCATGGCAATATGATAGGTATACTAAACACGATGGGAGGTCCAACCGGTATACGCTTGAGAAGGATGGCCGAAAGGTCACACTTCATCCTCTTTCACCCTCCCAAGTAAATGAGTGGCATCAAAAGATGAGAGAGTTGAAGGGAAAGGGGAAGGAATCCGGAAAGGGAGAAAAGGGGGGGAATGCTGTAGGTGAGGAAGTAGGGACATCCGAGGCTGTCCCAACGACAAGGGAGATGGAAAACGTAGTGATGTTGGCTAGGAGAAAAGAACTCTTCGTGGACCATGATGAAAACAAGCCGATGTTACTTTTGGCCCATTGTTTTAATACTAACCCTACTAATTCTTCCATTTCCCCTTTGATTTCTTGTGTGTTGCAGGAGTATGAAGATGTATTTCCTCAAGAACTTCCGCAAGGATTGCCCCCACTTCGGGGAATTGAGCACCAAATTGATTTGGTGCCGGGTTCACAACTTCCAAACAAACCGGCCTATAGGAGCAATCCCATGGACACTAAGGAGCTTGAAGGACAAGTTGAGGAGCTTCTCAACAAGGGATACATCAAGGAAAGCATGAGTCCGTGTGCTGTTCCGGTGCTTTTGGTACCGAAGAAGGACGGAACTTGGCGCATGTGCGTCGATTGTAGAGCCATCAACATAATCACTATAAGGTATCGTCATCCAATCCCTAGACTAGATGATATGTTAGATGAGCTCCACGGATCTTGTTTGTTTTCTAAAGTGGACCTTAGGAGTGGCTATCACCAAATTCGCATGCAACCCGGTGATGAGTGGAAGACCGCATTCAAGACCAAATTCGGTCTATATGAGTGGCTGGTCATGCCCTTCGGCCTTACCAATGCTCCTAGCACCTTTATGAGGCTAATGAATCATGTAATGAAGCCTTATATTGGAAAGTTTGTGGTGGTTTACTTTGATGATGTGTTGGTGTATAGTAAATCTATTGATGATCATGTAATGCATTTGAGATGTGTGTTTGATGTGCTCCGAAAGGAGAAGCTGTATGCCAACATGGAGAAGTGTTCTTTTGGTGTTGATAAGGTTATATTCTTGGGTTTTGTCGTGAGCTCAAGGGGTGTGGAAGTGGACGATTCCAAGATAGACTCTATTCGAAGTTGGCCGACCCCTAAAACTATTGGAGAAATCCGAAGTTTCCACGGGTTGGCAAGCTTTTATAGGAGGTTTGTCAAAGGATTTAGTTCCATAGCAGCCCCCTTGACCGAGGTAATTAGAAAGGACGGACCCTTTAAATGGGGTGATGAGCAGGCTAGGGCTTTTGAGGCCTTGAAAGCTACGCTCGTCTCGGCGCCTTTATTGCAATTGCCCGATTTTGATAAGATGTTTGAAGTAGAGTGTGATGCTAGTAAGGTTGGCATCGGGGCTGTTTTGATGCAAGAAGGTAAGCCCGTTGCTTATTTCAGTGAAAAGCTCAAAGGGGCAACTCTTAATTACTCAACTTATGATTTGGAGTTGTACGCCCTTGTTAGAGCTTTGGGAAATTGGCAACATTATTTGTGGCCTAAGGAGTTTGTGATACGAACGGATCATGAGTCGTTGAAACACCTTAAGAGCCAAGACAAGTTGAATAGGCGTCATGCTAAGTGGATTGAGTTCATCGAGACTTTCCCTTATGTAATTCATTACAAAAGGGGAAAGGAAAATGTTGTTGTCGATGCCTTGTCTAGGAAGCATGTGCTTGTTGCTACCTTGTCTTCGAAATTGATGGGTTTTGAGAGCTTGCGGTTGTTGTATCCCGAGGATCCTACCTTTGCTCCTATTTTTAGGGAATGCGAAGAGTGGGGAAGGGACCGTTGGCTTAAGGAGAATGACCATTCCTCCTACTCTCGGTTCGATGGGTATTTGTTCAAAGGGAGGAGGTTGTGTGTTCCTTCTAGTTCTTGGAGGGAATTATTTGTGAGGGAGGCCCATGACGGAGGCCTCATGGGGCACTTTGGGGTAGACAAGACCCTCGGCATCTTAGAGGAGAACTTCTATTGGCCCAAAATGCGCAAAGACGTCACTAAAATTTGTAGTCAATGCGTGGCCTGCCGGAGTGCGAAATCTCGTCTCCTACCTCAAGGATTATACACCCCACTCCCTACTCCCCTTAGACCTTGGTTGGACATTTCGATGGATTTTGTTTTGGGGCTGCCAAGGACTAGAAAGGGCCGAGATAGCATTTTTGTTATTGTTGATAGATTCTCTAAAATGGCTCATTTTATTCCATGTGCTAAAACCGAGGATGCTCGTAGTGTAGCTTCATTATTTGTTGAACATGTTGTAAAGCTTCACGGGGTACCGAGGACTATTGTGAGCGATAGGGACTCCAAGTTCCTAAGTCTCTTTTGGAAGTCCATGTGGGGTAGGCTTGGAACGAAGTTACTTTTCTCCACGTCTTGCCACCCACAAACCGATGGCCAAAAGGAGGTAGTAAATAGAACCTTAGGGTCTATGCTACGTTCTATGGTTAAAGGTAAACTGACTTCATGGGAAGATCACCTACCCTTGGTGGAATTTGCATACAACCGGGTAATACGTTCGAGCACGGGAATGACTCCCTTTGAATGTGTTTACGGCCTGAATCCCCTTACCTCTTTAGATCTCACTCCTTTGTCTAGTGATCTCATGACCAGCTTAGATGGAAATAAAAGAGCCGAGGCGATGAAGAAAATGCATGAGACGGTGCGGATCAAGCTTGAAAAGAAGAACCAAGAGGTTGCAAAACGGGTAAACAAAGGGAGAAGAAGGCTTGTGCTTGAACCCGGAGATTGGGTGTGGGTGCATCTTCGAAAGGTTCGGTTTCCAGCTCAAAGGAAGTCCAAATTGCTGCCAAGGGGTGATGGTCCTTTCCAAGTACTTGAGAGAATCAATGACAACGCCTACAAGATTGACCTTCCACCGAAATATCAAGTGCACAACACTTTCAACGTTGGTGATCTCTCCCTCGTGGATGCGGTTGAAGATGACCAAATGCTGAATTTGAGGTCAAATTCTTCTCAAGATGGAGAGGATGATACGGTTGGGGCAGCCTCCACAGGTACACGGCCTTTCACACGAAGCCAAGCTCGGGAATTACAAAAACTCCAAGCTTTGTTCATGCAAATGGCCGTGTGTGAGTTGGTGATTGAACCAACCAAGGACCTAAACGTTTTTATGTGTGAAGAGAGGTCTTAATGTGTAATAAACTACTCTTCAAGGTTGGCACAAGAAGCAAGGGCGGATGGGTCATTTTACCCCTTTTGTTTGTAGTATAAATAGAACATGTTAGAGAGTTATTGCTTAGTTTTTGAATGCTGATTTTTGTAACCTAAAAACACTAAACATCTCTCTCTCTCTCCACTCTTAGAAGCCGCCCCTATTATCTCACAAGTAGAGGGATACTTGTGTTGTCTCTTTGGCTAGAAACAAGGATTTTGAGGTCGTTGAGTGCCTCTTGGTCCTCGTAAGAACTTGGTGTTTATATTCATTAGACTTAGGGTTCTCTCTTGATGTTAGGGTTCTTAGTTTCTTGAATGTTATATGTCAAGTTATCTATCTTTCTTTATCTTGTTGTTGTTGTTGATTTTGTTATCTTAAAGTCTAGTGAAGCCGTGTGGGGCTCTTTTCGATTCACTAGCATTGTTATCTATCTTGTTGTTCTTGTGTTGTTGGACTGAAATCCGAGCCTACTTGAAGCTCTTGGTGTTGTTGGTTTGATTTCGTATCAGATAATCAATACACATTCTCAACGTGCCATCTTTCTTACGTACAAATAACTGGTGCGCCCCAAGGAGATATACTAGGCCTTATGAAACCCTTTTCCAACAAATCTTTTAATTATTCCTTCAATTCACGTAATTCTGCAGGGGCATTCTATAAGGAGGAATAGAAATCGGTTGAGTGCATGGGATCACATCAATACCAAACTCCACTTCTCTTTCCGGAGGTAAACCCGGAAGCTCTTAAGGAAATACGTCAAAAAAATCATTTACCACTGAGATGGATTGAAGAGTTGGTGACTCCGCCTCTATATCTTTCACCCTTACTAGATGGCATATGTATCCTTTGTACATCATCTTCCTTGACTTAATATAAGAAATAAACTTACCCCTTGGTGCCCCAATATTACTCCTCCACTCAAGGACTGCTTCCTTTGGAAAATGGAAATGCACCCTCTTAGCTCGGTAATCCACTGTGGCATAACAAGAAGACAACTAATCCATACCCATTATAACATCAAAATCCACCATTTCAATCTCCAAAAGGTCAGCCAATGTATCACGATTACAAACAGTTACTATACAATTACGGTAAACTCTTCTAGCTATAATAGATTCGCCAATTGGTGTAGACACTTTAAATGGCTTAGCTAGTAATTCTGATGTTCTTTTGAATTTTCCAGTAATTAATGGAGTGACATATGATAATGTAGAGCCTAGATCAATTAATGCATATACCTTATGTGAAAAGATAGACAATGTTCCTATAACCACGTTAGGAGAAGCCTCCAAATTTGTCGACCTGCTAGAGCATATGCACGATTCTGAACACCACTAGAACTAGCTCCCTTAACACCCCTACCACGACCAGTAGGTATCTGCTGACCCCTACCAAAAGAAGGAACCGAGGATGATGATGCAACAGCAGATCCAGTAGGTCGTGCCATATCAGCCATGCCCCTTTTTGGGCAATCTCTTATTATGTGTCCTGGTGTGCCACACCAATAACAAGAATTTGTCCCAAACCGACATACACCTAGGTGATTTCTTCCACAATGCCTACAAAGCTGTCTAGGGGCTCTTGATTGGCTTGCACTTCCTTGCTCTCGATACCCCACTACTTGTGAACCTTTACTCTCACGTTTTTGCCCGAATTGATTTCCCTTAAACCCCTGGAATCAAGGAAAAACACCTGATGTGGAGTAGGAAGGTGATGGTCTAGGGGGTCTATCGAAAAATCGAGGCCTGAATTCACTCTGAGATGGAAAAAATTGTCCCATAGATCTAGCCCTCTTGGAGTGCCCTCTTTCCATCTCTTGTGTCCTTCTTTGCCTTTGATCCTCCATTTTTTGAGCAAATGCTTGTATTCTTGCTATATCCAAGTCTTTATTCAAGGAAGCAATAGTACAATCTCTAACCAAATATGGGTCCAATCTATCCACATATCGATGAACTCTATCCTCCATAGTAGCCACTACGTTAGGAGCATACTTGGCCAAAGAATTAAATTGAAGACTGTACTCTCTCACGCTCATATTTCCTTGGCAAAGATTTAAAAACTGATCTGCACGGGTCTCCTGAATCTCGAATGGAAGATAATGATCAAGAAATGCTGTTTTGAATTCTTCCCAACCAGCTAAAGGTGCACCTATACCCTATGACTTTTTCCAAGCTTCATACCACAATATAGCCACCCCCTTTAATCGATATGCTGCTAACTCCACTATCTTTTTACCAGATACATGCATAACATCTAAAGCCCTTTGAATCTGATCAATAAAGTCTTGTGGATCTTCATTAGGATCTGAACCAGTAAATTAAGGAGGGTCCAATTTAAGTAAATCTTGGGTCCATAAACTGGCTGCCCTATCCACACCACTAGAGCCCATAGTTGGACCAGCTTGTCCTTGACCTTGTCCAGCAACTATACGTGTTAATAATTGCACCGCATTCCTTAAATCTTGCTCAGTAGCATTAATAGGTGACTCTAGGGGTACTCCCCCCCTCCTTAGCTCTTCTGGAGATGGAGGAGTAGAAGAAGTTCGTGATGCAAACTCATCTTGGGCCTCACTTTGATCAGCATATCTAGGTGGTGATTTACTTATCCCTTCTCCGGCAGCCATATCTACTTGTTACTCTTCTTACTCTAACTCCTTCTTGTAATCGGCATCATTACTATATTGAAAAAAAACATATTTAAGGTTAAATACAAGTCAACCTACATTATAGCCTCCTACTTAGAGATGTGGTGCACAAAACACCCATAAGCAAACTCTACATAGACACGACTTGGCAGACAACTCCCTAGGATGACCCGCTCTAATACCAATTTTGTCACGCCTCCAATTCCATTGGGGCGGACAGGCACCCATTTTGGGAGAACCAACTCTTAACCATGTACTTTTCATGCATATAATTATGGCATTCAAAGTTTCTGCTAGTATGGATAAGATGCATTGATAAAACAAACCACGTAAGTAAGTCCAAACCTATATATACAAGACTTTGCCGCTGGGGCCACAACGTTAAAAGAACACAATACTACCACACTTTTCACATAGTCTGCAAAGCCTCTAAAAGACACCTGGACACTTAGTTAAGGTCGGGACAAACCCCCGCCTTGCTCATAACTACTACACAATACAAAAATATATAACAGACTCAGAAAGCTCCGAATCAACTTGGATCTCACCAATAGCAGCTGGATGTCCTGTGCTTCTACTGGGGTGGTCTACTAGCTAGAGTACCTGTACCTGCGGCATGAAACACAGTGTCCCCCACAAAGGGTGTCAATACAAAGAGTGTACTGAGTATGTACGGCATGAAATGACTATAAATAAGACAAGATCTCAACAAAATCAGTTATCAATATATAACTATAAAGATAAGGATAGAATACCAACTTTGCTTATGCTTATGGGATCATGTACATTACATACTTTATTTTGCTTTATTCTTCTTTACTTTATAAGATTATAAGGCATAATACAAATGACCAGCTGTTCAGTGGTAAAAGAGGATGACCCATGCTAGGCATTTTAACCCCTGGGATACGTTCCTCATAAGTATACAAATCAAGATCGACCCATGCTAGGCTTTCCTTTTGACCCTAGGATACCACCCGTAATATTGGGATCGACCCATGCTAGGTGTTTCTTCCACCCCTGGGATACCACCCAAAAGATATAGACTCACTTCAGATCACTCTTTTCATCTTTAAAGTTGTTTTGGTGGTCATTTATTAGATTTGGAACTTTGGACCAGTAGCAAAAGGTGTGCAAATATGCACTAGATGCAATAGCAATGAGGTCGAATACAACAATAATAGAAATATAACACATAGGAGCTTAGCTAACATCATGGGTCATGTTAACTAAGAGAACAACTCATAAGGCTTATTTCTGAAAGCACCCATAACATACTAGTATTTAGAAAGGAAATGGACAGATCTAGTAACAAACACATCTTTAGGTACTTTAACAACTCGACAAGTTAGAATAAGGTTGTTAACCACCTTGGGGGTTGTACGCTGTAGTTATGTATAACTTGAAAGGAAGAATGCTTAGGAAGCTTACTTTGTAACAAAGGAGTTAGATTCATGCCAAAGAGTAGGATCGATGAACCATACATACCTTGCTGCACAACTGATCACACTTTCACTTAACGTCTTTCCTTTTAGATTACTAATCTTAATTTCGGTGGTAGTTTATTCCCTTAATGTATCAATAGCTTGATCCCTTTACTCACAAACCAAAAGTGAAGAGAAAAATCTCTTAATAATCAAGGATAAAGGGACTGCCAAACTTAAAAAGGGATATATTCTAGTTTAATCATGGAGAACATAATCCTTATAGTATTCTTAAGATGTGCTCATGATTTGTTCACTTACCTTTAACTTGGAAGGAAGATTTCCAAAGAACCCTAGTGGAATTTTAGGGTTGCTGCATAGCTAAGAGAGAACAAGAGAGAAAATCTTGAAAGCTGTTTTTTTTTGGCTAGTTAAAATGAGCTATAAGGGATGGTTTTAATCCCTTTAAAAGGAGCTGCTCTTGGCCGACTTTCTTGGTCATTTTTGGGCCATAATTTATCAAGTAGGTGGTGCACCTATGATACGAAATCAAACCAACAACACCAAGAGCTTCAAGTAGGCTCGGATTTCAGTCCAACAACACAAGAACAACAAGTTTAAGTTTCGGTTTTTCAGTCCAACAACACAAGAACAACAAGATAGATAACAATGCTAGTGAATCGAAAAGAGCCCCACACGGCTTCACTAGACTTTAAGATAACAAAATCAACAACAACAACAAGATAAAGAAAGATAGATAACTTGACATATAACATTCAAGAAACTAAGAACCCTAACATCAAGAGAGGACCCTAAGTCTAATGAATATAAACACCAAGTTCTTACGAGGACCAAGAGGCACTCAACGACCTCAAAACCCTTGTTTCTAGCCAAAGAGACAACACAAGTATCCCTCTACTTGTGAGATAATAGGGGCGGCTTCTAAGAGTGGAGAGAGAGCCGAAATGTTTAGTGTTTTTAGGTTACAAAATCAGCATTCAAAAACTAAGGAATAACTCTCTAACATGTTCTATTTATACTACAAACAAAAGGGGTAAAATGACCCATCCGCCCTTGCTTCTTGTGCCAACCTTGAAGAGTAGTTTATTACACATTAAGACCTCTCTTCACACATAAAAACATTTAGGTCCTTGGTTGGTTCAATCACCAACTCACACACGGCCATTTGCATGAACAAAGCTTGGAGTTTTTGTAATTCCCGAGCTTGGCTTCGTGTGAAAGGCCGTGTACCTGTGGAGGCTGCCCCAACCGTATCATCCTCTCCATCTTGAGAGGAATTTGACCTCAAATTCAGCATTTGGTCATCTTCAACCGCATCCACGAGGGAGAGATCACCAACGTTGAAAGTGTTGTGCACTTGATATTCCGGTGGAAGGTCAATCTTGTAGGCGTTGTCATTGATTCTCTCAAGTACTTGGAAAGGACCATCACCCCTTGGCAGCAATTTGGACTTCCTTTGAGATGGAAACCGATCCTTTCGAAGATGCACCCACACCCAATCTCCGGGTTCAAGCACAAGCCTTCTTCTCCCTTTGTTTACCCTTTTTGCAACCTCTTGGTTCTTCTTTTCAAGCTTGATCCGCACCGTCTTGATACGGTTAGGACAGCCACACGGCCTTTCACACGAAGCCAAGCTCGGGAATTACAAAAACTCCAAGCTTTGTTCATGCAAATGGCCGTGTGTGAGTTGGTGATTGAACCAACCAAGGACTTAAACGTTTTTATGTGTGAAGAGGGGTCCTAATGTGTAATAAACTACTCTCCAAGGTTGGCACAAGAAGCAAGGGCGGATGAGTCATTTTACCCCTTTCCTTTTGTAGTATAAATAGAAGATGTGAGAGAGTTATTAGATAGTTTTTGAAATCTGATTTTTGTAACCTAAAATATCACAACATTTCCTCTCTCTTCCACTCTTGGAGCCGCCTCCAACATCTCACAAGTAGAGGAATACTTGGGTTGTATCTTTGGCTAGAAACAAGGGTTTTGAGGTCTTTGAGTGCCTCTTGGTCCTTGTAAGAACTTGGTGTTTACATTCTCTAGACTTAGGGTCCTCTCTTGATGTTAGGGTTCTTAGTATCTTGAATGTTATATGTCAAGTTATCTATCTTTTCTTTATCTTGTTGTTGTTGTTGTTGTTAATTTTGTTATCTTTAAAGACTAGTGAAGCCGTGTGGGGCTACTTTCGATTCACTAGCATTCTTGTTCATCTATTTGCTCTCTTGTTGTGTGCTGAAAACTGAAAATTGAACTTGTTATTCTTGTGTTGTTGGACTGAAATCCGAACCTACTTGTAGCTCTTGGTGTTGTTGGTTTGATCTTGTATCATTTGGTATCAAAGCAAGACCGGTTGTGTTCCAACATAACCCATCTTGGGCTAGTTCACGGTCTAAACAAGCAATACCAAAGGGAAGTTCTGAAAAATCTGTCCATTAAAAGTTGAAAACCGAGAATGATGTTGCATGTCTAGACCTAGGCGTTATTTTGCTTGTTTAGTGAGTTTCTAGTGTTGGTTTCTTTCTCACCAACACTAAGGTGTCTAGATCCGAAAGTTGAGCTTGAAAACTTGAACATTGAGTAGTGACTTGAAGTGGCCGAAGGTTGTATGTTGTTGATGAGCAAAAGAAAAATCGGTGGTTATGTGTTATGTGCTAAAGAAGTTGATGAAGTTTGTTGAGGTGTTCATGTTTTTGAACTTGTTCATCTTGTTCATCTTGTTGTGTGCTCAAGTTGTAAGACAAGTTATAAAGTTGTTGTGAAAGACTTGCACCCCTCACCCTCTAGTCTTGTCAATCACTTTTCCCTAATTCAAGGAGCCTTGTTTTGTGGGATTGGTCAACCAAACACCACTTTCTTGAGTTTGAAAAGGTTGAAAGACTACAAGATTTTATTTTTCCCACCAAAACATTTTGCAAACTATAACAAGTTGTGTGAATATTAACACAAAACAAAAACAAAAAAAAAAAGATAAGAGGAACGGGTGGAACCATTGCATGCTGCCACGTCACTATAAGCTCAACTTAGGATATTCTTTGGTTGCAAATTGTTGATCCTTGGTTTCCCTTAATTGGTCCTAGAACTAATTAACAAACTAGTACCTTCCTACTAGGTTGTCAACTAGTTCCTTGAACCGTTTGTTCGTGTCAACGATTATTTGAGTGCTTTTATTCGTTTGAATGAGTTGCTGATTTTTGATTCTAGTCCGGCAAGAATTCTTTGAGTCTTCAAACAAGAATCCATTCCGGATAAGAGCTCACTCATACCTTGAAAATTTCACGGTTACTAGCCAATTATACAACACTTGTGGAACACGAACTTGTGGTGAACTAAAGCGGATAATATCTTGACAATGGAAGGAGCTACGTCTCATAATGCGGATACTAATGCCCTTGATTCTATGAGGGTCACTCTTGAGGCCGTTACCCGGACACTTGAAAGGTTGAATTCTGAATTTGGGGCCGTGAGAGGGGACTTGGCAGCCATAAAGGGGGAAGTGTCGACTATTAGTGGGAGATTAGAACAAGTGGAGAGTCAAAGGAACTCTCGTCCTTCTACTCCTCTACACGTATCTACCAATGGTCATGATAGGACCTCCTCCGCAACCATCACCCCCGAAACAGTCCACCAAATGCTAAATGCACCCCAAGCTCCACTAAATACCGCAAGTCAAACTACCTATTTTCCTCCAACCCGAGACTCCACTAGACCACTACATTTCCAAGCCCCTCCAATTCCACAAGAGGGATTTGGACGACAAGTACCTCCACTAAATCCGAACCTTCCATTCCAAGCTCCATTAACCCAAAGACCGCAAATTCCAAATCCTCCGACTCAAAACGGCCAAGGCCGACCAGCCCACTTTGAAGGATACGGTAGAGGGGAGTATGAAGGAGATGGAGCCTTTGATGATGCTTATATGAGGGAGGAGGAGTTAAGAGGGGGTCGAGGAGAACCTAGGAGATACCGGGGGTATGGAGATAGGGGAAACCGACACCAAGAGAGAGACGTAGGCATCAACACCATCAAGTTGAGCCTACCCATCTTTAAGGGTGAAAGTGATCCCGAGGCCTACTTAACTTGGGAATCGGCTTGTGACAAAGTTTTCCAAGTTAATGACATCTCGGACGAAAAGAAGAGTTGCTACGCTATAGCTCACCTCGAGGGCTATGCTAACACTTGGTGGGAGTATGTTAAACGATTTGGTAATGAATTAGTCGATGGGCAGCCACCACCTTGGTTTCGGTTGAGGTATTTGATGAGACAACGATACCTTCCCGAGAGATATCGTCATGAGTTGCTTGCTAGGTTATATGGCTTGCGGCAAGGGGGCAAGAGTGTGATGGCCTATTTTGACGAGTTCCAACAACTCATGTTGAAACTTGATCATCGTGGGGAGCAAATCAGTCATGACATCATCCGGTTCAAGTGTGGGTTGAACAAAGAGATCTCCACTCATTTGACCCTTCATCGGTTTGAAACCATCGACGGTATATTCCAAGCGGCCCTAGAGATTGAAAGGGAACTTAAGGAGAGATCATCCTTCAAGGCAAGGGTACAAGCTCCCTCGGGTTGGCCCAAAAACAAGGACCAACCCGCCCCTACGAAGCTGCCCGAGTCCAAAACAGTCCACTACGAGTCCAAAACAGTCCCTAAATTCCCTCCGAAACCGGAGGCTCACAAATATCCCAACCCAAAGGGATTCCAATGCTTCAAGTGCCAAGGTTGGGGGCATAAGGCCAATGAATGTCCGAACCGGCGCAATGTGATCCTACGAGAAGGGAAAGTGTACTACCTTGGTGAGGAGGTGGTTTCCGAAAGGGGGGAGGATGAGGCCGAGCCTCAAGATGGAGAGGAAGCTGAAAATGGGCCGAATGATGATGAATTAGATGGTAGTGAAGATGCCTATCCACAAGAAGGGGAGTGTGTGGTTCCTAACTTTGTGGTTAGACGTGTCATGATTAGTAAGGCGATAGGTGACCCGAGTCAAAGGGAAAATCTATTCCATACTAAGTGTCTTGTAAAGGGGAGTGTGTGCACCTTGGTGATTGATAGTGGTAGTTGTACGAATGTTGCGAGCCAAGCTATGGTAAATTTCTTGAAGCTGCCAACTACACCACACACTAGTCCTTACAAGCTACAATGGTTGAACGATTGTGGTGAATTAAGGGTCGCAAGGCAATGTGTGATTCGGTTTAAGGTAGGAAACTACCACGATGAAGTGCTTTGTGACGTGATCCCAATGCAAGCATGTCACTTGTTGTTAGGTAGACCATGGCAATATGATAGGTCTACTAAACACGATGGGAGGTCCAACCGGTATACGCTTGAGAAGGATGGCCGAAAGGTCACACTTCACCCTCTTTCACCCTCCCAAGTACATGAGTGGCATCAAAAGATGAGAGAGTTAAAAGGAAAGGGAAAGGAAACCGGGAAAGGAGAAAAGGGGGGGGATGCCGTAGGTAAGGAAGTAGGGCCATCCGAATCTGTCCCAACCACAAAGGAGATGGAAAACGTAGTGATGTTGGCTAGGAGGAAAGAACTCTTCGTGGACCATGATGAAAACAAGCCGATGTTACTGTTGGCCCATTGTTTTAATACTAACCCCACTAATTCTTCCATTTCCCCTTTGATTTCTTGTGCGTTGCAGGAGTATGAAGATGTATTTCCTCAAGAACTTCCGCAAGGATTGCCCCCACTTCGGGGAATTGAGCACCAAATTGATTTGGTGCCGGGTTCACAACTTCCAAACAAACCGGCCTATAGGAGCAATCCCATGGACACTAAGGAGCTTGAGAGACAAGTTGAGGAGCTTCTCAACAAGGGATACATCAAGGAAAGCATGAGTCCGTGTGCTGTTCCGGTGCTTTTGGTACCAAAGAAGGACGGAACTTGGCGCATGTGCGTCGATTGTAGAGCCATCAACAAAATCACTATAAGGTATCGTCATCCAATTCCTAGACTAGATGATATGTTAGATGAGCTCCACGGATCTTGTTTGTTTTCTAAAGTGGACCTTAGGAGCGGCTATCACCAAATTCGCATGCAACCCGGTGATGAGTGGAAGACCGCATTCAAGACCAAATTCGGTCTATATGAGTGGCTGGTCATGCCCTTCGGCCTTACCAATGCTCCTAGCACATTTATGAGGCTAATGAATCATGTAATGAAGCCTTATATTGGAAAGTTTGTGGTGGTTTACTTTGATGATGTGTTGGTGTATAGTAAATCTATTAATGATCATGTAATGCATTTGAGATGTGTGTTTGTTGTGCTCCGAAAGGAGAAGCTGTATGCCAACATGGAGAAGTGTTCTTTTGGTGTTGATAAAGTTATATTCTTGGGTTTTGTCGTGAGCTCACGGGGTGTGGAAGTGGACGATTCCAAGATAGACTCTATCCGAAGTTGGCCGACCCCTAAAACTATTGGAGAAATCCGAAGTTTCCACGGGTTGGCAAGCTTTTATAGGAGGTTTGTCAAAGGATTTAGTTCCATAGCAGCCCCCTTGACCGAGGTAATTAGAAAGGACGGACCCTTTAAATGGGGTGATGAGCAAGCTAGGGCTTTTGAGGCCTTGAAAGCTACGCTCATCTCGGCGCCTTTATTGCAATTGCCCGATTTTGATAAGATGTTTGAAATAGAGTGTGATGCTAGTAAAGTTGGTATCGGGGCTGTTTTGATGCAAGAAGGTAAGCCCGTTGCTTATTTCAGTGAAAAGCTCAAAGGGGCAACTCTTAATTACTCAACTTATGATTTGGAGTTGTACGCCCTTGTTAGAGCTTTGGGAAATTGGCAACATTATTTGTGGCCTAAGGAGTTTGTGATACGAACGGATCATGAGTCGTTGAAACACCTTAAGAGCCAAGACAAGTTGAATAGGCGTCATGCTAAGTGGATTGAGTTCATCGAGACTTTCCCTTATGTAATTCATTACAAAAGGGGAAAGGAAAATGTTGTTGCCGATGCCTTGTCTAGGAAGCATGTGCTTGTTGCTACCTTGTCTTCGAAATTGATGGGTTTTGAGAGCTTGCGGTTGTTGTATCCCGAGGATCCTACCTTTGCTCCTATTTTTAGGGAATGCGAAGAGTGGGGAAGGGACCGTTGGCTCAAGGAGAATAACCATTCCTCCTACTCTCGGTTCGATGGGTATTTGTTCAAAGGGAGGAGGTTGTGTGTTCCTTCTAGTTCTTGGAGGGAATTATTTGTAAGGGAGGCCCATGACGGAGGCCTCATGGGTCACTTTGGGATAGACAAGACCCTCGGAATCTTAGAGGAGAACTTCTATTGGCCCAAAATGCGCAAAGACGTCACTAAAATTTGTAGTCAATGCGTGGCCTGCCGGAGTGCGAAATCTCGTCTCTTACCCCAAGGATTATACACCCCACTCCCTACTCCCCTTAGGCCTTGGTTGGACATCTCGATGGATTTTGTTTTGGGGCTGCCAAGGACTAGAAAGGGCCGAGATAGCATTTTTGTTATTGTTGATAGATTCTCTAAAATGGCTCATTTTATTCCATGTACTAAAACCGAGGATGCTAGTAGTGTAGCTTCATTATTTGTTGAACATGTTGTCAAGCTTCACGGGGTACCGAGGACTATTGTGAGCGATAGGGACTCCAAGTTCCTAAGTCTCTTTTGGAAGTCCATGTGGGGTAGGCTTGGAACGAAGTTACTTTTCTCCACGTCTTGCCACCCACAAACCGATGGCCAAACGGAGGTAGTAAATAGAACCTTAGGGTCTATGCTACGTTCTATGGTTAAAGGTAAACTGACTTCATGGGAAGATCACCTACCCTTAGTGGAATTTGCCTACAACCGGGTAATACATTCGAGCACGGGAATGACTCCCTTTGAATGTGTTTACGGCCTGAATCCCCTTACCCCTTTAGATCTCACTCCTTTGTCTAGTGATCTCATGACCAGCTTAGATGGAAGCAAAAGAGCCGAGGCAATGAAAAAAATGCATGAGACGGTGCGGATCAAGCTTGAAAAGAAGAATCAAGAGATTGCTAAAAGGGCAAACAAAGGGAGAAGAAGGCTTGTGCTTGAACCCGGAGATTGGGTGTGGGTGCATCTTCGAAAAGACCGGTTTCCAGCTCATAGGAAGTCCAAATTGCTGCCAAGGGGTGATGGTCCTTTCCAAGTACTTGAGAGGATCAATGACAACGCCTACAAGATTGACCTTCCACCGGAATATCAAGTGCACAACACTTTCAACGTTGGTGATCTCTCCCTCGTGGATGCGGTTGAAGATGACCAAATGCTGAATTTGAGGCCAAATTCCTCTCAAGATGGAGAGGATGATACGGTTAGGACAGCCACACGGCCTTTCACACGAAGCCAAGCTCGGGAATTACAAAAACTCCAAGCTTTGTTCATGCAAATGGCCGTGTGTGAGTTGGTGATTGAACCAACCAAGGACTTAAACGTTTTTATGTGTGAAGAGGGGTCCTAATGTGTAATAAACTACTCTCCAAGGTTGGCACAAGAAGCAAGGGCGGATGAGTCATTTTACCCCTTTCCTTTTGTAGTATAAATAGAAGATGTGAGAGAGTTATTAGATAGTTTTTGAAATCTGATTTTTGTAACCTAAAATATCACAACATTTCCTCTCTCTTCCACTCTTGGAGCCGCCTCCAACATCTCACAAGTAGAGGAATACTTGGGTTGTATCTTTGGCTAGAAACAAGGGTTTTGAGGTCTTTGAGTGCCTCTTGGTCCTTGTAAGAACTTGGTGTTTACATTCTCTAGACTTAGGGTCCTCTCTTGATGTTAGGGTTCTGATACGGGACAAATGGCCATCTTATCTTTTGATGACATTTTTGGAGGCCAACACATAGAGACTCAAGACTTGGTCACCTCGGGAAAACAAGAACATGCATGGAGGACCCATTTTGAGTGCTACTTAAAGCAATCTCGCGTGTGGAAGATTGCTTGGAGAATTTAAGGTTGAGGACTCACGGTTTTGGACCCTAATTAAGGGTATTTTGGACATTACACATGGTGTATTTACACACCATGGCCGCCCCTCTCATTAAGGGCAAAGTGGTCTTTTGTCTTCTTTGTAATACACTATAAATAGGCCCCCTTAGTCTTATTTTCATTAGTTTTTCAGATTTTAGAAAGATGAAGTATTGAAAGGAAATATCTTCTCTCTTTTGAGAGTGTACCCACTTAGTGGTAGGACTTGGAAAAGTCATCTTTAGCATAGGGCTTGGAAAAGCCAATATTGATTCTTGCTTGGAAACGGTAGATCTTGAGGCGAGTTCATTCCCTTGGTGGTCACCGTAAGAGTGTGGTGTTGTTGTTACATTCATTAGGGGTTTTTGAGTTTGATATACTCTTTAGTTCCTAATCTTTGTAATAATCTATGTCTCACTATCTATCTTTACCTTTCTTGCAATTGTGTTAGTGTTTGTATCTTGTAATCGTTTGTTCTTGTTGAATCCGAATCTTGTGTTCATTGTGTTCATCTTGTTCTTGTTGTATTGCTTCTGTATTGGTGTTAAAACACCTTGTCAACTCGTGATACTTGTGTTGTTGTTGTTGGCCGAAACTAGCTCTAAGAGGGGTTCTCGGATTCCTCTTGATTTGTGGACTGTTTTGAGCCTTTTCTTGTGTTCCCTTGTTTTTCTTGTATCATTTGGTATCAAAGCATGGCTTGATCTTGTTCCTACAAGATCAATCTTGGGCTTGCTTGTTAGAAAATAAACAAAAAAAAAAAAAAAAAAAATTGTTGAAAAGCTGAAAATTTCAGAAAAATTGCAATCTGTCCGTGTTTGTGTTCTTGGCCAAAATCGTGTTCTTGTTGTGTCTTGGCCGAGATTTGTTGTTGTATGTCTAGATCTAATAGTGTTCTTGTTTGTTTTGTTGTTCCTAGTGTTAGTTTTCTTGTCCACTAACACTTTGAGTCGATCCAAACTTGAGCTTGAATTGTTAATATTATTGTTGTGAACAAGTGTGGCCGATTGGATGTTGTTGTTGTTCTAGCCTTGACCGAGTTGAAGGCCTTGTGTTGTGGTGGTGTTGTAGATCTTGAAAGGTTGTTGTTGTATTCTTGTTGTTCATCACACCTTTCACCATTTGTAAAATCGAAAACACAACACAAAGGGGACTTAGTCGATTGTTGTTGCTATCCTTGTGGTCTTAGCCGTGAGATTGTTGACCTTGTTGTGGTGAACTGTTTTGGCCTTGTGGTTTTCATCTTGTTGTTGTTATAAGCTTGGCCACGTGATATTGTTGTTAATTGGTGGATTGAAAACCATTTTGTTGAAGTTGTAGTTGTCTTGGCCAAGTGTTGGAGATATTGTTATTGTGGATTGGAGTTGGCCGTGTGAAAAATTGTTGGTGTTCTTGAAGATTATTGTTGTAGTTCTTGTTGTTGTTGTTGTTGTTCTTGATGTTCATCACCACCTTCATATATTGTTGAAGATAAAGTGAATGCTAAATCCAAAAAGTTGAAGGAAAAAGGTGTATTATTTGTTAGTCTTGAAAGACACTACAACCAACAAAGACCTATCAATCAAGTCTCAACCACTTTCCAACACTTTTCCATGATTTACGGATCCATGTTTTAAGGAGAAGTACAATAAAGTCAAGTCTTGAAAACTTGAAATTGAAAAGGGCTCCAAGACTTGTTTGAATTTCCCTCCTTAAACAAATTCCACCAAAGTCCAAATTGAAAAATTGACCAAGACTTGAAATTGGACAACAAAAGTTGTGTGGGGCCGAAACCAATACGTGACTGCCATGTCATCACTGCTACTGTTCACGCAATATTTCCGAGCTCAAAAATTTTAGATTCTTAGTTTCATCTTATTGTTTCATTAGTTTCATGTCTTGATTCTAGAATTAATTAACAACTAGTAATCACCTACTTAGTTGTAGATTAATTATTGAATCCGTTTCTTCGTGTCTTCGTTGTTTGTGTGCTTTTCTCATTTTTAACTCGTAGTAACTTCTTTGTTTCAAGTTCGTAAGTGAATTTTATTTTTGTGTCTTGAGTCGATCAAACAAGAATCTATTCCGGCCGCCAAGTAGAATTGACATCCTATTGACTACCGGAGTATAAGCAACTTTCAATATTCGCCGCTCCAATTGTGAGAATCACAAAGGTGAGTGTATACGAGTGTTGGTGAGGAGCTTTACTACTAATCTTGTTTGTTCATTTTGTAGGTTTAAAGGGTGATATAAGGGGAACATGTCTTCGATAGCCGGGGATTATTGTGACTACAACATGGGAGACTATGATTGTAGTGAAGGGTTTTATGGCTACGAAGTTGAGGGAGATTGCGGAGGCTATGAAAATAGCCATGATCGAGACTTGGGCAGATTTGAAAGTTACTGTTTTAAGGGAGAAGATGAGGTGAATGAAGTGCCTAGTGCTTATGGTAACTTTGGAGATGATGTAGGACCTCGTGATGGATCTTATGATGATGTTGGGGCATGTGAGGAGTCTTACACTTCTTACTCCGAACCTAGATTTGGTGTTAGGTATAACCCTTTTGTTTGCAAAGCTTATGAGAGCTATGATGAGGGTACACGTGAGGAGTATGAAGATCCATATTCTCCACCTTGTAGTACTTCTTATCAAAGTCGATATAGTGTGAATGGTTATACTAGCTCTAGTGGAGGTTGTCCAATGAGAAGAAGAGGATATGCATCTCCAAAACTAAGGGGTACTCGTATGCCTTACAATGTAGATCCAAGAAGGAGTGTACACTCCGGAAAGGTGACTATTTGTGGGATACCGGGCTGCCTTATGGTGTTGAATGATAGGTACTATGGAAACTACATTTTTCCGTCCATGGTTGATTACTTGGGGTTATTGCGAGAACCTTTACTTGTTCCATACTACTTGGGCGAGTTCAAGGTTACCGAGAGGGTAAAAGTTGTCTTCTCCCAATTTGATTACCATGAGGAGGTGTGGTGCGATGTTTGCTCCTTAACCTACGGTCATATGAGCTTGGGTGCCGATTGGTTTGCACGACATCAAGTTCCTAACGTGAAAAATTGGCCTAATATTGTAAGAGACCGATGGGGAAATTGCCTCGAGACGTACATTCTGCCCGGGCCGCAAAAAGAAGTTCCTACCTACTCCAATTCAAATTATTATGAGAGACAAAAGATTGAGAGGAGTAAGGGAGTGAAAGGTGGTAATCCGAGAGTGGAAAAAGGAGAGGTTGTGTTGAGCGAAGTGAGGGGATTACCACCAAACCGTGCTAACATTGGTTGTCCTTCCATTTCTAAGGGCATTTGTGTAGGTACCAACATGGCAAGCGAAGGCGAACAATGCCAAAAGGAAGTTGCTGCCCAAGCTTGTGGAGGACCTTCACCTCACGGCAAGGAAGAGTCTACTCAAGATCTTAAAGGTAAAATAGCTAACTCTTACACTTTAGTGCATGTGAATGACAATTGTGTGGCTAGTAAGCCATTGAGTGTGGGTAGTAGCTCACTTATTTATGAGTCTAATGATTCCTTGCCTCTTGTTGATGATGTACATATTGAGAGTTTGGATACACTAGTTGATCCTATTGATGACGAAATTGACTCTTCTTGTAAGATCAATTTATGTCCACCTAGTGTTGAAGCTTATATGTTGAACGGAAGTACATCGTCTTGTGTAATTGGTGTTGATCAACTTGTTGGTGAAAATTGTTCCCCACTTGAGTATGTGTGTGATGTGCTTAATAGGACTCAAGTGAGTGAAGTATTTAAAAATGTTGGTCAACAAAGTGGGGGTGAACCCGAGATCTCTTCTTGGGGTAATCTTGTGTTTGGAACATCCTTGAAACTTGATATTGATCATTTAGAGTGCGAGGAACTTGCTTATTCCAAATCTGTCCGTGAGGTAGATCACACTCTCTTTAGGTGTAATGTCTTGTTTGAAGATGATTTAAACACTTCTAATGAACCTAGTGGTGAAAAGGACGGTATAGCTTGCCTTGGAAGCTATAGCCTATATGCTAACCCACTATGGTGTGACCACATTCCTCCTAAAGAGGGAAATCTCTTCTTGGAAGATGAGAGTACTCTTAAGGGTAAGGAATGTGTAGTTGCGGAAGCTACTCCTTCTTCTACTTTGTGTGATTTCTTTGTTGAGAGTACTCATAGTGATTATTGGGAAACTAGTAGTGAGTACACACATGAGAGCACCTTAGTAGAAGTCGATTTGAGTGATACCTTTCTCTACTCTCTATTTGATTTGGATGATATGTATGTTATTGTAGAGAGTATGTCATTTAGTTCAGGTGTAGACCACGGGAAAGGGAAGTGTTGTCGAGACCCGTGTCTATGGCCACTTTTCCCATTTGACCCCGGTGCCAAATTTAGAAATGGTGATGTTGGTGCACCAAACTTGTTGCTTGGTCAACATGACAAGCAAAGTGTTACTTTTGATGTATCCTATAACCAAATCCTTTGCACATCTTTTATTGAGTTTTTAATATTCATTTCAAAGGATTCTTGGTTACATTGCAAATATGTGCAACCTTGGCATGTTGAGATGATTTGTAATGCTAACCCTAACCCTCATGCCATGAGGAATTTGTATTTGTTTGTCCTCTCTTCGATTTTGCAAGGTTTGGATTCGAGGTCGAATCCTTTTCAAGAAGGGGAGGATGATACGGGACAAATGGCCATCTTATCTTTTGATGACATTTTTGGAGGCCAACACATAGAGACTCAAGACTTGGTCACCTCGGGAAAACAAGAACATGCATGGAGGACCCGTTTTGAGTGCTACTTAAAGCAATCTCGCGTGTGGAAGATTGCTTGGAGAATTTAAGGTTGAGGACTCACGGTTTTGGACCCTAATTAAGGGTATTTTGGACATTACACATGGTGTATTTACACACCATGGCCGCCCCTCTCATTAAGGGCAAAGTGGTCTTTTGTCTTCTTTGTAATACACTATAAATAGGCCCCCTTAGTCTTATTTTCATTAGTTTTTCAGATTTTAGAAAGATGAAGTATTGAAAGGAAATATCTTCTCTCTTTTGAGAGTGTACCCACTTAGTGGTAGGACTTGGAAAAGTCATCTTTAGCATAGGGCTTGGAAAAGCCAATATTGATTCTTGCTTGGAAACGGTAGATCTTGAGGCGAGTTCATTCCCTTGGTGGTCACCGTAAGAGTGTGGTGTTGTTGTTACATTCATTAGGGGTTTTTGAGTTTGATATACTCTTTAGTTCCTAATCTTTGTAATAATCTATGTCTCACTATCTATCTTTACCTTTCTTGCAATTGTGTTAGTGTTTGTATCTTGTAATCGTTTGTTCTTGTTGAATCCGAATCTTGTGTTCATTGTGTTCATCTTGTTCTTGTTGTATTGCTTCTGTATTGGTGTTAAAACACCTTGTCAACTCGTGATACTTGTGTTGTTGTTGTTGGCCGAAACTAGCTCTAAGAGGGGTTCTCGGATTCCTCTTGATTTGTGGACTGTTTTGAGCCTTTTCTTGTGTTCCCTTGTTTTTCTTGTATCAGGTTCTTAGTATCTTGAATGTTATATGTCAAGTTATCTATCTTTTCTTTATCTTGTTGTTGTTGTTGTTGTTAATTTTGTTATCTTTAAAGACTAGTGAAGCCGTGTGGGGCTACTTTCGATTCACTAGCATTCTTGTTCATCTATTTGCTCTCTTGTTGTGTGCTGAAAACTGAAAATTGAACTTGTTATTCTTGTGTTGTTGGACTGAAATCCGAACCTACTTGTAGCTCTTGGTGTTGTTGGTTTGATCTTGTATCACGTCTCATGCATTTTCTTCATTGCCTCGGCTCTTTTATTTCCATCTAAGCTGGTCATGAGATCACTAGACAAAGGAGTGAGATCTAAAGGGGTAAGGGGATTTAGGCCGTAAACACATTCAAAGGGAGTCATTCCCGTGCTCGAATGTATTACCCGGTTGTATGCAAATTCCACCAAGGGTAGGTGATCTTCCCATGAAGTCAGTTTACCTTTAACCATAGAACGTAGCATAGACCCTAAGGTTCTATTTACTACCTCCGTTTGGCCATCGGTTTGTGGGTGGCAAAACGTGGAGAAAAGTAACTTCGTTCCAAGCCTACCCCACATGGAATTCCAAAAGAGACTTAGGAACTTGGAGTCCCTATCGCTCACAATAGTCCTTGGTACCCCGTGAAGCTTTACAACATGTTCAACAAATAATGAAGCTACACTACGAGCATCCTCGGTTTTAGCACATGGAATAAAATGAGCCATTTTAGAGAATCTATCAACAATAACAAAAATGCTATCTCGGCCCTTTCTAGTCCTTGGCAGCCCCAAAACAAAATCCATCGAAATGTCCAACCAAGGTCTAAGGGGAGTAGGGAGTAGGGTGTATAATCCTTGAGGTAGGAGACGAGATTTCGTACTCCGGCAGGCCACGCATTGACTACAAATTTTAGTGACGTCTTTGCGCATTTTGGGCCAATAGAAGTTCTCCTCTAAGATGCCGAGGGTTTTGTCTACCCCAAAGTGCCCCATGAGGCCTCCGTCATGGGCCTCCCTCACAAATAATTCCCTCCAAGAACTAGAAGGAACACACAACCTCCTCCCTTTGAACAAATACCCATCGAACCGAGAGTAGGAGGAATGGTCATTCTTCTTAAGCCAACGGTCCCTTCCCCACTCTTCGCATTCCCTAAAAATAGGAGCAAAGGTAGGATCCTCGGGATACAACACCCGCAAGCTCTTAAAACCCATCAATTTCGAAGACAAGGTAGCAACAAGCACATGCTTCCTAGACAAGGCATCGGCAACAACATTTTCCTTTCCCCTTTTGTAATGAATTACATAAGGGAAAGTCTCGATGAACTCAATCCACTTAGCATGACGCCTATTCAACTTTTCTTGGCTCTTAAGGTGTTTCAACGACTCATGATCCGTTCGTATCACAAACTCCTTAGGCCACAAATAATGTTGCCAATTTCCCAAAGCTCTAACAAGGGCGTACAACTCCAAATCATAAGTTGAGTAATTAAGAGTTGCCCCTTTGAGCTTTTCACTGAAATAAGCAACGGGCTTACCTTCTTGCATCAAAACAACCCCGATGCCAACCTTACTAGCATCACACTCTACTTCAAACATCTTATCAAAATCGGGCAATTGCAATAAAGGCGCCGAGACGAGCGTAGCTTTCAAGGCCTCAAAAGCCCTAGCCTGCTCATCACCCCATTTAAAGGGTCCGTCCTTTCTAATTACCTCGGTCAAGGGGGCTGCTATGGAACAAAATCCTTTGACAAACCTCCTATAAAAGCTTGCCAACCCGTGGAAACTTCGGATTTCTCCAATAGTTTTAGGGGTCGGCCAACTTCGAATAGAGTCTATCTTGGAATCGTCCACTTCCACACCCCTTGAGCTCACGACAAAACCCAAGAATATAACCTTATCAACACCAAAAGAACACTTCTCCATATTGGCATACAGCTTCTCCTTTCGGAGCACATCAAACACACATCTCAAATGCATTACATGATCATCAATAGATTTACTATACACCAACACATCATCAAAGTAAACCACCACAAACTTTCCAATATAAGGCTTCATTACATGATTCATTAGCCTCATAAAGGTGCTAGGAGCATTGGTAAGGCCGAAGGGCATGACCAGCCACTCATATAGACCGAATTTGGTCTTGAATGCAGTCTTCCACTCATCACCGGGTTGCATGCGAATTTGGTGATAGCCACTCCTAAGGTCCACTTTAGAAAACAAACAAGATCCGTGGAGCTCATCTAACATATCATCTAGTCTAGGGATTGGATGACGATACCTTATAGTGATTTTGTTGATGGCTCTACAATCGACGCACATGCGCCAAGTTCCGTCCTTCTTCGGTACCAAAAGCACCGGAACAACACACGGACTCATGCTTTCCTTGATGTATCCCTTGTTGAGAAGCTCCTCAACTTGTCTTTCAAGCTCCTTAGTGTCCATGGGATTGCTCCTATAGGCCGGTTTGTTTGGAAGTTGTGAACCCGGCACCAAATCAATTTGGTGCTCAATTCCCCGAAGTGGGGGCAATCCTTGCGGAAGTTCTTGAGGAAATACATCTTCATACTCCTGCAACACACAAGAAATCAAAGGGGAAATGGAAGAATTAGTGGGGTTAGTATTAAAACAATGGGCCAAAAGTAACATCGGCTTGTTTTCATCATGGTCCACGAAGAGTTCTTTCCTCCTAGCCAACACCACTACGTTTTCCATCTCCCTTGTCGTTGGGACAGCCTCGGATGTCCCTACTTCCTCACCTACGGCATTCCCCCCCTTTTCTCCCTTTCCGGATTCCTTCCCCTTTCCCTTCAACTCTCTCATCTTTTGATGCCACTCATTTACTTGGGAGGGTGAAAGAGGATGAAGTGTGACCTTTCGGCCATCCTTCTCAAGCGTATACTGGTTGGACCTCCCATCGTGTTTAGTAGACCTATCATATTGCCATGGTCTACCTAACAACAAGTGACATGCTTGCATTGGGATTACGTCACAAAGCACTTCATCGTGGTAGTTTCCCACCTTAAACCGAATCACACATTGCCTTGTGACCTTTAATTCACCACAATCGTTCAACCATTGTAGCTTGTAAGGACTAGTGTGTAGTGTAGTTGGTATCTTCAAGAAATTTACCATAGCATGGCTCGCAACATTTGTACAACTACCACTATCAATCACCAAGGTGCACACACTCCCCTTTACAAGACACTTAGTATGGAATAGATTTTCCCTTTGACTCGGGTCATCTATCGCCTTACTAATCATGACACGTCTAACCACAAAGTTTCGAACCACACACTCCCCTTCTTGTGGATATACATCTTCACTACCATCTACTTCATCATCATTCGGCCCATTTTCAGCTCCCTCTCCATCTTGAGGCTCGGCCTCATCCTCCCCCCTTTCGGAAACCACCTCCTCACCAAGGTAGTACACTTTCCCTTCTCGTAGGATCACATTGCGCCGGTTCGGACATTCATTGGCCTTATGCCCCCAACCTTGGCACTTGAAGCATTGGAACCCCTTTTGGTTGGGATATTTGTGAGCCTCCAGTTTCGGAGGGAATTTAGGGACTGTTTTGGACTCGGGCAGCTTCGTAGGGGCGGGTTGGTCCTTGTTTTTGGGCCAACCCGAGGGGGTTTGTACCCTTGCCTTGAAGGATGATCTCTCCTTAAGTTCCCTTTCAATCTCAAGGGCCGCTTGGAATATACCGTCAATGGTTTCAAACCGGTGAAGGGTCAAATGAGTGGAGATCTCTTTGTTCAACCCACACTTGAACCGGATGATGTCGTGACTGATTTGCTCCCCACGATGATCAAGTTTCAACATGAGTTGTTGGAACTCGTCAAAATAGGCCATCACACTCTTGCCTCCTTGCCGCAAGCCATATAATCTAGCAAGCAACTCATGACGATATCTCTCGGGAAGGTATCGTTGTCTCATCAAATACCTCAACCGATACCAAGGTGGTGGCTGCCCATCAACTAATTCATTACCAAATCGTTTAACATACTCCCACCAAGTGTTAGCATAGCCCTCGAGGTGAGCTATAGCGTAGCAACTCTTCTTTTCTTCCGAGATGTCATTAACTTGGAAAACTTTATCACAAGCCGATTCCCAAGTTAAGTAGGTCTCGGGGTCACTTTCACCCTTAAAGATGGGTAGGCTCAACTTGATGGTGTTGATGCCTACGTCTCTCTCTTGGTGTCGGTTTCCCCTATCTCCATACCCCCGGTATCTCCTAGGTTCTCCTCGACCCCCTCTTAACTCCTCCTCCCTCATATAAGCATCATCAAAGGCTCCATCTCCTTCATACTCCTCTCTACCGTATCCTTCAAAGTGGGCTGGTCGGCCTTGACCGTTTTGATTCGGAGGATTTGGAATTTGCGGTCTTTGGGTTAATGGAGCTTGGAATGGAGGGTTCGGATTTAGTGGAGGTACTTGGCGTCCAAATCCCTCTTGTGGAATTGGAGGGGCTTGGAAATGTAGTGGTCTAGTGGGGTCTCGGTTTGGAGGAAAATAGGTAGTTTGGCTTGCGGTATTTAGTGGAGCTTGGGGTGCATTTAGCATTTGGTGGACTGTTTCGGGGGTGATGGTTGCGGAGGAGGTCCTATCATGACCATTGGTAGATACATGTAGAGGAGTAGAAGGACGAGAGTTCCTTTGACTCTCCACTTGTTCTAATCTCCCACTAATAGTCGACACTTCCCCCTTTATTGCTGCCAAGTCCCCTCTCACGGCCCCAAATTCCGAATTCAACCTTTCAAGTGTCCGGGTAACGGCCTCGAGAGTGACCCTCATAGAATCAAGGGCATTAGTATCCACATTATGAGACGTAGCTCCTTCCATTGTCAAGATATTATCCGCTTTAGTTCACCACAAGTTCGTGTTCCACAAGTGTTGTATAATTGGCTAGTAACCGTGAAATTTTAAGGTATGAGTAAGATCTTATCCGGAATGGATTCTTGTTTGAAGACTCAAAGAATTCTTGCTGGACTAGAGTCAAAAATCAGCAATTCATTCAAACGAATAAAAGCACTCAAATAATCGTTGACACGAACAAACGGTTCAAGGAACTAGTTGACAACCTAGTAGGAATGTACTAGTTTGTTAATTAGTTCTAGGACCAAGTAAGGGAAACCAAGGATCAACAATTAGCAACCAAAGAATATCCTAAGTTGAGCTTATAGTGACGTGGCAGCATGCAATGGTTCCACACGTTCTTCTTCTCTTTTTTTTTGTGTTAATATTCACATAACTTGTTATAGTTTGCAAAGTGTTTTGGTGGGAAAAAATAAAATCTTGTAGTATTTCAACCTTTTCAAACTCAAGAAAGTGAGGTTTGATTGACTAATCCCACAAAACAAGGCTCCTTGAATTAGGGAAAAGTGATTGACAAGACTAGAAGGTGATGGGTGCAAGTCTTTCACAACAACTTTATAGCTTGTCTTACAACTTGAGCACACAACAAGATGAACAAGATGAACAAGTTCAAAAGATGAACACCTCAACAAACTTCATCAACTTCTTTAGCACATAAACACACAACCACCGGTTTTTCTTTTGGTTATCAACAACATACAACTTTCGGCCACTTCAAGTCACTACACAATGTTCAAGTTTTCAAGCTCAACTTTTGGATCTAGACACCTTAGTGTTGGTGAGAAAGAAACCAACACTAGAAACTCACTAAACAAGCAAAATAACACCTAGATCTAAACATACAACATCATTCTTGGTTTCAACTTTTAATGGACAGATTTTCAGAATTTCTTTTTGGTGTTGTTTGTTTAAGCCGTGAACTAGCCCAAGATGGGTTATGTTGGAACACAACCGGTCTCGCTTTGATACCAAATGATACAAAATCAAACCAACAACACCAAGAGCTTCAAGTAGGCTCAGATTTCAGCCCAACAACACAAGAACAACAAGTTAAGTTTCGGTTTTTCAGTCCAACAACACAAGAACAACAAGATAGATAACAATGCTAGTGAATCGAAAAGAGCCCCACACGGCTTCACTAGACTTTAAGATAACAAAATCAACAACAACAACAAGATAAAGAAAGATAGATAACTTGACATATAACATTCAAGAAACTAAGAACCCTAACATCAAGAGAGGACCCTAAGTCTAATGAATATAAACACCAAGTTCTTACGAGGACCAAGAGGCACTCAACGACCTCAAAACCCTTGTTTCTAGCCAAAGAGACAACACAAGTATCCCTCTACTTGTGAGATGATAGAGGCGGCTTCTAAGAGAGGAAGAGAGAGCCGAAATATTTAGTGTTTTAAGTTACAAAATCAGCATTCAAAAAACTATGAATAACTCTCTAACATGTTCTATTTATACTACAAACAAAAGGGGTAAAATGACCCATCCGCCCTTGCTTCTTGTGCCAACCTTGAAGAGTAGTTTATTACACATTAAGACCTCTCTTCACACATAAAAACGTTTAGGTTCTTGGTTGGTTCAATCACCAACTCACACACGGCCATTTGCATGAACAAGGCTTGGAGTTCTTGTAATTCCTGAGCTTGGCTTCGTGTGAAAGGCCGTGTACCTGTGGAGGCTGCCCCAATCGTATCAGGAATCATCTTGTGACAAAGTTTTCCAAGTTAATGACATCTCGGAAGAAAAGAAGAGTTGCTACGCTATAGCTCACCTCGAGGGCTATGCTAACACTTGGTGGGAGTATGTTAAACGATTTGGTAATGAATTAGTTGATGGGCAGCCACCACCTTGGTATCGGTTGAGGTATTTGATGAGACAACGATACCTTCCCGAGAGATATCGTCATGAGTTGCTTGCTAGATTATATGGCTTGCGGCAAGGAGGCAAGAGTGTGATGGCCTATTTTGACGAGTTCCAACAACTCATGTTGAAACTTGATCATCGTGGGGAGCAAATTAGTCATGACATCATCCGGTTCAAGTGTGGGTTGAACAAAGAGATCTCCACTCATTTGACCCATCACCGGTTTGAAACCATTGACGGTATATTCCAAGCGGCCCTTGAGATTGAAAGGGAACTTAAGGAGAGATCATCCTTCAAGGCAAGGGTACAAACCCCCTCGGGTTGGCCCAAAAACAAGGACCAACCCGCCCCTACGAAGCTGCCCGAGTCCAAAACAGTCCCCAAATTCCCTCCGAAACCGGAGGCTCACAAATATCCCAACCCAAAGGGGTTCCAATGCTTCAAGTGCCAAGGTTGGGGGCATAAGGCCAATGAATGTCCGAACCGGCGCAATGTGATCCTACGAGAAGGGAAAGTGTACTACCTTGGTGAGGAGGTGGTTTCCGAAAGGGGAGAGGATGAGGCCGAGCCTCAAGATGGAGAGGGAGCTGAAAATGGGCCGAATGATGATGAAGTAGATGGTAGTGAAGATGTCTATCCACAAGAAGGGGAGTGTGTGGTTCCAAACTTTGTGGTTAGACGTGTCATGATTAGTAAGGCGATAGATGACCCGAGTCAAAGGGAAAATCTATTCCATACTAAGTGTCTTGTAAAGGGGAGTGTGTGCACCTTGGTGATTGATAGTGGTAGTTGTACAAATGTTGCGAGCCATGCTATGGTAAATTTCTTGAAGCTACCAACTACACTACACACTAGTCCTTACAAGCTACAATGGTTGAACGATTGTGGTGAATTAAAGGTCACAAGGCAATGTGTGATTCGGTTTAAGGTGGGAAACTACCACGATGAAGTGCTTTGTGACGTGATCCCAATGCAAGCATGTCACTTGTTGTTAGGTAGACCATGGCAATATGATAGGTCTACTAAACACGATGGGAGGTCCAACCGGTATACGCTTGAGAAGGATGGCCGAAAGGTCACACTTCATCCTCTTTCACCCTCCCAAGTAAATGAGTGGCATCAAAAGATGAGAGAGTTGAAGGGAAAGGGGAAGGAATCCGGAAAGGGAGAAAAGGGAGGGGATGCCGTAGGTGAGAAAGTAGGGACATCCGAGGCTGTCCCAACGACAAGGGAGATGGAAAACGTAGTGATGTTGGCTAGGAGGAAAGAACTCTTCGTGGACCATGATGAAAACAAGCCGATGTTACTTTTGGCCCATTGTTTTAATACTAACCCCACTAATTCTTCCATTTCCCCTTTGATTTCTTGTGTGTTGCAGGAGTATGAAGATGTATTTCCTCAAGAACTTCCGCAAGGATTGCCCCCACTTCGGGGAATTGAGCACCAAATTGATTTGGTGCCGGGTTCACAACTTCCAAACAAACCGGCCTATAGGAGCAATCCCATGGACACTAAGGAGCTTGAAGGACAAGTTGAGGAGCTTCTCAACAAGGGATACATCAAGGAAAGCATGAGTCCGTGTGCTGTTCCGGTGCTTTTGGTACCGAAGAAGGACGGAACTTGGCTCATGTGCGTCGATTGTAGAGCCATCAACAAAATCACTATAAGGTATCGTCATCCAATACCTAGACTAGATGATATGTTAGATGAGCTCCACGGATCTTGTTTGTTTTCTAAAGTGGACCTTAGGAGTGGCTATCACCAAATTCGCAAGCAACCCGGTGATGAGTGGAAGACCGCATTCAAGACCAAATTCGGTCTATACGAGTGGCTGGTCATGCCTTTCGGCCTTACCAATGCTCCTAGCACCTTTATGAGGCTAATGAATCATGTAATGAAGCCTTATATTGGAAAGTTTGTGGTGGTTTACTTTGATGATGTGTTGGTGTATAGTAAATCTATTGATGATCATGTAATGCATTTGAGATGTGTGTTTGATGTGCTCCGAAAGGAGAAGCTGTATGCCAACATGGAGAAGTGTTCTTTTGGTGTTGATAAGGTTATATTCTTGGGTTTTGTCGTGAGCTCAAGGGGTGTGGAAGTGGACGATTCCAAGATAGACTCTATTCGAAGTTGGCCGACCCCTAAAACTATTGGAGAAATCCGAAGTTTCCACGGGTTGGCAAGCTTTTATAGGAGGTTTGTCAAAGGATTTAGTTCCATAGCAGCCCCCTTGACCGAGGTAATTAGAAAGGACGGACCCTTTAAATGGGGTGATGAGCAGGCTAGGGCTTTTGAGGCCTTGAAAGCTACGGTCGTCTCGGCGCCTTTATTGCAATTGCCCGATTTTGATAAGATGTTTGAAGTAGAGTGTGATGCTTGTAAGGTTGGCATCGGGGCTGTTTTGATGCAAGAAGGTAAGCCCGTTGCTTATTTCAGTGAAAAGCTCAAAGGGGCAACTCTTAATTACTCAACTTATGATTTGGAGTTGTACGCCCTTGTTAGAGCTTTGGGAAATTGGCAACATTATTTGTGGCCTAAGGAGTTTGTGATACGAATGGATCATGAGTCGTTGAAACACCTTAAGAGCCAAGACAAGTTGAATAGGCGTCATGCTAAGTGGATTGAGTTCATCGAGACTTTCCCTTATGTAATTCATTACAAAAGGGGAAAGGAAAATGTTGTTGCCGATGCCTTGTCTAGGAAGCATGTGTTTGTTGCTACCTTGTCTTCGAAATTGATGGGTTTTGAGAGCTTGCGGTTGTTGTATCCCGAGGATCCTACCTTTGCTCCTATTTTTAGGGAATGCGAAGAGTGGGGAAGGGACCGTTGGCTTAAGGAGAATGACCATTCCTCCTACTCTCGGTTCGATGGGTATTTGTTCAAAGGGAGGAGGTTGTGTGTTCCTTCTAGTTCTTGGAGGGAATTATTTGTGAGGGAGGCCCATGACGGAGGCCTCATGGGGCACTTTGGGGTAGACAAGACCCTCGGAATCTTAGAGGAGAACTTCTATTGGCCCAAAATGCGCAAAGACGTCACTAAAATTTGTACTCAATGCGTGGCCTGCCGGAGTGCGAAATCTCGTCTCCTACCTCAAGGATTATACACCCCACTCCCTACTCCCCTTAGACCTTGGTTGGATATTTCGATGGATTTTGTTTTGGGGCTGCCAAGGACTAGAAAGGGCCGAGATAGCATTTTTGTTATTGTTGATAGATTCTCTAAAATGGCTCATTTTATTCCATGTGCTAAAACCGAGGATGCTCGTAGTGTAGCTTCATTATTTGTTGAACATGTTGTAAAGCTTCACGGGGTACCGAGGACTATTGTGAGCGATAGGGACTCCAAGTTCCTAAGTCTCTTTTGGAAGTCCATGTGGGGTAGGCTTGGAACGAAGTTACTTTTCTCCACGTCTTGCCACCCACAAAACGATGGCCAAACGGAGGTAGTAAATAGAACCTTAGGGTCTATGCTACGTTCTATGGTTAAAGGTAAACTGACTTCATGGGAAGATCACCTACCCTTGGTGGAATTTGCATACAACCGGGTAATACATTCGAGCACGGGAATGACTCCCTTTGAATGTGTTTACGGCCTGAATCCCCTTACCCCTTTAGATCTCACTCCTTTGTCTAGTGATCTCATGACCAGCTTAGATGGAAATAAAAGAGCCGAGGCAATGAAGAAAATGCATGAGACGGTGCGGATCAAGCTTGAAAAGAAGAACCAAGAGGTTGCAAAAAGGGTAAACAAAGGGAGAAGAAGGCTTGTGCTTGAACCCGGAGATTGGGTGTGGGTGCATCTTCGAAAGGATCGGTTTCCAGCTCAAAGGAAGTCCAAATTGCTGCCAAGGGGTGATGGTCCTTTCCAAGTACTTGAGAGAATCAATGACAACGCCTACAAGATTGACCTTCCACCGGAATATCAAGTGCACAACACTTTCAACGTTGGTGATCTCTCCCTCGTGGATGCGGTTGAAGATGACCAAATGCTGAATTTGAGGTCAAATTCCTCTCAAGATGGAGAGGATGATACGGTTGGGGCAGCCTCCACAGGTACACGGCCTTTCACACGAAGCCAAGCTCGGGAATTACAAAAACTCCAAGCTTTGTTCATGCAAATGGCCGTGTGTGAGTTGGTGATTGAACCAACCAAGGACCTAAACGTTTTTATGTGTGAAGAGAGGTCTTAATGTGTAATAAACTACTCTTCAAGGTTGGCACAAGAAGCAAGGGCGGATGGGTCATTTTACCCCTTTTGTTTGTAGTATAAATAGAACATCTTAGAGAGTTATTGCTTAGTTTTTGGAATGCTGATTTTTGTAACCTAAAAACACTAAACATTTCTCTCTCTCTCTCCACTCTTAGAAGCCGCCCCTATTATCTCACAAGTAGAGGGATACTTGTGTTGTCTCTTTGGCTAGAAACAAGGGTTTTGAGGTCGTTGAGTGCCTCTTGGTCCTCGTAAGAACTTGGTGTTTATATTCATTAGACTTAGGGTCCTCTCTTGATGTTAGGGTTCTTAGTTTCTTGAATGTTATATGTCAAGTTATCTATCTTTCTTTATCTTGTTGTTGTTGTTGATTTTGTTATCTTAAAGTCTAGTGAAGCCGTGTGGGGCTCTTTTCGATTCACTAGCATTGTTATCTATCTTGTTGTTCTTGTGTTGTTGGACTGAAAAACCGAAACTTAAACTTGTTGTTCTTGTGTTGTTGGACTGAAATCCGAGCCTACTTGAAGCTCTTGGTGTTGTTGGTTTGATTTCGTATCACTGCGCTCCTACTAGTGAGTTGTATGAGCTAAAGTGCCTCTGCCTGCAGCATAAAATGCAGGTCCCCCGTGAGGCACGTCAGTACGAAAATATGTACTGAATATGTAAGGCAGAAAGGTAACAACACACTTGATACAAAAGCGCAATAGAAATATGATACAAGTGTATAAGTAGTACTAGTAGACCACCTTTATAAATACTCGTGGGACAATGTAAATTACATTCTTTCTTCGTTTTACCTTCTTACTTCATAATATTTGTAATCCATATAATGCAAATGACCAGCTGATCAGTGTTAAATAGATAAATTAGGATTGGCCCATGCTAGGCTTACGCCCCTGAGCTGCCACCTATATAAAGATTGGGATTGGCCCATGCTAGGCTTATGACCCTGAGCTGCCACCCACAAATAAAGGTATCGAGATCGGCCCATGCTAGGAAAATGCCCCTAAGATGCCACTCGTCATTTTACCAATTTGTAATTACTTAGTTTATTTAGCCTTTGAGATTGTTACTTTGGTGGTCATCAAATTATGGTACCTTGAACCAATAATCTGCTAATAAGAGACATATAAATGGATACTTAATGCAAAAACAATGAGGTAGGGAGATGTTGGCACACAAAATGAAGTGTTTAGAAGCTGAAAATACACATGGGTCTTATTTGAGTAAGTGGGGAACTTCTGAAATTTTCTAGTGAAGATAGACGCGCAGATTTAATAATAAGCACGTATTGAGGTGTTTAATGCGTTACAGAGTGGGAACAAGGTCATTGGATACATGGAGTGTAATGTCCTGTCATTATGTATCACTTTGTTATAGGATAACCTCGAAAACTTGCTTGATGGAACAATTGTACGATTTCATGCCAAAGAGTGTGAAAAAGAGTATTACATACCTGGTTATTTGACTCCGAAACTAACCCGACTTGACTTCCCGCCTTTTAGATTACTTATCTACAATAGAATATATGGTAAACTAGTATCAACAACCAACCAACACATTTAGGCTACTTAACTTCATCAAAACAGTAACCGGGCAGTAAACACGTAATATGTCAATCAAGGACGTTATTTTAACTCTTTTCTCCTCCAATTTCAGCCACATACCATACATGTCCTTATAAGATCACCGGAACTACCTCAGCTTCATTACACCCTCCAAACAACACACAAAACACATTGGGCAGTAAATAAGGGCAATAATTAGTTCGGTGGTGTACCACCACACCTTTCTTCTATATTTCATTATAAACTAATCACACCCTTCTCCAATATCAACATGGCATCCCATAACATGAACATACAAAACAGTCCACAAAATAGTGCCAAATCACTCTTATTGTAGCAACCCATTATTGAACTCATCATCTCTTGAGTTCTCAATAACAACACATACATAACTCTCTTTCAAATTCATATACAAGGAGAACCAAAATGGAGCAGTCACCTTACCTCAATTCTGCAACTTATTCCTTTAATTGAACTCTTCAAAAACTTGAACTTTTCTTCACACTTTAAACCAAAGAAGAAAAGAGAAGTTCTTTAATATCAAAGAAAATTGAGCAGATTGCTTATTCTATATTCTTCCATATATTTATAATTAAGAACTTCTAACATATTCTCCTAATCTTCTATGAGACAATTAAACAAAAACAAAAGTGTTTTCACTTACCTTTTGCTGCAAAAGTTAGGGTTTCTCCAAGAACCCTAGAAAGGAAAATAGGGCTGCTCCTTGCTTTTTAAAAGAGAGTAGAGAGAGTTTGTGAAATGTAACCCTTCTTTATGACTTAATAATGAGGGAAATGGCCAGCAACTTCTTCTTATAAAGCCTCTATTTTTTTGGCCATCCACTTAGCTGATTTTGGACCACAAATTTAATCAACTTGGCCCGAGTAGGTGATGCACCTACTTAAGGAGTCCAAACAGCTCAAAATTTCAAAGTTGGTGATGCACCTACTTGCTTAATTTCTTAGTTGGGCTCAATTATATTTAGGCCTTGGCAGATTTGAGCTTTGGGCCTTTTTCCTATTTTTTCTCTTCTTTTACTTAATTTTGGCAAAAATAAGTATTCTAATAAAGGCCCAAATCTGATTCATGGACTTGGTCCATTAACTTGGATCATATAGCTCAAGTAGGTGACTCACCTACTAGCTTACTTAAGTCAAGCAAGCACCTCAATATTTCCTTCCATTTCCAGCTCCTAATCACCTTAATTGAACTTACAACTTATACGCACTTGGTCACTTTAAACTTTAGATTCAAATACCAGCTTACGATCCCAAGTTTAAATGGTCGTATTGACATTAACTTGGTTGCATCACATTAAACTGTACGGGTAGCCTCTATAATTCCATCTACACCATTAATAATTGCATAACAAATCTCAGCCGTTACCTATACCATATGACCATACCATGTTCCATATAATTAGAATTAGTACAAGATAGATGCAGGATGTTACATCCTTCGCCCCTTAGAAATATTCGTCCTCGAATGTTAGCATAACTGTCCAACCAAAACAAGTTCAAGCCTAAGTTTAATATCCCTATTACCATATAGTACCTATATATTTTACACTTACTTGTTATTGCTCCAATTCAGCATCTTGGACTTTTTCTTCATAATTGAACAAATGGGGGTACTTGGATTTCATCGCTTCTTCAGCTTCCCACGTGATCTCTTCTACTTGTTGGTTCCTCCAAAGCACTTTTACAGAAGCTATTTCTTTATTCCTTAACTTCTTAACTTGTCGATCTAGGATAGCAATAGGTATTTTTTCATAGGTAAGATCTTCCGTAACTTGTACATCTTTAGTAGGAGTAATATGAGATGGATCTCCAATGCACTTTCGAAGCATTGAGACGTGAAATACGGGATGAACTGTTGAGAGCTCTTGGGGTAGCTCCAATTCATAAGCAACTTGGCCAAACTCCGAGTAATCTGGTATGGGCCTATATAACGTGGACTTAATTTTCCTTTCTTACCAAATCTCATAACCCGCTTCATTGGTGAGATACCTTCAAGAATGCCCAATCACCTATAGCAAACTCTAGCCCTCTTCTCCTAATATCTGCATATGACTTATGTCTGCTTTGGGCTATTTCTAGTCGTTGTTGGATCACTTTAACCTTTTCCATAGCTTGATGAACAAGATCTGGCCCGAACAAGGCAGTTTCACCCGCTTCAAACCATCCAATTGGTGATCTACACTTTTTTCCATACAAAGCTTCATATGGTGCCATTTTGATACTTGAATGATAGCTATTGTTGTAGGAGAACTCGATGAGAGGTAGATGATCATCCCAACTACCTTTAAAGTCCAATACACAAGCTCGTAGCATATCTTCAAGTGTTTGAATGGTACGTTCTGCTTGTCCATTCGTTTGAGGGTGAAAAGCTGTACTTAGACTCATTTGTGTCCCCAAATTTCTCTGAAAAGACTTCCAAAAATTTGCAGTAAATTGAGCTCCTCGATCTGATATAATAGAGATTGGAACTCCATGTAGTCGAACTATCTCCTTAATATATAACTTGGCATATTCTTCAACTGTGTAAGTGGTCCTAACCGGTAGAAAGTGTGCTGATTTGGTAAGCCTATCAACTATCACCCATATGGAATCAAACCTTCGAAATGTACGAGGCAAACCAGTGACGAAATCCATGTTGATCATGTCCCACTTCCAAATTGGAAGATCTATACATTGCATATAACCCCCGGGTTTTTGGTGCTCTACTTTAACTCTTTGACAATTTGGACATTCGGCTACAAAATTTGCAATGTTCTTCTTTATGTCACCCTACCAATACATCCCTTTCATATCATGGTACATTTTTGTTGACCCTGGATGGATAGAATACCTTGAATGATGTGCTTCTGTCATAATCCTCTTTCTTAGCCCGTCTACATTAGGTACACACAATCTATTTTGGCACCGAAATACCCTTTTTTACGTAAGCTCAAATGCCTTTGTCATACCACATTGCACATTTTCCTTAAGTCGTAATAGAATAGGATCTGCGTATTGCTTCTCTTTTACTTCAGTTATTAGTGAAGATTTTGCTGTATTATGCATAATAAACCCTTCATCTGGAGTTTCAAGAAGACGAACCCCCAAATTGGCTAGTTGGTGTAGATCCTTAGTCATACCTTGTCTTTCTATAGATGGCTCCATAGCTTTACGACTTAACACATCTGCCACCATATTTGCTTTTCCCGGATGATATAAGATATCAACATCATAGTCTTTTAATAATTCAAGCCATCTTCGCTGCCTCAAATTCAAGTACTTCTGATTAAAGATATACTACAAACTCTTGTGGTCAGTGTATATGTCAACATGAATCCCGTACAGGTAGTGACACCATATCTTTAAGGCAATATAACCGCTGCTAGCTCCAGATCATGTGTTGGATAATTTTTCTCAGGTGGCCGCAATTGTCTCGAGGCATATGCTATGACTTTACCATGCTGCATCAATGTGCCCTAAGCCAATTCTTGAAGCATCACAATACACTGCATACCCCTCTGTGCCTTCTGGAAGCACCAATACAGGTGTAGAAGTCAACTTATTCTTCAGATCTTGGAAACTTCTTTCGCATGCATCATTCCATTGGAACTTGGATGCTTTGTGTGTTAGCTTTGTTAAAGGTGCAGAAATTGAAGAAAATCCTTCAACAAACCTTCTATAATAACCTGCCAACCCAAGGAAACTACGAACCCAAGCCAGTTCTTCACGGCTTCTATCTTTTGAGTATCAACCTTTATTCCTTCATCAGATACAATATGACCTAAGAATGCCACAGATTTTAACCAAACTCACATCTAGAGAACTTTGCAAATAGCTTACGATCACGAAGAATCTGTAACACCTGTCGTAAGTGATTGGCATGGTCCTCATTTGATCTCGAATAAACCAGAATATCATCTATAAAAACTATCACAAACACATCCAAGAATGGCTTGAACACCCTATTCATCAAATCCATAAAAGCTGCAGGTGCATTAGTTAGCCCAAAGGACATGACTAGGAACTCGTAATGACCGTACCGTGTTCAAAAAGCTGTCTTGGGTATGTCATTCTCTTTGAACCTCATTTGGTGTTAACCAGACCTTAAATCAATCTTTGAAAACCACTTGGCGCCTTGCAACTGATCAAATAAGTCATTAATTCTCAGAAGGTGATATTTGTTCTTAATAGTCACCTTGTTCAGTTGTCTATAGTCAATACACATTCTTAACGAGCTATCCTTCTTACGCATAAATAACACTGGTGCGCCCCAAGGGGATACACTAGGCCTTATGAATCCTTTTTCTAGTCTTTCAATTGCTCTTTCAACTCCCGTAATTTTGCCGGTGCCATTCTATACGGAGAAATTGAGATTGGTTGCGCACATGGAATCACATCGATACCAAACTCCACTTATCGTTTTGCAGGCAAACCCAGAAGATCTTCAGGAAATACATTCGAAAATTCACGTACCACTGGAATAGTTTGAAGAGTTGGTGTCTCCGCATTTGTATCCTTCACTCTAACCCGATGACATATGTAACCCTTGGAAATCATCTTTTTTGCCTAAAAATAAGAAATAAATTTACCTCTTGGTGCACCAATATTACCTCTCCATCCTAAGACTGCCTCCCTTGGGAAATAGAAACATACCCTCTTAGTTCGGCAATCTACTGTGGCATAATAAGAAGCCAACCAATCCATACCCATTATAGCATCAAAATCTACCATTTCTAACTCAACCAGGTCAGCCATTATATCACAACCACAAATAGTTATTATACAATTTCGATACACTCTCTTAGCTATAACAGATTCACCAATCGGCGTAGATACTTCAAATGGCTTAACTAGCAGTTCTGGTGTTCTTTTGAACTTTTCAGCAACCAATGGAGTGACATACGATATTGTAGAACCCGGATCAACTAATGCATATACATCATGTGAAAAGATGGACAATGTACCTGTAACCACATCTGGAGAAGCCTCTAAATTTTGTTGATCTGCTATTAGCGTATGTACGATTCTGAACTCCACTAGCGCTAGCTATTCCTTTAGCGCCTCTCCCACGACCCATAGGTTGTACACCCCTACCTGAATAAGGCACCGATGATGACGATGCAACGGCTGATCCAGTAGGTCGTGCCATACCACATATGCCCCTTTGAGGGCATTCTCTCATCATATGTCCTGAGATACCACACCAAAAGCAAGCATTTGTTCCGAACCAACATGCACCTAAATGAAGCTTTCCACATTGTCTACATGGCTGTCGAGGAGGCCTTAATTGGCTCATAATCCCTTGCTCTTGATACCCTGTTGTTCGCAAACTCTGACTCTCATTTCTTTGACCAAACTGGTTACCTTTAGACCCTTGAAAATGTGGTGGAGCACTAGCTGCAAAATAAGAAGATAATGGCCTAGGTGGTCTATTAGAAAACCGAGGCCTAAACTCTCCTTGGGATGCCATAAACCGCCCCATAGATCTAGACCTCTTGGAATACCCCCTTTCTAACTCTTGAGTTCTTCCTCTTTGCCTCTGATCCTTTATTTTTTGTGCGAATACTTGTATCCTTGCTATGTCCATGTCTTTGTTCAAAGCAGCAATGGTATAATATCTAACCAGATATGGATCCAATCTATCCACATATCGATGAACTCTATCATCCATTGTAGCTAAAACATTAGAAGCATACCTAGCCAAAGAGTTAAACTGAAGGCTATACTCCCTCACGCTCATATTCCCTTGGCGAAGATTCAGGAACTGATCTGCATGGGCTTCTCGAATCTCATATAGAAGGTAATGATCAAGAAATGCCTCTTTGAATTCTTTCCAAGTAGCTGGAGGTGCATCGATACCCCTAGATCGTTTCCAGTCTTCATACCACAATATAGCCTCCCCCTTGAATCTATATGCTGCTAGCTTAACTGTCTCTTTACCCGATACATGCATAACATCTAGAGCCCTTTGGATTTAATTAATAAAGTCCTGTGGGTCTTCATTAAGATCTGATTCGGTGAACGTGGGAGGATCTAATTTGAGAAAATCCTGCGTTCGTAGGCTAGCTGCCCTATCTGCACTAGATCTGTAGTTGGAATGGCTTGTCCTTGAACTTGTCCAAAAACTATACGAGCCAATAATTATACTGCATTCCTTAGATCTTGGTCTGCAGCATTGGTAGGTAGTTCTGAGGATGCGGTTCTTCTCCTTCTTAGCTCTTCTGGAGATGGAGGGGTAAAAGAAGTTTGAGACACAAACTCAGTTTGAGCCTCACTTTGATTAGCTTGTCTAGGTGGTGATTTGTTGGTCCCCTCCCCGGCAGCCTCGTCTATCCGCCTACCTGTATTCTTAGAAGAAGTTTGGGACACAAACTCATCTTGAGCCTCACTTTGATTAGCTCATCTATGTGGTGATTTGCTGGTCCCCTCCACGGTAGCCTCGTCTATCCACCTATCTGTATTCTTACTCCTTTTTGTAACCGGCATCTTTACTATAATAAGAGGAGGAAAAAAAATAGGTTCAATGGTTAAATAAATATGACTTAACCTACAACATAGGCTCTATTGCATGATCTAAGATATGAAGAAAAAGAGACAACCCCTAAATGTCACATAGCCTCCTAATTTATAGATGTGGTGCACAACACGCCCATAAATAGGACTCTATATAGACACGGCTTTATAAATACCCTAGGACGACCGCTCTGATACCACTTTTGTCACGCCTCAAATCCTGTTGGGGCGGATAGGCACCCGTAGCCGTAAAGGCCCGAGAGAACCAATTCATAAACTTGTACTTCCCATGCATGTAACTATAACAACCAAATTTTCTAACAACATGATATTATGTATCGATGAAAAATAACTACACATGCACGCCCAAACTGATATGTACAAAACTTGGCCGATGGGGCGACCATGTCTAAAATCAGGACACTACCATAACTTTACATTAGTCTACAAAGCCTCTAAAGATACATAGACTTAGTTAGGGTCAGGACAAACCCCCGCCCTACTCTTGACTTACTGTACAATACCAAAATATATAGAATAGACTCGGAAAGCCCCGAATCAACCTGGAGCTCACTAATAGTCCCTGAAAAGCCTGCACTTCTACTAGCGAGTTGTATGAGCTGAAGTGCCTCTGCCTGCAGCATGAAATGCAGGTCCCCCATGAGGGACGTCAGTATGAAAATATGTACTGAATATGTAAGGCAGAAGGTAACAACACACTTGATACAAAACTCAATAGAAATCTGATACAAGTGTATAAGTAGTACTAGTAGACCACCTTTATAAATACTCGTGGGACAATGTACATTACATTCTTTCTTCGTTTTACCTTCTTACTGCATAATATTTGTAATCCATATAATGCAAATGACCAGTTGATCAGTGGTAAATAGATAAATTAGGATCGGCCCATGCTGGGCTTACGCCCCTGAGCTGCCACCTATATAAGGATTGGGATCGGCCCATGCTAGACTAATGCCCCTGAGCTGCCACCGACAAATAAAGGTATCGAGATCGGCCCATGCTAGGCAAATGCCCTTGAGCTGCCACTCGTCATTTTACAATTTGTATTACTTAGTTTATTTAGCCTTTGAGATTGTTACTTTGGTGGTCATCACATTATGGTACCTTGAACCAATAATCTGCTAATAAGAGACTTCTAAATGGATAATTAATGCAAAAACAATGAGGTAGGGAGCTGTGGGCACACAAAATGAAGTGTTTAGAAGCTGAAAATATACATGGGTCTTATTTGAGTAAGTGGGGAACTTTAGAAATTTTCTAGTGAAGATAGACGTGCAGATTTAATAATAAGCACGTATTGAGGTGTTCTAATGCGTTACAGAGTGGGAACAAGGTCATTGGATACATGGAGTGTAATGTGCTGTCATTATGTATCACTTTGTTATAGGATAACCTCGGAAACTTGCTTGATGGAACAATTGTACGATTTCATGCCAAAGAGTGTGAAATAGAGTATTCCTTACATACCTGGTTATTTGACTCCGAAACTAACCCGACTTGACTTCCCGCCTTTTAGATTATTTATCTACAATAGAATATATGGTAAACTAGTATCAACAACCAACCAACACATTTAGGCTACTTAACTTCATCAAAACAGTAACCGGGCAGTAAACACGTAATATGTCAATCAAGGATGTTATTTTAACCCTTTTTCTCCTCCAATTTCACTCACATACCATGCATGTCCTTATAAGATCACCGGAACTACCTCAGCTTCATTACACCCTCCAAACAACACACAAAACACATTGGGCAGTAAATAAGGGCAATAATTAGTTCGGTGGTGTACCACCACACCTTTCTTCTATATTTCATTATAAACTAATCATACCCTTCTCCAATAGCAACATGGAATCCCATGACATGAACATACAAAACAGTCCACAAAATAGTCCCAAATCACTCTTATTGTAGCAACCCATTATTGAACTCATCATCTCTTAAGTTCTCAATAACAACACATCCATAACTCTCTTTCAAATTCATATACAAGGAGAACCAAAATGAGCAGTCACATTACCTCAATTCTGCAACTTATTCCTTTAATTGAACTCTTCAAGAACTTGAACTTTCCTTCACACTTTAAACCAAAGAAGAAAAGAGAAGTTCTTTAATATCAAAGAAAAGTGAGCAAATTGCTTATTCTATATTCTGCCATATATTTATAATTAAGAACTACAAACATATTCTCCTAATCTTCTATGAGATAATTAAACAAAAACTAAAGTGTTTTAACTTACCTTTTGCTGCAAAAGTTAGGGTTTCTCCAAGAACCCTAGAAAGGAAAATAGGGCTGCTCCTTGCTTTTTAAAAGAGAGTAGAGAGAGTTTGTGAAATGTAACCTTTCTTTATGACTTAATAATGAGGGAAATGGCCATCAACTTCTTATTATAAAGCCTCTATTTTTTTGGCCATCCACTTAGCTGATTTTGGACCACAAATGTAATCAACTTGGCCCAAGTAGGTGATGCACCTACTTAAGGAGTCCAAACAGCTCAAAATTTCAAAGTTGGTGATGCACCTACTTGCTTAATTTCTTAGTTGGACTCAATTATATTTAGGCCATGGTAGATTTGAGCTTTGGGCCTTTTCCCATTTTTCTTCTTCTTTTACTTAATTTTGGCCCAAATAAGTATTCTAATAAAGGCCCAAATCTGATTCATGGACTTGGTCCATTAACTTGGATCATATAGCTCAAGTAGGTGACTCACCTACTAGCTTAATTAAGTCAAGCAAGCACCTCAATATTTCCTTCCATTTCCAGCTCCTAATCACCTTAATAGAACTTACAACTTATACGCACTTGGTCACTTTAAACTTTAGATTCAAATACCAGCTTATGATCCCAAGTTTAAATAGTCGTATATCAGTTAACTTGGTTGCATCACATTAAACTGTATGGGTAGCCTCTATAATTCCATCTACACCATTAATAATTGCATAACAAATCTCATCCATTACCTATACCATATGACCATACCATGTTCCATATAATTAGAATAAGTACAATCAAGATACGGGGTGTTACAGGTCAAGAGAAGGAAGGAGGGGAATTTATACACTCCATAGGCATCAAAGGAAGGATAATGAAGACATTTTATACTCCAAAAGAGCACTCTATAGGCGCCTCCTTTTAAGTCCTCATTAAGGGCATTTTTGTCCTCTGGCATGTAGTAGTATAAATAGACCCTTTATCTTGTATTTTCATTAGACTTTGATAAAATTGGATATTATTCTTAGATTGTAGCTTTAGTCTTGTAGTTTTAGCTCTCAAACCCGAAATTGGTTCCTTGAATACATTTGAAGTTAGGGTTTCACTTGTATTGGGAAATTTGGCAAGAAAGGTGTGCTTGAGGAAGAGTGTTTCCTTTAGGTCACCTAAGAGAGTGGTTTGATCTTACATTGGTGATGTGTGTTTGAAGGGTTGATACACCTTCCAGTGCTATTCATTGGTGGAAGTGAGGGTCTCTCTATCTATCTTTAATTTCATGAAATTCTTCTTCTTTATCTCCTTCTAAGTGTGTTGTTTTCTCTTTGTGAACTTGCTGATTTTTTCTCTTTTACCCATTTCGTGTTTGATAGTCCTTTAGGCTATCATTTGGTATCAAAGCCATCTTTGATTTTATTCTAACAAGATCAATCTTGGGCTTGAGAGTTGAAAAACTGGAAAAAAATTCCAGAAAAGGAGTAATCTGCCCGTTCTTGTTGTTCTTGGCCGATAAAGTTGTTGTTCTTGTTGTTGTCTTGGCCGAGACATGTTTCTTTGTGACTAGATCTTGTAGTCTTTTGTTGTTTAGAGTGTTTCTAGTGTTGGTTTATTTCTCACCAACACTAAAAAGTGTCCAAATCTAAGCTTGAACTTGAACTTGTTGATGTTGTTAATGTGAACAAAGTGTGGCTGATTTGATGTTGTTGTTATTCCAAGCCTTGACAGTGTTGAAGGCCTTGTTGTTGTGGAGTTGGGCGTTGGAATTTGTTGTTGTTCTTGGAGAATATTGTTGTTGTCCTTGGTGTTGTTATTGTGTTCTTGTTGTTCTACACCCTTTTCATCTTTTTTTAAAACAAAAAGTGAACATTAGATCCACAAAAGGTGAAAGACCAAGTTGTAGTACTTGTTGGTGAAAGACTTGATCACATCACTCAAAAGACTTGACAATGACTTTTCACCTACTTTCCTTGATTTAAGGACCTTATTTCAAGGAGAAAGTACCAAGAAGGTGTGAAGCTTGTTTTGAACTTGAAAATGAAGCTCCAAGACCAAATTTTCCTCCATTAACCAAATTCACCATTTCGAAATTGTAGATTGGTCAAGACTTGAAATTGGAGAGTAAAATTTTGACAAAACCGAGGCCAATAGTGGACTGCCACATCACTAAATTACTGTTCATGCAACATTTTGAGTTCTACTTTTAGATTTCTTAGTTTCATTTTATTGTTTCTTAGTTTCGTTTGTTGTTTTGAACACTAATTGACGACCTAGTAATCTCCTACTAGCTTGTTAGTTAGTTTTTATGCCCGTTTGTTCGTGTTAGCATTATTTTGTGCTTTTCTTGTTTTTGAATCGAAGAATTTCTTGATTCAAGTTCGAACATTATTTCCTTGAGTCTTCAAACAAAGAATCCATTCCGACCAAGGAGTGGACTCACCCCTCGACTCATCACGAACTACAAGACAACTTGCAACACTTGTGAATCCAAGTGTGAAACGATTAAGTGTGTGAGAGTGTAGTGAGGTTGTTTCAAACTAACCTGTGTTTTATTTTGTAGACTTGTTCTTTTCTCTTTTTAGGTGCATTTATGATGGAACCCGCGGCTGCAAGTGCTATTTTGGCTAAACTTGAAGCCATTACCCGTCAATGGGAAGTGATAAATAGAAGATTGGATCATATGGGAGTTCCAAGGGAGCAAGTAGGCTACCCGGACACACGTCAAGATGAAGACCGTAGCTCATGTGAGCTACGAGGTAAAAATGTTATCCTCTACACTTATATGAACGTAGTTCCGACTTTGCCTAGGGTAGAGGTGCTCGAGTCTCCTTTTTGTGATACTCTCGGTATTGTTAGGCCACATGAGGACCAAACCCTTGTTGTAGGTACGCAAGCACTATTAGATCCTTTAGATGACGAAATTGATTGTCCTCGTGAGAATGATTTGTGTCCATCTAGTGCTAGCACTTATAACTTGACTAAGGTTCCATTACCAAGTGACGAGAGTATTCACACACTAGTTGACCCTTGTGAAAAACAAGGTGAGTCTACGTTGGTATGTGAATTGCCAACAACTAGTGAGGGTGAGCGAAATGATCAACCGGGCGTAGATGAGCTTGACTATTTAGAAAATCCGAGTTGTGATTGTCTTTGTGAAGATGATTTTGATTGTGGTCCTTTGGCTTCCCTTGATGGTTTGTACGTATGTGAGGACAACTCTTGTGAAAGAGAAGGTGATATGTGCTTAGAAATTCCATCTACTTCATCTTTATGTGTTTCTTATGTTGGGCATATTCTTAGTGGAAATTTAAAAACTAGTAGTAAGTGCATGCATGGGAGTCCTTTATTTGAAGTTGACTTATGGAACACCTTTCTCAACCCTCTTTTAGTTCATGATATTTTCAATAGTGATAAAGAGGGCTTGCTTAATTTCGAGGATAACACCCTAGGGATCTCCCATTCGATCCCGGTAACTTCTTAGGGTGTAAAGGATGGATAATTATTGGTCGGTCCACTTGTTTGAGTGATATTGTTATATGTGTTAGGTGAACTTTACTTTCAATTAGGACACCACCCCTTGATGGTGATTCCTTTTGCCAACTCCTTTGTAATTTTTTTTCTAAGTCCCTCGTGATTACAACAAAGGACGTGTGGTTATATCTCAAGTGTGTACCTCCTTGGCATGTTGATGTTTTTAATTGTACTAACTCTAACCCCTCATGTCATGAGGATGTGGTGCTTGTTTGTCTTCTCTTTGTTCTTGCAAGGTTTGGATTCAAGGTCGAATCCTTTTCAAGAAGGGAAGGATGATACAAGTCGAATGGCCACCTTAATTTTTGAAGACATGATTGGAGGTCATCATTTAAAGGCTTAATACATGGTCACCACGAGGGCACAAGAATATGCAAGGAAGACCCATTTTAAGCACAAGCAAGGCCGTGTGTGGAAGACTTGAGGACTCACGGTTTTGGACAAAACTTAATGGGTCATGATTTGGTCATCTTCATTAAGGGTATTTTGGTCACTTCATTGGGTCCAAATGCACTCCATGGACACCCCACCCTTTAAGGGAATTGTTGTCATTTTGCCTTGTCTTGTAATAGAATATAAATAGAACATTTTAGGTCTTTTTCTCATTAGTTATTCATTGATGTAAGACTTGAAACATGAAACACCTTTAGTTGTAGGGCTTGGAATAGCCACTACATCCTCATGACATGGGGGTTAGAGTTAGTACAATAAATAACATCAACATGCAAGGAGGTACACACTTGAGATATAACCACACGTCCTTTGTTGTAATCACGAGGGACTTAGAAAAAAAATTACAAAGGAGTTGGCGAAAGGAATCACCATCAAGGGGTGGTGTCCTAATTGAAAGTAAAGTTCACCTAACACATATAACAATATCACTCAAACAAGTGGACCGACCAAAAATTATCCATCCTTCACACCCTAAGAATTTACCGGGATCGAATGGGAGACATAACCAAGGGCTTAGGTCTCGGCCACTCTCACTTTCCCCTAGGGTGTCATCCTCGAAATTAAGCAAGCCCTCTTTATCACTATTGAAAATATCATGAACTAAAAGAGGGTTGAGAAAGGTGTTCCATAAGTCAACTTCAAATAAAGGATTCCCATGCATGCACTTACTACTAGTTTCAATTTGAACTCCTCAAGAACTTCTACTTTCACTTTTCTTCACACTTTAAACCAAAGAAGAAAAGATTTCTTAATAACAAAGAAAAAGTGAGCAAGTAGTTGTTCTGTATTCTGCCATGTATTTATAATTAGACCCCTATAGCATGTTTTCCTAATCTTCCATGAGATAATTAAGCTAAAACTTGAGTGTTTTTCCTTACCTTAGCTTGCAAAGATGAGGGTTTCTCCAAGAACCCTAGAAGGAATTTTAGGGCTGCTGTTGTTATCCTTGTTAAGAAAGGGAGAAAGCTGAAATTTAAAAGGGAATATTGTGGTTAAAATGAGCAAAATTTCCAGCTATATTGATCTTATATTGAGCCCTTATTATTGACCACATTTTCAGCCACAAATTAGTCAAGTAGGTGATGCACCTACTTAAGGGTTCAAGCTGCTCACAATTTCAAAGTAGGTGATGCACATACTTGCTTAAATTCTTATTTTGGGCTCAATTAACTTGGGCCATTTCTCCATTTTCTTCCTCTTGTCTTCAATTTGGCCCAAATGAGTACATTAGTTTAGGCCCAAATCTGGTCCATAGCCATGGGTCCATTAATTTAGTCCAAAAAGCTTAAGTAGGTGACTCACCTACTAGCTTAATTAAGTCAAGCAAGCACCTCAATATTTCATTCCATTTCCAGCTCCTAATTCCTTTAATCTAACCTTCAAACTTGTACACACTTGGTCACTTTAAACTTTAGATCCAAATACCAGCTTACAATCCCAAGTTTAAATAGTTGTATCGATGTTAACTTGATCGTGTCACATAAAAACATATGGACATCATCTATAATTTTCATCTACACCATTAATACTTGCATAACAAATCTCATTCGTTACCTATACCGCAAGACTATACCAAGTTACCTATAAATAGGGAAAGTACATGCAATGTAAGGGGTGTCACATCCTCCCCTCCTTAGAAACATTCGTCCTCGAATGTTAGATTAACTATCCAACCAAAACAAGTTCAAGCCTAAGTTAAACATCCGTAATATCACATAGTACTTGATAGCCTAAGAAAGGCTATACACAAAATTGACACTAAGATAACAAAAATCAGCAAGCACACAAAAAAAATTGAAGACACGAAATAAATGAACTCCAGACTAATTACCAACCCAGTATGTACTTACTAGTTTGCTAATTAGTGATAGAATTAGCTTAAAAGTGATACCAAACTCCCCAAGAACACAACAACACAAACACCAAAATCAGTCCACTCGTTCAAGAACTATGGACCCTTTTGATGACCTCTCTCAGATTTGCAAGAAGAACAAGAAAGGAAGTGATATCAAGAGTAAAACATACTAAAAAATAGCAACAACACGTGATGAACAATATGAATACAAGAACACAACTTTCGGATTCAACAAGACACAAAAACAGTCCACTACAAACATACAAAATGCAATAAGATAAAAGATAGATAGATAGACCAATGAAGACGTAATATTAATAACCCAAAAGATTATTCCACTTTTGGACCTTTAATATCACACGCAACCTAAACCTATCTCTTACGTGACCTCAAGGGAACTGGAATCCCCAAGCAATCTTCCTTTCTAAGCGATTCATCAACACAAGGACTCCACCTTGCCCAAGGATTCCACCTTGCTAAGAGTCTCTCAAAAGAGGCTACAAATATCATCAAAAATCTTTCCAAAATGACCTAATGAGGTTCTATTTATAGCTAGGTTAACTTAGTTTAAATGACTAAAAAGCCCTTGCAAAGGGGCGGATGAACATTGATGGATGAACAGTAACAACTTTGGAGTGTGGGACTTGTTCTCTACACTTCAAAGCTTGTTTCTTGTATGGGCATCCCCACAAGTGTGGGTCTTCACTCATGTCTTTATGTCCTCAAGTGTTAAGATGCCTCTTTGACTCGTATTATCCTCCCCTCCTTAGAAAGGATTCGTCCTCGAATCCGAACCTTGCAAAATAATATGAAGGACAAACAAACACAAGTTCCTCAAGGTATGAGGGTTAGGGTTAGTGTAATGAATCACAACATTATGCCAAGGTGGTTCAAACGTCACGTATACCCAAATATCCCTCAGGTTCTCAAAAATGATACACCAATCACAGGAAACCCAAATTACATACAAGACATGCTTAACATCAACATAATCATGCTCACACAATGCACATATGTCATTCCCGAATATGGTTTGAAATGAATCAATATCACACCTTAAGTGATCACCGGGTTCAAAGGGGTAGAGTATCCATGGACATGGGTGGAGGACATGCTTCCTTTACCCGAGACTACCACCAATACAATCACATATCCCCTCTATACTAGGATGATCTACAACAAAAACAACTAGAGGGTCATCTTTAGTCAATCGGCCAACTTGTTCAACATCACCATTTTCACACATAAGTTGGTTGTCATGACTTCCATAAGACAGTGTACTATCACTAGCCACAATGGATTCAACACTAGGTGGATCAACTAGTATATCCACAGTTTCAAGTTGTACATTATCATCACAAAATAAAGGCACATTCGGCTCACCTAAAGACAAACTATCATTCTCACTTAGTTGGTTATTAGCCTCATTTCTAGAGTGCAAGAGTTAGTTTGATTACCTTGTAGCTTATTTGTCCAGCATAGCCACTCACGGGAATTGGATTAGGAAAGTTTGGATGCTCTATCAAGTTATCCAACTTCTTGCAAAGAGATTCTTCCGTCCCTTCTAATCTTCCTTCCATTCTGGCCATTATTTGACTATCTATAGCATCAAGCTTTGCCATGATGGATTTAACCCAACTAGGAATTTCATCTTCATTCGCCATTGTACCTATCAAGAGCTACTAAACAAACAACACAAAAAATAGTAAACACATTAAAGGTTTCAGTCCACAATCCCTCACTTTCACACTTTGACATTTTTTACTCTAAGTGTTGATAACTCGCTTATACTCCAATGAGATTACTTGGTCCCAATTGTGGCTCCAGGTCGGAGTAGATTCTTGTTTGAAATGACTCAAATAAGTAATGTATGATCTTGAACCAAAAAGATACTACGACTCAAAAATGAGAAAAGCACACAACAAACAACGTTAACATGAAGAACGTACAAAAAACTAACTTACAAGCTAGTAGGGTATTACTAGGTTGTCAATTAGTGTCAAGCCAACAAACAAAACTAGGAAACAATAAAATGAAACTAAGAAATCTAAAATTTGAACTAAAAAATATTGTATGAACAGTACTTTAGTGACGTGGCAGTCCACTATTGGCCTCGAGTTTTATCAAAATTTAATGTCCCAATTTCAAGTCTTGACCAATATACAATTTGGAATTGGTTGAATTTAATGTCCCAATTTAATGTCCCAGTTTCAAGTCTTGTATCTTCTTGTTCTCCTTGTGTAGCTACTGTTTTGGTGTTGGTATTCCTTCAAAATTTTGTGATTGTTGTTGTCTTCACATATTGGAGTTGTTATCTTTAAGCTCTCGGAATTGTAGTGTGTTTGGACTAATTTTGTGGCAGATTTGATACGCTCCAAGTTAGTAGTGTTTCAACTTATAATGGTAAAAGAGGATAAAGAGTAACCTTTCGACCATCCTTCTCAAGTGAATATCGGTTGGACCTCCCATCATGTTTGGTAGACCTATCATATTTCCAAGGTCTACCTAACAACAAATGACATGCTTGCATTGGTATCACATGACAAAGCACTTCGTCTTGGTAGTTTCCTACCTTAAACCGTATCACACATTGCCTCATGACCTTCAATTCGCCGCATTCGTTCAACCATTGCAACTTGTAAGGGCTAGTATGAAGTGTAGTTGGTAATTTCAGAAAGTTCACCATAACGACATTCGCACAACTACCACTATCAATCACCAAAGTGCACACATTCCCCTTTACAAGGCATTTAGTATGGAATAGATTTTCCCTTTGGCTAGGGTCGTTTATTTCCTTACTAATCATAGCGCATCTAACTACAAAGTTTGGAACCTCACACTCCTCTTCTTGTGGGTAAATAACTTCACCATCATCATCATCATCATCAAGTGGCCTATTTTCAGTTTCTTCTCCATCTTGAGGCTCGTCCTCATCCTCCTCTTTTTCAAGACATACCTCCTCACCAAGGTAATACAATCTCCCTTCCCGTAGGATCACGTTGCATCGATTTGGACATTCATTGGATTTATGTCCCCAACCTTGACACTTGAAACATTGGAATCCTTTTGGGTTAGGATACTTGTGAACTTCTTATTTTGGAGGAATTTTGTGGACTTTTTTGGGATCGGGCAGCCTTGTAGTGGCAGGTTGGTCCTTGTTTTTGGGCCAAACCAAAGAGAATTGAACCATATCCTTGCTTCTAGGCCAACCCGAGGTGGATTGTTCCCTTGCCTTGAACAACAACCTCTCTTTATGTTACCTTTCAATCTCAAGAGCCACTTGGAAAATACCTTCAATGGTATCAAACTTGTGAAGTGTTAAATGAGGGGAGATCTCTTAGTTCAACCCACACTTGAATCGGATAATGTCATGACTGATTTGTTCCCCACGATGATCAAGTTTCATCATAATATGCCATCACACTTTTATTTCCTTGACGCAAGTTGTACAATCTAGCAAGCAATTCATGGCGATAGCTCTCAGGAAGGTAGTGTTACCTCATTAAGTATCTTAACCGAAACCAAGGTGGTGGATGCCCATCAACTAATTCATCACCAAAATGCTTGACGTACTCACCAAGTGTTGGCATAACCCTCAAAATGAGCTATGGCATAAAAACTTTTCTTTTCTTCCGAGATATCATTAACTTGGAAAACATTGTCACAAGCTGATTCCTATGCTAAGTAGGCCTCGGGGTCACTTTCACCCTTAAATATAGGTAAGCTCAATTTGATGGTATTGAGGCCTACGTGTCTTTCTTGGTGTCGGTTTCCCCTTTCTCCATACCCTCGGTACCTTCTTGGATCAACACGGCCCCCTCTCAGCTCCTCCTCCCTCATGTAATCATCAAAGGGTCCATATCCATCATATTCCTCCTCTCTACCATGTTCTCAAAGTGAGCTGGTTGGTTTTGGTGATTTGGAATCTGATTTGGAGGAATTGGGATTTGTGGAGGAGGTGGTCTTTGATTTGGTGGAGTTTGGTAAGGTAGGTTCAGATTTTGTAGGGGTAATGGACGGACAAATCCTTCTTGTGGGACTGGAGGAATTTGAGAATGGCGAGGCCTATTCGCTTCTTGGTTTGGAGGGAAAGTAGTGGTATGATTTGTGGCATTTAGTGGGGCTAGAGGCGGATTCATTATTTGGTGCAATGTTTCGGGTGAGACAGTGGTGGATGAAGTTCTTTCATGCCCACTTGAAGGAATATGATGAAGTAGATGGACGAGATTTTCTTTGACTCTCCACTTGCTCCAATCTCCCACTTATCGTAGTCAAATCTCCCCTCATTGCCCCAACTTTCGTGTTCAACCTCTCTAAGCTTCTGGTAATGGCCTCAAGTGTGGCCTTCATAGTTTATTGTTCAGTAGTACCCCCACTTTGGGATGTGCTTCCTTCCATGTCAAGGTGTCACCTACACAATCAGCAAACAAGTTAGCGTTAACCTCTCCTCACTCACACTCTCTCGGTTCATCCACACTTGAGCTCCACAAGTGTTGTAGATTGGCTAGTAACCATAAATCCTTAAGATATGACTAAAGCACTTGTCCGGAGTAGATTCTTGTTTGAAACTCAAAGAATTCTCGACGGACTGGAGTTAAGAAGTTACAACGTATTCAAATGAATAAAAGCACCCAAGTAAACGTGGACACGAACAAAGGAACTCAAAAGGACTAATTGACAACCTAGTAGGAGTGTACTAGTGTTAATTAGTTCTGGAACCAAGTAATGAAACTAAGAATCAACAATTAGAAACTAGAAAAAAACTAAATTTAAGCTTATTAATGACGTGAACCAAATGGGTGATGTGAACAGTAGAAAATGGGTGACGTAGCAGCATGCAATTGGTCTTGGTACCACACAATTTAAGCACCAATTTTGAAATTTAATTCTTTACACAATTTGGAAAAGATGACAATTGGTTTTGGAGGGAAAACATGTCTTGAAATAAAAAAAGTATCTTGTCCCACAACACAAGGTTCTTGAAATAAGAAAAAGTATCTTGTCCCACAACACAAGGTTCTTGAAATAAGAAAAAGTTGCTGAAAAGTAGAAGTTTAGTCTAGGAAGTGATGGGTTCAAGGCTTCTCACAACAATCTTTACAACTTTCAGCTTCACCTCTTGAATTTATATTGCTCTTTTTGATTGTGTTAAGTTGTAAGAAAAGATAAAGAACTGGATGAACACCACAACAACCTTCAAGATCATAACAACAACTTCTTCAAAAACATGACACAACATCACCAATTGTCAACAACAAGTCACAACATATGGCCAACTTCAACGCATCGCAAGTATGGTCAATATTTTAAGCTCAACTTTAGATCTAGACACCTTTAGTGTTGGTGATGATACAAAATCGAACCAACAACAACAAGAACATCAAGTAGACTCGGATTTCAGTCCAACAACACCAAGAACAACAAGTTTAACATTCAGTTTTTCAGCCCAACAACACAAGAACAACAAGATAGATAACAATGCTAGTGAATCGAAAAGAGCCCCACACGGCTTCACTAGACTTCAAGATAACAAAATCAACAACAACAACAAGATAAAGAAAGATAGATAACTTGACATATAACATTCAAGAAACTAAGAACCCTAACATCAAGAGAGGACCCTAAGTCTAATGAATATAAACACCAAGTTCTTACGAGGACCAAGAGGCACTCAAAGACCTCAAAACCCTTGTTTCTAGCCAAAGAGACAACACAAGTATCCCTCTACTTGTGAGGAAATAGTGGCGGCTTCCAAGTGTGGAAGAGAGAGAGAAATGTTTAGTATTTTAGGTTACAAATTTCAGAATTCAAAAAGTGAAGTCTAACTCTCTAACATGTTCTATTTATACTACAAACAAAAAGGGTAAAATGACCCATCCGCCCTTGCTTCTTGTGCCAACCTTGAAGAGTAGTTTATTACACATTAGGACCCCTCTTCACACATAAAAACGTTTAGGTCCTTGGTTGGTTCAATCACCAACTCACACACGGCCACTTGCATGAACAAAGCTTGGAGTTTTTGTAATTCCCGAGCTTGGCTTCGTGTGAAAGGCCGTGTACGTGTGGAGGCTGCCCCAACCGTATCATCCTCTCCATCTTGAGAGGAATTTGACCTCAAATTCAGCATTTGGTCATCTTCAACCGCATCCACGAGGGAGAGATCACCAACGTTGAAAGTGTTGTGCACTTGATATTCGGGTGGAAGGTCAATCTTGTAGGCGTTGTCATTGATTCTCTCAAGTACTTGGAAAGGACCATCACCCCTTGGCAGCAATTTGGACTTCCTTTGAGCTGGAAACCGATCCTTTCGAAGATGCACCCACACCCAATCTCCGGGTTCAAGCACAAGCCTTCTTCTCCCTTTGTTTACCCTTTTTGCAACCTCTTGGTTCTTCTTTTCAAGCTTGAGCCGCACCGTCTCATGCATTTTCTTCATTGCATCGGCTCTTTTATTTCCATCTAAGCTGGTCATGAGATCACTAGACAAAGGAGTGAGATCTAAAGGGGTAAGGGGATTTAGGCCGTAAACACATTCAAAGGGAGTCATTCCCGTGCTCGAATGTATTACCCGGTTGTATGCAAACTCCACCAAGGGTAGGTGATCTTCCCATGAAGTCAGTTTACCTTTAACCATAGAACGTAGCATAGACCCTAAGGTTCTATTTACTACCTCCGTTTGGCCATCGGTTTGTGGGTGGCAAGACGTGGAGAAAAGTAACTTCGTTCCAAGCCTACCCCACATGGACTTCCAAAAGAGACTTAGGAACTTGGAGTCCCTATCGCTCACAATAGTCCTCGGTACCCCGTGAAGCTTTACAACATGTTCAACAAATAATGAAGCTACACTACGAGCATCCTCGGTTTTAGCACATGGAATAAAATGAGCCATTTTAGAGAATCTATCAACAATAACAAAAATGCTATCTCGGCCCTTTCTAGTCCTTGGCAGCCCCAAAACAAAATCCATCGAAATGTCCAACCAAGGTCTAAGGGGAGTAGGGAGTGGGGTGTACAATCCTTGAGGTAGGAGACGAGATTTCGCACTCCGGCAGGCCACGCATTGACTACAAATTTTAGTGACGTCTTTGCGCATTTTTGGCCAATAGAAGTTCTCCTCTAAGATTCCGAGGGTCTTGTCTACCCCAAAGTGCCCCATGAGGCCTCCGTCATGGGCCTCCCTCACAAATAATTCCCTCCAAGAACTAGAAGGAACACACAACCGCCTCCCTTTGAACAAATACCCATCGAACTGAGAGTAGGAGGAATGGTCATTCTCTTTAAGCCAACGGTCCCTTCCCCACTCTTCGCATTCCCTAAAGATAGGAGCAAAGGTAGGATCCTCGGGATACAACAACCGCAAGCTCTCAAAACCCATCAATTTCGAAGACAAGGTAGCAACAAGCACATGCTTCCTAGACAAGGCATCGGCAACAACATTTTCCTTTCCCCTTTTGTAATGAATTACATAAGGGAAAGTCTCGATGAACTCAATCCACTTAGCATGACGCCTATTCAACTTGTCTTGGCTCTTAAGGTGTTTCAACGACTCATGATCCGTTCGTATCACAAACTCCTTAGGCCACAAATAATGTTGCCAATTTCCCAAAGCTCTAACAAGGGCGTACAACTCCAAATCATAAGTTGAGTAATTAAGAGTTGCCCCTTTGAGTTTTTCACTGAAATAAGCAACGGGCTTACCTTCTTGCATCAAAACAGCCCCGATGCCAACCATACTAGCATCACACTCTACTTCAAACATCTTATCAAAATCGGGCAATTGCAATAAAGGCGCCGAGATGAGCGTAGCTTTCAAGGCCTCAAAAGCCCTAGCTTGCTCATCACCCCATTTAAAGGGTCCGTCTTTTCTAATTACCTCGGTTAAGGGGGCTGCTATGGAGCTAAATCCTTTGACAAACCTCCTATAGAAGCTTGCCAACCCGTGGAAACTTCGGATTTCTCCAATAGTTTTAGGGGTCGGCCAACATCGAATAGAGTCTATCTTGGAATCGTCCACTTCCACACCCCTTGAGCTCACGACAAAACCCAAGAATATAACCTTATCAACACCAAAAGAACACTTCTCCATGTTGGCATACAGCTTCTCCTTTCGGAGCACATCAAACACACATCTCAAATGCATTACATGATCATCAATAGATTTACTATATACCAACACATCATCAAAGTAAACCACCACAAACTTTCCAATATAAGGCTTCATTACATGATTCATTAGCCTCATAAAGGTGCTAGGAGCATTGGTAAGGCCGAAGGGCATGACCAGCCACTCATATAGACCGAATTTGGTCTTGAATGCGGTCTTCCACTCATCACCGGGTTGCATGCGAATTTGGTGATAGCCACTCCTAAGGTCCACCTTAGAAAACAAACAAGATCCGTGGAGTTCATCTAACATATCATCTAGTCTAGGGATTGGATGACGATACCTTATAGTGATTTTGTTGATGGCTCTACAATCGACGCACATACGCCAAGTTTCGTCCTTCTTTGGTACCAAAAGCACCGGAACAGCACACGGACTCATGCTTTCCTTGATGTATCCCTTGTTGAGAAGCTCCTCAACTTGTCTTTCAAGCTCCTTAGTGTCCATGGGATTGCTCCTATAGGCCGGTTTGTTAGGAAGTTGTGAACCCGGTACCAAGTCAATTTGGTGCTCAATTCCCCGAAGTGGGGGCAATCCTTGCGGAAGTTCTTGAGGAAATACATCTTCATACACCTGCAACACACAAGAAATCAAAGGGGAAATGGAAGAATTAATGGGGTTAGTATTAAAACAATGGGCCAAGAGTAACATCGGCTTGTTTTCATCATGATCCACGAAGAGTTCTTTCCTCCTAGCCAACATCACTACATTTTCCATCTCCCTTGTCGTTGGGACAGCCTCGGATGTCCCGACTTCAACACCTACGGCACTCCCCCCCTTTTCTCCCTTCCCGGATTCCTTTCCCTTTCCCTTCAACTCTCTCATCTTTTGGTGCCACTCGTTTACTTGGGAGGGTGAAAGAGGATGAAGTGTGACCTTTCGGCCATCCTTCTCAAGCGTATACCGGTTGGTCCTCCCATCGTGTTTAGTAGACCTATCATATTGCCATGGTCTACCTAACAACAAGTGACATGCTTGCATTGGGATCACGTCACAAAGTACCTCATCGTGGTAGTTTCCCACCTTAAACCGAATCACACATTGCCTTGTGACCCTTAATTCACCACAATCATTCAACCATTGTAGCTTGTAAGGACTAGTGTGTGGTGTAGTTGGTAGCTTCAAGAAATTCACCATAGCATGGCTCGCAACATTTGTACAACTACCACTATCAATCACCAAGGTGCACACATTCTCCTTTACAAGACACTTAGTATGGAATAGATTTTCCCTTTGACTCGGGTCACCTATCGCCTTATTAATCATGACACGTCTAACCACAAAGTTAGGAACCACACACTCCCCTTCTTGTGGAAAGACATCTTCACTACCGTCTACTTTATCATCATTCGGCCCATTTTCAGCTCCCTCTCCATCTTGAGGCTCGGCCTCATCCTCCCCCCTTTCGGAATCCACCTCCTCACCAAGGTAGTACACCTTTCCTTCTCGTAGGATCACATTGCGCCGGTTCGGACATTCATTGGCCTTATGCCCCCAACCTTGGCACTTGAAGCATTGGAACCCCTTTGGGTTGGGATATTTGGGAGCCTCCGGTTTCGGAGGGAATTTAGGGACGGTTTTGGACTCGGGCAGCTTCATAGGAGCGGGTTGGTCCTTGTTTTTGGTCCAACCCGAGGGGGTTTGTACCCTTGCCTTGAAGGATGATCTCTCCTTAAGTTCCCTTTCAATCTCAAGGGCCGCTTGGAATATACCGTCAATGGTTTCAAACCGGTGAAGGGTCAAATGAGTGGAGATCTCTTTGTTCAACCCACACTTGAACCGGATGATGTCGTGACTGATTTGCTCCCCACGATGATCAAGTTTCAACATGAGTTGTTGGAACTCGTCAAAATAGGCCATCACACTCTTGCCTCCTTGCCGCAAGCCATATAATCTAGCTAGCAACTCATGACGATATCTCTCGGGAAGGTATCGTTGTCTCATCAAATACCTCAACCGATACCAAGGTGGTGGCTGCCCATCAACTAATTCATTACCAAATCGTTTAACATACTCCCACCAAGTGTTAGCATAGCCCTCAGGGTGAGCTATAGCGTAGCAACTCTTCTTTTCGTCCGAGATGTCATTAACTTGGAAAACCTTGTCACAAGCCGATTCCCAAGTTAAGTAGGCCTCGGGATCACTTTCACCCTTAAAGATGGGTAGGCTCAACTTGATGGTGTTGATGCCTACGTCTCTCTCTTGGTGTCGGTTTCCCCTATCTCCATACCCCCGGTATCTCCTAGGTTCTCCTCGACCCCCTCTTAACTCCTCCTCCCTCATATAAGCATCATCAAAGGCTCCATCTCCTTCATACTCCTCTCTACCGTATCCTTCAAAGTGGGCTGGTCGGCCTTGGCCGTTTTGATTCGGAGGATTTAGAATTTGTGGTCTTTGGTTTAATGGAGCTTGGAATGGAGGGTTCGGATTTAGTGGAGGTTCTTGGCGTCCAAATCCCTCTTGTGGAATTGGAGGGGCTTGGAAATGTAGTGGTCTAGTGGAGTCTCGGTGATACAAGATCAAACCAACAACACCAAGAGCTACAAGTAGGTTCGGATTTCAGTCCAACAACACAAGAATAACAAGTTCAATTTTCAGTTTTCAGCACACAACAAGAGAGCAAATAGATGAACAAGAATGCTAGTGAATCGAAAGTAGCCCCACACGGCTTCACTAGTCTTTAAAGATAACAAAGTTAACAACAACAACAACAACAAGATAAAGAAAAGATAGATAACTTGACATATAACATTCAAGATACTAAGAACCCTAACATCAAGAGAGGACCCTAAGTCTAGAGAATGTAAACACCAAGTTCTTACAAGGACCAAGAGGCACTCAAAGACCTCAAAACCCTTGTTTCTAGCCAAAGATACAACCCAAGTATTCCTCTACTTGTGAGATGTTGGAGGCGGCTCCAAGAGTGGAAGAGAGAGGAAATGTTGTGATATTTTAGGTTACAAAAATCAGATTTCAAAAACTATCTAATAACTCTCTCACATCTTCTATTTATACTACAAAAGGAAAGGGGTAAAATGACTCATCCGCCCTTGCTTCTTGTGCCAACCTTGGAGAGTAGTTTATTACACATTAGGACCCCTCTTCACACATAAAAACGTTTAAGTCCTTGGTTGGTTCAATCACCAACTCACACACGGCCATTTGCATGAACAAAGCTTGGAGTTTTTGTAATTCCCGAGCTTGGCTTCGTGTGAAAGGCCGTGTGGCTGTCCTAACCGTATCATCCTCTCCATCTTGAGAGGAATTTGGCCTCAAATTCAGCATTTGGTCATCTTCAACCGCATCCACGAGGGAGAGATCACCAACGTTGAAAGTGTTGTGCACTTGATATTCCGGTGGAAGGTCAATCTTGTAGGCGTTGTCATTGATCCTCTCAAGTACTTGGAAAGGACCATCACCCCTTGGCAGCAATTTGGACTTCCTATGAGCTGGAAACCGGTCTTTTCGAAGATGCACCCACACCCAATCTCCGGGTTCAAGCACAAGCCTTCTTCTCCCTTGGTTTGCCCTTTTGGCAATCTCTTGATTCTTCTTTTCAAGCTTGATCCGCACCGTCTCATGCATTTTCTTCATTGCCTCGGCTCTTTTGCTTCCATCTAAGCTGGTCATGAGATCACTAGACAAAGGAGTGAGATCTAAAGGGGTAAGGGGATTCAGGCCGTAAACACATTCAAAGGGAGTCATTCCCGTGCTCGAATGTATTACCCGGTTGTAGGCAAATTCCACTAAGGGTAGGTGATCTTCCCATGAAGTCAGTTTACCTTTAACCATAGAACGTAGCATAGACCCTAAGGTTCTATTTACTACCTCCGTTTGGCCATCGGTTTGTCGGTGGCAAGACGTGGAGAAAAGTAACTTCGTTCCAAGCCTACCCCACATGGACTTCCAAAAGAGACTCAGGAACTTGGAGTCCCTATCGCTCACAATAGTCCTCGGTACCCCGTGAAGCTTGACAACATGTTCAACAAATAATGAAGCTACACTACTAGCATCCTCGGTTTTAGTACATGGAATAAAATGAGCCATTTTAGAGAATCTATCAACAATAACAAAAATGCTATCTCGGCCCTTTCTAGTCCATGGCAGCCCCAAAACAAAATCCATCGAGATGTCCAACCAAGGCCTAAGGGGAGTAGGGAGTGGGGTGTATAATCCTTGGGGTAAGAGACGAGATTTCGCACTCCGGCAGGCCACGCATTGACTACAAATTTTAGTGACGTCTTTGCGCATTTTGGGCCAATAGAAGTTCTCCTCTAAGATTCCGAGGGTCTTGTCTTTCCCAAAGTGACCCATGAGGCCTCCGTCATGGGCCTCCCTTACAAATAATTCCCTCCAAGAACTAGAAGGAACACACAACCTCCTCCCTTTGAACAAATACCCATCGAACCGAGAGTAGGAGGAATGGTTATTCTCCTTGAGCCAACGGTCCCTTCCCCACTCTTCGCATTCCCTAAAAATAGGAGCAAAGGTAGGATCCTCGGGATACAACAACCGCAAGCTCTCAAAACCCATCAATTTCGAAGACAAGGTAGCAACAAGCACATGCTTCCTAGACAAGGCATCGGCAACAACATTTTCCTTTCCCCTTTTGTAATGAATTACATAAGGGAAAGTCTCGATGAACTCAATCCACTTAGCATGACGCCTATTCAACTTGTCTTGGCTCTTAAGGTGTTTCAACGACTCATGATCCGTTCGTATCACAAACTCCTTAGGCCACAAATAATGTTGCCAATTTCCCAAAGCTCTAACAAGGGCGTACAACTCCAAATCATAAGTTGAGTAATTAAGAGTTGCCCCTTTGAGCTTTTCACTGAAATAAGCAACGGGCTTACCTTCTTGCATCAAAACAGCCCCGATACCAACTTTACTAGCATCACACTCTATTTCAAACATCTTATCAAAATCGGGCAATTGCAATAAAGGCGCCGAGATGAGCGTAGCTTTCAAGGCCTCAAAAGCCCTAGCTTGCTCATCACCCCATTTAAAGGGTCCGTCCTTTCTAATTACCTCGGTCAAGGGGGCTGCTATGGAACTAAATCCTTTGACAAACCTCCTATAAAAGCTTGCCAACCCGTGGAAACTTCGGATTTCTCCAATAGTTTTAGGGGTCGGCCAACTTCGGATAGAGTCTATCTTGGAATCGTCCACTTCCACACCCCGTGAGCTCACGACAAAACCCAAGAATATAACTTTATCAACACCAAAAGAACACTTCTCCATGTTGGCATACAGCTTCTCCTTTCGGAGCACATCAAACACACATCTCAAATGCATTACATGATCATTAATAGATTTACTATACACCAACACATCATCAAAGTAAACCACCACAAACTTTCCAATATAAGGCTTCATTACATGATTCATTAGCCTCATAAATGTGCTAGGAGCATTGGTAAGGCCGAAGGGCATGACCAGCCACTCATATAGACCGAATTTGGTCTTGAATGCGGTCTTCCACTCATCACCGGGTTGCATGCGAATTTGGTGATAGCCGCTCCTAAGGTCCACTTTAGAAAACAAACAAGATCCGTGGAGCTCATCTAACATATCATCTAGTCTAGGAATTGGATGACGATACCTTATAGTGATTTTGTTGATGGCTCTACAATCGACGCACATGCGCCAAGTTCCGTCCTTCTTTGGTACCAAAAGCACCGGAACAGCACACGGACTCATGCTTTCCTTGATGTATCCCTTGTTGAGAAGCTCCTCAACTTGTCTCTCAAGCTCCTTAGTGTCCATGGGATTGCTCCTATAGGCCGGTTTGTTTGGAAGTTGTGAACCCGGCACCAAATCAATTTGGTGCTCAATTCCCCGAAGTGGGGGCAATCCTTGCGGAAGTTCTTGAGGAAATACATCTTCATACTCCTGCAACGCACAAGAAATCAAAGGGGAAATGAAAGAATTAGTGGGGTTAGTATTAAAACAATGGGCCAACAGTAACATCGGCTTGTTTTCATCATGGTCCACGAAGAGTTCTTTCCTCCTAGCCAACATCACTACGTTTTCCATCTCCTTTGTGGTTGGGACAGATTCGGATGGCCCTACTTCCTTACCTACGGCATCCCCCCCTTTTCTCCTTTCCCGGTTTCCTTTCCCTTTCCTTTTAACTCTCTCATCTTTTGATGCCACTCATGTACTTGGGAGGGTGAAAGAGGGTGAAGTGTGACCTTTCGGCCATCCTTCTCAAGCGTATACCGGTTGGACCTCCCATCGTGTTTAGTAGACCTATCATATTGCCATGGTCTACCTAACAACAAGTGACATGCTTGCATTGGGATCACGTCACAAAGCACTTCATCGTGGTAGTTTCCTACCTGATATAAGAATAATGACCGCCTTAGCTTTTGGACGACATCATTCGAAGTCACAATGTGAAGAATCAAGCTTTGGTCACATGGAGGGCATGGGATCATACTTGGAGGGGATGTTTTAGCCTACCATTGACCAAACCCAAGTGTGGAAGATTGATTGGAGCCTAGAAGACTTAAGGACTCTCGAATTTGGACCACCTTTGTTGGTTCACGGTTTTGGTGCCTTTACTAAGGGCATTTCGGTCACTTAGCCTAAGGGGCATTTTGGACAATTCATATTGTCTTCCAACACACCAAGGCCGCCCCTCTCATTAAGGATAATATGGTCTTTTTGTCTTCTTTTGTAATACACTATAAATAGGCCCCTTAGTCTTATTTTCACTTAGTTTTTAGTTGATGAAAAATTGAAAGACATATTTTTCTCTCTCTTTGAGAGTGTAGCACCATTAGTTGTAGGACTTGGAAAAGTCACCCTTAGCATAGGGCTTGGAAAAGCCAATATTGATCTTTGCTTGGAAACGGTAGATCTTGAGGTGAGTTCGTTCCCTTGGTGGTCACCGTAAGAGTGTGGTTTTGATTGTTACATTCATTAGGGGTTTTTGAGTTTAATATACTCTTTAGTTCTTAATATTGTAATAATCTTGGTCTCACTATCTATCTTTATTTTTCTTGCAATCGTGTATGTGTTGTTGTAGTGGACTGTTTTGGGCCTTCGTTGGATCCGAAACTTGTATTGTTGTTGTACATCTTGTTCATCACGTTTTGTAGCTGTTTTAGTGTTGAAATACACCCTTGTATCTTGTATTCTTGTTGTTGGTAGCGAATCCGAGAGTGGTCTCCATCTTGGTCCTCAAATCCTTAAGATTAGTGGACTGTTTTGGAGTTGTTTCGTGCTTCCCTTGTATTTCTTGTATCATTTGGTATCAAAGCATGGCTTGATCTTGTTCCTACAAGATCAATCTTGGGCTTGCTTGTTAGAAAATAAACAAAAAAAAAAAAAAAAAAAATTGTTGAAAAGCTGAAAATTTCAGAAAAATTGCAATCTGTCCGTGTTTGTGTTCTTGGCCAAAATCGTGTTCTTGTTGTGTCTTGGCCGAGATTTGTTGTTGTATGTCTAGATCTAATAGTGTTCTTGTTTGTTTTGTTGTTCCTAGTGTTAGTCTTCTTGTCCACTAACACTTTGAGTCTAGATCTAAACTTGAGCTTGAACTTGTTGAAAGGTTGTTGTGAACATAAGCTTGGCCATTGTGGTGGACTGTTTTGGCCTTGTGGTTTTCATCTTGTTGTTGTTATAAGCTTGGCCACGTGATATTGTTGTTAATTGGTGGATTGAAAACCATTTTGTTGAAGTTGTAGTTGTCTTGACCAAGTGTTGGAGATATTGTTATTGTGGATTGGAGTTGGCCGTGTGAAAAATTGTTGGTGTTCTTGAAGATTATTGTTGTAGTTCTTGTTGTTGTTGTTGTTGTTATTGATGTTCATCACCACCTTCATATATTGTTGAAGATAAAGTGAATGCTAAATCCAAAAAGTTGAAGGAAAAGGGTGTACTATTTGTTAGTCTTGAAAGACACTACAACCAACAAAGACCTATCAATCAAGTCTCAACCACTTTCCAACACTTTTCCATGATTTACGGATCCATGTTTTAAGGAGAAGTACAATAAAGTCAAGTCTTGAAAACTTGAAATTGAAAAGGGCTCCAAGACTTGTTTGAATTTCCCTCCTTAAACAAATTCCACCAAAGTCCAAATTGAAAAAAATTGACCAAGACTTGAAATTGGACAACAAAAGTTGTGTGGGGCTGAAACCAATACGTGACTGCCATGTCATCACTGCTACTGTTCACGCAATGTTTCCGAGCTCAAAAAAAAATTTTAGATTCTTAGTTTCATCTTATTGTTTCATTAGTTTCATGTCTTGATTCTAGAATTAATTAACAACTAGTAATCACCTACTTAGTTGTAGATTAATTATTGAATCCGTTTCTTCGTGTCTTCGTTGTTTGTGTGCTTTTCTCATTTTTAAACTCGTAGTAACTTCTTTGTCTCAAGTTCGTAAATGAATTTTATTTTTTTGTGTCTTGAGTCGATCAAACAAGAATCTATTCCGGCCGCCAAGTAGAATTGACATCCTATTGACTACCGGAGTATAAGCAACTTTCAATATTCGCCGCTCCAATTGTGAGAATCACAAAGGTGAGTGTATACGAGTGTTGGTGAGGAGCTTTACTACTAATCTTGTTTGTTCATTTTGTAGGTTTAAAGGGTGATATAAGGGGAACATGTCCTCGATAGCCGGGGATTATTGTGACTACAACATGGGAGACTATGATTGTAGTGAAGGGTTTTATGGCTACGAAGTTGAGGGAGATTGCGGAGGCTATGAAAATAGCCATGATCGAGACTTGGGCAGATTTGAAAGTTACTGTTTTAAGGGAGAAAATGAGGTGAATGAAGTGCCTAGTGCTTATGGTAACTTTGGAGATGATGTAGGACCTCGTGATGGATCTTATGATGAAGTTGGGGCATGTGAGGAGTCTTACACTTCTTACTCCGAACCTAGATTTGGTGTTAGGTATAACCCTTTTGTTTGCAAAGCTTATGAGAGCTATGATGAGGGTACACGTGAGGAGTATGAAGATCCATATTCTCCACCTTGTAGTACTTCTTATCAAAGTCGATATAGTGTGAATGGTTATACTAGCTCTAGTGGAGGTTGTCCAATGAGAAGAAGAGGATATGCATCTCCAAAACTAAGGGGTACTCGTATGCCTTACAATGTAGATCCAAGAAGGAGTGTACACTCCGGAAAGGTGACTATTTGTGGGATACCGGGCTGCCTTATGGTGTTGAATGATAGGTATTATGGAAACTACATTCTTCCGTCCATGGTTAATTACTTGGGGTTATTGCGAGAGCCTTTACTTGTTCCATACTACTTGGGCGAGTTCACGGTTACCGAGAGGGTAAAAGTTGTCTTCTCCCAATTTGATTACCATGAGGAGGTGTGGTGCGATGTTTTTTCCTTAACCTACGGTCATATGAGCTTGGGTGCCGATTGGTTTGCACGACATCAAGTTCCTAACGTGCAAAATTGGCCTAATATCGTAAGAGACCAATGGGGAAATCGCCTCATAACATACTTGCTGCCCAAACCGCAAAGAGAAATGTTTACCTACTCCAATCCGATTTATGATGAGAGACAAAAGATTGAGAGGAGTAAGGGAGTGCAAGGTGGCAATCCGAGAGTGGAAAAAGGAGAGGATATGTGGAGCGAAGTGAGGGGATTGCCACCAAACCGTGCTAACATTGGTTGTCCTTCCATTTCTAAGGACATTTGTGTAGGTACCAACATGGCAAGCGAAGGCGAACAATGCCAAAAGGAAGTTGCTGCCCAAGCTTGTGGAGGTCCTTCACCTCACGGCAAGGAAGAGTCTACTCAAGATCTTAAAGGTAAAATAGCTAACTCTTACACTTTAGTGCATGTGAATGACAATTGTGTGGCTAGTAAGCCATTGAGTGTGAGTAGTAGCTTACTTATTTATGAGTCTAATGATTCCGTGCCTCTCGTTGATGATGTACATATTGTGAGTTTGGATACACTAGTTGATCCTATTGATGACGAAATTGACTCTTCTTGTAAGATCAATTTATGTCCACCTAGTGTTGAAGCTTATATGTTGAATGAAAGTACGTTATCTTCTGAAATTTGTGTTGATCAACTTATGTGTGAAAATTACCCACCACTTGAGTATGTGTGTGATGTGCTTAATAGGACTCAAGTGAGTGAAATATTTGAAAATGTTGGTCAACAAAATGAGAATGAACCCGAGAGCTCTTCTTGGGGTAATATTGTGTTTGAAACATCCTTGAAACTTGATATTGATCATTTAGAGAGTGAGGAACTTTCTTGTTCCAAATCTGTCCGTGAGGTAGATCACACTCTTTTTAGGAATAATGTCTTGTTTGAAGATGATTTAAACACTCCTAATGAACCTAGTGGTGAAAATGACGGTATAGCTTGCCTTGGAAGCTATAGCCTATATGCTAACCCACTATGGTGTGACAACATTCCTCCTAAAGAGGGAAATCTCTTCTTGGAAGATGAGAGTACTCTTAAGGGTAAGGAATGTGTAGTTGCGGAAGCTACTTCTTCTTCTACTTTGTGTGATTTCATTGTTGAGAGTACTCATAGTGATCATTGGGAAACTAGTAGTGGGTACACACATGAGAGCACCTTAGTAGAAGTCAATTTGAGTGATACCTTTCTCTACTCTCTATTTGATTTGGATGATATGTATGTTATTGTAGAGAGTATGTCATTTAGTTTAGGTGTAGACCACGAGAAAGGGAAGTGTTGTCAAGACCCGTGTCTATGGCCACTTTTCCCATTTGACCCCGGTGCCAAATTTAGAAATGGTGATGTTGGTGCACCAAACTTGTTGCTTGGTCAACATGACAAGCAAAGTGTTACTTTTGATGTATCCTATAACCAAATCCTTTGTACATCTTTTATTGAATTTTTAATATTCCTTTCAAAGGATTCTTGGTTATATTGCAAATATGTGCAACCTTGGCATGTTGAGCTGATTTGTTATGCTAACCCTAACCCTCATGCCATGAGGAGTTTGCATTTGTGTGTCCTCTTTTCAGTTTTGCAAGGTTTGGATTCGAGGTCGAATCCTTTTCAAGAAGAGGAGGATGATATAAGAATAATGACCGCCTTAGCTTTTGGACGACATCATTCGAAGTCACAATGTGAAGAATCAAGCTTTGGTCACATGGAGGGCATGGGATCATACTTGGAGGGGATGTTTTAGCCTACCATTGACCAAACCCAAGTGTGGAAGATTGATTGGAGCCTAGAAGACTTAAGGACTCTCGAATTTGGACCACCTTTGTTGGTTCACGGTTTTGGTGCCTTTACTAAGGGCATTTCGGTCACTTAGCCTAAGGGGCATTTTGGACAATTCATATTGTCTTCCAACACACCAAGGCCGCCCCTCTCATTAAGGATAATATGGTCTTTTTGTCTTCTTTTGTAATACACTATAAATAGGCCCCTTAGTCTTATTTTCACTTAGTTTTTAGTTGATGAAAAATTGAAAGACATATTTTTCTCTCTCTTTGAGAGTGTAGCACCATTAGTTGTAGGACTTGGAAAAGTCACCCTTAGCATAGGGCTTGGAAAAGCCAATATTGATCTTTGCTTGGAAACGGTAGATCTTGAGGTGAGTTCGTTCCCTTGGTGGTCACCGTAAGAGTGTGGTTTTGATTGTTACATTCATTAGGGGTTTTTGAGTTTAATATACTCTTTAGTTCTTAATATTGTAATAATCTTGGTCTCACTATCTATCTTTATTTTTCTTGCAATCGTGTATGTGTTGTTGTAGTGGACTGTTTTGGGCCTTCGTTGGATCCGAAACTTGTATTGTTGTTGTACATCTTGTTCATCACGTTTTGTAGCTGTTTTGGTGTTGAAATACACCCTTGTATCTTGTATTCTTGTTGTTGGTAGCGAATCCGAGAGTGGTCTCCATCTTGGTCCTCAAATCCTTAAGATTAGTGGACTGTTTTGGAGTTGTTTCGTGCTTCCCTTGTATTTCTTGTATCACTACCTTAAACCGAATCACACATTGCCTTGCGACCCTTAATTCACCACAATCGTTCAACCATTGTAGCTTGTAAGGACTAGTGTGTGGTGTAGTTGGCAGCTTCAAGAAATTTACCATAGCTTGGCTTGCAACATTCGTACAACTACCACTATCAATCACCAAGGTGCACACACTCCCCTTTACAAGACACTTAGTATGGAATAGATTTTCCCTTTGACTCGGGTCACCTATCGCCTTACTAATCATGACACGTCTAACCACAAAGTTAGGAACCACACACTCCCCTTCTTGTGGATAGGCATCTTCACTACCATCTAATTCATCATCATTCGGCCCATTTTCAGCTTCCTCTCCATCTTGAGGCTCGGCCTCATCCTCCCCCCTTTCGGAAACCACCTCCTCACCAAGGTAGTACACTTTCCCTTCTCGTAGGATCACATTGCGCCGGTTCGGACATTCATTGGCCTTATGCCCCCAACCTTGGCACTTGAAGCATTGGAATCCCTTTGGGTTGGGATATTTGTGAGCCTCCGGTTTCGGAGGGAATTTAGGGACTGTTTTGGACTCGTAGTGGACTGTTTTGGACTCGGGCAGCTTCGTAGGGGCGGGTTGGTCCTTGTTTTTGGGCCAACCCGAGGGAGCTTGTACCCTTGCCTTGAAGGATGATCTCTCCTTAAGTTCCCTTTCAATCTCTAGGGCCGCTTGGAATATACCGTCGATGGTTTCAAACCGATGAAGGGTCAAATGAGTGGAGATCTCTTTGTTCAACCCACACTTGAACCGGATGATGTCATGACTGATTTGCTCCCCACGATGATCAAGTTTCAACATGAGTTGTTGGAACTCGTCAAAATAGGCCATCACACTCTTGCCCCCTTGCCGCAAGCCATATAACCTAGCAAGCAACTCATGACGATATCTCTCGGGAAGGTATCGTTGTCTCATCAAATACCTCAACCGAAACCAAGGTGGTGGCTGCCCATCGACTAATTCATTACCAAATCGTTTAACATACTCCCACCAAGTGTTAGCATAGCCCTCGAGGTGAGCTATAGCGTAGCAACTCTTCTTTTCGTCCGAGATGTCATTAACTTGGAAAACTTTGTCACAAGCCGATTCCCAAGTTAAGTAGGCCTCGGGATCACTTTCACCCTTAAAGATGGGTAGGCTCAACTTGATGGTGTTGATGCCTACGTCTCTCTCTTGGTGTCGGTTTCCCCTATCTCCATACCCCCGGTATCTCCTAGGTTCTCCTCGACCCCCTCTTAACTCCTCCTCCCTCATATAAGCATCATCAAAGGCTCCATCTCCTTCATACTCCCCTCTACCGTATCCTTCAAAGTGGGCTGGTCGGCCTTGGCCGTTTTGAGTCGGAGGATTTGGAATTTGCGGTCTTTGGGTTAATGGAGCTTGGAATGGAAGGTTCGGATTTAGTGGAGGTACTTGTCGTCCAAATCCCTCTTGTGGAATTGGAGGGGCTTGGAAATGTAGTGGTCTAGTGGAGTCTCGGTTTGGAGGAAAATAGGTAGTTTGACTTGCGGTATTTAGTGGAGCTTGGGGTGCATTTAGCATTTGGTGGACTGTTTCGGGGGTGATGGTTGCGGAGGAGGTCCTATCATGACCATTGGTAGATACGTGTAGAGGAGTAGAAGGACGAGAGTTCCTTTGACTCTCCACTTGTTCTAATCTCCCACTAATAGTCGACACTTCCCCCTTTATGGCTGCCAAGTCCCCTCTCACGGCCCCAAATTCAGAATTCAACCTTTCAAGTGTCCGGGTAACGGCCTCAAGAGTGACCCTCATAGAATCAAGGGCATTAGTATCCGCATTATGAGACGTAGCTCCTTCCATTGTCAAGATATTATCCGCTTTAGTTCACCACAAGTTCGTGTTCCACAAGTGTTGTATAATTGGCTAGTAACCGTGAAATTTTCAAGGTATGAGTGAGCTCTTATCCGGAATGGATTCTTGTTTGAAGACTCAAAGAATTCTTGCCGGACTAGAATCAAAAATCAGCAACTCATTCAAACGAATAAAAGCACTCAAATAATCGTTGACACGAACAAACGGTTCAAGGAACTAGTTGACAACCTAGTAGGAAGGTACTAGTTTGTTAATTAGTTCTAGGACCAATTAAGGGAAACCAAGGATCAACAATTTGCAACCAAAGAATATCCTAAGTTGAGCTTATAGTGACGTGGCAGCATGCAATGGTTCCACCCGTTCCTCTTATCTTTTTTTTTTGTTTTTGTTTTGTGTTAATATTCACACAACTTGTTATAGTTTGCAAAATGTTTTGGTGGGAAAAATAAAATCTTGTAGTCTTTCAACCTTTTCAAACTCAAGAAAGTGGTGTTTGGTTGACCAATCCCACAAAACAAGGCTCCTTGAATTAGGGAAAAGTGATTGACAAGACTAGAGGGTGAGGGGTGCAAGTCTTTCACAACAACTTTATAACTTGTCTTACAACTTGAGCACACAACAAGATGAACAAGATGAACAAGTTCAAAAAAATGAACACCTCAACAAACTTCATCAACTTCTTTAGCACATAACACATAACCACCGATTTTTCTTTTGCTCATCAACAACATACAACCTTCGGCCACTTCAAGTCACTACTCAATGTTCAAGTTTTCAAGCTCAACTTTCGGATCTAGACACCTTAGTGTTGGTGAGAAAGAAACCAACACTAGAAACTCACTAAACAAGCAAAATAACGCCTAGGTCTAGACATGCAACATCATTCTCGGTTTTCAACCTTTAATGGACAGATTTTTCAGAACTTCCCTTTGGTATTGCTTGTTTAGACCGTGAACTAGCCATGGGTTATGTTGGAACACAACCGGTCTTGCTTTGATACCAAATGATACAAGATCAAACCAACAACACCAAGAGCTACAAGTAGGTTCGGATTTCAGTCCAACAACACAAGAATAACAAGTTCAATTTTCAGTTTTCAGCACACAACAAGAGAGCAAATAGATGAACAAGAATGCTAGTGAATCGAAAGTAGCCCCACACGGCTTCACTAGTCTTTAAAGATAACAAAGTTAACAACAACAACAACAACAAGATAAAGAAAAGATAGATAACTTGACATATAACATTCAAGATACTAAGAACCCTAACATCAAGAGAGGACCCTAAGTCTAGAGAATGTAAACACCAAGTTCTTACAAGGACCAAGAGGCACTCAAAGACCTCAAAACCCTTGTTTCTAGCCAAAGATACAACCCAAGTATTCCTCTACTTGTGAGATGTTGGAGGCGGCTCCAAGAGTGGAAGAGAGAGGAAATGTTGTGATATTTTAGGTTACAAAAATCAGATTTCAAAAACTATCTAATAACTCTCTCACATCTTCTATTTATACTACAAAAGGAAAGGGGTAAAATGACTCATCCGCCCTTGCTTCTTGTGCCAACCTTGGAGAGTAGTTTATTACACATTAGGACCCCTCTTCACACATAAAAACGTTTAAGTCCTTGGTTGGTTCAATCACCAACTCACACACGGCCATTTGCATGAACAAAGCTTGGAGTTTTTGTAATTCTCGAGCTTGGCTTCGTGTGAAAGGCCGTGTGGCTGTCCTAACCGTATCACTCGGTTTGGAGGAAAATAGGTAGTTTGGCTTGCGGTATTTAGTGGAGCTTGGGGTGCATTTAGCATTTGGTGGACTGTTTCGGGGGTGATGGTTGCGGAGGAGGTCCTATCATGACCATTGGTAGATACATGTAGAGGAGTAGAAGGACGAGAGTTCCTTTGACTCTCCACTTGTTCTAATCTCCCACTAATAGTCGACACCTCCCCCTTTATTGCTGCCAAGTCCCCTCTCACGGCCCCAAATTCCGAATTCAACCTTTCAAGTGTCCGGGTAACGGCCTCAAGAGTGACCCTCATAGAATCAAGGGCATTAGTATCCACACTATGAGACGTAGTTCCTTCCATTGTCAAGATATTATCCGCTTTAGTTCACCACAAGTTCGTGTTCCACAAGTGTTGTATAATTGACTAGTAACCGTGAAATTTTAAGGTATGAGTAAGCTCTTATCCGGAATGGATTCTTGTTTGAAGACTCAAAGAATTCTTGCCGGACTAGAACCAAAAATCAGCAACTCATTCAAACGAATAAAAAGCACTCAAATAAACGTTGACACGAACAAACGGTTCAAGGGTCTAATTGACAACCTAGTAGGAATGTACTAGTTTGTTAATTAGTTCTAGGACCAAGTAAGGGAAACCAAGGATCAACAATTAGCAACCAAAGAACATCCTAAGTTGAGCTTATAGTGACGTGGCAGCATGCAATGGTTCCACACGTTTTCTTTTCTCTCTTTTTTTTGTCAATATTCACACAACTTGTTATAGTTTTCAAAGTGTTTTTGGTGGGAAAATAAAATCTTGTAGTATTTCACCCTTTTCAAACTCAAGAAAGTGATGTTTGGTAGACTAATCCCACAAAACAAGGCTCCTTGAATTAGGGAAAAGTGATTGACAAGACTACAAGGTGATGGGTGCAAGTCTTTCACAACAACTTTATAGCTTGTCTTACAACTTGAGCACACAACAAGATGAACAAGATGAACAAGTTCAAAAGATGAACACCTCAACAATCTTCTTCAACTTCTTTAGCACATAAACACAACATCCACCGATTTTATTTTCTTTTGGTCATCAACAACATACAACTTCGGCCACTTCAAGTCACTACACAATGTTCAAGTTTTCAAGCTCAACTTTCGGATCTAGACACCTTAGTGTTGGTGAGAAAGAAACCAACACTAGGAACTCACTAAACAAGCAAAAATTAACACTTAGATCTAGACATGCAACATCATTCTCGGATTCCACTTGTAAGGGACTGATTTTCAGAATTTCCCTTTTTTGGTGTTGTTTGTTTAAGCCGTGTACTAGCCCAAGATGGGTTATGTTGGAACACAACCGGTCAAGCTTTGATACCAAATGATACAAAATCGAACCAACAACAACAAGAACATCAAGTAGACTCGGATTTCAGTCCAACAACACCAAGAACAACAAGTTTAACATTCAGTTTTTCAGCCCAACAACACAAGAACAACAAGATAGATAACAATGCTAGTGAATCGAAAAGAGCCCCACACGGCTTCACTAGACTTCAAGATAACAAAATCAACAACAACAACAAGATAAAGAAAGATAGATAACTTGACATATAACATTCAAGAAACTAAGAACCCTAACATCAAGAGAGGACCCTAAGTCTAATGAATATAAACACCAAGTTCTTACGAGGACCAAGAGGCACTCAAAGACCTCAAAACCCTTGTTTCTAGCCAAAGAGACAACACAAGTATCCCTCTACTTGTGAGGAAATAGTGGCGGCTTCCAAGTGTGGAAGAGAGAGAGAAATGTTTAGTATTTTAGGTTACAAATTTCAGCATTCAAAAAGTGAAGTCTAACTCTCTAACATGTTCTATTTATACTACAAACAAAAAGGGTAAAATGACCCATCCGCCCTTGCTTCTTGTGCCAACCTTGAAGAGTAGTTTATTACACATTAGGACCCCTCTTCACACATAAAAACGTTTAGGTCCTTGGTTGGTTCAATCACCAACTCACACACGGCCACTTGCATGAACAAAGCTTGGAGTTGTTGTAATTCCCGAGCTTGGCTTCGTGTGAAAGGCCGTGTACGTGTGGAGGCTGCCCCAACCGTATCAGGTGAGAAAGAAACCAACACTAGGAACACTCTAAACAAGAAAAATACTACAAGATCTAGTAAAAAAATACAAGAAAATCTCGGCCCATACCACAACACAACACAATTTTCGGCCAAGAACACAGGTGGCAGATTTGACTATTTCTGGAATTTTCAGATTTCAGTTTTTTTTTTTTTTTTTTTTGTAGTTTTCAAGTCTCAAGACCAAGATATTGTTAGAACAAAATCAAAGATGGCTTTGATACCAAATGATGCACTATCAAGTCCACAACAGAAGAACCCAGCAACAACAACAAGATGAACAAGCTAACACAAGAACTACAAGATGAGCAACATGGTGCTAGTGACTCAAAATAGGCCACACCCAGCTTCACTAGACTTCAAAATTACAATGACAACAAGATGAAACATTACAAAGAGTACAATGTTAACAACAAGAACAACAACTGGCAGGAACTATAGTGAATCGAAATCATCCCCACGCGGCTTCACTAAGTTACTGCAATAGTTTCAAGAGTACAAAAATGAAAGATAGTAACTTGACACAAAGATATCCTAGAATCTATGAACCCTAACTTGAAGAAAGGACCCTAAGACCCAAAGATTTCAGCACCAAGTTCTTACTTAGACCAAGATGAACTCATGAACCTCAAGATCTCAAGTTTCTAGCCATGAAACAACACAAGTGTAACTACACTTTATTGGACAGATTTCAGGTTCTACTCTCAAGAACAAAAGAGAGAGAAATGTTCAATGTTACAAGACTTCTTGTTGTGAAATATGAAGTATCAACTAAGTTCTGAAAATAACCCTACTAGCATCTATTTATATTACACACAAAATGAAGGACAAATGACCCTCCTACCCTTCAGTTATTGGTACTTGATCGTCCAAAGAGCTTAAATGTTTTTTAGTGTGAAGAGGAGCCTTGAAGTGTAATAAATTACACTCCAAGGGCGCCCCATAACTGAAGGGTAGGAGGGTCATTTGTCCTTCATTTTGTGTGTAATATAAATAGATGCTAGTAAGGTTATTTTCAGAACTTAGTTGATACTTCATATTTCACAACAAGAAGTCTTGTAACATTGAACATTTCTCTCTCTTTTGTTCTTGAGAGTAGAACCTGAAATCTGTCCAATAAAGTGTAGTTACACTTGAGTTGTTTCATGGCTAGAAACTTGAGATCTTGAGGTTCATGAGTTCATCTTGATCTAAGTAAGAACATGGTGCTGAAATCTTTGGGTCTTAGGGTCCTTTCTTCAAGTTAGGGTTCATAGATTCTAGGATATCTTTGTGTCAAGTTACTATCTTTCATTTTTGTACTCTTGAAACTATTGCAGTAACTTAGTGAAGCCGTGTGGGGCTGATTTCGATTCACTATAGTTCCTGCCAGTTGTTGTTCTTGTTGTTAACATTGTACTCTTTGTAATGATTCATCTTGTTGTCATTGTAATTTTGAAGTCTAGTGAAGCTGGGTGTGGCCTATTTTGATACACTACTAACTTGGAGCGTATCAAATCTGCCACAAAATCAGTCCAAACACACTACAATTCCGAGAGCTTGAAGATAACAACTCCAATATGTGAAGACAACAACAATTACGAAATTTTGAAGAAATACCAACACCAAAACAGTAGCTACACAAGGAGAACAAGAAGATAACAATAACATTAAACAATGGTTCAACAACACAAGATGATAGATTACAAGAGTACAATGTTAACAACAAGAACAACAAATGGTAGTAACTATAGTGAATCGAAAATCAGCCCCACACGGCTTCACTAAGTTACTACAAAGTTTCAAGAGTACAAAATGAAAGATAGTAACTTGACACAAAGATATCTTAGAATCTATGAACCCTAACTTGAAGATAGGACCCTAAGACCAAAAGATTTCAGTACCAAGTTCTTACTTAGACCAAGAGGAACTCATGAACCTCAAGATCTCAAGTTTCTAGCCAAGAAACAACACAAGTGTAACTACACTTGTTGGACAGATTTCAGGTTCTACTCTCAAGAACAAGAGAGAGAGAAATATTCAATGTTACAAGACTTGTTGTTGTGAAATATGAAGAATGAACTAAGTGCTGAAAATAACCCTAATAGCATCTATTTATATTACACACAAAATGAAGGAAAAATGACCTTCCTACCCTTCAGTCATGGGGTGCCCTTAGAGTGTAGTTTATTATACTTCAAGGTTCATTTTCACACTTAAAAACGTTGAAGCTCTTTGGCGGATCAAGTACCAACTCACACGCAGCCATTTGCATGAATATGACTTGTAGTTTTTGTAACTCCCGAGCTTGGCTTCGTGTGAATGGTCGAGAACGTATTGGACAGCTTTGTACACCCGTATCATATTTTGAGTCACTTGCACCTTGTTGCTCATCTTGTAGTTCTTGTGTTAGCTTGTTCATCTTGTTGTTGTTGCTGGATTCTTCTGTTGTGGACTTGATAGTGCATCATTTGGTATCAAAGCCATCTTTGATTTTGTTCTAACAATATCTTGGTCTTGAGACTTGAAAACTACAAAAAAAAAAAAAAAAAAAACTGAAATCTGAAAATTCCAGAAACAGTCAAATCTGCCACCTGTGTTCTTGGCCGAAAATTGTGTTGTGTTGTGGTATGGGCCGAGATTTTCTTGTATTTTTTTACTATATCTTGTAGTATTTTTCTTGTTTAGAGTGTTCCTAGTGTTGTTTTCTTTCTCACCAACACTAAAGGTGTCTAGATCTAAAGTTGAGCTTAAAATATTGACCATACTTGTGATGCGTTGAAGCTGGCCATATGTTGTGACTTGTTGTTGACAATTGGTGATGTTGTGTCATGTTTTTGAAGAAGTTGTTGTTATGATCTTGAAGGTTGTTGTGGTGTTCATCCAGTTCTTTATCTTTTCTTACAACTTAACACAATCAAAAAGAGCAATATAAATTCAAGAGGTGAAGCTGAAAGTTGTAAAGATTGTTGTGAGAAGCCTTGAACCCATCACTTCCTAGACTAAACTTCTACTTTTCAGCAACTTTTTCTTATTTCAAGAACCTTGTGTTGTGGGACAAGATACTTTTGTTATTTCAAGACATGTTTTCCCTCCAAAACCAATCGTCATCTTTTCCAAATTGTGTAAAGAATTAAATTTCAAAATTGGTGCTTAAATTGTGTGGTACCAAGACCAATTGCATGCTGCTACGTCACCCATTTTCTACTGTTCACATCACCCATTTGGTTCACGTCATTAATAAGCTTAAATTTAGTTTTTTTCTAGTTTCTAATTGTTGATTCTTAGTTTCATTACTTGGTTCCAGAACTAATTAACACTAGTACACTCCTACTAGGTTGTCAATTAGTCCTTTTGAGTTCCTTTGTTCGTGTCTACGTTTACTTGGGTGCTTTTATTCATTTGAATACGTTGTAACTTCTTAACTCCAGTCCGTCGAGAATTCTTTGAGTTTCAAACAAGAATCTACTCCGGACAAGTTCTTTAGTCATATCTTAAGGATTTGTGGTTACTAGCCAATCTACAACACTTGTGGAGCTCAACTGTGGATGAACCGAGAGAGTGTGAGTGAGGAGAGGTTAACGCTAACTTGTTTGCTGATTGTGTAGGTGACACCTTGACATGGAAGGAAGCACATCCCAAAGTGGGGGTACTACTGAACAATAAACTATGAAGGCCACACTTGAGGCCATTACCAGAAGCTTAGTGATACAAAATCAAACCAACAACACCAAGAGCTTCAAGTAGGCTCGGATTTCAGTCCAACAACACAAGAACAACAAGTTTAAGTTTCGGTTTTTCAGTCCAACAACACAAGAACAACAAGATAGATAACAATGCTAGTGAATCGAAAAGAGCCCCACACGGCTTCACTAGACTTTAAGATAACAAAATCAACAACAACAAGAAGATAAAGAAAGATAGATAACTTGACATATAACATTCAAGAAACTAAGAACCCTAACATCAAGAGAGGACCCTAAGTCTAATGAATATAAACACCAAGTTCTTACGAGGACCAAGAGGCACTCAACGACCTCAAAACCCTTGTTTCTAGCCAAAGAGACAACACAAGTATCCCTCTACTTGTGAGATAATAGGGACGGCTTCTAAGAGTGGAGAGAGAGCCGAAATGTTTAGTGTTTTTAGGTTACAAAATCAGCATTCAAAAACTAAGGAATAACTCTCTAACATGTTCTATTTATACTACAAACAAAAGGGGTAAAATGACCCATCCGCCCTTGCTTCTTGTGCCAACCTTGGAGAGTAGTTTATTACACATTAAGACCTCTCTTCACACATAAAAACGTTTAGGTCCTTGGTTGGTTCAATCACCAACTCACACACGGCCATTTGCATGAACAAAGCTTGGAGTTTTTGTAATTCCCGAGCTTGGCTTCGTGTGAAAGGCCGTGTACCTGTGGAGGCTGCCCCAACCGTATCATCCTCTCCATCTTGAGAGGAATTTGACCTCAAATTCAGCATTTGGTCATCTTCAACCGCATCCACGAGGGAGAGATCACCAACGTTGAAAGTGTTGTGCACTTGATATTCCGGTGGAAGGTCAATCTTGTAGGCGTTGTCATTGATTCTCTCAAGTACTTGGAAAGGACCATCACCCCTTGGCAGCAATTTGGACTTCCTTTGAGCTGGAAACCGATCCTTTCGAAGATGCACCCACACCCAATCTCCGGGTTCAAGCACAAGCCTTCTTCTCCCTTTGTTTACCCTTTTTGCAACCTTTTGGTTCTTCTTTTCAAGCTTGATCCGCACCATCTCATGCATTTTCTTCATTGCCTCGGCTCTTTTATTTCCATCTAAGCTGGTCATGAGATCACTAGACAAAGGAGTGAGATCTAAAGGGGTAAGGGGATTCAGGCCGTAAACACATTCAAAGAGAGTCATTCCCGTGCTCGAATGTATTACCCGGTTGTATGCAAATTCCACCAAGGGTAGGTGATCTTCCCATGAAGTCAGTTTACCTTTAACCATAGAACGTAGCATAGACCCTAAGGTTCTATTTACTACCTCCGTTTGGCCATCGGTTTGTGGGTGGCAAGACGTGGAGAAAAGTAACTTTGTTCCAAGCCTACCCCACATGGACTTCCAAAAGAGACTTAGGAACTTGGAGTCCCTATCGCTCACAATAGTCCTCGTCACCCCGTGAAGCTTTACAATATGTTCAACAAATAATGAAGCTACACTACGAGCATCCTCGGTTTTAGCACATGGAATAAAATGAGCCATTTTAGAGAATCTATCAACAATAACAAAAATGCTATCTCGGCCCTTTCTAGTCCTTGGCAGCCCCAAAACAAAATCCATCGAAATGTCCAACCAAGGTCTAAGGGGAGTAGGGAGTGGGGTGTATAATCCTTGAGGTAGGAGACGAGATTTCGCACTCCGGCAGGCCACGTATTGACTACAAATTTTAGTGACGTCTTTGCGTATTTTGGGCCAATAGAAGTTCTCCTCTAAGATTCCGAGGGTCTTGTCTACCCCAAAGTGCCCCATGAGGCCTCCGTCATGGGCCTCCCTCACAAATAATTCCCTCCAAGAACTAGAAGGAACACACAACCTCCTCCCTTTGAACAAATACCCATCGAACCGAGAGTAGGAGGAATGGTCATTCTCCTTAAGCCAACGGTCCCTTCCCCACTCTTCGCATTTCCTAAAAATAGGAGCAAAGGTAGGATCCTCGGGATACAACAACCGCAAGCTCTCAAAACCCATTAATTTCGAAGACAAGGTAGCAACAAGCACATGCTTTCCTAGACAAGGCATCGGCAACAACATTTTCCTTTCCCCTTTTGTAATGAATTACATAAGGGAAAGTCTCGATGAACTCAATCCACTTACCATGACGCCTATTCAACTTGTCTTGGCTCTTAAGGTGTTTCAACGACTCATGATCCGTTCGTATCACAAACTCCTTAGGCCACAAATAATTTTGCCAATTTCCCAAAGCTCTAACAAGGGCGTACAACTCCAAATCATAAGTTGAGTAATTAAGAGTTGCCCCTTTGAGCTTTTCACTGAAATAAGCAACGGGCTTACCTTCTTGCATCAAAACAGCCCCGATGCCAACCTTACTAGCATCACACTCTACTTTAAACATCTTATCAAAATCGGGCAATTGCAATAAAGGCGCCGAGATGAGCGTAGCTTTCAAGGCCTCAAAAGCCCTAGCCTGCTCATCACCCCATTTAAAGGGTCCGTCCTTTCTAATTACCTCGGTCAAGGGGGCTGCTATGGAACTAAATCCTTTGACAAACCTCCTATAAAAGCTTGCCAACCCGTGGAAACTTCGGATTTCTCCAATAGTTTTAGGGGTCGGCCAACTTCGAATAGAGTCTATCTTGGAATCGTCCACTTCCACACCCCTTGAGCTCACGACAAAACCCAAGAATATAACCTTATCAACACCAAAAGAACACTTCTCCATGTTGGCATACAGCTTCTCCTTTCGGAGCACATCAAACACACATCTCAAATGTATTACATGATCATCAATAGATTTACTATACACCAACACATCATCAAAGTAAACCACCACAAACTTTCCAATATAAGGCTTCATTACATGATTCATTAGCCTCATAAAGGTGCTAGGAGCATTGGTAAGGCCGAAGGGCATGACCAGCCACTCATATAGACCGAATTTGGTCTTGAATGCGGTCTTCCACTCATCACCGGGTTGCATGCGAATTTGGTGATAGCCACTCCTAAGGTCCACTTTAGAAAACAAACAAGATCCGTGGAGCTCATCTAACATATCATCTAGTCTAGGGATTGGATGACGATACCTTATAGTGATTTTGTTGATGGCTCTACAATCGACGCACATGCGCCAAGTTTCGTCCTTCTTCGGTACCAAAAGCACCGGAACAGCACACGGACTCATGCTTTCCTTGATGTATCCCTTGTTGAGAAGCTCCTCAACTTGTCTTTCAAGCTCCTTAGTGTCCATGGGATTGCTCCAATAGGCCGGTTTGTTTGGAAGTTGTGAACCCGGCACCAAATCAATTTGGTGCTCAATTCCCCGAAGTGGGGGCAATCCTTGCGGAAGTTCTTGAGGAAATACATCTTCATACTCCTGCAACACACAAGAAATCAAAGGGGAAATGGAAGAATTAGTGGGGTTAGTATTAAAACAATGGGCCAAAAGTAACATCGGCTTGTTTTCATCATGGTCCACGAAGAGTTCTTTCCTCCTAGCCAACATCACTACGTTTTTCATCTCCCTTATCGTTGGGACAGCCTCGGATGTCCCTACTTCCTCACCTACGGCATCCCCCCCCTTTTCTCCCTTTCCGGATTCCTTCCCCTTTCCCTTCAACTCTCTCATCTTTTGATGCCACTCATTTACTTGGGAGGGTGAAAGAGGATGAAGTGTGACCTTTCGGCCATCCTTCTCAAGCGTATACCGGTTGGACCTCCTATCGTGTTTAGTAGACCTATCATATTGCCATGGTCTACCTAACAACAAGTGACATGCTTGCATTGGGATCACGTCACAAAGCACTTCATCGTGGTAGTTTCCCACCTTAAACCGAATCACACATTGCCTTGTGACCTTTAATTCACCACAATCGTTCAACCATTGTAGCTTGTAAGGACTAGTGTGTAGTGTAGTTGGTAGCTTCAAGAAATTTACCATAGCATGGCTCGCAACATTTGTACAACTACCACTATCAATCACCAAGGTGCACACACTCCCCTTTACAAGACACTTAGTATGGAATAGATTTTCCCTTTGACTCGGGTCATCTATCGCCTTACTAATCATGACACGTCTAACCACAAAGTTTGGAACCACACACTCCTCTTCTTGTGGATAGACATCTTCACTACCATCTAATTCATCATCATTCGGCCTATTTTCAGCTCCCTCTCCATCTTGAGGCTCGGCCTCATCCTCCCCCCTTTCGGAAACCACCTCCTCACCAAGGTAGTACACTTTCCCTTCTCGTAGGATCACATTGCGCCGGTTCGGAAATTCATTGGCCTTATGACCCCAACCTTGGCACTTGAAGCATTGGAACCCCTTTGGGTTGGGATATTTGGGAGCCTCCGGTTTCGGAGGGAATTTAGGGACTGTTTTGGACTCGGGCAGCTTCGTAGGGGCGGGTTGGTCCTTGTTTTTGGGCCAACCCGAGGGGGTTTGTACCCTTGCCTTGAAGGATGATCTCTCCTTAAGTTCCCTTTCAATCTCAAGGGCCGCTTGGAATATACCGTCAATGGTTTCAAACCGGTGAAGGGTCAAATGAGTGGAGATCTCTTTGTTCAACCCACACTTGAACCGGATGATGTCGTGACTGATTTGCTCCCCACGATGATCAAGTTTCAACATGAGTTGTTGGAACTCATCAAAATAGGCCATCACACTCTTGCCTCCTTGCCGCAAGCCATATAATCTAGCAAGCAACTCATGACGATATCTCTCGGGAAGGTATCGTTGTCTCATCAAATACCTCAACCGATACCAAGGTGGTGGCTGCCCATCAACTAATTCATTACCAAATCGTTTAACATACTCCCACCAAGTGTTAGCATAGCCCTCGAGGTGAGCTATAGCGTAGCAACTCTTCTTTTCTTCCGAGATGTCATTAACTTGGAAAACTTTGTCACAAGCCGATTCCCAAGTTAAGTAGGTCTCGGGGTCACTTTCACCCTTAAAGATGGGTAGCTCAACTTGATGGTGTTGATGCCTACGTCTCTCTCTTGGTGTCGGTTTCCCCTATCTCCATACCCCCGGTATCTCCTAGGTTCTCCTTGACCCCCTCTTAACTCCTCTTCCCTCATATAAGCATCATCAAAGGCTCCATCTCCTTCATACTCCTCTCTACCGTATCCTTCAAAGTGGGCTGGTCGGCCTTGGCCGTTTTGATTCGGAGGATTTGGAATTTGCGGTCTTTGGGTTAATGGAGCTTGGAATGGAGGGTTCGGATTTAGTGGAGGTACTTGGCGTCCAAATCCCTCTTGTGGAATTGGAGGGGCTTGGAAATGTAGTGGTCTAGTGGGGTCTCGGTTTGGAGGAAAATAGGTAGTTTGGCTTGCGGTATTTAGTGGAGCTTGGGGTGCATTTAGAATTTGGTGGACTGTTTAGGGGGTGATGGTTGCGGAGGAGGTCCTATCATGACCATTGGTAGATACATGTAGAGGAGTAGAAGGACGAGAGTTCCTTTGACTCTCCACTTGTTCTAATCTCCCACTAATAGTCGACACTTCCCCCTTTATTGCTGCCAAGTCCCCTCTCACGGCCCCAAATTCCGAATTCAACCTTTCAAGTGTCCGGGTAACGGCCTCAAGAGTGACCCTCAAGGAATCAAGGGCATTAGTATCCACATTATGAGACGTAGCTCCTTCCATTGTCAAGATATTATCCGCTTTAGTTCACCACAAGTTCGTGTTCCACAAGTGTTGTATAATTGGCTAGTAACCGTGAAATTTTTAAGGTATGAGTAAGCTCTTATCCGGAATGGATTCTTGTTTGAAGACTCAAAGAATTCTTGCCGGACTAGAGTCAAAAATCAGCAATTCATTCAAACGAATAAAAGCACTCAAATAATCGTTGACACGAACAAACGGTTCAAGGAACTAGTTGACAACCTAGTAGGAATGTACTAGTTTGTTAATTAGTTCTAGGACCAAGTGATACGGTTGGGGCAGCCTCCACAGGTACACGACCTTTCACACGAAGCCAAGCTCGGGAATTACAAGAACTCCAAGCTTTGTTCATGCAAATGGCCGTGTGTGAGTTGGTGATTGAACCAACCAAGGAACTAAACGTTTTTATGTGTGAAGAGAGGTCTTAATGTGTAATAAACTACTCTTCAAGGTTGGCACAAGAAGCAAGGGCGGATGGGTCATTTTACCCCTTTTGTTTGTAGTATAAATAGAACATGTTGGAGAGTTATTCCTTAGTTTTTGAATGCTGATTTTGTAACCTAAAAAACACTAAACATTTCGGCTCTCTCTCCACTCTTAGAAGCCGTCCCTATTATCTCACAAGTAGAGGGATACTTGTGTTGTCTCTTTGGCTAGAAACAAGGGTTTTGAGGTCGTTGAGTGCCTCTTGGTCCTCGTAAGAACTTGGTGTTTATATTCATTAGACTTAGGGTCCTCTCTTGATGTTAGGGTTCTTAGTTTCTTGAATGTTATATGTCAAGTTATCTATCTTTCTTTATCTTGTTGTTGTTGTTGATTTTGTTATCTTAAAGTCTAGTGAAGCCGTGTGGGGCTCTTTTCGATTCACTAGCATTGTTATCTATCTTGTTGTTCTTGTGTTGTTGGACTGAAAAACCGAAACTTAAACTTGTTGTTCTTGTGTTGTTGGACTGAAATCCGAGCCTACTTGAAGCTCTTGTTGTTGTTGGTTTGATTTTGTATCATTTGCTATCAAAGCGAGACCGGTTGTGTTCCAACATAACCCATCTTGGGCTAGTTCACGGCTTAAACAAACAACACCAAAAAGAAATTCTGAAAATCTGTCCATTAAAAGTTGAAACCAAGAATGATGTTGTATGTTTAGATCTAGGTGTTATTTTGCTTGTTTAGTGAGTTTCTAGTGTTGGTTTCTTTCTCACCAACACTAAGGTGTCTAGATCCAAAAGTTGAGCTTGAAAACTTGAACATTGTGTAGTGACTTGAAGTGGCCGAAAGTTGTATGTTGTTGATAACCAAAAGAAAAATCGGTGGTTGTGTGTTTATGTGCTAAAGAAGTTGATGAAGTTTGTTGAGGTGTTCATCTTTTGAACTTGTTCATCTTGTTGTGTGCTCAAGTTGTAAGACAAGCTATAAAGTTGTTGTGAAAGACTTGCACCCATCACCTTCTAGTCTTGTCAATCACTTTTCCCTAATTCAAGGAGCCTTGTTTTGTGGGATTAGTCAACCAAACCTCACTTTCTTGAGTTTGAAAAGGGTGAAATACTACAAGATTTTATTTTTCCCACCAAAACACTTTGCAAACTATAACAAGTTGTGTGAATATTAACACAAAAAAAAAAATAGAGGAGTAGAACGTGTGGAACCATTGCATGCTGCCACGTCACTATAAGCTCAACTTAGGATATTCTTTGGTTGCTAATTGTTGATCCTTGGTTTCCCTTACATGGTCCTAGAACTAATTAACAAACTAGTACATTCCTACTAGGTTGTCAACTAGTTCCTTGAACCGTTTGTTCGTGTCAACGATTATTTGAGTGCTTTTATTCGTTTGAATGAATTGCTGATTTTTGACTCTAGTCCGGCAAGAATTCTTTGAGTCTTCAAACAAGAATCCATTCCGGATAAGAGCTTACTCATACCTTAAAAATTTCACGGTTACTAGCCAATTATACAACACTTGTGGAACACGAACTTGTGGTGAACTAAAGCGGATAATATCTTGACAATGGAAGGAGCTACGTCTCATAATGTGGATACTAATGCCCTTGATTCTATGAGGGTCACTCTTGAGGCCGTTACCCGGACACTTGAAAGGTTGAATTCGGAATTTGGGGCCGTGAGAGGGGACTTGGCAGCAATAAAGGGGGAAGTGTCGACTATTAGTGGGAGATTAGAACAAGTGGAGAGTCAAAGGAACTCTCGTCCTTCTACTCCTCTACATGTATCTACCAATGGTCATGATAGGACCTCCTCCGCAACCATCACCCCCGAAACAGTCCACCAAATGCTAAATGCACCCCAAGCTCCACTAAATACCGCAAGCCAAACTACTTATTTTCCTCCAAACCGAGACCCCACTAGACCACTACATTTCCAAGCCCCTCCAATTCCACAAGAGGGATTTGGACGCCAAGTACCTCCACTAAATCCGAACCCTCCATTCCAAGCTCCATTAACCCAAAGACCGCAAATTCCAAATCCTCCGAATCAAAACGGCCAAGGCCGACCAGCCCACTTTGAAGGATACGGTAGAGAGGAGTATGAAGGAGATGGAGCCTTTGATGATGCTTATATGAGGGAGGAGGAGTTAAGAGGGGGTCGAGGAGAACCTAGGAGATACCGGGGGTATGGAGATAGGGGAAACCGACACCAAGAGAGAGACGTAGGCATCAACACCATCAAGTTGAGCCTACCCATATTTAAGGGTGAAAGTGACCCCGAGACCTACTTAACTTGGGAATCGGCTTGTGACAAAGTTTTCCAAGTTAATGACATCTCGGAAGAAAAGAAGAGTTGCTACGCTATAGCTCACCTCGAGGGCTATGCTAACACTTGGTGGGAGTATGTTAAACGATTTGGTAATGAATTAGTTGATGGGCAGCCACCACCTTGGTATCGGTTGAGGTATTTGATGAGACAACGATACCTTCCCGAGAGATATCGTCATGAGTTGCTTGCTAGATTATATGGCTTGCGGCAAGGAGGCAAGAGTGTGATGGCCTATTTTGACGAGTTCCAACAACTCATGTTGAAACTTGATCATCGTGGGGAGCAAATCAGTCACGACATCATCCGGTTCAAGTGTGGGTTGAACAAAGAGATCTCCACTCATTTGACCCTTCACCGGTTTGAAACCATTGACGGTATATTCCAAGCGGCCCTTGAGATTGAAAGGGAACTTAAGGAGAGATCATCCTTCAAGGAAAGGGTACAAACCCCCTCGGGTTGGCCCAAAAACAAGGACCAACCCGCCCCTACGAAGCTGCCCGAGTCCAAAACAGTCCCTAAATTCCCTCCGAAACCGGAGGCTCACAAATATCCCAACCCAAAGGGGTTCCAATGCTTCAAGTGCCAAGGTTGGGGGCATAAGGCCAATGAATGTCCGAACCGGCGCAATGTGATCCTACGAGAAGGAAAAGTGTACTACCTTGGTGAGGAGGTGGTTTCCGAAAGGGGGGAGGATGAGGCCGAGCCTCAAGATGGAGAGGGAGCTGAAAATGGGCCGAATGATGATGAAGTAGATGGTAGTGAAGATGTCTATCCACAAGAAGGGGAGTGTGTGGTTCCAAACTTTGTGGTTAGACGTGTCATGATTAGTAAGGCGATAGATGACCCGAGTCAAAGGGAAAATCTATTCCATACTAAGTGTCTTGTAAAGGGGAGTGTGTGCACCTTGGTGATTGATAGTGGTAGTTGTACAAATGTTGCGAGCCATGCTATGGTAAATTTCTTGAAGCTACCAACTACACTACACACTAGTCCTTACAAGCTACAATGGTTGAACGATTGTGGTGAATTAAAGGTCACAAGGCAATGTGTGATTTGGTTTAAGGTGGGAAACTACCACGATGAAGTGCTTTGTGACGTAATCCCAATGCAAGCATGCCACTTGTTGTTAGGTAGACCATGGCAATATGATAGGTCCACTAAACACGATGGGAGGTCCAACCGGTATACGCTTGAGAAGGATGGCCGAAAGGTCACACTTCATCCTCTTTCACCCTCCCAAGTAAATGAGTGGCATCAAAAAATGAGAGAGTTGAAGGGAAAGGGGAAGGAATCCGGAAAGGGAGAAAAGGGGGGGGATGCCGTAGGTGAGGAAGTAGGGACATCCGAGGCTGTCTGATACAAACCAAATGGCCATTTATGCTTTTGAAGACATCATTGGAGGCCAATGCATAAAGACTCAAGACTTGGTCACCTCGAGGACACAAGAACATGCATGGAGGACCCGTTTTGAGCATAACTTAAAGCAATCTCGCGTGTGGAAGATTGCTTGGAGAATTTAAGGTTGAGGACTCACGGTTTTTGGGCCTTAATTAAGGGTATTTTGGACATTACACATGGTGTATTTACACACCATGGCCGCCCCTCTCATTAAGGGCAAGGTGGTCTTTTGTCTTCATTTGTAATATAGTATAAATAGGCCCCCTTAGTCTTATTTTCACTTAGTTTTTGGAGAATGAAGAATTGAAAACATATTCTCTCTCTTTTGAGAGTGTAACACACTTAGTGGTAGGACTTGGAAAAGTCATCTTTAGCATAGGGCTTGGAAAAGCCAATATTGATCTTTGTTTGGAAACGGTAGATCTTGAGGCGAGTCATTCCCTTGGTGGTCACCGTAAGAGTGTGGTGTTGCTATCGTAAGTTCTACGGGTCCTTAGATTTAATATATCTTTGGGTTCTTGGGTCTTATTGTAGTTTATGTCTCACTATCTATCTCTACATTATCTTGTAGCCGTGTGATTGTTGTCTCTTAATAATATTGTTATTGTTCTTCATGTTCTTCATTCTCGTGTTGTTAATCTAGTGTGTTGTCCGCTGAAAATAGGTGTTAATCACCTCATTACATTGTGTTCTTGTCGTAGATCTTGAATCCGAGAGGGGTCATTCAAAGGGTCCTCGGTTCTCTTGAACTTGTGGACTGTTTTGAGTGTTTGTTTTGTGTTTCCGTTGATAATTCTTGTATCATTTGGTATCAAAGCATGGCTTGACCTTGTTCCTACAAGATCAATCTTGGGCTTTCTTGTTAAAAAAAAAAAAAAAAAAAAGAAGGAAAACTGAAATTTCCAGAAAAATAGCAATCTGTCCGTGTTTGTGTTCTTGGCCAAAATCGTGTTCTTGTTGTGTCTTGGCCGAGATTTGTTGTTGGATGTCTAGATCTAATAGTGTTCTTGTTTGTTTTGTTGTTCCTAGTGTTAGTTTCTTGTCCACTAACACTTGGAGTCTAGATCTAAACTTGAGCTTGAACTTGTTGAAAGGTTGTTGTGAACATAAGCTTGGCCATTGTGGTGGACTGTTTTGGCCTTGTGGTTTTCATCTTGTTGTTGTTATAAGCTTGGCCACGTGATATTGTTGTTAATTGGTGGATTGAAAACCATTTTGTTGAAGTTGTGGTTGTCTTGGCCAAGTGTTGGAGATATTGTTATTGTGGATTGGAGTTGGCCGTGTGAAAAATTGTTGGTGTTCTTGAAGATTATTGTTGTAGTTCTTGTTGTTGTTGTTGTTGTTGTTGTTCTTGATGTTCATCACCACCTTCATATATTGTTGAAGATAAAGTGAATGCTAAATCCAAAAAGTTGAAGGAAAAAGGTGTATTATTTGTTAGTCTTGAAAGACACTACAACCAACAAAGACCTATCAATCAAGTCTCAACCACTTTCCAACACTTTTCCATGATTTACGGATCCATGTTTTAAGGAGAAGTACAATAAAGTCAAGTCTTGAAAACTTGAAATTGAAAAGGGCTCCAAGACTTGTTTGAATTTCCCTCCTTAAACAAATTCCACCAAAGTCCAAATTGAAAAATTGACCAAGACTTGAAATTGGACAACAAAAGTTGTGTGGGGCCGAAACCAATACGTGACTGCCATGTCATCACTGCTACTGTTCACGCAATATTTCCGAGCTCAAAATTTTAGATTCTTAGTTTCATCTTATTGTTTCATTAGTTTCATGTCTTGATTCTAGAATTAATTAACAACTAGTAATCACCTACTTAGTTGTAGATTAATTATTGAATCTGTTTCTTCGTGTCTTCGTTGTTTGTGTGCTTTTTCTCATTTTTAACTCGTAGTAACTTCTTTGTTTCAAGTTCGTAAGTGAATTTTATTTTTGTGTCTTGAGTCGATCAAACAAGAATCTATTCCGGCCGCCAAGTAGAATTGACATCCTATTGACTACCGGAGTATAATGATACAAGAAAAACAACGGAAACACAAAACAAACACTCAAAACAGTCCACAAGTTCAAGAGAACCGAGGACCCTTTGAATGACCCCTCTCGGATTCAAGATCTACAACAAGAACACAATGTAATGAGGTGATTAACACCTATTTTCAGCAGGCAACACACTAGATTAACAACACGAGAATGAAGAACATGAAGAACAATAACATTATTATTAAGAAACAACAAACACACGGCTACAAGATAATGTAGAGATAGATAGTGAGACATAAACTACAATAAGACCCAAGAACCCAAAGATATATTAAATCTAAGGACCCATAGAACTTACGATAGCAACACCACACTCTTACGGTGACCACCAAGGGAATGACTCGCCTCAAGATCTACCGTTTCCAAACAAAGATCAATATTGGCTTTTCCAAGCCCTATGCTAAAGATGACTTTTCCAAGTCCTACCACTAAGTGTGTTACACTCTCAAAAGAGAGAGAATATGTTTTCAATTCTTCATTCTCCAAAAACTCCTGAAAATAACACTAAGGGGGCCTATTTATACTATATTACAAATGAAGACAAAAGACCACTTTGCCCTTAATGAGAGGGGCGGCCATGGTGTGTAAATACACCATGTGTAATGTCCAAAATACCCTTAATTAAGGCCCAAAACCGTGAGTCCTCAACCTTAAATTCTCCAAGCAATCTTCCACACGCGAGATTAGTTATGCTCAAAACGGGTCCTCCATGCATGTTCTTGTTTTCTCGAGGTGACCAAGTCTTGAGTCTCTATGTGTTGGCCTCCAAAAATGTCATCAAAAGATAAGTAGGCCATTTGTCCCGTATCATCCTCCCCTTCTTGAAAAGGATTCGACCTCGAATCCAAACCTTGCAAAAACCGAAGAGAGGACAAACAAATACAAATTCCTCATGGCATGAGGGTTAGGGTTAGCATAACAAATCATCTCAACACGCCAAGGTTGCACATATTTGCAATATAACCAAGAATCCTTTGAAAGGAATATTAAAAACTCAATAAAAGATGTACAAAGGATTTGGTTATAGGATACATCAAAAGTAACACTTTGCTTGTCATGTTGACCAAGCAACAAGTTTGGTGCACCAACATCACCATTCCTAAATTTGGCACCGGGGTCAAATGGGAAAAGTGGCCATAGACACGGGTCTCGACAACACTTCCCTTTCCCGTGGTCTACACCTAAACTAAATGACATACTCTCTACAATAACATACATATCATCCAAATCAAATAGAGAGTAGAGAAAGGTATCACTCAAATCGACTTCTACTAAGGTGCTCTCATGTGTGTACTCACTACTAGTTTCCCAATAATCACTATGAGTACTCTCAACAATGAAATCACACAAAGTAGAAGAAGAAGTGGCTACCGCAACTACACATTCCTTACCCTTAAGAGTACTCTCATCTTCCAAGAAGAGATTTCCCTCTTTAGGAGGAATGTTGTCACACCATAGTGGGTTAGCATATAGGCTATAGCTTCCAAGGTAAGCTATACCGTCATTTTCACCACTAGGTTCATTAGAAGTGTTTAAATCATCTTCAAACAAGACATTACACCTAAAGAGAGTGTGTTCTACCTCACGGACAGATTTGGAATAAGCAAGTTCCTCGCACTCTAAATGATCAATATCAGGTTTCAAGGATGTTCCAAACACAAGATTACCCCAAGAAGAGATCTCGGGTTCACTCCCACTTTGTTGACCAACATTTTCAAATACTTCACTCACTTGAGTCCTATTAAGCACATCACACACATACTCAAGTGGGGAACAATTTTCACAAACAAGTTGATCAACACCAATTACACAAGACGATGTACTTCCGTTCAACATATAAGCTTCAACACTAGGTGGACATAAATTGATCTTACAAGAAGAGTCAATTTCGTCATCAATAGGATCAACTAGTGTATCCAAACTCACAATATGTACATCATCAACAAGAGGCACGGAATCATTAGACTCATAAATAAGTAAGCTACTACTCACACTCAATGGCTTACTAGCCACACAATTGTCATTCACATGCACTAAAGTGTAAGAGTTAGCTATTTTACCTTTAAGATCTTGAGTAGACTCTTCCTTGCCGTGAGGTGAAGGACCTCCACAAGCTTGGGCAGCAACTTCCTTTTGGCATTGTTCGCCTTCGCTTGCCATGTTGGTACCTACACAAATGTCCTTAGAAATGGAAGGACAACCAATGTTAGCACGGTTTGGTGGCAATCCCCTCACTTCGCTCCACATATCCTCTCCTTTTTCCACTCTCGGATTGCCACCTTGCACTCCCTTACTCCTCTCAATCTTTTGTCTCTCATCATAAATCGGATTGGAGTAGGTAAACATTTCTCTTTGCGGTTTGGGCAGCAAGTATGTTATGAGGCGATTTCCCCATTGGTCTCTTACAATATTAGGCCAATTTTGCACGTTAGGAACTTGATGTCGTGCAAACCAATCGGCACCCAAGCTCATATGACCGTAGGTTAAGGAAAAAACATCGCACCACACCTCCTCATGGTAATCAAATTGGGAGAAGACAACTTTTACCCTCTCGGTAACCGTGAACTCGCCCAAGTAGTATGGAACAAGTAAAGGCTCTCGCAATAACCCCAAGTAATTAACCATGGATGGAAGAATGTAGTTTCCATAGTACCTATCATTCAACACCATAAGGCAGCCCGGTATCCCACAAATAGTCACCTTTCCGGAGTGTACACTCCTTCTTGGATCTACATTGTAAGGCATACGAGTACCCCTTAGTTTTGGAGATGCATATCCTCTTCTTCTCATTGGACAACCTCCACTAGAGCTAGTATAACCATTCACACTATATCGACTTTGATAAGAAGTACTACAAGGTGGAGAATATGGATCTTCATACTCCTCACGTGTACCCTCATCATAGCTCTCATAAGCTTTGCAAACAAAAGGGTTATACCTAACACCCAATCTAGGTTCGGAGTAAGAAGTGTAAGACTCCTCACATGCCTCAACTTCATCATAAGACCCATCACGAGGTCCTACATCATCTCCAAAGTTACCATAAGCACTAGGCACTTCATTCACCTCATTTTCTCCCTTAAAACAGTAACTTTCAAATCTGCCCAAGTCTCGATCATGGCTATTTTCATAGCCTCCGCAATCTCCCTCAACTTCGTAGCCATAAAACCCTTCACTACAATCATAGTCTCCCATGTTGTAGTCACAATAATCCCCGGCTATCGAAGACATGTTCCCCTTATATCACCCTTTAAACCTACAAAATGAACAAACAAGATTAGTAGTAAAGCTCCTCTCCAACACTCGTATACACTCACCTTTGTGATTCTCACAATTGGAGCGGCGAATATTGAAAGTTGCTTATACTCCGGTAGTCAATAGGATGTCAATTCTACTTGGCGGCCGGAATAGATTCTTGTTTGATCGACTCAAGACACAAAAATAAAATTCATTTACGAACTTGAGACAAAGAAGTTACTACGAGTTTAAAAATGAGAAAAGCACACAAACAACGAAGACACGAAGAAACGGATTCAATAATTAATCTACAACTAAGTAGGTGATTACTAGTTGTTAATTAATTCTAGAATCAAGACATGAAACTAATGAAACAATAAGATGAAACTAAGAATCTAAAATTTTTGAGCTCGGAAACATTGCGTGAACAGTAGCAGTGATGACATGGCAGTCACGTATTGGTTTCGGCCCCACACAACTTTTGTTGTCCAATTTCAAGTCTTGGTCAATTTTTTTCAATTTGGACTTTGGTGGAATTTGTTTAAGGAGGGAAATTCAAACAAGTCTTGGAGCCCTTTTCAATTTCAAGTTTTCAAGACTTGACTTTATTGTACTTCTCCTTAAAACATGGATCCGTAAATCATGGAAAAGTGTTGGAAAGTGGTTGAGACTTGATTGATAGGTCTTTGTTGGTTGTAGTGTCTTTCAAGACTAACAAATAGTACACCTTTTTCCTTCAACTTTTTTTGGATTTAGCATTCACTTTATCTTCAACAATATATGAAGGTGGTGATGAACATCAATAACAACAACAACAAGAACCACAACAATAATCTTCAAGAACACCAACAATTTTTCACACGGCCAACTCCAATCCACAATAACAATATCTCCAACACTTGGCCAAGACAACTACAACTTCAACAAAATGGTTTTCAATCCACCAATTAACAACAATATCACGTGGCCAAGCTTATAACAACAACAAGATGAAAACCACAAGGCCAAAACAGTCCACCACAATGGCCAAGCTTATGTTCACAACAACCTTTCAACAAGTTCAAGCTCAAGTTTAGATCTAGACTCAAAGTGTTAGTGGACAAGAAAACTAACACTAGGAACAACAAAACAAACAAGAACACTATTAGATCTAGACATACAACAACAAATCTCGGCCAAGACACAACAAGAACACGATTTTGGCCAAGAACACAAACACGGACAGATTGCTATTTTTTTTCTGAAAATTTCAGTTTTCCTTTTTTTTTTTTTTTTTTTAACAAGAAAGCCCAAGATTGATCTTGTAGGAACAAGATCAAGCCATGCTTTGATACCAAATGATACAAGAAAAACAACGGAAACACAAAACAAACACTCAAAACAGTCCACAAGTTCAAGAGAACCGAGGACCCTTTGAATGACCCCTCTCGGATTCAAGATCTACAACAAGAACACAATGTAATGAGGTGATTAACACCTATTTTCAGCAGGCAACACACTAGATTAAAAACACGAGAATGAAGAACATGAAGAACAATAACATTATTATTAAGAAACAACAAACACACGGCTACAAGATAATGTAGAGATAGATAGTGAGACATAAACTACAATAAGACCCAAGAACCCAAAGATATATTAAATCTAAGGACCCATAGAACTTACGATAGCAACACCACACTCTTACGGTGACCACCAAGGGAATGACTCGCCTCAAGATCTACCGTTTCCAAACAAAGATCAATATTGGCTTTTCCAAGCCCTATGCTAAAGATGACTTTTCCAAGTCCTACCACTAAGTGTGTTACACTCTCAAAAGAGAGAGAATATGTTTTCAATTCTTCATTCTCCAAAAACTCCTGAAAATAAGACTAAGGGGGCCTATTTATACTATATTACAAATGAAGACAAAAGACCACTTTGCCCTTAATGAGAGGGGCGGCCATGGTGTGTAAATACACCATGTGTAATGTCCAAAATACCCTTAATTAAGGCCCAAAACCGTGAGTCCTCAACCTTAAATTCTCCAAGCAATCTTCCACACGCGAGATTAGTTATGCTCAAAACGGGTCCTCCATGCATGTTCTTGTTTTCTCGAGGTGACCAAGTCTTGAGTCTCTATGTGTTGGCCTCCAAAAATGTCATCAAAAGATAAGTAGGCCATTTGTCCCGTATCATATAAGCAACTTTCAATATTCGCCGCTCCAATTGTGAGAATCACAAAGGTGAGTGTATACGAGTGTTGGTGAGGAGCTTTACTACTAATCTTGTTTGTTCATTTTGTAGGTTTAAAGGGTTATAAGGGGAACATGTCTTCGATAGCCGGGGATTATTGTGACTACAACATGGGAGACTATGATTGTAGTGAAGGGTTTTATGGCTACGAAGTTGAGGGAGATTGCGGAGGCTATGAAAATAGCCATGATCGAGACTTGGGCAGATTTGAAAGTTACTGTTTTAAGGGAGAAAATGAGGTGAATGAAGTGCCTAGTGCTTATGGTAACTTTGGAGATGATGTAGGACCTCGTGATGGGTCTTATGATGAAGTTGGGGCATGTGAGGAGTCTTACACTTCTTACTCCGAACCTAGATTGGGTGTTAGGTATAACCCTTTTGTTTGCAAAGCTTATGAGAGCTATGATGAGGGTACACATGAGGAGTATGAAGATCCATATTCTCCACCTTGTAGTACTTCTTATCAAAGTCGATATAGTGTGAATGGTTATACTAGCTCTAGTGGAGGTTGTCCAATGAGAAGAAGAGGATATGCATCTCCAAAACTAAGGGGTACTCGTATGCCTTACAATGTAGATCCAAGAAGGAGTGTACACTCCGGAAAGGTGACTATTTGTGGGATACCGGGCTGCCTTATGGTGTTGAATGATAGGTACTATGGAAACTACATTCTTCCGTCCATGGTTAATTACTTGGGGTTATTGCGAGAGCCTTTACTTGTTCCATACTACTTGGGCGAGTTCACGGTTACCGAGAGGGTAAAAGTTGTCTTCTCCCAATTTGATTACCATGAGGAGGTGTGGTGCGATGTTTTTTCCTTAACCTACGGTCATATGAGCTTGGGTGCCGATTGGTTTGCACGACATCAAGTTCCTAACGTGCAAAATTGGCCTAATATTGTAAGAGACCAATGGGGAAATCGCCTCATAACATACTTGCTGCCCAAACCGCAAAGAGAAATGTTTACCTACTCCAATCCGATTTATGATGAGAGACAAAAGATTGAGAGGAGTAAGGGAGTGCAAGGTGGCAATCCGAGAGTGGAAAAAGAAGAGGATATGTGGAGCGAAGTGAGGGGATTGCCACCAAACCGTGCTAACATTGGTTGTCCTTCCATTTCTAAGGACATTTGTGTAGGTACCAACATGGCAAGCGAAGGCGAACAATGCCAAAAGGAAGATGCTGCCCAAGCTTGTGGAGGTCCTTCACCTCACGGCAAGGAAGAGTCTACTCAAGATCTTAAAGGTAAAATAGCTAACTCTTACACTTTAGTGCATGTGAATGACAATTGTGTGGCTAGTAAGCCATTGAGTGTGAGTAGTAGCTTACTTATTTATGAGTCTAATGATTTCGTGCCTCTTGTTGATGATGTACATATTGTGAGTTTGGATACACTAGTTGATCCTATTGATGACGAAATTGACTCTTCTTGTAAGATCAATTTATGTCCACCTAGTGTTGAAGCTTATATGTTGAACGGAAGTACATCGTCTTGTGTAATTGGTGTTGATCAACTTGTTTGTGAAAATTGTTCCCCACTTGAGTATGTGTGTGATGTGCTTAATAGGACTCAAGTGAGTGAAGTATTTGAAAATGTTGGTCAACATTGTGGGAGTGAACCCGAGATCTCTTCTTGGGGTAATCTTGTGCTTGGAACATCCTTGAAACCTGATATTGATCATTTAGAGTGCGAGGAACTTGCTTATTCCAAATCTGTCCGTGAGGTAGAACACACTCTCTTTAGGTGTAATGTCTTGTTTGAAGATGATTTAAACACTTCTAATGAACCTAGTGGTGAAAATGACGGTATAGCTTACCTTGGAAGCTATAGCCTATATGCTAACCCACTATGGTGTGACAACATTCCTCCTAAAGAGGGAAATCTCTTCTTGGAAGATGAGAGTACTCTTAAGGGTAAGGAATGTGTAGTTGCGGCAGCCACTTCTTCTTCTACTTTGTGTGATTTCATTGTTGAGAGTACTCATAGTGATTATTGGGAAACTAGTAGTGAGTACACACATGAGAGCACCTTAGTAGAAGTCGATTTGAGTGATACCTTTCTCTACTCTCTATTTGATTTGGATGATATGTATGTTATTGTAGAGAGTATGTCATTTAGTTTAGGTGTAGACCACGGGAAAGGGAAGTGTTGTCGAGACCCGTGTCTATGGCCACTTTTCCCATTTGACCCCGGTGCCAAATTTAGAAATGGTGATGTTGGTGCACCAAACTTGTTGCTTGGTCAACATGACAAGCAAAGTGTTACTTTTGATGTATCCTATAACCAAATCTTTTGTACATCTTTTATTGAGTTTTTAATATTCCTTTCAAAGGATTCTTGGTTATATTGCAAATATGTGCAACCTTGGCGTGTTGAGATGATTTGTTATGCTAACCCTAACCCTCATGCCATGAGGAATTTGTATTTGTTTGTCCTCTCTTCGGTTTTTGCAAGGTTTGGATTCGAGGTCGAATCCTTTTCAAGAAGGGGAGGATGATACAAACCAAATGGCCATTTATGCTTTTGAAGACATCATTGGAGGCCAATGCATAAAGACTCAAGACTTGGTCACCTCGAGGACACAAGAACATGCATGGAGGACCCGTTTTGAGCATAACTTAAAGCAATCTCGCGTGTGGAAGATTGCTTGGAGAATTTAAGGTTGAGGACTCACGGTTTTGGGCCTTAATTAAGGGTATTTTGGACATTACACATGGTGTATTTACACACCATGGCCGCCCCTCTCATTAAGGGCAAGGTGGTCTTTTGTCTTCATTTGTAATATAGTATAAATAGGCCCCCTTAGTCTTATTTTCACTTAGTTTTTGGAGAATGAAGAATTGAAAACATATTCTCTCTCTTTTGAGAGTGTAACACACTTAGTGGTAGGACTTGGAAAAGTCATCTTTAGCATAGGGCTTGGAAAAGCCAATATTGATCTTTGTTTGGAAACGGTAGATCTTGAGGCGAGTCATTCCCTTGGTGGTCACCGTAAGAGTGTGGTGTTGCTATCGTAAGTTCTACGGGTCCTTAGATTTAATATATCTTTGGGTTCTTGGGTCTTATTGTAGTTTATGTCTCACTATCTATCTCTACATTATCTTGTAGCCGTGTGATTGTTGTCTCTTAATAATATTGTTATTGTTCTTCATGTTCTTCATTCTCGTGTTGTTAATCTAGTGTGTTGTCCGCTGAAAATAGGTGTTAATCACCTCATTACATTGTGTTCTTGTCGTAGATCTTGAATCCGAGAGGGGTCATTCAAAGGGTCCTCGGTTCTCTTGAACTTGTGGACTGTTTTGAGTGTTTGTTTTGTGTTTCCGTTGATAATTCTTGTATCACTGTCCCAACGACAAGGGAGATGGAAAACGTAGTGATGTTTGGCTAGGAGGAAAGAACTCTTTGTGGACCATGATGAAAACAAGCCGATGTTACTTTTGACCCATTGTTTTAATACTAACCCCACTAATTCTTCCATTTCCCCTTTGATTTCTTGTGTGTTGCAGGAGTATGAAGATGTATTTCCTCAAGAACTTCCGCAAGGATTGCCCCCACTTCGGGGAATTGAGCACCAAATTGATTTGGTGTCGGTTTCACAACATCCAAATAAACCGGCCTATAGGAGCAATCCCATGGACACTAAGGAGCTTGAAAGACAAGTTGAGGAGCTTCTCAACAAGGGATACATCAAGGAAAGCATGAGTCCGTGTGCTGTTCCGGTGCTTTTGGTACCGAAGAAGGACGGAACTTGGCGCATGTGCGTCGATTGTAGAGCCATCAACAAAATCACTATAAGGTTTCGTCATCCAATCCCTAGACTAGATGATATGTTAGATGAGCTCCACGGATCTTGTTTGTTTTCTAAAGTGGACCTTAGGAGTGGCTATCACCAAATTCGCATGCAACCCGGTGATGAGTGGAAGACCGCATTCAAGACCAAATTCGGTCTATATGAGTGGCTGGTCATGCCCTTCGGCCTTACCAATGCTCCTAGAACCTTTATGAGGCTAATGAATCATGTAATGAAGCCTTATATTGGAAAGTTTGTGGTGGTTTACTTTGATGATGTGTTGGTGTATAGTAAATCTATTGATGATCATGTAATGCATTTGAGATGTGTGTTTGATGTGCTCCGAAAGGAGAAGCTGTATGCCAACATGGAGAAGTGTTCTTTTGGTGTTGATAAGGTTATATTCTTGGGTTTTGTCGTGAGCTCAAGGGGTGTGGAAGTGGACGATTCCAAGATAGACTCTATTCGAAGTTGGCCGACCCCTAAAACTATTGGAGAAATCCGAAGTTTCCACGGGTTGGCAAGCTTTTATAGGAGGTTTTTCAAAGGATTTAGTTCCATAGTAGCCCCCTTGACCGAGGTAATTAGAAAGGACGGACCCTTTAAATGGGGTGATGAGCAGGCTAGGGCTTTTGAGGCCTTGAAAGCTACGCTCATCTCGGCGCCTTTATTGCAATTGCCCGATTTTGATAAGATGTTTGAAGTAGAGTGTGATGCTAGTAAGGTTGGCATCGGGGCTGTTTTGATGCAAGAAGGTAAGCCCGTTGCTTATTTCAGTGAAAAGCTCAAAGGGGCAACTCTTAATTACTCAACTTATGATTTGGAGTTGTACGCCCTTGTTAGAGCTTTGGGAAATTGGCAAAATTATTTGTGGCCTAAGGAGTTTGTGATACGAACGCATCATGAGTCGTTGAAACACCTTAAGAGCCAAGACAAGTTGAATAGGCGTCATGCTAAGTGGATTGAGTTCATCGAGACTTTCCCTTATGTAATTCATTACAAAAGGGGAAAGGAAAATGTTGTTGCCGATGCCTTGTCTAGGAAGCATGTGCTTGTTGCTACCTTGTCTTCGAAATTGATGGGTTTTGAGAGCTTGCGGTTGTTGTATCCCGAGGATCCTACCTTTGCTCCTATTTTTAGGGAATGTGAAGAGTGGGGAAGGGACCGTTGGCTTAAGGAGAATGACCATTCCTCCTACTCTCGGTTCGATGGGTATTTGTTCAAAGGGAGGAGGTTGTGTGTTCCTTCTAGTTCTTGGAGGGAATTATTTGTGAGGGAGGCCCATGACGGAGGCCTCATGGGGCACTTTGGGGTAGACAAGACCTTCGGAATCTTAGAGGAGAACTTCTATTGGCCCAAAATGCGCAAAGACGTCACTAAAATTTGTAGTCAATGCGTGGCCTGCCGGAGTGCGAAATCTCGTCTCCTACCTCAAGGATTATACACCCCACTCCCTACTCCCCTTAGACCTTGGTTGGACATTTCGATGGATTTTGTTTTGGGGCTGCCAAGGACTAGAAAGGGCCGAGATAGCATTTTTGTTATTGTTGATAGATTCTCTAAAATGGCTCATTTTATTCCATGTGCTAAAACCGAGGATGCTCGTAGTGTAGCTTCATTATTTGTTGAACATGTTGTAAAGCTTCACGGGGTACCGAGGACTATTGTGAGCGATAGGGACTCCAAGTTCCTAAGTCTCTTTTGGAAGTCCATGTGGGGTAGGCTTGGAACGAAGTTACTTTTCTCCACGTCTTGCCACCCACAAACCGATGGTCAAACGGAGGTAGTAAATAGAACCTTAGGGTCTATGCTACGTTTTATGGTTAAAGGTAAACTGACTTCATGGGAAGATCACCTACCCTTGGTGGAATTTACATACAACCGGGTAATACATTCGAGCACGGGAATAACTCCCTTTGAATGTGTTTACGGCCTGAATCCCCTTACCCCTTTAGATCTCACTCCTTTGTCTAGTGATCTCATGACCAGCTTAGATGGAAATAAAAGAGCCGAGGCAATGAAGAAAATGCATGAGACGGTGCGGATCAAGCTTGAAAAGAAGAACCAAGAGGTTGCAAAAAGGGTAAACAAAGGGAGAAGAAGGCTTGTGCTTGAACCCGGAGATTGGGTGTGGGTGCATCTTCGAAAGGATCGGTTTCCAGCTCAAAGGAAGTCCAAATTGCTGCCAAGGGGTGATGGTCCTTTCCAAGTACTTGAGAGAATCAATGACAACGCCTACAAGATTGACCTTCCACCGGAATATCAAGTGCACAACACTTTCAACATTGGTGATCTCTCCCTCGTGGATGCGGTTGAAGATGACCAAATGCTGAATTTGAGGTCAAATTCCTCTCAAGATGGAGAGGATGATACGGTTGGGGCAGCCTCCACAGGTACACGGCCTTTCACACGAAGCCAAGCTCAGGAATTACAAAAACTCCAAGCTTTGTTCATGCAAATGGCCGTGTGTGAGTTGGTGATTGAACCAACCAAGGACCTAAACGTTTTTATGTGTGAAGAGAGGTCTTAATGTGTAATAAACTACTCTTCAAGGTTGGCACAAGAAGCAAGGGCGGATGGGTCATTTTACCCCTTTTGTTTGTAATATAAATAGAACATGTTGGAGAGTTATTCCTTAGTTTTTGAATGCTGATTTTGTAACCTAAAAAACACTAAACATTTCGGCTCTCTCTCCACTCTTAGAAGCCGTCCCTATTATCTCACAAGTAGAGGGATACTTGTGTTGTCTCTTTGGCTAGAAACAAGGATTTTGAGGTCGTTGAGTGCCTCTTGGTCCTCGTAAGAACTTGGTGTTTATATTCATTAGACTTAGGGTCCTCTCTTGATGTTAGGGTTCTTAGTTTCTTGAATGTTATATGTCAAGTTATCTATCTTTCTTTATCTTGTTGTTGTTGTTGATTTTGTTATCTTAAAGTCTAGTGAAGCCGTGTGGGGCTCTTTTCGATTCACTAGCATTGTTATCTATCTTGTTGTTCTTGTGTTGTTGGACTGAAAAACCGAAACTTAAACTTGTTGTTCTTGTGTTGTTGGACTGAAATCCGAGCCTACTTGAAGCTCTTGATGTTGTTGGTTTGATTTTGTATCACCAAGTAAGGGAAACCAAGGATCAACAATTAGCAACCAAAGAATATCCTAAGTTGAGCTTATAGTGACGTGGCAGCATGCAATGGTTCCACACGTTCTTCTTCTCTTTTTTTTTTTTTTTGTGTTAATATTCACACAACTTGTTATAGTTTGCAAAGTGTTTTGGTGGGAAAAATAAAATCTTGTAGTATTTCACCCTTTTCAAACTCAAGAAAGTGAGGTTTGGTTGACTAATCCCACAAAACAAGGCTCCTTGAATTAGGGAAAAGTGATTGACAAGACTAGAAGGTGATGGGTGCAAGTCTTTCACAACAACTTTATAGCTTGTCTTACAACTTGAGCACACAACAAGATGAACAAGATGAACAAGTTCAAAAGATGAACACCTCAACAAACTTCATCAACTTCTTTAGCACATAAACACACAACCACCGATTTTTTTTCTTTTGGTTATCAACAACATACAACTTTCGGCCACTTCAAGTCACTACACAATGTTCAAGTTTTCAAGCTCAACTTTTGGATCTAGACACCTTAGTGTTGGTGAGAAAGAAACCAACACTAGAAACTCACTAAACAAGCAAAATAACACCTAGATCTAAACATACAACATCATTCTTGGTTTCAACTTTTAATGGACAGATTTTCAGAATTTCTTTTTGGTGTTGTTTGTTTAAGCCGTGAACTAGCCCAAGATGGGTTATGTTGGAACACAACCGGTCTCGCTCTGATACCAAATGATACAAAATCAAACCAACAACACCAAGAGCTTCAAGTAGGCTCGGATTTCAGTCCAACAACACAAGAACAACAAGTTTAAGTTTCGGTTTTTCAGTCCAACAACACAAGAACAACAAGATAGATAACAATGCTAGTGAATCGAAAAGAGCCCCACACGGCTTCACTAGACTTTAAGATAACAAAATCAACAACAACAACAAGATAAAGAAAGATAGATAACTTGACATATAACATTCAAGAAACTAAGAACCCTAACATCAAGAGAGGACCCTAAGTCTAATGAATATAAACACCAAGTTCTTACGAGGACCAAGAGGCACTCAACGACCTCAAAACCCTTGTTTCTAGCCAAAGAGACAACACAAGTATCCCTCTACTTGTGAGATAATAGGGACGGCTTCTAAGAGTGGAGAGAGAGCCGAAATGTTTAGTGTTTTTAGGTTACAAAATCAGCATTCAAAAACTAAGGAATAACTCTCTAACATGTTCTATTTATACTACAAACAAAAGGGGTAAAATGACCCATCCGCCCTTGCTTCTTGTGCCAACCTTGGAGAGTAGTTTATTACACATTAAGACCTCTCTTCACACATAAAAACGTTTAGGTCCTTGGTTGGTTCAATCACCAACTCACACACGGCCATATGCATGAACAAAGCTTGAAGTTTTTGTAATTCCCGAGCTTGGCTTCGTGTGAAAGGCCGTGTACCTGTGGAGGCTGCCCCAACCGTATCACTTAGAGAGGTTGAACACGAAAGTTGGGGCAATGAGGGGAGATTTGACTACGATAAGTGGGAGATTGGAGCAAGTGGAGAGTCAAAGAAAATCTCGTCCATCTACTTCATCATATTCCTTCAAGTGGGCATGAAAGAACTTCATCCACCACTGTCTCACCCAAAACATTGCACCAAATAATGAATCCACCTCTTGATACGGTTGGGGCAGCCTCCACAGGTACACGGCCTTTCACACGAAGCCAAGCTCGGGAATTACAAAAACTCCAAGCTTTGTTCATGCAAATGGCCGTGTGTGAGTTGGTGATTGAACCAACCAAGGACCTAAACGTTTTTATGTGTGAAGAGAGGTCTTAATGTGTAATAAACTACTCTTCAAGGTTGGCACAAGAAGCAAGGGCGGATGGGTCATTTTACCCCTTTTGTTTGTAGTATAAATAGAACATGTTAGAGAGTTATTGCCTAGTTTTTGAATGCTGATTTTTGTAACCTAAAAACACTAAACATTTCTCTCTCTCTCCACTCTTAGAAGCCGCCCCTATTATCTCACAAGTAGAGGGATACTTGTGTTGTCTCTTTGGCTAGAAACAAGGGTTTTGAGGTCGTTGAGTGCCGCTTGGTCCTCGTAAGAACTTGGTGTTTATATTCATTAGACTTAGGGTCCTCTCATGATGTTAGGGTTCTTAGTTTCTTGAATGTTATATGTCAAGTTATCTATCTTTCTTTATCTTGTTGTTGTTGTTGATTTTGTTATCTTAAAGTCTAGTGAAGCCGTGTGGGGCTCTTTTCGATTCACTAGCATTGTTATCTATCTTGTTGTTCTTGTGTTGTTGGACTGAAAAAAAAAACGAAACTTAAACTTGTTGTTCTTGTGTTGTTGGACTGAAATCCGAGCCTACTTGAAGCTCTTGGTGTTGTTGGTTTGATTTCGTATCATTTGGTATCAAAGCGAGACCGGTTGTGTTCCAACATAACCCATCTTGGGCTAGTTCACGGCTTAAACAAACAACACCAAAAAGAAATTCTGAAAATCTGTCCATTAAAAGTTGAAAACCAAGAATGATGTTGTATGTTTAGATCTAGGTGTTATTTTGCTTGTTTAGTGAGTTTCTAGTGTTGGTTTCTTTCTCACCAACACTAAGGTGTCTAGATCCAAAAGTTGAGCTTGAAAACTTGAACATTGTGTAGTGACTTGAAGTGGCCGAAAGTTGTATGTTGTTGATAACCAAAAGAAAAAAAAAATCGGTGGTTGTGTGTTTATGTGCTAAAGAAGTTGATGAAGTTTGTTGAGGTGTTCATCTTGTTCATCTTGTTGTGTGCTCAAGTTGTAAGACAAGCTATAAAGTTATTGTGAAAGACTTGCACCCATCACCTTCTAGTCTTGTCAATCACTTTTCCCTAATTCAAGGAGTCTTGTCTTGTGGGATTAGTCAACCAAACCTCACTTTCTTGAGTTTGAAAAGGGTGAAATACTACAAGATTTTATTTTTCCCACCAAAACACTTTGCAAACTATAACAAGTTGTGTGAATATTAACACAAAAAAAAAAAAGAGAAGAAGAACGTGTGGAACCATTGCATGCTGCCACGTCACTATAAGCTCAACTTAGGATATTCTTTGGTTGCTAATTGTTGATCCTTGGTTTCCCTTACTTGGTCCTAGAACTAATTAACAAACTAGTACATTCCTACTAGGTTGTCAACTAGTTCCTTGAACCGTTTGTTCATGTCAACGATTATTTGAGTGCTTTTATTCGTTTGAATGAATTGCTGATTTTTGACTCTAATCCGGCAAGAATTCTTTGAGTCTTCAAACAAGAATCCATTCCGGATAAGAGCTTACTCATACCTTAAAAATTTCTCGGTTACTAGCCAATTATACAACACTTGTGGAACACGAACTTGTGGTGAACTAAAGCGGATAATATCTTGACAATGGAAGGAGCTACGTCTCATAATGTGGATACTAATACCCTTGATTCTATGAGGGTCACTCTTGAGGCCGTTACCCGGACACTTGAAAGGTTGAATTCGGAATTTGGGGCCGTGAGAGGGGACTTGGCAGCAATAAAGGGGGAAGTGTCGACTATTAGTGGGAGATTAGAACAAGTGGAGAGTCAAAGGAACTCTAGTCCTTCTACTCCTCTACATGTATCTACCAATGGTCATGATAGGACCTCCTCCGCAACCATCACCCCCGAAACAGTCCACCAAATGCTAAATGCACCCCAAGCTCCACTATATACCGCAAGCCAAACTACCTATTTTCCTCCAAACCGAGACCCCACTAGACCACTACATTTCCAAGCCCCTCCAATTCCACAAGAGGGATTTGGATGCCAAGTACCTCCACTAAATCCGAACCCTCCATTCCAAGCTCCATTAACCCAAAGACCGCAAATTCCAAATCCTCCGAATCAAAACGGCCAAGGACGACCAGCCCACTTTGAAGGATACGGTAGAGAGGAGTATGAAGGAGATGGAGCCTTTGATGATGCTTATATGAGGGAGGAGGAGTTAAGAGGGGGTCGAGGAGAACCTAGGAGATACCGGGGGTATGGAGATAGGGGAAACCGACACCAAGAGAGAGACGTAGGCATCAACACCATCAAGTTGAGCCTACCCATCTTTAAGGGTGAAAGTGACCCCGAGACCTACTTAACTTGGGAATCGGCTTGTGACAAAGTTTTCCAAGTTAATGACATCTCGGAAGAAAAGAAGAGTTGCTACGCTATAGCTCACCTCGAGGGCTATGCTAACACTTGGTGGGAGTATGTTAAACGATTTGGTAATGAATTAGTTGATGGGCAGCCACCACCTTGGTATCGGTTGAGGTATTTGATGAGACAACGATACCTTCCCGAGAGATATCGTCATGAGTTGCTTGCTAGATTATATGGCTTGCGGCAAGGAGGCAAGAGTGTGATGGCCTATTTTGACGAGTTCCAACAACTCATGTTGAAACTTGATCATCGTGGGGAGCAAATCAGTCACGACATCATCCGGTTCAAGTGTGGGTTGAACAAAGAGATCTCCACTCATTTGACCCTTCACCGGTTTGAAACCATTGACGGTATATTCCAAGCGGCCCTTGAGATTGAAAGGGAACTTAAGGAGAGATCATCCTTCAAGGCAAGGGTACAAACCCCCTCGGGTTGGCCCAAAAACAAGGACCAACCCGCCCCTACGAAGCTGCCCGAGTCCAAAACAGTCCCTAAATTCCCTCCGAAATCGGAGGCTCACAAATATCCCAACCCAAAGGGGTTCCAATGCTTCAAGTGCCAAGGTTGGGGGCATAAGGCCAATGAATGTCCGAACCGGCGCAATGTGATCCTACGAGAAGGGAAAGTGTACTACCTTGGTGAGGAGGTGGTTTCCGAAAGGGGGGAGGATGAGGCTGAGCCTCAAGATGGAGAGGGAGCTGAAAATGGGCCGAATGATGATGAATTAGATGGTAGTGAAGATGTCTATCCACAAGAAGGGGAGTGTGTGGTTCCAAACTTTGTGGTTAGACGTGTCATGATTAGTAAGGCGATAGATGACCCGAGTCAAAGGGAAAATCTATTCCATACTAAGTGTCTTGTAAAGGGGAGTGTGTGCACCTTGGTGATTGATAGTGGTAGTTGTACAAATGTTGTGAGCCATGCTATGGTAAATTTCTTAAAGCTACCAACTACACTACACACTAGTCCTTACAAGCTACAATGGTTGAACGATTGTGGTGAATTAAAGGTCACAAGGCAATGTGTCATTCGGTTTAAGGTGGGAAACTACCACGATGAAGTGCTTTGTGACGTGTTCCCAATGCAAGCATGTCACTTGTTGTTAGGTAGACCAGGGCAATATGATAGGTCTACTAAACACGATGGGAGGTCCAACCGGTATACGCTTGAGAAGGATGGCCGAAAGGTCACACTTCATCCTCTTTCACCCTCCTAAGTAAATGAGTGGCATCAAAAGATGAGAGAGTTGAAGGGAAAGGGGAAGGAATCCGGAAAGGGAGAAAATGGGGGGAATGCCGTAGGTGAGGAAGTAGGAACATCCGAGGCTGTCCCAACGACAAGGGAGATGGAAAACGTAGTGATGTTGGCTAGGAGGAAAGAACTCTTCGTGGACCATGATGAAAACAAGCCGATGTTACTTTTGGCCCATTGTTTTAATACTAACCCCACTAATTCTTCCATTTCCCCTTTGATTTCTTGTGTGTTGCAGGAGTATGAAGATGTATTTCCTCAAGAACTTCCGCAAGGATTGCCCCCACTTCGGGGAATTGAGCACCAAATTGATTTGGTGCCGGGTTCACAACTTCCAAACAAACCGGCCTATAGGAGCAATCCCATGGACACTAAGGAGCTTGAAGGACAAGTTGAGGAGCTTCTCAACAAGGGATACATCAAGGAAAGCATGAGTCCGTGTGCTGTTCCGGTGCTTTTGGTACCGAAGAAGGACGGAACTTGGAGCATGTGCGTCGATTGTAGAGCCATCAACAAAATCACTATAAGGTATCGTCATCCAATCCCTAGACTAGATGATATATTAGATGAGCTCCACGGATCTTGTTTGTTTTCTAAAGTGGACCTTAGGAGTGGCTATCACCAAATTCGCATGCAACCCAGTGATGAGTGGAAGACCGCATTCAAGACCAAATTCGGTCTATACGAGTGGCTGGTCATGCCCTTCGGCCTTACCAATGCTCCTAGCACCTTTATGAGGCTAATGAATCATGTAATGAAGCCTTATATTGGAAAGTTTGTGGTGGTTTACTTTGATGATGTGTTGGTGTATAGTAAATCTATTGATGATCATGTAATGCATTTGAGATGTGTGTTTGATGTGCTCCGAAAGGAGAAGCTGTATGCCAACATGGAGAAGTGTTCTTTTGGTGTTGATAAGGTTATATTCTTGGGTTTTGTCGTGAGCTCAAGGGGTGTGGAAGTGGACGATTCCAAGATAGACTCTATTCGAAGTTGGCCAACCCCTAAAACTATTAGAGAAATCCGATGTTTCCACGGGTTGGCAAGCTTTTATAGGAGGTTTGTCAAAGGATTTAGTTCCATAGCAGCCCCCTTGACCGAGGTAATTAGAAAGGACGGACCCTTTAAATGGGGTGATGAGCAGGCTAGGGCTTTTGAGGCCTTGAAAGCTACGCTCGTCTCGGCGCCTTTATTGCAATTGCCCGATTTTGATAAGATGTTTGAAGTAGAGTGTGATGCTAGTAAGGTTGGCATCGGGGCTGTTTTGATGCAAGAAGGTAAGCCCGTTGCTTATTTCAGTGAAAAGCTCAAAGGGGCAACTCTTAATTACTCAACTTATGATTTGGAGTTGTACGCCCTTGTTAGAGCTTTGGGAAATTGGCAACATTATTTGTGGCCTAAGGAGTTTGTGATACGAACGGATCATGAGTCGTTGAAATACCTTAAGAGCCAAGACAAGTTGAATAGGCGTCATGCTAAGTGGATTGAGTTCATCGAGACTTTCCCTTATGTAATTCATTACAAAAGGGGAAAGGAAAATGTTGTTGCCGATGCCTTGTCTAGGAAGCATGTGCTTGTTGCTACCTTGTCTTCGAAATTGATGGGTTTTGAGAGCTTGCGGTTGTTGTATCCCAAGGATCCTACCTTTGCTCCTATTTTTAGGGAATGCGAAGAGTGGGGAAGGGACCGTTGGCTTAAGGAGAATGACCATTCCTCCTACTCTCGGTTCGATGGGTATTTGTTCAAAGGGAGGAGGTTGTGTTTCCTTCTAGTTCTTGGAGGGAATTATTTGTGAGGGAGGCCCATGACGGAGGCCTCATGGGGCACTTTGGGGTAGACAAGACCCTCAGAATCTTAGAGAAGAACTTCTATTGGCCCAAAATGCGCAAAGACGTCACTAAAATTTGTAGTCAATGCGTGGCCTGCCGGAGTGCGAAATCTCGTCTCCTACCTTAAGGATTATACACCCCACTCCCTACTCCCCTTAGACCTTGGTTGGACATTTCGATGGATTTTGTTTTGGGGCTGCCAAGGACTAGAAAGGGCCGAGATAGCATTTTTGTTATTGTTGATAGATTCTCTAAAATGGCTCATTTTATTCCATGTGCTAAAACCGAGGATGCTCGTAGTGTAGCTTCATTATTTGTTGAACATGTTGTAAAGCTTCACGGGGGTACCGAGGACTATTGTGAGCGATAGGGACTCCAAGTTCCTAAGTCTCTTTTGGAAGTCCATGTGGGGTAGGCTTGGAACGAAGTTACTTTTCTCCACGTCTTGCCACCCACAAACCGATGGCCAAACGGAGGTAGTAAATAGAACCTTAGGGTCTATGCTACGTTCTATGGTTAAAGGTAAACTGACTTCATGGGAAGATCACCTACCCTTGGTGGAATTTGCATACAACCGGGTAATACATTCGAGCACGGGAATGACTCCCTTTGAATGTGTTTACGGCCTGAATCCCCTTACCCCTTTAGATCTCACTCCTTTGTCTAGTGATCTCATGACCAGCTTAGATGGAAATAAAAGAGCCGAGGCAATGAAGAAAATGCATGAGACGGTGCGGATCAAGCTTGAAAAGAAGAACCAAGAGGTTGCAAAAAGGGTAAACAAAGGGAGAAGAAGGCTTGTGCTTGAACCCGGAGATTGGGTGTGGGTGCATCTTCGAAAGGATCGGTTTCCAGCTCAAAGGAAGTCCAAATTGCTGCCAAGGGGTGATGGTCCTTTCCAAGTACTTGAGAGAATCAATGACAACGCCTACAAGATTGACCTTCCATCGGAATATCAAGTGCACAACACTTTCAACGTTGGTGATCTCTCCCTCGTGGATGCGGTTGAAGATGACCAAATGCTGAATTTGAGGTCAAATTCCTCTCAAGATGGAGAGGATGATACGGTTGGGGCAGCCTCCACAGGTACACGGCCTTTCACACGAAGCCAAGCTCGGGAATTACAAAAACTCCAAGCTTTGTTCATGCAAATGGCCGTGTGTGAGTTTGTGATTGAACCAACCAAGGACCTAAACGTTTTTATGTGTGAAGAGAGGTCTTAATGTGTAATAAACTACTCTTCAAGGTTGGCACAAGAAGCAAGGGCGGATGGGTCATTTTACCCCTTTTGTTTGTAGTATAAATAGAACATGTTAGAGAGTTATTGCCTAGTTTTTGAATGCTGATTTTTGTAACCTAAAAACACTAAACATTTCTCTCTCTCTCCACTCTTAGAAGTCGTCCCTATTATCTCACAAGTAGAGGGATACTTGTGTTGTCTCTTTGGCTAGAAACAAGGGTTTTGAGGTCGTTGAGTGCCTCTTGGTCCTCGCAAGAACTTGGTGTTTATATTCATTAGACTTAGGGTCCTCTCATGATGTTAGGGTTCTTAGTTTCTTGAATGTTATATGTCAAGTTATCTATCTTTCTTTATCTTGTTGTTGTTGTTGATTTTGTTATCTTAAAGTCTAGTGAAGCCGTGTGGGGCTCTTTTCGATTCACTAGCATTGTTATCTATCTTGTTGTTCTTGTATTGTTGGACTGAAAAAAAAAACGAAACTTAAACTTGTTGTTCTTGTGTTGTTGGACTGAAATCCGAGCCTACTTGAAGCTCTTGGTGTTGTTGGTTTGATTTCGTATCACCTCTAGCCCCACTAAATGCCACAAATCATACCACTACTTTCCCTCCAAACCAAGAAGCGAATAGGCCTCGCCATTCTCAAATTCCTCCAGTCCCACAAGAAGGATTTGGCCGTCCATTACCCCCACAAAATCTGAACCTACCTTACCAAACTCCACCAAATCAAAGACCACCTCCTCCACAAATCCCAATTCCTCCAAATCAGATTCCAAATCACCAAAACCAACCAGCTCACTTTGAGAACATGGTAGAGAGGAGGAATATGATGGATATGGACCCTTTGATGATTCTTACATGAGGGAGGCGGAGCTGAGAGGGGGCCGTGTTGATCCAAGAAGGTACCGAGGGTATGGACAAAGGGGAAACCGACACCAAGAAAGACACGTAGGCCTCAATACCATCAAATTGATCTTACCTATATTTAAGGGTGAAAGTGACCCCGAGGCCTACTTAGCATAGGAATCAGCTTGTGACAATGTTTTCCAAGTTAATGATATCTCGGAAGAAAAGAAAAGTTTTTATGCCATAGCTCATTTTGAGGGTTATGCCAACACTTGGTGAGTACGTCAAGCATTTTGGTGATGAATTAGTTGATGGGAATCCACCACCTTGGTTTCGGTTAAGATACTTAATGAGGTAACACTACCTTCCTGAGAGCTATCGCCATGAATTGCTTGCTAGATTGTACAACTTGCGTCAAGGAAATAAAAGTGTGATGGCATATTATGATGAAACTTGATCATCGTGGGGAAAAAATCAGTCATGACATTATCCGATTCAAGTGTGGGTTGAACAAAGAGATCTCCCCTCATTTAACTTCACAAGTTTGATACCGTTGAAGGTATTTTCCAAGTGGCTCTTGAGATTGAAAGGTAACATAAAGAGAGGTCATCGTTCAAGGCAAGGGAACAATCCACCTCGGGTTGTCCTAGAAGCAAGGATATGGTTCAATTCTCTTTGGTTTGGCCCAAAAACAAGGACCAACCCGCCACTACAAGGCTGCCCGATCCCAAAAAAGTCCACAAAATTCCTCCAAAATAAGAAGTTCACAAGTATCCTAACCCAAAAGGATTCCAATGTTTCAAGTGTCAAGGTTGGGGACATAAATCCAATGAATGTCCAAATCGATTGATACGGGACAAATGGCCATCTTATCTTTTGATGACATTTTTGGAGGCCAACACATAGAGACTCAAGACTTGGTCACCTCGAGAAAACAAGAACATGCATGGAGGACCCGTTTTGAGCATAACTTAAAGCAATCTCGCGTGTGGAAGATTGCTTGGAGAATTTAAGGTTGAGGACTCACGGTTTTGGACCTTAATTAAGGGTATTTTGGACATTACACATGGTGTATTTACACACCATGGCCGCCCCTCTCATTAAGGGCAAAGTGGTCTTGTTATCTTCATTTGTAATATATTATAAATAGGCCCCCTTAGTCTTATTTTCATTAGATTTGGAAGGATGAAGAATTGAAAGACATAACTTCTCTCTTTTGAGAGTGTAACACCCTTAGTTGTAGGACTTGGAAAAGTCATCCTTAGCATAGGGCTTGGAAAAGCCAATATTGATCTTTGCTTGGAAACGGTAGATCTTGAGGCGAGTTCATTCCCTTGGTGGTCACCGTAAGAGTGTGGTTTTGATTGTTACATTCATTAGGGGTTAGTGTTGAAATACACTTGGTTCTTAATCTTGTAATAATCTTGGTCTCACTATCTATCTTTATTTTTCTTGCAAATCGTGTATGTGTTGTGTAGTGGACTGTTTTGGGGTCTTCGTTGAATCCGAAACTTGTATTATTGTTGTTCATCTTGTTCATCACGTTTGTAACTGTTTTGGTGTTAAAATATACTCTTGTATCTTGCATTCTTGTTGTTGGTAGCGAATCCGAGTGAGGTCTCCATCTTGGTCCTCGAATCCTTAAGATTAGTGGACTGATTTGGTGTTCGTTTCGTGCTTCCCTTGTCAATCCCGTATCATTTGGTATCAAAGCATGGCTTGATATTGTTCCTACAAGATCAATCTTGGGCTTGCTTGTTAGAAAATTCAAAAAAAAAAAAGGAAAGTGTTAAAAACTGAAAAAAAAATCAAAAAGAAGCAAATCTGTTCATTTTGTGTTCTTGGCCGAAATTGTGTTATTGTTGTGTCTTGGCCGAGATTTTTACTTGTTTTGTTGTTTCTAGTGTTAGTTTTCTTCATCTCTAACACTCTTTAGTCTAAATCTAAGTTTGAGCTTACATTATTGGTGTTGTATACGTGAACTTGGACTTGGCCGATTTGTTGTTGAACATTGTTGTGGTGGACTGTTTTGGCCTTGTGGCTTTCATCTTATTGTTGTTATAAGCTTGGCCACGTGATATTGTTGTTAATTGGTGGATTGAGAACCATTTTGTTGAAGGTGTAGTTGTCTTGGCCAAGTGTTGGAGATATTGTTATTGTGGAATTTGGGAGTGGCCGTGTGAAAATTGTTGGTGTTCTTGGAGATTATTGTTGTAGTTCTTGGTGTTGTTGTTGTTGTTCATGATGTTCATCACCACCTTCATATATTGTTGAAGATAAAGTGAATGTTAAATCTAAAAAGTTGAAGGAAAAGGGTGTATTATTTGTTAGTCTTGAAAGACACTACAACCAACAAAGACCTATCAATCAAGTCTCAACCACTTTCCAACACTTTTCCATGATTTAAGGATCCATGTTTTAAGGAGAAGTACAATAAAGTCAAGTCTTGAAAACTTGAAATTGAAAAGGGCTCCAAGACTTGTTTGAATTTCCCTCCTTAAACAAATTCCACCAAAGTCCAAATTGAAAAATTGACCAAGACTTGAAATTGGACAACAAAAGTTGTGTGGGACCGAAACCAATACGTGACTGCCATGTCATCACTGCTACTGTTCACACAATATTTCCGAGCTCAAAATTTTAGATTCTTAGTTTCATCTTATTGTTTCATTAGTTTCATGTCTTGATTTTAGAATTAATTAACAACTAGTAATCACCTACTTAGTTGTAGATTAATTATTGAATCCGTTTCTTCGTGTCTTCGTTGTTTGTGTGCTTTTCTCATTTTTAACTCGTAGTAACTTCTTTGTTTCAAGTTCGTAAGTGAATTTTATTTTTGTATCTTGAGTCGATCAAACAAGAATCTATTCCGGCCACCAAGTAGAATTGACATCCTATTGACTACCGGAGTATAAACAACCTTTCAATATTTGCCGCTCCAATTGTGAGAATCACAAAGGTGAGTGAATACGAGTGTTAGTGAGAAGTTTTTACTACTAATCTTGTTTGTTCATTTTGTAGGTTTAAAAGGTGATATAAGGGGAATATGTCTTCGATAGCCGGGGATTATTGTGACTACAACATAGGAGACTATGATTGTAGTGAAGGGTTTTATGGCTACGAAGTTGAGGGAGATTGCGGAGGCTATGAAAATAGCCATGATCGAGACTTGGGCAGATTTGAAAGTTACTGTTTTAAGGGAGAAAATGAGGTGAATGAAGTGCCTAGTGCTTATGGTAACTTTGGAGATGATGTAGGACCTCGTGATGGATCTTATGATGATGTTGGGGCATGTGAGGAGTCTTACACTTCTTACTCCGAACCTAGATTTGGTGTTAGGTATAACCCTTTTGTTTGCAAAGCTTATGAGAGCTATGATGAGGGTACACGTGAGGAGTATGAAGATCCATATTCTCCACCTTGTAGTACTTCTTATCAAAGTCGATATAGTGTGAATGGTTATACTAGCTCCAGTGGAGGTTGTCCAATGAGAAGAAGAGGGTATGCATCTCCAAAACTAAGGGGTACTCGTAGGCCTTACAATGTAGATCCAAGAAGGAGTGTACACTCCGGAAAGGTGACCATGTGTGGGATACCGGGCTGCCTCATTTGATACGGTTGGGGCAGCCTCCACAGGTACACGGCCTTTCACACGAAGCCAAGCTCGGGAATTACAAGAACTCCAAGCTTTGTTCATGCAAATGGCCGTGTGTGAGTTGGTGATTGAACCAACCAAGGACCTAAACGTTTTTATGTGTGAAGAGAGGTCTTAATGTGTAATAAACTACTCTTCAAGGTTGGCACAAGAAGCAAGGGTGGATGGGTCATTTTACCCCTTTTGTTTGTAGTATAAATAGAACATGTTAGAGAGTTATTGCTTAGTTTTTGGAATGCTGATTTTTGTAACCTAAAAACACTAAACATTTCTCTCTCTCTCTCCACTCTTAGAAGCCTCCCCTATTATCTCACAAGTAGAGGGATACTTGTGTTGTCTCTTTGGCTAGAAACAAGGGTTTTGAGGTCGTTGAGTGCCTCTTGGTCCTCGTAAGAACTTGGTGTTTATATTCATTAGACTTAAGGGTCCTCTCTTGATGTTAGGGTTCTTAGTTTCTTGAATGTTATATGTCAAGTTATCTATCTTTCTTTATCTTGTTGTTGTTGTTGATTTTGTTATCTTAAAGTCTAGTGAAGCCGTGTGGGGCTCTTTTCGATTCACTAGCATTGTTATCTATCTTGTTGTTCTTGTGTTGTTGGACTGAAAAACCGAAACTTAAACTTGTTGTTCTTGTGTTGTTGGACTGAAATCCGAGCCTACTTGAAGCTCTTGGTGTTGTTGGTTTGATTTCGTATCATTTGGTATCAAAGCGAGACCGGTTGTGTTCCAACATAACCCATCTTGGGCTAGTTCACGGCTTAAACAAACAACACCAAAAGGAAATTCTGAAAATCTGTCCATTAAAAGTTGAAACCAAGAATGATGTTGTATGTTTAGATCTAGGTGTTATTTTGCTTGTTTAGTGAGTTTCTAGTGTTGGTTTCTTTCTCACCAACACTAAGGTGTCTAGATCCAAAAGTTGAGCTTGAAAACTTGAACATTGTGTAGTGACTTGAAGTGGCCGAAAGTTGTATGTTGTTGATAACCAAAAGAAAAAAAAATCGGTGGTTGTGTGTTTATGTGCTAAAGAAGTTGATGAAGTTTGTTGAGGTGTTCATCTTTTGAACTTGTTCATCTTGTTGTGTGCTCAAGTTGTAAGACAAGCTATAAAGTTGTTGTGAAAGACTTGCACCCATCACCTTCTAGTCTTGTCAATCACTTTTCCCTAATTCAAGGAGCCTTGTTTTGTGGGATTAGTCAACCAAACCTCACTTTCTTGAGTTTGAAAAGGGTGAAATACTACAAGATTTTATTTTTCCCACCAAAACACTTTGCAAACTATAACAAGTTGTGTGAATATTAACACAAAAAAAAAGAGAAGAAGAACGTGTGGAACCATTGCATGCTGCCACGTCACTATAAGCTCAACTTAGGATATTCTTTGGTTGCTAATTGTTGATCCTTGGTTTCCCTTACTTGGTCCTAGAACTAATTAACAAACTAGTACATTCCTACTAGGTTGTCAACTAGTTCCTTGAACCGTTTGTTCGTGTCAACGATTATTTGAGTGCTTTTATTCGTTTGAATGAATTGCTGATTTTTGACTCTAGTCCGGCAAGAATTCTTTGAGTCTTCAAACAAGAATCCATTCCGGATAAGAGCTTACTCATACCTTAAAAATTTCACGGTTACTAGCCAATTATACAACACTTGTGGAACACGAACTTGTGGTGAACTAAAGCGGATAATATCTTGACAATGGAAGGAGCTACGTCTCATAATGTGGATACTAATGCCCTTGATTCTATGAGGGTCACTCTTGAGGCCGTTACCCGGACACTTGAAAGGTTGAATTCAGAATTTGGGGCCGTGAGAGGGGACTTGGCAGCAATAAAGGGGGAAGTGTCGACTATTAGTGGGAGATTAGAACAAGTGGAGAGTCAAAGGAACTCTCGTCCTTCTACTCCTCTACATGTATCTACCAATGGTCATGATAGGACCTCCTCCGCAACCATCACCCCCGAAACAGTCCACCAAATGCTAAATGCACCCCAAGCTCCACTAAATACCGCAAGCCAAACTACTTATTTTCCTCCAAACCAAGACCCCACTAGACCACTACATTTCCAAGCCCCTCCAATTCCACAAGAGGGATTTGGACGCTGATACGAGAATTCCAAGGAACACAAGAATTGTCTCAAAACAGTCCACACACACTCCAAAAACAGTCCACAATCTTAAGGATTTGAGGACCAAGATGGAGACCACTCTCGGATTCACTACAACAACAACAATACGAGATAACAATGGTGGATTTGACACCCAAAACAGCCACAAAACGTGATGAACAAGATGAACAACAATAACACAAGTTTCGGATTCAACAAAGACCCCAAAACAGTCCACGATTTGCAAGAAAAATAAAGATAGATAGTGAGACATAAACTACAATAAGACCCAAGAACCCAAAGATATATTAAATCTAAAGACCCCTAGAACTTACGATAGCAACACCACACTCTTACGGTGACCACCAAGGGAATGAACTCGCCTCAAGATCTACCGTTTCCAAACAAAGATCAATATTGGCTTTTCCAAGCCCTATGCTAAAGATGACTTTTCCAAGTCCTACCACTAAGTGTGTACACTCTCAAAAGAGAGAAGATATTTCTTTCAATTCTTCATTTTTCTAAAATCTGAAAACTAATGAAAATAAGACTAAGGGGGCCTTTTTATAGTGTATTACAAAGAAGACAAAAGACCACTTTGCCCTTAATGAGAGGGGCGGCCATGGTGTGTAAATACACCATGTGTAATGTCCAAAATACCCTTAATTAGGGTCCAAAACCGTGAGTCCTCAACCTTAAATTCTCCAAGCAATCTTCCACACGCGAGATTGCTTTAAGTAGCACTCAAAACGGGTCCTCCATGCATGTTCTTGTTTTCCCGAGGTGACCAAGTCTTGAGTCTCTATGTGTTGGCCTCCAACAATGTCATCAAAAGATAAGATGGCCATTTGTCCCGTATCATCCTCCCCTTCTTGAAAAGGATTCGACCTCGAATCCAAACCTTGCAAAACCGAAGAGAGGACAAACAAATACAAATTCCTCATGGCATGAGGGTTAGGGTTAGCATTACAAATCATCTCAACATGCCAAGGTTGCACATATTTGCAATATAACCAAGAATCCTTTGAAATGAATATTAAAAACTCAATAAAAGATGTGCAAAGGATTTGGTTATAGGATACATCAAAAGTAACACTTTGCTTGTCATGTTGACCAAGCAACAAGTTTGGTGCACCAACATCACCATTTCTAAATTTGGCGCCGGGGTCAAATGGGAAAAGTGGCCATAGACACGGGTCTCGACAACACTTCCCTTTCCCGTGGTCTACACCTAAACTAAATGACATACTCTCTACAATAACATACATATCATCCAAATCAAATAGAGAGTAGAGAAAGGTATCACTCAAATCGACTTCTACTAGGGTGCTCTCATGTGTGTACTCACTACTAGTTTCCCAATAATCACTATGAGTACTCTCAACAAAGAAATCACACAAAGTAGAAGAAGGAGTAGCTTCCGCAACTACACATTCCTTACCCTTAAGAGTACTCTCATCTTCCAAGAAGAGATTTCCCTCTTTAGGAGGAATGTTGTCACACCATAGTGGGTTAGCATATAGGCTATAGCTTCCAAGGCAAGCTATACCGTCATTTTCACCACTAGGTTCATTAGAAGTGTTTAAATCATCTTCAAACAAGACATTACACCTAAAGAGAGTGTGATCTACCTCACGGACAGATTTGGAATAAGCAAGTTCCTCGCACTCTAAATGATCAATATCAAGTTTCAAGGATGTTCCAAACACAAGATTACCCCAAGAAGAGATCTCGGGTTCACCCCCACTTTGTTGACCAACATTTTTAAATACTTCACTCACTTGAGTCCTATTAAGCACATCACACACATACTCAAGTGGGGAACAATTCTCACCAACAAGTTGATCAACACCAATTACACAAGACGATGTACTTCCGTTCAACATATAAGCTTCAACACTAGGTGGACATAAATTGATCTTACAAGAAGAGTCAATTTCGTCATCAATAGGATCAACTAGTGTATCCAAACTCTCAATATGTACATCATCAACAAGAGGCAAGGAATCATTAGACTCATAAATAAGTAAGCTACTACTCACACTCAATGGCTTACTAGCCACACAATTGTCATTCACATGCACTAAAGTGTAAGAGTTAGCTATTTTACCTTTAAGATCTTGAGTAGACTCTTCCTTGCCGTGAGGTGAAGGTCCTCCACAAGCTTGGGCAGCAACTTCCTTTTGGCATTGTTCGCCTTCGCTTGCCATGTTGGTACCTACACAAATGTCCTTAGAAATGGAAGGACAACCAATGTTAGCACGGTTTGGTGGTAATCCCCTCACTTCGCTCAACACAACCTCTCCTTTTTCCACTCTCGGATTACCACCTTTCACTCCCTTACTCCTCTCAATCTTTTGTCTCTCATAATAACTTGAATTGGAGTAGGTAGGAACTTCTTTTTGCGGCCCGGGCAGAATGTACGTCTCGAGGCAATTTCCCCATCGGTCTCTTACAATATTAGGCCAATTTTTCACGTTAGGAACTTGATGTCGTGCAAACCAATCGTCACCCAAGCTCATATGACCGTAGGTTAAGGAGAAAACATCGCACCACACCTCCTCATGGTAATCAAATTGGGAGAAGACAACTTTTACCCTCTCGGTAACCTTGAACTCGCCCAAGTAGTATGGAACAAGTAAAGGTTCTCGCAATAACCCCAAGTGATCAACCATGGACGGAAAAATGTAGTTTCCATAGTACCTATCATTCAACACCATAAGGCAGCCCGGTATCCCACAAATAGTCACCTTTCCGGAGTGTACACTCCTTCTTGGATCTACATTGTAAGGCATACGAGTACCCCTTAGTTTTGGAGATGCATATCCTCTTCTTCTCATTGGACAACCTCCACTAGAGCTAGTATAACCATTCACACTATATCGACTTTGATAAGAAGTACTACAAGGTGGAGAATATGGATCTTCATACTCCTCACGTGTACCCTCATCATAGTTCTCATAGGCTTTGCAAACAAAAGGGTTATACCTAACACCAAATCTAGGTTCGGAGTAAGAAGTGTAAGACTCCTCACATGCCCCAACATCATCATAAGATCCATCACGAGGTCCTACGTCATCTCCAAAGTTACTATAAGCACTAGGCACTTCATTCACCTCATTTTCTCCCTTAAAACAGTAACTTTCAAATCTGCCCAAGTCTCGATCATGGCTATTTTCATAGCCTCCGCAATCTCCCTCAACTTCGTAGCCATAAAACCCTTCACTACAATCATAGTCTCCCATGTTGTAGTCACAATAATCCCCGGCTATCGAAGACATGTTCCCCTTATATCACCCTTTAAACCTACAAAATGAACAAACAAGATTAGTAGTAAAGCTCCTCACCAACACTCGTATACACTCACCTTTGTGATTCTCACAATTGGAGCGGCGAATATTGAAAGTTGCTTATACTCCGGTAGTCAATAGGATGTCAATTCTACTTGGCGGCCGGAATAGATTCTTGTTTGATCGACTCAAGACACAAAAATAAAATTCACTTACGAACTTGAGACAAAGAAGTTACTACGAGTTAAAAATGAGAAAAGCACACAAACAACGAAGACACGAAGAAACGGATTCAATAATTAATCTACAACTAAGTAGGTGATTACTAGTTGTTAATTAATTCTAGAATCAAGACATGAAACTAATGAAACAATAAGATGAAACTAAGAATCAAAAATTTTTGAGCTCGGAAATATTGCGTGAACAGTATCCGTGATGACATGGCAGTCACGTATTGGTTTCGGCCCCACACAACTTTTGTTGTCCAATTTCAAGTCTTGGTCAATTTTTCAATTTGGACTTTGGTGGAATTTGTTTAAGGAGGGAAATTCAAACAAGTCTTGGAGCCCTTTTCAATTTCAAGTTTTCAAGACTTGACTTTATTGTACTTCTCCTTAAAACATGGATCCGTAAATCATGGAAAAGTGTTGGAAAGTGGTTGAGACTTGATTGATAGGTCTTTGTTGGTTGTAGTGTCTTCCAAGACTAACAAATAATACACCTTTTTCCTTCAACTTTTTGGATTTAGCATTCACTTTATCTTCAACAATATATGAAGGTGGTGATGAACATCAAGAACAACAACAACAACAACAAGAACTACAACAATAATCTTCAAGAACACCAACAATTTTTCACACGGCCAACTCCAATCCACAATAACAATATCTCCAACACTTGGCCAAGACAACTACAACTTCAACAAAAGGGTTTTCAATCCACCAATTAACAACAATATCACGTGGCCAAGCTTATAACAACAACAAGATGAAAACCACAAGGCCAAAACAGTTCACCACAACAAGGTCAACAATCTCACGGCTAAGACCACAAGGATAGCAACATCAATCGACTAAGTCCCCTTTGTGTTGTGTTTTCGATTTTACAAATGGTGAAAGGTGTGATGAACAACAAGAATACAACAACAACCTTTCAAGATCTACAACACCACCACAACACAAGGCCTTCAACTCGGTCAAGGCTAGAACAACAACAACATCCAATCGGCCACACTTGTTCACAACAATAATATTAACAATTCAAGCTCAAGTTTGGATCGACTCAAAGTGTTAGTGAGGAACAAATCTAACACTACAAACACACAAGACAAGTAAAATACTCCTAGACCTAGACTCAAGAACAAATCTCGGCCAAGAACACCACAAGAACACAATTTCGGCCAAGACAACAACAATGGACAGATTGCAATTTTCTGAAATTTTCAGATTTCAACTTTTTTTTTTTTTGTAGTTTTCAAGTCTCAAGCCCAAGATTGATCTTGTTAGAACAAAATCAAAGATGGCTTTGATACCAAATGATACGAGAATTCCAAGGAACACAAGAATTGTCTCAAAACAGTCCACACACACTCCAAAAACAGTCCACAATCTTAAGGATTTGAGGACCAAGATGGAGACCACTCTCGGATTCACTACAACAACAACAATACGAGATAACAATGGTGGATTTGACACCCAAAACAGCCACAAAACGTGATGAACAAGATGAACAACAATAACACAAGTTTCGGATTCAACAAAGACCCCAAAACAGTCCACGATTTGCAAGAAAAATAAAGATAGATAGTGAGACATAAACTACAATAAGACCCAAGAACCCAAAGATATATTAAATCTAAAGACCCCTAGAACTTACGATAGCAACACCACACTCTTACGGTGACCACCAAGGGAATGAACTCGCCTCAAGATCTACCGTTTCCAAACAAAGATCAATATTGGCTTTTCCAAGCCCTATGCTAAAGATGACTTTTCCAAGTCCTACCACTAAGTGTGTACACTCTCAAAAGAGAGAAGATATTTCTTTCAATTCTTCATTTTTTCTAAAATCTGAAAACTAATGAAAATAAGACTAAGGGGGCCTTTTTATAGTGTATTACAAAGAAGACAAAAGACCACTTTGCCCTTAATGAGAGGGGCGGCCATGGTGTGTAAATACACCATGTGTAATGTCCAAAATACCCTTAATTAGGGTCCAAAACCGTGAGTCCTCAACCTTAAATTCTCCAAGCAATCTTCCACACGCGAGATTGCTTTAAGTAGCACTCAAAACGGGTCCTCCATGCATGTTCTTGTTTTCCCGAGGTGACCAAGTCTTGAGTCTCTATGTGTTGGCCTCCAACAATGTCATCAAAAGATAAGATGGCCATTTGTCCCGTATCATCAACAATACCAGATGATACGAGAATTCCAAGGAACACAAGAATTGTCTCAAAACAGTCCACACACACTCCAAAAACAGTCCACAATCTTAAGGATTTGAGGACCAAGATGGAGACCACTCTCGGATTCACTACAACAACAACAATACGAGATAACAATGGTGGATTTGACACCCAAAACAGCCACAAAACGTGATGAACAAGATGAACAACAATAACACAAGTTTCGGATTCAACAAAGACCCCAAAACAGCCACAAAACGTGATGAACAAGATGAACAACAATAACACAAGTTTCGGATTCAACAAAGACCCCAAAACAGTCCACGATTTGCAAGAAAAATAAAGATAGATAGTGAGACATAAACTACAATAAGACCCAAGAACCCAAAGATATATTAAATCTAAAGACCCCTAGAACTTACGATAGCAACACCACACTCTTACGGTGACCACCAAGGGAATGAACTCGCCTCAAGATCTACCGTTTCCAAACAAAGATCAATATTGGCTTTTCCAAGCCCTATGCTAAAGATGACTTTTCCAAGTCCTACCACTAAGTGTGTACACTCTCAAAAGAGAGAAGATATTTCTTTCAATTCTTCATTTTTCTAAAATCTGAAAACTAATGAAAATAAGACTAAGGGGGCCTTTTTATAGTGTATTACAAAGAAGACAAAAGACCACTTTGCCCTTAATGAGAGGGGCGGCCATGGTGTGTAAATACACCATGTGTAATGTCCAAAATACCCTTAATTAGGGTCCAAAACCGTGAGTCCTCAACCTTAAATTCTCCAAGCAATCTTCCACACGCGAGATTGCTTTAAGTAGCACTCAAAACGGGTCCTCCATGCATGTTCTTGTTTTCCCGAGGTGACCAAGTCTTGAGTCTCTATGTGTTGGCCTCCAACAATGTCATCAAAAGATAAGATGGCCATTTGTCCCGTATCAGACGCCAAGTACCTCCACTAAATCCGAACCCTCCATTCCAAGCTCCATTAACCCAAAGACCGCAAATTCCAAATCCTCCGAATCAAAACGGCCAAGGCCGACCAGCCCACTTTGAAGGATACGGTAGAGAGGAGTATGAAGGAGATGGAGCCTTTGATGATGCTTATATGAGGGAGGAGGAGTTAAGAGGGGGTCGAGGAGAACCTAGGAGATACCGGGGGTATGGAGATAGGGGAAACCGACACCAAGAGAGAGACGTAGGCATCAACACCATCAAGTTGAGCCTACCCATCTTTAAGGGTGAAAGTGACCCCGAGACCTACTTAACTTGGGAATCGGCTTGTGACAAAGTTTTCCAAGTTAATGACATCTCGGAAGAAAAGAAGAGTTGCTACGCTATAGCTCACCTCTAGGGCTATGCTAACACTTGGTGGGAGTATGTTAAACGATTTGGTAATGAATTAGTTGATGGGCAGCCACCACCTTGGTATCGGTTGAGGTATTTGATGAGACAACGATACCTTCCCGAGAGATATCGTCATGAGTTGCTTGCTAGATTATATGGCTTGCGGCAAGGAGGCAAGAGTGTGATGGCCTATTTTGACGAGTTCCAACAACTCATGTTGAAACTTGATCATCGTGGGGAGCAAATCAGTCACGACATCATCCGGTTCAAGTGTGGGTTGAACAAAGAGATCTCCACTCATTTGACCCTTCACCGGTTTGAAACCATTGACGGTATATTCCAAGCAGCCCTTGAGATTGAAAGGGAACTTAAGGAGAGATCATCCTTCAAGGCAAGGGTACAAACCCCCTCGGGTTGGCCCAAAAACAAGGACCAACCCGCCCCTACGAAGCTGCCCGAGTCCAAAACAGTCCCTAAATTCCCTCCGAAACCGGAGGCTCACAAATATCCCAACCCAAAGGGGTTCCAATGCTTCAAGTGCCAAGGTTGGGGGCATAAGGCCAATGAATGTCCGAACTGGCGCAATGTGATCCTACGAGAAGGGAAAGTGTACTACCTTGGTGAGGAGGTGGTTTCCGAAAGGGGGGAGGATGAGGCCGAGCCTCAAGATGGAGAGGGAGCTGAAAATGGGCCGAATGATGATGAAGTAGATGGTAGTGAAGATGTCTATCCACAAGAAGGGGAGTGTGTGGTTCCAAACTTTGTGGTTAGATGTGTCATGATTAGTAAGGCGATAGATGACCCGAGTCAAAGGGAAAATCTATTCCATACTAAGTGTCTTGTAAAGAGGAGTGTGTGCACCTTGGTGATTGATAGTGGTAGTTGTACAAATGTTGCGAGCCATGCTATGGTAAATTTCTTGAAGCTACCAACTACACTACACACTAGTCCTTACAAGCTACAATGGTTGAACGGTTGTGGTGAATTAAAGGTCACAAGGCAATGTGTGATTCGGTTTAAGGTGGGAAACTACCACGATGAAGTGCTTTGTGACGTGATCCCAATGCAAGCATGTCACTTGTTGTTAGGTAGACCATGGCAATATGATAGGTCTACTAAACACGATGGGAGGTCCAACCGGTATACGCTTGAGAAGGATGGCCGAAAGGTCACACTTCATCCTCTTTCACCCTCCCAAGTAAATGAGTGGCATCAAAAGATGAGAGAGTTGAAGGGAAAGGGGAAGGAATCCGGAAAGGGAGAAAAGGGGAGGGATGCCGTAGGTGAGGAAGTAGGGACATCCGAGGCTGTCCCAACGACAAGGGAGATGGAAAACGTAGTGATGTTGGCTAGGAGGAAAGAACTCTTCGTGGACCATGATGAAAACAAGCCGATGTTACTTTTGGCCCATTGTTTTAATACTAACCCCACTAATTCTTTCATTTACCCTTTGATTTCTTGTGTGTTGCAGGAGTATGAAGATGTATTTCCTCAAGAACTTCCGCAAGGATTGCCCCCACTTCGGGGAATTGAGCACCAAATTGATTTGGTGCCGGGTTCACAACTTCCAAACAAACCGGCCTATAGGAGCAATCCCATGGACACTAAGGAGCTTGAAGGACAAGTTGAGGAGCTTCTCAACAAGGGATACATCAAGGAAAGCATGAGTCCGTGTGCTGTTCCGGTGCTTTTGGTACCGAAGAAGGACGGAACTTGGCGCATGTGCGTCGATTGTAGAGCCATCAACAAAATCACTATAAGGTATCGTCATCCAATCCCTAGACTAGATGATATGTTAGATGAGCTCCACGGATCTTGTTTGTTTTCTAAAGTGGACCTTAGGAGTGGCTATCACCAAATTTGCATGCAACCCAGTGATGAGTAGAAGACCACATTCAAGACCAAATTCGGTCTATACGAGTGGCTGGTCATGCCCTTCGGCCTTACCAATGCTCCTAGCACCTTTATGAGGCTAATGAATCATGTAATGAAGCCTTATATTGGAAAGTTTGTGGTGGTTTACTTTGATGATGTGTTGGTGTATAGTAAATCTATTGATGATCATGTAATGCATTTGAGATGTGTGTTTGATGTGCTCCGAAAGGAGAAGCTGTATGCCAACATGGAGAAGTGTTCTTTTGGTGTTGATAAGGTTATATTCTTGGGTTTTGTCGTGAGCTCAAGGGGTGTGGAAGTGGACGATTCCAAGATAGACTCTATTCGAAGTTGGCCGACCCCTAAAACTATTGGAGAAATCCGAAGTTTCCACGGGTTGGCAAGCTTTTATAGGAGGTTTGTCAAAGGATTTAGTTCCATAGAAGCCCCCTTGACCGAGGTAATTAGAAAGGACGGACCCTTTAAATGGGGTGATGAGCAGGCTAGGGCTTTTGAGGCCTTGAAAGCTACGCTCGTCTCGGCGCCTTTATTGCAATTGCCCGATTTTGATAAGATGTTTGAAGTAGAGTGTGATGCTAGTAAGGTTGGCATCGGGGCTGTTTTGATGCAAGAAGGTAAGCCCGTTGCTTATTTCAGTGAAAAGCTCAAAGGGGCAACTCTTAATTACTCAACTTATGATTTGGAGTTGTACGCCCTTGTTAGAGCTTTGGGAAATTGGCAACATTATTTGTGGCCTAAGGAGTTTGTGATACGAACGGATCCTGAGTCGTTGAAACACCTTAAGAGCCAAGACAAGTTGAATAGGCGTCATGCTAAGTGGATTGAGTTCATCGAGACTTTCCCTTATGTAATTCATTACAAAAGGGGAAAGGAAAATGTTGTTGTCGATGCCTTGTCTAGGAAGCATGTGCTTGTTGCTACCTTGTCTTCGAAATTGATGGGTTTTGAGAGCTTGCGGTTGTTGTATCCCGAGGATCCTACCTTTGCTCCTATTTTTAGGGAATGCGAAGAGTGGGGAAGGGACCGTTGGCTTAAGGAGAATAACCATTCCTCCTACTCTCGGTTCGATGGGTATTTGTTCAAAGGGAGGAGGTTGTGTTTTCCTTCTAGTTCTTGGAGGGAATTATTTGTGAGGGAGGCCCATGACGGAGGCCTCATGGGGCACTTTGGGGTAGACAAGACCCTCGGAATCTTAGAGGAGAACTTCTATTGGCCCAAAATGCGCAAAGACGTCACTAAAATTTGTAGTCAATGCGTGGCCTGCCGGAGTGCGAAATCTCGTCTCCTACCTCAAGGATTATACACCCCACTCCCTACTCCCCTTAGAACTTGGTTGGACATTTCGATGGATTTTGTTTTGGGGCTGCCAAGGACTAGAAAGGGCCGAGATAGCATTTTTGTTATTGTTGATAGATTCTCTAAAATGGCTCATTTTATTCCATGTGCTAAAACCGAGGATGCTCGTAGTGTAGCTTCATTATTTGTTGAACATGTTGTAAAGCTTCACGGGGTACCGAGGACTATTGTGAGCGATAGGGACTCCAAGTTCCTAAGTCTCTTTTGGAAGTCCATGTGGGGTAGGCTTGGAACGAAGTTACTTTTCTCCACGTCTTGCCACCCACAAACCGATGGCCAAACGGAGGTAGTAAATAGAACCTTAGGGTCTATGCTACGTTCTATGGTTAAAGGTAAACTGACTTCATGGGAAGATCACCTACCCTTGGTGGAATTTGCATACAACCGGGTAATACATTCGAGCACGGGAATGACTCCCTTTGAATGTGTTTACGGCCTGAATCCCCTTACCCCTTTAGATCTCACTCCTTTGTCTAGTGATCTCATGACCAGCTTAGATGGAAATAAAAGAGCCGAGGCAATGAAGAAAATGCATGAGACGGTGCGGATCAAGCTTGAAAAGAAGAACCAAGAGGTTGCAAAAAGGGTAAACAAAGGGAGAAGAAGGCTTGTGCTTGAACCCGGAGATTGGGTGTGGGTGCATCTTCGAAAGGATCGGTTTCCAGCTCAAAGGAAGTCCAAATTGCTGCCAAGGGGTGATGGTCCTTTCCAAGTAATTGAGAGAATCAATGACAACGCCTACAAGATTGACCTTCCACCGGAATATCAAGTGCACAACACTTTCAACGTTGGTGATCTCTCCCTCGTGGATGCGGTTGAAGATGACCAAATGCTGAATTTGAGGTCAAATTCCTCTCAAGATGGAGAGGATGATACGGGTGGGGCAGCCTCCACAGGTACACGGCCTTTCACACGAAGCCAAGCTCGGGAATTACAAAAACTCCAAGCTTTGTTCATGCAAATGGCCGTGTGTGAGTTGGTGATTGAACCAACCAAGGACCTAAACATTTTTATGTGTGAAGAGAGGTCTTAATGTGTAATAAACTACTCTTCAAGGTTGGCACAAGAAGCAAGGGCGGATGGGTCATTTTACCCCTTTTGTTTGTAGTATAAATAGAACATGTTAGAGAGTTATTGCCTAGTTTTTGAATGCTGATTTTTGTAACCTAAAAACACTAAACATTTCTCTCTCTCTCCACTCTTAGAAGCCGCCCCTATTATCTCACAAGTAGAGGGATACTTGTTGTCTCTTTGGCTAGAAACAAGGGTTTTGAGGTCGTTGATACCTCTTGGTCCTCGTAAGAACTTGGTGTTTATATTCATTAAACTTAGGGTCCTCTCATGATGTTAGGGTTCTTAGTTTCTTGAATGTTATATGTCAAGTTATCTATCTTTCTTTATCTTGTTGTTGTTGTTGATTTTGTTATCTTAAAGTCTAGTGAAGCCGTGTGGGGCTCTTTTCGATTCACCAGCATTGTTATCTATCTTGTTGTTCTTGTGTTGTTGGACTGAAAAAAAAAACGAAACTTAAACTTGTTGTTCTTGTGCTGTTGGACTGAAATCCGAGCCTACTTGAAGCTCTTGGTGTTGTTGGTTTGATTTCGTATCACCTCTAGCCCCACTAAATGCCACAAATCATACCACTACTTTCCCTCCAAACCAAGAAGCGAATAGGCCTCGCCATTCTCAAATTCCTCCAGTCCCACAAGAAGGATTTGGCCGTCCATTACCCCCACAAAATCTGAACCTACCTTACCAAACTCCACCAAATCAAAGACCACCTCCTCCACAAATCCCAATTCCTCCAAATCAGATTCCAAATCACCAAAACCAACCAGCTCACTTTGAGAACATGGTAGAGAGGAGGAATATGATGGATGTGGACCCTTTGATGATTCTTACATGAGGGAGGCGGAGCTGAGAGGGGGTCGTGTTTATCCAAGAAGGTACCGAGGGTATGGAGAAAGGGGAAACCGACACCAAGAAAGACACGTAGGCCTCAATACCATCAAATTGAGCTTACTTATATTTAAGGGTGAAAGTGACCCCGAGGCCTACTTAGCATAGGAATCATCTTGTGACAATGTTTTCCAAGTTAATGATATCTCGGAAGAAAAGAAAAGTTTTTATGCCATAGCTCATTTTGAGGGTTATGCCAACACTTGGTGAGTACGTCAAGCATTTTGGTGATGAATTAGTTGATGGGAATCCACCACCTTGGTTTCGGTTAAGATACTTAATGAGGTAACACTACCTTCCTGAGAGCTATCGCCATGAATTGCTTGCTAGATTGTACAACTTGCGTCAAGGAAATAAAAGTGTGATGGCATATTATGATAAAACTTGATCATCGTGGGGAAAAAATCAGTCATGACATTATCCGATTCAAGTGTGGGTTGAACAAAGAGATCTCCCCTCATTTAACTTCACAAGTTTGATACCGTTGAAGGTATTTTCCAAGTGGCTCTTGAGATTGAAAGGTAACATAAAGAGAGGTCATCGTTCAAGGCAAGGGAACAATCCACCTCGGGTTGTCCTAGAAGCAAGGATATGGTTCAATTCTCTTTGGTTTGGCCCAAAAACAAGGACCAACCCGCCACTACAAGGCTGCCCGATCCCAAAAAAGTCCACAAAATTCCTCCAAAATAAGAAGTTCACAAGTATCCTAACCCAAAAGGATTCCAATGTTTCAAGTGTCAAGGTTGGGGACATAAATACAATGAATGTCCAAATCGATTGATACGGGACAAATGGCCATCTTATCTTTTGATGACATTTTTGGAGGCCAACACATAGAGACTCAAGACTTGGTCACCTCGAGAAAACAAGAACATGCATGGAGGACCCGTTTTGAGCATAACTTAAAGCAATCTCGCGTGTGGAAGATTGCTTGGAGAATTTAAGGTTGAGGACTCACGGTTTTGGACCTTAATTAAGGGTATTTTGGACATTACACATGGTGTATTTACACACCATGGCCGCCCCTCTCATTAAGGGCAAAGTGGTCTTGTTATCTTCATTTGTAATATATTATAAATAGGCCCCCTTAGTCTTATTTTCATTAGATTTGGAAGGATGAAGAATTGAAAGACATAACTTCTCTCTTTTGAGAGTGTAACACCCTTAGTTGTAGGACTTGGAAAAGTCATCCTTAGCATAGGGCTTGGAAAAGCCAATATTGATCTTTGCTTGGAAACGGTAGATCTTGAGGCGAGTTCATTCCCTTGGTGGTCACCGTAAGAGTGTGGTTTTGATTGTTACATTCATTAGGGGTTAGTGTTGAAATACACTTGGTTCTTAATCTTGTAATAATCTTGGTCTCACTATCTATCTTTATTTTTCTTGCAAATCGTGTATGTGTTGTGTAGTGGACTGTTTTGGGGTCTTCGTTGAATCCGAAACTTGTATTATTGTTGTTCATCTTGTTCATCACGTTTGTAACTGTTTTGGTGTTAAAATATACTCTTGTATCTTGTATTCTTGTTGTTGGTAGCGAATCCGAGTGAGGTCTCCATCTTGGTCCTCGAATCCTTAAGATTAGTGGACTGATTTGGTGTTCGTTTCGTGCTTCCCTTGTCAATCCCGTATCATCGATGCAACGTGATCCTACGGGAAGGGAGATTGTATTACCTTGGTGAGGAGGTATGTCTTGAAAAAGAGGAGGATGAGGACGAGCCTCAAGATGGAGAAGAAACTGAAAATAGGCCACTTGATGATGATGATGATGATGGTGAAGTTATTTACCCACAAGAAGAGGAGTGTGAGGTTCCAAACTTTGTAGTTAGACGCGCTATGATTAGTAAGGAAATAAACGACCCTAGCCAAAGGGAAAATCTATTCCATACTAAATGCCTTGTAAAGGGGAATGTGTGCACTTTGGTGATTGATAGTGGTAGTTGTGCGAATGTCGTTATGGTGAACTTTCTGAAATTACCAACTACACTTTATACTAGCCCTTACAAGTTGCAATGGTTGAACGAATGCGGCGAATTGAAGGTCATGAGGCAATGTGTGATACGGCTTAAGGTAGGAAACTACCAAGACGAAGTGCTTTGTCATGTGATACCAATGCAAGCATGTCATTTGTTGTTAGGTAGACCTTGGAAATATGATAGGTCTACCAAACATGATGGGAGGTCCAACCGATATTCACTTGAGAAGGATGGTCGAAAGGTTACTCTTTATCCTCTTTTACCATTATAAGTTGATACACTACTAACTTGGAGCATATCAAATCTGCCACAAAATCAGTCCAAACACTACAATTCCGAGAGCTTGAAGATAACAACTCCAATATGTGAAGACAACAACAATCACAAAATTTTGAAGGAATATCAACACCAAAACAGTAGCTACACAAGGAGAACAAGAAGATAACAATAACATTAAACAATGGTTCAACAACACAAGATGATAGATTACAAAGAGTACAATGTTAACAACAAGAACAACAAATGGCAGTAAAAGAGAACAATGTTAACAACAAGAACAACAAATGGCAGTAACTATAGTGAATCAAAAATCAGCCCCACACGGCTTCACTAAGTTACTGCAAAGTTTCAAGAGTACAAAATGAAAGATAGTAACTTGACACAAAGATATCTTAGAATCTATGAACCCTAACTTGAATAAAGGACCCTAAGACTAAAAGATTTCAGTACCAAGTTCTTACTTAGACCAAGAGGAACTCATGAACCTCAAGATCTCATGTTTCTAGCCAAGAAACAACACAAGTGTAACTACACTTGTTGGACAGATTTCAGGTTCTACTCTCAAGAACAAGAGAGAGAAATATTCAATGTTACAAGACTTGTTGTTGTGAAATATGAACAATGAACTAAGTGCTGAAAATAACCCTAATAGCATCTATTTATATTACACACATAATGAAGGACAAATGACCTTCCTACCCTTCAGTCATGGGGTGCCCTTAGAGTGTAATTTATTACACTTCAAGGCTCATTTTCACACTTAAAAACGTTGAAGCTCTTTGGCGGATCAAGTACCAACTCACACGCAGCCATTTGCATGAACATGGCTTGTAGTTTTTGTAACTCCCGAGCTTGGCTTCGTGTGAATGGTCGAGAACGTATTGGACAGCTTTGTAGACCCGTATCATCCTCTCCATCTTGAGAGGAATTTGACCTCAAATTCAGCATTTGGTCATCCTCAACCGCATCCACTAGAGAAAGATCACACACGTTGAAAGTGTTGTACACTTGGTATTCCGGGGGAAGGTCAATCTTGTAGGCATTATCATTGATCCGTTCAAGTACTTGGAATGGACCATCGCCTCTTGGCATCAATTTGGACTTTCTTTGAGATGGAAACCTATCCTTTCTAAGGTGAACCCACACCCAATCTCCTGGTTCAAGAATGAGTTTCTTTCTCCCCTTGTTGACTCTCCTTGCAATGTCTTGATTTTTCTTCTCAAGTCGAAGCCGCACCTTCTCATGTAACTTTTTCATCAAATCTTCCTGCTTGCTTCCATCTAAAGCTAATCATAACATCACTAGGCAAAGGAGTTAAATCCAAAGGGGTAAGGGGGTTGAGGCCATATATGCACTCAAAGGGAATCATTCCCGTACTTGAGTGTATGACACGGTTATATGCAAAATCAATCAATGGTAGGTGTTCCTCCCAATAAGTCATTTTTCCTTTTACCATGGAACGTAGCATAGCACCCAAAGTCCTATTTACTACTTCCGTTTGACCATCAGCTTGTGGGTGGCAAGATGTAGAGAATTACAACTTGGTTCCAAGCCTACCCCACATGGATTTCCAAAAGTGACATAGGAACTTAGAGTCCCTATCACTCACAATGGTCCTCGGAACACCATGCAACTTGACAACATTATCAACAAACAAAGAGGCCACACTAGGTGCATCATCACATTTAAAACATGGAATAAAGTGTGCCATCTTAGAAAACCGATCGACCACAACAAAGATATTTTCCCGACCTTGTCTAGTCCTAGGCAACCCTAACCCGAAATCCATAGATATGTCAAGCCAAGGGCGTAAAGGAGTGGGCAGCGGGGTGTACAACCCATGAGGTAGGAGCCGCGATTTGGCTCCTTTGCAATCTATGCATTGGCCACATCTTGGCCACATCCTTGTGCATTTTTGGCCAATAGAATTGCTCCTCCAATATTCCAAGGGTCTTTTCGATCCCAAAGTGACCCATTAGACCGCCATTGTGTGCTTTCCTCACAAATAACTCTCTCCAAGAATTGGAGGGTACACACCATCGTCTACCTTTAAACAAGTATCCATCAAACTTGGCATAGGGATTTGAACCCCTAGACGAATCCCACTTGTCCGTACCCATTTCTTCGCATTCCCTAAAGATAGGAGCAAAGTGAGGGTCCTCGGGATACAATTCTCTCAAACTCTCAAAACCCATTAATTTTGAAGATAATGTTGACACAAGAACATGTTTTCTAGACAAAGCATCAGCTACTACGTTGTCCTTACCCATTTTGTATTGAATAACATAAGGAAAGGTTTCAAGAAACTCAATCCATTTTGCATGCCGCTTGTTAAGCTTGTCTTGTGCCCGAAGATGCTTCAAGGATTCATGGTCCGTTCGGATCACGAACTCCTTGGGCCACAAATAGTGCTGCCAAGTGGCCAAAGCTCAAATCAAGGCATACAACTCTAGATCGTACGTGGAGTAGTTTAGAGTTGCTCCTTTGAGATTTTCACTAAAATAAGCAATGGGTTTTAAATCTTGCATCAAAACAGACCCTATGCCCACTTTACTAGCATCACACTCAACTTTGAATGTCTTATTAAAGTTGGGCAATTGTAATAAAGGCGCGGAAATGAGCATAGCTTTCAAGGTTTCAAAAGCCTTAGCTTGCTCTTCACCCCACTTGAAGGGTTGGTCTTTTCGAATGACCGCGGTCAAAGGAGCGGCTATGGTGCTGAATCCTTTGACAAACCTTCTATAAAAACTAGCTAACCCATGGAAGCTTCTTACTTCGCTAATGGTTTGCGGGGTTGGCCAATTTTTGATAGCATCTATATTGGATTCATCCACTTCGACCCCTCTTGAATTAACAACAAAACCCAAGAAAACAACTTCATTAACACCAAAAGAGCACTTCTCCAGATTTGCATACAACCTTTCCTTTCTAAGGACATCAAACACACATTGTAAATGCATCACATGCTCATCCTTGAATTTATATCACACTTTTTGGTTGTCTAAAGTTGTAAGAAAAGATGAAGAACTTGATGAACACCACAACAACCTTCAAGAACTCAACAACAACTTCTTCAAAAACACAACAAAACACCACCAATTGTCAACAACAAGTAACACCAAACAGCCAGCCATAAGGCACCACAACTATGGTCAATATTATAAGCTCAATCTTTAGATCTTGACACCTTTAGTGTTGGTGAGAAATAAACCAACACTAGAAACACTCTAGACAAGCAAAATACTACAATATCTAGCCAAAAAGAAACAAGAAAATCTCGGCCCATACAACAACACATCACAATTTTTGGCCAAGAACACAAAGGTAGCAGATTTGACTATTTCTGGAATTTTCAGATTTCAGTTTTTTTTTCTTTTTTTTGTAGTTTTCAAGTATCAAGCCCAAGATTGATCTTGTTAGAACAAAATCAAAGATGGCTTTGATACCAAATGGTGTACTACTAACTTGGAGCGTATCAAATCTGCCACAAAATCAGTCCAAACACACTACAATTCCGAGAGCTTGAAGATAAAAACTCCAATATGTGAAGACAACAACAATCACAAAATTTTGAAGGAATACCAACAACAAAACAGTAGCTACACAAGGAGAACAAGAAGATAACAATAAAATTAAACAATGGTTCAACAACACAAGATGTTAGATTACAAAGAGTACAATGTTAACAACAAGAACAACAAATGGCAGTAACTATAGTGAATCGAAAATCAGCCCCACACGGCTTCACTAAGTTACTGCAAAGTTTCAAGAGTACAAAATGAAAGATAGTAACTTGACACAAAGATATCTTAGAATCTATGAACCCTAACTTGAAGAAAGGATCCTAAGATCAAAAGATTTCAGTACCAAGTTCTTACTTAGACCAAGAGGAACTCATGAACCTCAAGATCTCAAGTTTCTAGCCAAGAAACAACACAAGTGTAACTACACTTGTTGGATAGATTTCAGGTTCTACTCTCAAGAACAAGAGAGAGAGAAATATTCAATGTTACCAGACTTGTTGTTGTGAAATATGAAGAATGAACTAAGTGTTGAAAATAACCCTAATAGCATCTATTTATATTACACACAAAATGAATGACAAATGACCTTCCTACCCTTCAGTCATGGGGTGCCCTTAGAGTTCAAGACTTATTTTCACACTTAAAAACATTGAAGCTCTTTGGCGGATCAAGTACCAACTCATACGCAGCCAAATATTTGCATGAACATGGCTAGTAGTTTTTGTAACTCCCGAGCTTGGCTTGTGTGAATGGTCGAGAACGTATTGGACAGCTTTGTACACCCGTATCACAAGTGAACAAATTACATCAAAAGATGAGGGAGTTGAAGGAGAAGGGAAAGAAACCCAAAAATGGTAAAAAGGAGGGGAAAACCGTGAGTGGGGTAGTAGGGTCTTCTGGGACTACCTCAACGTCAAATGGGCAAGAAAACATGGTAATGTTGGCTAGAAAGAAGGAACTCTTCTTGGATTATGATGTGGACACACCTATGCTCCTTTTGGCTCATATTTTTAACACTAACCCCACTAATTCTTCCATTTCTCCTTTGATTTCTTGTGTGTTGAAGGATTATGAAGATGTATTTTCCAAAGAAATTCTGCAAGGATTGCCCCTGCTTCGAGGAATTGAGCATCAAATTGACTTTGTGTCGGGCTCATAATTGCCAAACAAGCCGGCTTACAGAAGCAACCCTACGGACACCAAAGAATTGCAACGTTAGGTTGAGGAACTCCTCAACAAAGGGTATATCAAAGAGAGCAAGAGTCCATGTGCGGTTCCTATATTACTAGTGCCTAAGAAAGACGGAACATGGCATATATGTGTGGACTGTCGAGCCATCAATAAGATTACAGTAAAATATCATCACCCTATCCCTAGGTTAGATGATATGCTTGATGAATTGAATGGTTCGTGTTTATTTTCCAAGATTGATTTAAGGAGTGGCTATCACCAAATAAGAATGCAACCCGGCGATGAATGGAAAACCGCCTTCAAGACCAAATTTGGTCTCTATGAATGGATGGTTATGCCATTCGGCCTAACAAATGCTCCAAGTACTTTCATGAGGCTAATGAATCATGTGATGAATTATTGGAAAGTTTGTTGTTGTATACTTTGATGATGTCTTGATCTACAGTAAGTCAATAGATGAGCATGTAAAGTTGTAACATCCCGTATCTTGCTTGTACTTATTCTAATTATATGGAACCTCGTATGGTCATATGGTATAAGTAACGGATGAGATTTGTTATACAATTATTAATGGTGTAGATGGAATTATAGAGGCTGCCCGTATAGTTTAATGTGATGAGACTAAGTTAACGTTAAGATAACTATTTAAACTTGGAATCATAAGCTAGTATTTGAATCTAAAGTTTAAAGTGACCAAGTGTGTATAAGTTGAAGGTTAGATTAAAGGGATTAGGAGCTGAAAATGGAGCAAAATATTGAGGTGCTTGCTTGACTTATTTAAGCTAGTAGGTGAGTCACCTACTTAAGTTGTTTGAACCAAATTAATGCACCCATGGCTATGGATCAGATTTGGGTCTGTGCTAATATACTCATTTGGGCCAAATTGAACAAAAGAGAAAGAAAATGGATAAGTGGCACAACACACCAATCTGCCAAGGCCCAAATATAATTGAGCCCAACAAGAAATTAAGCAAGTAGGTGCATCACCTACTTTGAAGTTTCAGCAGCTTGAACCCTTAAGTAGGTGCATCACCTACTTGGACCAATTCGACCAATTTTATGGTCCAAAATGCAGCTAAGGAGGTGGACAAGATAGGGCCTTTAAAAGGCCAAGTTGCTGGTCATTTTACTTCACTTTTAAGTCACAAAAAAGGAGTATATTTCAGAAAATCTCTCTACTCTCTCAAAAACAACAAGAGCAGCAGTCCTATTTTTCCTTCTAGGGTTCTTGAAGAAACCCTCCCCTTTGCAGCCCAAGGTAAGTGAAAAACACTTAAGGTTTTGTTTAATTATCTCATGGGAGATTAGGGAAACAAGTTATAAGTGTTTGACTATAAGTATATGGCTGATTATAGAACAAGCTGTTTGTTCACGTTTCCTTGTTATTGAGGAACTTTTTTCTTCTTCTTTGGTTTAAGTATGAAGGAAAGTTCAAGCTCTTGAAGAGTTCAATTAAAAGAATAAGTTGCTGAATTGAGGTAAGGTGAATGCCCCATTTTATTTTTCTTATATATGAAATTGAGAGGGGATAATGGATGTCTTGTTATTGAGAACTCAAGAGATGATGAGTTCAATAATTGATTGCTACAATAAAAGGGGTTATGTTATGGGCTTCCAGGTTGAAGTTGGATAAAGGTGTGATGAGTTTGTAATGAATTATAGAAGAAAGATGTGGTGATACACCACCGAACTAATGTTTGCTGCCCAATCTATTTTGCGTATTGTTTGGAATGTGTAATGAAATCGAGGTGGTTTTGGTGAACCTTATAAGAACCTATATGGTATGTGGGTGTAATTGTAGGAAAAAAAGGGTTAAAATAACACCCTTGTCTGATAGATTAATAGTTGCTGCCCGGTTACTGTTTTGGGTGAAATTAAGTATCTCAAATGTGTTGATTGGTTACTAATACTAGTTTACCATATAGTCTATTGTAGATAAGTAATCTAAAAGGCGGGAAGTCAAGTCGGGTTAGTTTCGGAGTCAAATAACAAGGTATGTAAAGCATACTCTATTTCACACTCTTTGGCATGAAATCGTACAATTGTTCCATCAAGAAAGTTTCTGAGGTTATTGATACAAAATCAAACCAACAACACCAAGAGCTTCAAGTAGGCTCGGATTTCAGTCCAACAACACAAGAACAACAAGTTTACGTTTCGGTTTTTCAGTCCAACAACACAAGAACAACAAGATAGATAACAATGCTGGTGAATCGAAAAGAGCCCCACACGGCTTCACTAGACTTTAAGATAACAAAATCAACAACAACAACAAGATAAAGAAAGATAGATAACTTGACATATAACATTCAAGAAACTAAGAACCCTAACATCAAGAGAGGACCCTAAGTCTAATGAATATAAACACCAAGTTCTTACGAGGACCAAGAGGCACTCAACGACCTCAAAACCCTTGTTTCTAGCCAAAGAGACAACACAAGTATCCCTCTACTTGTGAGATAATAGGGGCGGCTTCTAAGAGTAGAGAGAGAGAGAAATGTTTAGTGTTTTTAGGTTACAAAAATCAGCATTCAAAAACCAAGCAATAACTCTCTAACATGTTCTATTTATACTACAAACAAAAGGGGTAAAATGACCCATCTGCCCTTGCTTCTTGTGCCAACCTTGAAGAGTAGTTTATTACACATTAAGACCTCTCTTCACACATAAAAACGTTTAGGTCCTTGGTTGGTTCAATCACCAACTCACACACGGCCATTTGCATGAACAAAGCTTGGAGTTTTTGTAATTCCCGAGCTTGGCTTCGTGTGAAAGGCCGTGTACCTGTGGAGGCTGCCCCAACCGTATCATCCTCTCCATCTTGAGAGGAATTTGACCTCAAATTCAGCATTTGGTCATCTTCAACCGCATCCACGAGGGAGAGATCACCAACGTTGAAAGTGTTGTGCACTTGATATTCCGGTGGAAGGTCAATCTTGTAGGCGTTGTCATTGATTCTCTCAAGTACTTGGAAAGGACCATCACCCCTTGGCAGCAATTTGGACTTCCTTTGAGCTGGAAACCGATCCTTTCGAAGATGCACCCACACCCAATCTCCGGGTTCAAGCACAAGCCTTCTTCTCCCTTTGTTTACCCTTTTTGCAACCTCTTGGTTCTTCTTTTCAAGCTTGATCCGCACCGTCTCATGCATTTTCTTCATTGCCTCGGCTCTTTTATTTCCATCTAAGCTGGTCATGAGATCACTAGACAAAGGAGTGAGATCTAAAGGGGTAAGGGGATTCAGGCCGTAAACACGTTCAAAGGGAGTCATTCCCGTGCTCGAATGTATTACCCGGTTGTATGCAAATTCCACCAAGGGTAGGTGATCTTCCCATGAAGTCAGTTTACCTTTAACCATAGAACGTAGCATAGACCCTAAGGTTCTATTTACTACCTCCGTTTGGCCATCGGTTTGTGGGTGGCAAGACGTGGAGAAAAGTAACTTCGTTCCAAGCCTACCCCACATGGACTTCCAAAAGAGACTTAGGAACTTGGAGTCCCTATCTCTCACAATAGTCCTCGGTACCCCGTGAAGCTTTACAACATGTTCAACAAATAATGAAGCTACACTACGAGCATCCTCGGTTTTAGCACATGGAATAAAATGAGCCATTTTAGAGAATCTATCAACAATAACAAAAATGCTATCTCGGCCCTTTCTAGTCCTTGGCAGCCCCAAAACAAAATCCATCGAAATGTCCAACCAAGGTCTAAGGGGAGTAGGGAGTGGGGAGTATAATCCTTGAGGTAGGAGACGAGATTTCGCACTCCGGCAGGCCACGCATTGACTACAAATTTTAGTGACGTCTTTGCGCATTTTGGGCCAATAGAAGTTCTCCTCTAAGATTCCGAGGGTCTTGTCTACCCCAAAGTGCCCCATGAGGCCTCCGTCATGGGCCTCCCTCACAAATAATTCCCTCCAAGAACTAGAAGGAACACACAACCTCCTCCCTTTGAACAAATACCCATCGAACCGAGAGTAGGAGGAATGGTCATTCTCCTTAAGCCAACGGTCCCTTCCCCACTCTTCGCATTCCCTAAAAATAGGAGCAAAGGTAGGATCCTCTGGATACAACAACCGCAAGCTCTCAAAACCCATCAATTTCGAAGACAAGGTAGCAACAAGCACATGTTTCCTAGACAAGGCATCGGCAACAACATTTTCCTTTCCCCTTTTGTAATGAATTACATAAGGGAAAGTCTCGATGAACTCAATCCACTTAGCATGACGCCTATTCCAACTTGTCTTGGCTCTTAAGGTGTTTCAACGAATCATGATCCGTTCGTATCACAAACTCCTTAGGCCACAAATAATGTTGCCAATTTCCCAAAGCTCTAACAAGGGCGTACAACTCCAAATCATAAGTTGAGTAATTAAGAGTTGCCCCTTTGAGCTTTTCACTGAAATAAGCAACGGGCTTACCTTCTTGCATGAAAACAGCCCCGATGCCAACCTTACTAGCATCACACTCTACTTCAAACATCTTATCAAAATCGGGCAATTGCAATAAAGGCGCCGAGACGAGTGTAGCTTTCAAGGCCTCAAAAGCCCTAGCCTGCTCATCACCCCATTTAAAGGGTCCGTCCTTTCTAATTACCTCGGTCAAGGGGGCTGCTATGGAACTAAATCCTTTGACAAACCTCCTATAAAAGCTTGCCAACCCGTGGAAACTTCAGATTTCTCCAATAGTTTTAGGGGTCGGCCAACTTCGAATAGAGTCTATCTTAGAATCGTCCACTTCCACACCCCTTGAGCTCACGACAAAACCCAAGAATATAACCTTATCAACACCAAAAGAACACTTCTCCATGTTGGCATACAGCTTCTCCTTTCGGAGCACATCAAACACACATCTCAAATGCATTACATGATCATCAATAGATTTACTATACACCAACACATCATCAAAGTAAACCACCACAAACTTTCCAATATAAGGCTTCATTACATGATTCATTAGCCTCATAAAGGTGCTAGGAGCATTGGTAAGGCCGAAGGGCATGACCAGCCACTCATATAGACCGAATTTGGTCTTGAATGCGGTCTTCCACTCATCACCGGGTTGCATGCGAATTTGGTGATAGCCACTCCTAAGGTCCACTTTAGAAAACAAACAAGATCCGTGGAGCTCATCTAATATATCATCTAGTCTAGGGATTGGATGACGATACCTTATAGTGATTTTGTTGATGGCTCTACAATCGACGCACATGCGCCAAGTTCCGTCCTTCTTCGGTACCAAAAGCACCGGAACAGCACACGGACTCATGCTTTCCTTGATGTATCCCTTGTTGAGAAGCTCCTCAACTTGTCCTTCAAGCTCCTTAGTGTCCATGGGATTGCTCCTATAGGCCGGTTTGTTTGGAAGTTGTGAACCCAGCACCAAATCAATTTGGTGCTCAATTCCCCGAAGTGGGGGCAATCCTTGCGGAAGTTCTTGAGGAAATACATCTTCATACTCCTGCAACACACAAGAAATCAAAGGGGAAATGGAAGAATTAGTGGGGTTAGTATTAAAACAATGGGCCAAAAGTAACATCGGCTTGTTTTCATCATGGTCCACGAAGAGTTCTTTCCTCCTAGCCAACATCACTACGTTTTCCATCTCCCTTGTCGTTGGGACAGCCTCGGATGTCCCTACTTCCTCACCTACGGCATTCCCCCCCTTTTCTCCCTTTCCGGATTCCTTCTCCTTTCCCTTCAACTCTCTCATCTTTTGATGCCACTCATTTACTTGGGAGGGTGAAAGAGGATGAAGTGTGACCTTTCGGCCATCCTTCTCAAGCGTATACCGGTTGGACCTCCCATCGTGTTTAGTAGACCTATCATATTGCCATGGTCTACCTAACAACAAGTGACATGCTTGCATTGGGATCACGTCACAAAGCACTTCATCGTGGTAGTTTCCCACCTTAAACCGAATTACACATTGCCTTGTGACCTTTAATTCACCACAATCGTTCAACCATTGTAGCTTGTAAGGACTAGTGTGTAGTGTAGTTGGTAGCTTCAAGAAATTTACCATAGCATGGCTCGCAACATTTGTACAACTACCACTATCAATCACCAAGGTGCACACACTCCCCTTTATAAGACACTTAGTATGGAATAGATTTTCCCTTTGACTCGGGTCATCTATCGCCTTACTAATCATGACACGTCTAACCACAAAGTTTGGAACCACACACTCCCCTTCTTGTGGATAGACATCTTCACTACCATCTACTTCATCATCATTCGGCCCATTTTCAGCTCCCTCTCCATCTTGAGGCTCGGCCTCATCCTCCCCCCTTTCGGAAACCACCTCCTCACCAAGGTAGTACACTTTCCCTTCTCGTAGGATCACATTGCGCCGGTTCGGACATTCATTGGCCTTATGCCCCCAACCTTGGCACTTGAAGCATTGGAACCCCTTTGGGTTGGGATATTTGTGAGCCTCCGGTTTTGGAGGGAATTTAGGGACTGTTTTGGACTCGGGCAGCTTCGTAGGGGCGGGTTGGTCCTTGTTTTTGGGCTAACCCAAGGGGGTTTGTACCCTTGCCTTGAAGGATGATCTCTCCTTAAGTTCCCTTTCAATCTCAAGGGCCGCTTGGAATATACCGTCAATGGTTTCAAACCGGTGAAGGGTCAAATGAGTGGAGATCTCTTTGTTCAACCCACACTTGAACCGGATGATGTCGTGACTGATTTGCTCCCCACGATGATCAAGTTTCAACATGAGTTGTTGGAACTCGTCAAAATAGGCCATCACACTCTTGCCTCCTTGCCGCAAGCCATATAATCTAGCAAGCAACTCATGACGATATCTCTTGGGAAGGTATCGTTGTCTCATCAAATACCTCAACCGATACCAAGGTGGTGGCTGCCCATCAACTAATTCATTACCAAATCGTTTAACATACTCCCACCAAGTGTTAGCATAGCCCTCGAGGTGAGCTATAGCGTAGCAACTCTTCTTTTCTTCCGAGATGTCATTAACTTGGAAAACTTTGTCACAAGCTGATTCCCAAGTTAAGTAGGTCTCGGGGTCACTTTCACCCTTAAAGATGGGTAGGCTCAACTTGATGGTGTTGATGCCTACGTCTCTCTCTTGGTGTCGGTTTCCCCTATCTCCATACCCCCGGTATCTCCTAGGTTCTCCTCGACCCCCTCTTAACTCCTCCTCCCTCATATAAGCATAATTAAAGGCTCCATCTCCTTCATATTCCTCTCTACCGTATCCTTCAAAGTGGGCTGGTCGGCCTTGGCCGTTTTGATTCGGAGGATTTGCGGTCTTTGGGTTAATGGAGCTTGGAATGGAGGGTTCGGATTTAGTGGAGGTACTTGGCGTCCAAATCCCTCTTGTGGAATTGGAGGGGCTTGGAAATGTAGTGGTCTAGTGGGGTCTCGGTTTGGAGGAAAATAAGTAGTTTGGCTTGCGGTATTTAGTGGAGCTTGGGGTGCATTTAGCATTTGGTGGACTGTTTCGGGGGTGATGGTTGCGGAGGAGGTCCTATCATGACCATTGGTAGATACATGTAGAGGAGTAGAAGGACGAGAGTTCCTTTGACTCTCCACTTGTTCTAATCTCCCACTAATAGTCGACACTTCCCCCTTTATTGCTGCCAAGTCCCCTCTCACGGCCCCAAATTCCAAATTCAACCTTTCAAGTGTCCGGGTAACGGCCTCAAGAGTGACCCTCATAGAATCAAGGGCATTAGTATCCACATTATGAGACGTAGCTCCTTCCATTGTCAAGATATTATCCGCTTTAGTTCACCACAAGTTCGTGTTCCACAAGTGTTGTATAATTGGCTAGTAACCGTGAAATTTTTAAGGTATGAGTAAGCTCTTATCCGGAATGGATTCTTGTTTGAAGACTCAAAGAATTCTTGCCGGACTAGAGTCAAAAATCAGCAATTCATTCAAACAAATAAAAGCACTCAAATAATCGTTGACAAGAACAAACGGTTCAAGGAACTAGTTGACAACCTAGTAGGAATGTACTAGTTTGTTAATTAGTTCTAGGACCAAGTAAGGGAAACCAAGGATCAACAATTAGCAACCAAGAATATCCTAAGTTGAGCTTATAGTGACGTGGCAGTATGCAATGGTTCCACACGTTCTTTTTTTTTTTTTTTTTTTTTTTGTGTTAATATTCACACAACTTGTTATAGTTTGCAAAGTGTTTTGGTGGGAAAAATAAAATCTTGTAGTATTTCACCCTTTTCAAACTCAAGAAAGTGAGGTTTGGTTGACTAATCCCACAAAACAAGGCTCCTTGAATTAGGGAAAAGTGATTGACAAGACTAGAAGGTGATGGGTGCAAGTCTTTCACAACAACTTTATAGCTTGTCTTACAACTTGAGCACACAACAAGATGAACAAGATGAACAAGTTCAAAAGATGAACACCTCAACAAACTTCATCAACTTCTTTAGCACATAAACACACAACCACCGATTTTTTTTTCTTTTGGTTATCAACAACATACAACTTTCGGCCACTTCAAGTACACAATGTTCAAGTTTTCAAGCTCAACTTTTGGATCTAGACACCTTAGTGTTGGTGAGAAAGAAACCAACACTAGAAACTCACTAAACAAGCAAAATAACACCTAGATCTAAACATACAACATCATTCTTGGTTTCAACTTTTAATGGACAGATTTTCAGAATTTCCTTTTGGTGTTGTTTGTTTAAGCCGTGAACTAGCCCAAGATGGGTTATGTTGGAACACAACCGGTCTCGCTTTGATACCAAATGATACAAAATCAAACCAACAACACCAAGAGCTTCAAGTAGGCTCGGATTTCAGTCCAACAACACAAGAACAACAAGTTTAAGTTTCGTTTTTTCAGTCCAACAACACAAGAACAACAAGATAGATAACAATGCTAGTGAATCGAAAAGAGCCCCACACGGCTTCACTAGACTTTAAGATAACAAAATCAACAACAACAACAAGATAAAGAAAGATAGATAACTTGACATATAACATTCAAGAAACTAAGAACCCTAACATCAAGAGAGGACCCTAAGTCTAATGAATATAAACACCAAGTTCTTACGAGGACCAAGAGGCACTCAACGACCTCAAAACCCTTGTTTCTAGCCAAAGAGACAACACAAGTATCCCTCTACTTGTGAGATAATAGGGGCGGCTTCTAAGAGTAGAGAGAGAGAGAAATGTTTAGTGTTTTTAGGTTACAAAAATCAGTATTCAAAAACCAAGCAATAACTCTCTAACATGTTCTATTTATACTACAAACAAAAGGGGTAAAATGACCCATCCGCCCTTGCTTCTTGTGCCAACCTTGAAGAGTAGTTTATTACACATTAAGACCTCTCTTCACACATAAAAACGTTTAGGTCCTTGGTTGGTTCAATCACCAACTCACACACGGCCATTTGCATGAACAAAGCTTGGAGTTTTTGTAATTCCCGAGCTTGGCTTCGTGTGAAAGGCCGTGTACCTGTGGAGGCTGCCCCAACCGTATCAGTTATTCTATAACAAAGTGATAGATAATGGCAGCACATTACACTCCATATATCCAATGACCTTTTTCCCACTCTCTAACGCATTAGAACACCTCAATATGTGCTTATTATTAAATTTGCGCGTCTATCTTCACTAGAAAATATCAGAAGTTCCCCACTTACTCAAATAAGACCCATGTGTATTTTCAGCTTCTAAACACTTCATTTTGTGTGCCAACAGCTCCCGACCTTATTGTTGTTGTATTAAGTATCCATTTATATGTCTCTTATTAGAAGATTATTGGTTCAAGGTACCATAATGTGATGACCACCAAAGTAACAATCTCAAAGGCTAAATAAATTAAGTAATGCAAATCTGTAAAATGACGAGTGGCAGCTCAGGGGCATTTGCCTAGCATGGGCCGATCTCGATACCTTTATTTGTGGGTGGCAGCTCAAGGGCATAAGCCTAGCATGGGCCGATCCCAATCTTTATATAGGTGGCAGCTCAGGGGCGTAAGCCTAGCATGGGCCGATCCTAATTTATCTATTTACCACTAATCAGCTGGTCATTTGCATTATATAGATTACAAAGATTATGAAGTAAGAAGATAAAATAAAGAAAGAATGTAATGTACATTGTCCCACAAGTATTTATAAAGGTGGTCTACTAGAACTACTTATACACGTGTATCAGATTTCTATTGAGCTTTTGTATCAAGTGTGTTGTTACCTTCTGCCTTACATATTCAGTACATATTTTCGTACTGACGTCCCTCACGGGGGACCTGTATTTCATGCTGCAGGCAGAGGCACTTCAGCTCATACAACTCACTAGTAGGAGCGCAGGCTTTTCAGGGACTATTGGTGAGCTCCAGGTTGATTCGGGGCTTTTCGAGTCTATTCCATATATTTTGGTATTGTACAGTAAGTCAAGAGTAGGGCGGGGGTTTGTCCCGACCCTAACTAATGTAAGTCTATGTATCTTTTAGAGGCTTTGTAGACTAATGTAAAGTTATGGTAGTGTCCTGATTTTAGACATGGTGGCCCCATCGGCCAAGTGTTGTAGATATCAGTTTGGGCGTGCATGTGTAGTTATTTTCAGCGATACATAATATCATGTTGTCAGAACATTTGATTTTTACAGTTACATACATAGGAAGTATAAGGTTATGAATTGGTTCTCTCGGGCCTTTACGACTACGGGTGCTTATCCGCCCCAACAGGATTTGAGGCGTGAAAGAAGCATTTACAATGTGTGTTTGATGTCCTTAGCAAGGAAAGGTTGTATACAAATCTAGAAAAGTGCTTAGGTGTTAATGAAGTTGTTTTCTTGGGTTTTGTTGTTAGTTCAAGATGGGTCGAAGTGGATGAGTCCAAGATAGACGCTATAAAATTGGCCAACCCCACAAACCATTAGTGAAGTAAGAAGCTTCCACGGGTTGGCAAGTTTTTATAGCAGGTTTGTCAAAGGATTTAGCACCATAGATGCACCCTTGACCGCGGTCATTCGGAAAGACCAACTTCAAGTGGGGTGAAGAGCAAGCTAAGGCTTTTGAAACCTTGAAAACTATGCTCATTTCTGTGCCTTTATTACAATTGCCCAATTTTGATAAGACGTTCGAAGTTGAGTGCGATGCTAGTAAAGTAGAAGTAGGGGCTGTTTTGATGCAAGATTTAAAACCCACTGCTTATTTTAGTGAAAAGCTCAAAGGAGCAACTGTAAACTACTCCACGTATGATCTAGAGTTGTATGCCTTGATTCGAGCCTTGGCCACTTGGCAACACTATTTATGGCCCAAGGAGTTCGTGATCTGAACGGACCATGAATCGTTGAAGCATCTTCGGGCACAAGAAAAGCTTAACAAACGGTATGCCAAATGGATTGAGTTTCTTGAAACCTTCCATTATGTTATTCAATACAGAAAGGGTAAGTACAACGTAGTAGCCGATGCTCTGTCTAGAAAACACGTTTTTGTGTCAACATTATCTTCAAAATTGATGGGTTTTGAGAGTTTGAAAGAATTGTACCCCGAGGATCTTCACTTTGCTTCTATCTATAGGGAATATGAAGAAATGGGTAGGGATAAGTGGGATTCGTCTAGGGGTCAAAATCCCTATGCCAAGTTTGATGGATACTTGTTTAAAGGTAGACGATTATGTGTACCCTCCAGTTCTTGGAAAGAGTTGTTTGTGAGGAAAGCACACAATGGCGGTCTAATGGGTCACTTTGGGATCGAAAAGACCCTTGGAATATTGGAAGAGGAATTCTATTGGCCAAAAATGCACAAGGATGTGGCCAAGATTTGTGGCCAATGTGCAGATTGTAAAGGAGCTAAATCGCGGCTCCTACCTCACAGGTTGTACACCCCGCTGCCTACTCCTTTATGACCTTGTCTTGACATATCCATGGATTTTGTGTTAGGGTTGCCAAGGACTAGACGAGGTCGGGATAGTATCTTTGTTGTGGTTGATCGGTTTTTTAAGATGGCATACTTTATTCCATGTTTTAAATGTGATGATGCACCTAGTGTTGCGTCTTTGTTTGTTGATAATATTGTCAAGTTTCATGGTGTTCCGAGGACCATTGTGAGTGATAGGGACTCTAAGTTCCTAAGTCACTTTTGGAAATCCATGTGGGGTAGGTTTGGAACCAAGTTGTTATTCTCCACATCTTTCCACCCACAAATCGATGGCCAAACGGAAGTAGTAAATAGGACTTTAGGTGCTATGCTACGTTCCATGGTTAAAGGAAAATTGACTTCTTGGGAGGAACACCTACCATTGATTGAGTTTGCATATAACCGTGTCATACACTCAAGTACGGGAATAACTCCCTTTAAGTGCGTATATGGCCTCAACCCCCTTACCCCTTTGGATTTAACTCCTTTGCCTAGTGATGTTATAATTAGCTTAGATGGAAGCAAGCGGGCAGATTTGATGAAGAAGTTACATGAGAAGGTGCGGCTTCGACTTGAGAAGAAAAATCAATACATTGCAAGGAGAGTCAACAAGGGAAGAAAGAAACTCATTCTTGAACCGGGAGATTGGGTGTAGGTTCACCTTAGGAAGGATAGGTTTTCATCTCAAAGAAAATCCAAATTGATGCCAAGAGGCGATGGACCATTCCAAGTACTTGAACAGATCAATGATAATACCTACAAGATTGACCTTCCCCCGGAATACCAAGTGCACAACACTTTCAACGTGTGTGATCTTTCTCTAGTGGATGTGGTTGAGGATGACCAAATGCTGAATTTGAGGTCAAATTCCTCTCAAGATGGAGAGGATGATATGGGTGTACAAAGCTGTCCAATACGTTCTCGACCATTCACACGAATCCAAGCTCGGGAGTTACAAAAACCACAAGCCATGTTCATGCAAATGGTCGTGTGTGAATTGGTACTTGATCCGCCAAAGAGCTTAAATGTTTTTAAGTGTGAAGAGGAGCCTTGAAGTGTAATAAATCACACTCCAAGGGCGCCCCATAACTGAAGGGGAGGTGGGTCATTTGTCTTTCATTTTGTGTGTAATATAAATAGATGCTAGTAGGGTTATTTTCAGAACTTAGTTGATACTTCATATTTCACAACAACAAGTCTTGTAACATTGAACATTTCTCTCTCTTTTGTTCTTGAGAGTAAAACCTAAAATCTGTCCAACAAAGTGTAGTTACACTTGTGTTGTTTCTTGGCTAGAAACTTGAGATCTTGAGGTTCATGAGTTCCTCTTGGTCTAAGTAACAACTTGGTGCTGAAATCTTTGGGTCTTAGGGTCCTTTCTTCAAGTTAGGGTTCATAGATTCTGAGATATCTTTGTGTCAAGTTACTATCTTTCATTTTGTACTCTTGAAACTTTGCAGTAACTTAGTGAAGCGGTGTGGGGCTGATTTTCGATTCACTATGCTTACTGCCATTTGTTGTTCTTGTTGTTAACATTGTACTCTTTGTAATCTATCATATTGTGTTGTTGAACCATTGTTTAATGTTATCATTATCTTCTTGTTCTCCTTGGGTAGCTACTGTTTTGGTGTTGGTATTCCTTCAAAATTTTGTGATTGTTGTTGTCTTCACATTTTGGAGTTGTTATCTTCAAGCTCTCGGAATTGTAGTGTGTTTGGACTGATTTTGTGGCAGATTTGATACGCTCCAAGTTAGTAGTGTATCAGGTCGTGACAGCTAACCAGTTGATGATTTATTTCTTAACTGCTATTTGTATCAAGGATTTAATAAATGTGATGATGCATCTCATGTTGCACCATTGTTTGTGATTACGTGCTAAAATTGCATAGAGTCCTGTATTTTATTATTACTGATAGTTATTCTAAATTTCATAGGTAGTTTTGGAAGAGTCTATGGGGTAAACTTGATTCTAAGCTTATATTTTCTACTTTTTGTCATCTCAAATTAATAGTCAAACCAAAGTAGTTATCCAAAATCCTTAAAGCATGCTTTGTTGTAGGACTTGGAGATTCCTAACCACTTAGAAAGATTGATTACCTCAAATTGAAATTTGCATATAATAAATCTCTTTAGATCTATACTGATATGACACCATTTGAAGTTTTTATGTGTTTACCCCTTGTTCTCATTAACCATGAATCCATTGTTTAAAAATGTTGTTGTAAGTTTAGATGTCCAAAAAAAATATAGAAATATTGAAAATTCACTCAACGGTGAAGAATGCATAGAAAAGAACAACTCCAAGGTATCTCACTAAGATGAAAACATGAGAACGAAGGTGATCATCCAACTGGGTGATTGGGTGTGGGTTCATTTTCGCAGGGAAAGATTTCCACATACTCGATATTGAAAGTTAAGCCCAAGGGGAGATGGTCCTTTAAAATTACTCGAGAGGCCTACAAGATCGACTTACTGTGTGAGTATAATATTCACATTGTTTGCAATGTAAGTGATCTGTCTTCTTGTGTTGTAGCTAACTCTATGAATGAAAGGTTGAATCCTTTCAAAAAGGAGAGGATGCCTAGAATATACTCTTAAAGATTTTTAACATAAAGTCAAGGAGAAGATCTTCAAGAGCTACAAGCTATGTTCATGAAAATAGAAGTATTAAAAGAACTGGAGTTGAGCAAACGAAAGACATAAGATGTTTGGAAGGTCCAATGGTGTGAGAAATTAGAGGACAACAATCTATCCACTTTGTAAGCATAGGGTAGCTCACCGAACATTGGTGAGAAGACGATGAGTTTGGTGATACGATACAAATTTGGTACGTATCAAAAACAAGCCAAAAACAGTCCACAAACAAAGGGAAACCCGAGGGCTCAACAAACACCAAATCTCGGTTCCAACAACATCAAGAAACAAGGTGTAAATGACACCAAAAGCACTAACAACAAGATATAAACAACAATAACGAGAGGAACAACACTATAATAACAACAATCCAACGGTTACAATATTACAAGAACAACAAGAACCAAACGATTCACTAAACTACACAACTAGTACATGATATGTAAAGATAGGAAGTGAGACATACACTATTACAAGGTTAAGAACCCAAAGATGTATTAAATCTAAGGACTCCTAAGCCTTACAATAGCAACACCACACTCTTACGTGACACAAGAGGGATTCCACCGCTCAAGCACCAACGTTTTCAAGCAATACACAATCACAAGTGAATCCACACTTGTTCATGTCCTAATTTAGGCCTAGAGACCCTCTCTCTCAAGAGATGTGTTCTTTCAACAATATCCAATAAAAACTAATGAACTAAAACCCTATATTGTTCTATTTATAGTACTTTACAAATAAAAAGATAAAATGACAAAAAGGCCCTTTAATGACCAAGTAGGCAAATAGGCACCCATGGAGTGTTTTTAGGGGCGGTTTGGAGCCCTTTTTAACACTTCAACTCGTACACCTCCGAGGTTACATCCAAAATACTCAAAAACGTTCATCTTCATGATCGTGCTTGTATCATTTGGCAAGTAGGAGTAGTTTGATGAGCTGAAGAATCCAAAACAGCCCTTTGTGGCTTATATTTCAAATAGCCACATTTGGGATTTGGTTGTACAGGCAATACTACATATCGTTTCCTTAGTTTATTATATTAATTAGATTTTGATGAATTGAGAATTGTCTTGAAAGACTTTATTTGGTAGTTTAGTGATTAGTGATGGTTTAATCTTATAGTTCATTTTAGGTTAGTGATTAGGGGTAGAATCTCCGGATAACTTATTTTGATTGATTAATCAAAGATCATTCATTTGTGGATTCAAATGGTTTATCTTTTGTTGATAGAGTTGGTTTGTTATTTGTTGATTGGATTTAATTGGGAGGTGAGGGTATAATATCCATTGTTGTCCATAAATTCAATTAATCAGTGATAATCCACATATGTTTTCTTATTTCATCCCAGATTCATTTTCTATGGGCCTAATCCTCAATTGATATATTATTAATATGTCAAAAGTGACAAGTAAAAATAAGAATTCACTTTAGAAATAAGTGACGAGTAAAAATAAATTGGAGTTAAATATATTTCTGTAATGGATAAATACTCGGACCAAAAGAATTCCAGTCCTCTTTAACCATAATATGTTTTTTATATACTAAAAAACTTAGTGTTGTTCTTAAATAGTGTGCAATTTATTGGAGAGAGATAATAATAAATTAGTTTAAAATACTTTTATTTATGATTTCTTAAAAGACATAAAAAAGAAAAATGTAATAACTAACATGGGAGGGAGTAATTTGATAATTATTTTTTTAAGACTCCATTCACTATTTTTCCAACAAATAACATATGGTTGGATATGCTTGTTTACTATGTATACTCATAAATATGTAATTAAAAAAGTCTGTGTAATTAAATATATCATAGGAAAAGTATTTCTTACAAAACAAATAAAAGTAAACCAAAAATATATTTCTCTAATGGATAAATACTTGGACCTAAAGAATTCCAGTCCTTTTTAACAATACTCCCTCCGTTTAAAAAAGAATGACCTAGTTTGACTTGACACAGAGTTTAAGAAAATAAAGAAGACTTTTGAATCTTGTGGTGTTAAATTAAAGATATGTCAAATGTACCAAAATGTCATTCAATCTTGTGGTCTTAAACATGCCATGTGGAAAGTTGAAAATAAAAAGTTGCTAAAAATAAAAAGGGGTCATTCTTTTTAAAATGGACTAAAAAGGAAAGTAGGTCATTCTTTTTTAAATAGAGGGAGTAATATGTTCGTTATATACTAATATTTTATGTGGTATTCAATTCTTACACATCTTTACTCTTTTGTTAAGTTCTAATTACATTGTATTATGTATAAAATATATATTAAAAGGGAAAAATAAATAAAACATATTATTTTCTTGCTCCTATGTTTTATTACCAGTGTCCCATTGAATCAACATGTTCTTGTTTAGGCAATTGTGACTGGATTGAGTTAGGGGAAAAGGACAGAGGAAAGGATTGATCTGCAGGGATAAATAAAGCCTGAGGAAGAAGACCAGTGGGAGAATATGCATTGCTATATGAAAAAGTTGGCTTCTGTTCATGTTGTTGGTGTGGTTCCAAATGTTGTTGCTTTGGAACATTTAACTTTTCACCTTCTAATTCTCTGTATTTTTTAAGATATTGTTTGAGTGGGGTCACATAATCTTCAAACCCAAGAATTGTGATTGCCCAAATGATGTCATCACCATTGATTGTCTTTCTCTTCTCACGCTGACATTTATCTGATGCTTCTCCAGTGACAAAGCTAATAAATTCTGATACGCATTCTTGAACCGTCTCTTTTGCATCCTTTGAGATTTTCCCATTTCCTGGGATGACCTTCTTCATGATTCTTCCAACATTAGCTATAGGAAGAAAACGATCTTGTTCTTTGTTACTAATACTATTGTTATTATTGACATTATTTGAAATGATTGTCAATGTAGATGTTATATGTGATGATGTTGGGATGGTTGTATTCGAACTACTTTCTGGACTTTCTGTAGCAGCCACATTTCGTCCATTTCCTTGTCTTTCATCCTGCATTGCCCTCAACCTTTTATTTGACACAATGGTCAAAAGACATTGTGCTTTTTATATCATATAACATTACTGGCATTAGTAGCAAAAAGTTAGGCATTAAAATGGGAAAATTTTAAGGTCGTAGAAATGGGAAAATTGTAAGGTCATAGATGAATTTCCACTTGTTTAGACCCTCAGACTCGTTCTTGAGGTAAAAATGAAATTTTACCCTTACTTAACCTTTTCACTTGAAAAAAAATTCTCTAAAACACTAGTCATTATTTGGACACATTCTAAAGAAAAAAGTCTATTTCAGTGTGTTGTCCAGTATAAATTTGCAACATTAATTATGGTAAAATAATTAATTTTACTTGTTTCTTGAAATAACACTGAGATGGTTAACAAATGTTTTCCATAATATAAAGAAATAGTTATTATTTTGACTTAAATCTATTATATTTTCTTACAATTATATAGGAATTCTTAGAATTACAAATGATTAAAGGAAAAAAATGTAAAGAAAAATAACCAAACGAGCCAGTGAACTGTCAATGTCCTTAAAGTCATCTGGTAAAATATTTTCATGTTAGTGGAAAAGTGCAGATATAGCTAATTTTGGTACCTCATTTTGGATATTATTTTTTTCCTTAGAACTAATTTTATTTTTGTAAGCAAAGTACAAAAAAAAACAAAATAAAAGTCAAACTCTGACCACCCCGGTCCCAATAGAAATATAATCCTAATATAGTGAACTAAGCAAACTGAAGAAAATAGATTTATATCTCCCCGTGTAGGAGATTATAAAAGGTATTTGCACTTTTCTTCCATAACTATTGATATGCATATGATTTGAGTTGTTGATCTCTCTTTCAAATACTCCCAACCTCTATCTCTTGTCACCGGTTTGAACATTAGGAAGACTGATCTGGTAGGAAGTGAGCAAACTTGGTCAACCTATCAATGATGACTCAATAGAATCAAAACCCCAAAATGTTTGAGGAAATCAATCACAAAGTCCATGGCTATCCGTTCCCATTTCCACTAAGAAATGGGAAACCTTTGAGTCGAACCACCAGTCTCATATGCTTGAACATTACTTGATGATAGTTCAAGCATCGAGATATGAAATCTGATATACCTCTCTTCATCCTGCACACCAGTATTGTTGCTTCAAATATCTATAATTCTTAGTTGCCACCAAATAAATGGAATATCTTAACTAATGGGCCTCCAAAAAGATCAGTCTAACCAAATCTGCAACCCTAGGAATGAAAATACACCTATGAATAATTAAAATACCCTTTTGATTAGAGGTTGACTTCCTTGCCTCGCCTCTCAATGTATCTCAAATCAACCACAACTTATCATCCTAGAACTACTGCCCCAAATCTACTCTAATATCATTGAGCTGGCCTCAACATAAGCAAAAATCCTTCCAGAGTTAGAAATATCAAGTCGAACCAATCGATTAGCTAGAGAATTGGATATCCAATGTCAATGGTTGCTCTGATGTTGAAAGAAAAACTGAATCCCAATACTCACCACATGCCAACTCTCAAGGCATACCATCTTTGCCTTGTTTAGATTGCGGATAATAGATATATCGTAGTCCTTAATAACTCTAGCCACATGTCGTACTAGAGTTAAGGTCTATTTATTCTATTATGGTCCTTCAATTTAGTCCTTTTTTCAAAGAATGTATTATAAGTTAAAATGGTTAATATCTCACAATGCAAACCATATAAATAATGCCTCCAAATCATAAATAAAAAAACTACAGCCTCCAGCTCCAAGTCATAGGAGGTTAGTTTCACTCATTCACCGTTAGTTACTTAGAAGCATATGTTATATCTCTACCTTGCTGCATAAATGCACAACCCAAGCCAATGATGAAAACAATACAATAAACTATAAATACCTAGCCCTCAATAAGTCCTTGAGCTTTACAAAACTTGCCTCACAATCATCATAACTATAATGACCTGACTTTTGGTGATTTTTATGAAATATATATATATATTTATGTGATTTTTTTACCCTTCTTCGTGGTTGCGTTATGTTATTTTTGTGGTGTGGGAATAATTAGCATGGTTTCAAATACATTTCGATGTTGTTTATGTGAGATTATTATTTTTATGGTCTTCAAGTCTTGCCAGTTGACTTCGGTCAAAATCTTCTGATCTATGCATCAAATGGCAAAACAGACTGCACTAGCAGATCTAAAACGTCGATTTTTAGTTGCTAACATAGTTGGTTTGCTTTTACAACTTTTATATTTTATTTTGACTCTCCATTTGAAAAGTTGCAAAAATATGTATCATGGGTCAATTCAATGAAAACAACAATTGTTTTGAAATTTCGTTATCACTGTTGAGTCCGAAGCATTGAATTTAACAGGGTAGCATAGTTTGTTTTCATTCTTGAGATTTTGGATGAATCCCATGGAGTTTGCAGACACTTAAATTTTTAGTCCCTATAGCTGGTGCACCACTCAATTGGTGCAGTTGCTAAATCTCCACTTTGGCCTCTTTAGCAGCACGCGCTAAAGCACCACTTGGGTTCCTTAGTAGCCGATTTACTAGCTGGGAAAGGGCGCTTTAGTGGCCCGACCCTCGTCCACTTTAGTGGAGGGCGCTAAAGCGTCCCTTGTCTACTTTAGTGGATTGGCACACTAAGTGGTTACCACTAAAGTGGTATTTGACTACTTTTGAAGCACTGGCACCTAGTTTTAGATAATTATTTTTTCAATTTTTATTCACCATTTTCGAGACTGGTGCTTGGGGTTTGAGGTTTTGGGAATTTTCTTTAATTTCTAAGCATGGGTAAGCTCCAAACTCCTATTTCAACTACATTTCTTTGATTTTATCTTTTGAATCTTTTTTAAACTCAGATTTAATGGTGGAATTTGTGGATTTTGGCCTAGAAGGCCCAAATTATAATTTTTTCAACCAAACCCTAATTTCAGCCTATTTTCACTTTGGTGTTTCTCCAATGAGTTCCTATAATCTTGGTGAAAATGTTTTTGGACACAAGTTTTGGTTTTACCCTTCTTTTTCAAAAATTAGTTTTGGAGGCCTTTTTAGACAACGATTTAGAAATGGGAAACATGGGTATCATTGACTTTCTTTTGATTGCATAGATTCCATATTTGTGTATTTTAGCTAATTTTTGAGTCCATGCGTGGGGTAAAAGCTTGGTGATAAGGGCTTATTTATTTTGATTTAGGAATTTGAGGTAGATTATGGCTTAACTTTCTTCAGACTGGGTTGGGTAGTTAATAATAATATAAAAGTATGATATGGGTAAGGAATTGTATCATGGAAACTATGTTTAGGTGATTTATGTTCTTGTGTGGGCCTATTGGATAATATTTTGTGGTTTTGAAATATTATTTTCTATGTGTGACAATGTGGGGTCTTATATATTGTTGGCCTGGTATTGATATATGTATGTTTGGTTACACTCTTTTTGGTGGGAAAAGCCTAAATTTTGGGAATTATGTGGTATCAATGACATTATATTGCATGTTTCACTTAATGATTTCTGAATTATATTAGATCGTGGATGGTTAGTTGATTTGAGTGGATTTTTTGCTCACGTGTTGGTATATTGATTGGATATTGGATATTCTCATTTTGGTTGGTTGTGAGCATTACATCCTCATACCATATTCATTCATGAAATAATGGTACCACCTTGGCAATACTACAAATACTGAAACACTGGCTTTTTCTGACAGAAAATATGACATCTTTAAGAACCCTCTGTCAATATATATGTCAGATAAGAGTCATGGATATTGGAATTGTACATTGCTTGTAAACGAGTTGACGAGCCCCATATATGGGTTGACAAACCCCTCATGGGTCCTACCTATAAGTAGAGCTCGATAGGTGTGGATTGACAAATCTCTCATGGGTCCTACGTCTGTAGCTGAGCTCAGTAGGTATATACGGAGGTTGATAGATGACCTCATGTCTAATCATCCTCATCATCATTATCTTTATTATATTCCATATGTTGTGCTTGTTTTGTGATTATATTTTTGTTTATGACTTGATATCTATCCATTTGTTCTATCTTCTTTAGTCAGAGCATGTGTATACTTATTCTTCTTTCTCCTACCTATTGTATATGTATAGTAGAACTATTAGTGGAGACGGTGTAGGCTATCATTTGGGATATTATTGGATTGCATGTGATGTGCCCATAGTTTGTGTTTATATGCATTATTTACTACTTTACACAGTCGACCTATGATACCTATTTACCGTAATCATCCCCACTATACCTTTTTAGTGCAGATCTAGGTGCGAGTGTGCCACACAAATAGCTGATTCAGGCGGCATTTGGAGTCTATTAGAGGTAGTAGTTGATCTATACATCCATAGTTGACCACTAACTTTTCTTATCTAGACTATGTCTTATTGTCTTCAAAGACATACTTTGTTCCCTTTTGGACATCCTATGTATATTTTAATTTTGAGTTGTACTAGTTGTTTCTTAAATTGTGATACCAGGTTTTGGGATGTAGTCTGATGTCTTTGATTATATTTTTAGTTTTACTATATATGTGTGATTCGACTCTATTTTAGGAGTCTCACCTTGGATTTTTGTATTGATTTCTCATTTCATATCAGTTTGGGGATAGACTTATATGTCAAGGCATGTTGCGACAAGTACCATCCTGATACGAGTGCAATCCACATAGATGGACTCTTGTGGGTATGTATTGAAGTCATCCAAGTGTGTGTGCAAGAGAAGCGTAATTAAGGGCCCAAATACACACCAAAAATGGCCCACTACAAACACTAAATGATACGGGACAAATGGCCTTCTTATCTTTTGATGACATTTTTGGAGGCCAACACATAGAGACTCAAGACTTGGTCACCTCGAGAAAACAAGAACATGCATGGAGGACCCGTTTTGAGCATAACTTAAAGCAATCTCGCGTGTGGAAGATTGCTTGGAGAATTTAAGACTTAAGGACTCTCGAATTTGGACCACCTTTGTTGGTTCACGGTTTTGGTGCCTTTACTAAGGGCATTTCGGTCACTTAGCCTAAGGGGAATTTTGGACAATTCATATTGTCTTCCAACACACCAAGGCCGCCCCTCTCATTAAGGGTAATATGGTCTTTTTGTCTTCTTTTGTAATACACTATAAATAGGCCCCTTAGTCTTATTTTCACTTAGTTTTTGGATGATGAAAAATTGAAAGAAATATTCTCTCTCTCTTTTGAGAGTGTAACTCCATTAGTTGTAGGACTTGGAAAAGTCACCCTTAGCATAGGGCTTGGAAAAGCCAATATTGATCTTTGTTTGGAAACGGTAGATCTTGAGGCGAGTCATTCCCTTGGTGGTCACCGTAAGAGTGTGGTGTTGCTATCGTAAGTTCTACGGGTCCTTAGATTTAATATATCTTTGGGTTCTTGGGTCTTATTGTAGTTTATGTCTCACTATCTATCTCTACATTATCTTGTAGCCGTGTGATTGTTGTCTCTTAATAATATTGTTATTGTTCTTCATGTTCTTCATTCTCGTGTTGTTAATCTAGTGTGTTGTCCGCTGAAAATAGGTGTTAATCACCTCATTACATTGTGTTCTTGTTGTAGATCTTGAATCCGAGAGGGGTCATTCAAAGGGTCCTCGGTTCTCTTGAACTTGTGGACTGTTTTGAGTGTTTGTTTCGTGCTTCCCTTGTAATTCTTGTATCATTTGGTATCAAAGCATGACTTGATCTTGTTCCTACAAGATCAATCTTGGGATTGCTTGTTAGAAAATAAACAAAACAAAAAAAAAATTGTTGAAAAGCTGAAAATTTCAGAAAAATTGCAATCTGTCCGTGTTTGTGTTCTTGGCCAAAATCGTGTTCTTGTTGTGTCTTGGCCGAGATTTGTTGTTGTATGTCTAGATCTAATAGTGTTCTTGTTTGTTTTGTTGTTCCTAGTGTTAGTTTTCTTGTCCACTAACACTTTGAGTCTAGATCTAAACTTGAGCTTGAACTTGTTGAAAGGTTGTTGTGAACATAAGCTTGGCCATTGTGGTGGACTGTTTTGGCCTTGTGATTTTCATCTTGTTGTTGTTATAAGCTTGGCCACGTGATATTGTTGTTAATTGGTGGATTGAAAACCATTTTGTTGAAGTTGTAGTTGTCTTGGCCAAGTGTTGGAGATATTGTTATTGTGGATTGGAGTTGGCCGTGTGAAAAATTGTTGGTGTTCTTGAAGATTATTGTTGTAGTTCTTGTTGTTGTTGTTGTTGTTATTGATGCTCATCACCACCTTCATATATTGTTGAAGATAAAGTGAATGCTAAATCCAAAAAGTTGAAGGAAAAAGGTGTATTATTTGTTAGTCTTGAAAGACACTACAACCAACAAAGACCTATCAATCAAGTCTCAACCACTTTCCAACACTTTTCCATGATTTACGGATCCATGTTTTAAGGAGAAGTACAATAAAGTCAAGTCTTGAAAACTTGAAATTGAAAAGGGCTCCAAGACTTGTTTGAATTTCCCTCCTTAAACAAATTCCACCAAAGTCCAAATTGAAAAAAATTGACCAAGACTTGAAATTGGACAACAAAAGTTGTGTGGGGCCGAAACCAATACGTGACTGCCATGTCATCACTGCTACTGTTCACGCAATATTTCCGAGCTCAAAAATTTTAGATTCTTAGTTTCATCTTATTGTTTCATTAGTTTCATGTCTTGATTCTAGAATTAATTAACAACTAGTAATCACCTACTTAGTTGTAGATTAATTATTGAATCCGTTTCTTCGTGTCTTCGTTGTTTGTGTGCTTTTCTCATTTTTAACTCGTAGTAACTTCTTTGTCTCAAGTTCGTAAGTGAATTTTATTTTTGTGTCTTGAGTCGATCAAACAAGAATCTATTCCGGCCGCCAAGTAGAATTGACATCCTATTGACTACCGGAGTATAAGCAACTTTCAATATTCGCCGCTCCAATTGTGAGAATCACAAAGGTGAGTGTATACGAGTGTTGGTGAGGAGCTTTACTACTAATCTTGTTTGTTCATTTTGTAGGTTTAAAGGGTGATATAAGGGGAACATGTCTTCGATAGCCGGGGATTATTGTGACTACAACATGGGAGACTATGATTGTAGTGAAGGGTTTTATGGCTACGAAGTTGAGGGAGATTGCGGAGGCTATGAAAATAGCCATGATCGAGACTTGGGCAGATTTGAAAGTTACTGTTTTAAGGGAGAAAATGAGGTGAATGAAGTGCCTAGTGCTTATGATAACTTTGGAGATGATGTAGGACCTCGTGATGGATCTTATGATGAAGTTGGGGCATGTGAGGAGTCTTACACTTCTTACTCCGAACCTAGATTTGGTGTTAGGTATAACCCTTTTGTTTGCAAAGCTTATGAGAGCTATGATGAGGGTACACGTGAGGAGTATGAAGATCCATATTCTCCACCTTGTAGTACTTCTTATCAAAGTCGATATAGTGTGAATGGTTATACTAGCTCTAGTGGAGGTTGTCCAATGAGAAGAAGAGGATATGCATCTCCAAAACTAAGGGGTACTCGTATGCCTTACAATGTAGATCCAAGAAGGAGTGTACACTCCGGAAAGGTGACTATTTGTGGGATACCGGGCTGCCTTATGGTGTTGAATGATAGGTACTATGGAAACTACATTCTTCCGTCCATGGTTAATTACTTGGGGTTATTGCGAGAGCCTTTACTTGTTCCATACTACTTGGGCGAGTTCACGGTTACCGAGAGGGTAAAAGTTGTCTTCTCCCAATTTGATTACCATGAGGAGGTGTGGTGCGATGTTTTTTCCTCAACCTACGGTCATATGAGCTTGGGTGCCGATTGGTTTGCACGACATCAAGTTCCTAACGTGCAAAATTGGCCTAATATTGTAAGAGACCAATGGGGAAATCGCCTCATAACATACTTGCTGCCCAAACCGCAAAGAGAAATGTTTACCTACTCCAATCCGATTTATGATGAGAGACAAAAGATTGAGAGGAGTAAGGGAGTGCAAGGTGGCAATCCGAGAGTGGAAAAAGGAGAGGATATGTGGAGCGAAGTGAGGGGATTGCCACCAAACCGTGCTAACATTGGTTGTCCTTCCATTTCTAAGGACATTTGTGTAGGTACCAACATGGCAAGCGAAGGCGAACAATGCCAAAAGGAAGTTGCTGCCCAAGCTTGTGGAGGTCCTTCACCTCACGGCAAGGAAGAGTCTACTCAAGATCTTAAAGGTAAAATAGCTAACTCTTACACTTTAGTGCATGTGAATGACAATTGTGTGGCTAGTAAGCCATTGAGTGTGAGTAGTAGCTTACTTATTTATGAGTCTAATGATTTCGTGCCTCTTGTTGATGATGTACATATTTTGAGTTTGGATACACTAGTTGATCCTATTGATGACGAAATTGACTCTTCTTGTAAGATCAATTTATGTCCACCTAGTGTTGAAGCTTATATGTTGAACGGAAGTACCTCGTCTTGTGTAATTGGTGTTGATCAACTTGTTTGTGAAAATTGTTCCCCACTTGAGTATGTGTGTGATGTGCTTAATAGGACTCAAGTGAGTGAAGTATTTGAAAATGTTGGTCAACAAAGTGGGAGTGAACCCGAGATCTCTTCTTGGGGTAATCTTGTGTTTGGCACATCCTTGAAACTTGATATTGATCCATTAGAGTGCGAGGAACTTGCTTATTCCAAATCTGCCCGTGAGGTAGAACACACTCTCTTTAGGTGTAATGTCTTGTTTGAAGATGATTTAAACACTTCTAATGAACCTAGTGGTGAAAATGACGGTATAGCTTACCTTGGAAGTTATAGCCTATATGCTAACCCACTATGGTGTGACAACATTCCTCCTAAAGAGGGAAATCTCTTCTTGGAAGATGAGAGTACTCTTAAGGGTAAGGAATGTGTAGTTGCGGAAGCTACTTCTTCTTCTACTTTGTGTGATTTCATTGTTGAGAGTACTCATAGTGATTATTGGGAAACTAGTAGTGGGTACACACATGAGAGCACCTTAGTAGAAGTCGATTTGAGTGATACCTTTCTCTACTCTCTATTTGATTTGGATGATATGTATGTTATTGTAGAGAGTATGTCATTTAGTTTAGGTGTAGACCACGGGAAAGGGAAGTGTTGTCGAGACCCGTGTCTATGGCCACTTTTCCCATTTGACCCCGGTGCCAAATTTAGAAATGGTGATGTTGGTGCACCAAACTTGTTGCTTGGTCAACATGACAAGCAAAGTGTTACTTTTGATGTATCCTATAACCAAATCCTTTGTACATCTTTTATTGAATTTTTAATATTCCTTTCAAAGGATTCTTGGTTATATTGCAAATATGTGCAACCTTGGCATGTTGAGATGATTTGTTATGCTAACCCTAACCCTCATGCCATGAGGAATTTGTATTTGTTTGTCCTCTCTTCGGTTTTGCAAGGTTTGGATTCGAGGTCGAATCCTTTTCAAGAAGGGGAGGATGATACGGGACAAATGGCCTTCTTATCTTTTGATGACATTTTTGGAGGCCAACACATAGAGACTCAAGACTTGGTCACCTCGAGAAAATAAGAACATGCATGGAGGACCCGTTTTGAGCATAACTTAAAGCAATCTCGCGTGTGGAAGATTGCTTGGAGAATTTAAGACTTAAGGACTCTCGAATTTGGACCACCTTTGTTGGTTCACGGTTTTGGTGCCTTTACTAAGGGCATTTCGGTCACTTAGCCTAAGGGGCATTTTGGACAATTCATATTGTCTTCCAACACACCAAGGCCGCCCCTCTCATTAAGGGTAATATGGTCTTTTTGTCTTCTTTTGTAATACACTATAAATAGGCCCCTTAGTCTTATTTTCACTTAGTTTTTGGATGATGAAAAATTGAAAGAAATATTCTCTCTCTCTTTTGAGAGTGTAACTCCATTAGTTGTAGGACTTGGAAAAGTCACCCTTAGCATAGGGCTTGGAAAAGCCAATATTGATCTTTGTTTGGAAACGGTAGATCTTGAGGCGAGTCATTCCCTTGGTGGTCACCGTAAGAGTGTGGTGTTGCTATCGTAAGTTCTACGGGTCCTTAGATTTAATATATCTTTGGGTTCTTGGGTCTTATTGTAGTTTATGTCTCACTATCTATCTCTACATTATCTTGTAGCCGTGTGATTGTTGTCTCTTAATAATATTGTTATTGTTCTTCATGTTCTTCATTCTCGTGTTGTTAATCTAGTGTGTTGTCCGCTGAAAATAGGTGTTAATCACCTCATTACATTGTGTTCTTGTTGTAGATCTTGAATCCGAGAGGGGTCATTCAAAGGGTCCTCGGTTCTCTTGAACTTGTGGACTGTTTTGAGTGTTTGTTTCGTGCTTCCCTTGTAATTCTTGTATCACTAAAGGGGCATCCCACTCTTGAAGGGCTATTATGGACATTTCACACTATTTTTGTAATATCTATAAATAGAACGTTTTAGGGTTTCATTCATTAGACTTTGCTGAATATGTATGTTGTATAACACTTAGAAACATTTCCTCTCTAAGGAGAAAAGACCACAAATCTGAAACTTGTAACTAGGGAAATCAACTTGAGTGTGGAATCACTCGTGTTGGATTCAAGCTTGGAAACGTTGGATGCTTGGGAGATCGAGGTCACTCTTGTACCGACGTAAGAGATAGGTTTGTGTTGTGAGTAGTATTAAAGGTCCAAGAGCGTAACAAGTCTTGGGTTGTTAATATTATTCCCTCATTTGGTCTATCTACCTATCTTTATCTTATTGTACTTTGTAGATTCATAGTAGACTGTTTTTGTGACTTGTTGAATCCGAATTTTGTAACCATTTTGTTCATCTTGTTCTTGTTGTGTTGCTACTATTTTGGGGTTGAAACACACCCTTATATTTCGTTCTTCTTGTTGTTGTAGTGAATCCGAGAGTGGTCTCCATCTTAGTCCTCAAATCCTTAAGATTAGTGGACTGTTTTGGAGTTGTTTTGTGTTCTCTTGTTTGTCCCGTATCATTTGGTATCAAAGCATGGCTTGATATTTTTCCTACAAGATCAATCTTGGGCTTGCTTGTTAGAAAATTCAAAAAAAAAAGTGTTAAAAACTGAAAAATAAAAAAGAAGCAAATCTGTCCATTTTGTGTTCTTGGCCGAAATTGTGTTATTGTTGTGTCTTGGCCGAGATTTTTACTTGTTTTGTTGTTCCTAGTGTTATTTTTCTTCATCTCTAACACTCTTTAGTCTAAATCTAAGTTTGAGCTTACATTATTGGTGTTGTTTACGTGAACTTGGACTTGGCCGATTTGTTGTTGAACATTGTTGTGGTGGACTGTTTTGGCCTTGTGGCTTTCATCTTGTTGTTGTTATAGCGGCCACGTGATATTTTTGTTAATTGGTGGATTGAGAACTGATACGGTTAGGACAGCCACACGGCCTTTCACACGAAGCCAAGCTCGGGAATTACAAAAACTCCAAGCTTTGTTCATGCAAATGGCCGTGTGTGAGTTGGTGATTGAACCAACCAAGGACTTAAACGTTTTTATGTGTGAAGAGGGGTCCTAATGTGTAATAAACTACTCTCCAAGGTTGGCACAAGAAGCAAGGGCGGATGAGTCATTTTACCCCTTTCCTTTTGTAGTATAAATAGAAGATGTGAGAGAGTTATTAGATAGTTTTTGAAATCTGATTTTTGTAACCTAAAATATCACAACATTTCCTCTCTCTTCCACTCTTGGAGCCGCCTCCAACATCTCACAAGTAGAGGAATACTTGGGTTGTATCTTTGGCTAGAAACAAGGGTTTTGAGGTCTTTGAGTGCCTCTTGGTCCTTGTAAGAACTTGGTGTTTACATTCTCTAGACTTAGGGTCCTCTCTTGATGTTAGGGTTCTTAGTATCTTGAATGTTATATGTCAAGTTATCTATCTTTTCTTTATCTTGTTGTTGTTGTTGTTGTTAATTTTGTTATCTTTAAAGACTAGTGAAGCCGTGTGGGGCTACTTTCGATTCACTAGCATTCTTGTTCATCTATTTGCTCTCTTGTTGTGTGCTGAAAACTGAAAATTGAACTTGTTATTCTTGTGTTGTTGGACTGAAATCCGAACCTACTTGTAGCTCTTGGTGTTGTTGGTTTGATCTTGTATCATTTGGTATCAAAGCAAGACCGGTTGTGTTCCAACATAACCCATCTTGGGCTAGTTCACGGTCTAAACAAGCAATACCAAAGGGAAGTTCTGAAAAATCTGTCCATTAAAAGTTGAAAACCGAGAATGATGTTGCATGTCTAGACCTAGGCGTTATTTTGCTTGTTTAGTGAGTTTCTAGTGTTGGTTTCTTTCTCACCAACACTAAGGTGTCTAGATCCGAAAGTTGAGCTTGAAAACTTGAACATTGAGTAGTGACTTGAAGTGGCCGAAGGTTGTATGTTGTTGATGAGCAAAAGAAAAATCGGTGGTTATGTGTTATGTGCTAAAGAAGTTGATGAAGTTTGTTGAGGTGTTCATGTTTTTGAACTTGTTCATCTTGTTCATCTTGTTGTGTGCTCAAGTTGTAAGACAAGTTATAAAGTTGTTGTGAAAGACTTGCACCCCTCACCCTCTAGTCTTGTCAATCACTTTTCCCTAATTCAAGGAGCCTTGTTTTGTGGGATTGGTCAACCAAACACCACTTTCTTGAGTTTGAAAAGGTTGAAAGACTACAAGATTTTATTTTTCCCACCAAAACATTTTGCAAACTATAACAAGTTGTGTGAATATTAACACAAAACAAAAACAAAAAAAAAAAGATAAGAGGAACGGGTGGAACCATTGCATGCTGCCACGTCACTATAAGCTCAACTTAGGATATTCTTTGGTTGCAAATTGTTGATCCTTGGTTTCCCTTAATTGGTCCTAGAACTAATTAACAAACTAGTACCTTCCTACTAGGTTGTCAACTAGTTCCTTGAACCGTTTGTTCGTGTCAACGATTATTTGAGTGCTTTTATTCGTTTGAATGAGTTGCTGATTTTTGATTCTAGTCCGGCAAGAATTCTTTGAGTCTTCAAACAAGAATCCATTCCGGATAAGAGCTCACTCATACCTTGAAAATTTCACGGTTACTAGCCAATTATACAACACTTGTGGAACACGAACTTGTGGTGAACTAAAGCGGATAATATCTTGACAATGGAAGGAGCTACGTCTCATAATGCGGATACTAATGCCCTTGATTCTATGAGGGTCACTCTTGAGGCCGTTACCCGGACACTTGAAAGGTTGAATTCTGAATTTGGGGCCGTGAGAGGGGACTTGGCAGCCATAAAGGGGGAAGTGTCGACTATTAGTGGGAGATTAGAACAAGTGGAGAGTCAAAGGAACTCTCGTCCTTCTACTCCTCTACACGTATCTACCAATGGTCATGATAGGACCTCCTCCGCAACCATCACCCCCGAAACAGTCCACCAAATGCTAAATGCACCCCAAGCTCCACTAAATACCGCAAGTCAAACTACCTATTTTCCTCCAACCCGAGACTCCACTAGACCACTACATTTCCAAGCCCCTCCAATTCCACAAGAGGGATTTGGACGACAAGTACCTCCACTAAATCCGAACCTTCCATTCCAAGCTCCATTAACCCAAAGACCGCAAATTCCAAATCCTCCGACTCAAAACGGCCAAGGCCGACCAGCCCACTTTGAAGGATACGGTAGAGGGGAGTATGAAGGAGATGGAGCCTTTGATGATGCTTATATGAGGGAGGAGGAGTTAAGAGGGGGTCGAGGAGAACCTAGGAGATACCGGGGGTATGGAGATAGGGGAAACCGACACCAAGAGAGAGACGTAGGCATCAACACCATCAAGTTGAGCCTACCCATCTTTAAGGGTGAAAGTGATCCCGAGGCCTACTTAACTTGGGAATCGGCTTGTGACAAAGTTTTCCAAGTTAATGACATCTCGGACGAAAAGAAGAGTTGCTACGCTATAGCTCACCTCGAGGGCTATGCTAACACTTGGTGGGAGTATGTTAAACGATTTGGTAATGAATTAGTCGATGGGCAGCCACCACCTTGGTTTCGGTTGAGGTATTTGATGAGACAACGATACCTTCCCGAGAGATATCGTCATGAGTTGCTTGCTAGGTTATATGGCTTGCGGCAAGGGGGCAAGAGTGTGATGGCCTATTTTGACGAGTTCCAACAACTCATGTTGAAACTTGATCATCGTGGGGAGCAAATCAGTCATGACATCATCCGGTTCAAGTGTGGGTTGAACAAAGAGATCTCCACTCATTTGACCCTTCATCGGTTTGAAACCATCGACGGTATATTCCAAGCGGCCCTAGAGATTGAAAGGGAACTTAAGGAGAGATCATCCTTCAAGGCAAGGGTACAAGCTCCCTCGGGTTGGCCCAAAAACAAGGACCAACCCGCCCCTACGAAGCTGCCCGAGTCCAAAACAGTCCACTACGAGTCCAAAACAGTCCCTAAATTCCCTCCGAAACCGGAGGCTCACAAATATCCCAACCCAAAGGGATTCCAATGCTTCAAGTGCCAAGGTTGGGGGCATAAGGCCAATGAATGTCCGAACCGGCGCAATGTGATCCTACGAGAAGGGAAAGTGTACTACCTTGGTGAGGAGGTGGTTTCCGAAAGGGGGGAGGATGAGGCCGAGCCTCAAGATGGAGAGGAAGCTGAAAATGGGCCGAATGATGATGAATTAGATGGTAGTGAAGATGCCTATCCACAAGAAGGGGAGTGTGTGGTTCCTAACTTTGTGGTTAGACGTGTCATGATTAGTAAGGCGATAGGTGACCCGAGTCAAAGGGAAAATCTATTCCATACTAAGTGTCTTGTAAAGGGGAGTGTGTGCACCTTGGTGATTGATAGTGGTAGTTGTACGAATGTTGCGAGCCAAGCTATGGTAAATTTCTTGAAGCTGCCAACTACACCACACACTAGTCCTTACAAGCTACAATGGTTGAACGATTGTGGTGAATTAAGGGTCGCAAGGCAATGTGTGATTCGGTTTAAGGTAGGAAACTACCACGATGAAGTGCTTTGTGACGTGATCCCAATGCAAGCATGTCACTTGTTGTTAGGTAGACCATGGCAATATGATAGGTCTACTAAACACGATGGGAGGTCCAACCGGTATACGCTTGAGAAGGATGGCCGAAAGGTCACACTTCACCCTCTTTCACCCTCCCAAGTACATGAGTGGCATCAAAAGATGAGAGAGTTAAAAGGAAAGGGAAAGGAAACCGGGAAAGGAGAAAAGGGGGGGGATGCCGTAGGTAAGGAAGTAGGGCCATCCGAATCTGTCCCAACCACAAAGGAGATGGAAAACGTAGTGATGTTGGCTAGGAGGAAAGAACTCTTCGTGGACCATGATGAAAACAAGCCGATGTTACTGTTGGCCCATTGTTTTAATACTAACCCTACTAATTCTTCCATTTCCCCTTTGATTTCTTGTGCGTTGCAGGAGTATGAAGATGTATTTCCTCAAGAACTTCCGCAAGGATTGCCCCCACTTCGGGGAATTGAGCACCAAATTGATTTGGTGCCGGGTTCACAACTTCCAAACAAACCGGCCTATAGGAGCAATCCCATGGACACTAAGGAGCTTGAGAGACAAGTTGAGGAGCTTCTCAACAAGGGATACATCAAGGAAAGCATGAGTCCGTGTGCTGTTCCGGTGCTTTTGGTACCAAAGAAGGACGGAACTTGGCGCATGTGCGTCGATTGTAGAGCCATCAACAAAATCACTATAAGGTATCGTCATCCAATTCCTAGACTAGATGATATGTTAGATGAGCTCCACGGATCTTGTTTGTTTTCTAAAGTGGACCTTAGGAGCGGCTATCACCAAATTCGCATGCAACCCGGTGATGAGTGGAAGACCGCATTCAAGACCAAATTCGGTCTATATGAGTGGATGGTCATGCCCTTCGGCCTTACCAATGCTCCTAGCACATTTATGAGGCTAATGAATCATGTAATGAAGCCTTATATTGGAAAGTTTGTGGTGGTTTACTTTGATGATGTGTTGGTGTATAGTAAATCTATTAATGATCATGTAATGCATTTGAGATGTGTGTTTGATGTGCTCCGAAAGGAGAAGCTGTATGCCAACATGGAGAAGTGTTCTTTTGGTGTTGATAAAGTTATATTCTTGGGTTTTGTCGTGAGCTCACGGGGTGTGGAAGTGGACGATTCCAAGATAGACTCTATCCGAAGTTGGCCGACCCCTAAAACTATTGGAGAAATCCGAAGTTTCCACGGGTTGGCAAGCTTTTATAGGAGGTTTGTCAAAGGATTTAGTTCCATAGCAGCCCCCTTGACCGAGGTAATTAGAAAGGACGGACCCTTTAAATGGGGTGATGAGCAAGCTAGGGCTTTTGAGGCCTTGAAAGCTACGCTCATCTCGGCGCCTTTATTGCAATTGCCCGATTTTGATAAGATGTTTGAAATAGAGTGTGATGCTAGTAAAGTTGGTATCGGGGCTGTTTTGATGCAAGAAGGTAAGCCCGTTGCTTATTTCAGTGAAAAGCTCAAAGGGGCAACTCTTAATTACTCAACTTATGATTTGGAGTTGTACGCCCTTGTTAGAGCTTTGGGAAATTGGCAACATTATTTGTGGCCTAAGGAGTTTGTGATACGAACGGATCATGAGTCGTTGAAACACCTTAAGAGCCAAGACAAGTTGAATAGGCGTCATGCTAAGTGGATTGAGTTCATCGAGACTTTCCCTTATGTAATTCATTACAAAAGGGGAAAGGAAAATGTTGTTGCCGATGCCTTGTCTAGGAAGCATGTGCTTGTTGCTACCTTGTCTTCGAAATTGATGGGTTTTGAGAGCTTGCGGTTGTTGTATCCCGAGGATCCTACCTTTGCTCCTATTTTTAGGGAATGCGAAGAGTGGGGAAGGGACCGTTGGCTCAAGGAGAATAACCATTCCTCCTACTCTCGGTTCGATGGGTATTTGTTCAAAGGGAGGAGGTTGTGTGTTCCTTCTAGTTCTTGGAGGGAATTATTTGTAAGGGAGGCCCATGACGGAGGCCTCATGGGTCACTTTGGGATAGACAAGACCCTCGGAATCTTAGAGGAGAACTTCTATTGGCCCAAAATGCGCAAAGACGTCACTAAAATTTGTAGTCAATGCGTGGCCTGCCGGAGTGCGAAATCTCGTCTCTTACCCCAAGGATTATACACCCCACTCCCTACTCCCCTTAGGCCTTGGTTGGACATCTCGATGGATTTTGTTTTGGGGCTGCCAAGGACTAGAAAGGGCCGAGATAGCATTTTTGTTATTGTTGATAGATTCTCTAAAATGGCTCATTTTATTCCATGTACTAAAACCGAGGATGCTAGTAGTGTAGCTTCATTATTTGTTGAACATGTTGTCAAGCTTCACGGGGTACCGAGGACTATTGTGAGCGATAGGGACTCCAAGTTCCTAAGTCTCTTTTGGAAGTCCATGTGGGGTAGGCTTGGAACGAAGTTACTTTTCTCCACGTCTTGCCACCCACAAACCGATGGCCAAACGGAGGTAGTAAATAGAACCTTAGGGTCTATGCTACGTTCTATGGTTAAAGGTAAACTGACTTCATGGGAAGATCACCTACCCTTAGTGGAATTTGCCTACAACCGGGTAATACATTCGAGCACGGGAATGACTCCCTTTGAATGTGTTTACGGCCTGAATCCCCTTACCCCTTTAGATCTCACTCCTTTGTCTAGTGATCTCATGACCAGCTTAGATGGAAGCAAAAGAGCCGAGGCAATGAAAAAAATGCATGAGACGGTGCGGATCAAGCTTGAAAAGAAGAATCAAGAGATTGCTAAAAGGGCAAACAAAGGGAGAAGAAGGCTTGTGCTTGAACCCGGAGATTGGGTGTGGGTGCATCTTCGAAAAGACCGGTTTCCAGCTCAAAGGAAGTCCAAATTGCTGCCAAGGGGTGATGGTCCTTTCCAAGTACTTGAGAGGATCAATGACAACGCCTACAAGATTGACCTTCCACCGGAATATCAAGTGCACAACACTTTCAACGTTGGTGATCTCTCCCTCGTGGATGCGGTTGAAGATGACCAAATGCTGAATTTGAGGCCAAATTCCTCTCAAGATGGAGAGGATGATACGGTTAGGACAGCCACACGGCCTTTCACACGAAGCCAAGCTCGGGAATTACAAAAACTCCAAGCTTTGTTCATGCAAATGGCCGTGTGTGAGTTGGTGATTGAACCAACCAAGGACTTAAACGTTTTTATGTGTGAAGAGGGGTCCTAATGTGTAATAAACTACTCTCCAAGGTTGGCACAAGAAGCAAGGGCGGATGAGTCATTTTACCCCTTTCCTTTTGTAGTATAAATAGAAGATGTGAGAGAGTTATTAGATAGTTTTTGAAATCTGATTTTTGTAACCTAAAATATCACAACATTTCCTCTCTCTTCCACTCTTGGAGCCGCCTCCAACATCTCACAAGTAGAGGAATACTTGGGTTGTATCTTTGGCTAGAAACAAGGGTTTTGAGGTCTTTGAGTGCCTCTTGGTCCTTGTAAGAACTTGGTGTTTACATTCTCTAGACTTAGGGTCCTCTCTTGATGTTAGGGTTCTTAGTATCTTGAATGTTATATGTCAAGTTATCTATCTTTTCTTTATCTTGTTGTTGTTGTTGTTGTTAATTTTGTTATCTTTAAAGACTAGTGAAGCCGTGTGGGGCTACTTTCGATTCACTAGCATTCTTGTTCATCTATTTGCTCTCTTGTTGTGTGCTGAAAACTGAAAATTGAACTTGTTATTCTTGTGTTGTTGGACTGAAATCCGAACCTACTTGTAGCTCTTGGTGTTGTTGGTTTGATCTTGTATCAAGAACCATTTTGTTGAAGGTGTAGTTGTCTTGGCCAAGTGTTGGAGATATTGTTATTGTGAAATTTGGGAGTGGCCATGTGAAAATTGTTGGTGTTCTTGGAGATTATTGTTGTAGTTCTTGGTGTTGTTTTTGTTGTTCTTGATGTTCATCACCACCTTCATATATTGTTAAAGATAAAGTGAATGTTAAATCTAAAAAGTTGAAGGAAAAGGGTGTATTATTTGTTAGTCTTGAAAGACACTACAACCAACAAAGACCTATCAATCAAGTCTCAACCACTTTCCAACACTTTTCCATGATTTAAGGATCCATGTTTTAAGGAGAAGTACAATAAAGTCAAGTCTTGAAAACTTGAAATTGAAAAGGGCTCCAAGACTTGTTTGAATTTCCCTCCTTAAACAAATTTCACCAAAGTCCAAATTGAAAAATTGACCAAGACTTGAAATTGGACAACAAAAGTTGTGTGGGACCGAGACCAATACGTGGCTGCCACGTCATCAAGTTACTGTTCACGCATCAAATTTTGGCTCAAATTTGAGATTTCTTAGTTTCATTTTTATTGTCTCTTAGTTCGTTTGTTGGTTTGAACATTAATTGACAACCTAGTAATCTCCTACTAGCTTGTAAGTTAGTTTTGTGTCCGTTTGTTCGTGTTTACGTGATACGGTTGGGGCAGCCTCCACAGGTACACGGCCTTTCACACGAAGCCAAGCTCGGGAATTACAAAAACTCCAAGCTTTGTTCATGCAAATGGCCGTGTGTGAGTTGGTGATTGAACCAACCAAGGACCTAAACGTTTTTATGTTAGAGGTCTTAATGTGTAATAAACTACTTTTCAAGGTTGGCACAAGAAGCAAGGGCGGATGGGTCATTTTACCCCTTTTGTTTGTAGTATAAATAGAACATGTTAGAGAGTTATTGCTTAGTTTTTGGAATGCTGATTTTTGTAACCTAAAAACACTAAACATTTCTCTCTCTCTCTCCACTCTTAGAATCCGCCCCTATTATCTCACAAGTAGAGGGATACTTGTGTTGTCTCTTTGGCTAGAAACAAGGGTTTTGAGGTCGTTGAGTGCCTCTTAGTCCTCGTAAGAACTTGGTGTTTATATTCATTAGACTTAGGGTCCTCTCTTGATGTTAGGGTTCTTAGTTTCTTGAATGTTATATGTCAAGTTATCTATCTTTCTTTATCTTGTTGTTGTTGATTTTGTTATCTTAAAGTCTAGTGAAGCCGTGTGGGGCTCTTTTCGATTCACTAGCATTGTTATCTATCTTGTTGTTCTTGTGTTGTTGGACTGAAAAACCGAAACTTAAACTTGTTATTCTTGTGTTGTTGGACTGAAATCCGAGCCTACTTGAAGCTCTTGGTGTTGTTGGTTTGATTTCGTATCATTTGGTATCAAAGCGAGACCGGTTGTGTTCCAACATAACCCATCTTGGGCTAGTTCACGGCTTAAACAAACAACACCAAAAGGAAATTCTGAAAATCTGTCCATTAAAAGTTGAAACCAAGAATGATGTTGTATGTTTAGATCTAGGTGTTATTTTGCTTGTTTAGTGAGTTTCTAGTGTTGGTTTCTTTCTCACCAACACTAAGGTGTCTAGATCCAAAAGTTGAGCTTGAAAACTTGAACATTGTGTAGTGACTTGAAGTGGCCGAAAGTTGTATGTTGTTGATAACCAAAAGAAAAAAAAAATCGGTGGTTGTGTGTTTATGTGCTAAAGAAGTTGATGAAGTTTGTTGAGGTGTTCATCTTTTGAACTTGTTCATCTTGTTCATCTTGTTGTGTGCTCAAGTTGTAAGACAAGCTATAAAGTTGTTGTGAAAGACTTGCACCCATCACCTTCTAGTCTTGTCAATCACTTTTCCCTAATTCAAGGAGCCTTGTTTTGTGGAATTAGTCAACCAAACCTCACTTTCTTGAGTTTGAAAAGGGTGAAATACTACAAGATTTTATTTTTCCCACCAAAACACTTTGCAAACTATAACAAGTTGTGTGAATATTAACACAAAAAGAAAAGAAAAAAAAGAGAAGAAGAACGTGTGGAACCATTGCATGCTGCCACGTCACTATAAGCTCAACTTAGGATATTCTTTGGTTGCTAATTGTTGATCCTTGGTTTCCCTTACTTGGTCCTAGAACTAATTAACAAACTAGTACATTCCTACTAGGTTGTCAACTAGTTCCTTGAACCGTTTGTTCGTGTCAACGATTATTTGAGTGCTTTTATTCGTTTGAATGAATTGCTGATTTTTGACTCTAGTCCGGCAAGAATTCTTTGAGTCTTCAAACAAGAATCCATTCCGGATAAGAGCTTACTCATACCTTAAAAATTTCACGGTTACTAGCCAATTATACAACACTTGTGGAACACGAACTTGTGGTGAACTAAAGCGGATAATATCTTGACAATGGAAGGAGCTACGTCTCATAATGTGGATACTAATGCCCTTGATTCTATGAGGGTCACTCTTGAGGCCGTTACCCGTACACTTGAAAGGTTGAATTCGGAATTTGGGGCCGTGAGAGGGGACTTGGCAGCAATAAAGGGGGAAGTGTCGACTATTAGTGGGAGATTAGAACAAGTGGAGAGTCAAAGGAACTCTCGTCCTTCTACTCCTCTACATGTATCTACCAATGGTCATGATAGGACCTCCTCCGCAACCATCACCCCCGAAACAGTCCACCAAATGCTAAATGCACCCCAAGCTCCACTAAATACCGCAAGCCAAACTACTTATTTTCCTCCAAACCGAGACCCCACTAGACCACTACATTTCCAAGCCCCTCCAATTCCACAAGAGGGATTTGGACGCCAAGTACCTCCACTAAATCCGAACCCTCCATTCCAAGCTCCATTAACCCAAAGACCGCAAATTCCAAATCCTCCGAATCAAAACGGCCAAGGCCGACCAGCCCACTTTGAAGGATACGGTAGAGAGGAGTATGAAGGAGATGGAGCCTTTGATGATGCTTATATAAGGGAGGAGGAGTTAAGAGGGGGTCGAGGAGAACCTAGGAGATACCGGGGGTATGGAGATAGGGGAAACCGACACCAAGAGAAAGACGTAGGCATCAACACCATCAAGTTGAGCCTACCCATCTTTAAGGGTGAAAGTGACCCCGAGACCTACTTAACTTGGGAATCGGCTTGTGACAAAGTTTTCCAAGTTAATGACATCTCGGAAGAAAAGAAGAGTTGCTACGCTATAGCTCACCTCGAGGGCTATGTTAACACTTGGTGGAAGTATGTTAAACGATTTGGTAATGAATTAGTTGATGGGCAGCCACCACCTTGGTATCGGTTGAGGTATTTGATGAGACAACGATACCTTCCCGAGAGATATCGTCATGAGTTGCTTGCTAGATTATATGGCTTGCGGCAAGGAGGCAAGAGTGTGATGGCCTATTTTGACGAGTTCCAACAACTCATGTTGAAACTTGATCATCGTGGGGAGCAAATCAGTCACGACATCATCCGGTTCAAGTGTGGGTTGAACAAAGAGATCTCCACTCATTTGACCCTTCACCGGTTTGAAACCATTGACGGTATATTCCAAGCGGCCCTTGAGATTGAAAGGGAACTTAAGGAGAGATCATCCTTCAAGGCAAGGGTACAAACCCCCTCGGGTTGGCCCAAAAACAAGGACCAACCCGCCCCTACGAAGCTGCCCGAGTCCAAAACAGTCCCTAAATTCCCTCCGAAACCGGAGGCTCACAAATATCCCAACCCAAAGGGGTTCCAATTCTTCAAGTGCCAAGGTTGGGGGCATAAGGCCAATGAATGTCCGAACCGGCGCAATGTGATCCTACGAGAAGGGAAAGTGTACTACCTTGGTGAGGAGGTGGTTTCCGAAAGGGGGGAGGATGAGGCCGAGCCTCAAGATGGAGAGGGAGCTGAAAATGGGCCGAATGATGATGAAGTAGATGGTAGTGAAGATGTCTATCCACAAGAAGGGGAGTGTGTGGTTCCAAACTTTGTGGTTAGACGTGTCATGATTAGTAAGGCGATAGATGACCCGAGTCAAAGGGAAAATCTATTCCATACTAAGTGTCTTGTAAAGGGGAGTGTGTGCACCTTGGTGATTGATAGTGGTAGTTGTACAAATGTTGCGAGCCATGCTATGGTAAATTTCTTGAAGCTACCAACTACACTACACACTAGTCCTTACAAGCTACAATGGTTGAACGATTGTGGTGAATTAAAGGTCACAAGGCAATGTGTGATTCGGTTTAAGGTGGGAAACTACCACGATGAAGTGCTTTGTGACGTGATCCCAATGCAAGCATGTCACTTGTTGTTAGGTAGACCATGGCAATATGATAGGTCTACTAAACACGATGGGAGGTCCAACCGGTATACGCTTGAGAAGGATGGCCGAAAGGTCACACTTCATCCTCTTTCACCCTCCCAAGTAAATGAGTGGCATCAAAAGATGAGAGAGTTGAAGGGAAAGGGGAAGGAATCCGGAAAGGGAGAAAAGGGGGGGATGCCGTAGGTGAGGAAGTAGGGACATCCGAGGCTATCCCAACGACAAGGGAGATGGAAAACGTAGTGATGTTGGCTAGGAGGAAAGAACTCTTCGTGGACCATGATGAAAACAAGCCGATGTTACTTTTGGCCCATTGTTTTAATACTAACCCCACTAATTCTTCCATTTCCCCTTTGATTTCTTGTGTGTTGCAGGAGTATGAAGATGTATTTCCTCAAGAACTTCCGCAAGGATTGCCCCCACTTCGGGGAATTGAGCACCAAATTGATTTGCTGCCGGGTTCACAACTTCCAAACAAACCGGCCTATAGGAGCAATCCCATGGACACTAAGGAGCTTGAAGGACAAGTTGAGGAGCTTCTCAACAAGGGATACATCAAGGAAAGCATGAGTCCGTGTGCTGTTCCGGTGCTTTTGGTACCGAAGAAGGACGGAACTTGGCGCATGTGCGTCGATTGTAGAGCCATCAACAAAATCACTATAAGCTTAGATGGAAATAAAAGAGCCGAGGCAATGAAGAAAATGCATGAGACGGTGCGGATCAAGCTTGAAAAGAAGAACCAAGAGGTTGCAAAAAGGGTTTAACAAAGGGAGAAGAAGGCTTGTGCTTGAACCCGGAGATTGGGTGTGGGTGCATCTTCGAAAGGATCGGTTTCCAGCTCAAAGGAAGTCCAAATTGCTGCCAAGGGGTGATGGTCCTTTCCAAGTACTTGAGAGAATCAATGACAACGCCTACAAGATTGACCTTCCACCGGAATATCAAGTGCACAACACTTTCAACGTTGGTGATCTCTCCCTCGTGGATGCGGTTGAAGATGACCAAATGCTGAATTTGAGGTCAAATTCCTCTCAAGATGGAGAGGATGATACGGTTGGGGCAGCCTCCACAGGTACACGGCCTTTCACACGAAGCCAAGCTCGGGAATTACAAAAACTCCAAGCTTTGTTCATGCAAATGGCCGTGTGTGAGTTGGTGATTGAACCAACCAAGGACCTAAACGTTTTTTATGTGTGAAGAGAGGTCTTAATGTGTAATAAACTACTCTTCAAGGTTGGCACAAGAAGCAAGGGCGGATGGGTCATTTTACCCCTTTTGTTTGTAGTATAAATAGAACATGTTAGAGAGTTATTGCTTAGTTTTTGGAATGCTGATTTTTGTAACCTAAAAACACTAAACATTTCTCTCTCTCTCTCCACTCTTAGAAGCCGCCCCTATTATCTCACAAGTAGAGGGATACTTGTGTTGTCTCTTTGGCTAGAAACAAGGGTTTTGAGGTCGTTGAGTGCCTCTTGGTCCTCGTAAGAACTTGGTGTTTATATTCATTAGACTTAGGGTCCTCTCTTGATGTTAGGGTTCTTAGTTTCTTGAATGTTATATGTCAAGTTATCTATCTTTCTTTATCTTGTTGTTGTTGTTGATTTTGTTATCTTAAAGTCTAGTGAAGCCGTGTGGGGCTCTTTTCGATTCACTAGCATTGTTATCTATCTTGTTGTTCTTGTGTTGTTGGACTGAAAAACCGAAACTTAAACTTGTTGTTCTTGTGTTGTTGGACTGAAATCCGAGCCTACATAAAGCTCTTGGTGTTGTTGGTTTGATTTCGTATCATTACGTTTGTTGTGTACTTTTTTCTTTTTGAATTCGTTGTTAGTTCTTGACTCAAGTCCTACAAGATTTCGTTTGAGTTTCAAACAAAAATCCATTCCGGGACAAGAGTAGACCCGAACTCAATCACTCACGAAGTACAAGCCGGCTTTCAACACTTGTGAAACCAAGTGTGAGGTAAAAATCGAGAGTGAGAGTGTGGTGAGACATTTTTGAGCTAACAAGTTTGTTTGTTTTCTTTGTTTGTTGTGTCTTTTGTTAGGTACAATGGCTTCCCATAATTTCAACGCCACATGTGATCGTATCAATGACAATATTGAAGATATGAAACGGCACATTGAAATTATACGCCAATTGCTACCCAAACTCTACCCTCAAAATCCAATTGTCCAAGCACCTTGCGTTGAGAGCTTCCCGGAGGAAGTTGCTTCCCAACTTGTGAGTAAAACTTTCCCACCACTTGAGGATATGTGTGATGTGATTAATGAGTCTCAAGTGAGTGAAGAATTTGAAAATGTTTGTCAAGAAAAAAGGAGTGAACCCGTGAGCCTATGTTGTTGTAAGGATTCTAATGTTTGCTTGGCTCATAGGGTTAATCGTGTGCTTGACATATCTTTGGAACTTGATAATGATTCCTTAGAGAGTGAACGTTCCAAATCTGTCTGCGGGTTAGATCATTCACTCTTTAGGTACAATGTCTTGTTTGAAGATAGTTTAAGCACTCCTAATAGACCTAGTGGTGAAAATGATAGTATAGCTTGCCTTGGAAGCTATAGAATATATGCTAACCCACTATGGTGTGACAACATTCCTCCTAAAGATGGAAATCTCTTCTTGGAAGATGAGTGTACTCTTAAGGGTAAGGAATGTGTGATCTTGGAAACTACTTCTTCTTCTACTTTGTGTGGCTTTTCCGAGGACACCATAGTAAAAGTAGAAGTAGAATTAAGTGCCATCTTTCTCTACTCTCTCTTTACTTATGATGATATGTATGCCAATGTAGAGAGTAGGCCATGTGGTTATGGTAAAGACTATGGGAAATGGGTGTGTTGTTTAGACCCGTGTCTATGGCCAGTCTTCCCTTTTGATCCCGGTGCCATCTTAGGATGGGGAAGATTTGCTCTCGGCTTAGGTGCGTTTCTTTTGGGTGCTTATCATAGACAAGTCCTTGGTGAATTTGTCGATGTCTTCATAATGTTTAACACTAAGAACTCTTGGTAATATGCCAAATATGAACCACCTTGGCATGTCAAGATTTGTTGTTGGCCGAGACTTGAACGCAAAGGGTCCTCGGTTTCTTTTTATTGCATACCTTTATTGTTTATTTTTGCTAATCCTAACCCTCATGCCATGAGGAAGTGTGCTTGTTTGTCTTCTCTTTTGATTTTGCAAGGCATAGATTCGAGGTCGAATTCTTTTCAAGAAGGGGAGGATGATACGAGTGCAATCCACATAGATGGACTCTTGTGGGTATGTATTGAAGTCATCCAAGTGTGTATGCAAGAGAAGCGTAATTAAGGGCCTAAATACACACCAAAAATGGCCCACTACAAACACTAAAGGGGCAGCCCACTCTTGAAGGTCTATTATGGACATTTCACACTATTTTTGTAATATCTATAAATAGAACCTTTTAGGGTTTCATTCATTAGACTTTGCTGAATATGTATGTTGTATAACACTTAGAAACATTTCCTCTCTAAGGAGAGAAGACCACAACTCTGAAACTTGTAACTAGGGAAATCAACTTGAGTGTGGAATCACTCGTGTTGGATTCAAGCTTGGAAATGTTGGATGCTTGGGAGATCGAGGTCACTCTTGTACCGACGTAAGAGATAGGTTTGTGTTGTGAGTAGTATTAAAGGTCCAAGAGCGTAACAAGTCTTGGGTTGTTAATATTATTCCCTCATTTGGTCTATCTACCTATCTTTATCTTATTGTACTTTGTAGATCCATAGTAGACTGTTTTTGTGACTTGTTGAATCCGAATTTTGTAACCATTTTGTTCATCTTGTTCTTGTTGTGTTGCTACTATTTTGGGGTTGAAACACACCCTTATATTTCGTTCTTGTTGTTGTTGTAGTGAATCCGAGAGTGGTCTCCATCTTAGTCCTCAAATCCTTAAGATTAGTGGACTGTTTTGGAGTTGTTTTTTGTTCTCTTGTTTGTCCCGTATCACATCCTGACCCTCAATTTTTGGGTTGTGATAGTACGTACCATTGGAAAAAACATCCTTCCTAGTAAATCTAATTAATGGTGCTTCAATAGAAGAAAACCCCTTGATCATGTGTGTTTTAACCCGCTAAACCAATTAAACTACAAACCTTAGTAGGAGAAGTGGGTATAGCCAAATCGCGAACTACCTCAATATTAGTTGTGTCTACTATAATCCCATCCTTGGACACCACATAACCTAAGAACGCTGCAACCTCAAGATAAAAGTCATACTCAGAGTACATAGTGATGTGGCATGGCTTCATGGCCTTTTCGATTCATAAAACTAAAAAATATGCAAATACTTAGGTTTGTTTTGTTAGATATGATATGTTTTTGTGTTTATTTTGCACAAAACTAGGTTTTGGAGCCGATATAATATGGCGTAAGTGTGATGCCGCCCAAACTGTACCCTCCTAGAAGATATAATACGGTCACTGTCAAATTTTACTAACCCAACTAGGTTGGGGTCAATCCCATAGGGAATAGGTCGAATCTGTCTCTCAAACATGCTTAAGTACCCGAATGTGCAAAAAAGTAAATGGATGGAATTAGTAGTAAACAGTAAGAGTTCTAATTCTATATCTATCTCGTGATCAATCTGACTATCTCACTGCAACACATGTAGAATCTGACAAGTTAGGTATTACCAACCATTTTGTAAATGCCTTGGTAAATCTCCCCCTTTACCTTGTGAGTCTCATGGTATTGCCTGCACAACCCTTATCTTTGATCATAGTTTAACTATCACCTTGTGTGTATCAAATCATTAGACGAGGGTTGGTATCCTCAAATCAATGTTGCAATCTTCTTGTCTCAATCTCAATCTCTTTTGTGAATAAAATATCAAAACAAGAAAGATCTCAGTTTTTCCCACTACCTAAGAAAATAATTAAACCAAAGAAGATCACAATACAAGTTTTACCAATGATCTAGCAGAACCTCATATTTTGTGAAACCCCTTACATTGCATGTACTTTCCCTATTTATAGGTAACTTGGTATAGTCTTGCGGTATAGGTAACTAGTGAGATTTGTTATGCAAGTATTAATGGTGTAAATGAAATTATAGATACTACCCGTACGTTTTTATGTGACACGATTAAGTTAATATTTATACAACTATTTAAACTTGGGATTGAAAGCTGGTATTTGGATCTAAAGTTTAAAGTGACCACGTGTGTACAAGTTGAAGGTTAGATTAAAGAAATTAGGGGCTGGAAATGGAATAAAATATTGAAGTGCTTGCTTGACTTAATTATGCTAGTAGGTGAGTCACCTATCTTTTTGGACCAAATTAATGGACCCATGGCTATGGACCAGATTTGGGCCTAAACTAATGTACTTATTTGGGCTAAATTGAAGAAAAGAGAAAGAAAATAGAGAAATGGCCCAACACTTAAATCTGCCAAAGGCCCAAGTTAATTGAGCCCAAAATAAGAATTTAAGCAAGTAGGTGCATCACCTACTTTGAAATATTGAGCAGCTTGAACCCTTAAGTAGGTGCATCACCTACTTGACTAATTTGTGGCTGAAAATGAGGTCAATAATAAGGGCTCAATATAAGATCAATATATCTGGGCATTTTCCTCATTTTAACCACAATATTCCCTTTTAAACTTCAGCTTTCTCCCTTTCTTAACAAGGATAACAACAACAGCCCTAAAATTCCTTCTAGGGTTCTTGAAGAAACCCTCATCTTTGCAAGTTAAGGTAAGTGAAAACACTCAAGTTTTAGCTTAATTATCTCATGGAAGATTAGGAAAACATGTTATAGGTGTCTAGTTAAAAATACGTGGCAGAATATAGAACAACTACTTGCTCACTTTTTCTTTGTTATTAAGATCTCTTTTCTTCTTTGGTTTAAAGTGTGAAGGAAAGTGAGAGTTGATGTTCTTGAGGAGTTCAAATTTAAGTATAAGTTGCATAATTTGAGAGAGAATTATGAATGTGTTGTTATTGAGAACTCAAGAGATGTTGAGTTCAATAAGTGATTGCTACAATAAAAGGGATTTGGGACTATTTTATGGAATGTTTTTGTATGTATATGTTGTGGGCTTCCAGGTTGATATTGGAGAAAGGTGTGATTAGTTTTTAACGAAATATAGAAGAAAGGTGAGGCGGTATACCACCGAACTAATTATTGCATTTGTTTACTGCCCAATCTGTTTTGCGTATTGTTTGGAATGTGTAATGAAGCCAAGGTGGTTTCGGTGAACCTTATAAGGACATGTATAGTATGTGGGTATAATTGGAAGAGAAAAGGGTTAAAATAACACCCTTAATTGATAGATTAAGAGCTTACTTTACTGCCCGGTTACTGTTTTGGTGAAGTTAAATAGCCCAAACGTGTTGGTTGATTGCTAATATTAGTTTACCATATCTTCTATTGTAGATAAGTAATCTAAAAGGCGGGAAGTCAAGTTTGGTTAGTTTTGGAGTTATATAATGATACAAGACAAACAAGGAGAACACGAAACACACTCCAAATCAGTCCACTAATCTTAAGGATCCGAGGACCTTTTTGGAGACCACTCTCGGATTCGCTACCAACAAGAAGAATACAAGATTCAATGATGTATATAACACCCAAAACAGCATCAGCACGTGAAGAACAAGAGGATTAAAATAATAATAACCAACGATTTCAACAACACAAGAAACAACACCAAAAGATTACACTAAACAAAGGGATAGAAAGATAGACTACATGAAAGCATAATCTTAAGAACCCAAGAGCATATTCCACTCTTGGACCTTTAACACTACACACTACAATTCACCTATCTCTTACGTGGCACAAGAGGGACCTCGATCTCCCAAGCATCCAACGTTTCCAAGCTTGAATCCAACACGAGTGATTCCACACTCAAGTTGAAATCCCTAGTTACAATGTTTGGCCATTGGGGCCTTTCTCACAAGAGAGAAATGTCTAAGTGTCTACAACTTTCAATATTCATCAAAACTAAGACTAAAAACCCTAAGAGGTTCTATATATAGTGTATTACAAAATGACCACAATACCCCTCAAGGTTGAGATGCCCATCAAGTATAACTTAGGGGCAGTTTTTAGTGCATTTAGGCCCTTTTTTACACTTTACTTGTGCACTTCCTTGGACGAATTCAATATGCACTCGTTCTCGTCCATCCTCGTGGTCGTACTCATATCATCCTCCCCTTTTTGAAAAGGATTCGACCTCAAATTCATACCTTGCAAATCAAGAGAAGACAAACAAGTACACATCCTCATGAAATGAGGGGTTAGGGTTAGCAAAATACACACATCACATGCCATGCCAATGTGGGACAAACTTGGAGTATACCCACGAGTCCTTTGTGTTGAACATGAAAACCTTAGTATAAATGGCACAAAGGAGTAGGTCATCATCAACAAAAAAGAGACAAGGAAGTACCTTGCCTTCCTTCATTAACTCCCACAATCAAACATTGCTTGTCGTCTTGACCAAGCATCAAGTAGGAAGTGAAGAACTTCCCACATTTCGGGAGGGTGCAGGGGTCAAATGGAAGAAGTAGTCAAGGATCTAAGCCAAGGTTAGCCCCTTCCTTCCCCTAGAATGTCACTCCCACAACCACGGATGACATTTTCCTTTAAGAGAAGACTAACATTCAAGAATAAAGAGACACGACCTAGCAGTCCTACCTCAAAAAGATATATGCCATCATTTACAACATCTCTATACACATGATTTCTATGAACAAAACTACTAGCAAGGCTTTTACCACACAAAATTTTCAAAGAGTCACGTGCACCATCAAGATCAACTCTATAAACACCATCACTAACTTGAGATTTTTTAAGCACACCACACATATGCTCAAGTAGTGGAATACATTCATGAGTAAGTTGATCTTCATTCACATCCTCACTAGTTGTTGGCAACTCACATACCAACGTAGACTTACCTTGGTTCGCACAAGGGTCAACCGGTGTGTGAGTACTCTTGTAAATTGGTAATAGAACCTTGTTCAAGTTATAAGGGCTAGCACTAGATGGACATAAATCATTCTTACAAGAAGAATCAATTTCGTCATCTAAAGGATCAACTAGTGCTTGCATACTTATAACAAGAGTTTGGTCCACACATAACCTAACATCACCAAGAGTATCACCATAGGGAGACTCAAGCACCTCTACTCTAGGTAAATCCACAACTACATCCACTTGGCCACTACTAGCCACAACATAACATTCTAAGTTCATAGGAGTGTAAGGAATAGTGTTTTTACCTTGTATCTCACATGAACTACGGCCTTCCTCTTGACATGTGTCCGGACAGACCACTTGCTCCCTTTGACCTACCATACAATCCAACCTTTCATTTGCCATAGCTAGGTCTCGGGACATAGTGTCAAGGTAGGCCAATATATCATTGGTGGCATTGTTGTCCATGGGTTGAGAGGTGGAAGCTGCGGGTTCCCTTGTAATTGTACCTAAAACAAAAAAGAACACACCAACAAAATAAAATATAAGTTAGTTCGAAACAACCTCACCACACTCTCACTCTCAATTTTTACCTCACACTTGGTTTCACAAGTGTTGAAAGCATGCTTGTACTTTGCGAGTGATTGAGGGTCGGGTCTACTCTTGCCCGGAATAGATTTTTGTTTGAGTTGACTCAAAGAAAATTTGCTTAAGGACTTGAACCAACAAGATACAATGAATTCACAAAAGAGAAAAGCACACAACAAATGCTTAACACGAATGAACGAACACAAAGACTAACTAACAATCTAGTAAATGAGTACTAGTTTGCCAATTAGTATTGAAACCAACGAAATTGAAACTAAGGAACAACAAAATAAAACTAAGAAATCTTAAATTTGAGCTTAAATATGTTGCATGAACAGTAAAACATGATGATGTGGCATCCACGTATTGGTCTCGGTCCCACACAACTTTTGTTGTTCAATTTCAAGTCTTGGTCAATTTTTCAATTTGGACTTTGGTGGAATTTGTTTAAGGAGGGAAATTCAAACAAGTCTTGGAGCCCTTTTCAATTTCAAGTTTTCAAGACTTGACTTTCTTATACTTCTCCTTAAAACATGGATCCTTAAATCATGGAAAAGTGTTGGAAAGTGGTTGAGACTTGATTGATAGGTCCTTGTTGGTTGTAGTGTCTTTCAAGACTAACAAATAATACACCCTTTTTCTTCAACTTTTTAGATTTAGCATTCACTTTATCTTCAACAATATATGAAGGTGGTGATGAACATCAAGAACAACAACAACAACACCAAGAACTACAATAATAATCTTCAAGAACACCAACAATTTTCACACGGCCACTCCCAAATTCCACAATAACAATATCTCCAACACTTGGCCAAGACAACTACAACTTCAACAAAATGGTTCTCAAGCCACCAATTAATAACAATATCACATGGTCAAGATTAGAACATCAAGGAGAAACCACACGGCCAAAACAATCCACCACAACAATGTTCAACAACAATGGGCCAAGCTTATGTTCACAACAACAACATCAAAATACAAGCTCAAATCAAGATATAGACTCAATGTGTTAGTGAGGAACAAAACCAACACTTAGAGACAACAAATACAAGTAAAAATCTCGGCCAAGATATAACAAAAACATAATTTTCGGCCAAGAACACAAAATGGACAGATTGCTCTCTTTTCTGGAATTTTCAGTTTTCAACTTTTTTTTTTCAACTCTCAAACCAAGATTGATCTTGTTAGAACAAAATCAAAGATGGCTTTGTTACCAAATGATACAAGACAAACAAGGAGAACACGAAACACACTCCAAATTAGTCCACTAATCTTAAGGATCCGAGGACCTTTTTGGAGACCACTCTCGGATTCGCTACCAACAAGAAGAATACAAGATTAAATGATGTATATAACACCCAAAACAGCATCAACACGTGAAGAATAAGAGGATTAAAATAATAATAACCAACGATTTCAACAACACAAGAAACAACACCAAAAGATTACACTAAACAAAGGGATAGAAAGATAGACTACATGAAAGCATAATCTTAAGAACCCAAGAGCATATTCCACTCTTGGACCCTTAACACTACACACTACAATTCACCTATCTCTTACGTGGCACAAGAGGGACCTCGATCTCCCAAGCATCCAACGTTTCCAAGCTTGAATCCAACACGAGTGATTCCACACTAAAGTTGAAATCCCTAGTTACAATGTTTGGCCATTGGGGCCTTTCTCACAAGAGAGAAATGTCTAAGTGTCTACAACTTTCAATATTCATCAAAACTAAGACTAAAAACCCTAAGAGGTTCTATATATAGTGTATTACAAAATAGAATACAAAATGACCACAATACCCCTCAAGGGTGAGATGCCCATCAAGTATAACTTAGGGGCTGTTTTTAGTGCATTTAGGCCCTCTTTTACACTTCACTTGTGCACTTCTTTGGGCGGATTCAATATGCACTCGTTCCCGTCCATCCTTGTGGTCGTACTTGTATCATATAATCAGGTATGTAAGGCATACTCTATTTTGCACTCTTTGGAATGAAATCGGACATTTGGTCCATCAAGTAAGATTCTAAGGTTATCCTATAACAAGTGATACATAATGGCAGCGTATTATATCCCATGTAGTCAATGACCTTGTTCCCATATTAAAACACCTCAATACATGCTTATTATTAAACTTGTACGTCTATTTTCACTAGAGAATTTTAGGAGTTCTCCGTTTACTCAAATAAGACTCATGTGTTATTTTCAGCTCCTAAACACTTCATTTGTGTGCCAACAGCTCCCTACCTCATTGTTGTTGTACTAAGTACCCATTTACAAGGTACCATAATGTTATGACCACCAAAGTAACAAACTCAAAGGTTAAACAGACTAAGTAATACAAATCTGTAAAATGAGTGGCAGCTCAGGGGCATAAGCCTACCATGGGCCGATCTCGATACCTTTAGATGTGGGTGGCAGCTCAGGGGCATGGGCCTAGCGTGGGCCGATCCCAACATTTATTTATGGGTGGCAGCTCAGGGGCGTAGGCCTAGCATGGGCCGATCCCGATTTGTCTATTTACCACTGATCAGCTAGTCATTTGTATTATATGACTTACAAAGATTATGAAGTAAGAAAGGTAAAATGAATAAATGAATGTAATGTACCTGATCCTACAAATATATAAAGGTGGTCTACTAGCACTATTTATTCACTGGTATCCAATTTCTATTGAGCTCTTGTATCAGGTGTTATTACCTTTAGCCTTACATATTCAGTACATATTTTTGTACTGATGTCCCTCACGGGGGACCTGTATTTCATGCAGCAGGCACAGGTGCTTCAGCTAATACACCTTGCTAGTAGAAGCACAGGCTATTCAGTGACTATTGGTGAGCTCCAAGTTTATTCGGGGCTTTTCAAGTTTTTTCCATATGTTTTGGTATTGTGCAGTAGTCAAGAGTAGGGTGGGGATTTATCCCGACCCTAGATAAGTCCATGTATATTTTAGAGGCTTTGTAGACTAATGTAAAGTTAAACATGGTAGTGTCTTGTCTTTTAGATATGGTGGCCCTAACGTCCAAGTGTTGCATATATAATTTTGTGCTTGCCAATGTAGATATTCTCATCAATGCATAATATCATGTTTGTCAGAATCTTTGGTTGTCATAGTTACATGTATGAGAAGTACAAGGTTATGGATTGGTTCTCTCGGGCCTTTACGGCTGTGGGTGCCTGTCCGCCCCAATATGATTTAAGGCGTGACATATTTCCCCTACTTTATTATTCTGCCAGGGTTCCCACAACCTTAGATAAGGGATTTAGTTGCTCATAATTGCAAGAAATACCATGGAATTCAATAAAGAAAGCATAGAAGAACTCTCACAAAAACGAAGAATTAAAACCAACGTCTCAAATCAATTAATCAACCAAAAATGAAGAACAACGAGATTCCAAGATCAAAAGTCAACCTTAGAGTCAAATGTATGTTTGTAAAAAATATGAGTGCATACACTAACTAAAAATATCATAAGAGTGTTTACAGAGTACATATAAACCCTGCAAATCTAAACTAAAACATACAGGAAAAACTATGTTTGTGGCCACTTACGACTCCATTTACCCGTAAGTGGCACCTATGCCACATAGGTGGCCATCGTAGGTGACAGGCTCCTTAAATCTTTAGCAATTTCTCATGCACTAGTACCTATGGGGGGTAGGTGGTGCCTACGTCTCATAGGTTGCCTCTTATTAAGTCACAAAATATCCTTTATCCTGCAGCCTCTTGAAACCTCACTGTTCTCAAATTACGTGACTTAGGTGCTCATCGTAAGTGGCACTTACGTGGCATATGTGATCATTCATCAGTGTTAGATCAAGACATCATAATCAGGTTCTCTAAATTTAGTTCTTCTGAGACCTACAATAGGTACCTATGCCACATAAGTGCTACCTACGCCATGTAGGTAGCCATTCTTGACTCCTTTTCTTTTTATTAAGCCCCATAACCTAGTTCCCTGCAATATAGACACAAAAACACATCATATCTACCAAAATAAACCTATGTAATTACATATTTTACCATGACACGTCAACACCCTCACCTTAGAATGTTTGCATCCTCAAGCAACAAAAACACAACAAAATGCAACATGATACTTAACCAAGGAGACCTAAGATACCTATGGCAGTCAATCTCAAATTTAGCTCAAAACATAACCCCCTCCTACTTTTAATATTTTCAAAACCAACTGTGTGAATCAATGCAGCCCAACAATGTGACACGGGGGAATCAAGTTATGGTATACACTAACAACACCTAATCAAGCATATGTATAAATTAGACTAACCGAACAGATATGCAGCTAGAAACACAACCCATGCACACTCACCAAAGAAGTCCCACTCACTCAATAAAATATACATGTTAATATAAGGAGAATAACAAGACACTCACACTCTCAAAAGAAGTTCCACAATGTGCACAGAATACCATAGTCTTGCCCTTATTTTCTTTACCCTATTTTTCTGACAGTCGGACTAAGATCACTATAGGACTTTACTCGGCTTGTAACGTAAACTTGGGGAGAGGGGGTATGGTACATTTTAGAATTTAGTTACTAAGCCTCCTTGGCACTAAAATTATATTAGGGGTCTACATCTCAACCAACTTTTCTTTTATTTCACCCTTATTTCTCTCCTTTTTTCTTTTATTACTTATTCAGGCTGAGTGTGGTTTATTTTATTATTTTATTTTATTTTTATTTTTCAAAATTATATTTTTTACTTTTTGCTTGTTTTTTTCCATATTTTTATTTTTCTATCACACCCAACCCTACTTTCTTTTTTCTTATTCACGTCTTTCTTCATAGCCACTTCTAAACTCGCACCCCTATGATCGCCACCCTCGACTTAGGTGATTTTCCTAAGCTGAGGTGCAAAATATTCGAGGACCAGGACCAAAATAGGTTCATTATAACTAAATGGGAAGGTGAAAGGTAAAAACAAAGAAAACAGGTCTATATTGGCTCAAACATGGATCAAGGGATACTTATTCGCGTTTAGAAGGTCATTTAGGCTAAAAATGGACTAATTCAAGTAGGACCTATGATCTTTTCCTAATCGACTATCGTACAACCTAGGCAAGACCAACCAAGAATGTTTTGGATTCCATACACAAAAGGAACTAAGTAAGCATCTCACACACAATGGATAGGGTTGTATCACAAACTACTACCTATCTAGTTCATGCAAATGCTAACTATGATTATTTTGTCCCTAATCCTAATACTATAATGAGATTCACAGTGGTCACATATATACGCATACCACACAGTTCAAAAATAAATTGTTTGTGGGGGATACCATTTTTCTAATGCATTTAAGCACAAATAAACAAAACATATCAACTACCCTTAGGTACTTATTTCCCCCCTAGTTAAATAAAACAACACGAAAGAAAACATAATACGACAAAATATTTCCTATACATGCTGATTCTAATATTATATCGCGGCCGAGGGAAAAGAAGTATAGCAATAAAAACTCTCGATGACTGTGGCACACCCTCACCCCCAATAAAAAGACTATATACTATCCCCAGTGGATGAGTACAATACAAATCAAGGGAATGAGGACATACCTGGGATGTACTAGGCATCCGTCTCATGCTCATCCCCATTAGGGGCATCTGGTATCTTAACTGGGAGAGGCGGTAGTATTGGAAAGGCATGACAAAAAAATGCACCCACAGCTATCTCACGACCTCCCACCTCATCATCTAACCTGGATACCAAATACTCATGGACAACCTTTTTCAAGGTCCTATCATAAGGAATGCTTGGGTCTTATAGTTCATTCGGTCCACCTCTATTGGTCCCAACCAACGGGACCGTCTCCTTCTCAAAAAACAAATCAAAGTATCTCAAGCCATGCAAAGCCATTGATTATGTAAATAATGGGATAACTACAGGAATAGATAGAATATGGCTCTAAGTAAGAGAGCGTACCTCTATATATAGTGTATCCATCTCTTCCCTAATCTCAAATGGATTTGGACTTATATATCTCAAAACTGCAAAGTAACCCGACCCTCAAAAACATCGATCTGGTCGTGTAACTCACTAGTGAAATCTAATATCTCATTCTAAAGCTCAGCCCGTATTCGAGTCTCAGCGCTCTCTGACATTTTTTTGACCCAAGGCTGGATCTGTGCATACAATGAAGCCAACTCAGACTAAACATGAGTATGGTGGGCAGTAGTCGCATCCTGTTGCTCCACTAGGCTATGTAAGAACTCATGGGTTACTAAAATAAACCTTATAGCTATGGCAGTGGTAATGGGGCAAGGAGGCATATAATATCCCTAAACTGACTCAAAAGTGGTGGTCGGAGATGAAGTAGAAGTATCTGGGGGGACCTACCCCTACAGCAACCTTAGGCTCATCTTTATGCTCTCCCATATCAACATCAACACCCACATTATAAACATCCATATACGACCTATCAACATGCTCTGCTGGGCTGGAGGCCCTTTAAAATGGGTTTGAATCACAGTTGGAGGTGCCCGAGCTCTCTGGGCAAGGATTAGGTTTGCTAGATCCTTGATAATGCTCGTATGTGTAATGCTCATCACCTTAAGTCTCCTATCTGCATTCAGAATCTTAGGAAAACCTACCTCATCACATATCCTCTTGATCAGGCAAGAAAAGATGTCACAACCCAAACTAGGTCTTAGCCATGATGAGTATCTCAAGTCCACTGTGGACTGGAGACCACCCCTTTTTCTAGCCAAACAGAACACAATACACTAACAGTGGCTGAATTTTAAACATATAACAAGATAGATAATGATAAGCTTAAGAAGTCTAAGATAAATCAACAACCAATACCAGTCCACAGTAATCCACAAAGCCTCTACGACAAAACCAAATATAATTTAAGTAGGGACATGCGCCTGACGATAACCAAAAGAAACCATATAAATAGTCTATGACATAAGAGAATGGGTAAACCATGAAATAAATCTCTTTTGGAGAATGGAATCTCACCACTTCAAGCTAACTACTGACACCCTAAAATCCTAATACTGTGCAGAAAGAGTAGAAGTGTCTCCATGTCCTGCATCACATAGGATATAGTTGTTAACATAGATGGTTAGCGGGTTGAGTGCTAACATGTAACTCAGGGATAAGGGGATAAAATAATGCCATTATTTCAAAACTTATTCAAAACTATTTCACATGCACGCATACTAGCATATATATATATATATATAAGATACTGGGGAAGGAAACACTGTTTAGCAAGAACTTTAAATCATTGGCCTAGATTGTATTGCTTGACCATCCTAATAATAACCCATAGGCTATATGGGTCCAGTAGTCACCCCTTGATCGGGCCCTAGTGCATGTTATCCACATGAATTAGAATATCATAGAAAGTCGGGGATTCATTGTATACTATACACATATAGTATGATACAGGCACATAGTCATCTAGAGCAACCCTTATATCGGCAAATATGAGTTTCTAGTATTAGTCCCTTGGGACCTCCCCCTTCATGACTAACTACACAACTCCCATTTTAAGCCCAATTTAAAAATTTAGCACATAACCCATCCATTAGTCTAATGAGTCAATATTTAAGGCATTATTAAGTGGTATCATCACATCGACTATAGCTTGCTAGCAAATGTCATTAATCCAATACTTAGGGGAGTCATCGTACCCCTAGACTCCATTATTAAATCAACTTGGGGAATTCCTTATACCTTACAAGGTTTTCAAGAAAATCATTCACTTAGGGTAATCCTTGTACCACACAAGGTTTTCAAGATCATTCTTATCTTTTATCCATTTATGCAATGCATTCATTGTAAGAAAAGTAGGCCAATCCAATTGATTACTCATATTCCAAAACCAATTATGCAAGTGGGTTAAGGTTCTCATCGATTTCAATACCAAATTCTAATTATTTTGGGGAATCCTGGTACCCCTAGTTCCATTGTTTACAAATTTGGGGAATCCATGTACCCCTTTTTCATTAACCATTCCCATGTACCCCAATGAGTTCACAAATAATCAATTCAATGCATAAAAAATCCAAAATAATCATAAGAAAAGCATTTAAACAATTTACATCGAAAACCCTCAACCCATCATTCAAAACCTAGCATCAAAACCATATAAAATAATAAATCAATTCAACCCATAATGAACACAAGTTTAGAGAGAGAGAGATACATGCCTTAATCACCAAGAAATATGAAGAAGAAATAACCCTTAGATCCTTAGATGGCAAATTTCTTAAAACCCTAGTGTTGTCATTGAATGGGGAATTTGAGAAAGTGTTTATGATTGATAAAGGTTGGAAATAATGGCCCAAAGGTGTTTTATGTACGTCCCACTCAAAGTTGGGAATGAGGGAATTGACCTTAATGCCCTTACTTAAAATGCTAAAATTTACCGCTCAGTTGTTACGGGTCACCCTACGACTCGTAATGACTGACTACGAGTCGTATCTTTACTCAGAGTCAAGGAAGAGTCCTTGGGCACATACAATGTTGACCCTATGACTCGTAATGAGACCCTTCGACTTGTAGGGTCCGAGTCGCAACCAAGATAGAATGATTTGGGTAACACGGTGGTTTTCCTACGATTTACACTATATGACTTGTATTGAATCATTATGACTAGTAACCCCCAGTCCTAGTCACAATAGAAACTTCAGGCTAGCATACTAGTCAGGCTACGATTGGGGTCTTAAGACCCATATAGAGACCTTAAGACTCATATGGTAAGTCGTAGATTGGGTAGTAAGCTCAAAGCTTAGGGATTTTTCAAGGACAAAAATCTAGGTTATTACAGAAGAGAAGTGTGGTAAAGTCCCTAAATTCCTTCTCATGCATCTCATATCTAATAAGTGCTACAAAGTGAACCTTATATCCTACCAGCAAACGACAACAAGAGCAGCTCTACCCCATGTCAAAAGATTGTCTGATGTAGTCAAACCAATCAAAAGTGTACTATTTCCCATCAAAACATGGTGATGAAATACAACACCGCCTTCTTAATCTCCCCTTACCTTCAATCCAGGGGGCATTATTATCTAAGTTTGAAATTTGGTTGGCAGTCCATCTCTCTAAACCCAACCTCTACTATCTAGAATTAGCATCTCTCGTGGTCCATCTATCTCACACCAATCTCAACTAAAAATCACACTCTACTGTAGATGTCGGGTGCAACATAGTTAGGCCCAAAGATAACTCAGCTGATGGTTGCCATTAAAATATCAACTTGAACTCTCCTCACCAAAGTGTGCTCTAATTAGGGTTGCTCTATGTCTATACCTCCTTTAGGTGTGGTCAAAGCAATTTGGGAGGCATAGAACTCCCACAAAATGACTTGATTATAAGATCCCCAGGGTCGAGTCATCAACCCCAACTGGTAGTTCTCAAAAGTTCTCAAAAGAGGCATGACGGTTCAGTGCCACTGCTAGCCTGGATAACTAAAATCTCCTCTAAACCTGTATAGTCCTCTTAGGTCAACCCACCTTAGTAATAAAGTTATCCCACTCATAAATCACTTGCATCCCCTCTATACACTACCTTAGGTTTATCTCAGCTATGGGAACTACTAAAATATATGTATTGTTGGATGCGGAGTCAGCTGATTATGGAATAGGAGGCTTAAGATCCTGTGTAGAGAGTTCTGTGTCAGGTGTTAAAGATTATGACACTTGATGTGATGCCTAAGTCGTACCCTTCTTAGATCTGGGTACTTCTGATGTTGACTAACTAGCCAAAATTGACTAATCCTCTAACCCCTCCTCAAACTGGGGGTCCTGTGTTTCCTCCTACTAAATTGTACCACAAATAGGCTAGACTCAACCTCTTGTTCGGTTTTGACTCCTCTTTTTAAGAACTATCCTCAGAAGCATGATCTCTCTCCTTGTACAAGGAAGAGTGTGATGGTGAAGTCCTAGCTGACTTCATCCCAGCAATGATGCCAAAATTTAATATCGTCTAAACTGTACTCTCTAAGAAGATAAAATGCGGTCTCTATCAAATTATAGCAACCCAACTAGGTTTGGGCCGGTCCCATAAGGAATAGATTGAATTTGTCTCTCGAACTTGCCGAAGTAGCCAAAAGTGCATAAAAGTAAGTGGGGGGAATTTGTAGTAAATAGTAAAAAGTAATAAGTTCTGAATGGTTTTGGTTGTAAACAATCTGAGATAAAGACTAGGACTGTGTTCCCCTATGATACGGGTGTACAAAGCTGTCCAATATGTTTTCGACCATTCACACGAAGCCAAGCTCGGGAGTTACAAAAACTACAAGCCATGTTGCAAATGGCCGTGTGTGAATTGGTACTTGATCCACCAAAGAGCTTAAATGTTTTTAAGTGTGAAGAGGAGCCTTGAAGAGTAATAAATTACACTCAATGGGCACCCCATAACTAAAGGGTAGGAGGGTCATTTGTCCTTCATTTTGTGTGTAATATAAACAGATGCTAGTAGGGTTATTTTCAGCACTTAGTTCATACTTCATATTTCACAACAACAAGTCTTTAACATTGAACATTTCTCTCTATCTTGTTCTTGAGAGTAGAACCTGAAATCTGTCCAACAAAGTGTAGTTACACTTGTGTTGTGATACGGGTGTACAAAGCTGTCCAATACGTTCTCGACCATTCACACGAAGCCAAGCTCGGGAGTTACAAAAACTACAAGCCATATTCATGCAAATGGCTGCGTGTGAGTTGGTACTTGATCCGCCAAAGAGCTTCAACATTTTTAAGTGTGAAAATGAACCTTGAAGTGTAATAAACTACACTCTAAGGGCACCCCATGACTGAAGGGTAGGAAGGTCATTTTTCCTTCATTTTGTGTGTAATATAAATAGATTCTATTAGGGTTATTTTCAGCACTTAGTTCATTCTTCATATTTCACAACAACAAGTCTTGTAACATTGAATATTTCTCTCTCTCTTGTTCTTGAGAGTAGAACCTGAAATCTGTCCAACAAGTGTAGTTACACTTGTGTTGTTTCTTGGCTAGAAACTTGAGATCTTGAGGTTCATGAGTTCCTCTTGGTCTAAGTAAGAACTTGGTACTGAAATCTTTTGGTCTTAGGGTCCTATCTTCAAGTTAGGGTTCATAGATTCTAAGATATCTTTGTGTCAAGTTACTATCTTTCATTTTGTACTCTTGAAACTTTGTAGTAACTTAGTGAAGCTGTGTGGGGCTGATTTTCGATTCACTATAGTTACTACCATTTGTTTTTCTTGTTGTTAACATTGTACTCTTGTAATCTATCATCTTGTGTTGTTGAACCATTTTTTAATGTTATTGTTATCTTCTTGTTCTCCTTGTGTAGCTACTGTTTTGGTGTTGGTATTTCTTCAAAATTTCGTGATTGTTGTTGTCTTCACATATTGGAGTTGTTATCTTCAAGCTCTCGGAATTGTAGTGTGTTTGGACTGATTTTGTGGCAGATTTGATACGCTCCAAGTTAGTAGTGTATCATTTGGTATCAAAGCCATCTTTGATTTTGTTCTAACAAGATCAATCTTGGGCTTGAGACTTGAAAACTACAAAAGAAAAAACTGAAATCTGAAAATTTCAGAAATAGTCAAATCTGTTACCTTTGTGTTCTTGGCCAAAAATTGTGATGTGTTGTTGTATGGGCCGAGATTTTCTTGTTTTTTTTGGCTAGATCTTGTAGTATTTTTCTTTTATAGAGTGTTTCTAGTGTTGGTTTCTTTCTCACCAACACTAAAGGTGTCAAGATCTAAAGATTGAGCTTATAATATTGACCATAGTTGTGGTGCCTTGTGGCTGGCTGTTTGTTGTTACTTGTTGACAATTGGTGGTGTTGTGTTGTGTTTTTGAAGAAGTTGTTGTTGAGTTCTTGAAGGTTGTTGTGGTGTTCATCAAGTTCTTCATCTTTTCTTACAACTTTAGACAACCAAAAAGTGTGATATAAATTCAAGAGTTGAAGCTGAAAATTGTAAAGCATGCTGTGAGAAACCTTGAACCCATCATTTCTTAGACTAAGCTTCTACTTTTCAGCAACTTTTTCTTATTTCAAGAACCTAGTGTTGTGGGACAAGGTACTTTTCTTATTTCAAGATTTATGTTTTCCCTCCAAGACCAATTGTCATCCTTTCCAAATTGTGTAAAGATTTAAATTTCAGAATTGGTGCGTAAATTGTGTGGGACCAAGACCAATTGCATGCTGCCACATCACCCATTTGCTACTGTTCACATCACCCATTGGCTACTGTTCACGTCATTAATAAGCTCAAATTTAGGTTTTCTAGTTTCTAATTGTTGATTCTTAGTTTCATTACTTGGTTCTAGAACTAATTAATATGCTAGTACACTCCTACTAGGTTGTCAATTAGTCCTTTTGAATTCTCTTGTTCGTGTCCACGTTTAGTTGGGTGCTTTTATTCGTTTGAATACGTTGTAACTTCTTAACTCCAGTCCGTCGAGAATTCTTTGAGTTTCAAACAAGAATCCACTCCAGACAAGAGCTTTACTCATATCTTAAGGATTCACGGTTACTAGCCAATCTACAACATTTGTGGAGCTCAAGTGTAAGTGAATCGAGAGAGTGTGAGTGAGGAGAGGTTTAACACTAACTTGTTTGCTGATTGTGTAGGTAACACCTTGACATGGAAGGAAGCACATCCCAAAGTGGGGGTACTACTGAACAAGACACTATGAAGGCCACACTTGAGGCCATTACCAGAAGTTTAGAGAGGTTGAACACGGAAGTTGGGGCAATGAGGGGAGATTTGACTACGATAAGTGGGAGATTGGAGCAAGTGGAAAGTCAAAGGAACTCTCATCCATCCACTCCTCATCATATTCCTTCAAGTGGGCATGAAAGAACTTCATCCACAACTATCTCACCAGAAACATTGCACCAAATAATGAATCCACCTCTAGCCCCACTAAATGCCACAAATCATACCACTACTTTCCCTCCAAACCAAGAAGCGAATAGACCACGCCTTTCCCAAACTCCTCCAATTCCAAAAGAAGGATGTAGTCATCCATTACCTCCACAAAATCTGAACGTACCTTACCAAACTCCACCAAATCAAAGACCACCACCTCCACAAATCCCAATGACTCCAAATTAGATTCCAAATCACCAAAACCGACCAGCTCACTTTGAGGAGCATGGTAGAGAGGAGTATGATGGATATGGAGCCTTTGATGATGCTTACATGAGAGAGGGGGAGCTAAGAAGGGGTCGTGTTGATCCAAGGAGGTACCGAGGGTATGGAGAAAGGGGAAATCGACACCAAGAAAGAGACGTAGGCATCAAAACCATCAAAGTGAGCTTACCTATCTTTAAGGGTGAAAGTGACCCCGAGGCCTACTTAGCATGGGAATCATCTTGTGACAAAGTTTTTCAAGTTAATGATATCTCGGAAGAAAAGAAAAGTTGTTATGCTATAGTTCATTTTGAGGGTTATGCCAACACTTGGTGGGAGTACGTCAAGCGTTTTGGTGATGAATTAGTTGATGGGAAGCCACCACCTTGGTTTCGGTTAAGGTACTTGATGAGGCAACGGTACCTTCCCGAGAGTTATCGCCATGAATTGCTTGCTAGATTGTACAACTTGCGTCAAGGCAATAAAAGTGCGATGGCATATTATGATGAGTTTCAACAAATCATGTTGAAGCTTGATCATCGTGGGGAACAAATCAGTCATGACATCATCCGATTCAAGTGTGGGTTGAACAAAGAGATCTCCACTCATTTGACACTTCACAAATTTGATACCGTTGAAGGTATTTTCCAAGCGGCTCTTGAGATTGAAAGGGAGCTTAAAGAGAGGTCGTCTCTCAAGGAAAGGGGACAATCCATCTCGGGTTGGCCTAGAAGCAAGGACGTGGTTCAATCCTCTTCGGGTTGGCCCAAAAACAAGGACCAACCCGCCACTACAAGGCTGCCCGAGCCCAAAACAGTCCACAAAATTCCTCTAAAACAAGAAGTTCACAAGTATCCAAACCCAAAAGGATTCCAATGTTTCAAGTGCCAAGGTTGGGGACATAAATCCAATGAATGTCCAAATCGACACAACGTGATACTACGGGAAGGGAGATTGTATTACCTTGGTGAGGAGGTGGGTCTTGAAAAAGAGGAGGATGAGGCCGAGCCTCAAGATGGAGAGGAAACTGGAAATAGGCCACTTGATGATGATGATGGTGAAGTTATTTACCCACAAGAAGGGGAGTGTGTTATTACAAACTTTGTAGGTAGACGCGCTATGATTAGTAAGGCAATAGACGACCCTAGCCAAAGGGAAAATCTATTCCATACTAAATGCCTTGTAAAGGGGAATGTGTGCACTTTGGTGATTGATAGTGGTAGTTGTGCGAATGTCGTTAGTGTCGCTATGGTGAACTTTCTGAAATTACCAACTACACTTCATACTAGCCCTTACAAGTTGCAATGGTTGAATGAATGCGGTGAATTGAAGGTCATGAGGCAATGTGTGATACGGTTTAAGGTAGGGAACTACCAAGACGAAGTGCTTTGTGAAGTGATACAAATGCAAGCATGTCATTTGTTGTTAGGTAGACCTTGGCAATATGATAGGTCTACCAAACATGATGGGAGGACCAACCGATATTCACTTGAGAAGGATGGTCGAAAGGTCACTCTTTATCCTTTTTTGCCATCACAAGTGAATGAATTACATCAAAAGATGAGGGAGTTGAAGGAGAAGGGAAAGAAACCCAAAAATGGTGAAAAGGAGGGGAAAACCGTGGGTAGGGAAGTAGGGATTTCCGGGACTGCCTCAATATCAAATGGGCAAGAAAACATGGCGATGTTGGCTAGAAAGAAAGAACTCTTCTTGGATTATGATGTGTACATGCCTATGCTTCTTTTGGCTCATTGTTTTAATACTAACCCCACTAATTCTTCAATTTCTCCTTTGATTTCTTGTGTGTTGCAGGATTATGAAGATGTATTTCCCAAAGAACTTCCGCAAGGATTGCCCCCGCTTCGGGGAATTGAGCATCAAATTGACTTTGTGTCGGGCTCACAATTGCCAAATAAGCTGGCTTACAGAAGCAACCCTACGGACACCAAAGAATTGCAGGTCAAGTTAAGGAACTCCTCAACAAAGGGTATATCAAGGAGAGCATGAGTCCGTGCGCGGTACCTGTGCTACTGGTGCCTAAGAAAGATGAAACATGGCGTATGTGTGTGGACTGCCGAGCCATCAATAAGATTACGGTAAAATATCGTCACCCTATCCCTAGGTTAGATGATATGCTTGATGAATTGAATGGTTCGTGTTTATTTTCCAAGATTGATTTAAGGAGTGGCTATCACCAAATAAGAATGCAACCCGGTGATGAATGGAAAACTGCCTTCAAGACTAAATTTGGTCTCTATGAATGGATGGTTATGCCATTCGGCCTAACAAATGCTCCAAGTACTTTCATGAGGCTAATGAATCATGTGATGAAGCCATTTATTGGAAAGTTTGTTGTTGTTTACTTTGATGATGTCTTGGTCTATAGTAAGTCAATTGATGAGCATGCGATGCATTTACAATGTGTGTTTGATGTCCTTAGAAAGGAAAGGTTGTATGCAAATCGGGAGAAGTGCTCTTTTGGTGTTAATGAAGTTGTTTTCTTGGGTTTTGTTGTTAGTTCAAGAGGGGTCGAAGTGGATGAATCCAAGATAGATGCTATCAAAAATTGGCCAACCCCGCAAACCATTAGCGAAGTAAGAAGCTTCCACGGGTTAGCTAGTTTTTATAGAAAGTTTGTCAAAGGATTCAGCACCATAGCCGCTCCTTTGAGCGGTCATTCGAAAAGACCAACCCTTCAAGTGGGGTGAAGAGCAAGCTAAGGCTTTTGAAACCTTGAAAGCTATGCTCGTTTCCGCGCTTTTATTACAATTGCCCAACTTTGATAAGATATTCGAAGTTGAGTGTGATGCTAGTAAAGTGGGCATAGGGGCTGTTTTGATGCAAGATTTAAAACCCATTGATTATTTTAGTGAAAATCTCAAAGGAGCAACTCTAAACTACTCCACGTACGATCTAGAGTTGTATGCCTTGATTCGAGCTTTGGACACTTGGTAGCACTATTTATGGCCTAAGGAGTTCGTGATCCGAACGGACCATGAATCCTTGAAGCATCTTCGGGCACAAGACAAGCTTAACAAGCGGCATGCAAAATGGATTGAGTTTCTTGAAACCTCCCCTTATGTTATTCAATACAAAAAGGGTAAGGACAACGTAGTAGCCGATGCTTTGTCTAGAAAACATGTTCTTGTGTCAACATTATCTTCTAAATTAATTGGTTTTGAGAGTTTGAAAGAATTGTATCCCGAGGACTCTCACTTTGCTCCTATCTTTAGGGAATACGAAGAAATGGGTAGGGACAAGTGGGATTCGTCTAGGGGTTCAAATCCTTATGCCAAGTTTGATGGATACTTGTTTAAAGGTAGACGATTGTGTGTACCCTCCAGTTCTTGGAGAGAGTTATTTGTGAGACAAGCACACAATGGCGGTCTAATGGGTCACTTTGGGATCGATAAGACCCTTGGAATATTGGAGGAGCAATTCTATTGGCCAAAAATGCACAAGGATGTGGCCAAGATTTGTGGCCAATGCATAGATTGCAAAGGAGCCAAATCGCGGCTCCTACCTCATGGGTTGTACACCCCGCTGCCCACTCCTTTACGCTCTTGGCTTGACATATCTATGAATTTCGTGTTAGGGTTGCCTAGGACTAGACAAGGTCGGGACAGTATCTTTGTTGTGGTCGATCGGTTTTCTAAGATGGCACACTTTATTCCTTGCTTTAAATGTGATGATGCACCTAGTGTGGCCTCTTTGTTTGTTGATAATGTTGTCAAGTTGCATGGTGTTCCGAGGACCATTGTGAGTGATAGGGACTCTACGTTCCTAAGTCACTTTTGGAAATCCATGTGGGCTAGGCTTGGAACCAAGTTGTTATTCTCTACATCTTGCCACCCACAAACTGATGGTCAAACGAAAGTAGTAAATAGGACTTTGGGTGCTATGCTACGTTCCATGGTAAAAGGAAAATTGACTTCTTGGGAGGAACACCTACCATTGATTGAGTTTGCATATAACCGTGTCATACACTCAAGTACGGGAATGACTCCCTTTGAGTACATATATGGCCTCAACTCCCTTACCTCTTTGGATTTAACTCCTTTGCCTAGTGATGTTATGATTAGCTTAGATGGAAGCAAGCTGGCAGATTCGATGAAAAAGTTACATGAGAAGGTGCGGCTTCGACTTGAGAAGAAAAATCAAGACATTGCAAGGAGAGTCAACAAGGGGAGAAAGAAACTCATTCTTGAACTGGGAGATTGGGTGTGGGTTCACCTTAGAAAGGATAGGTTTCCGTCTCAAAGAAAGTCCAAATTGATGCCAAGAGGCGATGGTCCATTCCAAGTACTTGAACGGATCAATGATAATGCCTACAAGATTGATCTTCCCCCGAAATACCAAGTGCACAACACTTTCAACGTGTGTTATCTTTCTCTAGTGGATTCGGTTGAGGATGACCAAATGCTGAATTTGAGGTCAAATTCCTCTCAAGATGGAGAGGATGATACGGGTGTACAAAGCTGTCCAATACGTTCTCGACCATTCACACGAAGCCAAGCTCGGGAGTTACAAAAGCTACAAGCCATATTCATGCAAATGGCTGCGTGTGAGTTGGTACTTGATCCGCCAAAGAGCTTCAACATTTTTAAGTGTGAAAATGAACCTTGAAGTGTAATAAACTACACTCTAAGGGCACCCCATGACTGAAGGGTAGGAAGGTCATTTTTCCTTCATTTTGTGTGTAATATAAATAGATGCTATTAGGGTTATTTTTAGCACTTAGTTCATTCTTCATATTTCACAACAACAAGTCTTGTAACATTGAATATTTCTCTCTCTCTTGTTCTTGAGAGTAGAACCTGAAATCTGTCCAACAAGTGTAGTTACACTTGTGTAGTGTACACAAGAGTTTAAGTGTAGTTGACTTTTATTAAGTTTAATATTATATTATGATGAGAAAGTTCACCCAAGATATTATGGGACTGCTTTAATTTCGAGGATTAGTGTATGTGGTGTAGTGAGTCGTGCCATGGGATTGTTAGATGGATAAATACTAGTTAGACTATGGATGATGTTTTGATGGCTAAGTGAAGGCGAGGCGTATGATTGCAAATGTTGAGCCTCTTAAGTGTGATTTTGATTCTTATGGGTTAGAAACATAAGTTCATAGGCATGGTATTAGAGGGAGAAGACAGAAGTAGCATGGTCTATCAAAAGGTTAGAAAGTATTCAAGTTGAGCTCATAGAAATAAGAGTTGAAGCACTAGATGGTGTACATTTCAACGATAGAGATGTTCGTGGAGATTCAAAATTTGTAAGCATTTGAGAATTTGAGTGGTGGCTTAAAGCTAGGGGGAGATGATAGAACAAGTAGTCAAGTCAAGCTTTTACATTTTAGTAGAAGTACCAGTAAGTTGTAAATTTGCTGTGAGAAAGATCAGTGCTTGATCCAATGTTATTTCAGTATTTTCAGCTGTCCCAAAACCTACTCATGCTTTACATTTCAGTTCCATGATCTTAATTCATGTTCATACACGTGATGGAGAATTACATGCTCTTCTAGTTTCCAAAAATGAGAAATTCTAGTTCTTCTAGCAGTTGGAATCACATTCCATAAGTTATGAGCTCTAAATTCAGGGCATGCCGCCCATGACTCATATACTCAAGTTTTACAGTATGTTCAGTTCCAGTACTCAGTCAATACTCTTATTGATCAGTGAGATTCAATTTCCGTTATGGGTGTCTTCAGTTTTGATACCTTAATGAACCCATTGTATTTGATATTTTATTCCTAAGGCCTCAATAGAGAGAGTCAAGTTATTTACATTATCCTTTCATGTTTCAGGTCTTCATGTTTTAAAATTTTATGACCTTTTCATTAAGTCAAGCTAATGGTGTTGAGCAGTTGTCTAGAAGGGAGAGAAGATACTTTCTTATCTATGATAGAAGGTGGTGTGCTCACGGCGGTGAAGTGATGTTAGATTAAGGCTAAGTCCTTGATACATGTCGTGGTTAGTTGAAGTTTTAAATGTTTATTTGGAAAGATTGTTGTGCGTTGGTTTTATGCACTTCTATGAGGTTGTAGGAATAGTAATACAGAGTTTTTGTGTATAGTTCAATTGGTTGAGAAAATGTTATGTGTGCCGTTTAAAGAATTGACCAGTATGTGTGAATGATGTAGTTGATGGAATCTTAGAGAAAGAGAGGAAGATGCTTTATGAGTGTTCGTTTAGAGGTGCATGTGCAAAGTGCGTATGTGGTTATGAGTATAGGCTTGAATGTTATGGTTGTATATCTAAAAGAATGCACCACAAGTTAGCGGATCCCTAGTATAAAATTGTATGTGGTTGTTGGAGTAGCAATAAGAGTTATGTTTGAAGTGAGGAGTTGTGAGGCTCAGTATGTATTGAGGTTCATTATATAGATTAATATTATAGTGTTATATGGCGTATCTCATGAGTACTTGGAGTTAGGCTTGAACATAGTCGAGGGAGTAGTTGGGAAGTGTTGCTAAGTTTGGAAGCAAGGAGTAATGTTTCCCAAGACCTAGAAATTCCTATCTTAATTTATGCCATATGGGTCCTTGTTCCCATACAATAGGATTGTATCAAATTATGGTTCATTTTCTCCCCGAACGATGTCATTTGAATCTTTTGGAGGGAGTGTTGAGGGACGTTTCATTTGGGTGCAAGTGGTCCTTCTTTTGATGAGATCCCCTTCGAGACCTTTGATTCTCAGTCTCTGAATAAACCAAAGATATCGATTCCTTAAAATCAGTCTCCTTTGTTTAAGATCCAACTATGTGACCATTCTCATTATGAATCGCATGTTCTATGAAGTATTCGAAAGTTTGGAGTGAAGTAAGGGGATTGACTTCGTTATCTCAGCCTTTTGTCCTCATTTCCATGGTATTATGTACTTATTCATCGACATTCAAGGACGAATGTTTCCAAGGGGGAGATGATGTAATATCCCAGGAAATTTTTCGTTGAAATTTTGTGCGTAAACGTGTTGGGTTCTATCTTCTAGAATGAATTATAAATTTTCCGTGCGGAATGTCTTAGATTATGAACCACCATTGCGTAGAGTATTAAATAATATTTCCAACGATATCTGGATCATCCAAAACGAACACTCGAGCGACGAGTTATGAACATTCCGATCAAATCGTGAATAGTAGTGAACAGTAAAACGTGCAGGAAAAAAAAGTACTGAGGACTAGCATATTTTTGCTCCAACTTTAAATGATCATAACTCCTTGTACATACTAATCTGGGTGATCTACTATATATTAACAGAAGGCTCTGCGAGTCCTTTTTCCGATAAAATTGGTTTCATCCAATTTGTCTATCGGAGCAAAACGTTATGGTCGATCTCCTTCAGCCTATCAAAAGTGAATTTTTGGGTCAAATTCAAACGATCATAACTCCTCGTACACAATGATCTGGGTGAGATACTATATATCAACGGAAAGATATGAGAGTCCTCTTTCTAATAAAATTGGTTTTATCCAATTTGGATATCGGAGTAAAACGTTATGGTTGATCTACTTCAGACTATCAAAATAGTCCATCAAAGGACAGATTCGAGAATTATTTGATTTTTAGGGGCATTTTGGTCATTCCCCCTCACCCAAAATCCGTCAAAACCCTATATTAAATCCTATTAGAAGCATTATATGTTATATTTCATCAAATTTCCTCAAAAAGAAAACCCTAAGCTCCTACATCCAACTTCAAGAACCTCCAAAGTTTACCATTAATTTTGCAAATTTATTCAAGATTCCAAGTTCCTAGTTCAAGAACTCTAAGAACCATCATTCAAAGGCACGATTAACATCTCAAAAATGAGTATCGATCTAAAGTTCATCATTCAAGGTATGTGGGGGTTTTCAACAAGAACTCTCTTTTGTTCTTGTGCCCAAAAGTAATTTTCCTTACAAAGGCATGATTTTTATTTGATTTTTTTATGAATTTGAAGCATGAACCCATATCTTATGATGATTATTATGAAATCTTGATGTTTATGATTTTGAAAGATGAATTTACATGTGTGGTGATATAAAGCATGAATCTTGAACGATATTTATCATGATTTTGATATTTGGGTCGCGAACCCCATTTGAAATTGTGTTTTTGAGAAAATGTGTGTTATAAGCACGTTGATGTTGAATATTTGAGATGTTTTGAATGATTTGACCTTTTGGTCGTGAATGAGTTATTTTAAACTCGACTGTGAAAGAAATTCACTTTTTTATTGATTATGATAAAGGGGTAGCAAATTGGCTCCCGATGAAAATTGTTAAAGTATTTATTGCGGATTTACTTTAATATGAGCCTGAGGCTAATTTAAATTTCTGAGCTAAGTCTGGGAGTAATCTTTAGCACCAAGTAGGAGGTATAAAGTTACCTTACTTCCCTAAAACTACGTGCCCCCGTAGGATGTGAGCCTGAGGCTGATTTATATAGTGATCACTAGTGTTTTTGAATTGATACTGGAAGTCCTATCCGATAGCAAGGATAGGACGGCTCTCCCCAACGTGGGTTGAACGTTGGACTCCATGTAGCTCACATGGTTTATATCGGTTATCGGATTTCCCAATGTGTGTATGTGTACTCTTCTATCTGAGATGAAAACATATTTACTTAAAAGATTGAGTTTGAGAAACTTATTATTCTTAAAAGATTTAAGGAATATATATATATTCTAATGAGAATTGACATGAGATTTGATTGTTTTGATGATTTGAAATTGAGATGAAAGTGAATTGAGAACGTATTGTAATGACTCACTTGTTTTACTTTACATGTATTATTCATCCATGATTTTGATGATTTAATTCGAGCTAAGTGAGTCATCTATATCAGTATGCATAATTTTATAAACTGTGATGATATTAAGATATTATTTTATATATGCATTGCACCCCCATATGCTCGATATCTTTCCATGGTACTGACCCACATATTCGTATGTGGGCTGCATTTTCTCGGAATGTAGGTACATGGTATAGTTGCACCTTCGGATCCAGTCAGTTCGTGGTATCCAGTCAGCAGGTGATGAGTCTTTTTGATTCAAGGGCTTGGGTTAGTTATGCAGAGTTATAGTCTTGTATTTTCTTTATTCATTCATATTGATTTGGGGTAGTCGGGAGTCATGACCCGGCTACCTACAGTCAGTACTAGTAGAGGCTTCATAGACAGTCAGTAGAAGTTGATGTATTTTGTTTCAATTTTGGTTGTAAAGGCAGAATTGCAATCCTGTAAAATTCCATTTTTGTATCGATCAGATTCAGAAAAGAGTTAATTTCTGCTGATTTGTATGGATTTGTATTTTTATTCAGTTGCTTATGAGTTATGCCAGTAGAAGGGTTAGTGACCCTAAGCACCGTGTGACATCTCGGGACCCGATTTTGGGGCGTTACAAACTTACTGGTTGACCATGAGCACAAGGCACTATGGGATTTGAAAAAGCTAAATTATTAGTGGAGCCATGCTACAGACCTAAGAATGAGTAAAGTGAATAATTTGGATGAATTCCAGCTCTGGGCTTATGAGAGTGAAGCTTTATACAAGGAGAAGATGGAATCCGTATCATGACAAAAAGATTGAGAAATGGGTATTTCTGCCTGGTCATACATGTTGTATAATTTGAGACTTCGCTTGTTTCCTAGTAAGTTAAAGTCCAGGTAGATGGAACATTCACTGTGTTTAGAGTTGACAAGCCCCAAAAGTGGGCCATGTAGTAGGGGCACCTCAAGCCCACATGAACCGAAAGACGCCCCAAAAACCCATCACAATCATCACAACAATCACATGGGTCGGGAGAATCCCGACCATATAATAAGATAGCGGAAAACATACTTCAAGTAATAACTTAAAAACAAGTCTAAACACTTCATTATATTCATCAAATAACTAATAATACACCCAAGTCCACATTCATCCATACAACCCAGAGTTTAGAAATATACATGTTGTGATAAGCCCCCGACAATGGCCAAACCAAGTAAAAAATGACAAAGTCTAAAGATAGGAGACCAAGGATGAATGTCTTCTGAAGAAAGGAGGCTCACCACCCCAAAGTCAATGCACGAATGACTTTGATTGTGTAATCACTACATAGGAAGAGAAGAAGATATTCGGGCCCCTATTTCAAGTGGGGACATAGCGTCTGGAGAAGTTTAGTGGTTGGAACGATAGCTTGTAACTCAAGGAAAAGGATAAAATTTTAATACCCCGTACTTCTACCTAGCTTAAAATCATCCCAAAAATGTTAAATACTTTCTTTAAAAGACGAATCCAATTTTATACATGTGGAATTTTCAAGATTTTTACTTTTTGTTGTGTGGGAAATTAAATAAACTTTTCATCGATATCAAATTTGCCTAAATCCGACACCCGAACAAAGAGTTAGAGCTGTTTTAGTAAAACAGTGTGCCACCTGAGCCATCAACACATCACGGAGCATGCGAAAATGGAAATCTTCAAAATCCTGTGGGCCTCTGCGATTATGGCGCATCGCGCCAAGGCTCAAATTCAGATTTGTCAATTTCCAGTGTCTCAGCATGATACTACTGCATCGCGGTAAGATTCCAGATCCCATCCAGTATTGCAACACGATTTCACCACGTCGCACCATCAGTCTAGTTCCCAGTTGGCAATTTCCAGTGGCACAACGCAATAGCGCTGCGTCACGCTAGGTGCCCAAATTGGGTTTTCAGTGATGAAAAATAAAAATCTTATAAGGGCAATTGGGTCTTTTTCCATGACCCAGATTAGTCTTTAACCATGAAACTAGGCCCTAAAAACCCTATCACATCACTTTTCCTCACTTTTTCTCAAGAACAAAATCCTTCTCTCTCAAGAACAAGAACCCTAGCTCTCAAATTCAAGGGCCAAATCACAAGAACTCTTCATTAATCCTTCAAAATTCATTAACTCAGGTATGCATATTGTTCATTCATGGATTCATTTCGTCCATGAAGCCCAAGAATCAAGTTTTAAACCATGTATTATGAATATTATGTTGTGGGTTGCTTATTTTTATATGATTGTTGTTGTATGGTTCCCATATTGGAATCTCAATGTGTTTGTATGGAATTATGTTAGTATATGATTTTAAATCCATGAATTGAGTGGTTTATGAGGTGTTAATTGATGATTATACCTATGCCCTAAGTGGTGCATGTAAGGTGTTTGATAAAATACCTAGAAGACTAGAAATCATGTAATATAGTTCAATTGTGACTTAAGTGATGGATTTATGTTTTACCCTTATGTTCAAATGACTCCCATGCTATTGATGTGCAATGTAGATGTTGTGGATTTGCTCATGATGCTAGAATATGGAATTATGACATTGATAATATGCATTCCTTCCATGTACAAAATTATGATAACCATGCACTTCATCAAATCCCCAACTTATTGTATTATGAATTGTTGATATTGGTCATGCATTCAAGAATGTCAAGTTTTGTCAGATTTATGCTATCGAGTCCTGGGGGTACTTATACCTGATAATTTAGCTATATACCTAGAGCCAGTGTAATGTTTTGAAGATATCCTTAGTCAATCCATGTTCAGTAGAATTCAGTCAGTCATGTGACTCAGGAAAACTCAGTAAACTTAGTAATCCCAATAATCTCAAAAAGCTTAGTACTTCAGTAATCTTAGTTGTATTCCGCCAGTCAATGGAACTCAATGAAATCAGTCAAGTTCAGTTTAGTTAATCATGTTCAGTGTTTATTCAGATGGGAGTAAGATTCAGCACTAAGTAAACCCAGGGATGAGGACACACACTGTCAGCCAGTAGAGGATGTGATCCTTAGTAGCAATCCCTGCGTTCTAGGACTATATAGCCAGCATAGGTTGAGATATACCCCTACGAGTTTAGGGACTATACATCTCATTTGAGTTTTTCTTACAAGAGGGGTTGACGAAAGAGCTCTCTGTCAGAGAGGATTTACTCACAGTTTGTCTTTTTTCGTGGAACGGTACTGACACCCTTCCAGCTGGGGTTATAGGTTGGAACCCATCAGTTCAGATTTGGTGTATGTCGATTAGATGATTACCTCCCATAGTCTCAGTTTTAGATTCAGTCTCAGTAATAAAACTCAGTCCAGTTCTATAGATTTCAGGACTGTTGGACATAGTCACTCAGCTCAGTACAAAACTTAGCTAGTTCCATCAGCTTTTAGGACTGCCAGACATTGTCACTTAGCTCAGTACGAAACTCATCTAGTTTTATCATATTTCAGGACTGTCAGATATAGTCATCCAGCTTCGTATGACACTTAGATTAGTTATTTATAATCAGGACTTGATACGGTTGGGGCAGCCTCCACAGGTACACGGCCTTTCACACGAAGCCAAGCACGGGAATTACAAAAACTCCAAGCTTTGTTCATGCAAATGGCCGTGTGTGAGTTGGTGATTGAACCAACCAAGGACCTAAACGTTTTTATGTGTGAATAGAGGTCTTAATGTGTAATAAACTACTCTCCAAGGTTGGCACAAGAAGCAAGGGCGGATGGGTCATTTTACCCCTTTTGTTTGTAGTATAAATAGAACATGTTAGAGAGTTATTCCTTAGTTTTTGAATGCTGATTTTGTAACCTAAAAACACTAAACATTTCGGCTCTCTCTTCCACTCTTAGAAGCCGTCCCTATTATCTCACAAGTAGAGGGATACTTGTGTTGTCTCTTTGGCTAGAAACAAGGGTTTTGAGGTCGTTGAGTGCCTCTTGGTCCTCGTAAGAACTTGGTGTTTATATTCATTAGACTTAGGGTCCTCTCTTGATGTTAGGGTTCTTAGTTTCTTGAATGTTATATGTCAAGTTATCTATCTTTCTTTATCTTGTTGTTGTTGTTGATTTTGTTATCTTAAAGTCTAGTGAAGCCGTGTGGGGCTCTTTTCGATTCACTAGCATTGTTATCTATCATGTTGTTCTTGTGTTGTTGGACTGAAAAACCGAAACTTAAACTTGTTGTTCTTGTGTTGTTGGACTGAAATCCGAGCCTACTTGAAGCTCTTGGTGTTGTTGGTTTGATTTTGTATCATTTGGTATCAAAGCGAGACCGGTTGTGTTCCAACATAACCCATCTTGGGCTAGTTCACGGCTTAAACAAACAACACCAAAAAGAAATTCTGAAAATCTGTCCATTAAAAGTTGAAACCAAGAATGATGTTGTATGTTTAGATCTAGGTGTTATTTTGCTTGTTTAGTGAGTTTCTAGTGTTGGTTTCTTTCTCACCAACACTAAGGTGTCTAGATCCAAAAGTTGAGCTTGAAAACTTGAACATTGTGTAGTGACTTGAAGTGGCCGAAAGTTGTATGTTGTTGATAACCAAAAGAAAAATCGGTGGTTGTGTGTTTATGTGCTAAAGAAGTTGATGAAGTTTGTTGAGGTGTTCATCTTTTGAACTTGTTCATCTTGTTCATCTTGTTGTGTGCTCAAGTTGTAAGACAAGCTATAAAGTTGTTGTGAAAGACTTGCACCCATCACCTTCTAGTCTTGTCAATCACTTTTCCCTAATTCAAGGAGCCTTGTTTTGTGGGATTAGTCAACCAAACCTCACTTTCTTGAGTTTGAAAAGGGTGAAATACTACAAGATTTTATTTTTCCCACCAAAACACTTTGCAAACTATAACAAGTTGTGTGAATATTAACACAAAAAAAAAAAAAGAGAAGAAGAACGTGTGGAACCATTGCATGCTGCCACGTCACTATAAGCTCAACTTAGGATATTCTTTGGTTGCTAATTGTTGATCCTTGGTTTCCCTTACTTGGTCCTAGAACTAATTAACAAACTAGTACATTCCTACTAGGTTGTCAACTAGTTCCTTGAACCGTTTGTCCGTGTCAACGATTATTTGAGTGCTTTTATTCGTTTGAATGAATTGCTGATTTTTGACTCTAGTCCGGCAAGAATTCTTTGAGTCTTCAAACAAGAATCCATTCCGGATAAGAGCTTACTCATACCTTAAAAATTTCACGGTTACTAGCCAATTATACAACACTTGTGGAACACGAACTTGTGGTGAACTAAAGCGGATAATATCTTGACAATGGAAGGAGCTACGTCTCATAATGTGGATACTAATGCCCTTGATTCTATGAGGGTCACTCTTGAGGCCGTTACCCGGACACTTGAAAGGTTGAATTCGGAATTTGGGGCCGTGAGAGGGGACTTGGCAGCAATAAAGGGGGAAGTGTCGACTATTAGTGGGAGATTAGAACAAGTAGAGAGTCAAAGGAACTCTCGTCCTTCTACTCCTCTACATGTATCTACCAATGGTCATGATAGGACCTCCTCCGCAACCATCACCCCCGAAATAGTCCACCAAATGCTAAATGCACCCCAAGCTCCACTAAATACCGCAAGCCAAACTACCTATTTTCCTCCAAACCGAGACCCCACTAGACCACTACATTTCCAAGCCCCTCCAATTCCACAAGAGGGATTTGGACGCCAAGTACCTCCACTAAATCCAAACCCTCCATTCCAAGCTCCATTAACCCAAAGACCGCAAATTCCAAATCCTCCAAATCAAAACGGCCAAGGCCGACCAGCCCACTTTGAAGGATACGGTAGAGAGGAGTATGAAGGAGATGGAGCCTTTGATGATGCTTATATGAGGGAGAAGGAGTTAAGAGGGGGTCGAGGAGAACCTAGGAGATACCGGGGGTATGGAGATAGGGGAAACCGACACCAAGAGAGAGACGTAGGCATCAACACCATCAAGTTGAGCCTACCCATCTTTAAGGGTGAAAGTGGCCCCGAGACCTACTTAACTTGGGAATCGGCTTGTGACAAAGTTTTCCAAGTTAATGACATCTCGGAAGAAAAGAAGAGTTGCTACGCTATAGCTCACCTCGAGGGCTATGCTAACACTTGGTGGGAGTATGTTAAACGATTTGGTAATGAATTAGTTGATGGGCAGCCACCACCTTGGTTGATACGGTTGGGGCAGCCTCCACACGTACACGGCCTTTCACACGAAGCCAAGCTCGGGAATTACAAAAACTCCAAGCTTTGTTCATGCAAGTGGCCGTGTGTGAGTTGGTGATTGAACCAACCAAGGACCTAAACGTTTTTATGTGTGAAGAGGGGTCCTAATGTGTAATAAACTACTCTTCAAGGTTGGCACAAGAAGCAAGGGCGGATGGGTCATTTTACCCTTTTTGTTTGTAGTATAAATAGAACATGTTAGAGAGTTAGACTTCACTTTTTGAATGCTGAAATTTGTAACCTAAAATACTAAACATTTCTCTCTCTCTTCCACACTTGGAAGCCGCCACTATTTCCTCACAAGTAGAGGGATACTTGTGTTGTCTCTTTGGCTAGAAACAAGGGTTTTGAGGTCTTTGAGTGCCTCTTGGTCCTCGTAAGAACTTGGTGTTTATATTCATTAGACTTAGGGTCCTCTCTTGATGTTAGGGTTCTTAGTTTCTTGAATGTTATATGTCAAGTTACCTATCTTTCTTTATCTTGTTGTTGTTGTTGATTTTGTTATCTTGAAGTCTAGTGAAGCCGTGTGGGGCTCTTTTCGATTCACTAGCATTGTTATCTATCTTGTTGTTCTTGTGTTGTTGGGCTGAAAAACTGAATGTTAAACTTGTTGTTCTTGGTGTTGTTGGACTGAAATCCGAGTCTACTTGATGTCCTTGTTGTTGTTGGTTCGATTTTGTATCATTTGGTATCAAAGCTTGACCGGTTGTGTTCCAATATAACCCATCTTGGGCTAGTACACGGCTTAAACAAACAACACCAAAAAGGAAATTCTGAAAATCAGTCCCTTACAAGTGGAATCCGAGAATGATGTTGCATGTCTAGATCTAAGTGTTAATTTTGCTTGTTTAGTGAGTTCCTAGTGTTGGTTTCTTTCTCACCAACACTAAGGTGTCTAGATCCGAAAGTTGAGCTTGAAAACTTGAACATTGTGTAGTGACTTGAAGTGGCCGAAGTTGTATGTTGTTGATGACCAAAAGAAAATAAAATCGGTGGATGTTGTGTTTATGTGCTAAAGAAGTTGAAGAAGATTGTTGAGGTGTTCATCTTTTGAACTTGTTCATCTTGTTCATCTTGTTGTGTGCTCAAGTTGTAAGACAAACTATAAAGTTGTTGTGAAAGACTTGCACCCATCACCTTGTAGTCTTGTCAATCACTTTTCCCTAATTCAAGGAGCCTTGTTTTGTGGGATTAGTCTACCAAACATCACTTTCTTGAGTTTGAAAAGGGTGGAATACTACAAGATTTTATTTTCCCACCAAAAACACTTTGAAAACTATAACAAGTTGTGTGAATATTGACAAAAAAAAAAAAAGAGAAAAGAAAACGTGTGGAACCATTGCATGCTGCCACATCACTATAAGCTCAACTTAGGATGTTCTTTGGTTGCTAATTGTTGATCCTTGGTTTCCCTTACTTGGTCCTAGAACTAATTAACAAACTAGTACATTCCTACTAGGTTGTCAATTAGACCCTTGAACCGTTTGTTCGTGTCAACGTTTATTTGAGTGCTTTTTATTCGTTTGAATGAGTTGCTGATTTTTGGTTCTAGTCCGGCAAGAATTCTTTGAGTCTTCAAACAAGAATCCATTCCGGATAAGAGCTTACTCATACCTTAAAATTTCACGGTTACTAGCCAATTATACAACACTTGTGGAACACGAACTTGTGGTGAACTAAAGCGGATAATATCTTGGCAATGGAAGGAACTACGTCTCATAGTGTGGATACTAATGCCCTTGATTCTATGAGGGTCACTCTTGAGGCCGTTACCCGGACACTTGAAAGGTTGAATTCGGAATTTGGGGCCGTGAGAGGGGACTTGGCAGCAATAAAGGGGGAGGTGTCGACTATTAGTGGGAGATTAGAACAAGTGGAGAGTCAAAGGAACTCTCGTCCTTCTACTCCTCTACATGTATCTACCAATGGTCATGATAGGACCTCCTCCGCAACCATCACCCCCGAAACAGTCCACCAAATGCTAAATGCACCCCAAGCTCCACTAAATACCGCAAGCCAAACTACCTATTTTCCTCCAAACCGAGACTCCACTAGACCACTACATTTCCAAGCCCCTCCAATTCCACAAGAGGGATTTGGACGCCAAGCACCTCCACTAAATCCGAACCCTCCATTTCAAGCTCCATTAAACCAAAGACCACAAATTCCAAATCCTCCGAATCAAAACGGCCAAGGCCGACCAGCCCACTTTGAAGGATACGGTAGAGAGGAGTATGAAGGAGATGGAGCCTTTGATGATGCTTATATGAGGGAGGAGGAGTTAAGAGGGGGTCGAGGAGAACCTAGGAGATACCGGGGGTATAGAGATAGGGGAAACCGACACCAAGAGAGAGACGTAGGCATCAACACCATCAAGTTGAGCCTACCCATCTTTAAGGGTGAAAGTGATCCCGAGGCCTACTTAACTTGGGAATCGGCTTGTGATAAGGTTTTCCAAGTTAATGACATCTCGGAAGAAAAGAAGAGTTGCTACGCTATAGCTCACCTCGAGGGCTATGCTAACACTTGGTGGGAGTATGTTAAACGATTTGGTAATGAATTAGTTGATGGGCAGCCACCACCTTGGTATCGGTTGAGGTATTTGATGAGACAACGATACCTTCCCGAGAGATATCGTCATGAGTTGCTTGCTAGATTATATGGCTTGCGGCAAGGAGGCAAGAGTGTGATGGCCTATTTTGACGAGTTCCAACAACTCATGTTGAAACTTGATCATCGTGGGGAGCAAATCAGTCACGACATCATCCGGTTCAAGTGTGGGTTGAACAAAGAGATCTCCACTCATTTGACCCTTCACCGGTTTGAAACCATTGACGGTATATTCCAAGCGTGATACAAACCAAATGGCCATTTATGCTTTTGAAGACATCATTGGAGGCCAATGCATAAAGACTCAAGACTTGGTCACCTCGAGGACACAAGAACATGCATGGAGGACCCGTTTTGAGCATAACTTAAAGCAATCTCGCGTGTGGAAGATTGCTTGGAGAATTTAAGGTTGAGGACTCACGGTTTTGGGCCTTAATTAAGGGTATTTTGGATATTACACATGGTGTATTTACACACCATGGCCGCCCCTCTCATTAAGGGCAAGGTGGTCTTTTGTCTTCATTTGTAATATAGTATAAATAGGCCCCCTTAGTCTTATTTTCACTTAGTTTTTTGGAGAATGAAGAATTGAAAACATATTCTCTCTCTTTTGAGAGTGTAACACACTTAGTGGTAGGACTTGGAAAAGTCATCTTTAGCATAGGGCTTGGAAAAGCCAATATTGATCTTTGTTTGGAAACGGTAGATCTTGAGGCGAGTCATTCCCTTGGTGGTCACCGTAAGAGTGTGGTGTTGCTATCGTAAGTTCTACGGGTCCTTAGATTTAATATATCTTTGGGTTCTTGGGTCTTATTGTAGTTTATGTCTCACTATCTATCTCTACATTATCTTGTAGCCGTGTGTTTGTTGTCTCTTAATAATATTGTTATTGTTCTTCATGTTCTTCATTCTCGTGTTGTTAATCTAGTGTGTTGCCCGCTGAAAATAGGTGTTAATCACCTCATTACATTGTGTTCTTGTTGTAGATCTTGAATCCGAGAGGGGTCATTCAAAGGGTCCTCGGTTCTCTTGAACTTGTGGACTGTTTTGAGTGTTTGTTTTGTGTTTCCGTTGATAATTCTTGTATCATTTGGTATCAAAGCATGGCTTGACCTTGTTCCTACAAGATCAATCTTGGGCTTTCTTGTTAAAAAAAAAAAAAAAAAAAGAAGGAAAACTGAAATTTCCAGAAAAATAGCAATCTGTCCGTGTTTGTGTTCTTGGCCAAAATCGTGTTCTTGTTGTGTCTTGGCCGAGATTTGTTGTTGGATGTCTAGATCTAATAGTGTTCTTGTTTGTTTTGTTGTTCCTAGTGTTAGTTTCTTGTCCACTAACACTTGGAGTCTAGATCTAAACTTGAGCTTGAACTTGTTGAAAGGTTGTTGTGAACATAAGCTTGGCCATTGTGGTGGACTGTTTTGGCCTTGTGGTTTTCATCTTGTTGTTGTTATAAGCTTGGCCACGTGATATTGTTGTTAATTGGTGGATTGAAAACCATTTTGTTGAAGTTGTGGTTGTCTTGGCCAAGTGTTGGAGATATTGTTATTGTGGATTGGAGTTGGCCGTGTGAAAAATTGTTGGTGTTCTTGAAGATTATTGTTGTAGTTCTTGTTGTTGTTGTTGTTGTTCTTGATGTTCATCACCACCTTCATATATTGTTGAAGATAAAGTGAATGCTAAATCCAAAAAGTTGAAGGAAAAAGGTGTATTATTTGTTATTCTTGAAAGACACTACAACCAACAAAGACCTATCAATCAAGTCTCAACCACTTTCCAACACTTTTCCATGATTTACGGATCCATGTTTTAAGGAGAAGTACAATAAAGTCAAGTCTTGAAAACTTGAAATTGAAAAAGGCTCCAAGACTTGTTTGAATTTCCCTCCTTAAACAAATTCCACCAAAGTCCAAATTGAAAAATTGACCAAGACTTGAAATTGGACAACAAAAGTTGTGTGGGGCCGAAACCAATACGCGACTGCCATGTCATCACTGCTACTGTTCACGCAATATTTCCGAGCTCAAAATTTTAGATTCTTAGTTTCATCTTATTGTTTCATTAGTTTCATGTCTTGATTCTAGAATTAATTAACAACTAGTAATCACCTACTTAGTTGTAGATTAATTATTGAATCTGTTTCTTCGTGTCTTCGTTGTTTGTGTGCTTTTCTCATTTTTAACTCGTAGTAACTTCTTTGTTTCAAGTTCGTAAGTGAATTTTATTTTTGTGTCTTGAGTCGATCAAACAAGAATCTATTCCGGCCGCCAAGTAGAATTGACATCCTATTGACTACCGGAGTATAAGCAACTTTCAATATTCGCCGCTCCAATTGTGAGAATCACAAAGGTGAGTGTATACGAGTGTTGGTGAGGAGCTTTACTACTAATCTTGTTTGTTCATTTTGTAGGTTTAAAGGGTGATATAAGGGGAACATGTCTTCGATAGCCGGGGATTATTGTGACTACAACATGGGAGACTATGATTGTAGTGAAGGGTTTTATGGCTACGAAGTTGAGGGAGATTGCGGAGGCTATGAAAATAGCCATGATCGAGACTTGGGCAGATTTGAAAGTTACTGTTTTAAGGGAGAAAATGAGGTGAATGAAGTGCCTAGTGCTTATGGTAACTTTGGAGATGATGTAGGACCTCGTGATGGGTCTTATGATGAAGTTGGGGCATGTGAGGAGTCTTACACTTCTTACTCCGAACCTAGATTGGGTGTTAGGTATAACCCTTTTGTTTGCAAAGCTTATGAGAGCTATGATGAGGGTACACGTGAGGAGTATGAAGATCCATATTCTCCACCTTGTAGTACTTCTTATCAAAGTCGATATAGTGTGAATGGTTATACTAGCTCTAGTGGAGGTTGTCCAATGAGAAGAAGAGGATATGCATCTCCAAAACTAAGGGGTACTCATATGCCTTACAATGTAGATCCAAGAAGGAGTGTACACTCCGGAAAGGTGACTATTTGTGGGATACCGGGCTGCCTTATGGTGTTGAATGATAGGTACTATGGAAACTACATTCTTCCGTCCATGGTTAATTACTTGGGGTTATTGCGAGAGCCTTTACTTGTTCCATACTACTTGGGCGAGTTCACGGTTACCGAGAGGGTAAAAGTTGTCTTCTCCCAATTTGATTACCATGAGGAGGTGTGGTGCGATGTTTTTTCCTTAACCTACGGTCATATGAGCTTGGGTGCCGATTGGTTTGCACGACATCAAGTTCCTAACGTGAAAAATTGGCCTAATATTGTAAGAGACCAATGGGGAAATCGCCTCATAACATACTTGCTGCCCAAACCGCAAAGAGAAATGTTTACCTACTCCAATCCGATTTATGATGAGAGACAAAAGATTGAGAGGAGTAAGGGAGTGCAAGGTGGCAATCCGAGAGTGGAAAAAGGAGAGGATATGTGGAGCGAAGTGAGGGGATTGCCACCAAACCGTGCTAACATTGGTTGTCCTTCCATTTCTAAGGACATTTGTGTAGGTACCAACATGGCAAGCGAAGGAGAACAATGCCAAAAGGAAGATGCTGCCCAAGCTTGTGGAGGTCCTTCACCTCACGGCAAGGAAGAGTCTACTCAAGATCTTAAAGGTAAAATAGCTAACTCTTACACTTTAGTGCATGTGAATGACAATTGTGTGGCTAGTAAGCCATTGAGTGTGAGTAGTAGCTTACTTATTTATGAGTCTAATGATTCCGTGCCTCTTGTTGATGATGTACATATTGTGAGTTTGGATACACTAGTTGATCCTATTGATGAAGAAATTGACTCTTCTTGTAAGATCAATTTATGTCCACCTAGTGTTGAAGCTTATATGTTGAACGGAAGTACATCGTCTTGTGTAATTGGTGTTGATCAACTTGTTTGTGAAAATTGTTCCCCACTTGAGTATGTGTGTGATGTGCTTAATAGGACTCAAGTGAGTGAAGTATTTGAAAATGTTGGTCAACATTGTGGGAGTGAACCCGAGATCTCTTCTTGGGGTAATCTTGTGCTTGGAACATCCTTGAAACCTGATATTGATCATTTAGAGTGCGAGGAACTTGCTTATTCCAAATCTGTCCGTGAGGTAGAACACACTCTCTTTAGGTGTAATGTCTTGTTTGAAGATGATTTAAACACTTCTAATGAACCTAGTGGTGAAAATGACGGTATAGCTTACCTTGGAAGCTATAGCCTATATGCTAACCCACTATGGTGTGACAACATTCCTCCTAAAGAGGGAAATCTCTTCTTGGAAGATGAGAGTACTCTTAAGGGTAAGGAATGTGTAGTTGCGGCAGCCACTTCTTCTTCTACTTTGTGTGATTTCATTGTTGAGAGTACTCATAGTGATTATTGGGAAACTAGTAGTGAGTACACACATGAGAGCACCTTAGTAGAAGTCGATTTGAGTGATACCTTTCTCTACTCTCTATTTGATTTGGATGATATGTATGTTATTGTAGAGAGTATGTCATTTAGTTTAGGTGTAGACCACGGGAAAGGGAAGTGTTGTCGAGACCCGTGTCTATGGCCACTTTTCCCATTTGACCCCGGTGCCAAATTTAGAAATGGTGATGTTGGTGCACCAAACTTGTTGCTTGGTCAACATGACAAGCAAAGTGTTACTTTTGATGTATCCTATAACCAAATCTTTTGTACATCTTTTATTGAGTTTTTAATATTCCTTTCAAAGGATTCTTGGTTATATTGCAAATATGTGCAACCTTGGCGTGTTGAGATGATTTGTTATGCTAACCCTAACCCTCATGCCATGAGGAATTTGTATTTGTTTGTCCTCTCTTCGGTTTTTGCAAGGTTTGGATTCGAGGTCGAATCCTTTTCAAGAAGGGGAGGATGATACAAACCAAATGGCCATTTATGCTTTTGAAGACATCATTGGAGGCCAATGCATAAAGACTCAAGACTTGGTCACCTCGAGGACACAAGAACATGCATGGAGGACCCGTTTTGAGCATAACTTAAAGCAATCTCGCGTGTGGAAGATTGCTTGGAGAATTTAAGGTTGAGGACTCACGGTTTTGGGCCTTAATTAAGGGTATTTTGGACATTACACATGGTGTATTTACACACCATGGCCGCCCCTCTCATTAAGGGCAAGGTGGTCTTTTGTCTTCATTTGTAATATAGTATAAATAGGCCCCCTTAGTCTTATTTTCACTTAGTTTTTTGGAGAATGAAGAATTGAAAACATATTCTCTCTCTTTTGAGAGTGTAACATACTTAGTGGTAGGACTTGGAAAAGTCATCTTTAGCATAGGGCTTGGAAAAGCCAATATTGATCTTTGTTTGGAAACGGTAGATCTTGAGGCGAGTCATTCCCTTGGTGGTCACCGTAAGAGTGTGGTGTTGCTATCGTAAGTTCTACGGGTCCTTAGATTTAATATATCTTTGGGTTCTTGGGTCTTATTGTAGTTTATGTCTCACTATCTATCTCTACATTATCTTGTAGCCGTGTGTTTGTTGTCTCTTAATAATATTGTTATTGTTCTTCATGTTCTTCATTCTCGTGTTGTTAATCTAGTGTGTTGCCCGCTGAAAATAGGTGTTAATCACCTCATTACATTGTGTTCTTGTTGTAGATCTTGAATCCGAGAGGGGTCATTCAAAGGGTCCTCGGTTCTCTTGAACTTGTGGACTGTTTTGAGTGTTTGTTTTGTGTTTCCGTTGATAATTCTTGTATCAAAGCGGCCCTTGAGATTGAAAGGGAACTTAAGGAGAGATCATCCTTCAAGGCAAGGGTACAAACCCCCTCGGGTTGGACCAAAAACAAGGACCAACCCGCCCCTATGAAGCTGCCCGAGTCCAAAACCGTCCCTAAATTCCCTCCGAAACCGAAGGCTCCCAAATATCCCAACCCAAAGGGGTTCCAATGCTTCAAGTGCCAAGGTTGGGGGCATAAGGCCAATGAATGTCCGAACCGGCGCGATGTGATCCTACGAGAAGGAAAGGTGTACTACCTTGGTGAGGAGGTGGATTCCGAAAGGGGGGAGGATGAGGCCGAGCCTCAAGATGGAGAGGGAGCTGAAAATGGGCCGAATGATGATGAAGTAGACGGTAGTGAAGATGTCTTTCCACAAGAAGGGGAGTGTGTGGTTCCTAACTTTGTGGTTAGACGTGTCATGATTAATAAGGCGATAGGTGACCCGAGTCAAAGGGAAAATCTATTCCATACTAAGTGTCTTGTAAAGGAGAATGTGTGCACCTTGGTGATTGATAGTGGTAGTTGCACAAATGTTGCGAGCCATGCTATGGTGAATTTCTTGAAGCTACCAACTACACCACACACTAGTCCTTACAAGCTACAATGGTTGAATGATTGTGGTGAATTAAGGGTCACAAGGCAATGTGTGATTCGGTTTAAGGTGGGAAACTACCACGATGAGGTACTTTGTGACGTGATCCCAATGCAAGCATGTCACTTGTTGTTAGGTAGACCATGGCAATATGATAGGTCTACTAAACACGATGGGAGGACCAACCGGTATACGCTTGAGAAGGATGGCCGAAAGGTCACACTTCATCCTCTTTCACCCTCCCAAGTAAACGAGTGGCACCAAAAGATGAGAGAGTTGAAGGGAAAGAGAAAGGAATCCGGGAAGGGAGAAAAGGGGGGGAGTGCCGTAGGTGAGGAAGTCGGGACATCCGAGGCTGTCCCAACGACAAGGGAGATGGAAAATGTAGTGATGTTGGCTAGGAGGAAAGAACTCTTCGTGGATCATGATGAAAACAAGCCGATGTTACTCTTGGCCCATTGTTTTAATACTAACCCCACTAATTCTTCCATTTCCCCTTTGATTTCTTGTGTGTTGCAGGAGTATGAAGATGTATTTCCTCAAGAACTTCCGCAAGGATTGCCCCCACTTCGGGGAATTGAGCACCAAATTGACTTGGTACCGGGTTCACAACTTCCTAACAAACCGGCCTATAGGAGCAATCCCATGGACACTAAGGAGCTTGAAAGACAAGTTGAGGAGCTTCTCAACAAGGGATACATCAAGGAAAGCATGAGTCCGTGTGCTGTTCCGGTGCTTTTGGTACCAAAGAAGGACGGAACTTGGCGTATGTGCGTCGATTGTAGAGCCATCAACAAAATTACTATAAGGTATCGTCATCCAATCCCTAGACTAGATGATATGATAGATGAACTCCACGGATCTTGTTTGTTTTCTAAAGTGGACCTTAGGAGTGGCTATCACCAAATTCGCATGCAAACCGGTGATGAGTGGAAGACCGCATTCAAGACTAAATTCGGTCTATATGAGTGGCTGGTCATGCCCTTCGGCCTTACCAATGCTCCTAGCACCTTTATGAGGCTAATGAATCATGTAATGAAGCCTTATATTGGAAAATTTGTGGTGGTTTACTTTGATGATGTGTTGGTATATAGTAAATCTATTGATGATCATGTAATGCATTTGAGATGTGTGTTTGATGTGCTCCGAAAGGAGAAGCTGTATGCCAACATGGAGAAGTGTTCTTTTGGTGTTGATAAGGTTATATTCTTGGGTTTTGTCGTGAGCTCAAGGGGTGTGGAAGTGGACGATTCCAAGATAGACTCTATTCGAAGTTGGCCGACCCCTAAAACTATTGGAGAAATCCGAAGTTTCCACGGGTTGGCAAGCTTCTATAGGAGGTTTGTCAAAGGATTTAGCTCCATAGCAGCCCCCTTAACCGAGGTAATTAGAAAAGACGGACCCTTTAAATGGGGTGATGAGCAAGCTAGGGCTTTTGAGGCCTTGAAAGCTACGCTCATCTCGGCGCCTTTATTGCAATTGCCCGATTTTGATAAGATGTTTGAAGTAGAGTGTGATGCTAGTAAGGTTGGCATCGGGGCTGTTTTGATGCAAGAAGGTAAGCCCGTTGCTTATTTCAGTGAAAAACTCAAAGGGGCAACTCTTAATTACTCAACTTATGATTTGGAGTTGTACGCCCTTGTTAGAGCTTTGGGAAATTGGCAACATTATTTGTGGCCTAAGGAGTTTGTGATACGAACGGATCATGAGTTGTTGAAACACCTTAAGAGCCAAGACAAGTTGAATAGGCGTCATGCTAAGTGGATTGAGTTCATCGAGACTTTCCCTTATGTAATTCATTACAAAAGGGGAAAGGAAAATGTTGTTGCCGATGCCTTGTCTAGGAAGCATGTGCTTGTTGCTACCTTGTCTTCGAAATTGATGGGTTTTGAGAGCTTGCGGTTGTTGTATCCCGAGGATCCTACCTTTGCTCCTATCTTTAGGGAATGCGAAGAGTGGGGAAGGGACCGTTGGCTTAAAGAGAATGACCATTCCTCCTACTCTCGGTTCAATGGGTATTTGTTCAAAGGGAGGCGGTTGTGTGTTCCTTCTAGTTCTTGGAGGGAATTATTTGTGAGGGAGGCCCATGACGGAGGCCTCATGGGGCACTTTGGGGTAGACAAGACCCTCGGAATCTTAGAGGAGAACTTCTATTGGCCAAAAATGCGCAAAGACGTCACTAAAATTTGTAGTCAATGCGTGGCCTGCCGGAGTGCGAAATCTCGTCTCCTACCTCAAGGATTGTACACCCCACTCCCTACTCCCCTTAGACCTTGGTTGGACATTTCGATGGATTTTGTTTTGGGGCTGCCAAGGACTAGAAAGGGCCGAGATAGCATTTTTGTTATTGTTGATAGATTCTCTAAAATGGCTCATTTTATTCCATGTGCTAAAACCGAGGATGCTCGTAGTGTAGCTTCATTATTTATTGAACATGTTGTAAAGCTTCACGGGGTACCGAGGACTATTGTGAGCGATAGGGACTCCAAGTTCCTAAGTCTCTTTTGGAAGTCCATGTGGGGTAGGCTTGGAACGAAGTTACTTTTCTCCACGTCTTGCCACCCACAAACCGATGGCCAAACGGAGGTAGTAAATAGAACCTTAGGGTCTATGCTACGTTCTATGGTTAAAGGTAAACTGACTTCATGGGAAGATCACCTACCCTTGGTGGAGTTTGCATACAACCGGGTAATACATTCGAGCACGGGAATGACTCCCTTTGAATGTGTTTACGGCCTAAATCCCCTTACCCCTTTAGATCTCACTCCTTTGTCTAGTGATCTCATGACAGGCTTAGATGGAAATAAAAGAGCCGAGGCAATGAAGAAAATGCATGAGACGGTGCGGCTCAAGCTTGAAAAGAAGAACCAAGAGGTTGCAAAAAGGGTAAACAAAGGGAGAAGAAGGCTTGTGCTTGAACCCGGAGATTGGGTGTGGGTGCATCTTCGAAAGGATCGGTTTCCAGCTCAAAGGAAGTCCAAATTGCTGCCAAGGGGTGATGGTCCTTTCCAAGTACTTGAGAGAATCAATGACAACGCCTACAAGATTGACCTTCCACCCGAATATCAAGTGCACAACACTTTCAACGTTGGTGATCTCTCCCTCGTTGATGCGGTTGAAGATGACCAAATGCTGAATTTGAGGTCAAATTCCTCTCAAGATGGAGAGGATGATACGGTTGGGGCAGCCTCCACACGTACACGGCCTTTCACATGAAGCCAAGCTCGGGAATTACAAAAACTCCAAGCTTTGTTCATGCAAGTGGCCGTGTGTGAGTTGGTGATTGAACCAACCAAGGACCTAAACGTTTTTATGTGTGAAGAGGGGTCCTAATGTGTAATAAACTACTCTTCAAGGTTGGCACAAGAAGCAAGGGCGGATGGGTCATTTTACCCTTTTTGTTTGTAGTATAAATAGAACATGTTAGAGAGTTAGACTTCACTTTTTGAATGCTGAAATTTGTAACCTAAAATACTAAACATTTCTCTCTCTCTTCCACACTTGGAAGCCGCCACTATTTCCTCACAAATAGAGGGATACTTGTGTTGTCTCTTTGGCTAGAAACAAGGGTTTTGAGGTCTTTGAGTGCCTCTTGGTCCTCGTAAGAACTTGGTGTTTATATTCATTAGACTTAGGGTCCTCTCTTGATGTTAGGGTTCTTAGTTTCTTGAATGTTATATGTCAAGTTACCTATCTTTCTTTATCTTGTTGTTGTTGTTGATTTTGTTATCTTGAAGTCTAGTGAAGCCGTGTGGGGCTCTTTTCGATTCACTAGCATTGTTATCTATCTTGTTGTTCTTGTGTTGTTGGGCTGAAAAACTGAATGTTAAACTTGTTGTTCTTGGTGTTGTTGGACTGAAATCCGAGTCTACTTGATGTCCTTGTTGTTGTTGGTTCGATTTTGTATCATTGGTATCGGTTAAGGTATTTGATGAGACAACGATACCTTCCCGAGAGATATCGTCATGAGTTGCTTGCTAGATTATATGGCTTGCGGCAAGGAGGCAAGAGTGTGATGGCCTATTTTGACGAGTTCTAACAACTCATGTTGAAACTTGATCATCGTGGGGAGCAAATCAGTCACGACATCATCCGGTTCAAGTGTGGGTTGAACAAAGAGATCTCCACTCATTTGACCCTTCACCGGTTTGAAACCATTGACGGTATATTCCAAGCGGCCCTTGAGATTGAAAGGGAACTTAAGGAGAGATCATCCTTCAAGGCAAGGGTACAAACCCCCTCGGGTTGGCCCAAAAACAAGGACCAACCCGCCCCTACGAAGCTGCCCGAGTCCAAAACAGTCCCTAAATTCCCTCCGAAACCGGAGGCTCACAAATATCCCAACCCAAAGGGGTTCCAATGCTTCAAGTGCCAAGGTTGGGGGCATAAGGCCAATGAATGTCCGAACCGGCGCAATGTGATCCTACGAGAAGGGAAAGTGTACTACCTTGGTGAGGAGGTGGTTTCCGAAAGGGGGGAGGATGAGGCCGAGCCTCAAGATGGAGAGGGAGCTGAAAATGGGCCGAATGATGATGAATTAGATGGTAGTGAAGATGTCTATCCACAAGAAGGGGAGTGTGTGGTTCCAAACTTTGTGGTTAGACGTGTCATGATTAGTAAGGCGATAGATGACCCGAGTCAAAGGGAAAATCTATTCCATACTAAGTGTCTTGTAAAGGGGAGTGTGTGCACCTTGGTGATTGATAGTGGTAGTTGTACAAATGTTGCGAGCCATGCTATGGTAAATTTCTTGAAGCTACCAACTACACTACACACTAGTCCTTACAAGCTACAATGGTTGAACGATTGTGGTGAATTAAAGGTCACAAGGCAATGTGTGATTCGGTTTAAGGTGGGAAACTACCACGATGAAGCGCTTTGTGACGTGATCCCAATGCAAGCATGTCACTTGTAGTTAGGTAGACCATGGCAATATGATAGGTCTACTAAACACGATGGGAGGTCCAACCGGTATACGCTTGAGAAGGATGGCCGAAAGGTCACACTTCATCCTCTTTCACCCTCCCAAGTAAATGAGTGGCATCAAAAGATGAGAGAGTTGAAGGGAAAGAGGAAGGAATCCAGAAAGGGAGAAAAGGAGGGGAATGCCGTAGGTGAGGAAGTAGGGACATCCGAGGCTGTCCCAACGACAAGGGAGATGGAAAACCTAGTGATGTTGGCTAGGAGGAAAGAACTCTTCGTGGACCATGATGAAAACAAGCCGATGTTACTTTTGGCCCATTGTTTTAATACTAACCCCACTAATTCTTCCATTTCCCCTTTGATTTCTTGTGTGTTGCAGGAGTATGAAGATGTATTTCCTCAAGAACTTCCGCAAGGATTGCCCCCACTTCGGGGAATTGAGCACCAAATTGATTTGGTGCCGGGTTCACAACTTCCAAACAAACCGGCCTATAGGAGCAATCCCATGGACACTAAGGAGCTTGAAAGACAAGTTGAGGAGCTTCTCAACAAGGGATACATCAAGGAAAGCATGAGTCCGTGTGCTGTTCCGGTGCTTTTGGTACCGAAGAAGGACGGAACTTGGCGCATGTGCGTCGATTGTAGAGCCATCAACAAAATTACTATAAGGTATCGTCATCCAATCCCTAGACTAGATGATATGTTAGATGAGCTCCACAGATCTTGTTTGTTTTCTAAAGTGGACCTTAGGAGCGGCTATCACCAAATTCGCATGCAACCCGGTGATGAGTGGAAGACCGCATTCAAGACCAAATTCGGTCTATATGAGTGGCTGGTCATGCCCTTCGGCCTTACCAATGCTCCTAGCACCTTTATGAGTCTAATGAATCATGTAATGAAGCCTTATATTGGAAAGTTTGTGGTGGTTTACTTTGATGATGTGTTGGTGTATAGTAAATCTATTGATGATCATGTAATGCATTTGAGTTGTGTGTTTGATGTGCTCCGAAAGGAGAAGCTGTATGCCAACATGGAGAAGTGTTCTTTTGGTGTTGATAAGGTTATATTCTTGGGTTTTGTCGTGAGCTCAAGGGGTGTGGAAGTGGATTATTCCAAGATAGACTCTATTCGAAGTTGGCCGACCCCTAAAACTATTGGAGAAATCCGAAGTTTCCACGGGTTGGCAAGCTTTTATAGGAGGTTTGTCAAAGGATTTAGTTCCATAGCAGCCCCCTTGACCGAGGTAATTAGAAAGGACGGACCCTTTAATTGGGGTGATGAGCAGGCTAGGGCTTTTGAGGCCTTGAAAGCTACGCTCATCTCGGCGCCTTTATTGCAATTGCCCGATTTTGATAAGATGTTTGAAGTAGAGTGTGATGCTAGTAAGGTTGACATCGGGGCTGTTTTGATGCAAGAAGGTAAGCCCGTTGCTTATTTCAGTGAAAAGCTCAAAGGGGCAACTCTTAATTACTCAACTTATGATTTGGAGTTGTACGCCCTTGTCAGAGCTTTGGGAAATTGGCAATATTATTTGTGGCCTAAGGAGTTTGTGATACGAACGGATCATGAGTCGTTGAAACACCTTAAGAGCCAAGACAAGTTGAATAGGCGTCATGCTAAGTGGATTGAGTTCATCGAGACTTTCCCTTATGTAATTCATTACAAAAGGGGAAAGGAAAATATTGTTGCCGATGCCTTGTCTAGGAAGCATGTGCTTGTTGCTACCTTGTCTTCGAAATTGATGGGTTTTGAGAGCTTGCGGTTGTTGTATCCCGAGGATCCTACCTTTACTCCTATTTTTAGGGAATGCGAAGAGTGGGGAAGGGACCGTTGGCTTAAGGAGAATGACCATTTGATACGGTTGGGGCAGCCTCCACAGGTATACGGCCTTTCACACGAAGCCAAGCTCGGGAATTACAAAATCTCCAAGCTTTGTTCATGCAAATGGCCGTGTGTGAGTTGGTGATTGAACCAACCAAGGACCTAAACGTTTTTATGTGTGAAGAGAGGTCTTAATGTGTAATAAACTACTCTTCAAGGTTGGCACAAGAAGCAAGGGCGGATGGGTCATTTTACCCCTTTTGTTTGTAGTATAAATAGAACATGTTAGAGAGTTATTGCTTAGTTTTTGGAATGCTGATTTTTGTAACCTAAAAACACTAAACATTTCTCTCTCTCTCCACTCTTAGAAGCCGCCCCTATTATCTCACAAGTAGAGGGATACTTGTGTTGTCTCTTTGGCTAGAAACAAGGGTTTTGAGGTCGTTGAGTGCCTCTTGGTCCTCGTAAGAACTTGGTGTTTATATTCATTAGACTTAGGGTCCTCTCTTGATGTTAGGGTTCTTAGTTTCTTGAATGTTATATGTCAAGTTATCTATCTTTCTTTATCTTTTGGTTGTTGTTGATTTTGTTATCTTAAAGTCTAGTGAAGCCGTGTGGGGCTCTTTTCGATTCACTAGCATTGTTATCTATCTTGTTGTTCTTGTGTTGTTGGACTGAAATCCGAGCCTACTTGAAGCTCTTGGTGTTGTTGGTTTGATTTCGTATCATTTGGTATCAAAGCGAGACCGGTTGTGTTCCAACATAACCCATCTTGGGCTAGTTCACGGCTTAAACAAACAACACCAAAAAGAAATTCTAAAAATCTGTCCATTAAAAGTTGAAAACCAAGAATGATGTTGTATGTTTAGATCTAGGTGTTATCTTGCTTGTTTAGTGAGTTTCTAGTGTTGGTTTCTTTCTCACCAACACTAAGGTGTCTAGATCCAAAAGTTGAGCTTGAAAACTTGAACATTGTGTAGTGACTTGAAGTGGCCGAAAGTTGTATGTTGTTGATAACCAAAAAAAAAATAAAAAAAATCGGTGGTTGTGTGTTTATGTGCTAAAGAAGTTGATGAAGTTTGTTGAGGTGTTCATCTTTTGAACTTGTTCATCTTGTTCATCTTGTTGTGTGCTCAAGTTGTAAGACAAGCTATAAAGTTGTTGTGAAAGACTTGCACCCATCACCTTCTAGTCTTGTCAATCACTTTTCCCTAATTCAAGGAGCCTTGTTTTGTGGGATTAGTCAACCAAACCTCACTTTCTTGAGTTTGAAAAGGGTGAAATACTACAAGATTTTATTTTTCCCACCAAAACACTTTGCAAACTATAACAAGTTGTGTGAATATTAACACAAAAAGAAAAAAAAGAGAAGAAGAACGTGTGGAACCATTGCATGCTGCCACGTCACTATAAGCTCAACTTAGGATATTCTTTGGTTGCTAATTGTTGATCCTTGGTTTCCCTTACTTGGTCCTAGAACTAATTAACAAACTAGTACATTCCTACTAGGTTGTCAACTAGTTCCTTGAACCGTTTGTTCGTGTCAACGATTATTTGAGTGCTTTTATTCGTTTGAATGAATTGCTGATTTTTGACTCTAGTCCGGCAAGAATTCTTTGAGTCTTCAAACAAGAATCCATTCCGGATAAGAGCTTACTCATACCTTAAAAATTTCTCGGTTACTAGCCAATTATACAACACTTGTGGAACACGAACTTGTGGTGAACTAAAGCGGATAATATCTTGACAATGGAAGGAGCTACGTCTCATAATGTGGATACTAATGCCCTTGATTCTATGAGGGTCACTCTTGAGGCCGTTACCCGGACACTAGAAAGGTTGAATTCGGAATTTGGGGCCGTGAGAGGGGACTTGGCAGCAATAAAGGGGGAAGTGTCGACTATTAGTGGGAGATTAGAACAAGTGGAGAGTCAAAGGAACTCTCGTCCTTCTACTCCTCTACATGTATCTACCAATGGTCATGATAGGACCTCCTCCGCAACCATCACCCCCGAAACAGTCCACCAAATGCTAAATGCACCCCAAGCTCCACTAAATACCGCAAGCCAAACTACCTATTTTCCTCCAAACCGAGACCCCACTAGACCACTACATTTCCAAGCCCCTCCAATTCCACAAGAGGGATTTGGACGCCAAGTACCTCCACTAAATCCGAACCCTCCATTCCAAGCTCCATTAACCCAAAGACCGCAAATTCCAAATCCTCCGAATCAAAACGGCCAAGGCCGACCAGCCCACTTTGAAGGATACGGTAGAGAGGAGTATGAAGGAGATGGAGCCTTTGATGATGCTTAAATGAGGGAGGAGGAGTGATACGGGACAAATGGCCATCTTATCTTTTGATGACATTTTTGGAGGCCAACACATAGAGACTCAAGACTTGGTCACCTCGAGAAAACAAGAACATGCATGGAGGACCCGTTTTGAGCATAACTTAAAGCAATCTCGCGTGTGGAAGATTGCTTGGAGAATTTAAGGTTGAGGACTCACGGTTTTGGACCTTAATTAAGGGTATTTTGGACATTACACATGGTGTATTTACACACCATGGCCGCCCCTCTCATTAAGGGCAAAGTGGTCTTGTTATCTTCATTTGTAATATATTATAAATAGGCCCCCTTAGTCTTATTTTCACTAGATTTTGAAGGATGAAGAATTGAAAGACATAACTTCTCTCTTTGAGAGTGTAACACCCTTAGTTGTAGGACTTGGAAAAGTCATCTTTAGCATAGGGCTTGGAAAAGCCAATATTGATCTTTGCTTGGAAACGGTAGATCTTGAGGCGAGTTCAATCCCTTGGTGGTCACCGTAAGAGTGTGGTTTTGATTGTTACATTCATTAGGGGTTAGTGTTGAAATACACTTGGTTCTTAATCTTGTAATAATCTTGGTCTCACTATCTATCTTTATTTTTCTTGCAAATCGTGTATGTGTTGTGTAGTGGACTGTTTTGGGGTCTTCGTTGAATCCGAAACTTGTATTATTGTTGTTCATCTTGTTCATCACGTTTTGTAACTGTTTTGGTGTTAAAATATACTCTTGTATCTTGTATTCTTGTTGTTGGTAGCGAATCCGAGTGAGGTCTCCATCTTGGTCCTCGAATCCTTAAGATTAGTGGACTGATTTGGTGTTTGTTTCGTGCTTCCCTTGTCAATCCCGTATCATTTGGTATCAAAGCATGGCTTGATCTTGTTCCTACAAGATCAATCTTGGGCTTTCTTGTTAAAAAAAAAAAAAAAAAAAAAGGAAAACTGAAATTTCCAGAAAAATAGCAATCTGTCCGTGTTTGTGTTCTTGGCCAAAATCGTGTTCTTGTTGTGTCTTGGCCGAGATTTGTTGTTGTATGTCTAGATCTAATAGTGTTCTTGTTTGTTTTGTTGTTCCTAGTGTTAGTTTTCTTGTCCACTAACACTTTGAGTCTAGATCTAAACTTGAGCTTGAACTTGTTGAAAGGTTGTTGTGAACATAAGCTTGGCCATTGTGGTGGACTGTTTTGGCCTTGTGGTTTTCATCTTGTTGTTGTTATAAGCTTGGCCACGTGATATTGTTGTTAATTGGTGGATTGAAAACCATTTTGTTGAAGTTGTAGTTGTCTTGGCCAAGTGTTGGAGATATTGTTATTGTGGATTGGAGTTGGCCGTGTGAAAAATTGTTGGTGTTCTTGAAGATTATTGTTGTAGTTCTTGTTGTTGTTGTTGTTGTTGTTGATGTTCATCACCACCTTCATATATTGTTGAAGATAAAGTGAATGCTAAATCCAAAAAGTTGAAGGAAAAAGGTGTATTATTTGTTAGTCTTGAAAGACACTACAACCAACAAAGACCTATCAATCAAGTCTCAACCCCTTTCCAACACTTTTCCATGATTTAAGGATCCATGTTTTAAGGAGAAGTACAATAAAGTCAAGTCTTGAAAACTTGAAATTGAAAAGGGCTCCAAGACTTGTTTGAATTTCCCTCCTTAAACAAATTCCACCAAAGTCCAAATTGAAAAAAATTGACCAAGACTTGAAATTGGACAACAAAAGTTGTGTGGGACCGAAACCAATACGTGACTGCCATGTCATCACTGTTCACGCAATATTTCCGAGCTCAAAATTTTAGATTCTTAGTTTCATCTTATTGTTTCATTAGTTTCATGTCTTGATTCTAGAACTAATTAACAACTAGTAATCACCTACTTAGTTGTAGATTAATTATTGAATCCGTTTCTTCGTGTCTTCGTTGTTTGTGTGCTTTTCTCATTTTTAACTCGTAGTAACTTCTTTGTTTCAAGTTCGTAAGTGAATTTTATTTTTGTGTCTTGAGTCGATCAAACAAGAAACTATTCCGGCCACCAAGTAGAATTGACATCCTATTGACTACCGGAGTATAAACAACCTTTCAATATTTGCCGCTCCAATTGTGAGAATCACAAAGGTGAGTGAATACGAGTGTTAGTGAGAAGTTTTTACTACTAATCTTGTTTGTTCATTTTGTAGGTTTAAAAAGTGATATAAGGGGAACATGTCTTCGATAGCCGGGGATTATTGTGACTACAACATGGGAGACTATGATTGTAGTGAAGGGTTTTATGGCTACGAAGTTGAGGGAGATTGCGGAGGCTATGAAAATAGCCATGATCGAGACTTGGGCAGATTTGAAAGTTACTGTTTTAAGGGAGAAAATGAGGTGAATGAAGTGCCTAGTGCTTATGGTAACTTTGGAGATGATGTAGGACCTCGTGATGGATCTTATGATGATGTTGGGGCATGTGAGGAGTCTTACACTTCTTACTCCGAACCTAGATTTGGTGTTAGGTATAACCCTTTTGTTTGCAAAGCTTATGAGAGCTATGATGAGGGTACACGTGAGGAGTATGAAGATCCATATTCTCCACCTTGTAGTACTTCTTATCAAAGTCGATATAGTGTGAATGGTTATACTAGCTCTAGTGGAGGTTGTCCAATGAGAAGAAGAGGGTATGCATCTCCAAAACTAAGGGGTACTCGTATGCCTTACAATGTAGATCCAAGAAGGAGTGTACACTCCGGAAAGGTGACCATGTGTGTGATACGGGACAAATGGCCTTCTTATCTTTTGATGACATTTTTGGAGGCCAACACATAGAGACTCAAGACTTGGTCACCTCGAGGAAACAAGAACATGCATGGAGGACCCGTTTTGAGCATAACTTAAAGCAATCTCGCATGTGGAAGATTTCTTGGAGAATTTAAGGTTGAGGACTCACGGTTTTGGGCCTTAATTAAGGGTATTTTGGACATTACACATGGTGGATTTACACCCCATGGCCGCCCCTCTCATTAAGGGCAAAGTAGTCTTTTGTCTTCATTTGTAATATAGTATAAATAGGCCCCTTAGTCTTATTTCTCATCAGTTTTTGGAGAATGAAGAATTGAAAACATATTCTCTCTCTTTTGAGAGTGTAACACACTTAGTGGTAGGACTTGGAAAAGTCATCTTTAGCATAGGGCTTGGAAAAGCCAATATTGATCTTTGTTTGGAAACGGTAGATCTTGAGGCGAGTCATTCCCTTGGTGGTCACCGTAAGAGTGTGGTGTTGCTATCGTAAGTTCTACGGGTCCTTAGATTTAATATATCTTTGGGTTCTTGGGTCTTATTGTAGTTTATGTCTCACTATCTATCTCTACATTATCTTGTAGCCGTGTGTTTGTTGTTTCTTATTAATAATGTTATTGTTCTTCATGTTCTTCATTCTTGTGTTGTTAATCTAGTGTGTTGTCCGCTGAAAATAGGTGTTAATCACCTCATTACATTGTGTTCTTGTTGTAGATCTTGAATCCGAGAGGGGTCATTCAAAGGGTCCTCGGTTCTCTTGAACTTGTGGACTGTTTTGAGTGTTTGTTTTGTGTTTCCGTTGTATTTCTTGTATCATTTGGTATCAAAGCATGGCTTGATCTTGTTCCTACAAGATCAATCTTGGGCTTTCTTGTTAGAAAATTCAAAAAAAAAGGGTGTTAAAAACTGAAAAATCAAAAAGAAGCAAATCTGTCCATTTTGTGTTCTTGGCCGAAATTGTGTTATTGTTGTGTCTTGGCCGAGATTTTTACTTGTTTTGTTGTTTCTAGTGTTAGTTTTCTTCATCTCTAACACTTTTTAGTCTAAATCTAAGTTTGAGCTTACATTGTTGGTGTTGTATACGTGAACTTGGACTTGGCCGATTTGTTGTTGAACATTGTTGTGGTGGACTGTTTTGGCCTTGTGGTTTTCATCTTGTTGTTGTTATAAGCTTGGCCACGTGATATTGTTGTTAATTGGTGGATTGAAAACCATTTTGTTGAAGTTGTAGTTGTCTTGGCCAAGTGTTGGAGATATTGTTATTGTGGATTGGAGTTGGCCGTGTGAAAAATTGTTGGTGTTCTTGAAGATTATTGTTGTAGTTGTTGTTGTTGTTGTTGTTGTTCTTGATGTTCATCACCACCTTCATATATTGTTGAAGATAAAGTGAATGCTAAATCCAAAAAGTTGAAGGAAAAAGGTGTATTATTTGTTAGTCTTGAAAGACACTACAACCAACAAAGACCTATCAATCAAGTCTCAACCACTTTCCAACACTTTTCCATGATTTACGGATCCATGTCTTAAGGAGAAGTACAATAAAGTCAAGTCTTGAAAACTTGAAATTGAAAAGGGCTCCAAGACTTGTTTGAATTTCCCTCCTTAAACAAATTCCACCAAAGTCCAAATTGAAAAATTGACCAAGACTTGAAATTGGACAACAAAAGTTGTGTGGGGCCGAAACCAATACGTGACTGCCATGTCATCACTGCTACTGTTCACGCAATATTTCCGAGCTCAAAAATTTTAGATTCTTAGTTTCATCTTATTGTTTCATTAGTTTCATGTCTTGATTCTAGAATTAATTAACAACTAGTAATCACCTACTTAGTTGTAGATTAATTATTGAATCCGTTTCTTCGTGTCTTCGTTGTTTGTGTGCTTTTCTCATTTTTAACTCGTAGTAACTTCTTTGTCTCAAGTTCGTAAGTGAATTTTATTTTTGTGTCTTGAGTCGATCAAACAAGAATCTATTCCGGCCGCCAAGTAGAATTGACATCCTATTGACTACCGGAGTATAAGCAACTTTCAATATTCGCCGCTCCAATTGTGAGAATCACAAAGGTGAGTGTATACGAGTGTTGGTGAGGAGCTTTACTACTAATCTTGTTTGTTCATTTTGTAGGTTTAAAGGGTGATATAAGGGGAACATGTCTTCGATAGCCGGGGATTATTGTGACTACAACATGGGAGACTATGATTGTAGTGAAGGGTTTTATGGCTACGAAGTTGAGGGAGATTGCGGAGGCTATGAAAATAGCCATGATCGAGACTTGGGCAGATTTGAAAGTTACTGTTTTAAGGGAGAAAATGAGGTGAATGAAGTGCCTAGTGCTTATGGTAACTTTGGAGATGATGTAGGACCTCGTGATGGATCTTATGATGAAGTTGGGGCATGTGAGGAGTCTTACACTTCTTACTCCGAACCTAGATTTGGTGTTAGGTATAACCCTTTTGTTTGCAAAGCTTATGAGAGCTATGATGAGGGTACACGTGAGGAGTATGAAGATCCATATTCTCCACCTTGTAGTACTTCTTATCAAAGTCGATATAGTGTGAATGGTTATACTAGCTCTAGTGGAGGTTGTCCAATGAGAAGAAGAGGATATGCATCTCCAAAACTAAGGGGTACTTGTATGCCTTACAATGTGGATCCAAGAAGGAGTGTACACTCCGGAAAGGTGACTATTTGTGGGATACCGGGCTGCCTTATGGTGTTGAATGATAGGTACTATGGAAACTACATTCTTCCGTCCATGGTTGATTACTTGGGGTTATTGCGAGAGCCTTTACTTGTTCCATACTACTTGGGCGAGTTCAAGGTTACCGAGAGGGTAAAAGTTGTCTTCTCCCAATTTAATTACCATGAGGAAGTGTGGTGTGATGTTTTTCCCATAACCTATGGTCATGTGAGCTTGGGCGCCGATTGGTTTGCACAACATAAAGTTCCAAATATGCAAAATTGGCCTAATATTGTAAGAGACCGATGGGGAAATTGCCTCGAGACGTACATTCTGCCCGGGCCGCAAAAAGAAGTTCCTACCTACTCCAATTCAAATTATTATGAGAGACAAAAGATTGAGAGGAGTAAGGGAGTGAAAGGTGGTAATCCGAGAGTGGAAAAAGGAGAGATTGTGTTGAGCGAAGTGAGGGGATTACCACCAAACCGTGCTAACTTTGGTTGTCCTTCTATTTTTATGGACATTTGTGTAGGTACCAACATGGAAAGCGAATGCGACCAATGTCAAAAGGAAGTTGCTGCCCAAGGTTATGGAGGACCTTCACCTCACGGCAAGAAAGAGTCCACTCAAGATCTTCAAGGTAAAATAGCTAACTCTTACACTTTAATGCATGTGAATGATAATTGTATGACTAGTAGTCCATTGAGTGTGAGTAGTAGCTTACTTATTTATGGGTCTAATGATTCCTTGCCTCTTATTGATGATGTACATATTGTGAGTGTGGATACACTAGTTGATCCTATTGATGACGAAATTGACTCCTCTTGTGAGATCAATTTATGTCCACCTAGTGTTGAAGCCTATATGTTGAATGGAAGTACCTCGTCTTGTGTAATGGGTGTTGATCAACTTGTTCGTGAAAACTGTCCACCACTTGAGTATGTGTGTGATGTGCTTAATAGGACTCAAGTGAGTGAAATATTTGAAAATGTTGGTCAACAAAGTGAGAATGAACCCGAGAGCTCTTCTTGGGGTAATATTGTGTTTGAAACATCCTTGAAACTTGATATTGATCATTTAGAGAGTGAGGAACTTTCTTGTTCCAAATCTGTCCGTGAGGTAGATCACACTCTTTTTAGGTATAATGTCTTGTTTGAAGATGATTTAAACACTCCTAATGAACCTAGTGGAGAACTTGACGGTATAGCTTGCCTTGGAAGCTATAGCCTATATGCTAACCCACTATGGTGTGACAACATTCCTCCTAAAGAGGGAAATCTCTTCTTGGAAGATGAGAGTACTCTTAAGGGTAAGGAATGTGTAGTTGTGGAAGCTACTTCTTCTTCTACTTTGTGTGATTTCATTGTTGAGAGTACTCATGGTGATTATTGGGAAACTAGTAGTGAGTACACACATGAGAGCACCTTAGTAGAAGTCGATTTGAGTGATACCTTTCTCTACTCTCTATTTGATTTGGATGATATGTATGTTATTGTAGAGAGTATATCATTTAGTTTAGGTGTAGACCACGGGAAAGGGGAGTGTTGTCGAGACCCGTGTCTATGGCCACTTTTCCCATTTGACCCCGGTGCCAAATTTAGAAATGGTGATGTTGGTGCACCAAACTTGTTGCTTGGCCAACATGACAAGCAAAGTATTACTTTTGATGTATCCTATAACCAAATCCTTTGTACATCTTTTATTGAGTTTTTAATATTCCTTTCAAAGGATTCTTGGTTATATTGCAAATATGTGCAACCTTGGCATGTTGAGATGATTTGTTATGCTAACCCTAACCCTCATGCCATGAGGAATTTGTATTTGTTTGTCCTCTCTTCGGTTTTGCAAGGTTTGGATTCGAGGTCGAATCCTTTTCAAGAAGGGGAGGATGATACGGGACAAATGGCCTTCTTATCTTTTGATGACATTTTTGGAGGCCAACACATAGAGACTCAAGACTTGGTCACCTCGAGGAAACAAGAACATGCATGGAGGACCCGTTTTGAGCATAACTTAAAGCAATCTCGCATGTGGAAGATTGCTTGGAGAATTTAAGGTTGAGGACTCACGGTTTTGGGCCTTAATTAAGGGTATTTTGGACATTACACATGGTGGATTTACACCCCATGGCCGCCCCTCTCATTAAGGGCAAAGTAGTCTTTTGTCTTCATTTGTAATATAGTATAAATAGGCCCCTTAGTCTTATTTCTCATCAGTTTTTGGAGAATGAAGAATTGAAAACATATTCTTTCTCTTTTGAGAGTGTAACACACTTAGTGGTAGGACTTGGAAAGTCATCTTTAGCATAGGGCTTGGAAAAGCCAATATTGATCTTTGTTTGGAAACGGTAGATCTTGAGGCGAGTCATTCCCTTGGTGGTCACCGTAAGAGTGTGGTGTTGCTATCGTAAGTTCTACGGGTCCTTAGATTTAATATATCTTTGGGTTCTTGGGTCTTATTGTAGTTTATGTCTCACTATCTATCTCTACATTATCTTGTAGCCGTGTGTTTGTTGTTTCTTATTAATAATGTTATTGTTCTTCATGTTCTTCATTCTTGTGTTGTTAATCTAGTGTGTTGTCCGCTGAAAATAGGTGTTAATCACCTCATTACATTGTGTTCTTGTTGTAGATCTTGAATCCGAGAGGGGTCATTCAAAGGGTCCTCGGTTCTCTTGAACTTGTGGACTGTTTTGAGTGTTTGTTTTGTGTTTCCGTTGTATTTCTTGTATCAGTGTGGGATACCGGGCTGCCTCATTGAGCTAAATGATAGGTACCATAGAAACTACATCGTTCCATTCATGGTTGACTACTTGGGGTTGTTTCGTGAGCCTTTACTTGTTCCATACTTCTTGGACGGGTTTAAGGTTACCGAGAGGGTCAAGGTTGTCTTCTCCCAATTTGAATACCATGAGGAGGTGTGGTGCGATATTCTTTCATTGACATACGGTCATGTATGCTTAGGTGCCAATTGGTTTGCACAACATAGAGTTCCAAACGTGCAAAATTGGCCAAATATTATAAGAGACCAGTGGGGGAATCGCCTCATTACTTACTTGCTGCCTAAGCCACGAAGAGAAATGCCTACCTACTCCAATCCGAATTATTATGAGAGACAAAAGATTGAGAGGAGTAAGGGAGTGCAGGGTGGTAATCCGAGAGTGGAAAAAGGAGAGGTTGTGTGGAGCAAAGTAAGAGGATTACCACCAAACTATGCTAACATTGGTTGTCCATCTATTTCTAAGGACATTTGTGTAGGTACCAACATGGCAAGCGAAGAAGAACAATGCCAAAAGGAAGTTGCTGCCCAAACTTTTGGAGGACCTTCACACCATGACAAAGAAGAATCTACTCAAGGACTTCAAGGTAAAATGGCAAACTCTTACACTTTTGTACATGTGAATGATAATTGTGTGGCTAGTAGCCCATTGAGTGTGAGTTGTAGCTTGCCTATATGTGAGTGTATTGTTTCTTTGCCACTTGATGATGATGTACATGTTGTGAGTGTGGATACACTAGTTGATCCTATTGATGACCGAATAGACTCTTCTTGTAAGATCGATTTATGTCCACCTAGTGTTGAAACCATTATGTTGAATGAAAGTACGTTATCTTCTGAAATTTGTGTTGATCAACTTATGTGTGAAAATTACCCACCACTTGAGGATGTGTATGATGTAATTAATGAACCTCAAGTATGTGATGATGTTGAAAATGTTGATCAAAGTGAGAATGAACCTGAGAGCTCTTCTTGGGGTAATGTTGTGTTTGAAACATCCTTGAAACTTGATGTTGATCATTTAGAGAGTGAGGAACTTGCTTGTTCCAAATCTGTCCGTGAGGTAGATCACACTCTTTTTATGTATAATGTCTTGTTTGAAGATGATTTAAACACTCCTAATGAACCTAGTGGTGAAAATGATGGTATAGCTTGCCTTGGAAGCTATAGCCTATATGCTAACCCACTATGGTGTGACAACATTCCTCCTAGAGAGGGAAATCTCTTCTTGGAAGATGAGAGAACTCTTAAGGGTAAGGAATGTGTAGTTGCGGAAGCTACTTCTTCTTCTACTTTGTGTGATTTCATTATTGAGAGTACTCATGGTGATTATTGGGAAACTAATAGTGAGTACACACATGAGAGCACCTTAGTAGAAGCTGATTTGAGTGATACCTTTCTCTACTCTCTATTTGCTTTGGATGATATGTATGTTATTGTAGAAAGTATGTCATTTAGTTTGGGTGTAGACCACGGGAAAGGGAAGTGTTGTCGAGAACCGTGTCTATGGCCACTTTTCCCATTTGACCCCGGTGCCAAATTTAGAAATGGTGATGTTGGTGCACCAAACTTGCTGCTTGGTCTACATGACAAGCAAAGTGTCACTCTTGATGTATCCTATAACCAAATCCTTTGTACATCTTTTATTGAGTTTTTAATATTCCTTTCAAAGGATTCTTGGTTATATTGCAAATATGTGCAACCTTGGCATGTTGAGATGATTTGTTATGCTAACCCTAACCCTCATGCCATGAGGAGTTTGCATTTGTTGGTCCTCTTTTCGGTTTTGCAAGGTTTGGATTCGAGGTCGAATCCTTTTCAAGAAGGGGAGGATGATACTGGACAAATGGCCATCTTATCTTTTGATGACATTTTTGGAGGCCAACACATAGAGACTCAAGACTTGGTCACCTCGAGAAAACAAGAACATGCATGGAGGACCCGTTTTGAGCATAACTTAAAGCAATCTCGCGTGTGGAAGATTGCTTGGAGAATTTAAGGTTGAGGACTCACGGTTTTGGACCTTAATTAAGGGTATTTTGGACATTACACATGGTGTAATTACACACCATGGCCGCCCCTCTCATTAAGGGCAAAGTGGTCTTGTTATCTTCATTTGTAATATATTATAAATAGGCCCCCTTAGTCTTATTTTCACTAGATTTTGAAGGATGAAGAATTGAAAGACATAACTTCTCTCTTTGAGAGTGTAACACCCTTAGTTGTAGGACTTGGAAAAGTCATCTTTAGCATAGGGCTTGGAAAAGCCAATATTGATCTTTGCTTGGAAACGGTAGATCTTGAGGCGAGTTCAATCCCTTGGTGGTCACCGTAAGAGTGTGGTTTTGATTGTTACATTCATTAGGGGTTAGTGTTGAAATACACTTGGTTCTTAATCTTGTAATAATCTTGGTCTCACTATCTATCTTTATTTTTCTTGCAAATCGTGTATGTGTTGTGTAGTGGACTGTTTTGGGGTCTTCGTTGAATCCGAAACTTGTATTATTGTTGTTCATCTTGTTCATCACGTTTTGTAACTGTTTTGGTGTTAAAATATACTCTTGTATCTTGTATTCTTGTTGTTGGTAGCGAATCCGAGTGAGGTCTCCATCTTGGTCCTCGAATCCTTAAGATTAGTGGACTGATTTGGTGTTTGTTTCGTGCTTCCCTTGTCAATCCCGTATCAAGGAGTTAAGAGGGGGTCGAGGAGAACCTAGGAGATACCGGGGGTATGGAGATAGGGGAAACCGACACCAAGAGAGAGACGTAGGCATCAACACCATCAAGTTGAGCCTACCCATCTTTAAGGGTGAAAGTGACCCCGAGACCTACTTAACTTGGGAATCGGCTTGTGACAAAGTTTTCCAAGTTAATGACATCTCGGAAGAAAAGAAGAGTTGCTACGCTATAGCTCACCTCGAGGGCTATGCTAACACTTGGTGGGAGTATGTTAAACGATTTGGTAATGAATTAGTTGATGGGCAGCCACCACCTTGGTATCGGTTGAGGTATTTGATGAGACAACGATACCTTCCCGAGAGATATCGTCATGAGTTGCTTGCTAGATTATATGGCTTGCGGCAAGGAGGCAAGAGTGTGATGGCCTATTTTGATGAGTTCCAACAACTCATGTTGAAACTTGATCATCGTGGGGAGCAAATCAGTCACGACATCATCCGGTTCAAGTGTGGGTTGAACAAAGAGATCTCCACTCATTTGACCCTTCACCGGTTTGAAACCATTGACGGTATATTCCAAGCGGCCCTTGAGATTGAAAGGGAACTGAAGGAGAGATCATCCTTCAAGGCAAGGGTACAAACCCCCTCGGGTTGGCCCAAAAACAAGGACCAACCCGCCCCTACGAAGCTGCCCGAGTCCAAAACAGTCCCTAAATTCCCTCCGAAACCGGAGGCTCACAAATATCCCAACCCAAAGGGGTTCCAATGCTTCAAGTGCCAAGGTTGGGGGCATAAGGCCAATGAATGTCCGAACCGGCGCAATATGATCCTACGAGAAGGGAAAGTGTACTACCTTGGTGAGGAGGTGGTTTCCGAAAGGGGGGAGGATGAGGCCGAGCCTCAAGATGGAGAGAGAGCTGAAAATGGGCCGAATGATGATGAATTAGATGGTAGTGAAGATGTCTATCCACAAGAAGGGGAGTGTGTGGTTCCAAACTTTGTGGTTAGACGTGTCATGATTAGTAAGGCGATAGATGACCCGAGTCAAAGGGAAAATCTATTCCATACTAAGTGTCTTGTAAAGGGGAGTGTGTGCACCTTGGTGATTGATAGTGGTAGTTGTACAAATGTTGCGAGCCATGCTATGGTAAATTTCTTGAAGCTACCAACTACACTACACACTAGTCCTTACAAGCTACAATGGTTGAACGATTGTGGTGAATTAAAGGTCACAAGGCAATGTGTGATTCGGTTTAAGGTGGGAAACTACCACGATGAAGTGCTTTGTGACGTGATCCCAATGCAAGCATATCACTTGTTGTTAGGTAGACCATGGCAATATGATAGGTCTACTAAACACGATGGGAGGTCCAACCGGTATACGCTTGAGAAGGATGGCCGAAAGGTCACATTTCATCCTCTTTCACCCTCCCAAGTAAATGAGTGGCATCAAAAGATGAGAGAGTTGAAGGGAAAGGGGAAGGAATCCAGAAAGGCAGAAAAAGGGGGGGAATGCCGTAGGTGAGGAAGTAGGAACATCCGAGGCTGTCCCAACGACAAGGGAGATGGAAAACGTAGTGATGTTGGTTAAGAGGAACGAACTCTTCGTGGACCATGATGAAAACAAGCCGATGTTACTTTTGGCCCATTGTTTTAATACTAACCCCACTAATTCTTCCATTTCCCCTTTGATTTCTTGTGTGTTGCAGGAGTATGAAGATGTATTTCCTCAAGAACTTCCGCAAGGATTGCCCCCACTTCGGGGAATTGAGCACCAAATTGATTTGGTGTCGGGTTCACAACTTCCAAACAAACCGGCCTATAGGAGCAATCCCATGGACACTAAGGAGCTTGAAGGACAAGTTGAGGAGCTTCTCAACAAGGGATACATCAAGGAAAGCATGAGTCCGTGTGCTGTTCCGGTGCTTTTGGTACCGAAGAAGGACGGAACTTGGCGCATGTGCGTCGATTGTAGAGCCATCAACAAAATCACTATAAGGTATCGTCATCCAATCCCTAGACTAGATGATATGTTAGATGAGCTCCACGGATCTTGTTTGTTTTCTAAAGTGGACCTTAGGAGTGGCTATCACCAAATTCGCATGCAACCCGGTGATGAGTGGAAGACCGCATTCAAGACCAAATTCGGTCTATATGAGTGGCTGGTCATGCCCTTCGGCCTTACCAATGCTCCTAGCACCTTTATGAGGCTAATGAATCATGTAATGAAGCCTTATATTGGAAAGTTTGTGGTGGTTTACTTTGATGATGTGTTGGTGTATAGTAAATCTATTGATGATCATGTAATGCATTTGAGATGTGTGTTTGATGTGCTCCGAAAGGAGAAGCTGTATGCCAACATGGAGAAGTGTTCTTTTGGTGTTGATAAGGTTATATTCTTGGGTTTTGTCGTGAGCTCAAGGGGTGTGGAAGTGGATGATTCCAAGATAGACTCTATTCGAAGTTGGCCGACCCCTAAAACTATTGGAGAAATCCGAAGTTTCCACGGGTTGGCAAGCTTTTATAGGAGGTTTGTCAAAGGATTTAGTTCCATAGCAGCCCCCTTGACCGAGGTAATTAGAAAGGACGGACCCTTTAAATGGGGTGATGAGCAGGCTAGGGCTTTTGAGGCCTTGAAAGCTACGCTCGTCTCGGCGCCTTTATTGCAATTGCCCGATTTTGATAAGATGTTTGAAGTAGAGTGTGATGCTAGTAAGGTTGGCATCGGGGCTGTTTTGATGCAAGAAGGTAAGCCCGTTGCTTATTTCAGTGAAAAGCTCAAAGGGGCAACTCTTAATTACTCAACTTATGATTTGGAGTTGTACGCCCTTGTTAGAGCTTTGGGAAATTGGCAACATTATTTGTGGCCTAAGGAGTTTGTGATACGAATGGATCATGAGTCGTTGAAACACCTTAAGAGCCAAGACAAGTTGAATAGGCGTCATGCTAAGTGGATTGAGTTCATCGAGACTTTCCCTTATGTAATTCATTACAAAAGGGGAAAGGAAAATGTTGTTGCCGATGCCTTGTCTAGGAAGCATATGCTTGTTGCTACCTTGTCTTCGAAATTGATGGGTTTTGAGAGCTTGCGGTTGTTGTATCCCGAGGATCCTACCTTTGCTCCTATTTTTAGGGAATGCGAAGAGTGGGGAAGGGACCGTTGGCTTAAGGAGAATGACCATTCCTCCTACTCTCGGTTCGATGGGTATTTGTTCAAAGGGACGAGGTTGTGTGTTCCTTCTAGTTCTTGGAGGGAATTATTTGTAAGGGAGGCCCATGACGGAGGCCTCATGGGGCACTTTGGGGTAGACAAGACCCTCGGAATCTTAGAGGAGAACTTCTATTGGCCCAAAATGCGCAAAGACGTCACTAAAATTTGTAGTCAATGCGTGGCCTGCCGGAGTGCGAAATCTCATCTCCTACCTCAAGGATTATACATCCCACTCCCTACTCCCCTTAGACCTTGGTTGGACATTTCGATGGATTTTGTTTTGGGGCTGCCAAGGACTAGAAAGGGTCGAGATAGCATTTTTGTTATTGTTGATAGATTCTCTAAAATGGCTCATTTTATTCCATGTGCTAAAACCGAGGATGCTCGTAGTGTAGCTTCATTATTTGTTGAACATGTTGTAAAGCTTCACGGGGTACCGAGGACTATTGTGAGCGATAGGGACTCCAAGTTCCTAAGTCTCTTTTGGAAGTCCATGTGGGGTAGGCTTGGAACGAATTTACTTTTCTCCACGTCTTGCCACCCACAAACCGATGGCCAAACGGAGGTAGTAAATAGAACCTTAGGGTCTATGCTACGTTCTATGGTTAAAGGTAAACTGACTTCATGGGAAGATCACCTACCCTTGGTGGAATTTGCATACAACCGGGTAATACATTCGAGCACGGGAATGACTCCCTTTGAATGTGTTTACGGCCTGAATCCCCTTACCCCTTTAGATCTCACTCCTTTGTCTAGTGATCTCATGACCAACTTAGATGGAAATAAAAGAGCCGAGGCAATGAAGAAAATGCATGAGACGGTGCGGATCAAGCTTGAAAAGAAGAACCAAGAGGTTGCAAAAAGGGTAAACAAAGGGAGAAGAAGGCTTGTGCTTGAACCCGGAGATTGGGTGTGGGTGCATCTTCGAAAGGATCGGTTTCCAGCTCAAAGGAAGTCCAAATTGCTGCCAAGGGGTGATGGTCCTTTCCAAGTACTTGAGAGAATCAATGACAACGCCTACAAGATTGACCTTCCACCGGAATATCAAGTGCACAACACTTTCAACGTTGGTGATCTCTCCCTCGTGGATGCGGTTGAAGATGACCAAATGCTGAATTTGAGGTCAAATTCCTCTCAAGATGGAGAGGATGATACGGTTGGGGCAGCCTCCACAGGTACACGGCCTTTCACACGAAGCCAAGCTCGGGAATTACAAAAACTCCAAGCTTTGTTCATGCAAATGGCCGTGTGTGAGTTGGTGATTGAACCAACCAAGGACCTAAACGTTTTTATGTGTGAAGAGAGGTCTTAATGTGTAATAAACTACTCTTCAAGGTTGGCACAAGAAGCAAGGGCGGATGGGTCATTTTACCCCTTTTGTTTGTAGTATAAATAGAACATGTTAGAGAGTTATTGCTTAGTTTTTGGAATGCTGATTTTTGTAACCTAAAAACACTAAACATTTCTCTCTCTCTCCACTCTTAGAAGCCGCCCCTATTATCTCACAAGTAGAGGGATACTTGTGTTGTCTCTTTGGCTAGAAACAAGGGTTTTGAGGTCGTTGAGTGCCTCTTGGTCCTCGTAAGAACTTGGTGTTTATATTCATTAGACTTAGGGTCCTCTCTTGATGTTAGGGTTCTTAGTTTCTTGAATGTTATATGTCAAGTTATCTATCTTTCTTTATCTTGTTGTTGTTGTTGATTTTGTTATCTTAAAGTCTAGTGAAGCCGTGTGGGGCTCTTTTCGATTCACTAGCATTGTTATCTATCTTGTTGTTCTTGTGTTGTTGGACTGAAATCCGAGCCTACTTGAAGCTCTTGGTGTTGTTGGTTTGATTTCGTATCACCATTCCTCCTACTCTCGGTTCGATGGGTATTTGTTCAAAGGGAGGAGGTTGTGTGTTCCTTCTAGTTCTTGGAGGGAATTATTTGTGAGGGAGGCCCATGACGGAGGCCTCATGGGGCACTTTGGGGTAGACAAGACCCTCGGAATCTTAGAGGAGAACTTCTATTGGCCCAAAATGCGCAAAGACGTCACTAAAATTTGTAGTCAATGCGTGGCCTGCCGGAGTGCGAAATCTCGTCTCCTACCTCAAGGATTATACACCCCACTCCCTACTCCCTTTAGACCTTGGTTGGACATTTCGATGGATTTTGTTTTGGGGCTGCCAAGGACTAGAAAGGGCCGAGATAGCATTTTTGTTATTGTTGATAGATTCTCTAAAATGGCTCATTTTATTCCATGTGCTAAAACCGAGGATGCTCGTAGTGTAGCTTCATTATTTGTTGAACATGTTGTAAAGCTTCACAGGGTACCGAGGACTATTGTGAGCGATAGGGACTCCAAGTTCCTACGTCTCTTTTGGAAGTCCATGTGGGGTAGGCTTGGAACGAAGTTACTTTTCTCCACGTCTTGCCACCCACAAACCGATGGCCAAACGGAGGTAGTAAATAGAACCTTAGGGTCTATGCTACGTTCTATGGTTAAAGGTAAACTGACTTCATGGGAAGATCACCTACCCTTGGTGGAATTTGCATACAACCGGGTAATACATTCGAGCACGGGAATGACTCCCTTTGAATGTGTTTACGGCCTGAATCCCCTTACCCCTTTAGATCTCACTTCTTTGTCTAGTGATCTCATGACCAGCTTAGATGGAAATAAAAGAGCCGAGGCAATGAGGAAAATGCATGAGACGGTGCGGATCAAGCTTGAAAAGAAGAACCAAGAGGTTGCAAAAAGGGTAAACAAAGGGAGAAGAAGGCTTGTGCTTGAACCCGGAGATTGGGTGTGGGTGCATCTTCGAAAGGATCGGTTTCCAGCTCAAAGGAAGTCCAAATTGCTGCCAAGGGGTGATGGTCCTTTCCAAGTACTTGAGAGAATCAATGACAACGCCTACAAGATTGACCTTCCACCGGAATATCAAGTGCACAACACTTTCAACGTTGGTGATCTCTCCCTCGTGGATGCGGTTGAAGATGACCAAATGCTGAATTTGAGGTCAAATTCCTCTCAATATGGAGAGGATGATACGGTTGGGGCAGCCTCCACAGGTACACGGCCTTTCACACGAAGCCAAGCTCGGGAATTACAAAAACTCCAAGCTTTGTTCATGCAAATGGCCGTGTGTGAGTTGGTGATTGAACCAACCAAGGACCTAAACGTTTTTATGTGTGAAGAGAGGTCTTAATGTGTAATAAACTACTCTTCAAGGTTGGCACAAGAAGCAAGGGCGGATGGGTCATTTTACCCCTTTTGTTTGTAGTATAAATAGAACATGTTAGAGAGTTATTGCTTAGTTTTTGGAATGCTGATTTTTGTAACCTAAAAACACTAAACATTTCTCTCTCTCTCCACTCTTAGAAGCCGCCCCTATTATCTCACAAGTAGAGGGATACTTGTGTTGTCTCTTTGGCTAGAAACAAGGGTTTTGAGGTCGTTGAGTGCCTCTTGGTCCTCGTAAGAACTTGGTGTTTATATTCATTAGACTTAGGGTCCTCTCTTGATGTTAGGGTTCTTAGTTTCTTGAATGTTATATGTCAAGTTATCTATATTTCTTTATCTTGTTGTTGTTGTTGATTTTGTTATCTTAAAGTCTAGTGAAGCCGTGTGGGGCTCTTTTCGATTCACTAGCATTGTTATCTATCTTGTTGTTCTTGTGTTGTTGGACTGAAATCCGAGCCTACTTGAAGCTCTTGGTGTTGTTGGTTTGATTTCGTATCACCATTCCTCCTACTCTCGGTTCGATGGGTATTTGTTTAAAGGGAGGAGGTTGTGTGTTCTTTCTAGTTCTTGGAGGGAATTATTTGTGAGGGAGGCCCATGACGGAGGCCTCATGGGGCACTTTGGGGTAGACAAGACCCTCGGAATCTTAGAGGAGAACTTCTATTGGCCCAAAATGCGCAAAGACGTCACTAAAATTTGTAGTCAATGCGTGGCCTGCCGGAGTGCGAAATCTCGTCTCCTACCTCAAGGATTATACACCCCACTCCCTACTCCCTTTAGACCTTGGTTGGACATTTCGATGGATTTTGTTTTGGGGCTGCCAAGGACTAGAAAGGGCCGAGATAGCATTTTTGTTATTGTTGATAGATTCTCTAAAATGGCTCATTTTATTCCATGTGCTAAAACCGAGGATGCTCGTAGTGTAGCTTCATTATTTGTTGAACATGTTGTAAAGCTTCACAGGGTACCGAGGACTATTGTGAGCGATAGGGACTCCAAGTTCCTACGTCTCTTTTGGAAGTCCATGTGGGGTAGGCTTGGAACGAAGTTACTTTTCTCCACGTCTTGCCACCCACAAACCGATGGCCAAACGGAGGTAGTAAATAGAACCTTAGGGTCTATGCTACGTTCTATGGTTAAAGGTAAACTGACTTCATGGGAAGATCACCTACCCTTGGTGGAATTTGCATACAACCGGGTAATACATTCGAGCACGGGAATGACTCCCTTTGAATGTGTTTACGGCCTGAATCCCCTTACCCCTTTAGATCTCACTTCTTTGTCTAGTGATCTCATGACCAGCTTAGATGGAAATAAAAGAGCCGAGGCAATGAGGAAAATGCATGAGACGGTGCGGATCAAGCTTGAAAAGAAGAACCAAGAGGTTGCAAAAAGGGTAAACAAAGGGAGAAGAAGGCTTGTGCTTGAACCCGGAGATTGGGTGTGGGTGCATCTTCGAAAGGATCGGTTTCCAGCTCAAAGGAAGTCCAAATTGCTGCCAAGGGGTGATGGTCCTTTCCAAGTACTTGAGAGAATCAATGACAACGCCTACAAGATTGACCTTCCACCGGAATATCAAGTGCACAACACTTTCAACGTTGGTGATCTCTCCCTCGTGGATGCGGTTGAAGATGACCAAATGCTGAATTTGAAGTCAAATTCCTCTCAATATGGAGAGGATGATACGGTTGGGGCAGCCTCCACAGGTACACGGCCTTTCACACGAAGCCAAGCTCGGGAATTACAAAAACTCCAAGCTTTGTTCATGCAAATGGCCGTGTGTGAGTTGGTGATTGAACCAACCAAGGACCTAAACGTTTTTATGTGTGAAGAGAGGTCTTAATGTGTAATAAACTACTCTTCAAGGTTGGCACAAGAAGCAAGGGCGGATGGGTCATTTTACCCCTTTTGTTTGTAGTATAAATAGAACATGTTAGAGAGTTATTCCTTAGTTTTTGGAATGCTGATTTTTGTAACCTAAAATCACTAAACATTTCTCTCTCTCTCCACTCTTAGAAGCCGCCCCTATTATCTCACAAGTAGAGGGATACTTGTGTTGTCTCTTTGGCTAGAAACAAGGGTTTTGAGGTCGTTGAGTGCCTCTTGGTCCTCGTAAGAACTTGGTGTTTATATTCATTAGACTTAGGGTCCTCTCTTGATGTTAGGGTTCTTAGTTTCTTGAATGTTATATGTCAAGTTATCTATCTTTCTTTATCTTGTTGTTGTTATTGATTTTGTTATCTTAAAGTCTAGTGAAGCCGTGTGGGGCTCTTTTCGATTCACTAGCATTGTTATCTATCTTGTTGTTCTTGTGTTGTTGGACTGAAATCCGAGCCTACTTGAAGCTCTTGGTGTTGTTGGTTTGATTTCGTATCACCATTCCTCCTACTCTCGGTTCGATGGGTATTTGTTCAAAGGGAGGAGGTTGTGTGTTCCTTCTAGTTCTTGGAGGGAATTATTTGTGAGGGAGGCCCATGACGGAGGCCTCATGGGGCACTTTGGGGTAGACAAGACCCTCGGAATCTTAGAGGAGAACTTCTATTGGCCCAAAATGCGCAAAGACGTCACTAAAATTTGTAGTCAATGCGTGGCCTGCCGGAGTGCGAAATCTCGTCTCCTACCTCAAGGATTATACACCCCACTCCCTACTCCCCTTAGACCTTGGTTGGACATTTCGATGGATTTTGTTTTGGGGCTGCCAAGGACTAGAAAGGGCCGAGATAGCATTTTTGTTATTGTTGATAGATTCTCTAAAATGGCTCATTTTATTCCATGTGCTAAAACCGAGGATGCTCGTAGTGTAGCTTCATTATTTGTTGAACATGTTGTAAAGCTTCACAGGGTACCGAGGACTATTGTGAGCGATTGGGACTCCAAGTTCCTACGTCTCTTTTGGAAGTCCATGTGGGGTAGGCTTGGAACGAAGTTACTTTTCTCCACGTCTTGCCACCCACAAACCGATGGCCAAACGGAGGTAGTAAATAGAACCTTAGGGTCTATGCTACGTTCTATGGTTAAAGGTAAACTGACTTCATGGGAAGATCACCTACCCTTGGTGGAATTTGCATACAACCGGGTAATACATTCGAGCATGGGAATGACTCCCTTTGAATGTGTTTACGGCCTGAATCCCCTTACCCCTTTAGATCTCACTCCTTTGTCTAGTGATCTCATGACCAGCTTAGATGGAAATAAAAGAGCCGAGGCAATGAAGAAAATGCATGAGACGGTGCGGATCAAGCTTGAAAAGAAGAACCAAGAGGTTTCAAAAAGGGTAAACAAAGGGAGAAGAAGGCTTGTGCTTGAACCCGGAGATTGGGTGTGGGTGCATCTTCGAAAGGATCGGTTTCCAGCTCAAAGGAAGTCCAAATTGCTGCCAAGGGGTGATGGTCCTTTCCAAGTACTTGAGAGAATCAATGACAACGCCTACAAGATTGACCTTCCACCGGAATATCAAGTGCACAACACTTTCAACGTTGGTGATCTCTCCCTCGTGGATGCGGTTGAAGATGACCAAATGTTGAATTTGAGGTCAAATTCCTCTCAAGATGGAGAGGATGATACGGTTGGGGCAGCCTCCACAGGTACACGGCCTTTCACACGAAGCCAAGCTCGGGAATTACAAAAACTCCAAGCTTTGTTCATGCAAATGGCCGTGTGTGAGTTGGTGATTGAACCAACCAAGGACCTAAACGTTTTTATGTGTGAAGAGAGGTCTTAATGTGTAATAAACTACTCTTCAAGGTTGGCACAAGAAGCAAGGGCGGATGGGTCATTTTACCCCTTTTGTTTGTAGTATAAATAGAACATGTTAGAGAGTTATTCCTTAGTTTTTGAATGCTGATTTTGTAACCTAAAAACACTAAACATTTCGGCTCTCTCTTCCACTCTTAGAAGCCGTCCCTATTATCTCACAAGTAGAGGGATACTTGTGTTGTCTCTTTGGCTAGAAACAAGGGTTTTGAGGTCGTTGAGTGCCTCTTGGTCCTCGTAAGAACTTGGTGTTTATATTCATTAGACTTAGGGTCCTCTCTTGATGTTAGGGTTCTTAGTTTCTTGAATGTTATATGTCAAGTTATCTATCTTTCTTTATCTTGTTGTTGTTGATGATTTTGTTATCTTAAAGTCTAGTGAAGCCGTGTGGGGCTCTTTTCGATTCACTAGCATTGTTATCTATCTTGTTGTTCTTGTGTTGTTGGACTGAAAAACCGAAACTTAAACTTGTTGTTCTTGTGTTGTTGGACTGAAATCCGAGCCTACTTGAAGCTCTTGGTGTTGTTGGTTTGATTTTGTATCAGGACTGTTAGAAATAATCTTTCGGTTATCAGTTACTAGTAGTAAACTCAGATATCAGTAAATCCATGTTGGCAGTATACTCAGTAGTCAGAACTTAATATTTAGTCCTATCATGACCTCAGTTTGATACGGGACAAATGGCCTTCTTATCTTTTGATGACATTTTTGGAGGCCAACACCTAGAGACTCAAGACTTGGTCACCTCGAGGAAACAAGAACATGCATGGAGGACCCGTTTTGAGCATAACTTAAAGCAATCTCGCATGTGGAAGATTGCTTGGAGAATTTAAGGTTGAGGACTCACGGTTTTGGGCCTTAATTAAGGGTATTTTGGACATTACACATGGTGGATTTACACCCCATGGCCGCCCCTCTCATTAAGGGCAAAGTAGTCTTTTGTCTTCATTTGTAATATAGTATAAATAGGCCCCTTAGTCTTATTTCTCATCAGATTTTTGATAATGAAGAATTGAAAGAAATATCTTCTCTCTTTTGAGAGTGTACACACTTAGTGGTAGGACTTGGAAAAGTCATCTTTAGCATAGGGCTTGGAAAAGCCAATATTGATCTTTGTTTGGAAACGGTAGATCTTGAGGCGAGTTCATTCCCTTGGTGGTCACCGTAAGAGTGTGGTGTTGCTATCGTAAGTTCTAGGGGTCTTTAGATTTAATATATCTTTGGGTTCTTGGGTCTTATTGTAGTTTATGTCTCACTATCTATCTTTATTTTTCTTGCAAATCGTGGACTGTTTTGGGGTCTTTGTTGAATCCGAAACTTGTGTTATTGTTGTTCATCTTGTTCATCACGTTTTGTGGCTGTTTTGGGTGTCAAATACACCATTGTTATCTCGTATTGTTGTTGTTGTAGTGAATCCGAGAGTGGTCTCCATCTTGGTCCTCAAATCCTTAAGATTAGTGGACTGTTTTTGGAGTGTGTGTGGACTGTTTTGAGACAATTCTTGTGTTCCTTGGAATTCTTGTATCATTTGGTATCAAAGCCATCTTTGATTTTGTTCTAACAAGATCAATCTTGGGCTTGAGACTTGAAAACTACAAAAAAAAAAAAAGTTGAAATCTGAAAATTTCAGAAAATTGCAATCTGTCCATTGTTGTTGTCTTGGCCGAAATTGTGTTCTTGTGGTGTTCTTGGCCGAGATTTGTTCTTGAGTCTAGGTCTAGGAGTATTTTACTTGTCTTGTGTGTTTGTAGTGTTAGATTTGTTCCTCACTAACACTTTGAGTCGATCCAAACTTGAGCTTGAATTGTTAATATTATTGTTGTGAACAAGTGTGGCCGATTGGATGTTGTTGTTGTTCTAGCCTTGACCGAGTTGAAGGCCTTGTGTTGTGGTGGTGTTGTAGATCTTGAAAGGTTGTTGTTGTATTCTTGTTGTTCATCACACCTTTCACCATTTGTAAAATCGAAAACACAACACAAAGGGGACTTAGTCGATTGATGTTGCTATCCTTGTGGTCTTAGCCGTGAGATTGTTGACCTTGTTGTGGTGAACTGTTTTGGCCTTGTGGTTTTCATCTTGTTGTTGTTATAAGCTTGGCCACGTGATATTGTTGTTAATTGGTGGATTGAAAACCCTTTTGTTGAAGTTGTAGTTGTCTTGGCCAAGTGTTGGAGATATTGTTATTGTGGATTGGAGTTGGCCGTGTGAAAAATTGTTGGTGTTCTTGAAGATTATTGTTGTAGTTCTTGTTGTTGTTGTTGTTGTTCTTGATGTTCATCACCACCTTCATATATTGTTGAAGATAAAGTGAATGCTAAATCCAAAAAGTTGAAGGAAAAAGGTGTATTATTTGTTAGTCTTGAAAGACACTACAACCAACAAAGACCTATCAATCAAGTCTCAACCACTTTCCAACACTTTTCCATGATTTACGGATCCATGTTTTAAGGAGAAGTACAATAAAGTCAAGTCTTGAAAACTTGAAATTGAAAAGGGCTCCAAGACTTGTTTGAATTTCCCTCCTTAAACAAATTCCACCAAAGTCCAAATTGAAAAATTGACCAAGACTTGAAATTGGACAACAAAAGTTGTGTGGGGCCGAAACCAATACGTGACTGCCATGTCATCACGGATACTGTTCACGCAATATTTCCGAGCTCAAAAATTTTAGATTCTTAGTTTCATCTTATTGTTTCATTAGTTTCATGTCTTGATTCTAGAATTAATTAACAACTAGTAATCACCTACTTAGTTGTAGATTAATTATTGAATCCGTTTCTTCGTGTCTTCGTTGTTTGTGTGCTTTTCTCATTTTTAACTCGTAGTAACTTCTTTGTCTCAAGTTCGTAAGTGAATTTTATTTTTGTGTCTTGAGTCGATCAAACAAGAATCTATTCCGGCCGCCAAGTAGAATTGACATCCTATTGACTACCGGAGTATAAGCAACTTTCAATATTCGCCGCTCCAATTGTGAGAATCACAAAGGTGAGTGTATACGAGTGTTGGTGAGGAGCTTTACTACTAATCTTGTTTGTTCATTTTGTAGGTTTAAAGGGTGATATAAGGGGAACATGTCTTCGATAGCCGGGGATTATTGTGACTACAACATGGGAGACTATGATTGTAGTGAAGGGTTTTATGGCTACGAAGTTGAGGGAGATTGCGGAGGCTATGAAAATAGCCATGATCGAGACTTGGGCAGATTTGAAAGTTACTGTTTTAAGGGAGAAAATGAGGTGAATGAAGTGCCTAGTGCTTATAGTAACTTTGGAGATGACGTAGGACCTCGTGATGGATCTTATGATGATGTTGGGGCATGTGAGGAGTCTTACACTTCTTACTCCGAACCTAGATTTGGTGTTAGGTATAACCCTTTTGTTTGCAAAGCCTATGAGAACTATGATGAGGGTACACGTGAGGAGTATGAAGATCCATATTCTCCACCTTGTAGTACTTCTTATCAAAGTCGATATAGTGTGAATGGTTATACTAGCTCTAGTGGAGGTTGTCCAATGAGAAGAAGAGGATATGCATCTCCAAAACTAAGGGGTACTCGTATGCCTTACAATGTAGATCCAAGAAGGAGTGTACACTCCGGAAAGGTGACTATTTGTGGGATACCGGGCTGCCTTATGGTGTTGAATGATAGGTACTATGGAAACTACATTTTTCCGTCCATGGTTGATCACTTGGGGTTATTGCGAGAACCTTTACTTGTTCCATACTACTTGGGCGAGTTCAAGGTTACCGAGAGGGTAAAAGTTGTCTTCTCCCAATTTGATTACCATGAGGAGGTGTGGTGCGATGTTTTCTCCTTAACCTACGGTCATATGAGCTTGGGTGACGATTGGTTTGCACGACATCAAGTTCCTAACGTGAAAAATTGGCCTAATATTGTAAGAGACCGATGGGGAAATTGCCTCGAGACGTACATTCTGCCCGGGCCGCAAAAAGAAGTTCCTACCTACTCCAATTCAAGTTATTATGAGAGACAAAAGATTGAGAGGAGTAAGGGAGTGAAAGGTGGTAATCCGAGAGTGGAAAAAGGAGAGGTTGTGTTGAGCGAAGTGAGGGGATTACCACCAAACCGTGCTAACATTGGTTGTCCTTCCATTTCTAAGGACATTTGTGTAGGTACCAACATGGCAAGCGAAGGCGAACAATGCCAAAAGGAAGTTGCTGCCCAAGCTTGTGGAGGACCTTCACCTCACGGCAAGGAAGAGTCTACTCAAGATCTTAAAGGTAAAATAGCTAACTCTTACACTTTAGTGCATGTGAATGACAATTGTGTGGCTAGTAAGCCATTGAGTGTGAGTAGTAGCTTACTTATTTATGAGTCTAATGATTCCTTGCCTCTTGTTGATGATGTACATATTGAGAGTTTGGATACACTAGTTGATCCTATTGATGACGAAATTGACTCTTCTTGTAAGATCAATTTATGTCCACCTAGTGTTGAAGCTTATATGTTGAACGGAAGTACATCGTCTTGTGTAATTGGTGTTGATCAACTTGTTGGTGAGAATTGTTCCCCACTTGAGTATGTGTGTGATGTGCTTAATAGGACTCAAGTGAGTGAAGTATTTAAAAATGTTGGTCAACAAAGTGGGGGTGAACCCGAGATCTCTTCTTGGGGTAATCTTGTGTTTGGAACATCCTTGAAACTTGATATTGATCATTTAGAGTGCGAGGAACTTGCTTATTCCAAATCTGTCCGTGAGGTAGATCACACTCTCTTTAGGTGTAATGTCTTGTTTGAAGATGATTTAAACACTTCTAATGAACCTAGTGGTGAAAATGACGGTATAGCTTGCCTTGGAAGCTATAGCCTATATGCTAACCCACTATGGTGTGACAACATTCCTCCTAAAGAGGGAAATCTCTTCTTGGAAGATGAGAGTACTCTTAAGGGTAAGGAATGTGTAGTTGTGGAAGCTACTTCTTCTTCTACTTTGTGTGATTTCATTGTTGAGAGTACTCATGGTGATTATTGGGAAACTAGTAGTGAGTACACACATGAGAGCACCTTAGTAGAAGTCGATTTGAGTGATACCTTTCTCTACTCTCTATTTGATTTGGATGATATGTATGTTATTGTAGAGAGTATGTCATTTAGTTTAGGTGTAGACCACGGGAAAGGGAAGTGTTGTCGAGACCCGTGTCTATGGCCACTTTTCCCATTTGACCCCGGTGCCAAATTTAGAAATGGTGATGTTGGTGCACCAAACTTGTTGCTTGGCCAACATGACAAGCAAAGTATTACTTTTGATGTATCCTATAACCAAATCCTTTGTACATCTTTTATTGAGTTTTTAATATTCCTTTCAAAGGATTCTTGGTTATATTGCAAATATGTGCAACCTTGGCATGTTGAGATGATTTGTTATGCTAACCCTAACCCTCATGCCATGAGGAATTTGTATTTGTTTGTCCTCTCTTCGGTTTTGCAAGGTTTGGATTCGAGGTCGAATCCTTTTCAAGAAGGGGAGGATGATACGGGACAAATGGCCTTCTTATCTTTTGATGACATTTTTGGAGGCCAACACCTAGAGACTCAAGACTTGGTCACCTCGAGGAAACAAGAACATGCATGGAGGACCCGTTTTGAGCATAACTTAAAGCAATCTCACATGTGGAAGATTGCTTGGAGAATTTAAGGTTGAGGACTCACGGTTTTGGGCCTTAATTAAGGGTATTTTGGACATTACACATGGTGGATTTACACCCCATGGCCGCCCCTCTCATTAAGGGCAAAGTAGTCTTTTGTCTTCATTTGTAATATAGTATAAATAGGCCCCTTAGTCTTATTTCTCATCAGATTTTTGATAATGAAGAATTGAAAGAAATATCTTCTCTCTTTTGAGAGTGTACACACTTAGTGGTAGGACTTGGAAAAGTCATCTTTAGCATAGGGCTTGGAAAAGCCAATATTGATCTTTGTTTGGAAACGGTAGATCTTGAGGCGAGTTCATTCCCTTGGTGGTCACCGTAAGAGTGTGGTGTTGCTATCGTAAGTTCTAGGGGTCTTTAGATTTAATATATCTTTGGGTTCTTGGGTCTTATTGTAGTTTATGTCTCACTATCTATCTTTATTTTTCTTGCAAATCGTGGACTGTTTTGGGGTCTTTGTTGAATCCGAAACTTGTGTTATTGTTGTTCATCTTGTTCATCACGTTTTGTGGCTGTTTTGGGTGTCAAATACACCATTGTTATCTCGTATTGTTGTTGTTGTAGTGAATCCGAGAGTGGTCTCCATCTTGGTCCTCAAATCCTTAAGATTAGTGGACTGTTTTTGGAGTGTGTGTGGACTGTTTTGAGACAATTCTTGTGTTCCTTGGAATTCTTGTATCACAGTTATAGTTACGTATTCATGTATGTATTCTCACGTTTATGTATACAGTCAGTTAGTATTGTTCATGCATATAAACTTTTTGCATTCAGCCTACCTCACTTGCATACCAGTACATTCAACATACTGATGCATTTACACTATGGTGTTTTATACCATAGGTTTAGAAGCATGAGCTCCCGAGCATCCTTAGTAGATCAGACGTTCAGCAGCCATACTAGCAGTGAGTCCTCAACATTCAAGGATAGCATGATTATTTTATTACTTTATTATTTCAATAGTTCAGAGTTAGTTGGGGACATGTCCCATCAACTCCACAGATTTCAGATTATTTAGAGGCTTTCAGACTATAGTTCAGATAGTTTATTTTAGTTTTGGGTATTGTTATACCCCATTACAGACATTGTTTTATATTCAGTATTAGTTCAGTTTTGAACCTTATGGTCTTACAACTTATATACCGCATAATTATTGTATATTATTCAGTGCTCAGTTACAGATATCAGTCATGGGTTAGTTTGTGGTCCTTCGGGGTCATGAGCATCATGTAACATTCTGGGTACTAGATTCGGGGCGTTACAAACTTGGTATCAGAGCCTAAGGTTCAATAGTATCCTAGGAAGTCTAAAAAGTCGTATCGAGTCGAGTCATGTACAGGGGGGTGTATTGTGTACTACACTTATGTGCAGGAGGCTATGAGATGTTTTAGGAACAGTTTCCCTTATTTCAGTATTCATGTTATTATGCCAGTAAGCATAATCTCCAATTAATTTCTCAGTCTAATCTACTTCTTCCTCTCTCTTACAGAATATGTCTTCCAAAGGGGCTAGCGAAAGGAGAATCAGTAATCAGTCAGCACCTCAATCCGTTTAGGCAGATCCCCTGGACGAACATGTTTTCCATGTAGAATTTAGGACTGCCTTTACTACTCTAGCCAATTCAGTCATAACTCAGAATAAATGGCCAGTTGTTGTTCTGGCCAACCTAGTGGCCAATTCAGCTGCAGCCAGGATTTAGGACTTTACCCAAATGAATCCTCCCTTATTCTTAGGTTCTAAGTCCAAAGAGGATCCACAGGAATTCCTCGACCAGGTTCAAAAAGTCACAGATATCATGGGAGTGACTTTCAGTACGAGTAAAGGGTTAGCCACATATCAGCTATAAGATATAGCTGATACGTGGTTTAAACAGTGGAAGGTAGACAGAGGTACAGATGCAGAGGCCATAGAATAGGAAGAGTTTGCTATAGCCTTCTTTGATAGATTCTTTCCCATAGAGCAGAAAGAAGCCAAAGTGTTAGATTTCATCAATCTCAGACAAAGTAGCATGAGTGTAAAAGAATACTCCCTTAAGTTCACCTAGTTATCTAGGTATGCTCCTCATGTAGTAGCAGACAGTAGATCCAAAATGAGTAAGTTTGTGTCTGGATTTTCAGGTAGCGTGGTTAAGGAGTATAGGAATGCGATGTTGATTAAGGAAGTAGACATATCTAGACTTATGGTCCATGCTCAACAGATTGAAGAGAAGAAACTTAAGAAGAAGGAGAGAGAGAATAAGAGAGCCAGAATAGGTAGTTATAGTTTTTCTCAGCCAGGGTCGCAGAGTGGTAACCGTTCTCAGTATAGCCATAAGTTTTTAGTTCCAGCTCCTTCCTCAGCCCACTTTCTTAAGTTCAGAAATGGTAGCAAAGATAGGGCGCCAGGCTCCAAATCTCAGAATAGTGCAAGCATTATTTGCACTCATCCGCTTTGCGAAGAATATGGTAAGTATCATATGGGTATATGTAGAGCCGACAGTGATGTGTATTTTGGATGTGGCGAGATAAGTCACAAAGTCTGAGATTGTCCTAGGCCTGGTCCTCAAAGTCAGGATAGTCGTCCTTCAGCTCAGTCCGATCGCTCGAATCAGCAGGGTGCCAATTCCAGTGCTATCAGTGGGCAACTCCCAAATAGACTCTATGCACTTCAGTCCCGACAAGATCAAGAAAGTTCTCCTGATATAGTCACTGGTATGCTATAGTTCTTTTACTTGCATGTTTACGCTTCTTCAAATTCAGGATCTTCTTTTTCTTTTGTAACTTTAAGGTCAGACCAAATGTTAACAGGACCTTTCCGGGTCTCCACCCCAGTGAGTCTGTCTAACACAGCCCGACAGGTATACATGAACTGTTTGGTTATGATGTCTCAGAAAGTCAGGCTTCAAGATTCTGGTAGTGATGCCAGTATGTGTAGAAATTTAGTACGAGAAGATGATTCTCGACCTATTCCTACCTCAGTGCAAAGTTTTGTACTTCAACCATCATGATACTTATGCATGCTTTATGTTTTAGTTCCATGAACATAGCTTATATTCACGCACTTCTCTTAGGATCGTGTGTATTTCAATTTCCTAGTATGAGGAATCCTAGTTCAATCAATGTTACGAATCATGTTCCATGAGTACAGAAATTCTAGACTCAGGTCATGCAGTTCATGACTCATACACTCATGTCCTATCTTATAGTCTTTTCAGCTCACATGATTCATGCTCCACTCCTAATGATCAGCCAAACTCGGACTATGTCACGTATACCCTTAGTTTAGATCCCTTGGTGAATCCGTTGGGATGATGTTCTATCCCTCGAGTCTTAGTTACGGAGTCAGTTCAGTAATTAATATTCAGTAAAGGACTCAGATAGTCCTACAAAACCATGGCTTTCAGTTATCAGTTACTAAGCCATCAAAATTTAGTACTTCAGTACCAGTTTAAACCTTAGTTATCAGAAACCAGTATTCAATCCAAGCTATAGTCTTAGTTACAGTTACTGATACACTACTAACTTGGAGCGTATCAAATCTGCCACAAAATCAGTCCAAACACACTATAATTCCGAGAGCTTGAAGATAACAACTCCAATATGTGAAGACAACAACAATCACGAAATTTTGAAGGAATACCAACACCAAAACAGTAGCTACACAAGGAGAACAAGAAGATAACAATAACATTAAACAATGGTTCAACAACACAAGATGATAGATTACGAAGAGTACAATGTTAACAACAAGAACAACAAATGGTAGTAACTATAGTGAATCGAAAATCAGCCCCACATCACTAAGTTACTACAAAGTTTCAAGAGTACAAAATGAAAGATAGTAACTTGACACAAAGATATCTTAGAATCTATGAACCCTAACTTGAAGATAGGACCCTAAGACCAAAAGATTTCAGTACCAAGCTCTTACTTAGACCAAGAGGAACTCATGAACCTCAAGATCTCAAGTTTCTAGCCAAGAAACAACACAAGTGTAACTACACTTGTTGGACAGATTTCAGGTTCTACTCTCAAGAACAAGAGAGAGAGAAATATTCAATGTTACAAGACTTGTTGTTGTGAAATATGAAGAATGAACTAAGTGCTGAAAATAACCCTAATAGCATCTATTTATATTACACACAAAATGAAGGACAAATGACCTTCCTACCCTTCAGTCATGGGGTGTCCTTAGAGTGTAATTTATTACAATTCAAGGCTCATTTTCACACTTAAAAATGTTGAAGCTCTTTCGCGGATCAAGTACCAACTCACAGCAATCATTTGCATGAACATGGCTCTTAGTTTTTGTAACTCCCGAGCTTGGCTTCGTGTGAATGGTCGAGAACGTATTGGACAGCTTTGTACACCCGTATCATCCTCTCCATCTTGACAGGAATTTGACCTCAAATTCAGCATTTGGTTATCCTCAACCGCATCCACTAGAGAAAGATCACACACGTTGAAAGTGTTGTGCACTTGGAATTCCGGGGGAAGGTCAATCTTGTAGGCATTATCATTGATCCGTTCAAGTACTTGGAATGGACCATCACCTCTTGGCATCAATTTGGACTTTCTTTGAGATGGAAACCTATCCTTTCTAAGGTGAACCCACACCCAATCTCCCGGTTCAAGAATGAGTTTCTTTCTCTCCTTGTTGACTCTCCTCGCAATGTCTTGATTTTTCTTCTCAAGTCGAAGCCGCACCACCTTCTCATGTAACTTCTTCATCGAATCTGCCCGCTTGCTTCCATCTAAGCTAATCATAACATCACTAGGCAAAGGAGTTAAATCCAAAGGGGAAAGGGGGTTGGGGCCATATATGCACTCAAAGGGAGTTATTCCCGTACTTGGGTGTATGACACGGTTATATGCAAACTCAATCAATGGTAGGTGTTCCTCCCAAGAAGTCAATTTTCCTTTTACCATGGAACGTAGCATAGCACCCAAAGTCCTATTTACTACTTCCGTTTGACCATCAGTTTGTGGGTGGCAAGATGTAGAGAATAACAACTTGGTTCCAAGCCTACCCTGTCACGCCTCAAATCCTATTGGGGCAGACAGGCACCCGTAGCCGTAAAGGCCCGAGAGAACCAATTCATAACCTTATACTTCCCATGCATGTAACTGTAACAACCAAATGTTCTGACAACATAATATTATGCATCGATGAAATTAACTACACATACACTCCTAAAACTGATATGTACAGCACTTGGCCGGTAGGGCCACCATGTCTAAAATCAGGACACTACCATAACTTTACATTAGTCTACAAAGCCTCTAGAAGATACATAGACTTAGTCAGGGTCGGGACAAACCCCCGCCCTACTCTTGACTTACTGTACAATACCAAAATATATGGAGTAGACTCGGAAAGCCCCGAATCAACCTGGAGCTCACCAATAGTCCTTGAACAACCTGCGCTCCTACTAGTGATTGTATGAGCTGAAGTGCCTCGGCCTAGAGCATGAAATGCAGGTCCCCCGTGAGGGACGTCAGTACAAAAATATGTACTGAATATGTAAGGTAGAAAGTAGCAACACACTTGATACAAAAGCTCAATAGAAATCCAATACAAGTGTATAAGGAGTACTAGTAGACCACCTTAATAAATACTTGTGGGACAAGGTACATTACATTCGTTCTTCATTTTACCTTCTTACTTCATAATCTTTGTAATCCATATAATGCAAATGACCAGCTGATCAGTGGTAAAAAGATAAATTAGGATCGGCCCATGCTAGGCTTACGCCCCTGAGCTGCCACCTATATAAAGATTGGGATCGGCCCATGCTAGGCTTATGCCCCTGAGCTGCCACCCACAAATAAAGGTATCGAGATCGGCCCATGCTAGGCAAGTGCCCCTGAGCTGCCACTCATCATTTTACAGATTTGCATTACTTAGTTTATTTAGCCTTTGAGATTGTTACTTTGGTGGTCATCACATTATGGTACCTTGAACCAGTAATACGCTAATAAGAGACATGTAAATAGACACTTAATGCAACAACAATGAGGTAGGGAGCTGTTGACACACAAATAAAGTGTTTAGGAGCTGAAATAACACATGGGTCTTATTTGAACAAACGGAGAACTCCTGAAATTTTCTAGTGAAGATAGACGCGCAATTTAATAATAAGCACGTATTGAGGTGTTCTAATGCGTTAGAGAGTGGGAACAAGGTCATTGGATACATGGAGTTTAATATGCTACCATTATGTATCACTTTGTTATAAGTATGCCTTACATACCTGGTTATTTGACTCCGAAACTAGCCTGACTTGACTTCTCGCCTCTTAGATTACTTATCTACAATAGAATATATGGTAAACTAGTATTAGTAACCAATAAACACATTTGAGGTACTTAATTTCACCCAAAACAGTAACCGGGCAGCAACTATTACTCTATCAAACAAGGGTGTTATTTTAACCCTTTTTCTTCCCTCCAATCACACCCACATACCATATAGGTTCTTATAAGGTTCACCAAAACCACCTCGACTTCATTACACATTCCAAACAATACGCAAAATAGATTGGACAGCAAGCATTAGTTCGATGGTGTATCACCACATCTTTCTTCTATAATTCATTACAAACTCATCACACCTTTATCCAACTTCAACCTGGCAGCCCATAACATACACATACAAAACAGTCCACAAAACAGTCCCAAACCACTTTTATTATAGCAATCAATTATTGAACTCTTCATCTCTTGAGTTCTCAATAACAAGACATCCATAATCCCCTCTCAAATCCATATATAAGAAAAATAAAATGGGGCAGTCACCTTACCTCAATTCAGCAACTTATTCTTTTAACCGAGCTCTTCAAGAGCTTGAACTTTCCTTAACACTTAAACCAAAGAAGAAGAAAAAAAGTTCCTCAATAACAAGGAAACATGAACAAACAGCTTGTTCTATAATCAGCCATATACTTATAGTCAAACACTTATAACTTGTTTCCCTAATCTCCCATGAGATAATTAAACAAAACCTTAAGTGTTTTTCACTTACCTTGGGCTGCAAAGGGGAGGGTTTCTTCAAGAACCCTAGAAGGAAAAATAGGGCTGCTGCTCTTGTTGTTTTTGAGAGAGTAGAGAGATTTGTTGAAATATACTCCTTTTTTGTGACTTAAAAGTGAAGTAAAATGACCAGCAACTTGGCCTTTTAAAGGCCCTATCTTGTCCACCTCCTTAGCTGCATTTTGGACCATAAAATTGGTCAAATTGGTCCAAGTAGGTGATGCACCTACTTAAGGGTCCAAGCAGCTGAAACTTCAAAGTAGGTGATGCACCTACTTGCATAATTTCTTGTTGGGCTCAATTATATTTGGGCCTTGGCAGATTGGTGTGTTGGGTCACTTACCCATTTTCTTTCTTTTTTTGTTCAATTTGGCCCAAATGAGTATATTAGCATAGACCCAAATCTGATCCATAGCCATGGGTCCATTAATTTGGTTCAAACAACTTAAGTAGGTGACTCACCTACTAGCTTAAATAAGTCAAGCAAGCACCTCAATATTTTGCCCCATTTTCAGCTTCTAATCCCTTTAGTCTAACCTTCAACTTATACACACTTGGTCACTTTAAACTTTAGATTCAAATACTAGCTTACGATTCCAAGTTTAAATAGTTATCTTAACGTTAACCTAGTCGCACCACACTAAACTATACGGGCAGCCTCTATAATTCCATCTACACCATTAATAATTGCATAACAAATCTCATCCGTTACCTATACCATATGACCACACCAGGTTCCATATAATTAGAATAAGTACAAGCAAGATACGGGATGTTACATCCTTCCCCCCTTAGAAACATTCGTCCTCGAATGTTAGCATAACTGTCCAACCAAAGCAAGTTCAAGACTAAGTTAATATCCTTATTACCATATAGTACCTATATATTTTACTCTTACTTGTTATTGTTCCAATTCAGCATCTTGGACTTTTTCTTCGTCTTTGAACAAATGGGGGTACTTGGATTTCATCGCTTCTTCAGCTTCCCACGTGATCTCTTCTACTTGTTGGTTCCTCCAAAGCACTTTTACAGAAGCTATTTCTTTATTCCTCAACTTCTTAACCTGTCGATCTAGAATAGCAATAGGTATTTCCTCATAAGTGAGATCTTCACTAATTTGTACATCTTCAGTAGGGGTAATATGAGATGAATCTCCAATGCACTTTCTAAGCATTGAGACGTGAAATACCGGATGAACTGTTGAGAGCTCTTGGGGTAGATCTAATTCATAAGCCACTTGTCCAAACCTCCGAGTAATCTGGTATGGGCCTATATAACGTGGACTTAATTTTCCTTTCTTACCAAATCTCATAACCCCCTTCATTGGTGATACCTTCAAGAATACCCAATCACATATAGCAAACTCTAGCCCCCTTCTCCTAACATCCGCATATGACTTATGTCTGCTTTGGGCTATTTCTAGTCGCTGTTGGATCATCTTAACCTTTTCCATAGCTTGATGAACAAGATCTGGCCCGAATAAGGCAGTTTCACCCGCTTCAAACCATCCAATGGGTGATCTACACTTTCTTCCATACAAAGCTTCATATGGTGCCATTTTGATACTTGAATGATAGCTATTGTTGTAGGCGAACTCGATGAGAGGTAGATGATCATCCCAACTACCTTTAAAGTCCAATACACAAGCTCGTAGCATATCTTCAAGTGTTTGAATGGTACGTTCTGCTTGTCCATCCGTTTGAGGGTGAAAAGCTGTACTTAGATTCACTTGTGTCCCCAAATTTCTCTGAAAAGACTTCCAAAAATTTGCAGTAAATTGAGCTCCTCGATCCGATATAATAGAGATTGGAACTCCATGTAGTCGAACTATCTCCTTAATATATAACTTGGCATATTCTTCAACTGTGTAAGTGGTCCTAACCGGTAGAAAGTGTGCTGATTTGGTAAGCCTATCAACTATCACCCATATGGAATCAAACCTTCGAAATGTACGAGGCAAACCAGTGACGAAATCCATGTTGATCATGTCCCACTTCCATATTGGAAGATCCATACATTGCATATAACCCCCGGGCTTTTGGTGCTCTACTTTAACTCTTTGACAATTTGGACATTCGGCTACAAATTTTGCAATGTTCTTCTTCATGTCACCCCACCAATACATCCCTCTCAAATCATGGTACATTTTTGTTGACCCTGGATGGATAGAATACCTTGAATGATGTGCTTCTGTCATAATCCTCTTTCTTAGCCCGTCTACATCAGGTACACACAATCTGTTTTGGCACCGCAGTACCCCTTCTTGCGTAAGCTCAAATGCCTTTGTCATACCACATTGCACATTTTCCTTAAGCCGTAATAAAATAGGATCTGCATATTGCTTCTCTTTTACTTCAGTTATTAGTGAAGATTCTGCTGTATTATGCACAATAAACCCTTCATCTGGAGTTTCAAGAAGACGAACCCCCAAATTGGCTAATTGGTGTAGATCCTTAGTCATCCCTTGTCTTTCTATAGATGGCTCCATAGCTTTGCGACTTAACGCATCTGCCACCACATTTGCTTTTCCCGGATGATATAAGATATCAACATCATAGTCTTTTAATAATTCAAGCCATCTTCGCTGCCTCAAATTCAAGTCCTTCTGATTAAAGATATACTGCAAACTCTTGTGGTCAGTGTATATGTCAACATGAATCCCGTACAGGTAGTGACGCCATATCTTTAAGGCAAATATAACCGCTGCTAGCTCCAGATCATGTGTTGGATAAATTCTCTCATGTGGCCGCAATTGTCTCGAGGCATATGCTATGACTTTACCATGCTGCATCAATACACACCCTAACCCAATTCTTGAAGCATCACAATACACTGCATACCCCTCTGTGCCTTCTGGAAGCACCAATACGGGTGTAGAAGTCAACTTATTCTTCAGATCTTGGAAACTTCTTTCGCATGCATTATTCCATTGAAACTTGGATGCTTTGTGTGTTAGCTTTGTTAAAGGTGCAGAAATTGAAGAAAATCCTTCCACAAACCTTCCATAATAACCTGCCAACCCAAGGAAACTACGAACCTCTGTAGGCGTTATAGGTCTTGGCCAGTTCTTCACGGCTTCTATCTTTTGAGTATCAACCTTTATTCCTTCATCAGATACAATATGACCTAAGAATGCCACAGATTTTAACCAAAACTCACATTTAGAGAACTTTGCAAATAGCTTACGATCACGAAGAATCTGCAACACCTGTCGTAAGTGATTGGCATGGTCCTCATTTGATCTCGAATAAACCAGAATATCATCTATAAAAACTATCACAAACACATCCAAGTATGGCTTGAACACCCTATTCATCAAATCCATAAAAGCTGCAGGTGCATTAGTTAGCCCAAAGGACATGACTAGGAACTCGTAATGACCGTACCGTGTTCGAAAAGCTGTCTTGGGTATGTCATTCTCTTTGACCCTCATTTGGTGGTAACCAGATCTTAAATCAATCTTTGAAAACCACTTGGCGCCTTGCAACTGATCAAATAAGTCATCAATTCTTGGAAGGGGATATTTGTTCTTAATAGTCACCTTGTTCAGTTGTCTATAGTCAATACACATTCTTAACGAGCCATCCTTCTTACGCACAAATAACACTGGTGCGCCCCAAGGGGAGACACTAGGCCTTATAAATCCTTTTTCTAGCAAGTCTTTCAATTGTTCTTTCAACTCCCGTAATTCTGCCGGGGCCATTCTATACGGAGGAATTGAGATTGGTTGAGTACCTGGGATCACATCAATACCAAACTCCACTTCTCGTTCTGGAGGCAAACCCGGAAGATCTTCAGGAAATACATCGGGAAATTCACTTACCACTAGAATAGTTGGAAGAGTTGGTGTCTCCATATTTGTATCCTTCACTCTAACCAGATGACATATGTAACCCTTGGAAATCATCTTTTTCGCCTTAAAATAAGAAATAAATTTGCCTCTTGGCGCACCAATATTACCTCTCCATTCTAGGACTGCCTCCCTTGGAAAATGGAAACACACCCTCTTAGTTCGGCAATCTAATGTGGCATAACAAGAAGCCAACCAATCCATACCCATTATAGCATCAAAATCTACCATTTCTAACTCAACTAGGTCAGCCATTGTATCACGACCGCAAATAGTTATTATACAATTTCGATACACTCTCTTAGCTATAACAGATTCACCAATTGGCGTAGATACTTCAAATGGCTTAACTAGCAGTTCTGGTGTTCTTTTGAACTTTTCAGCAACCAATGGAGTGACATATGATATTGTAGAACCTGGATCAACTAATGCATAGACATCATGTGAGAAGATAGACAATGTACCTGTAACCACATCTGGAGAAGCCTCTGAATTTTGTCGATCTGCTAAAGCGTATGTACGATTCTGAACTCCACTAGAGCTAGCTGTTCCTTTAGAACCTCTACCACGACCCATAGGTTGTACACCCCTACCTGAATAAGGCACCGATGATGATGATGCAACGGCTGATCCAGTAGGTCGTGCCACACCACCTATGCCCCTTTGAGGGCATTCTCTCATCATATGTCCTGACATACCACACCAAAAGCAAGCATTTGTTCCGAACCGACATGCACCTAAATGAAGCTTTCCACATTGTCTACATGGCTGTCGAGGAGGCCTTAATTGGCTCATAATCCCTTGCTCTTGATACCTTGTTGTTCGCGAACTCTGACTCTCATTTCTTTGACCAAACTGGTTACCTTTAGACCCTTGAAATTGTGATGGAGCACTAGCTGCAGGATAAGAAGATAATGTCCTAGGTGGTCTATTAGAAAACCGAGGCCTAAACTCTCCTTGGGATGCCATAAACTGCCCCGTAGATCTAGACCTCTTGGAATACCCCCTTTCTAACTCTTGTGTTCTTCTTCTTTGCCTCTGATCCTCCATTTTTTGTGCGAATGCTTGTATCCTTGCTATGTCCATGTCCTTGTTCAAAGCAGCAATGGTACAATCTCTAACCAGATATAGATCCAATCTATCCACATATCGATGAACTCTATCATCCATTGTAGCCACAACATTAGGAGCATACCTAGCCAAAGAGTTAAACTGAAGGTTGTACTCCCTCACACTCATATTTCCTTGGCGAAGATTCAGGAACTGATCTGCACGGGCTTCTCGAATCTCATATGGAAGGTAATGATCAAGAAATGCCTCTTTGAACTCTTTCCAACTAGCTGGAGGTGCATCGATACCCCTAGATCGTTTCTAGTCTTCATACCACAATATAGCCTCCCCTTTGAATCTATATGCTGCTAGCTCAACTGTCTCTTTACCCGACACATGCATAACATCTAGAGCCCTTTGGATTTGATCAATAAAGTCATGTGGGTCTTCATTAAGATCTGATCCGGTGAAGATGGGAGGATCCAATTTGAGAAAATCCTGCGTTCGTAGGCTAGCTGCCCTATCTGTACCACTAGAACCTGTAGTTGGAATGGCTTGTCCTTGAGCTTGTCCAGAAACTATACGAGCCAACAATTGTACTGCACTCCTTAAATCTTGATCTACAGCATTGGTAGGTAGTTCTGAGGATGCGGTTCTTCTCCTTCTTAGCTCTTCTGGAGATGGAAGGGTAGGAGAAGTTTGGGACACAAACTCAGCTTGAGCCTCACTTTGATTAGCTCGTCTAGGTGGAGATTTACTGGTCCCCTCCCCAGCAGCCTCGTCTATCCGCCTACCTGTATTCTTACTCCTTCTTGTAACCGGCATCTTTACTATAATAAGAGGAAAAAAATAGGTTTAATGGTTAAATATGACTTAACCTACAACATAGGCTCTATTGCACGATCTAAGATATGAAGAAAACGAGAAAACCCCTAAATGTCACATAGCCTCCTATTTATAGATGTGGTGCACAACACGCCCATAAACAAGACTCTATATAGACACGACTTTGTAGACACCCTAGGACGACCGCTCTGATACCACTTTTGTCACGCCTCAAATCCTATTGGGGCAGACAGGCACCCGTAGCCGTAAAGGCCCGAGAGAACCAATTCATAACCTTATACTTCCCATGCATGTAACTGTAACAACCAAATGTTCTGACAACATAATATTATGCATCGATGAAATTAACTACACATACACTCCTAAAACTGATATGTACAGCACTTGGCCGGTAGGGCCACCATGTCTAAAATCAGGACACTACCATAACTTTACATTAGTCTACAAAGCCTCTAGAAGATACATAGACTTAGTCAGGGTCGGGACAAACCCCCGCCCTACTCTTGACTTACTGTACAATACCAAAATATATGGAGTAGACTCGGAAAGCCCCGAATCAACCTGGAGCTCACCAATAGTCCTTGAACAACCTGCGCTCCTACTAGTGAGTTGTATGAGCTGAAGTGCCTCGGCCTGCAGCATGAAATGCAGGTCCCCCGTGAGGGACGTCAGTACAAAAATATGTACTGAATATGTAAGGTAGAAAGTAGCAACACACTTGATACAAAAGCTCAATAGAAATCCAATACAAGTGTATAAGGAGTACTAGTAGACCACCTTAATAAATACTTGTGGGACAAGGTACATTACATTCGTTCTTCATTTTACCTTCTTACTTCATAATCTTTGTAATCCATATAATGCAAATGACCAGCTGATCAGTGGTAAAAAGATAAATTAGGATCGGCCCATGCTAGGCTTACGCCCCTGAGCTGCCACCTATATAAAGATTGGGATCGGCCCATGCTAGGCTTATGCCCCTGAGCTGCCACCCACAAATAAAGGTATCGAGATCGGCCCATGCTAGGCAAGTGCCCCTGAGCTGCCACTCATCATTTTACAGATTTGCATTACTTAGTTTATTTAGCCTTTGAGATTGTTACTTTGGTGGTCATCACATTATGGTACCTTGAACCAGTAATACGCTAATAAGAGACATGTAAATAGACACTTAATGCAACAACAATGAGGTAGGGAGCTGTTGGCACACAAATAAAGTGTTTAGGAGCTGAAATAACACATGGGTCTTATTTGAACAAACGGAGAACTCCTGAAATTTTCTAGTGAAGATAGACGCGCAATTTAATAATAAGCACGTATTGAGGTGTTATAATGCGTTAGAGAGTGGGAACAAGGTCATTGGATACATGGAGTTTAATATGCTACCATTATGTATCACTTTGTTATAAGTATGCCTTACATACCTGGTTATTTGACTCCGAAACTAGCCCGACTTGACTTCTCGCCTCTTAGATTACTTATCTACAATAGAATATATGGTAAACTAGTATTAGTAACCAATAAACACATTTGAGGTACTTAATTTCACCCAAAACAGTAACCGGGCAGCAACTATTACTCTATCAAACAAGGGTGTTATTTTAACCCTTTTTCTTCCCTCCAATCACACCCACATACCATATAGGTTCTTATAAGGTTCACCAAAACCACCTCGACTTCATTACACATTCCAAACAATACGCAAAATAGATTGGACAGCAAGCATTAGTTCGGTGGTGTATCACCACATCTTTCTTCTATAATTCATTACAAACTCATCACACCTTTATCCAACTTCAACCTGGCAGCCCATAACATACACATACAAAACAGTCCACAAAATAGTCCCAAACCACTTTTATTATAGCAATCAATTATTGAACTCTTCATCTCTTGAGTTCTCAATAACAAGACATCCATAATCCCCTCTCAAATCCATATATAAGAAAAATAAAATGGGGCAGTCACCTTACCTCAATTCAGCAACTTATTCTTTTAACCGAACTCTTCAAGAGCTTGAACTTTCCTTAACACTTAAACCAAAGAAGAAGAAAAAAAGTTCCTCAATAACAAGGAAACATGAACAAACAACTTGTTCTATAATCAGCCATATACTTATAGTAAAACACTTATAACTTGTTTCCCTAATCTCCCATGAGATAATTAAACAAAACCTTAAGTGTTTTTCACTTACCTTGGGCTGCAAAGGGGAGGGTTTCTTCAAGAACCCTAGAAGGAAAAATAGGGCTGCTGCTCTTGTTGTTTTTGAGAGAGTAGAGAGATTTGTTGAAATATACTCCTTTTTTGTGACTTAAAAGTGAAGTAAAATGACCAGCAACTTGGCCTTTTAAAGGCCCTATCTTGTCCACCTCCTTAGCTGCATTTTGGACCATAAAATTGGTCAAATTGGTCCAAGTAGGTGATGCACCTACTTAAGGGTCCAAGCAGCTGAAACTTCAAAGTAGGTGATGCACCTACTTGCATAATTTCTTGTTGGGCTCAATTATATTTGGGCCTTGGCAGATTGGTGTGTTGGGTCACTTACCCATTTTCTTTCTTTTTTTGTTCAATTTGGCCCAAATGAGTATATTAGCATAGACCCAAATCTGATCCATAGCCATGGGTCCATTAATTTGGTTCAAACAACTTAAGTAGGTGACTCACCTACTAGCTTAAATAAGTCAAGCAAGCACCTCAATATTTTGCTCCATTTTCAGCTTCTAATCCCTTTAGTCTAACCTTCAACTTATACACACTTGGTCACTTTAAACTTTAGATTCAAATACTAGCTTACGATTCCAAGTTTAAATAGTTATCTTAACGTTAACCTAGTCGCACCACACTAAACTATACGGGCAGCCTCTATAATTCCATCTACACCATTAATAATTGCATAACAAATCTCATCCGTTACCTATACCATATGACCACACCAGGTTCCATATAATTAGAATAAGTACAAGCAAGATACGGGATGTTACATACCCCATATGGATTTCCAAAAGTGACTTAGGAACTTAGAGTCCCTATCACTCACAATGGTCCTCGGAACCCCATGCAACTTGACAACATTATCAACAAACAAAGAGGCCACACTAGGTGCATCATCACATTTAAAGAATGGAATAAAGTGTGCCATCTTAAAAAATCGATCGACCACAACAAAGATACTGTCCCGACCTCGTCTATTCCTAAGCAACCCTAACACAAAATCCATAGATATGTCAAGCCAAGGGCGTAAAAGAGTGGACAACGGGGTGTACAACCCATGAGGTAGGAGCCGCGATTTGGCTCCTTTGCAATCTATGCATTGGCCACAAATCTTGGCCACATCCTTGTGCATTTTTGGCCAATAGAATTGCTCCTCCAATATTCCAAGGGTCTTTTCGATCCCAAAGTGACCCATTAGACCGCCATTGTGTGCTTCCCTCACAAATAACTCTCTCCAAGAACTGGAGGGTACACACAATCGTCTACCCTTAAACAAGTATCCATCAAACTTGGCATAGGGATTTGAACCCCTAGACTAATCCCACTTGTCCCTACCCATTTCTTCGCATTCCCTAAGGATAGGAGCAAAGGGAGGGTCCTCGGGATACAATTATTTCAAACTCTCAAAACCCATTAATTTTGAAGATAATGTTGACACAAGAACATGTTTTCTAGACAAAGCATTGGCTACTACGTTGTCCTTACTCTTTTTGTATTGAATAACATAAGGGAAGATTTCAAGAAACTCAATCCATTTTGCATGTCGCTTGTTAAGCTTGTCTTGTGCCCGAAGATGCTTCAAGGATTCATGGTCCGTTCGGATCACGAGCTCCTTGGCCCACAAATAGTGCTGCCAAGTGGCCAAAGCTCGAATCAAGGCATATAACTCTAAATCGTACGTGGAGTAGTTTAGAGTTGCTCCTTTGAGCTTTTCACTAAAATAAGCAATGGGTTTTAAATCTTGCTCAAAACAGCCCCTATGCCCACTTTACTAGCATCACACTCAACTTCGAATGTCTTATCAAAGTTGGGCAATTGTAATAAAGGCGCGGAAACAAGCATAGCTTTCAAGGTTTCAAAAGCCTTAGCTTGCTCTTCACCCCACTTGAAGGGTTGGTCTTTTCGAATGATTGCGGTCAAAGGAGTGGCTATGGTGCTGAATCCTTTGACAAACCTTCTATAAAAACTAGCTAACCCGTGGAAGCTTCTTACTTCGCTAATGGTTTGCAGGGTTGGCCAATTTTTTATAGCATCTATCTTGGATTCATCCACTTCAACCCCTTTTGAACTAACAACAAAACCCAAGAAAACAACTTCATTAACACCAAAAGAGCACTTGTCCAAATTTGCATACAACCTTTCCTTTCTAAGGACATCAAACACACATTGTAAATACATCACATTCTCATCAATTGACTTACTATAGACCAAGACATCATCAAAGTAAACAACAACAAACTTTCCAATAAATGGCTTCATCACATGATTCATTAGCCTCATGAAAGTACTTGGAGCATTTGTTAGGCCGAATGGCATAACCATCCATTCATAGAGACCAAATTTAGTCTTGAAGGCGGTTTTCCATTCATCACCGAGTTGCATTCTTATTTGGTGATAGCCACTCCTTAAATCAATCTTGGAAAATAAACACGAACCATTCAATTCATCAAGCATATCATCTAACCTAGGGATAGGGTGACGCTATTTTACCGTAATCTTATTGATGGCTCAGCAGTCCACACACATACGCCATGTGCCGTCTTTCTTAGGCACCAGTAACACCGGAACCGCGCACGGACTCATGCTCTCCTTGATATACCCTTTGTTGAGGAGTTCCTCAACTTGACGCTACAATTCTTTGGTGTCCATAGGGTTGGTTCTGTAAGCCGGCTTATTTGGCAATTGTGAGCCCGGCACAAAGTCAATTTGATGCTCAATTCCCCGAAGCGGGGGCAATCCTTGCGGAAGTTCTTTGGGAAATACATCTTCATAATCCTGCAACACACAAGAAATCAAAGGAGAAATAGAAGAATTATTAGGGTTTGTATTAAAACAATGAGCCAAAAGAAGCATAGGCATGTACACATCATAATCCAAGAAGAGTTCCTTCTTTCTAGCCAACATCACCATGTTTTCTTGCCCATTTGACGTTGAGGCAGTCCCGGAAATCCCTACTGCCCCACCCACGGTTTTCCCCTCCTTTTCACCATTTTCGGGTTTCTTTCCCTTCTCCTTCAACTCCCTCATCTTTTGATGTAATTCATTCACTTGTGATGGCAAAAGAGGATAAAGAGTGACCTTTCGACCATCCTTCTCAAGTGAATATCAGTTGGTCCTCCCATCATGTTTGGTAGACCTATCATATTGCCAAGGTCTACCTAACAACAAATGACATGCTTGCATTGGTATCACATCACAAAACACTTCGTCTTGGTAGTTCCCTACCTTAAACCGTATCACACATTGCCTCATGACCTTCAATTCACCGCATTCGTTCAACCATTGCAACTTGTAAGGGCTAGTATGAAGTGTAGTTGGTAATTTCAGAAAGTTCACCATAGCGACAGTAATGACATTCGCACAACTACCACTATCAATCACCAAAGTGCACACATTACCCTTTACAAGGCATTTAGTATGGAATAGATTTTCCCTTTGGCTAGGGTCGTCTATTGCCTTACTAATCATAGCGCGTCTAACTACAAAGTTTGGAACAACACACTCCCCTTCTTGTGGGTAAATAACTTCACCATCATCATCATCATCATCAAGTGGCCTATTTCCAGTTTCCTCTCCATCTTAAGGCTCAACCTCATCCTCCTCTTTTTCAAGACCCACCTCCTCACCAAGGTAATACAATCTCCCTTCCCGTAGTATGACGTTGCGTCGATTTGGACATTCATTGGATTTATGTCCCCAACCTTGGCACTTGAAACATTGGAATCCTTTTGGGTTTGGATACTTGTGAACTTCTTGTTTTAGAGGAATTTTGTGGACTGTTTTGGGCTCGGGCAGCCTTGTAGTGGCGGGTTGGTCCTTATTTTTGGGCCAACCCAAAGAGGATTGAACCACGTCCTTGCTTCTAGGCCAACCCGAGATGGATTGTCCCCTTGCCTTGAGAGACAACGTCTCTTTAAGCTCCCTTTCAATCTCAAGAACCGTTTGGAAAATACCTTCAACGGTATCAAATTTGTGAAGTGTCAAATGAGTGCAGATCACTTTGTTCAACCCACACTTGAATCGGATGATGTCATGACTGATTTGTTCCCCACGATGATCAAGCTTCAACATGATTTGTTGAAACTCATCATAATATGCCATCACACTTTTATTGCCTTGATGCAAGTTGTACAATCTAGCAAGCAATTCATGGAGATAACTCTCGGGAAGGTACCGGTGCCTCATCAAGTACCTTAACCGAAACCAAGGTGGTGGCTGCCCATCAACTAATTCATCACCAAAACGCTTGACGTACTCCCACCAAGTGTTGGCATAACCCTCAAAATGAGCTATTGATATGGGTGTACAAAGCTGTCCAATACGTTCTCGACCATTCACACGAAGCCAAGCTCGGGAGTTACAAAAACTACAAGCCATGTTCATGCAAATGGCTGCGTGTGAGTTGGTACTTGATCCGCCAAAGAGCTTCAATGTTTTTAAGTGTGAAAATGAGCCTTGAAGTGTAATAAATTACACTCTAAGGGCACCCCATGACTGAAGGGTAGGAAGGTCATTTGTCCTTCATTTTGTGTGTAATATAAATAGATGCTATTAGGGTTATTTTCAGCACTTAGTTCATTCTTCATATTTCACAACAAAAAGTCTTGTAACATTGAATATCTCTCTGTCTCTCTCTTGTTCTTGAGAGTAGAACCTGAAATCTGTCCAACAAGTGTAGTTACACTTGTGTTGTTTCTTGGCTAGAAACTTGAGATCTTGAGGTTCATGAGTTCCTCTTGGTCTAAGTAAGAACTTGGTACTGAAATCTTTTGGTCTTAGGGTCCTATCTTCAAGTTAGGGTTCATAGATTCTAAGATATCTTTGTGTCAAGTTACTATCTTTCATTTTGTACTCTTGAAACTTTGTAGTAACTTAGTGAAGCCGTGTGGGGCTGATTTTTGATTCACTATAGTTACTACCATTTGTTGTTCTTGTTGTTAACATTGTACTCTTTGTAATCTATCATCTTGTGTTGTTGAACCATTGTTTAATGTTATTGTTATCTTCTTGTTCTCCTTGTGTAGCTACTGTTTTGGTGTTGGTATTCCTTCAAAATTTCGTGATTGTTGTTGTCTTCACATATTGGAGTTGTTATCTTCAAGCTCTCGGAATTGTAGTGTGTTTGGACTGATTTTGTGGCAGATTTGATACGCTCCAAGTTAGTAGTGTATCAGCTATGGCATAACAACTTTTCTTTTCTTCCGAGATATCATTAACTTGAAAAACTTTGTCACAAGCTGATTCCCATGCTAAGTAGGCCTCGGGGTCACTTTCACCCTTAAAGATAGGTCAGCTCAATTTGATGGTATTGATGCCTACGTCTCTTTCTTGGTGTCGATTTCCCCTTTCTCCATACCCTCGGTACCTCCTTGGATCAACACGGCACCTTCTTAGCTCCTCCTCTCTCATGTAAGCATCATCAAAGGCTCTATATCCATCATACTCCTCTCTACCATGTTCCTCAAAGTGAGCTGGTCGGTTTTGGTGATTTGGAATCTGATTTGGAGGCATTGGGATTTGTGGAGGTGGTGGTCTTTGATTTGGTGGATTTTGGTAAGGTACATTCAGATTTTGTGGAGGTAATGGACGGCTACATCCTTCTTGTGGAATTGGAGGAGTTTGGGAATGGCGTGGTCTATTCGCTTCTTGGTTTGGAGGGAAAATAGTGGTATAATTTGTGGCATTTAGTGGGGCTAGAGGTGGATTCATTATTTGGTGCAATGTTTCTGGTGAGATAGTTGTGGATGAAGTTCTTTCATGCCCACTTGAAGGAATATGATGAGGAGTGGATGGACGAGAGTTCCTTTGACTCTCCACTTGCTCCAATCTCCAACTTATCGTAGTCAAATCTCCCCTCATTGCCCCAATTGCCGTGTTCAACCTCTCTAAACTTCTGGTAATGGCCTCAAGTGTGGCCTTCATAGTGTCTTGTTCACTAGTACCCCCACTTTGGGATGTGCTTCCTTCCATGTCAAGGTGTTACCTACACAATCAGCAAACAAGTTAGCGTTAACCCTCTCCTCACTCACACTCTCTCGGTTCACTCACACTTGAGCTCCACAAATGTTGTAGATTGGCTAGTAACCGAATCCTTAAGATATGAGTAAAGCTCTTGTTCGGAGTGGATTCTTGTTTGAAACTCAAAGAATTCTCGACGGACTGGAGTTAAGAAGTTACAACGTATTCAAACGAATAAAAGCACCCAACTAAACATGGACACGAACAAGAGAATTCAAAAGGACTAATTGACAACCTAGTAGGAGTGTACTAGCATGTTAATTAGTTCTAGAACCAAGTAATGAAACTAAGAATCAACAATTAGAAACTAGAAAACCTAAATTTGAGCTTATTAATGACGTGAACAGTAGCCAATGGGTGACGTGAACGCAAACGGGTGACGTGGCAGCCTGCAATTGGTCTTGGTCCCACACAATTTAAGCACCAATTCTGAAATTTAAATCTTTACACAATGTGGAAAGGATGACAATTGGTCTTGGAGGGAAAACATAGATCTTTAAATAAGAAAAGTACCTTGTCCCACAACACTAGGTTCTTGAAATAAGAAAAAGTACTTGTCCCACAACACAAGGTTCTTGAAATAAGAAAAGGTATCTTGTCACACAACACTAGGTTCTTGAAATAAGAAAAAGGTATCTTGTCACACAACACTAGGTTCTTGAAATAAGAAAAAGTTGCTAAAAAGTAGAAGCTTAGTCTAAGAAATGATGGGTTCAAGGCTTCTCACAACATGCTTTACAATTTTCAGCTTCAACTCTTGAATTTATATCACACTTTTTGGTTGTCTAAAGTTGTAAGAAAAGATGAAGAACTTGATGAACACCACAACAACCTTCAAGAACTCAACAACAACTTCTTCAAAAACACAACACAACACCACCAATTGTAAACAACAAGTAACAACAAACAGCCAGCCACAAGGCACCACAACTATGGTCAATATTATAAGCTCAATCTTTAGATCTTGACACCTTTAGTGTTGGTGAGAAAGAAACCAACACTAGAAACACTCTATACAAGCAAAATACTACAAGATCTAGCCAAAAAAAATTAGAAAATCTCGGCCCATACAACAACACATCACAATTTTTGGCCAAGAACACAAAGGTAGTAGATTTGACTATTTCTGGAATTTTCAGATTTCAGTTTTTTTTTTTATTGTAGTTTTCAAGTCTCAAGCCCAAGATTGATCTTGTTAGAACAAAATCAAAGATGGATTTGATACCAAATGATACACTACTAACTTGGAGCGTATCAAATCTGCCACAAAATTAGTCCAAACACACTACAATTCCGAGAGCTTGAAGATACCAACTCCAATATGTGAAGACAACAACAATCACGAAAATTTGAAGGAATACCAACACCAAAACAGTAGCTACACAAGGAGAACAAGAAGATAACAATAACATTAAACAATGGTTCAACAACACAAGATGATAGATTACAAAGAGTACAATGTTAACAACAAGAACAACAAATGGTAGTAACTATAGTGAATCGAAAATCAGCCCCACACGGCTTCACTAAGTTACTACAAAGTTTCAAGAGTACAAAATGAAAGATAGTAACTTGACACAAAGATATCTTAGAATCTATGAACCCTAACTTGAAGATAGGACCCTAAGACCAAAAGATTTCAGTACCAAGCTCTTACTTAGACCAAGAAGAACTCATGAACCTCAAGATCTCAAGTTTCTAGCCAAGAAACAACACAAGTGTAACTACACTTGTTGGACAGATTTCAGGTTCTACTCTCAAGAACAAGAGAGAGAGAAATATTCAATGTTACAAGACTTGTTGTTGTGAAATATGAAGAATGAACTAAGTGCTGAAAATAACCCTAATAGCATCTATTTATATTACACACAAAATGAAGGACAAATGACCTTCCTACCCTTCAGTCATGGGGGTGCCCTTAGAGTGTAATTTATTACACTTCAAGGCTCATTTTCACACTTAAAAACGTTGAAGCTCTTTGGCGGATCAAGTACCAACTCACACGCAGCCATTTGCATGAACATGGCTTGTAGTTTTTGCAACTCCCGAGCTTGGCTTCGTGTGAATGGTCGAGAATGTATTGGACAGCTTGATACAAAATCAAACCAACAACACCAAGAGCTTCAAGTAGGCTCGGATTTCAGTCCAACAACACAAGAACAACAAGTTTAAGTTTCGGTTTTTCAGTCCAACAACACAAGAACAACAAGATAGATAACAATGCTAGTGAATCGAAAAGAGCCCCACACGGCTTCACTAGACTTTAAGATAACAAAATCAACAACAACAACAAGATAATGAAAGATAGATAACTTGACATATAACATTCAAGAAACTAAGAACCCTAACATCAAGAGAGGACCCTAAGTCTAATGAATATAAACACCAAGTTCTTACGAGGACCAAGAGGCACTCAACGACCTCAAAACCCTTGTTTCTAGCCAAAGAGACAACACAAGTATCCCTCTACTTGTGAGATAATAGGGGCGGCTTCTAAGAGTGGAAGAGAGAGACGAAATGTTTAGTGTTTTTAGGTTACAAAATCAGCATTCAAAAACTAAGGAATAACTCTCCAACATGTTCTATTTATACTACAAACAAAAGGGGTAAAATGACCCATCCGCCCTTGCTTCTTGTGCCAACCTTGAAGAGTAGTTTATTACACATTAAGACCTCTCTTCACACATAAAAACGTTTAGGTCCTTGGTTGGTTCAATCACCAACTCACACACGGCCATTTGCATGAACAAAGCTTGGAGTTCTTGTAATTCCCGAGCTTGGCTTCGTGTGAAAGGCCGTGTACCTGTGGAGGCTGCCCCAACCGTATCATCCTCTCCATCTTGAGAGGAATTTGACCTCAAATTCAGCATTTGGTCATCTTCAACCGCATCCACGAGGGAGAGATCACCAACGTTGAAAGTGTTGTGCACTTGATATTCCGGTGGAAGGTCAATCTTGTAGGCGTTGTCATTGATTCTCTCAAGTACTTGGAAAGGACCATCACCCCTTGGCAGCAATTTGGACTTCCTTTGAGCTGGAAACCGATCCTTTCGAAGATGCACCCACACCCAATCTTCGGGTTCAAGCACAAGCCTTCTTCTCCCTTTGTTTACCCTTTTTGCAAACTCTTGGTTCTTCTTTTCAAGCTTGATCCGCACCGTCTCATGCATTTTCTTCATTGCCTCGGCTCTTTTATTTCCATCTAAGCTGGTCATGAGATCACTAGACAAAGGAGTGAGATCTAAAGGGGTAAGGGGATTCAGGCCGTAAACACATTCAAAGGGAGTTATTCCCGTGCTCGAATGTATTACCCGATTGTATGCAAATTCCACCAAGGGTAGGTGATCTTCCCATGAAGTCAGTTTACCTTTAACCATAGAACGTAGCATAGACCCTAAGGTTCTATTTACTACCTCCGTTTGGCCATCGGTTTGTGGGTGGCAAGACGTGGAGAAAAGTAACTTCGTTCCAAGCCTACCCCACATGGACTTCCAAAAGAGACTTAGGAACTTGGAGTCCCTATCACTCACAATAGTCCTCGGTACCCCGTGAAGCTTTACAACATGTTCAACAAATAATGAAGCTACACTACGAGCATCCTCGGTTTTAGCACATGGAATAAAATGAGCCATTTTAGAGAATCTATCAACAATAACAAAAATGCTATCTCGGCCCTTTCTAGTCCTTGGCAGCCCCAAAACAAAATCCATCGAAATGTCCAACCAAGGTCTAAGGGGAGTAGGGAGTGGGGTGTATAATCCTTGAGGTAGGAGACGAGATTTCGTACTCCGGCAGGCCACGCATTGACTACAAATTTTAGTGACGTCTTTGCGCATTTTGGGCCAATAGAAGTTCTCCTCTAAGATTCCGAAGGTCTTGTCTACCCCAAAGTGCCCCATGAGGCCTCCGTCATGGGCCTTCCTCACAAATAATTCCCTCCAAGAACTAGAAGGAACACACAACCTCCTCCCTTTGAACAAATACCCATCGAACCGAGAGTAGGAGGAATGGTCATTCTCCTTAAGCCAACGGTCCCTTCCCCACTCTTCACATTCCCTAAAAATAGGAGCAAAGGTAGGATCCTCGGGATACAACAACCGCAAGCTCTCAAAACCCATCAATTTCGAAGACAAGGTAGCAACAAGCACATGCTTCCTAGACAAGGCATCGGCAACAACATTTTCCTTTCCCCTTTTGTAATGAATTACATAAGGGAAAGTCTCGATGAACTCAATCCACTTAGCATGACGCTTATTCAACTTGTCTTGGCTCTTAAGGTGTTTCAACGACTCATGATCCGTTCGTATCACAAACTCCTTAGGCCACAAATAATGTTGCCAATTTCCCAAAACTCTAACAAGGGCGTACAACTCCAAATCATAAGTTGAGTAATTAAGAGTTGCCCCTTTGAGCTTTTCACTGAAATAAGCAACGGGCTTACCTTCTTGCATCAAAACAGCCCCGATGCCAACCTTACTAGCATCACACTCTACTTCAAACATCTTATCAAAATCGGGCAATTGCAATAAAGGCGCCGAGATGAGTGTAGCTTTCAAGGCCTCAAAAGCCCTAGCCTGCTCATCACCCCATTTAAAGGGTCCGTCCTTTCTAATTACCTCGGTCAAGGGGGCTGCTATGGAACTAAATCCTTTGACAAACCTCCTATAAAAGCTTGCCAACCCGTGGAAACTTCGGATTTCTCCAATAGTTTTAGGGTTCGGCCAACTTCGAATAGAGTCTATCTTGGAATCGTCCACTTCCACACCCCTTGAGCTCACGACAAAACCCAAGAATATAACCTTATCAACACCAAAAGAACACTTCTCCATGTTGGCATACAGCTTCTCCTTTCGGACCACATCAAACACACATCTCAAATGTATTACATGATCATCAATAGATTTACTATACACCAACACATCATCAAAGTAAACCACCACAAACTTTCCAATATAAGGCTTCATTACATGATTCATTAGCCTCATAAAGGTGCTAGGAGCATTGGTAAGGCCGAAGGGCATGACCAGCCACTCATATAGACCGAATTTGGTCTTGAATGCGGTCTTCCACTCATCACCGGGTTGCATGCGAATTTGGTGATAGCCACTCCTAAGGTCCACTTTAGAAAACAAACAAGATCCGTGGAGCTCATCTAACATATCATCTAGTCTAGGGATTGGATGACGATACCTTATAGTGATTTTGTTGATGGCTCTACAATCGACGCACATGCGCCAAGTTCCGTCCTTCTTCGGTACCAAAAGCACCGGAACAGCACACGGACTCATGCTTTCCTTGATGTATCCCTTGTTGAGAAGCTCCTCAACTTGTCTTTCAAGCTCCTTAGTGTCCATGGGATTGCTCCTATAGGCCGGTTTGTTTGGAAGTTGTGAACCCGGCACCAAATCAATTTGGTGCTCAATTCCCCGAAGTGGGGGCAATCCTTGCGGAAGTTCTTGAGGAAATACATCTTCATACTCCTGCAACACACAAGAAATCAAAGGGGAAATGGAAGAATTAGTGGGGTTAGTATTAAAACAATGGGTCAAAAGTAACATCGGCTTGTTTTCATCATGGTCCACGAAGAGTTCTTTCCTCCTAGCCAACATCACTACGTTTTCCATCTCCCTTGTCGTTGGGACAGCCTCGGATGTCCCTACTTCCTCACCTACGGCATCCCCCCCTTTTCTCCCTTTCCGGATTCCTTCCCCTTTCCCTTCAACTCTCTCATATTTTGATGCCACTCATTTACTTGGGAGGGTGAAAGAGGATGAAGTGTGACCTTTCGGCCATCCTTCTCAAGCGTATACCGGTTGGACCTCCCATCGTGTTTAGTAGACCTATCATATTGACATGGTCTACCTAACAACAAGTGACATGCTTGCATTGGGATTACGTCACAAAGCACTTCATCGTGGTAGTTTCCCACCTTAAACCGAATCACACATTGCCTTGTGACCTTTAATTCACCACAATCGTTCAACCATTGTAGCTTGTAAGGACTAGTGTGTAGTGTAGTTGGTAGCTTCAAGAAATTTACCATAGCATGGCTCGCAATATTTGTACAACTACCACTATCAATCACCAAGGTGCACACACTCCCCTTTACAAGACACTTAGTATGGAATAGATTTTCCCTTTGACTCGGGTCATCTATCGCCTTACTAATCATGACACGTCTAACCACAAAGTTTGGAACCACACACTCTCCTTCTTGTGGATAGACATCTTCACTACCATCTACTTCATCATCATTCGGCCCATTTTCAGCTCCCTCTCCATCTTGAGGCTCGGCCTCATCCTCCCCCCTTTCGAAAACCACCTCCTCACCAAGGTAGTACACTTTCCCTTCTCGTAGGATCACATTGCGCCGGTTCGGACATTCATTGGCCTTATGCCCCCAACCTTGGAACTTGAAGCATTGGAACCCCTTTGGGTTGGGATATTTGTGAGCCTCCGGTTTCGGAGGGAATTTAGGGACTGTTTTGGACTCGGGCAGCTTCGTAGGGGCGGGTTGGTCCTTGTTTTTGGGCCAACCCGAGGGGGTTTGTACCCTTGCCTTGAAGGATGATCTCTCCTTAAGTTCCCTTTCAATCTCAAGGGCCGCTTGGAATATACCGTCAATGGTTTCAAACCGGTGAAGGGTCAAATGAGTGGAGATCTCTTTGTTCAACCCACACTTGAACCGGATGATGTCGTGACTGATTTGCTCCCCACGATGATCAAGTTTCAACATGAGTTGTTGGAACTCGTCAAAATAGGCCATCACACTCTTGCCTCCTTGCCGCAAGCCATATAATCTAGCAAGCAACTCATGACGATATCTCTCGGGAAGGTATCGTTGTCTCATCAAATACCTCAACCGATACCAAGGTGGTGGCTGCCCATCAACTAAATCATTACCAAATCGTTTAACATACTCCCACCAAGTGTTAGCATAGCCCTCGAGGTGAGCTATAGCGTAGCAACTCTTCTTTTCTTCCGAGATGTCATTAACTTGGAAAACTTTGTCACAAGCCGATTCCCAAGTTAAGTAGGTCTCGGGGTCACTTTCACCCTTAAAGATGGGTAGGCTCAACTTGATGGTGTTGATGCCTACGTCTCTCTCTTGGTGTCGGTTTCCCCTATCTCCATACCCCCGGTATCTCCTAGGTTCTCCTCGACCCCCTCTTAACTCCTCCTCCCTCATATAAGCATCATCAAAGGCTCCATCTCCTTCATACTCCTCTCTACCGTATCCTTCAAAGTGGGCTGGTCGGCCTTGGCCATTTTGATTCGGAGGATTTGGAATTTGCGGTCTTTGGGTTAATGGAGCTTGGAATGGAGGGTTCGAATTTAGTGGAGGTACTTCGCGTCCAAATCCCTCTTGTGGAATTGGAGGGGCTTGGAAATGTAGTGGTCTAGTGGGGTCTCGGTTTGGAGGAAAATAGGTAGTTTGGCTTGCGGTATTTAGTGGAGCTTGGGGTGCATTTAGCATTTGGTGGACTGTTTCGGGGGTGATGGTTGCGGAGGAGGTCCTATCATGACCATTGGTAGATACATGTAGAGGAGTAGAAGGACGAGAGTTCCTTTGACTCTCCACTTGTTCTAATCTCCCACTAATAGTCGACACTTCCCCCTTTATTGCTGCCAAGTCCCCTCTCACGGCCCCAAATTCTGAATTCAACCTTTCAAGTGTCCGGGTAACGGCCTCAAGAGTGACCCTCATAGAATCAAGGGCATTAGTATCCACATTATGAGACGTAGCTCCTTCCATTGTCAAGATATTATCCGCTTTAGTTCACCACAAGTTCATGTTCCACAAGTGTTGTATAATTGGCTAGTAACCGTGAAATTTTTAAGGTATGAGTAAGCTCTTATCCGGAATGGATTCTTGTTTGAAGACTCAAAGAATTCTTGCCGGACTAGAGTCAAAAATCAGCAATTCATTCAAACGAATAAAAGCACTCAAATAATCGTTGACACGAACAAACGGTTCAAGGAACTAGTTGACAACCTAGTAGGAATGTACTAGTTTGTTAATTAGTTCTAGGACCAAGTAAGGGAAACCAAGAATCAACAATTAGCAACCAAAGAATATCCTAAGTTGAGCTTATAGTGACGGGGCAGCATGCAATGGTTCCACACGTTCTTTTTTTTTTTTTTTTTTTGGTGTTAATATTCACACAACTTGTTATAGTTTGCAAAGTGTTTTGGTGGGAAAAATAAAATCTTGTAGTATTTCACCCTTTTCAAACTCAAGAAAGTGAGGTTTGGTTGACTAATCCCACAAAACAAGGCTCCTTGAATTAGGGAAAAGTGATTGACAAGACTAGAAGGTGATGGGTGCAAGTCTTTCACAACAACTTTATAGCTTGTCTTACAACTTGAGCATACAACAAGATGAACAAGATGAACAAGTTCAAAAGATGAACATCTCAACAAACTTCATCAACTTCTTTAGCACATAAACACACAACCACCGATTTTTCTTTTGGTTATCAACAACATACAACTTTCGGCCACTTCTAGTCACTACACAATGTTCAAGTTTTCAAGCTCAACTTTTGGATCTAGACACCTTAGTGTTGGTGAGAAAGAAACCAACACTAGAAACTCACTAAACAAGCAAAATAACACCTAGATCTAAACATACAACATCATTCTTGGTTTCAACTTTTAATGGACAGATTTTCAGAATTTCTTTTTGGTGTTGTTTGTTTAAGCCGTGAACTAGCCCAAGATGGGTTATGTTGGAACACAACCGGTCTCGCTTTGATACCAAATGATACAAAATCAAACCAACAACACCAAGAGCTTCAAGTAGGCTCGGATTTCAGTCCAACAACACAAGAACAACAAGTTTAAGTTTCGGTTTTTCAGTCCAACAACACAAGAACAACAAGATAGATAACAATGCTAGTGAATCGAAAAGAGCCCCACACGGCTTCACTAGACTTTAAGATAACAAAATCAACAACAACAACAAGATAAAGAAAGATAGATAACTTGACATATAACATTCAAGAAACTAAGAACCCTAACATCAAGAGAGGACCCTAAGTCTAATGAATATAAACACCAAGTTCTTACGAGGACCAAGAGACACTCAACGACCTCAAAACCCTTGTTTCTAGCCAAAGAGACAACACAAGTATCCCTCTACTTGTGAGATAATAGGGGCGGCTTCTAAGAGTGGAAGAGAGAGCCGAAATGTTTAGTGTTTTTAGGTTACAAAATCAGCATTCAAAAACTAAGGAATAACTCTCCAACATGTTCTATTTATACTACAAACAAAAGGGGTAAAATGACCCATACGCCCTTGCTTCTTGTGCCAACCTTGAAGAGTAGTTTATTACACATTAAGACCTCTCTTCACACATAAAAACGTTTAGGTCCTTGGTTGGTTCAATCACCAACTCACACACGGCCATTTGCATGAACAAAGCTTGGAGTTCTTGTAATTCCCGAGCTTGGCTTCGTGTGAAAGGCCGTGTACCTGTGGAGGCTGCCCCAACCGTATCACAGCTTTGTACACCCGTATCAGTTACAGTCTCAATTATCGTCTTAGCTACAATCTCAGTCCTAGACCAGTAATTGGGTTGGTAACTCAATTCACTTTCGAGTTTACTCGACCATAGCGTATAGTTATCAGTTACTCAGTTGTCAGCCTTCCAGCACCTCAGTTTACAAGACTATTCCAGAATCGTGTTGTACTCCTGGTGTTGTATTCTCAAATAATATAGTTACCCTTAATTTCTGCTCAATTATCTCATGTCACTCAGTTAGTCCTTATCTCCTATGCATAATTCTCTGTAGTTGCAATCCAGTTATTCAAGACTAAGTACAGGTCCGTCTTGCTAACTAGTATTCAGCTATCAGTCATTCAGTTAATCTGATAAGTTAGTATATTTAGGCATTCGTGCTGAGAACTCATGCAAATATTTTCAGTAGTCTCAGGTGAAGAAGAAGTACTTCAGTTAAGCATAAGTTTTCAGTATGAGTTAGATCGACCAGGCAGTAATTTAGTTTAACAATCAAGCAACAAGTTCGTATGGTGTGGTTTCCCATCTTTACTCCTAGTCCTACTATCAGAAATCTCAAGAATGTAACTATTCCAAGATAGAAAGTCCCAGTAGTTGCAAGATCAGCTCATCTCGTGTATTATATCTCAGTTTTAGATCCCAGCTATTCAGTAACGATTCAGATCATAGGTGCCCTGTGCATCATCCCAGTTTTCCTTAGTATCTCAGTCAAGTCAGTATTCTTCTAGGGACATAATGTCCCAATGGGGAGATGCTCTATAACCCCTGAGCTATCATGCCCTAAACCCTCCAATTTCGCTTCGCGTAACGAATCTAGTTTAGAGTTGTGGGTGCCCTTAGGTTGACCCTCTAGCTCCAATATCATTTGTAAGCCATGTACTCAATGGATCCGTTCAGTTCACGATACCCAATTCACTTCACATATTACGGACTCAGCCATGTTCTCATGTTCCCGTTCATGCGTGTTCAGACATGATCTCGAGATGAGTTCAAAAAATTTTATGTGTTTGAAAATATCTCCCATGAAGGGAGTGAAGAGGTTCGGCAAAAAAGGAAAGATCATTCCCCAATATGTCGGTCCCTTCAAAATTCTCAGTCACTTGGCAAAATAGCTTATGATCTTGAGTCGCCTTCAGGTCTAGCTTTAGTGCATCCAATCTTTCATGTCTCCTTGCTTAAGAAATGCATAGGTAACCTAGCAGTCGTAGTCCCTGTTGAGGGCGTAGACATTCAGAACAACCTCTCTTATGAAGAGATTCCAGTCAAAATCCTTGACTACCAGTAGACTAAGGAACAAAGAAGCCCATCTAGTCAAAGTTTTTTGGCGGAATCAGTCCGTTGAGGGAGCTACTTGAAAAGCAGAAGCAGATATGTGATCCAAGAACCCTCACCTCTTATATTCTAAACTCAGACTCAGCCCAAGGTAATAGCTTTCCTTAAAACTTATTCAGTTTCATGTTCAAATTTCAGTTACAAACCAGGTTCATGCTTGGATTCCCATTTTAAACTTAGTATCCATTTACCAATGCATATTCAATCATATGCTCATGCATTAGATCAGTCATCTTTTCATGCATCAGACATGCATTCTCCTTGTGAGAAACTCAGTTATCAAAAATCTCAGTCATGTATTCATGAGTCAGTTTAGTCATGAAATCATGCATCAGATATGCATGCTCAGTATGAATGTCAGAAATATCTGTCAGTTAGTCATGTTTCAGTTGCTTATGTTCAGTATGAACTTCAGCTTATCATTTCTCCCATTTCAATTAGTCTCATTTGAGGACGAATATTCCCAAGGGGGAGATATTGTAATACCCTGTACTTCTACCTAGCTTAAAATCGTCCTATAAATGTTAAAGACTTTATTTAAAAGATGAATCCACTTTTATACATGTGGAATTTTCAAGATTTTTACTTTTTTTGTGTGAGAAATTGAATAAGTCCATCGATATCAAATTCGCCCAAATCCGACACCCGGGCGAAGAGTTAAAGCCATTTTAGTAAGACAGTGTGCCACCTAAGCCATCAACGCATCGGGGAGCATGCCAAAATGGTAATCGTCAAAATCTAGTGGGCCTCAGTGATTAAGGTGCGTCGCACCAAGGCTCAAATCCAGAGTTCTCAATTTCCAGTGTCTTAGCAAGATACCACCACATCGTGGTAAGATTCTAGGTCCCATCTAGTATTGCAATGCGATTTCACCTCATCGGGCCGTCAACCCAGTTCCCAGTTGGCAATTTCTAGCGGCACTATGCGATAGCGCCGCATTAGGCCAGGTGCCCAAATCGAGTTTTCAGTGAAGAAAAATAAAAACCTTCTAAGGGCAATTGGGTCTTTTTCTATGACCCAGATCAGCCTTTAACCACGAAATTATGCCCTAAAAACCCTATCACATTACTTTTCCTCACTTTTTCTCAAGAACAAAATCCTTCTCTCTCAAGAACAAGAACTCTCCATCAATATTTCCAAATTCATTAACTCAGGTATATATAGTGTTCATTCTTGGATTCCTTTCGTCCATGAAGCCCAAGAATCAAGTTTTAAATCATGTATTATGAATATTATGTTGTGGGTTGATTATGCTTATGTGATTGTTGTTGTATGGTCCCATGTTGGAATCTCAATGTGTTTTTATGGTACTACATTGGTATATGAGTTTAAATCTATGAATTGAGTGGTTTATACATCTAAGTGGTGCATGTAAGGTATTTGATAAAATACATAGAAGACTAGAAATCATGTAATATAGTTCAATTGTGACTTAAGTGATGGATTCATGTTTTACCCTTATGTTCAAATGACTCCCTATTGATGTACAATGTAGATGTTATTGAAATGCTTAAGATGCAAGAATATGGAATTATGTCATTGATTATATGCATTCCTATGCATGTACAAGATTACGATGACCATGTACTTCAAGAAATCCCCAACCTATTGTATTATGAATTGTTGATATTGGTCATGTGTTCAAGAAGTGTCAAGTCTTGTCAGTTTCATGCTATCAAGTCCTGGGGGTACTTGTACCCGACAATTTAGTTGTATGCCTAGAGCCAGTGTCATGTTTTCACGATATCCTCAGTCAATCTATGTTCAGTAGAATTCAGTCAGTCATATGACTCAGGAAAACTTAGTAAACTCAGAAATCCTAGTAATCTCAGAAAGCTCAGTACTTCAGTAATCTCAGTAGTATTCTGTCAGTCAACGAAACTCAATGAACTCAGTTCAGTTCAGTTTAGTTAATTATGTTCAGTGTTTATTCAGATGGGAGTAGGATTCAGCACCGAGTGAACCCAGTGATGAGGACACACACTGTCATCCAGTAGAGGGTATGATCCTTAGTAGTAATCCCTGCATTCCAGAACTACGTAACCAACGTAGGTTGAGATGTACCCCTACGAGTCTAGGGACTATACATCTCATTTGAGTTTTCCTTACAGGAGGGGTTGACGGAAGAGGTCACTGTTAGCGAGGGTTTACTCACAATTTGTCTTTACTCGTGGCACGGTACTGACACCCTTCCAACTGGGGTTACAGGTTAGACTCCACCAGTTCAGATTCAGGGCATACCAGTTAGATGATTACCTCCCACAGTCTCAGTTTCAGATTCAGTCTCAGTAATAGAACTCAGTCTAGTTCTATAGATTTCAGGACTGTCAAACACAGTCACTCAGCTCAGTATAGAACTAAGCTAGTTCTATCAGATTTCAGGACTGTCAGACACAGTCACTCAGCTAAGTACAGAACTCAGCTAATTCCATCAAATTCAGGACTGTCAGACACAGTCACTCAGCTTAGTACGGAACTCAGCTACTTCCATTAGATTTCAGGATTGTCAAATACAGTCATCCAGCTCCGTATAACACTTAGATCAATTATTTATAATCAAGACTATTAGAAATAGTCTTTCAGTTATCAGTTACTAGTAAACTCAGATATTAGTAAATCCATGTTATCACTATACTTAGTAGTCAGAACTCAATATTTAGTCCTATCACGACCTCAGTTACAGTTACGTTTTCATGCATGTATTCTTACGTTCATGTATACAGTCAGTTAGTATAGTTCATGCATATGAACCCTTTGCATTCAGCCTACCTCACTTGCATACCATTACATTCAACGTACTGACGTATTTGCGCTATGGTGTTTTATACCATAGGTTTGAAGCACGAGCTCCCGAGCATCCTTAGTAGATCATACGTTCAGCAGCCAGACTAGCAGTGAGTCCTCATCATTCGAGGATAGCATGATTATTTTATTACTTTATTATTTCAGTTGTTAGGAGTTAGTTGGGACATATCCTATCAACTCTATAGATTTCAGACAGTTTAGAGTAACATATTTCAGACAGTTTATTTCAGTTTTGGGTATTGTTATACCCCATTACAGACATTGTTTTATATTCAGTATTAGTTCAGTTTTGAACCTTTTGGCCTTACAGCTTATATTCCGCATAATTATAGTATATTAGTCAGTGCTCAGTTACAGATATCAGTCATGGGTTAGCTTGTAGTCCTTCGGGGTCATGAGCACCGTGTAAAGTTCTGGGTACCAGATTTGGGGCGTTACAAAAATAGCATCATCATTCAACAACAATCAATATATCATATCCAATCACATTCATAACCTTGTCCATATATATAGACATATCACATGCTAATCAAGGGGACAAGATTTATCCACACTTTGGAACCACTCATTCATCATACATGAAATGGTGGACTCCAACCTTCCATACTTATATATTCAAGCATTTCTCATTAGGCATAAGACTCTAACCATATTCACATATCATCAAGTTAGGGACTCGAACCACATACACATACATTTAAGTGAGGGACTCTAACCACTGACACACATTCATATAAGTGAGGGACTCTAACCACTCACACACATTCATTCAATGAAGGGATTCTAACCACATGGTCATATATTTGGTAAGGGACTAACCTCATGCCATATTAGATAGGGGACTCTAACCCCAAGCTAATTTATCTGGCGAGACACTTGGGCCTTATAAGATCTCGTTATGCAAGGGACTTTAACCATAAGAGATTTCATTAGGAAGGGGACTTTAACCACAAGCCAACACGACTAACACTAGTCAACATTGGGACTCTAACCCTTTGTCCATGCACCTACATATATTTAGTTCCCATATAAAGACTTTAACCCATTTAACCAATTCAATATCATAGATGACCACATGGTCCTTATGGGAGCCTTCAGTGCTCATCCATTTCAATAAGCCAACACTTTAATTCAAATCATCATACAATTTAACTATGGTCCTCTCAAGACCCTTACAAGCCATTCATAGTTCATTAGCAATTCTATACCACAATTTAGTCCCACACATAAATCACATTCATTTTCATTATTCATCAATCCATTAAGGTCGTCAATTACACAATACATGGCTCACTTTACCTTCACAATGTCATTTATCAAGCATTCATACATCTTGGTCCATTGCCCTAGTTCACAATATCATCATCATGTAACTAGACATTTCACTTAGATATTTTCACAAACACCTTTTGTACATGCCTTTACCAAGGCCACATGTTATACCATATATAACAAGCATTCACATGTGTGTACCATCAATAACATGTATAAACATAAGTTTAAGCAAGAATAATCATTATTCATCATTAGGCAACAAATCCTTTTTCATTTGATTTCAAAACCACCATGTACACTTACTAATCCAAGTGTGAAATACATGGGTTTAGAGTTATTTAGAGAGGGGAAGAGTACATGTCTTAAACAAGATAAATCACCAATAATATTGACTCCCCTTTGCCTCTTGAAGACCACTCTTGAAACCCTAGCCTCCAATTCTTCAAGATGAGCTAGAGAGAGTATTTAGGGTATTTGATCCATCAAAATGGATGTTTAGGAGTATACACAGTTTATATAGTGAGAGGTCTTAGGGTTTTAGACATGGGAAATGACCACAAGGCCCTTAGTTAAAAGCTGTAAAATGACCCCATCTAGGGGTATGACTCCTCTATACGACTCACAAGGGAACCATACCCTAGGGTACGAGTGGTACCCTGACTCCTACCCTAGGCTCCTCCTAGGACTTCTACACTGGTTAGGGTATGAGTGGACACCCTTGAGTCATATCCAAAGGGTAAGACTCAGACTCATTCCCTAACCATATGCATAACTCGTATAAAAAATAGTCCACTTGAGTTGAGACTTCACTCCTTATAATTGAGTTGGGTGCGACTCGTATGCATTGGTTTTGATTGAGGGGTGGTCATATTATATAAGAGACAATGTACTACCCTATCATGCTGGTCAAGATATGAGTGGGGGGAGGGGAAGAGGATATGACTCGTATCCAAGGTATGACTCAATCACCTAGTCATACCCACCCTAGTGACATCAAATGATGAAGTTTTGTAAAGGGTCCAAAACCTAGGTGTTTCAATTCTCCCCCACTTAGATCATTTGTCCTCGAATGAGGGGTAAGGAAGACATAAACATAAGTTAACACATCAATACACATCAAATCAACCTTTACACATTGTTAAAGGATGAAATCAACAAGGATACAACACACATCATGCTCATCATCAATACATTATTCATTTCATGGACTTCGGGACTCAAACCCATTACTCATCAACACCTACTCATTTCACAAACTTGGGACTTCAACCCATCGACTTTCAAATATATAAAGCAACTCAAAGCATTATGTACTTTAACCCATCGTCTATCAAAGACATGAATAAATTCAAGGTACTAGGGACTTAAACTCATCATAACAAGATACACGTAATTTTAATGCATTAGGGACTTGAACCCATGGTCTAACAAGACACAATCAATTCAACCTTGGGGACTTTAGCCTATTATGCAAATAAGACATAACTCAATTTCAAACATTAAGGACTTCAACCCATTGTCTATCAAAGACATAAATCAAGGCAAAGGAATTAACACATACCTCCATAACAAGTTCCCAAAATGGGAAACAAATGAGGACATTTGGACTTCATGTCCTCTTCCGCTTCCCACATAGCTTCCTCGGACTTTTGGTTCCTCCATAGAACCTTCACTAAAGCCATTTCTTTCATTTGCAACCGGCAAACTTGCTGATCCAAGATTCTCACCAGGATCCCCTCATAGAATAAAGAGTCTGAAATACCGACATCATTCAATTGAACAATCATTGAACGATCACCTACAATTTATGCAACATAGAGACATGGAAAACCGAGCGAATGGAGTTCATACTAGAAGGCAACTTCAACTCGTAGGCAACATTGCCAACCTTCTTCACAGTTAACTAGAAACCAACATAGGACTAAGCTTCCCCTTTTTATGAAACCGCATCACTCCCTTCATGGGAGACACTTTCAAGAATACCCAATCTCCAACACCAAACTCTAAGTCCCTACTTCTCACGATAGGACTTTTTTCTACTTTGACCGATTTTCAAACTATCACGAATCACCTTCACCTTTGATAAGGATTAGTGAACTAGATTGGGTCCAAGCAACTTACCCTCGCCGACCTTGTACCACCCTATTGATATCGATATCTCCTACCATATAATGCCTCAAAAGGCACCATGCCAATACTAGAGTGGTAACTATTAATATAGGTGAACTCAATCAAAGGAAAGTGGTCATACAAACTACCACTAAAGTCTATCACATAAGCCCGCAACATATCCTCAAAAGATTGGATGGTCCTTTCCACTTGCCCATCCATTTACGGGTGGAAAACGGTACTAAGGCACACTTTAGTACCCAAACCCTTTTGGAACGACTTCTAAAAGTGGAAAGAAAATGGAGGACCACAATCTGAAATAATAGAGACCGAAGCACCGTGCAACTTCATGATCTCTACAAGATACAACTTAGCATAATCTTCCACTAAGAAATTTCTCCTCATGGGCAAGAAGTGAGTGGAATTGGTCATTCTATCAATAATGACCCAAATGGAATCACATTGATTTCGAGATTTAGGAAGAGCAATAATGAAATCCATGTTAATTGCCTCCCACGTCTATTCGGGTAATGGATTTCTTGATACAATCCCCGAGCCTCATGTGCTCAACTTTTACTTGTTGACACACCATACAGTGGCCACATAACTAGCCACATCACATTTCATATTACCCCACCAAAAGAACTCTTTAAGATCATGATATATTTTGGTGGAACTAGGATGCATAGCATACCAGGATCCATGAGCCTCGGCCATGACTCTTTCCCTCGATCCATCGATGTCGGGAACACATAGCCTACCTTTGTATCTCAAGATACTATTACCACCAATCACAAAGTTCGCAACTTTTTTTGACCCACATTACTCTTGATCTTCATAAAATCAAGGTTCAAAGCTTGTCTTTTCTTTATCTCAACAATAAGAGATGACTGAGATGCCAGAAGCACAAATACACCACCGTCCTTGGAGTCCACAAGTAAAACTCCAAGATTAGCCAAACGGTGAATGTCTTTCACCAATTCCCACTTATCCCCAATCTACATAGGATAAACTCCCTATAGACAATCTACTAAGAGTATCGACGACTACATTCACCTTACCGGGATGGTAATGAATTCTCATATCATAGTCTTTCAACAGCTCGAGCCACCTTCTTTGCCAGAGATTTAACTCCTTTTGAGCAAACACATATTGGAGGCTCTTATGATCGAAAAAGATATCAACATAAACCCCATATAGGTAATGACCCTAAATCTTTAATGCAAAGACCACGACTAACAACTCTAAGTTATGGGTAGGGTAGTTTTTCTCATGAACTTGCAATTGCCTAGAAGCATAGGCCACCACCCTACCATGTTTCATCAACACACAACAAGTACCGACACAAGAAGTATCACAATAAACCATAAAACCATCACTACCCTCAGGCAAGGCCAAAATTGGAGTCAAAGTTAATTTATCTTTCAATTTCTCAAAACTACCCTCACATGCATCGGACCATAAAAACTTGACCTTCTTTTGGGTTAATTTGGTCACCGGGGCAGCTATAGTAGAGAAACTCTCCACAAACCTTCTATAGTAACCGGCTAGACACAAGAAGCTCCAAATATAAGTTGGAGTCGTAGGTCTAGGCCACTTCTTAATCGTCGCGACCTTTTGGGGGTCTACCATGATCCTTTCACTAAGGATGACATGACCAAGAAAAGCTATGCCTTTCAACCAAAACTCACACTTGGAGAATTTATCATACAAATGATGATCCTTCAAAGTTTGCAACACGACACGGAGGTGATCTACATGATCCACCCCACTCTTAGAATAGACTAAGATATCATCAATGAAGACAATGACAAATATGTCCAAGAACAGACAGAAAATCCTATTTATCAAGTCCATGAATACCGATGGGGCATTGGTCAACCCAAAAGACATGACAAGAAACTCATAGTAACTATATTGGGTTCTAAGGGCAGCCTTAGGGATATTCGCATCCCTAATCTTAAGCTGATGATAACCCGATCTATGATCAATCTTAGAGAAACACTTTGCATCCTGAAGTTAATCAAACAAATCATTGATCCTAGGAAGAGGATATTTTTCCTGTATGGTCACTTTGTTCAACTGACGATAATCAATGTACATATGAAGAGAGCCATCCTTCTTGCGCACAAATAACACGGTAGCACCCCGTAGAGACACAATAGGGTGGATAAAACCTTTATCTAAGAGGTCTTTCAATTTCTCCTTAAGCTCTTTTAGCTTTGCTAGAGCCATTCCAATAGAAGGGATGAAATCGAATGAGTGTCCGAAATAAGTTCAATCCCAAAATCAATTTCCCTATCAGGAGGAACACCTAGAAGATCATCGAGAAATACCTAGGGAAACTCGTTAACCACGAGAATAAATTCTAGAGAAGGATCTTAGAATTTTTTAACTCGGACCAAGTGATACAAACACCCCTTTGAAATCTTTTTGGGCCTTTAGATAGGAAATGAACCTTCCATTAGGCACTAAGGAACCACCTTCCCATACAATGACCAACTCATTAGGGAATTTGAACATGACCCTATGGGTTCGACAATCTAAAGAAGCATAGCAAGAATGTAACTAATCCATCCCCAGAATGATATAAAAATCAACCATGTCCAACTCTACCAAGTCTACAAGAGTATCCCTACTACCAAACGATATAACACGCCCTTTATAAACCCTTCTAACAACCACAAGGTCTCTGATCGGGATAGAAATAGAAAAGTGAACCGACAGACTCTCGTGACCATAATAAAGATGTACAACCATATACGGGGTCTCATAAGAAAGAGTAGACCAGATCAAGCAAAAAATACACATCACTAGAGAAATGTCTCAATATACCCGTGATGACATCGGGAGATGCCTCAGAATACTGGCGAGTAACAAGTGCATACAAGTGGTTTTGACCAATGCCGCTGCCAAAAATAGAAGCACAGGCAGACATAGAACCCTTCGATGCGGGAATAAATGTAGTAGAAATAGGGAACCTATTAGCCAAAGAAACTGCTAGGAAGGGGTACTCACACTGTATATGCCTAACTTGACCATAAAAGAAATATTTATTTCTCCCCTTCTCACACGTCTACAATGACTCTGACCACAAAATTTGCAAAGAGGGCAAGATGGAGCCGACTGAACACCACTAGCCTGGAATTGGGCACCATGTGCCTGGGACCCACTACTAAACTGAGTCCAATGATCACCCAAAAACTTTAATAAGAAGACTGAACACTAACTGAGGACAAATAATTCAAAATCCTTCGCTTCTTTAATGGTCACTTGCCACCATCACCACTTGATACGGTTGGGGCAGTCTCCACAGGTACACGGCCTTTCACACGAAGCCAAGCTCGGGAATTACAAAAACTCCAAGCTTTGTTCATGCAAATGGCCGTGTGTGAGTTGGTGATTGAACCAACCAAGGACCTAAACATTTTTATGTGTGAAGAGAGGTCTTAATGTGTAATAAACTACTCTTCAAGGTTGGCACAAGAAACAAGGGCGGATGGGTCATTTTACCCCTTTTGTTTGTAGTATAAATAGAACATGTTAGAGAGTTATTGCTTAGTTTTTGAATGCTGATTTTGTAACCTAAAAACACTAAACATTTCGGCTCTCTCTCCACTCTTAGAAGACGCCCCTATTATCTCACAAGTAGAGGGATACTTATGTTGTCTCTTTGGCTAGAAACAAGGGTTTTGAGGTCGTTGAGTGCCTCTTGGTCCTCGTAAGAACTTGGTGTTTATATTCATTAGACTTAGGGTCCTCTCTTGATGTTAGGGTTCTTAGTTTCTTGAATGTTATATGTCAAGTTATCTATCTTTCTTTATCTTGTTGTTGTTGTTGATTTTGTTATCTTAAAGTCTAGTGAAGCCGTGTGGGGCTCTTTTCGATTCACTAGCATTGTTATCTATCTTGTTGTTCTTGTGTTGTTGGACTGAAAAACCGAAACTTAAACTTGTTGTTCTTGTGTTGTTGGACTGAAATCCGAGCCTACTTGAAGCTCTTGGTGTTGTTGGTTTGATTTTGTATCATTTGGTATCAAAGCGAGACCGATTGTGTTCCAACATAACCCATCTTGGGCTAGTTCACGGCTTAAACAAACAACCCCAAAAAGAAATTCTGAAAATCTGTCCATTAAAAGTTGAAACCAAGAATGATGTTGTATGTCTAGATCTAGGTGTTATTTTGCTTGTTTAGTGAGTTTCTAGTGTTGGTTTCTTTCTCACCAACACTAAGGTGTCTAGATCCAAAAGTTGAGCTTGAAAACTTGAACATTGTAGTGACTTGAAGTGGCCGAAAGTTGTGTGTTGTTGATAACCAAAAGAAAAAAAATCGGTGGTTGTGTGTTTAAAGAAGTTGATGAAGTTTGTTGAGGTGTTCATCTTTTGAACTTGTTCATCTTGTTCATCTTGTTGTGTGCTCAAGTTGTAAGACAAGCTATAAAGTTGTTGTGAAAGACTTGCACCCATCACCTTCTAGTCTTGTCAATCACTTTTCCCTAATTCAAGGAGCCTTGTTTTGTGGGATTAGTCAACCAAACCTCACTTTCTTGAGTTTGAAAAGGGTGAAATACTACAAGATTTTATTTTTCCCACCAAAAACACTTTGCAAACTATAACAAGTTGTGTGAATATTAACAAAAAAAAAAAGAAAACGAAAAAAAGAGAAGAAGAACGTGTGGAACCATTGCATGCTGCCACGTCACTATAAGCTCAACTTAGGATATTCTTTGGTTGCTAATTGTTGATCCTTGGTTTCCCTTACTTAGTCCTAGAACTAATTAACAAACTAGTACATTCCTACTAGGTTGTCAACTAGTTCCTTGAACCGTTTGTTCGTGTCAACGATTATTTGAGTACTTTTATTCGTTTGAATTAATTGCTGATTTTTTACTCTAGTCCGGCAAGAATTCTTTGAGTCTTCAAAACAAGAATCCATTCCGGATAAGAGCTTACTCATACCTTAAAAATTTCACGGTTACTAGCCAATTATACAACACTTGTGGAACACGAACTTGTGGTGAACTAAAGCGGATAATACCTTGACAATGGAAGGAACTACGTCTCATAATGTGGATACTAATGCCCTTGATTCTATGAGGGTCACTCTTGAGGCCGTTACCCGGACACTTGAAAGGTTGAATTCGGAATTTGGGGCCGTGAGAGGGGACTTGGCAGCAATAAAGGGGGAAGTGTCGACTATTAGTGGGAGATTAGAACAAGTGGAGAGTCAAAGGAACTCTCATCCTTCTACTCCTCTACATGTATCTACCAATGGTCATGATAGGACCTCCTCCGCAACCATCACCCCCGAAACAGTCCACCAAATGCTAAATGAAACCCCAAGCTCCACTAAATACCGCAAGCCAAACTACTTATTTTCCTCCAAACCGAGACCCCACTAGACCACTACATTTCCAAGCCCCTCCAATTCCACAAGAGGGATTTGGACGCCAAGTACCTCCACTAAATCCGAACCCTCCATTCCAAGCTCCATTAACCCAAAGACCGCAAATTCCAAATCCTCCGAATCAAAACGGCCAAGGCCGACCAGCCCACTTTGAAGGATACGGTAGAGAGGAGTACGAAGGAGATGGAGCCTTTGATGATGCTTATATGAGGGAGGAGGAGTTAAGAGGGGGTCGAGGAGAACCTAGGAGATACCGGGGGTATGGAGATAGGGGAAACCGACACCAAGAGAGAGACGTAGGCATCAACACCATCAAGTTGAGCCTACCCATCTTTAAGGGTGAAAGTGATCCCGAGGCCTACTTAACTTGGGAATCGGCTTGTGACAAAGTTTTCCAAGTTAATGACATCTCGGAAGAAAAAAAGAGTTGCTACGCTATAGCTCACCTCGAGGGCTATGCTAACACTTGGTGGGAGTATGTTAAACGATTTGGTAATGAATTAGTTGATGGGCAGCCACCACCTTGGTATCGGTTGAGGTATTTGATGAGACAACGATACCTTCCCGAGAGATATCGTCATGAGTTGCTTGCTAGATTATATGGCTTGCGGCAAGGAGGCAAGAGTGTGATGGCCTATTTTGACGAGTTCCAACAACTCATGTTGAAACTTGATCATCGTGGGGAGCAAATCAGTCACGACATCATCCGGTTCAAGTGTGGGTTGAACAAAGAGATCTCCACTCATTTGACCCTTCACCGGTTTGAAACCATTGACGGTATATTCCAAGCGGCCCTTGAGATTGAAAGGGAACTTAAGGAGAGATCATCCTTCAAGGCAAGGGTACAAACCCCCTCGGGTTGGCCCAAAAACAAGGACCAACCCGCCCCTACGAAGCTGCCCGAGTCCAAAACAGTCCCTAAATTCCCTCCGAAACCGGAGGCTCACAAATATCCCAACCCAAAGGGGTTCCAATGCTTCAAGTGCCAAGGTTGGGGGCATAAGGCCAATGAATGTCCGAACCGGCGCAATGTGATCCTACGAGAAGGGAAAGTGTACTACCTTGGTGAGGAGGTGGTTTCCAAAAGGGGGGAGGATGAGGCCGAGCCTCAAGATGGAGAGGGAGCTGAAAATGGGCCGAATGATGATGAAGTAGATGGTAGTGAAGATGTCTATCCACAAGAAGGGGAGTGTGTGGTTCCAAACTTTGTGGTTAGACGTGTCATGATTAGTAAGGCGATAGATGACCCGAGTCAAAGGGAAAATCTATTCCATACTAAGTGTCTTGTAAAGGGGAGTGTGTGCACCTTGGTGATTGATAGTGGTAGTTGTACAAATGTTGCGAGCCATGCTATGGTAAATTTCTTGAAGCTACCAACTACACTACACACTAGTCCTTACAAGCTACAATGGTTAAACGATTGTGGTGAATTAAAGGTCACAAGGCAATGTGTGATTCGGTTTAAGGTGGGAAACTACCACGATGAAGTGCTTTGTGACGTGATCCCAATGCAAGCATGTCACTTGTTGTTAGGTAGACCATGGCAATATGATAGGTCTACTAAACACGATGGGAGGTCCAACCGGTATACGCTTGAGAAGGATGGCCGAAAGGTCACACTTCATCCTCTTTCACCCTCCCAAGTAAATGAGTGGCATCAAAAGATGAGAGAGTTGAAGGGTGATACGGTTAGGACAGCCACACGGCCTTTCACACGAAGCCAAGCTCGGGAATTACAAAAACTCCAAGCTTTGTTCATGCAAATGGCCGTGTGTGAGTTGGTGATTGAACCAACCAAGGACTTAAACGTTTTTATGTGTGAAGAGGGGTCCTAATGTGTAATAAACTACTCTCCAAGGTTGGCACAAGAAGCAAGGGCGGATGAGTCATTTTACCCCTTTCCTTTTGTAGTATAAATAGAAGATGTGAGAGAGTTATTAGATAGTTTTTGAAATCTGATTTTGTAACCTAAAATATCACAACAATTTCTCTCTCTCTTCCACTCTTGGAGCCGCCTCCAACATCTCACAAGTAGAGGAATACTTGTGTTGTATCTTTGGCTAGAAACAAGGGTTTTGGGGTCTTTGAGTGCCTCTTGGTCCTTGTAAGAACTTGGTGTTTACATTCTCTAGACTTAGGGTCCTCTCTTGATGTTAGGGTTCTTAGTATCTTGAATGTTATATGTCAAGTTATCTATCTTTTCTTTATCTTGTTGTTGTTGTTGTTGTTAATTTTGTTATCTTTAAAGACTAGTGAAGCCGTGTGGGGCTACTTTCGATTCACTAGCATCCTTGTTCATCTATTTGCTCTCTTGTTGTGTGCTGAAAACTGAAAATGGAACTTGTTATTCTTGTGTTGTTGGACTGAAATCCGAACCTACTTGTAGCTCTTGGTGTTGTTGGTTTGATCTTGTATCATTTGGTATCAAAGCAAGACCGGTTGTGTTCCAACATAACCCATCTTGGGCTAGTTCACGGTCTAAACAAGCAATACCAAAGGGAAGTTCTGAAAAATCTGTCCATTAAAGGTTGAAAACCGAGAATGATGTTGCATGTCTAGACCTAGGCGTTATTTTGCTTGTTTAGTGAGTTTCTAGTGTTGGTTTCTTTCTCACCAACACTAAGGTGTCTAGATCCGAAAGTTGAGCTTGAAAACTTGAACATTGAGTAGTGACTTGAAGTGGCCGAAGGTTGTATGTTGTTGATGAGCAAAAGAAAAATCGGTGGTTATGTGTTATGTGCTAAAGAAGTTGATGAAGTTTGTTGAGGTGTTCATTTTTTTGAACTTGTTCATCTTGTTCATCTTGTTGTGTGCTCAAGTTGTAAGACAAGTTATAAAGTTGTTGTGAAAGACTTGCACCCCTCACCCTCTAGTCTTGTCAATCACTTTTCCCTAATTCAAGGAGCCTTGTTTTGTGGGATTGGTCAACCAAACACCACTTTCTTGAGTTTGAAAAGGTTGAAAGACTACAAGATTTTATTTTTTCCCACCAAAACATTTTGCAAACTATAACAAGTTGTGTGAATATTAACACAAAACAAAAACAAAAAAAAAAGGATAAGAGGAACGGGTGGAACCATTGCATGCTGCCACGTCACTATAAGCTCAACTTAGGATATTCTTTGGTTGCAAATTGTTGATCCTTGGTTTCTCTTAATTGGTCCTAGAACTAATTAACAAACTAGTACCTTCCTACTAGGTTGTCAACTAGTTCCTTGAACCGTTTGTTCGTGTCAACGATTATTTGAGTGCTTTTATTCGTTTGAATGAGTTGCTGATTTTTGATTCTAGTCCGGCAAGAATTCTTTGAGTCTTCAAACAAGAATCCATTCCGGATAAGAGCTCACTCATACCTTGAAAATTTCACGGTTACTAGCCAATTATACAACACTTGTGGAACACGAACTTGTGGTGAACTAAAGCGGATAATATCTTGACAATGGAAGGAGCTACGTCTCATAATGCGGATACTAATGCCCTTGATTCTATGAGGGTCACTCTTGAGGCCGTTACCCGGACACTTGAAAGGTTGAATTCTGAATTTGGGGCCGTGAGAGGGGACTTGGCAGCCATAAAGGGGGAAGTGTCGACTATTAGTGGGAGATTAGAACAAGTGGAGAGTCAAAGGAACTCTCGTCCTTCTACTCCTCTACACGTATCTACCAATGGTCATGATAGGACCTCCTCCGCAACCATCACCCCCGAAACAGTCCACCAAATGCTAAATGCACCCCAAGCTCCACTAAATACCGCAAGTCAAACTACCTATTTTCCTCCAAACCGAGACTCCACTAGACCACTACATTTCCAAGCCCCTCCAATTCCACAAGAGGGATTTGGACGACAAGTACCTCCACTAAATCCGAACCTTCCATTCCAAGCTCCATTAACCCAAAGACCGCAAATTCCAAATCCTCCGACTCAAAACGGCCAAGGCCGACCAGCCCACTTTGAAGGATACGGTAGAGGGGAGTATGAAGGAGATGGAGCCTTTGATGATGCTTATATGAGGGAGGAGGAGTTAAGAGGGGGTCGAGGAGAACCTAGGAGATACCGGGGGTATGGAGATAGGGGAAACCGACACCAAGAGAGAGACGTAGGCATCAACACCATCAAGTTGAGCCTACCCATCTTTAAGGGTGAAAGTGATCCCGAGGCCTACTTAACTTGGGAATCGGCTTGTGACAAAGTTTTCCAAGTTAATGACATCTCGGACGAAAAGAAGAGTTGCTACGCTATAGCTCACCTCGAGGGCTATGCTAACACTTGGTGGGAGTATGTTAAACGATTTGGTAATGAATTAGTCGATGGGCAGCCACCACCTTGGTTTCGGTTGAGGTATTTGATGAGACAACGATACCTTCCCGAGAGATATCGTCATGAGTTGCTTGCTAGGTTATATGGCTTGCGGCAAGGGGGCAAGAGTGTGATGGCCTATTTTGACGAGTTCCAACAACTCATGTTGAAACTTGATCATCGTGGGGAGCAAATCAGTCATGACATCATCCGGTTCAAGTGTGGGTTGAACAAAGAGATCTCCACTCATTTGACCCTTCATCGGTTTGAAACCATCGACGGTATATTCCAAGCGGCCCTAGAGATTGAAAGGGAACTTAAGGAGAGATCATCCTTCAAGGCAAGGGTACAAGCTCCCTCGGGTTGGCCCAAAAACAAGGACCAACCCGCCCCTACGAAGCTGCCCGAGTCCAAAACAGTCCACTACGAGTCCAAAACAGTCCCTAAATTCCCTCCGAAACCGGAGGCTCACAAATATCCCAACCCAAAGGGATTCCAATGCTTCAAGTGCCAAGGTTGGGGGCATAAGGCCAATGAATGTCCGAACCGGCGCAATGTGATCCTACGAGAAGGGAAAGTGTACTACCTTGGTGAGGAGGTGGTTTCCGAAAGGGGGGAGGATGAGGCCGAGCCTCAAGATGGAGAGGAAGCTGAAAATGGGCCGAATGATGATGAATTAGATGATAGTGAAGATGCCTATCCACAAGAAGGGGAGTGTGTGGTTCCTAACTTTGTGGTTAGACGTGTCATGATTAGTAAGGCGATAGGAGACCCGAGTCAAAGGGAAAATCTATTCCATACTAAGTGTCTTGTAAAGGGGAGTGTGTGCACCTTGGTGATTGATAGTGGTAGTTGTACGAATGTTGCAAGCCAAGCTATGGTAAATTTCTTGAAGCTGCCAACTACACCACACACTAGTCCTTACAAGCTACAATGGTTGAACGATTGTGGTGAATTAAGGGTCGCAAGGCAATGTGTGATTCGGTTTAAGGTAGGAAACTACCACGATGAAGTGCTTTGTGACGTGATCCCAATGCAAGCATGTCACTTGTTGTTAGGTAGACCATGGCAATATGATAGGTCTACTAAACACGATGGGAGGTCCAACCGGTATACGCTTGAGAAGGATGGCCGAAAGGTCACACTTCACCCTCTTTCACCCTCCCAAGTACATGAGTGGCATCAAAAGATGAGAGAGTTAAAAGGAAAGGGAAAGGAAACCGGGAAAGGAGAAAAGGGGGGGGATGCCGTAGGTAAGGAAGTAGGGCCATCCGAATCTGTCCCAACCACAAAGGAGATGGAAAACGTAGTGATGTTGGCTAGGAGGAAAGAACTCTTCGTGGACCATGATGAAAACAAGCCGATGTTACTGTTGGCCCATTGTTTTAATACTAACCCCACTAATTCTTCCATTTCCCCTTTGATTTCTTGTGCGTTGCAGGAGTATGAAGATGTATTTCCTCAAGAACTTCCTCAAGGATTGCCCCCACTTCGGGGAATTGAGCACCAAATTGATTTGGTGCCGGGTTCACAACTTCCAAACAAACCGGCCTATAGGAGCAATCCCATGGACACTAAGGAGCTTGAGAGACAAGTTGAGGAGCTTCTCAACAAGGGATACATCAAGGAAAGCATGAGTCCGTGTGCTGTTCCGGTGCTTTTGGTACCAAAGAAGGACGGAACTTGGCGCATGTGCGTCGATTGTAGAGCCATCAACAAAATCACTATAAGGTATCGTCATCCAATTCCTAGACTAGATGATATGTTAGATGAGCTCCACGGATCTTGTTTGTTTTCTAAAGTGGACCTTAGGAGCGGCTATCACCAAATTCGCATGCAACCCGGTGATGAGTGGAAGACCGCATTCAAGACCAAATTCGGTCTATATGAGTGGCTGGTCATGCCCTTCGGCCTTACCAATGCTCCTAGCACATTTATGAGGCTAATGAATCATGTAATGAAGCCTTATATTGGAAAGTTTGTGGTGGTTTACTTTGATGATGTGTTGGTGTATAGTAAATCTATTAATGATCATGTAATGCATTTGAGATGTGTGTTTGATGTGCTCCGAAAGGAGAAGCTGTATGCCAACATGGAGAAGTGTTCTTTTGGTGTTGATAAAGTTATATTCTTGGGTTTTGTCGTGAGCTCACGGGGTGTGGAAGTGGACGATTCCAAGATAGACTCTATCCGAAGTTGGCCGACCCCTAAAACTATTGGAGAAATCCGAAGTTTCCACGGGTTGGCAAGCTTTTATAGGAGGTTTGTCAAAGGATTTAGTTCCATAGCAGCCCCCTTGACCGAGGTAATTAGAAAGGACGGACCCTTTAAATGGGGTGATGAGCAAGCTAGGGCTTTTGAGGCCTTGAAAGCTACGCTCATCTCGGCGCCTTTATTGCAATTGCCCGATTTTGATAAGATGTTTGAAATAGAGTGTGATGCTAGTAAAGTTGGTATCGGGTCTGTTTTGATGCAAGAAGGTAAGCCCGTTGCTTATTTCAGTGAAAAGCTCAAAGGGGCAACTCTTAATTACTCAACTTATGATTTGGAGTTGTACGCCCTTGTTAGAGCTTTGGGAAATTGGCAACATTATTTGTGGCCTAAGGAGTTTGTGATACGAACGGATCATGAGTCGTTGAAACACCTTAAGAGCCAAGACAAGTTGAATAGGCGTCATGCTAAGTGGATTGAGTTCATCGAGACTTTCCCTTATGTAATTCATTACAAAAGGGGAAAGGAAAATGTTGTTGCCGATGCCTTGTCTAGGAAGCATATGCTTGTTGCTACCTTGTCTTCGAAATTGATGGGTTTTGAGAGCTTGCGGTTGTTGTATCCCGAGGATCCTACCTTTGCTCCTATTTTTAGGGAATGCGAAGAGTGGGGAAGGGACCGTTGGCTCAAGGAGAATAACCATTCCTCCTACTCTCGGTTCGATGGGTATTTGTTCAAAGGGAGGAGGTTGTGTGTTCCTTCTAGTTCTTGGAGGGAATTATTTGTAAGGGAGGCCCATGACGGAGGCCTCATGGGTCACTTTGGGATAGAGAAGACCCTCGGAATCTTAGAGGAGAACTTCTATTGGCCCAAAATGCGCAAAGACGTCACTAAAATTTGTAGTCAATGCGTGGCCTGCCGGAGTGCGAAATCTCGTCTCTTACCCCAAGGATTATACACCCCACTCCCTACTCCCCTTAGGCCTTGGTTGGACATCTCGATGGATTTTGTTTTGGGGCTGCCAAGGACTAGAAAGGGCCGAGATAGCATTTTTGTTATTGTTGATAGATTCTCTAAAATGGCTCATTTTATTCCATGTACTAAAACCGAGGATGCTAGTAGTGTAGCTTCATTATTTGTTGAACATGTTGTCAAGCTTCACGGGGTACCGAGGACTATTGTGAGCGATAGGGACTCCAAGTTCCTAAGTCTCTTTTGGAAGTCCATGTGGGGTAGGCTTGGAACGAAGTTACTTTTCTCCACGTCTTGCCACCCACAAACCGATGGCCAAACGGAGGTAGTAAATAGAACCTTAGGGTCTATGCTACGTTCTATGGTTAAAGGTAAACTGACTTCATGGGAAGATCACCTACCCTTAGTGGAATTTGCCTACAACCGGGTAATACATTCGAGCACGGGAATGACTCCCTTTGAATGTGTTTACGGCCTGAATCCCCTTACCCCTTTAGATCTCACTCCTTTGTCTAGTGATCTCATGACCAGCTTAGATGGAAGCAAAAGAGCCGAGGCAATGAAGAAAATGCATGAGACGGTGCGGATCAAGCTTGAAAAGAAGAATCAAGAGATTGCCAAAAGGGCAAACAAAGGGAGAAGAAGGCTTGTGCTTGAACCCGGAGATTGGGTGTGGGTGCATCTTCGAAAAGACCGGTTTCCAGCTCATAGGAAGTCCAAATTGCTGCCAAGGGGTGATGGTCCTTTCCAAGTACTTGAGAGGATCAATGACAACGCCTACAAGATTGACCTTCCACCGGAATATCAAGTGCACAACACTTTCAACGTTGGTGATCTCTCCCTCGTGGATGCGGTTGAAGATGACCAAATGCTGAATTTGAGGCCAAATTCCTCTCAAGATGGAGAGGATGATACGGTTAGGACAGCCACACGGCCTTTCACACGAAGCCAAGCTCGGGAATTACAAAAACTCCAAGCTTTGTTCATGCAAATGGCCGTGTGTGAGTTGGTGATTGAACCAACCAAGGACTTAAACGTTTTTATGTGTGAAGAGGGGTCCTAATGTGTAATAAACTACTCTCCAAGGTTGGCACAAGAAGCAAGGGCGGATGAGTCATTTTACCCCTTTCCTTTTGTAGTATAAATAGAAGATGTGAGAGAGTTATTAGATAGTTTTTGAAATCTGATTTTGTAACCTAAAATATCACAACAATTTCTCTCTCTCTTCCACTCTTGGAGCCGCCTCCAACATCTCACAAGTAGAGGAATACTTGTGTTGTATCTTTGGCTAGAAACAAGGGTTTTGGGGTCTTTGAGTGCCTCTTGGTCCTTGTAAGAACTTGGTGTTTACATTCTCTAGACTTAGGGTCCTCTCTTGATGTTAGGGTTCTTAGTATCTTGAATGTTATATGTCAAGTTATCTATCTTTTCTTTATCTTGTTGTTGTTGTTGTTGTTAATTTTGTTATCTTTAAAGACTAGTGAAGCCGTGTGGGGCTACTTTCAATTCACTAGCATCCTTGTTCATCTATTTGCTCTCTTGTTGTGTGCTGAAAACTGAAAATGGAACTTGTTATTCTTGTGTTGTTGGACTGAAATCCGAACCTACTTGTAGCTCTTGGTGTTGTTGGTTTGATCTTGTATCAAAGGGAAAGGGGAAGGAATCCGGAAAGGGAGAAAAGGGGGGGGAATGCCGTAGGTGAGGAAGTAGGGACATCCGAGGCTGTCCCAACGACAAGGGAGATGGAAAACGTAGTGATGTTGGCTAGGAGGAAAGAACTCTTCGTGGACCATGATGAAAACAAGTCGATGTTACTTTTGGCCCATTGTTTTAATACTAACCCCACTAATTCTTCCATTTCCCCTTTGATTTCTTGTGTGTTGCAGGAGTATGAAGATGTATTTCCTCAAGAACTTCCGCAAGGATTGCCCCCACTTCGGGGAATTGAGCACCAAATTGATTTGGTGCCGGGTTCACAACTTCCAAACAAACCGGCCTATAGGAGCAATCCCATGGACACTAAGGAGCTTGAAGGACAAGTTGAGGAGCTTCTCAACAAGGGATACATCAAGGAAAGCATGAGTCCGTGTGCTGTTCCGGTGCTTTTGGTACCGAAGAAGGACGGAACTTGGCGCATGTGCGTCGATTGTAGAGCCATCAACAAAATCACTATAAGGTATCGTCATCCAATCCCTAGACTAGATGATATGTTAGATGAGCTCCACGGATCTTGTTTGTTTTCTAAAGTGGACCTTAGGAGTGGCTATCACCAAATTCGCATGCAACCCGGTGATGAGTGGAAGACCGCATTCAAGACCAAATTCGGTCTATATGAGTGGCTGGTCATGCCCTTCGGCCTTACCAATGCTCCTAGCACCTTTATGAGGCTAATGAATCATGTAATGAAGCCTTATATTGGAAAGTTTGTGGTGGTTTACTTTGATGATGTGTTGGTGTATAGTAAATCTATTGATGATCATGTAATGCATTTGAGATGTGTGTTTGATGTGCTCCGAAAGGAGAAGCTGTATGCCAACATGGAGAAGTGTTCTTTTGGTGTTGATAAGGTTATATTCTTGGGTTTTGTCGTGAGCTCAAGGGGTGTGGAAGTGGACGATTCCAAGATAGACTCTATTCGAAGTTGGCCGACCCCTAAAACTATTGGAGAAATCCGAAGTTTCCACGGGTTGGCAAGCTTTTATAGGAGGTTTGTCAAAGGATTTAGTTCCATAGTAGCCCCCTTGACCGAGGTAATTAGAAAGGACGGACCCTTTAAATGGGGTGATGAGCAGGCTAGGGCTTTTGAGGCTTTGAAAGCTACGCTCGTCTCGGCGCCTTTATTGTAATTGCCCGATTTTGATAAGATGTTTGAAGTAGAGTGTGATGTAAGGTTGGCATCGGGGCTGTTTTGATGCAAGAAGGTAAGCCCGTTGCTTATTTCAGTGAAAAGCTCAAAGGGGCAACTCTTAATTACTCAACTTATGATTTGGAGTTGTACGCCCTTGTTAGAGCTTTGGGAAATTGGCAACATTATTTGTGGCCTAAGGAGTTTGTGATACGAACGGATCATGAGTCGTTGAAACACCTTAAGAGCCAAGACAAGTTGAATAGGCGTCATGCTAAGTGGATTGAGTTCATCGAGACTTTCCCTTATGTAATTCATTACAAAAGGGGAAAGGAAAATGTTGTTGCCGATGCCTTGTCTAGGAAGCATGTGCTTGTTGCTACCTTGTCTTCAAAATTGATGGGTTTTGAGAGCTTGCGGTTGTTGTATCCCGAGGATCCTACCTTTGCTCCTATTTTTAGGGAATGCGAAGAGTGGGGAAGGGACCGTTGGCTTAAGGAGAATGACCATTCCTCCTACTCTCGGTTCGATGGGTATTTGTTCAAAGGGAGGAGGTTGTGTGTTCCTTCTAGTTCTTGGAGGGAATTATTTGTGAGGGAGGCCCATGACGGAGGCCTCATGGGGCACTTTGGGGTAGACAAGACCCTCGGAATCTTAGAGGAGAACTTCTATTGGCCCAAAATGCGCAAAGACGTCACTAAAATTTGTAGTCAATGCGTGGCCTGCCGGAGTGCGAAATCTCGTCTCCTACCTCAAGGATTATACACCCCACTCCCTACTCCCCTTAGACCTTGGTTGGACATTTCGATGGATTTTGTTTTGGGGCTGCCAAGGACTAGAAAGGGCCGAGATAGCATTTTTGTTATTGTTGATAGATTCTCTAAAATGGCTCATTTTATTCCATGTGCTAAAACCGAGGATGCTCGTAGTGTAGCTTCATTATTTGTTGAACATGTTGTAAAGCTTCACGGGGTACCGAGGACTATTGTGAGTTATAGGGACTCCAAGTTCCTAAGTCTCTTTTGGAAGTCCATGTGGGGTAGGCTTGGAACGAAGTTACTTTTCTCCACATCTTGCCACCCACAAACCGATGGCCAAACGGAGGTAGTAAATAGAACCTTAGGGTCTATGCTACGTTCTATGGTTAAAGGTAAACTGACTTCATGGGAAGATCACCTACCCTTGGTGGAATTTGCATACAACCGGGTAATACATTCGAGCACAGGAATGACTCCCTTTGAATGTGTTTACGGCCTGAATCCCCTTACCCCTTTAGATCTCACTCCTTTGTCTAGTGATCTCATGACCAGCTTAGATGGAAATAAAAGAGCCGAGGCAATGAAGAAAATGCATGAGACGGTGCGGATCAAGCTTGAAAAGAAGAACCAAGAGGTTGCAAAAAGGGTAAACAAAGGGAGAAAAAGGCTTGTGCTTGAACCCGGAGATTGGGTGTGGGTGCATCTTCGAAAGGATCGGTTTCCAGCTCAAAGGAAGTCCAAATTGCTGCCAAGGGGTGATGGTCCTTTCCAAGTACTTGAGAGAATCAATGACAACGCCTACAAGATTGACCTTCCACCGGAATATCAAGTGCACAACACTTTCAACGTTGGTGATCTCTCCCTCGTGGATGCGGTTGAAGATGACCAAATGCTGAATTTGAGGTCAAATTCCTCTCAAGATGGAGAGGATGATACGGTTGGGGCAGCCTCCACAGGTACACGGCCTTTCACACGAAGCCAAGCTCGGGAATTACAAAAACTCCAAGCTTTGTTCATGCAAATGGCCGTGTGTGAGTTGGTGATTGAACCAACCAAGGACCTAAACGTTTTTATGTGTGAAGAGAGGTCTTAATGTGTAATAAACTACTCTTCAAGGTTGGCACAAGAAGCAAGGGCGGATGGGTCATTTTACCCCTTTTGTTTGTAGTATAAATAGAACATGTTAGAGAGTTATTGCTTAGTTTTTGAATGCTGATTTTGTAACCTAAAAACACTAAACATTTCGGCTCTCTCTCCACTCTTAGAAGCCGCCCCTATTATCTCACAAGTAGAGGGATACTTGTGTTGTCTCTTTGGCTAGAAACAAGGGTTTTGAGGTCGTTGAGTGCCTCTTGGTCCTCGTAAGAACTTGGTGTTTATATTCATTAGACTTAGGGTCCTCTCTTGATGTTAGGGTTCTTAGTTTCTTGAATGTTATATGTCAAGTTATCTATCTTTCTTTATCTTGTTGTTGTTGTTGATTTTGTTATCTTAAAGTCTAGTGAAGCCGTGTGGGGCTCTTTTCGATTCACTAGCATTGTTATCTATCTTGTTGTTCTTGTGTTGTTGGACTGAAAAACCGAAACTTAAACTTGTTGTTCTTGTGTTGTTGGACTGAAATCCGAGCCTACTTGAAGCTCTTGGTGTTGTTGGTTTGATTTTGTATCACCACTGCTATGCGCAGAAGGCAAAAATTTCTTTCCTTCCCTCTCACTAAGCTCAACTTACTTCTTTTTCTCTGCTTCCACTTGTTATAAATACACAATCAACCTAGAAATATCGATATTCACAATAAATAAGGTCGTCTTGCTCTCAAGGACTTACTCACGGGAAAATCCTGAGACAAACTTATGCATTCTAGCCTTTATGCTAGAAACCATCTTGGGAGCATACCTTGACAATTGGTGGAACTTCAAGACATACTCTTTAACAGACATCCTCTCTTGCTTTATGTTCACAAACTCTTTCGCCTTAGCCTTCCTCAACTCTTAAGATAAGAAGCGGTCTAAGTGATAATGCTCAACTTACACGTCAATCTAGTGTAAGGCGGTCGTCGTTAATATATTTACCCAACTTTTGAAGTCGGGGTTAAATCCATAAGGAACAATGTGAGTGGCGATTAAACTAATTTGAAACTTTAGCTATAAGTTGAATACAAACAGATGATACGAAAAGATAAAACAGGGTTTTTGGAGATTAACTAATAATTGTTGGTCACTTTAGTTTCAGTGTTTGTAATCAAGAGTTTATGGAAAACTAGAATTACGTTCACTATGGGTTTTGGTACTTGACTGGTGCTAATAGTGATTCAAGATTCTCACGATAGGTAGGAACAACAGATTGTCTTTATCAAAGTTATGCCTAAATGTCTCTGACCTACTTAACCATTTAATTACCTAATCCTCTCAGACTTAGGGAATTTATATTCACTGACCAGACTTTACCTCAGGTTAATTAACCTTGTTACAGCGTCAATTATTAAATGGAAGGTTGGTAGCTTCCAAGTCCCTGTCAATAATTCACTTCCTACTATAGTTGATTTCTTATCTCAAGTAAATCAAAGCAGGTGCTATCTATCATTTGCAACCAATAGACAATAATTAAAACCTCAAAATTATCAAGGAGTCCTATTACCTTTAGAATATTGAACACTTAGCAACTTACCAAGACCTAACCCATAGATTCGATTATTCGGGTTAAAGGGATTTAGCCACTCATAATGTAATAATTGATACAACAAGTTGAATTCATAATTTAAAAGATGAACTTACAGCAAGATGAATAGCAACGAGTGTTTCTCAGATTAGATCAAAGTAGAAATCCCAAAATATTGATGATAATCTCTTCAAAGTTAATTGTTTTATTCAAGCCAAAAAACTAGAGGAAAGATAACAAAATACGTGTGTTCCAAAATAGGTTTAGAATGTCGAGTGTCAGCTGATATATTCTGTCTCCCGATATGCTCAACCTCCTTTTATAATTAGAAAACCCTAACATATGCTTTAAATACTTCATCCTAATTATGGAAACAAAATTACAGAGTTCAGTAATTTCTTAGACAGGTGATGATATTTTGTGACGCCTTATCAGGAGTCTGGCAACTTATCACAGATGTCGTCAGCTCCTCTTTGCTTTTGACATTCGCTGCCTTAGGCTGATGATGAAGTATGATGGCTTATCAGATCTTTGAAGACTTATCACAGATGTTGTCGATGATTTACTTTAGATCTCATGTTTTTCCTTAGGCTAACGACGATCTTGATGGCTTATCACAACTCTGATGGCTATCACATATTTTTGTCACTTCTTTCAGCTGATCTCATTCTCCATTTAAGGATGACGATGAAGATGATAACTTATTAGAGTGCTGATGACTTATCGAGAATGTTGTTAGCCACACTTCTCTTCTATTTGATTCATATTTTAACTTTTTTACTTCCATCATTGCTGGTTCCCTTGCATCTTGACTTTTACTGCAATATCAAAGAGAAAACAATCAAAAATGACAAAAGTTTCTTAAGACTTTGCAATTATTCTCAGTTAAAAGCCTCAAATGTGTTAGCATCTGCTCACACATCAACACCCTCAACTTAAAACAATTGCTTGTCCTCAAGAAACTAAAACACAACCAAGAGGATACAGGGTACATTCGAAAGTTAACCATCCATATTATCTCAAAACATCTTCACCATCTCCAAGGTTAATTAATTTAAAAAAATAACTGTGCATATTATTGAAGAACAATAATGTGACACACAGGAATCAAGATATGGCATCAATTCAGCAACAACAACCATGCATGTACCACTTAAGTTAGCAACTAGCAATGTAACCTATGTGCCCTAACTACAAAGAAGTCCCACTTCACTTATATCAGCCATTACATATGTAACCATGGGGACAATCACCAGACACTCACTCTCAGAATGAAGTTCCAATCAATGTATGTCGAATACTATAGGCTTGCCCTTATTTTCATTACCAAGACTTTCAGACAGGTCAGCTAGGATTACTATAGGTATTCTCTTAGGCTTGTAATGTAGGCTAGGGACTGGTATAATACTCGATGATATTTAAAGTGACTAAGCCTCCTTGACACTACACTAGCTTTTGGGGTTTCACTCATTAGCCTTTTTCTATTCTTCTCTTTTCTTGATCACACTTATTCAGGATGGGTGCGGTTCTTTTCTACAATCACTTCTTCTTTTTCACAACTTTTCTTTTCTTGCTCTTTTCCACCACACCTAGCTTTTTATTATTATTTTTTATTCTATCTTTCTTCATACTCATTTTACATCACGCACCCCTATGATAGCAACCCTCAACTTAGGCTATTTTCCTAAGTCAAGGTGCACAGTGTCCAAGGAGGACCAGGGCCAAAACAGGTTCATTGTGATACAAATGGGAAGGTGATAGGTATAATAAAAAGAATAAGAATTCAAGCTCAAAATCAGGATCAAGGGATATTATTTACACATGGAAGGTCATTTAAGCTAAAAGTGGATTAATATCAACAACGGCCTATGATCCTTTCCTAACCGCTATCCTACAACCAAGGTATGACCAACCGGGCAAGTTCTGGATTTAACACACAACGGGAACTAGGTAGTATCTCACACACACATGGCACAAAGTACAACACAAGCTACTACCCATTCAGTTCATGCAATTGTTTAGCAATGGCTATCATGTCACTAGAACTAATGCCATAACAAGATGCACAGTGGTCACACATAAATGCATATCACACAGTTATAAAATAGACCATTGGAGAGGTGTTCAAAAATCAATACAAATATGTTAACTGCCTAAGGTACTTGTATTTCTCCTAGTCAACTACAACATTTGACAATATGATACGGGACAAATGACCTTCTTATCTTTTGATGACATTTTTGGAGGCCAACACATAGAGACTCAAGACTTGGTCACCTCGAGGAAACAAGAACATGCATGGAGGACCCGTTTTGAGCATAACTTAAAGCAATCTCGCATGTGGAAGATTGCTTGGAGAATTTAAGGTTGAGGACTCACGGTTTTGGGCCTTAATTAAGGGTATTTTGGACATTACACATGGTGGATTTACACCCCATGGCCGCCCCTCTCATTAAGGGCAAAGTAGTCTTTTGTCTTCATTTGTAATATAGTATAAATAGGCCCCTTAGTCTTATTTCTCATCAGATTTTTGATAATGAAGAATTGAAAGAAATATCTTCTCTCTTTTGAGAGTGTACACACTTAGTGGTAGGACTTGGAAAAGTCATCTTTAGCATAGGGCTTGGAAAAGCCAATATTGATCTTTGTTTGGAAACGGTAGATCTTGAGGCAAGTTCATTCCCTTGGTGGTCACCGTAAGAGTGTGGTGTTGCTATCGTAAGTTCTAGGGGTCTTTAGATTTAATATATCTTTGGGTTCTTGGGTCTTATTGTAGTTTATGTCTCACTATCTATCTTTATTTTTCTTGCAAATCGTGGACTGTTTTGGGGTCTTTGTTGAATCCGAAACTTGTGTTATTGTTGTTCATCTTGTTCATCACGTTTTGTGGCTGTTTTGGGTGTCAAATACACCATTGTTATCTCGTATTGTTGTTGTTGTAGTGAATCCGAGAGTGGTCTCCATCTTGGTCCTCAAATCCTTAAGATTAGTGGACTGTTTTTGGAGTGTGTGTGGACTGTTTTGAGACAATTCTTGTGTTCCTTGGAATTCTTGTATCATTTGGTATCAAAGCATGGCTTGATCTTGTTCCTACAAGATCAATCTTGGGCTTTCTTGTTAAAAAAAAAAAAAAAAAAAAAAGGGAAAACTGAAATTTCCAGAAAAATAGCAATCTGTCCGTGTTTGTGTTCTTGGCCAAAATCGTGTTCTTGTTGTGTCTTGGCCGAGATTTGTTGTTGTATGTCTAGATCTAATAGTGTTCTTGTTTGTTTTGTTGTTCCTAGTGTTAGTTTTCTTGTCCACTAACACTTTGAGTCTAGATCTAAACTTGAGCTTGAACTTGTTGAAAGGTTGTTGTGAACATAAGCTTGGCCATTGTGGTGGACTGTTTTGGCCTTGTGGTTTTCATCTTGTTGTTGTTATAAGCTTGGCCATGTGATATTGTTGTTAATTGGTGGATTGAAAACCATTTTGTTGAAGTTGTAGTTGTCTTGGCCAAGTGTTGGAGATATTGTTATTGTGGATTGGAGTTGGCCGTGTGAAAAATTGTTGGTGTTCTTGAAGATTATTGTTGTAGTTCTTGTTGTTGTTGTTGTTGTTCTTGATGTTCATCACCACCTTCATATATTGTTGAAGATAAAGTGAATGCTAAATCCAAAAAGTTGAAGGAAAAAGGTGTATTATTTGTTAGTCTTGAAAGACACTACAACCAACCAAGACCTATCAATCAAGTCTCAACCACTTTCCAACACTTTTCCATGATTTACGGATCCATGTTTTAAGGAGAAGTACAATAAAGTCAAGTCTTGAAAACTTGAAATTGAAAAGGGCTCCAAGACTTGTTTGAATTTCCCTCCTTAAACAAATTCCACCAAAGTCCAAATTAAAAATTGACCAAGACTTGAAATTGGACAACAAAAGTTGTGTGGGACCGAAACCAATACGTGACTGCCATGTCATCACTGCTACTGTTCACGCAATATTTCCGAGCTCAAAATTTTAGATTCTTAGTTTCATCTTATTATTTCATTAGTTTCATGTCTTGATTCTAGAATTAATTAACAACTAGTAATCACCTACTTAGTTGTAGATTAATTATTGAATCCGTTTCTTCGTGTCTTCGTTGTTTGTGTGCTTTTCTCATTTTTAACTCGTAGTAACTTCTTTGTTTCAAGTTCGTAAGTGAATTTTATTTTTGTGTCTTGAGTCGATCAAACAAGAATCTATTCCGGCCGCCAAGTAGAATTGACATCCTATTGACTACCGGAGTATAAGCAACTTTCAATATTCGCCGCTCCAATTGTGAGGATCACAAAGGTGAGTGTATACGAGTGTTGGTGAGGAGCTTTACTACTAATCTTGTTTGTTCATTTTGTAGGTTTAAAGGGTGATATAAGGGGAACATGTCTTCGATAGCCGGGGATTATTGTGACTACAACATGGGAGACTATGATTGTAGTGAAGGGTTTTATGGCTACGAAGTTGAGGGAGATTGCGGAGGCTATGAAAATAGCCATGATCGAGACTTGGGCAGATTTGAAAGTTACTGTTTTAAGGGAGAAAATGAGGTGAATGAAGTGCCTAGTGCTTATAGTAACTTTGGAGATGACGTAGGACCTCGTGATGGATCTTATGATGATGTTGGGGCATGTGAGGAGTCTTACACTTCTTACTCCGAACCTAGATTTGGTGTTAGGTATAACCCTTTTGTTTGCAAAGCCTATGAGAACTATGATGAGGGTACACGTGAGGAGTATGAAGATCCATATTCTCCACCTTGTAGTACTTCTTATCAAAGTCGATATAGTGTGAATGGTTATACTAGCTCTAGTGGAGGTTGTCCAATGAGAAGAAGAGGATATGCATCTCCAAAACTAAGGGGTACTCGTATGCCTTACAATGTAGATCCAAGAAGGAGTGTACACTCCGGAAAGGTGACTATTTGTGGGATACCGGGCTGCCTTATGGTGTTGAATGATAGGTACTATGGAAACTACATTTTTCCGTCCATGGTTGATTACTTGGGGTTATTGCGAGAGCCTTTACTTGTTCCATACTACTTGGGCGAGTTCAAGGTTACCGAGAGGGTAAAAGTTGTCTTCTCCCAATTTAATTACCATGAGGAAGTGTGGTGTGATGTTTTTCCCATAACCTATGGTCATGTGAGCTTGGGCGCCGATTGGTTTGCACAACATAAAGTTCCAAATATGCAAAATTGGCCTAATATTGTAAGAGACCGATGGGGAAATTGCCTCGAGACGTACATTCTGCCCGGGCCGCAAAAAGAAGTTCCTACCTACTCCAATTCAAATTATTATGAGAGACAAAAGATTGAGAGGAGTAAGGGAGTGAAAGGTGGTAATCCGAGAGTGGAAAAAAGAGAGATTGTGTTGAGCGAAGTGAGGGGATTACCACCAAACCGTGCTAACTTTGGTTGTCCTTCTATTTTTATGGACATTTGTGTAGGTACCAACATGGCAAGCGAATGCGACCAATGTCAAAAGGAAGTTGCTGCCCAAGGTTATGGAGGACCTTCACCTCACGGCAAGAAAGAGTCCATTCAAGATCTTCAAGGTAAAATAGCTAACTCTTACACTTTAATGCATGTGAATGATAATTGTATGACTAGTAGTCCATTGAGTGTGAGTAGTAGCTTACTTATTTATGAGTCTAATGATTCCTTGCCTCTTATTGATGATGTACATATTGTGAGTGTGGATACACTAGTTGATCCTATTGATGACGAAATTGACTCCTCTTGTGAGATCAATTTATGTCCACCTAGTGTTGAAGCCTATATGTTGAATGGAAGTACCTCGTCTTGTGTAATGGGTGTTGATCAACTTGTTCGTGAAAACTGTCCACCACTTGAGTATGTGTGTGATGTGCTTAATAGGACTCAAGTGAGTGAAATATTTGAAAATGTTGGTCAACAAAGTGAGAATGAACCCGAGAGCTCTTCTTGGGGTAATATTGTGTTTGAAACATCCTTGAAACTTGATATTAATCATTTAGAGAGTGAGGAACTTATTTGTTCCAAATCTGTCCGTGAGGTAGATCACACTCTTTTTAGGTATAATGTCTTGTTTGAAGATGATTTAAACACTCCTAATGAACCTAGTGGAGAACTTGACGGTATAGCTTGCCTTGGAAGCTATAGCCTATATGCTAACCCACTATGGTGTGACAACATTCCTCCTAAAGAGGGAAATCTCTTCTTGGAAGATGAGAGTACTCTTAAGGGTAAGGAATGTGTAGTTGTGGAAGCTACTTCTTCTTCTACTTTGTGTGATTTCATTGTTGAGAGTACTCATGGTGATTATTGGGAAACTAGTAGTGAGTACACACATGAGAGCACCTTAGTAGAAGTCGATTTGAGTGATACCTTTCTCTACTCTCTATTTGATTTGGATGATATGTATGTTATTGTAGAGAGTATGTCATTTAGTTTAGGTGTAGACCACGGGAAAGGGAAGTGTTGTCGAGACCCGTGTCTATGGCCACTTTTCCCATTTGACCCCGGTGCCAAATTTAGAAATGGTGATGTTGGTGCACCAAACTTGTTGCTTGGCCAACATGACAAGCAAAGTATTACTTTTGATGTATCCTATAACCAAATCCTTTGTACATCTTTTATTGAGTTTTTAATATTCCTTTCAAAGGATTCTTGGTTATATTGCAAATATGTGCAACCTTGGCATGTTGAGATGATTTGTTATGCTAACCCTAACCCTCATGCCATGAGGAATTTGTATTTGTTTGTCCTCTCTTCGGTTTTGCAAGGTTTGGATTCGAGGTCGAATCCTTTTCAAGAAGGGGAGGATGATACGGGACAAATGACCTTCTTATCTTTTGATGACATTTTTGGAGGCCAACACATAGAGACTCAAGACTTGGTCACCTCGAGGAAACAAGAACATGCATGGAGGACCCGTTTTGAGCATAACTTAAAGCAATCTCGCATGTGGAAGATTGCTTGGAGAATTTAAGGTTGAGGACTCACGGTTTTTGATACAAGAATTCCAAGGAACACAAGAATTGTCTCAAAACAGTCCACACACACTCCAAAAACAGTCCACTAATCTTAAGGATTTGAGGACCAAGATGGAGACCACTCTCGGATTCACTACAACAACAACAATACGAGATAACAATGGTGTATTTGACACCCAAAACAGCCACAAAACGTGATGAACAAGATGAACAACAATAACACAAGTTTCGGATTCAACAAAGACCCCAAAACAGTCCACGATTTGCAAGAAAAATAAAGATAGATAGTGAGACATAAACTACAATAAGACCCAAGAACCCAAAGATATATTAAATCTAAAGACCCCTAGAACTTACGATAGCAACACCACACTCTTACGGTGACCACCAAGGGAATGAACTCGCCTCAAGATCTACCGTTTCCAAACAAAGATCAATATTGGCTTTTCCAAGCCCTATGCTAAAGATGACTTTTCCAAGTCCTACCACTAAGTGTGTACACTCTCAAAAGAGAGAAGATATTTTCTTTCAATTCTTCATTATCAAAAATCTGAAAACTAATGAAAATAAGACTAAGGGGGCCTATTTATAGTGTATTACAAAGAAGACAAAAGACCACTTTGCCCTTAATGAGAGGGGCGGCCATGGTGTGTAAATACACCATGTGTAATGTCCAAAATACCCTTAATTAGGGTCCAAAACCGTGAGTCCTCAACCTTAAATTCTCCAAGCAATCTTCCACACGCGAGATTGCTTTAAGTAGCACTCAAAACGGGTCCTCCATGCATGTTCTTGTTTTCCCGAGGTGACCAAGTCTTGAGTCTCTATGTGTTGGCCTCCAAAAATGTCATCAAAAGATAAGATGGCCATTTGTCCCGTATCATCCTCCCCTTCTTGAAAAGGATTCGACCTCGAATCCAAACCTTGCAAAACCGAAGAGAGGACAAACAAATACAAATTCCTCATGGCATGAGGGTTAGGGTTAGCATTACAAATCATCTCAACATGCCAAGGTTGCACATATTTGCAATATAACCAAGAATCCTTTGAAATGAATATTAAAAACTCAATAAAAGATGTGCAAAGGATTTGGTTATAGGATACATCAAAAGTAACACTTTGCTTGTCATGTTGACCAAGCAACAAGTTTGGTGCACCAACATCACCATTTCTAAATTTGGCACCGGGGTCAAATGGGAAAAGTGGCCATAGACACGGGTCTCGACAACACTTCCCTTTCCCGTGGTCTACACCTAAACTAAATGACATACTCTCTACAATAACATACATATTATCCAAATCAAATAGAGAGTAGAGAAAGGTATCACTCAAATCGACTTCTACTAAGGTGCTCTCATGTGTGTACTCACTACTAGTTTCCCAATAATCACTATGAGTACTCTCAACAAAGAAATCACACAAAGTAGAAGAAGGAGTAGCTTCCGCAACTACACATTCCTTACCCTTAAGAGTACTCTCATCTTCCAAGAAGAGATTTCCCTCTTTAGGAGGAATGTTGTCACACCATAGTGGGTTAGCATATAGGCTATAGCTTCCAAGGTAAGCTATACCGTCATTTTCACCACTAGGTTCATTAGAAGTGTTTAAATCATCTTCAAACAAGACATTACACCTAAAGAGAGTGTGATCTACCTCACGGACAGATTTGGAATAAGCAAGTTCCTCGCACTCTAAATGATCAATATCAAGTTTCAAGGATGTTCCAAACACAAGATTACCCCAAGAAGAGATCTCGGGTTCACCCCCACTTTGTTGACCAACATTTTTAAATACTTCACTCACTTGAGTCCTATTAAGCACATCACACACATACTCAAGTGGGGAACAATTTTCACCAACAAGTTGATCAACACCAATTACACAAGACGATGTACTTCCGTTCAACATATAAGCTTCAACACTAGGTGGACATAAATTGATCTTACAAGAAGAGTCAATTTCGTCATCAATAGGATCAACTAGTGTATCCAAACTCTCAATATGTACATCATCAACAAGAGGCAAGGAATCATTAGACTCATAAATAAGTAAGCTACTACTCACACTCAATGGCTTACTTGCCACACAATTGTCATTCACATGCACTAAAGTGTAAGAGTTAGCTATTTTACCTTTAAGATCTTGAGTAGACTCTTCCTTGCCGTGAGGTGAAGGTCCTCCACAAGCTTGGGCAGCAACTTCCTTTTGGCATTGTTCGCCTTCGCTTGCCATGTTGGTACCTACACAAATGTCCTTAGAAATGGAAGGACAACCAATGTTAGCACGGTTTGGTGGTAATCCCCTCACTTCGCTCAACACAACCTCTCCTTTTTCCACTCTCGGATTACCACCTTTCACTCCCTTACTCCTCTCAATCTTTTGTCTCTCATAATAATTTGAATTGGAGTAGGTAGGAACTTCTTTTTGCGGCCCGGGCAGAATGTACGTCTCGAGGCAATTTCCCCATCGGTCTCTTACAATATTAGGCCAATTTTTCACATTAGGAACTTGATGTCGTGCAAACCAATCGGCACCCAAGCTCATATGACCGTAGGTTAAGGAGCAAACATCGCACCACACCTCCTCATGGTAATCAAATTGGGAGAAGACAACTTTTACCCTCTCGGTAACCTTGAACTCGCCCAAGTAGTATGGAACAAGTAAAGGTTCTCGCAATAACCCCAAGTAACCAACCATGGACGGAAAAATGTAGTTTCCATAGTACCTATCATTCAACACCATAAGGCAGCCCGGTATCCCACAAATAGTCACCTTTCCGGAGTGTACACTCCTTCTTGGATCTACATTGTAAGGCATACGAGTACCCCTTAGTTTTGGAGATGCATATCCTCTTCTTCTCATTGGACAACCTCCACTAGAGCTAGTATAACCATTCACACTATATCGACTTTGATAAGAAGTACTACAAGGTGGAGAATATGGATCTTCATACTCCTCACGTGTACCCTCATCATAGCTCTCATAAGCTTTGCAAACAAAAGGGTTATACCTAACACCAAATCTAGGTTCGGAGTAAGAAGTGTAAGACTCCTCACATGCCCCAACATCATCATAAGATCCATCACGAGGTCCTACATCATCTCCAAAGTTACCATAAGCACTAGGCACTTCATTCACCTCATTTTCTCCCTTAAAACAGTAGCTTTCAAATCTGCCCAAGTCTCGATCATGGCTATTTTCATAGCCTCCGCAATCTCCCTCAACTTCGTAGCCATAAAACCCTTCACTACAATCATAGTCTCCCATGTTGTAGTCACAATAATCCCCGGCTATCGAAGACATGTTCCCCTTATATCACCCTTTAAACCTACAAAATGAACAAACAAGATTAGTAGTAAAGCTCCTCACCAACACTCGTATACACTCACCTTTGTGATCCTCACAATTGGAGCGGCGAATATTGAAAGTTGCTTATACTCCGGTAGTCAATAGGATGTCAATTCTACTTGGCGGCCGGAATAGATTCTTGTTTGATCGACTCAAGACACAAAAATAAAATTCACTTACGAACTTGAGACAAAGAAGTTACTACGAGTTAAAAATGAGAAAAGCACACAAACAACGAAGACACGAAGAAACGGATTCAATAATTAATCTACAACTAAGTAGGTGATTACTAGTTGTTAATTAATTCTAGAATCAAGACATGAAACTAATGAAACAATAAGATGAAACTAAGAATCTAAAATTTTTGAGCTCGGAAATATTGCGTGAACAGTAGCAGTGATGACATGGCAGTCACGTATTGGTTTCGGCCCCACACAACTTTTGTTGTCCAATTTCAAGTCTTGGTCAATTTTTCAATTTGGACTTTGGTGGAATTTGTTTAAGGAGGGAAATTCAAACAAGTCTTGGAGCCCTTTTCAATTTCAAGTTTTCAAGACTTGACTTTATTGTACTTCTCCTTAAAACATGGATCCGTAAATCATGGAAAAGTGTTGGAAAGTGGTTGAGACTTGATTGATAGGTCTTTGTTGGTTGTAGTGTCTTTCAAGACTAACAAATAATACACCTTTTTCCTTCAACTTTTTGGATTTAGCATTCACTTTATCTTCAACAATATATGAAGGTGGTGATGAACATCAAGAACAACAACAACAACAACAAGAACTACAACAATAATCCTCAAGAACACCAACAATTTTTCACACGGCCAACTCCAATCCACAATAACAATACCTCCAACACTTGGCCAAGACAACCACAACTTCAACAAAAATGGTTTTCAATCCACCAATTAACAACAATATCACGTGGCCAAGCTTATAACAACAACAAGATGAAAACCACAAGGCCAAAACAGTTCACCACAACAAGGTCAACAATCTCACGGCTAAGACCACAAGGATAGCAACAACAATCGACTAAGTCCCCTTTGTGTTGTGTTTTCGATTTTACAAATGGTGAAAGGTGTGATGAACAACAAGAATACAACAACAACCTTTCAAGATCTACAACACCACCACAACACAAGGCCTTCAACTCGGTCAAGGCTAGAACAACAACAACATCCAATCGGCCACACTTGTTCACAACAATAATATTAACAATTCAAGCTCAAGTTTGGATCGACTCAAAGTGTTAGTGAGGAACAAATCTAACACTACAAACACACAAGACAAGTAAAATACTCCTAGACCTAGACTCAAGAACAAATCTCGGCCAAGAACACCACAAGAACACAATTTCGGCCAAGACAACAACAATGGACAGATTGCACTTTTCTGAAATTTTCAGATTTCAACTTCTTTTTTTTTTTTTTTTTTGTAGTTTTCAAGTCTCAAGCCCTAGATTGATCTTGTTAGAACAAAATCAAAGATGGCTTTGATACCAAATGATACAAGAATTCCAAGGAACACAAGAATTGTCTCAAAACAGTCCACACACACTCCAAAAACAGTCCACTAATCTTAAGGATTTGAGGACCAAGATGGAGACCACTCTCGGATTCACTACAACAACAACAATACGAGATAACAATGGTGTATTTGACACCCAAAACAGCCACAAAACGTGATGAACAAGATGAACAAGAATAACACAAGTTTCGGATTCAACAAAGACCCCAAAACAGTCCACGATTTGCAAGAAAAATAAAGATAGATAGTGAGACATAAACTACAATAAGACCCAAGAACCCAAAGATATATTAAATCTAAAGACCCCTAGAACTTACGATAGCAACACCACACTCTTACGGTGACCACCAAGGGAATGAACTCGCCTCAAGATCTACCGTTTCCAAACAAAGATCAATATTGGCTTTTCCAAGCCCTATGCTAAAGATGACTTTTCCAAGTCCTACCACTAAGTGTGTACACTCTCAAAAGAGAGAAGATATTTTCTTTCAATTCTTCATTATCAAAAATCTGAAAACTAATGAAAATAAGACTAAGGGGGCCTATTTATAGTGTATTACAAAGAAGACAAAAGACCACTTTGCCCTTAATGAGAGGGGCGGCCATGGTGTGTAAATACACCATGTGTAATGTCCAAAATACCCTTAATTAGGGTCCAAAACCGTGAGTCCTCAACCTTAAATTCTCCAAGCAATCTTCCACACGCGAGATTGCTTTAAGTAGCACTCAAAACGGGTCCTCCATGCATGTTCTTGTTTTCCCGAGGTGACCAAGTCTTGAGTCTCTATGTGTTGGCCTCCAAAAATGTCATCAAAAGATAAGATGGCCATTTGTCCCGTATCAGTTTTGGGCCTTAATTAAGGGTATTTTGGACATTACACATGGTGGATTTACACCCCATGGCCGCCCCTCTCATTAAGGGCAAAGTAGTCTTTTGTCTTCATTTGTAATATAGTATAAATAGGCCCCTTAGTCTTATTTCTCATCAGATTTTTGATAATGAAGAATTGAAAGAAATATCTTCTCTCTTTTGAGAGTGTACACACTTAGTGGTAGGACTTGGAAAAGTCATCTTTAGCATAGGGCTTGGAAAAGCCAATATTGATCTTTGTTTGGAAACGGTAGATCTTGAGGCAAGTTCATTCCCTTGGTGGTCACCGTAAGAGTGTGGTGTTGCTATCGTAAGTTCTAGGGGTCTTTAGATTTAATATATCTTTGGGTTCTTGGGTCTTATTGTAGTTTATGTCTCACTATCTATCTTTATTTTTCTTGCAAATCGTGGACTGTTTTGGGGTCTTTGTTGAATCCGAAACTTGTGTTATTGTTGTTCATCTTGTTCATCACGTTTTGTGGCTGTTTTGGGTGTCAAATACACCATTGTTATCTCGTATTGTTGTTGTTGTAGTGAATCCGAGAGTGGTCTCCATCTTGGTCCTCAAATCCTTAAGATTAGTGGACTGTTTTTGGAGTGTGTGTGGACTGTTTTGAGACAATTCTTGTGTTCCTTGGAATTCTTGTATCACAATAAATCACAATAAGTCTAAATATGTCAGCTCTACTGGGAGTAAGAATCCAGGGAAAAGAGGCACAACAACAAAAACCCCAAGAGGACATGAACATCCACAAGTAGCCCCACCCTAACTTAAAATCATGCATGTCCCCAATGCAACAAACCAAAGCAAGAGAGTCATAAATATACCTGTGGCACCATGGGTGCGAAGATCTGATATCAATCACATGATACGAATACAAATAACAAAATACCTTGGGTAGCCTCCCAAGAAGCGCCTAATTTAGTGCGCGGCACGACCCAACTCAACTTTTTCCTCCACCTTGAGGATATGAATTTCACCCCCAACTTAGAGTCCATCTTCTTGCCTCACTCATAGAGGGTGGTACAAAAATTAAGAAGTCGAGTAATGGATTGAGCGTGGTAAACCACTCAGCCTTAAAGTGAGGTGTGTTTTTATATTGCTTATCAAGTGTAAAATAAAGAATATAGGATTTTTGTTCCTCATCTTCACACTCTTCCACTATTTTAGATGATTCCACAGATAAGATATCATCTAAACATAATGTGGAAAAATGCTTTGAGTGAGGCCCAACTAATTCTACTTCAAATTTTACACTATTAACACACTCACTTTTATTCACCTTCTCAATGTCAGTCTCAAGATCAAGATGACAATCGAGTGATTGCGATTCTTGAGTTTTCTCCTCAAATTGGCTAATGTTCTCCTCATATTCTTCTTTGTTTACCATTGTAAACATGGTGGAGTGGAAACATTTTTAGCTCTGCCCACATCTGTTCTTGATTCTCTAAAATTCATTTCATTAATTTGTTTGCTTGAATCATGACAGCACACATATCTTCAGTATGATCACTTTGACCACAAGCCAAACACCAAGTTACAGTAAGTAGGACAGTATCCACATCATATTGTGAAGGTCCCATCCATGCACTTCCAGGTAAATATGGACAACAAGCCTCAAAATATGGTCCCTCATAATAATAACAAGAATCGTCATAAGAGTCGTCATCATTCAAAAAACTATCTATCCAGGCTGACATCTCAAGAAAGGAGTAAGAAAAATAAAAATAAAAGAAAATAAAAAAATAAACTAAACAAATATTTACAAGTCTGAATTCAAGTAAGTAGGCTAAAAATCCAAATCAACTCAAAACGACAAATTGCTCCCCGGCAACGGCGCAATTTTTGATAGCGCTCAACATACAGGTCAATCTAGTGCAAGGAGATCATCATCAATATATTTACCCAACTTTTGGAGTCGGGGTCGAATCCACAGGGAACAATGTGAGTGGCAATTAAACCAATTTGAAACTATAGCTTGATACGGGACAAATGGCCATCTTATCTTTTGATGACATTTTTGGAGGCCAACACATAGAGACTCAAGACTTGGTCACCTCGAGAAAACAAGAACATGCATGGAGGACCCGTTTTGAGCATAACTTAAAGCAATCTCACGTGTGGAAGATTGCTTGGAGAATTTAAGGTTGAGGACTCACGGTTTTGGACCTTAATTAAGGGTATTTTGGACATTACACATGGTGTATTTACACACCATGGCCGCCCCTCTCATTAAGGGCAAAGTGGTCTTGTTATCTTCATTTGTAATATATTATAAATAGGCCCCCTTAGTCTTATTTTCACTAGATTTTGAAGGATGAAGAATTGAAAGACATAACTTCTCTCTTTTGAGAGTGTAACACCCTTAGTTGTAGGACTTGGAAAAGTCATCCTTAGCATAGGGCTTGGAAAAGCCAATATTGATCTTTGCTTGGAAACGGTAGATCTTGAGGCGAGTTCATTCCCTTGGTGGTCTCCGTAAGAGTGTGGTTTTGATTGTTACATTCATTAGGGGTTAGTGTTGAAATACACTTGGTTCTTAATCTTGTAATAATCTTGGTCTCACTATCTATCTTTATTTTTCTTGCAAATCGTGTATGTGTTGTGTAGTGGACTGTTTTGGGGTCTTCGTTGAATCCGAAACTTGTATTATTGTTGTTCATCTTGTTCACCACGTTTTGTAACTGTTTTGGTGTTAAAATATACTCTTGTATCTTGTATTCTTGTTGTTGGTAGCGAATCCGAGTGAGGTCTCCATCTTGGTCCTCGAATCCTTAAGATTAGTGGACTGATTTGGTGTTTGTTTCGTGCTTCTCTTGTCAATCCCGTATCATTTGGTATCAAAGCATGGCTTGATATTGTTCCTACAAGATCAATCTTGGGCTTGCTTGTTAGAAAATTCAAAAAAAAAAAAAAAAGAGGAAAGTGTTAAAAACTGAAAAAAAAAAATCAAAAAGAAGCAAATCTGTCCATTTTGTGTTCTTGGCCGAAATTGTGTTATTGTTGTGTCTTGGCCGAGATTTTTACTTGTTTTGTTGTTTCTAGTGTTAGTTTTCTTCATCTCTAACACTCTTTAGTCTAAATCTAAGTTTGAGCTTACATTGTTGGTGTTGTTTACGTGAACTTGGACTTGGCCGATTTGTTGTTGAACATTGTTGTGGTGGACTGTTTTGGCCTTGTGGCTTTCATCTTGTTGTTGTTATAAGCTTGGCCACGTGATATTATTGTTAATTGGTGGATTGAGAACCATTTTGTTGAAGGTGTAGTTGTCTTGGCCAAGTGTTGGAGATATTGTTATTGTGGAATTTGGGAGTGGCCGTGTGAAAATTGTTGGTGTTCTTGGAGATTGTTGTTGTTGTTCTTGATGTTCATCACCACCTTCATATATTGTTGAAGATAAAGTGAATGTTAAATCTAAAAAGTTGAAGGAAAAGTGTAACATCCCGTATCTTGCTTGTACTTATTCTAATTATATGGAACCTGGTATGGTCATATGGTATAGGTAACGGATGAGATTTGTTATGCAATTATTAATGGTGTAGATGGAATTATAGAGGCTGCCCGTATAGTTTAGTGTGATGCGACTAAGTTAACGTTAAGATAACTATTTAAACTTGGAATCGTAAGCTAGTATTTGAATCTAAAGTTTAAAGTGACCAAGTGTGTATAAGTTGAAGGTTAGACTAAAGGGATTAGAAGCTGAAAATGGAGCAAAATATTGAGGTGCTTGCTTGACTTATTTAAGCTAGTAGGTGAGTCACCTACTTAAGTTGTTTGAACCAAATTAATGGACCCATGGCTATGGATCAGATTTGGGTCTATGCTAATATACTCATTTGGGCCAAATTGAACAAAAAAAGAAAGAAAATGGGTAAGTGACCCAACACACCAATCTGCCAAGGCCCAAATATAATTGAGCCCAACAAGAAATTATGCAAGTAGGTGCATCACCTACTTTGAAGTTTCAGCTGCTTGGACCCTTAAGTAGGTGCATCACCTACTTGGACCAATTTGACCAATTTTATGGTCCAAAATGCAGCTAAGGAGGTGGACAAGATAGGGCCTTTAAAAGGCCAAGTTGCTGGTCATTTTACTTCACTTTTAAGTCACAAAAAAGGAGTATATTTCAACAAATCTCTCTACTCTCTCAAAAACAACAAGAGCAGCAGCCCTATTTTTCCTTCTAGGGTTCTTGAAGAAACCCTCCCCTTTGCAGCCCAAGGTAAGTGAAAAACACTTAAGGTTTTGTTTAATTATCTCATGGGAGATTAGGGAAACAAGTTATAAGTGTTTGACTATAAGTATATGGCTGATTATAGAACAAGCTGTTTGTTCATGTTTCCTTGTTATTGAGGAACTTTTTTTCTTCTTCTTTGGTTTAAGTGTTAAGGAAAGTTCAAGCTCTTGAAGAGTTCGGTTAAAAGAATAAGTTGCTGAATTGAGGTAAGGTGACTGCCCCATTTTATTTTTCTTATATATGGATTTGAGAGGGGATTATGGATGTCTTGTTATTGAGAACTCAAGAGATGAAGAGTTCAATAATTGATTGCTATAATAAAAGTGGTTTGGGACTGTTTTGTGGACTGTTTTGTATGTGTATGTTATGGGCTGCCAGGTTGAAGTTGGATAAAGGTGTGATGAGTTTGTAATGAATTATAGAAGAAAGATGTGGTGATACACCACCGAACTAATGCTTGCTGTCCAATCTATTTTGCGTATTGTTTGGAATGTGTAATGAAGTCGAGGTGGTTTTGGTGAACCTTATAAGAACCTATATGGTATGTGGGTGTAATTGGAGGGAAGAAAAAGGGTTAAAATAACACCCTTGTTTAATAGAGTAATAGTTGCTGCCCGGTTACTGTTTTGGGTGAAATTAAGTACCTCAAATGTGTTTATTGGTTACTAATACTAGTTTACCATATATTCTATTGTAGATAAGTAATCTAAGAGGCGAGAAGTCAAGTCGGGCTAGTTTCGGAGTCAAATAACCAGGTATGTAAGGCATACTTATTTCACACTCTTTGGCATGAAGTCGTACCATTGTTCCCTCAAGCAAGTTTCCGAGGTTATCCTATAACAAAGTGATACATAATGGTAGCATATTAAACTCCATGTATCCAATGACCTTGTTCCCACTCTCTAACGCGTTAGAACACCTCAATACGTGCTTATTATTAAATTGCGTGTCTATCTTCACTAGAAAATTTCAGGAGTTCTCCGTTTGTTCAAATAAGACCCATGTGTTATTTCAGCTCCTAAACACTTTATTTGTGTACCAACAGCTCCCTACCTCATTGTTGTTGCATTAAGTGTCTATTTACATGTCTCTTATTAGCGTATTACTGGTTCAAGGTACCATAATGTGATGACCACCAAAGTAACAATCTCAAAGGCTAAATAAACTAAGTAATGCAAATCTGTAAAATGATGAGTGGCAGCTCAGGGGCACTTGCCTAGCATGGGCCGATCTCGATACCTTTATTTGTGGGTGGCAGCTCAGGGGCATAAGCCTAGCATGGGCCGATCCCAATCTTTATATAGGTGGCAGCTCAGGGGCGTAAGCCTAGCATGGGCCGATCCTAATTTATCTTTTTACCACTGATCAGCTGGTCATTTGCATTATATGGATTACAAAGATTATTAAGTAAGAAGGTAAAATGAAGAACGAATGTAATGTACCTTGTCCCACAAGTATTTATTAAGGTGGTCTACTAGTACTCCTTATACACTTGTATTGGATTTCTATTGAGCTTTTGTATCAAGTGTGTTGCTACTTTCTGCCTTACATATTCAGTACATATTTTTGTACTGACGTCCCTCACGGGGGACCTGCATTTCATGCTGCAGGCCGAGGCACTTCAGCTCATACAACTCACTAGTAGGAGCGCAGGTTGTTCAAGGACTATTGGTGAGCTCCAGGTTGATTCGGGGCTTTCCGAGTCTACTCCATATATTTTGGTATTGTACAGTAAGTCAAGAGTAGGGCGGGGGTTTGTCCCGACCCTGACTAAGTCTATGTATCTTCTAGAGGCTTTGTAGACTAATGTAAAGTTATGGTAGTGTCCTGATTTTAGACATGGTGGCCCTACCGGCCAAGTGCTGTACATATCAGTTTTAGGAGTGTATGTGTAGTTAATTTCATCGATGCATAATATTATGTTGTCAGAACATTTGGTTGTTACAGTTACATGCATGGGAAGTATAAGGTTATGAATTGGTTCTCTCGGGCCTTTACGGCTACGGGTGCCTGTCTGCCCCAATAGGATTTGAGGCGTGACAAAAAGGGTGTATTATTTGTTAGTCTTGAAAGACACTACAACCAACAAAGACCTATCAATCAAGTCTCAACCACTTTCCAACACTTTTCCATGATTTAAGGATCCATGTTTTAAGGAGAAGTACAATAAAGTCAAGTCTTGAAAACTTGAAATTGAAAAGGGCTCCAAGACTTGTTTGAATTTCCCTCCTTAAACAAATTCCACCAAAGTCCAAATTGAAAAAAAATTGACCAAGACTTGAAATTGGACAACAAAAGTTGTGTGGGACCGAAACCAATACGTGACTGCCATGTCATCACTGCTACTGTTCACACAATATTTCCGAGCTCAAAATTTTAGATTCTTAGTTTCATCTTATTGTTTCATTAGTTTCATGTCTTGATTCTAGAATTAATTAACAACTAGTAATCACCTACTTAGTTGTAGATTAATTATTGAATCCGTTTCTTCGTGTCTTCGTTGTTTGTGTGCTTTTCTCATTTTTAACTCGTAGTAACTTCTTTGTTTCAAGTTCGTAAGTTAATTTTATTTTTGTGTCTTGAGTCGATCAAATAAGAATCTATTCCGGCCACCAAGTAGAATTGACATCCTATTGACTACCGGAGTATAAACAACCTTTCAATATTTGCCGCTCCAATTGTGAGAATCACAAAGGTGAGTGAATACGAGTGTTAGAGAGAAGTTTTTACTACTAATCTTGTTTGTTCATTTTGTAGGTTTAAAAGGTGATATAAGGGGAATATGTCTTCGATAGCCGGGGATTATTGTGACTACAACATGGGAGACTATGATTGTAGTGAAGGGTTTTGTGGCTACGAAGTTGAGGGAGATTGCGGAGGCTATGAAAATAGCCATGATCGAGACTTGGGCAGATTTGAAAGTTACTGTTTTAAGGGAGAAAATGAGGTGAATGAAGTGCCTAGTGCTTATGGTAACTTTGGAGATGATGTAGGACCTCGTGATGGATCTTATGATGATGTTGGGGCATGTGAGGAGTCTTACACTTCTTACTCCGAACCTAGATTTGGTGTTAGGTATAACCCTTTTGTTTGCAAAGCTTATGAGAGCTATGATGAGGGTACACGTGAGGAGTATGAAGATCCATATTCTCCACCGTGTAGTACTTCTTATCAAAGTCGATATAGTGTGAATGGTTATACTAGCTCTAGTGGAGGTTGTCCAATGAGAAGAAGAGGGTATGCATCTCCAAAACTAAGGGGTACTCGTATGCCTTACAATGTAGATCCAAGAAGGAGTGTACACTCCGGAAAGGTGACCATGTGTGGGATACCGGGCTGCCTCATTGAGCTAAATGATAGGTACCATAGAAACTACATCGTTCCATCCATGGTTGACTACTTGGGGTTGTTTCGTGAGCCTTTACTTGTTCCATACTTCTTGGACGGGTTTAAGGTTACCGAGAGGGTCAAGGTTGTCTTCTCCCAATTTGAATACCATGAGGAGGTGTGGTGCGATATTCTTTCATTGACATACGGTCATGTATGCTTAGGTGCCAATTGGTTTGCACAACATAGAGTTCCAAACGTGCGAAATTGGCCAAATATTATAAGAGACCAGTGGGGGAATCGCCTCATGACTTACTTGCTGCCTAAGCCACGAAGAGAAATGCCTACCTACTCCAATCCGAATTATTATGAGAGACAAAAGATTGAGAGGAGTAAGGGAGTGCAGGGTGGTAATCCGAGAGTGGAAAAAGGAGAGGTTGTGTGGAGCAAAGTAAGAGGATTACCACCAAACTATGCTAACATTGGTTGTCCTTCTATTTCTAAGGACATTTGTGTAGGTACCAACATGGCAAGCGAAGAAGAACAATGCCAAAAGGAAGTTGCTGCCCAAACTTTTGGAGGACCTTCACACCATGACAAGGAAGAATCTACTCAAGGACTTCAAGGTAAAATGGCAAACTCTTACACTTTTGTACATGTGAATGATAATTGTGTGGCTAGTAGCCCATTGAGTGTGAGTTGTAGCTTGCCTATATGTGAGTGTATTGTTTCTTTGCCACTTGATGATGATGTACATGTTGTGAGTGTGGATACACTAGTTGATCCTATTGATGACCGAATAGACTCTTCTTGTAAGATCGATTTATGTCCACCTAGTGTTGAAACCATTATGTTGAATGAAAGTACGTTATCTTCTGAAATTTGTGTTGATCAACTTATGTGTGAAAATTACCCACCACTTGAGGATGTGTATGATGTAATTAATGAACCTCAAGTATGTGATGATGTTGAAAATGTTGATCAAAGTGAGAATGAACCCGAGAGCTCTTCTTGGGGTAATGTTGTGTTTGAAACATCCTTGAAACTTGATGTTGATCATTTAGAGAGTGAGGAACTTGCTTGTTCCAAATCTGTTCGTGAGGTAGATCACACTCTTTTTATGTATAATGTCTTGTTTGAAGATGATTTAAACACTCCTAATGAACCTAGTGGTGAAAATGATGGTATAGCTTGCCTTGGAAGCTATAGCCTATATGCTAACCCACTATGGTGTGACAACATTCCTCCTAGAGAGGGAAATCTCTTCTTGGAAGATGAGAGAACTCTTAAGGGTAAGGAATGTGTAGTTGCGGAAGCTACTTCTTCTTCTACTTTGTGTGATTTCATTATTGAGAGTACTCATGGTGATTATTGGGAAACTAATAGTGAGTACACACATGAGAGCACCTTAGTAGAAGCCGATTTGAGTGATACCTTTCTCTACTCTCTATTTGCTTTGGATGATATGTATGTTATTGTAGAAAGTATGTCATTTAGTTTGGGTGTAGACCACGGGAAAGGGAAGTGTTGTCGAGACCCGTGTCTATGGCCACTTTTCCCATTTGACCCCGGTGCCAAATTTAGAAATGGTGATGCTGGTGCACCAAACTTGCTGCTTGGTCTACATGACAAGCAAAGTGTCACTCTTGATGTATCCTATAACCAAATCCTTTGTACATCTTTTATTGAGTTTTTAATATTCCTTTCAAAGGATTCTTGGTTATATTGCAAATATGTGCAACCTTGGCATGTTGAGATGATTTGTTATGCTAACCCTAACCCTCATGCCATGAGGAGTTTGCATTTGTTGGTCCTCTTTTCGGTTTTGCAAGGTTTGGATTCGAGGTCGAATCCTTTTCAAGAAGGGGAGGATGATACGGGACAAATGGCCATCTTATCTTTTGATGACATTTTTGGAGGCCAACACATAGAGACTCAAGACTTGGTCACCTCGAGAAAACAAGAACATGCATGGAGGACCCGTTTTGAGCATAACTTAAAGCAATCTCGCGTGTGGAAGATTGCTTGGAGAATTTAAGGTTGAGGACTCACGGTTTTGGACCTTAATTAAGGGTATTTTGGACATTACACATGGTGTATTTACACACCATGGCCGCCCCTCTCATTAAGGGCAAAGTGGTCTTGTTATCTTCATTTGTAATATATTATAAATAGGCCCCCTTAGTCTTATTTTCACTAGATTTTGAAGGATGAAGAATTGAAAGACATAACTTCTCTCTTTTGAGAGTGGAACACCCTTAGTTGTAGGACTTGGAAAAGTCATCCTTAGCATAGGGCTTGGAAAAGCCAATATTGATCTTTGCTTGGAAACGGTAGATCTTGAGGCGAGTTCATTCCCTTGGTGGTCACCGTAAGAGTGTGGTTTTGATTGTTACATTCATTAGGGGTTAGTGTTGAAATACACTTGGTTCTTAATCTTGTAATAATCTTGGTCTCACTATCTATCTTTATTTTTCTTGCAAATCGTGTATGTGTTGTGTAGTGGACTGTTTTGGGGTCTTCGTTGAATCCGAAACTTGTATTATTGTTGTTCATCTTGTTCACCACGTTTTGTAACTGTTTTGGTGTTAAAATATACTCTTGTATCTTGTATTCTTGTTGTTGGTAGCGAATCCGAGTGAGGTCTCCATCTTGGTCCTCGAATCCTTAAGATTAGTGGACTGATTTGGTGTTTGTTTCGTGCTTCTCTTGTCAATCCCGTATCATAGCTACAAGTTGAATTCAAACAGATGATACAAAAAGATAAATGGGGTTTTAGAGATTAGCAAATAATTGTTGGTCACTTTAGTTTCAATGTTTGTAATCAAGAGTTTATGGAAAACCAGAATTATGTTCACTATGGGTTTTAGTACTTGACAGATGCTAATAGTGATTTAAGATTCTCACGATAGGTAGGAACAACAGATTGTCTTTATTGAAGTTATGCCTAAATGTCTCTCGACCTACTTAAGCATTTAATTACCTAATCCTCTCGGACTTAGGGAATTTATATTCACTGACCAGAATTCACCTCAGGTTAATTAACTTTGTTACAACGTTAATTATTAAACAGAAGGTGTGTAGCTTCCAAGTTCCTATCAATAATTCACTCCCTACTATAGTTGATTTCTTATCTCAAGTAAATCAAAGTTCCTGATATCTATCATTTGCAACCAATAGATAAAAATTAAAACCTCAAAATTATCAAGGAGTCCTATTACCTTTAGAACCTTCAACACTTAGCAACTTACCAAGACCTAACCCATATATCCCATAATTCGGGTTAAAGGGATTTAGCCACTCATAATGTAATAATCGATACAAAAAGTTAAATTCATAATTTGAAAGATGAACTTATAGCAAGATGAATAGCAACGAGTGTTTCCCAGATTAGATCAAAGTAGAAATCCCAAAATATTGATGATAATCTCTTCAAAGTTAATTGTTTTGTTCAAGCCAAGAAACTAGAGAGAAAATAACAAAATACGTGCATTCCAAAATAGGCTCAGAATGTCGAGTACCAGCCGATAAATTTTGCATCCCGATATGTTCAGCCTCTTTTTATAATTAGAAAACCCTAATATATGCTTTAATACTTCATCCTAATTATGGAAACAAAATCACAGAGTTCAGTAATTTATCAGACAGGTGACAACATTTTGTGACGCCTTATCAGGAGTCTGACGACTTATCACAGATGTCGTCAGCTCCTCTTCGCTTTTGACATTTGCTTCCTTAGGTTAAAGATGAAGCATGACAGCTTATCCTATCTTTGACGACTTATCACAGATATCGTTGATGATTTACTTCAGCTCTTATGTTCTGCCTTAGGCTAACAACGATCTTGATGGCTTATCACAACTCTGATGGCTTATTATATATCATTGTCACTTCTTCCAGCTGAATCTCATTCTCTGTTTAAGGCTGATGATGAAGTTGATAACTTATCAGAGTGCTAACGACTTATCAAGAATGTCATCAGCCACACTTCTCTTCTATTTGCTTTAGATTTCAACTCTTTTACTTCCATCATTGTTGGTTCTCTTACATCTTGACTTTTACTGCAATATCAAAGAGAAAACAATCAAAAATGACAAAAGTTGCTTAAGACTTTGCAATTATTCTCAGTTAAAAGCCTCAAATATATTAACATCTTCTCACACATCACGCTCCACTGACCAATATGGCGTTGTTTTATGATGGGAACTTGAAATAGTCATAACTTCTTACCTGGTTATCAGATTTAGGAAAATTTTATATCGATGGAAAGCTTATTGAATTTTCTATATGAAAAAAAGTAAAAATCTTAAAAATACCACGTGTACAAAAGTGGATTCATCTTTCAAATAAAGGTCCTAACATTTTCGAGATGATTTCAAACTATGAAAAGGTATAGGGTATTACAATATCTCTCCTTTGAGAACATTCATCCTCAAATGAGACTGAGAGTGAGGGGAAGAACATAAAGTGACATAAATACTAAACATGGATAACTGGAACATGACTCATGGCTGACATGACCGATAACTGAATATTCATACTGAACATGCATATTTGATGCATGTGTAACTGATACATGAATGCATGACTAAATATGCAATGGTACTTGATACCAAGTTTGTGATGAATACTGAACATAAAACTGAGTAAGCTTAAGGAGGACTGTTACCTTGAGCTTGATCTGAGTTGGTGGAGAAGAGGTAAGGATACTTGGTATGCATGTTTGTTTTTGATTTCTAAGTAGCTCCCTCAACAGATTGCCAAAGAACTTTAACTAGAGGGACTTCTTTGTTCCTTAGTCTATGAGTCTGATAGTCTAGGATTTTGACTGGAATCTCATCATAAGAGAGACTGTTTTGAACATCAATGCTCTGAATAGGGACTACAACTACTAGGTCACCTATGCACTTCTTGAAAAAAGAGACATAGAAGACTGGATGAATTGAGGCTAGATCTAAAGGCAATTCGAGCTCATAAGCTACCTTGTCGAATCAACTAAGAATCTTGAGAGGACCGACATATCGGGGACTGGGTTTCCCTTTTTTGCCGAACCTCTTCACTCCCTTCATAGGAGAGATCTTTAGATAGATATAGTCACCAATTACGAACTCGAGATCTTTTCTCTGAATATCTGCATAATACTTCTATCGGCTCTGAGCAGCCTGGAGTCATTCTCTAATCAACTGGACTTTTTCTAAGGCATCGAATACTAAGTCAGGCCCTATGATTGAGGCCTTACTAACTTCGAATCAACCAATCGGAGATCTATATCTCCTACCATAGAGAGCTTTGAATGGAGCCATCCAAATACTGGAATGATATCTATTGTTGTATGCAAACTCAATCAAAGGCAAGTGGTCATCCCAACTACCCTTGAAATCAATTGCACACGTGCGTAGCATATCTTCTAAAGTACGAATGGTCCTTTTTACTTAACTATCTTTCTGAGGATGAAAGGTTGTACTGAGATAAACTTGGGTACCAAGACCCTTTTGGAATGCTTTCCAAAAGTGAGAGGTGAACTAGGTACCTCTATCTGAGATAATAGATAATAGAACATTATGTAATCTGACCAATTCCCTAATGTAGAGTCTGGCATAATCCTTGGATGAATAAGAGGTATGAACTAGAAGGAAATAGGCTAATTTGGTCATCATGTCTATAATGACCCAAACTGAATCATGTCGATGACGAGTTCGAGGCAAACCCATCACGAAGTCTATGTTCACTTCTTCCGACTTCCAAGTAGGAATAATGAACTCCTTCATAGGATCACTAGGCTTCTGATGCTCTATCTTAACCTGCTGATATGTAGAGCACTTAGCCATAAAATCTGTAATATCTCTCTTCATCCCACTCTACCAATAGACTTCCCACAAGTCACGGTACATCTTTGTGGCCCCTGGATGAATAGAGTAGCGCCTACCATGTGCTTCTTCAAGAATTCATTACCTTAAGTCATCTACACCTAGAACATAGAGATGACCCTGACAACGCAAAACACCATCTCCCCCTTGGGAAAAAATCTCTACTTTCTGATCCTGAACTGATTCTTTCAACTTGACAAGGTTGGGATTCCTATCTTGCTTTTTTTTCACCTTGGAAACTAGAGATAATTCTAAACTACCCTGAACCCATATATCACCCTCATCTGTATTGACTAAGCGAATGCCTAGTCTGGCAAGCTGATGTACTTCCTGAGCTAACTTCTTCTTATTGTCATCCACATGAGCAACACAAACCATAGACAGTCTATCGAGAGCGTTGGTGATACAGGATTGACAAGGGAAGCACGAAACAAACACCAAATCAGTCCACTAATCTTAAGGATTCGAGGACCAAGATGGAGACCTCACTCGGATTCGCTACCAACAACAAGAATACAAGATACAAGAGTATATTTTAACACCAAAACAGTTACAAAACGTGATGAACAAGATGAACAACAATAATACAAGTTTCGGATTCAACGAAGACCCCAAAACAGTCCACTACACAACACATACACGATTTGCAAGAAAAATAAAGATAGATAGTGAGACCAAGATTATTACAAGATTAAGAACCAAGTGTATTTCAACACTAACCCCTAATGAATGTAACAATCAAAACCACACTCTTACGGTGACCACCAAGGGAATGAACTCGCCTCAAGATCTACCGTTTCTAAGCAAAGATCAATATTGGCTTTTCCAAGCCCTATGCTAAGGATGACTTTTCCAAGTCCTACAACTAAAGGGTGTTACACTCTCAAAAGAGAGAAGTTATGTCTTTCAATTCTTCATGCTTTCAAAATCTAGTGAAAATAAGACTAAGGGGGCCTATTTATAATATATTACAAATGAAGATAACAAGACCACTTTGCCCTTAATGAGAGGGGCGGCCATGGTGTGTAAATACACCATGTGTAATGTCCAAAATACCCTTAATTAAGGTCCAAAACCGTGAGTCCTCAACCTTAAATTCTCCAAGCAATCTTCCACACGCGAGATTGCTTTAAGTTATGCTCAAAATGGGTCCTCCATGCAAGTTCTTGTTTTCTCGAGGTGACCAAGTCTTGAGTCTCTATGTGTTGGCCTCCAAAAATGTCATCAAAAGATAAGATGGCCATTTGTCCCGTATCATCCTCCCCTTCTTGAAAAGGATTCGACCTCGAATCCAAACCTTGCAAAACCGAAAAGAGGACCAACAAATGCAAACTCCTCATGGCATGAGGGTTAGGGTTAGCATAACAAATCATCTCAACATGCCAAGGTTGCACATATTTGCAATATAACCAAGAATCCTTTGAAAGGAATATTAAAAACTCAATAAAAGATGTACAAAGGATTTGGTTATAGGATACATCAAGAGTGCCACTTTGCTTGTCATGTAGACCAAGCAGCAAGTTTGGTGCACCAGCATCACCATTTCTAAATTTGGCACCGGGGTCAAATGGGAAAAGGGGCCATAGACACGGGTCTCGACAACACTTCCCTTTCCCGTGGTCTACACCCAAACTAAATGACATACTTTCTACAATAACATACATATCATCCAAAGCAAATAGAGAGTAGAGAAAGGTATCACTCAAATTGGCTTCTACTAAGGTGCTCTCATGTGTGTACTCACTATTAGTTTCCCAATAATCACCATGAGTACTCTCAATAATGAAATCACACAAAGTAGAAGAAGAAGTAGCTTCCGCAACTACACATTCCTTATCCTTAAGAGTTCTCTCATCTTCCAAGAAGAGATTTCCCTCTCTAGGAGGAATGTTGTCACACCATAGTGGGTTAGCATATAGGCTATAGCTTCCAAGGCAAGCTATACCATCATTTTCACCACTAGGTTCATTAGGAGTGTTTAAATCATCTTCAAACAAGACATTATACATAAAAAGAGTGTGATCTACCTCACGGACAGATTTGGAACAAGCAAGTTCCTCACTCTCTAAATGATCAACATCAAGTTTCAAGGATGTTTCAAACACAACATTACCCCAAGAAGAGCTCTCGGGTTCATTCTCACTTTGATCAACATTTTCAACATCATCACATACTTGAGGTTCATTAATTACATCATACACATCCTCAAGTGGTGGGTAATTTTCACACATAAGTTGATCAACACAAATTTCAGAAGATAACGTACTTTCATTCAACATAATGGTTTCAACACTAGGTGGACATAAATCGATCTTACAAGAAGAGTCTATTCGGTCATCAATAGGATCAACTAGTGTATCCACACTCACAACATGTACATCATCATCAAGTGGCAAAGAAACAATACACTCACATATAGGCAAGCTACAACTCACACTCAATGGGCTACTAGCCATACAATTATCATTCACATGTACAAAAGTGTAAGAGTTTGCCATTTTATCTTGAAGTCCTTGAGTAGATTCTTCTTTGTCATGGTGTGAAGGTCCTCCAAAAGTTTGGGCAGCAACTTCCTTTTGGCATTGTTCTTCTTCGCTTGCCATGTTGGTACCTACACAAATGTCCTTAGAAATAGAAGGACAACCAATGTTAGCATAGTTTGGTGGTAATCCTCTTACTTTGCTCCACACAACCTCTCCTTTTTCCACTCTCGGATTACCACCCTGCACTCCCTTACTCCTCTCAATCTTTTGTCTCTCATAATAATTCGGATTGGAGTAGGTAGGCATTTCTCTTCGTGGCTTAGGCAGCAAGTAAGTAATGAGGCGATTCCCCCACTGGTCTCTTATAATATTTGGCCAATTTTGCACGTTTGGAACTCTATGTTGTGCAAACCAATTGGCACCTAAGCATACATGACCGTATGTCAATGAAAGAATATCGCACCACACCTCCTCATGGTATTCAAATTGGGAGAAGACAACCTTGACCCTCTCGGTAACCTTAAACCCGTCCAAGAAGTATGGAACAAGTAAAGGCTCATGAAACAACCCCAAGTAGTCAACCATGGATGGAACGATGTAGTTTCTATGGTACCTATCATTTAGCTCAATGAGGCAGCCCGGTATCCCACACATGGTCACCTTTCCGGAGTGTACACTCCTTCTTGGATCTACATTGTAAGGCATACGAGTACCCCTTAGTTTTGGAGATGCATACCCTCTTCTTCTCATTGGACAACCTCCACTAGAGCTAGTATAACCATTCACACTATATCGACTTTGATAAGAAGTACTACAAGGTGGAGAATATGGATCTTCATACTCCTCACGTGTACCCTCATCATAGCTCTCATAAGCTTTGCAAACAAAAGGGTTATACCTAACACCAAATCTAGGTTCGGAGTAAGAAGTGTAAGACTCCTCACATGCCCCAACATCATCATAAGATCCATCACGAGGTCCTACATCATCTCCAAAGTTACCATAAGCACTAGGCACTTCATTCACCTCATTTTCTCCCTTAAAACAGTAACTTTCAAATCTGCCCAAGTCTCGATCATGGCTATTTTCATAGCCTCCGCAATCTCCCTCAACTTCGTAGCCATAAAACCCTTCACTACAATCATAGTCTCCCATGTTGTAGTCACAATAATCCCCGGCTATCGAAGACATATTCCCCTTATATCACCTTTTAAACCTACAAAATGAACAAACAAGATTAGTAGTAAAAACTTCTCACTAACACTCGTATTCACTCACCTTTGTGATTCTCACAATTGGAGCGGCAAATATTGAAAGGTTGTTTATACTCCGGTAGTCAATAGGATGTCAATTCTACTTGGTGGCCGGAATAGATTCTTGTTTGATCGACTCAAAACACAAAAATAAAATTCACTTACGAACTTGAAACAAAGAAGTTACTACGAGTTAAAAATGAGAAAAGCACACAAACAACGAAGACACGAAGAAACGGATTCAATAATTAATCTACAACTAAGTAGGTGATTACTAGTTGTTAATTAATTCTAGAATCAAGACATGAAACTAATGAAACAATAAGATGAAACTAAGAATCTAAAATTTTGAGCTCGGAAATATTGCGTGAACAGTAGCAGTGATGACATGGCAGTCACGTATTGGTTTCGGTCCCACACAACTTTTGTTGTCCAATTTCAAGTCTTGGTCAATTTTTCAATTTGGACTTTGGTGGAATTTGTTAAAGGAGGGAAATTCAAACAAGTCTTGGAGCCCTTTTCAATTTCAAGTTTTCAAGACTTGACTTTATTGTACTTCTCCTTAAAACATGGATTCTTAAATCATGGAAAAGTGTTGGAAAGTGGTTGAGACTTGATTGATAGGTCTTTGTTGGTTGTAGTGTCTTTCAAGACTAACAAATAATACACCCTTTTCCTTCAACTTTTTAGATTTAACATTCACTTTATCTTCAACAATATATGAAGGTGGTGATGAACATCAAGAACAACAACAACAACACCAAGAACTACAACAATAATCTCCAAGAACACCAACAATTTTCACACGGCCACTCCCAAATTCCACAATAACAATATCTCCAACACTTGGCCAAGACAACTACACCTTCAACAAAATGGTTCTCAATCCACCAATTAACAACAATATCACGTGGCCAAGCTTATAACAACAACAAGATGAAAGCCACAAGGCCAAAACAGTCCACCACAATAATGTTCAACAACAAATCGGCCAAGTCCAAGTTCACGTATACAACACCAACAATGTAAGCTCAAACTTAGATTTAGACTAAAGAGTGTTAGAGATGAAGAAAACTAACACTAGAAACAACAAAACAAGTTAAAATCTCGGCCAAGACACAACAATAACACCATTTCGGCCAAGAACACAAAATGGACAGATTTGCTTCTTTTTGATTTTTTTTTTCTTCAGTTTTTAACACTTTCCTTTTTTTTTTTTTTGAATTTTCTAATAAGCAAGCCCAAGATTGATCTTGTAGGAACAATATCAAGCCATGCTTTGATACCAAATGATACAGGATTGACAAGGGAAGCACGAAACAAACACCAAATCAGTCCACTAATCTTAAGGATTCGAGGACCAAGATGGAGACCTCACTCGGATTCGCTACCAACAACAAGAATACAAGATACAAGAGTATATTTTAACACCAAAACAGTTACAAAACGTGATGAACAAGATGAACAACAATAATACAAGTTTCGGATTCAACGAAGACCCCAAAACAGTCCACTACACAACACATACACGATTTGCAAGAAAAATAAAGATAGATAGTGAGACCAAGATTATTACAAGATTAAGAACCAAGTGTATTTCAACACTAACCCCTAATGAATGTAACAATCAAAACCACACTCTTACGGTGACCACCAAGGGAATGAACTCGCCTCAAGATCTACCGTTTCCAAGCAAAGATCAATATTGGCTTTTCCAAGCCCTATGCTAAGGATGACTTTTCCAAGTCCTACAACTAAGGGTGTTACACTCTCAAAAGAGAGAAGTTATGTCTTTCAATTCTTCATGCTTTCAAAATCTAGTGAAAATAAGACTAAGGGGGCCTATTTATAATATATTACAAATGAAGATAACAAGACCACTTTGCCCTTAATGAGAGGGGCGGCCATGGTGTGTAAATACACCATGTGTAATGTCCAAAATACCCTTAATTAAGGTCCAAAACCGTGAGTCCTCAACCTTAAATTCTCCAAGCAATCTTCCACACGCGAGATTGCTTTAAGTTATGCTCAAAACGGTCCTCCATGCAAGTTCTTGTTTTCTCGAGGTGACCAAGTCTTGAGTCTCTATGTGTTGGCCTCCAAAAATATCATCAAAAGATAAGATGGCCATTTGTCCCGTATCAGTTGGCACTACATTGGCCTTGCCCAGATGATAGAGGACACTTATGTCATAATCTTTCAAGAGCTCTAACCACCTTCTCTGACAAAGATTGAGATCTTTCTGAGAAAAGACATACTGAAGACTCTTATGATCTATGAAGACATCTACACGATCTCCGTAGAGATAATGCCTCTAAATCTTCAAGGCAAAGACTACGGCTTCTAACTCAAGATCATGAGTAGGATAATTCTTCTCATGGGGTTTAAGTTGTCTGGAGGAATAGGATATGACCTTACCATGTTGCATAAGGACATAACCTAAACCCACTTTGGATGCATCAAAATACACTACGAACCCATCTGGACCATCTGGAAGAGATAAAACTGAAGCTGAGGTGAGTCGAGTCTTCAACTCCTGAAAACTCTTCTTGCAAGGATCTGACCACTGAAACCTGATTTTCTTCTGAGTCAATCTGGACATAGGGGATGCAATATAAGAAAATCCCTCAACAAACCATCTGTAATAGCCAGCCAAACCCAAGAAACTCCTGATATCTAATGGAGAGACAGTTCTGGGCCACTTTCTTACCGCTTCGGTCTTTTGAGGATCTACTCTAATGCCATCACCAAAAATAATATGACCAAGGAATGCTACTGACCTTAGCCAAAATTAGCACTTACTGAATTTGGTGAATAGTTGATGATCTCTGAGAGTCTGAAGTACTGTTCTAAGATGGTCTGTATGATCTCGCTCACTACAGGAATAGACCAGAATATCATCTATGAAGACTACGACGAACATGTCCAAGTACTATTTGAACACACAGTTCATCAAGTCCATGAAAGCTACTGGGACATTGGTAAGACCAAATGATATGACTAGGAATTCAAAGTGACCATACCGAGTACGGAAAGCTATTTTTAGAATGTCACATTCTCTGACTCTGAGCTGATGATAGCCGGATCTGAGGTTTATTTTGGAGAAATATCTAGCACCCTGAAGTTGGTCAAACAAGTCATCGATTCTGGGAAGAGAATACTTGTTTTATTGACCGTGACCTTATTAAGTTGATGGTAGTCTATACACATTCTAAGAGAACTATCTTTCTTGCGCACGAATAATATTGGCGCGCCCCACAGGGAAATACTGGGCCTGATGAATCCCTTATCTAGGAGATCCTTCAACTGTTCTTTCAATTCTCTGAGTTCTGCTGGTGCCATTCTATATGATGGAATAGAGATAGGCTGAGTATCTGGAAGAAGATGAATGCCAAAATCTATTTCCCATTCGGGAGAAATTCCTGGAAGATCTTCGGGAAAGACAAATGAATATTCATTCACAACTGGAACGGATTCAAGACTGGGAGTTTCGGAACTAGAATCCTTACTATGAAAAATATGATAGACACATCCCTTAGATATCATTTTCCTTGCCCGAAGGTAGGAAATAAGCTAACCCCTGAAAGCGGATACACTACCCTTCCACTCAAGGACAGGTTCATTTGGGAACTGAAACTGAACTATCCTATTTCTACAGTCAACCTTGGAATAGAAGGAATAAAGCCAATCCATGCCGAGAATAACATCAAAATCAGTTATCTCTAATTCGACTAGATCTGCTGAAGTGACTTTCTGAAATATCATAATCGGGAAGTTCCTGTATACTCGTCGGGCTATGATATTTTTACCTACTGGGGTAGAGAATGAAAAGGGCTCTGCTAGAATTTTGACCAAGTAAGGGAAACCAAGAATCAACAATTAGCAACCAAAGAATATCCTAAGTTGAGCTTATAGTGACGTGGCAGCATGCAATGGTTCCACACGTTCTTTTTTTTTTTTTTTTTTTTTTGTAATAATATTCACACAACTTGTTATAGTTTGCAAAGTGTTTTGGTGGGAAAAATAAAATCTTGTAGTATTTCACCCTTTTCAAACTCAAGAAAGTGAGGTTTGGTTGACTAATCCCACAAAACAAGGCTCCTTGAATTAGGGAAAAGTGATTGACAAGACTAGAAGGTGATGGGTGCAAGTCTTTCACAACAACTTTATAGCTTGTTTTACAACTTGAGCATACAACAAGATGAACAAGATGAACAAGTTCAAAAGATGAACACCTCAACAAACTTCATCAACTTCTTTAGCACATAAACACACAACCACCGATTTTTCTTTTGGTTATCAACAACATACAACTTTCGGCCACTTCAAGTCACTACACAATGTTCAAGTTTTCAAGCTCAACTTTTGGATCTAGACACCTTAGTGTTGGTGAGAAAGAAACCAACACTAGAAACTCACTAAACAAGCAAAATAACACCTAGATCTAAACATACAACATCATTCTTGGTTTCAACTTTTAATGGACAGATTTTCAGAATTTCTTTTTGGTGTTGTTTGTTTAAGCCGTGAACTAGCCCAAGATGGGTTATGTTGGAACACAACCGGTCTCGCTTTGATACCAAATGATACAAAATCAAACCAACAACACCAAGAGCTTCAAGTAGGCTCGGATTTCAGTCCAACAACACAAGAACAACAAGTTTAAGTTTTGGTTTTTCAGTCCAACAACACAAGAACAACAAGATAGATAACAATGCTAGTGAATCGAAAAGAGCCCCACACGGCTTCACTAGACTTTAAGATAACAAAATCAACAACAACAACAAGATAAAGAAAGATAGATAACTTGACATATAACATTCAAGAAACTAAGAACCCTAACATCAAGAGAGGACCCTAAGTCTAATGAATATAAACACCAAGTTCTTACGAGGACCAAGAGGCACTCAACGACCTCAAAACCCTTGTTTCTAGCCAAAGAGACAACACAAGTATCCCTCTACTTGTGAGATAATAGGGACGGCTTCTAAGAGTGGAGAGAGAGCCGAAATGTTTAGTGTTTTTAGGTTACAAAATCAGCATTCAAAAACTAAGGAATAACTCTCCAACATGTTCTATTTATACTACACACAAAAGGGGTAAAATGACCCATCCGCCCTTGCTTCTTGTGCCAACCTTGAAGAGTAGTTTATTACACATTAAGACCTCTCTTCACACATAAAAATGTTTAGGTCCTTGGTTGGTTCAATCACCAACTCACACACGGCCATTTGCATGAACAAAGCTTGGAGTTTTTGTAATTCCCGAGCTTGGCTTCGTGTGAAAGGTCGTGTACCTGTGGAGGCTGCCCCAACCGTATCATACTTGGCGTCCAAATCCCTCTTGTGGAATTGGAGGGGCTTGGAAATGTAGTGGTCTAGTGGGGTCTCGGTTTGGAGGAAAATAGGTAGTTTGGCTTGCGGTATTTAGTGGAGCTTGGGGTGCATTTAGCATTTGGTGGACTGTTTCGGGGGTGATGGTTGCGGAGGAGGTCCTATCATGACCATTGGTAGATACATGTAGAGGAGTAGAAGGACGAGAGTTCCTTTGACTCTCCACTTGTTCTAATCTCCCACTAATAGTCGACACTTCCCCCTTTATTGCTGCCAAGTCCCCTCTCACGGCCCCAAATTCCGAATTCAACCTTTCAAGTGTCCGGGTAACGGCCTCAAGAGTGACCCTCATAGAATCAAGGGCATTAGTATCCACATTATGAGACGTAGCTCCTTCCATTGTCAAGATATTATCCGCTTTAGTTCACCACAAGTTCGTGTTCCACAAGTGTTGTATAATTGGCTAGTAACCGTGAAATTTTTAAGGTATGAGTAAGCTCTTATCCGGAATGGATTCTTGTTTGAAGACTCAAAGAATTCTTGCCGGACTAGAGTCAAAAATCAGCAATTCATTCAAACGAATAAAAGCACTCAAATAATCGTTGACACGAACAAACGGTTCAAGGAACTAGTTGACAACCTAGTAGGAATGTACTAGTTTGTTAATTAGTTCTAGGACCAAGTAAGGGAAACCAAGGATCAACAATTAGCAACCAAAGAATATCCTAAGTTGAGCTTATAGTGACGTGGCAGCATGCAATGGTTCCACACGTTCTTCTTCTCTTTTTTTTTTTGTGTTAATATTCACACAACTTGTTATAGTTTGCAAAGTGTTTTGGTGGGAAAAATAAAATCTTGTAGTATTTCACCCTTTTCAAACTCAAGAAAGTGAGGTTTGGTTGACTAATCCCACAAAACAAGGCTCCTTGAATTAGGGAAAAGTGATTGACAAGACTAGAAGGTGATGGGTGCAAGTCTTTCACAACAACTTTATAGCTTGTCTTACAACTTGAGCACACAACAAGATGAACAAGTTCAAAAGATGAACACCTCAACAAACTTCATCAACTTCTTTAGCACATAAACACACAACCACCGATTTTTCTTTTGGTTATCAACAACATACAACTTTCGGCCACTTCAAGTCACTACACAATGTTCAAGTTTTCAAGCTCAAATTTTGGATCTAGACACCTTAGTGTTGGTGAGAAAGAAACCAACACTAGAAACTCACTAAACAAGCAAAATAACACCTAGATCTAAACATACAACATCATTCTCGGTTTCAACTTTTAATGGACAGATTTTCAGAATTTCTTTTTGGTGTTGTTTGTTTAAGCCGTGAACTAGCCCAAGATGGGTTATGTTGGAACACAACCGGTCTCGCTTTGATACCAAATGATACAAAATCAAACCAACAACACCAAGAGCTTCAAGTAGGCTCGTATTTCAGTCCAACAACACAAGAACAACAAGTTTAAGTTTCGGTTTTTCAGTCCAACAACACAAGAACAACAAGATAGATAACAATGCTAGTGAATCGAAAAGAGCCCCACACGGCTTCACTAGACTTTAAGATAACAAAATCAACAACAACAACAAGATAAAGAAAGATAGATAACTTGACATATAACATTCAAGAAACTAAGAACCCTAACATCAAGAGAGGACCCTAAGTCTAAGGAATATAAACACCAAGTTCTTACGAGGACCAAGAGGCACTCAACGACCTCAAAACCCTTGTTTCTAGCCAAAGAGACAACACAAGTATCCCTCTACTTGTGAGATAATAGGGACGGCTTCTAAGAGTGGAGAGAGAGCCGAAATGTTTAGTGTTTTTAGGTTACAAAATCAGCATTCAAAAACTAAGGAATAACTCTCCAACATGTTCTATTTATACTACAAACAAAAGGGGTAAAATGACCCATCCGCCCTTGCTTCTTGTGCCAACCTTGAAGAGTAGTTTATTACACATTAAGACCTCTCTTCACACATAAAAACGTTTAGGTCCTTGGTTGGTTCAATCACCAACTCACACACGGCCATTTGCATGAACAAAGCTTGGAGTTCTTGTAATTCCCGAGCTTGGCTTCGTGTGAAAGGCCGTGTACCTGTGGAGGCTGCCCCAACCGTATCATCTGAAGATAGGAACTGAACATCATCATTCTGATTAGTAGGACTCTACTAGACACTTGATCTTGTTCCAACAATATTGGGGAACCTAGGCTTTGGTATCAATTTTTCACAACTCGATTTATATGTCGTGATGGCACCAGTATTTTTTAATAGTAGGTAAGCCAAACCATAGCTTAGAGCTCTAGGTAATGGCCTAATTTGGTGAAAAATGTCCTATGAGGCTGAAATCAACATAGTTAAGTCTTTTAATAATTACAAGACAATAAATATAATATGAAAGATAGGCAAAGCACAGACAACCATCCCATGACCTAGTAATGTTAGTACAAGAGCAACTACAAATATTCTATGAATTCTTAAATTGTCAGTACAAGTTGTCTTAGAAACAAAAGACTAGACATAGATAAATAGAAGGAAAAAGAAGCAACTCTAACTCCTAGAGCTCACTCAATCACTAAAATCTAGTCAAAGAAAGAGCGTTGAATCAGCGGCAACAACTAGTACTCAGATCTACACAAAAAACATATAAAATTATAGTATGAGTACCAAAACCATAGGTAATCAATTTCTATCATCAGCTGACTAAGCTAAATCTTGATATGGATACAATAAAATACATGATAAAATAAGCAAAGTCAAGGTAAAGGGCAAACCTAGAAATAAACTCCAATACCACTTACATAAATGAATAAATAAAGCTGAGATAAGAACATAAGGATCAGACGATTATATATATACTAAATTAGACCCACAAAAGTCAATAAGTGCAGAAAAATAAATAACCCAATGCAGGCCCCCATAATCTTGGAGGGTACATTCAAAGGAAAGTAAATAATCGGGTAACCATAATCTACCAACTATCCTGCCATAAAAAAAATCCAACCATATCAGATCACATCCTAACCAACTCATTGTTGCTAGACTTGAACTGGTGCTCAGATTATAAGTATCATAATCAAAGTGTCAGACTTGAATCTTTTTCATATCAACAACATCATAATCAATTGTTGTACATGAATGAGTGCTCGTACAATCAACATCGTAAGTAAATCACCGGGTTCTACCATACATAGAATCAGTTTCAAAAATCAAACTATTAAGTATCTAATCTTCTGAATCCCATTATAAAAAATTCGAATGTAAAACAACCATATCGAGGTCTACCAAAACTAGCTCAAGTCTTGTCCTGAGGCGGACTAGAGGAGCCCGGGACCCACTTCTATTCCTCAAAGTCCATTATAAGGAAAATTCTACCACAAACTAGGATAAGGTATCTAAATCCAACTATATATAATAAACAAGCCTTAATTAGCCCTATTATAGAAATTCTACCAAAAGCATGAGAAACTATTCAACAATGCCTGAATTATGATTTCAAGATAGCTTAAACAGTCTGACTAACCTAAATATTGATGATAATACCACCAACACCTAAATCCTAACCCAAATCTAGTATGGTATCATTATAATAATATAAAATAGCTCAATATATAAAAGGGTAAACCTAGCCTACCTAGACACCAAAGAAAAACCTGATGAATCCACTAAACCACTAATTTTTCCTTCCAAGAAGTTTCCTTTAGGTGTCATGCTATCAAAATCACAATCTACTCATCAAGACAAGAGAAATTTACCCATATTTCACTATTGTGATTTGGGTCCTAATATCATATAAAATCCCATGTGGGGCCCATTTACAGAATCACACAGTCAAATCCAACAGTCTACCTATGCTCAAGGAGCGTTTATAGTTAAAAAATGTTTGAATTTTGAGCTCTAATGGTGCTAAAATTGAGCCACCAATCACATAGGGATTTTAGAAGAAAAGGAAGGATTTAATACTAAATTATATGGAATATTACCACAAATTAAAATAAGAAATGTGTAAAAAATCTCGACCCAAGCTCCAAAATCACCTACAAATATCTCCCCCAAAATATTCTAACTTCTTATGGTTCCAATATGTAATGGTTGAACAATGGAGAAAACAGACTAAGTGCAGTATTTATACCCTTTCCATGTGCACGGGTATCGCTTAAGAAAACTTTGGGTCACTTAAGCGCTAAATATGCTCTGGACCTATATCTCTTAAGCGATCTGCCAATCGCTTACACAATCCACCAATCACTTACGCGATATATGGCTAACTGATTAGATTCACATATGCGATGTAGTACCACCTATATGAAACTTACTCCAAAGCCAAGACTATCGGTTAAGCGATACACTTTGTCGCTCAAGTGAAACTTGATGGGGTTTGTCATATCGCTTAGGCGATCAAAAACATCATTTAAGCGATGCACCAACACCAACTAGGACTTGGAGAAATTCCAGGTCACTTCCAATCCCTCGAGATTTATCCAGGATCTTTTATATGCAAATGGACTATGCTACCCTATCAAATTCAATATTTGAGATTTCGTGGCATAGTCCAAATTTGTATACGAGGTTGTTTCAATGAAAAGTGTGTCCAACACCCACTTGCTATTTTTTCTTTACTTGTGGTCAATATCCTGAGATGTGACTATGATACGGTTGGGGCAGCCTCCACAGGTACACGGCCTTTCACACGAAGCCAAGCTCGGGAATTACAAAAACTCCAAGCTTTGTTCATGCAAATGGCCGTGTGTGAGTTGGTGATTGAACCAACCAAGGACCTAAACGTTTTTATGTGTGAAGAGAGGTCTTAATGTGTAATAAACTACTCTTCAAGGTTGGCACAAGAAGCAAGGGCGGATGGGTCATTTTACCCCTTTTGTTTGTAGTATAAATAGAACATGTTAGAGAGTTATTGCTTAGTTTTTGGAATGCTGATTTTTGTAACCTAAAAACACTAAACATTTCTCTCTCTCTCTCTCCACTCTTAGAAGTTGCCCCTATTATCTCACAAGTAGAGGGATACTTGTGTTGTCTCTTTGGCTAGAAACAAGGGTTTTGAGGTCGTTGAGTGCCTCTTGGTCCTCGTAAGAACTTGGTGTTTATATTCCTTAGACTTAGGGTCCTCTCTTGATGTTAGGGTTCTTAGTTTCTTGAATGTTATATGTCAAGTTATCTATCTTTCTTTATCTTGTTGTTGTTGTTGATTTTGTTATCTTAAAGTCTAGTGAAGCCGTGTGGGGCTCTTTTCGATTCACTAGCATTGTTATCTATCTTGTTGTTCTTGTGTTGTTGGACTGAAAAAATGAAACTTAAACTTGTTGTTCTTGTGTTGTTGGACTGAAATCCGAGCCTACTTGAAGCTCTTGGTGTTGTTGGTTTGATTTCGTATCATTTGGTATCAAAGCGAGACCGGTTGTGTTCCAACATAACCCATCTTGGGCTAGTTCACGGCTTAAACAAACAACACCAAAAGGAAATTCTGAAAATCTGTCCATTAAAAGTTGAAACCAAGAATGATGTTGTATGTTTAGATCTAGGTGTTATTTTGCTTGTTTAGTGAGTTTCTAGTGTTGGTTTCTTTCTCACCAACACTAAGTTGTCTAGATCCAAAAGTTGAGCTTGAAAACTTGAACATTGTGTAGTGACTTGAAGTGGCCGAAAGTTGTATGTTGTTGATAACCAAAAGAAAAAAAAAATCGGTGGTTGTGTGTTTATGTGCTAAAGAAGTTGATGAAGTTTGTTGAGGTGTTCATCTTTTGAACTTGTTCATCTTGTTCATCTTGTTGTGTGCTCAAGTTGTAAGACAAGCTATAAAGTTGTTGTGAAAGACTTGCACCCATCACCTTCTAGTCTTGTCAATCACTTTTCCTTAATTCAAGGAGCCTTGTTTTGTGGGATTAGTCAACCAAACCTCACTTTCTTGAGTTTGAAAAGGGTGAAATACTACAAGATTTTATTTTTCCCACCAAAACACTTTGCAAACTATAACAAGTTGTGTGAATATTAACACAAAAAAAAAAGAGAAGAAGAACGTGTGGAACCATTGCATGCTGCCACGTCACTATAAGCTCAACTTAGGATATTCTTTGGTTGCTAATTGTTGATCCTTGGTTTCCCTTACTTGGTCCTAGAACTAATTAACAAACTAGTACATTCCTACTAGGTTGTCAACTAGTTCCTTGAACCGTTTGTTCGTGTCAACGATTATTTGAGTGCTTTTATTCGTTTGAATGAATTGCTGATTTTTGACTCTAGTCCGGCAAGAATTCTTTGAGTCTTCAAACAAGAATCCATTCCGGATAAGAGCTTACTCATACCTTAAAAATTTCACGGTTACTAGCCAATTATACAACACTTGTGGAACACGAACTTGTGGTGAACTAAAGCGGATAATATCTTGACAATGGAAGGAGCTACGTCTCATAATGTGGATACTAATGCCCTTGATTCTATGAGGGTCACTCTTGAGGCCGTTACCCGGACACTTGAAAGGTTGAATTCGGAATTTGGGGCCGTGAGAGGGGACTTGGCAGCAATAAAGGGGGAAGTGTCGACTATTAGTGGGAGATTAGAATAAGTGGAGAGTCAAAGGAACTCTCGTCCTTCTACTCCTCTACATGTATCTACCAATGGTCATGATAGGACCTCCTCCGCAACCATCACCCCCGAAACAGTCCACCAAATGCTAAATGCACCCCAAGCTCCACTAAATACCGCAAGCCAAACTACTTATTTTCCTCCAAACCGAGACCCCACTAGACCACTACATTTCCATGCCCCTCCAATTCCACAAGAGGGATTTGGACGCCAAGTACCTCCACTAAATCCGAACCCTCCATTCCAAGCTCCATTAACCCAAAGACCGCAAATTCCAAATCCTCCGAATCAAAACGGCCAAGGCCGACCAGCCCACTTTGAAGGATATGGTAGAGAGGAGTATGAAGGAGATGGAGCCTTTGATGATGCTTATATGAGGGAGGAGGAGTTAAGAGGGGGTCGAGGAGAACCTAGGAGATACCGGGGGTATGGAGATAGGGGAAACCGACACCAAGAGAGAGACGTAGGCATCAACACCATCAAGTTGAGCCTACCCATCTTTAAGGGTGAAAGTGACCCCGAGACCTACTTAACTTGGGAATCGGCTTGTGACAAAGTTTTCCAAGTTAATGACATCTCGGAAGAAAAGAAGAGTTGCTACGCTATAGCTCACCTCGAGGGCTATGCTAACACTTGGTGGTAGTATGTTAAACGATTTGGTAATGAATTAGTTGATGGGCAGCCACCACCTTGGTATCGGTTGAGGTATTTGATGAGACAACGATACCTTCCCGAGAGATATCGTCATGAGTTGCTTGCTAGATTATATGGCTTGCGGCAAGGAGGCAAGAGTGTGATGGCCTATTTTGACGAGTTCCAACAACTCATGTTGAAACTTGATCATCGTGGGGAGCAAATCAGTCACGACATCATCCGGTTCAAGTGTGGGTTGAACAAAGAGATCTCCACTCATTTGACCCTTCACCGGTTTGAAACCATTGACGGTATATTCCAAGCGGCCCTTGAGATTGAAAGGGAACTTAAGGAGAGATCATCCTTCAAGGCAAGGGTACAAACCCCCTCGGGTTTGCCCAAAAACAAGGACCAACCCGCCCCTACGAAGCTGCCCGAGTCCAAAACAGTCCCTAAATTCCCTCCGAAACCGAAGGCTCACAAATATCCCAACCCAAAGGGGTTCCAATGCTTCAAGTGCTAAGGTTGGGGGCATAAGGCCAATGAATGTCCGAACCGGCGCAATGTGATCCTACGAGAAGGGAAAGTGTACTACCTTGGTGAGGAGGTGGTTTCCGAAAGGGGGGAGGATGAGGCCGAGCCTCAAGATGGAGAGGGAGCTGAAAATGGGCCGAATGATGATGAAGTAGATGGTAGTGAAGATGTCTATCCACAAGAAGGGGAGTGTGTGGTTCCAAACTTTGTGGTTAGACGTGTCATGATTAGTAAGGCGATAGATGACCCGAGTCAAAGGGAAAATCTATTCCATACTAAGTGTCTTGTAAAGGGGAGTGTGTGCACCTTGGTGATTGATAGTGGTAGTTGTACAAATGTTGCGAGCCATGCTATGGTAAATTTCTTGAAGCTACCAACTACACTACACACTAGTCCTTACAAGCTACAATGGTTGAACGATTGTGGTGAATTAAAGGTCACAAGGCAATGTATGATTCGGTTTAAGGTGGGAAACTACCACGATGAAGTGCTTTGTGACGTGATCCCAATGCAAGTATGTCACTTGTTGTTAGGTAGACCATGGCAATATGATAGGTCTACTAAACACGATGGGAGGTCCAACCGGTATACGCTTGAGAAGGATGGCCGAAAGGTCACACTTCATCCTCTTTCACCCTCCCAAGTAAATGAGTGGCATCAAAAGATGAGAGAGTTGAAGGGAAAGGGGAAGGAATCCGAAAAGGGAGAAAAGGGGGGGGATGCCGTAGGTGAGGAAGTAGGGACATCCGAGGCTGTCCCAACGACAAGGGAGATGGAAAACGTAGTGATGTTGGCTAGGAGGAAAGAACTCTTCGTGGACCATGATGAAAACAAGCCGATGTTACTTTTGGCCCATTGTTTTAATACTAACCCCACTAATTCTTCCATTTCACCTTTGATTTCTTGTGTGTTGCAGGAGTATGAAGATGTATTTCCTCAAGAACTTCCGCAAGGATTGCCCCCACTTCGGGGAATTGAGCACCAAATTGATTTGGTGCCGGGTTCACAACTTCCAAACAAACCGGCCTATAGGAGCAATCCCATGGACACTAAGGAGCTTGAAGGACAAGTTGAGGAGCTTCTCAACAAGGGATACATCAAGGAAAGCATGAGTCTGTGTGCTGTTCCGGTGCTTTTGGTACCGAAGAAGGACGGAACTTGGCGCATGTGCGTCAATTGTAGAGCAATCAACAAAATCACTATAAGGTATCGTCATCCAATCCCTAGACTAGATGATATGTTAGATGAGCTCCACGGATCTTGTTTGTTTTCTAAAGTGGACCTTAGGAGTGGCTATCACCAAATTCGCATGCAACCCGGTGATGAGTGGAAGACCGCATTCAAGACCAAATTAGGTCTATACGAGTGGCTGGTCATGCCCTTCGGCCTTACCAATGCTCCTAGAACCTTTATGAGGCTAATGAATCATGTAATGAAGCCTTATATAGGAAAGTTTGTGGTGGTTTACTTTGATGATGTGTTGGTGTATAGTAAATCTATTGATGATCATGTAATGCATTTGAGATGTGTGTTTGATGTGCTCCGAAAGGAGAAGCTGTATGCCAACATGGAGAAGTGTTCTTTTGGTGTTGATAAGGTTATATTCTTGGGTTTTGTCGTGAGCTCAAGGGGTGTGGAAGTGGACGATTCCAAGATAGACTCTATTCGAAGTTGGCCGACCCCTAAAACTATTGGAGAAATCCGAAGTTTCCACGGGTTGGCAAGCTTTTATAGGAGGTTTGTCAAAGGATTTAGTTCCATAGCAGCCCCCTTGACCGAGGTAATTAGAAAGGACGGACCCTTTAAATGGGGTGATGAGCAGGCTAGGGCTTTTGAGGCCTTGAAAGCTACGCTCGTCTCGGCGCCTTTATTGCAATTGCCCGATTTTGATAAGATGTTTGAAGTAGAGTGTGATGCTAGTAAGGTTGGCATCGGGGCTGTTTTGATGCAAGAAGGTAAGCCCGTTGCTTATTTCAGTGAAAAGCTCAAAGGGGCAACTCTTAATTACTCAACTTATGATTTGGAGTTGTACGCCCTTGTTAGAGCTTTGGGAAATTGGCAACATTATTTATGGCCTAAGGAGTTTGTGATATGAACGGATCATGAGTCGTTGAAACACCTTAAGAGCCAAGACAAGTTGAATAGGCGTCATGCTAAGTGGATTGAGTTCATCGAGACTTTCCCTTATGTAATTCATTACAAAAGGGGAAAGGAAAATGTTGTTGCCGATGCCTTGTCTAGGAAGCATGTGCTTGTTGCTACCTTGTCTTCGAAATTGATGGGTTTTGAGAGCTTGCGGTTGTTGTATCCCGAGGATCCTACCTTTGCTCCTATTTTTAGGGAATGCGAAGAGTGGGGAAGGGACCGTTGGCTTAAGGAGAATGACCATTCCTCCTACTCTCGGTTCGATGGGTATTTGTTCAAAGGGAGGAGGTTGTGTGCTCCTTCTAGTTCTTGGAGGGAATTATTTGTGAGGGAGGCCCATGACGGAGGCCTCATGGGGCACTTTGGGGTAGACAAGACCCTCGGAATCTTAGAGGAGAACTTCTATTGGCCCAAAATGCGCAAAGACGTCACTAAAATTTGTAGTCAATGCGTGGCCTGTCGGAGTGCGAAATCTCGTCTCCTACCTCAAGGATTATACACCCCACTCCCTACTCCCCTTAGACCTTGGTTGGACATTTCGATGGATTTTGTTTTGGGGCTGCCAAGGACTAGAAAGGGCCGAGATAGCATTTTTGTTATTGTTGATAGATTCTCTAAAATGGCTCATTTTATTCCATGTGCTAAAACCGAGGATGCTCGTAGTGTAGCTTCATTATTTGTTGAACATGTTGTAAAGCTTCACGGGGTACCGAGGACTATTGTGAGCGATAGGGACTCCAAGTTCCTAAGTCTCTTTTGGAAGTCCATGTGGGGTAGGCTTGGAACGAAGTTACTTTTCTCCACGTCTTGCCACCCACAAACCGATGGCCAAACGGAGGTAGTAAATAGAACCTTAGGGTCTATGCTACGTTCTATGGTTAAAGGTAAACTGACTTCATGGGAAGATCACCTACCCTTGGTGGAATTTGCATACAACCGGGTAATACATTCGAGCACGGGAATGACTCCCTTTGAATGTGTTTACGGCCTGAATCCCCTTACCCCTTTAGATCTCACTCCTTTGTCTAGTGATCTCATGACCAGCTTAGATGGAAATAAAAGAGCCGAGGCAATGAAGAAAATGCATGAGACGGTGCGGATCAAGCTTGAAAAGAAGAACCAAGAGGTTGCAAAAAGGGTAAACAAAGGGAGAAGAAGGCTTGTGCTTGAACCCAGAGATTGGGTGTGGGTGCATCTTCGAAAGGATCGGTTTCCAGCTCAAAGGAAGTCCAAATTGCTGCCAAGGGGTGATGGTCCTTTCCAAGTACTTGAGATAATCAATGACAACGCCTACAAGATTGACCTTCCACCGGAATATCAAGTGCACAACACTTTCAACGTTGGTGATCTCTCCCTCGTGGATGCGGTTGAAGATGACCAAATGCTGAATTTGAGGTCAAATTCCTCTCAAGATGGAGAGGATGATACGGTTGGGGCAGCCTCCACAGGTACACGGCCTTTCACACGAAGCCAAGCTCGGGAATTACAAAAACTCCAAGCTTTGTTCATGCAAATGGCCGTGTGTGAGTTGGTGATTGAACCAACCAAGGACCTAAACGTTTTTATGTGTGAAGAGAGGTCTTAATGTGTAATAAACTACTCTTCAAGGTTGGCACAAGAAGCAAGGGCGGATGGGTCATTTTACCCCTTTTGTTTGTAGTATAAATAGAACATGTTAGAGAGTTATTGCTTAGTTTTTGGAACGCTGATTTTTGTAACCTAAAAACACTAAACATTTCTCTCTCTCTCTCCACTCTTAAAAGCCGCCCCTATTATCTCACAAGTAGAGGGATACTTGTGTTGTCTCTTTGGCTAGAAACAAGGGTTTTGAGGTCGTTGAGTGCCTCTTGGTCCTCGTAAGAACTTGGTGTTTATATTCATTAGACTTAGGGTCCTCTCTTGATGTTAGGGTTCTTAGTTTCTTGAATGTTATATGTCAAGTTATCTATCTTTCTTTATCTTGGTGTTGTTGTTGATTTTGTTATCTTAAAGTCTAGTGAAGCCGTGTGGGGCTCTTTTCGATTCACTAGCATTGTTATCTATCTTGTTGTTCTTGTGTTGTTGGACTGAAAAACCGAAACTTAAACTTGTTGTTCTTGTGTTGTTGGACTGAAATCCGAGCCTACTTGAAGCTCTTGGTGTTGTTGGTTTGATTTCGTATCAGACTAGGAGCCTTGAGAATCGAACTAAGGGTCCTCCTAGCCTAAAATTGATGTTCCATAGTTATTGGAACAGTCAGAATTAGAATACGAGATCGTATAACTAATATTTTTGCTTGTTGCCAATTTGAACAAACAAAGGCTTCAAAATAGGGAATTGACTCTAAAACCAAACGAACTGCATGATTGCGAAACTATCTATTCTAGAAAGTTATAGATGACTTGGGGAAGCCATAGGAAAGATCTAAATGGTGAAAATGAGCTGAATAAAGGAAAATGACCTAGAGGATCATTACAACATCAACTATAAAAAGGACTTTCATACATAAAAATAAAGGGTTACGGTATACCAGATGCCTAGAACGGGTGAGGAACTAGGTCTGCATCTCGTTCTCTATCTCTCAAGTATCCTCCTTTACTAGCTAGTGCCTCTACTAAACCTTAACTACTGGAATCTATCTAGTGCACAACCTCCCGACATCACTACCATAAATGAGCACTAAAGGACATCTGAATAGGAATGAAATTTGCCGACTTGGTCAGCCTGATACGGGAACTACAACGGAAGCACACAACAAACACTCAAAACAGTCCACAAGTTCAAGAGAACCGAGGACCCTTTGAATGACCCCTCTCGGATTCAAGATCTACAACAAGAACACAATGTAATGAGGTGATTAACACCTATTTTCAGCGGACAACACACTAGATTAACAACACGAGAATGAAGAACATGAAGAACAATAACATTATTATTAAGAAACAACAAACACACGGCTACAAGATAATGTAGAGATAGATAGTGAGACATAAACTACAATAAGACCCAAGAACCCAAAGATATATTAAATCTAAGGACCCGTAGAACTTACGATAGCAACACCACACTCTTACGGTGACCACCAAGGGAATGACTCGCCTCAAGATCTACCGTTTCCAAGCAAAGATCAATATTGGCTTTTCCAAGCCCTATGCTAAGGGTGACTTTTCCAAGTCCTACAACTAATGGAGTTACACTCTCAAAAGAGAGAGAGAATATTTCTTTCAATTCTTCATCATCCCAAAACTAAGTGAAAATAAGACTAAGGGGGCCTATTTATACTATATTACAAATGAAGACAAAAGACCACTTTGCCCTTAATGAGAGGGGCGGCCATGGTGTGTAAATACACCATGTGTAATGTCCAAAATACCCTTAATTAAGGCCCAAAACCGTGAGTCCTCAACCTTAAATTCTCCAAGCAATCTTCCACACGCGAGATTGCTTTAAGTTATGCTCAAAACGGGTCCTCCATGCATGTTCTTGTTTTCTCGAGGTGACCAAGTCTTGAGTCTCTAGGTGTTGGCCTCCAAAAATGTCATCAAAAGATAAGTAGGCCATTTGTCCCGTATCATCCTCCCCTTCTTGAAAAGGATTCGACCTCGAATCCAAACCTTGCAAAAACCGAAGAGAGGACAAACAAATACAAATTCCTCATGGCATGAGGGTTAGGGTTAGCATAACAAATCATCTCAACACGCCAAGGTTGCACATATTTGCAATATAACCAAGAATCCTTTGAAAGGAATATTAAAAACTCAATAAAAGATGTACAAAGGATTTGGTTATAGGATACATCAAAAGTAACACTTTGCTTGTCATGTTGACCAAGCAACAAGTTTGGTGCACCAACATCACCATTTCTAAATTTGGCACCGGGGTCAAATGGGAAAAGTGGCCATAGACACGGGTCTCGACAACACTTCCCTTTCCCGTGGTCTACACCTAAACTAAATGACATACTCTCTATAATAACATACATATCATCCAAATCAAATAGAGAGTAGAGAAAGGTATCACTCAAATCGACTTCTACTAAGGTGCTCTCATGTGTGTACTCACTACTAGTTTCCCAATAATCACTATGAGTACTCTCAACAATGAAATCACACAAAGTAGAAGAAGAAGTGGCTGCCGCAACTACACATTCCTTACCCTTAAGAGTACTCTCATCTTCCAAGAAGAGATTTCCCTCTTTAGGAGGAATGTTGTCACACCATAGTGGGTTAGCATATAGGCTATAGCTTCCAAGGTAAGCTATACCGTCATTTTCACCACTAGGTTCATTAGAAGTGTTTAAATCATCTTCAAACAAGACATTACACCTAAAGAGAGTGTGTTCTACCTCACGGACAGATTTGGAATAAGCAAGTTCCTCGCACTCTAAATGATCAATATCAGGTTTCAAGGATGTTCCAAACACAAGATTACCCCAAGAAGAGATCTCGGGTTCACTCCCACAATGTTGACCAACATTTTCAAATACTTCACTCACTTGAGTCCTATTAAGCACATCACACACATACTCAAGTGGGGAACAATTTTCACAAACAAGTTGATCAACACCAATTACACAAGACGATGTACTTCCGTTCAACATATAAGCTTCAACACTAGGTGGACATAAATTGATCTTACAAGAAGAGTCAATTTCGTCATCAATAGGATCAACTAGTGTATCCAAACTCACAATATGTACATCATCAACAAGAGGCACGGAATCATTAGACTCATAAATAAGTAAGCTACTACTCACACTCAATGGCTTACTAGCCACACAATTGTCATTCACATGCACTAAAGTGTAAGAGTTAGCTATTTTACCTTTAAGATCTTGAGTAGACTCTTCCTTGCCGTGAGGTGAAGGACCTCCACAAGCTTGGGCAGCAACTTCCTTTTGGCATTGTTCGCCTTCGCTTGCCATGTTGGTACCTACACAAATGTCCTTAGAAATGGAAGGACAACCAATGTTAGCACGGTTTGGTGGCAATCCCCTCACTTCGCTCCACATATCCTCTCCTTTTTCCACTCTCGGATTGCCACCTTGCACTCCCTTACTCCTCTCAATCTTTTGTCTCTCATCATAAATCGGATTGGAGTAGGTAAACATTTCTCTTTGCGGTTTGGGCAGCAAGTATGTTATGAGGCGATTTCCCCATTGGTCTCTTACAATATTAGGCCAATTTTGCACGTTAGGAACTTGATGTCGTGCAAACCAATCGGCACCCAAGCTCATATGACCGTAGGTTAAGGAAAAAACATCGCACCACACCTCCTCATGGTAATCAAATTGGGAGAAGACAACTTTTACCCTCTCGGTAACCTTGAACTCGCCCAAGTAGTATGGAACAAGTAAAGGCTCTCGCAATAACCCCAAGTAATCAACCATGGACGGAAGAATGTAGTTTCCATAGTACCTATCATTCAACACCATAAGGCAGCCCGGTATCCCACAAATAGTCACCTTTCCGGAGTGTACACTCCTTCTTGGATCTACATTGTAAGGCATACGAGTACCCCTTAGTTTTGGAGATGCATATCCTCTTCTTCTCATTGGACAACCTCCACTAGAGCTAGTATAACCATTCACACTATATCGATTTCGATAAGAAGTACTACAAGGTGGAGAATATGGATCTTCATACTCCTCACGTGTACCCTCATCATAGCTCTCATAAGCTTTGCAAACAAAAGGGTTATACCTAACACCCAATCTAGGTTCGGAGTAAGAAGTGTAAGACTCCTCACATGCCCCAACTTCATCATAAGACCCATCACGAGGTCCTACATCATCTCCAAAGTTACCATAAGCACTAGGCACTTCATTCACCTCATTTTCTCCCTTAAAACAGTAACTTTCAAATCTGCCCAAGTCTCGATCATGGCTATTTTCATAGCCTCCGCAATCTCCCTCAACTTCGTAGCCATAAAACCCTTCACTACAATCATAGTTGATACGAGAAAAACAACGGAAACACAAAACAAACACTCAAAACAGTCCACAAGTTCAAGAGAACCGAGGACCCTTTGAATGACCCCTCTCGGATTCAAGATCTACAACAAGAACACAATGTAATGAGGTGATTAACACCTATTTTCAGCGTACAACACACTAGATTAACCATACGAGAATGAAGAACATGAAGAACAATAACAATATTATTAAGAAATAACAAACACACGGCTACAAGAAATTGTAGAGATAGATAGTGAGACATAAACTAATATAAGACCCAAGAACCCAAAGATATATTAAATCTAAAGACCCTTAGAACTTACGATAGCAACACCACACTCTTACTGTGACCGCCAAGGGAACGAACTCGCCTCAAGATCTACCGTTTCCAAGCAAAGATCATTATTGGCTTTTCCAAGCCCTATGCTAAGGGTGACTTTTCCAAGTCCTACAACTAATGGAGTTACACTCTCAAAAGAGAGAGAGAATATTTCTTTCAATTCTTCATCATCCAAAAACTAATGAAAATAAGACTAAGGGGGCCTATTTATAATACATTGCCAATGAAGATAACAAGACCATATTACCCTTAATGAGAGGGGCGGCCTTGGTGTGTTGGAAGACAATATGAATTGTCCAAAATGCCCCTTAGGCTAAGTGACCGAAATGCCCTTAGTAAAGGCACCAAAACCGTGAACCAACAAAGGTGGTCCAAATTCGAGAGTCCTTAAGTCTTCTAGGCTCCAATCAATCTTCCACACTTGGGTTTGGTCAATGGTAGGCTAAAAACATCCCCTCCAAGTATGATCCCATGCCCTCCATGTGACCAAAGCTCGATTCTTCACATTGTGACTTCGAATGATGTCGTCCAAAAGCTAAGGCGGTCATTATTCTTATATCATCCTCCTCTTCTTGAAAAGGATTCGACCTCGAATCCAAACCTTGCAAAACTGAAAAGAGGACACACAAATGCAAACTCCTCATGGCATGAGGGTTAGGGTTAGCATAACAAATCAGCTCAACATGCCAAGGTTGCACATATTTGCAATATAACCAAGAATCCTTTGAAAGGAATATTAAAAATTCAATAAAAGATGTACAAAGGATTTGGTTATAGGATACATCAAAAGTAACACTTTGCTTGTCATGTTGACCAAGCAACAAGTTTGGTGCACCAACATCACCATTTCTAAATTTGGCACCGGGGTCAAATGGGAAAAGTGGCCATAGACACGGGTCTCGACAACACTTCCCTTTCCCGTGGTCTACACCTAAACTAAATGACATACTCTCTACAATAACATACATATCATCCAAATCAAATAGAGAGTAGAGAAAGGTATCACTCAAATCGACTTCTACTAAGGTGCTCTCATGTGTGTACCCACTACTAGTTTCCCAATAATCACTATGAGTACTCTCAACAATGAAATCACACAAAGTAGAAGAGGAAGTAGCTTCCGCAACTACACATTCCTTACCCTTAAGAGTACTCTCATCTTCCAAGAAGAGATTTCCCTCTTTAGGAGGAATGTTGTCACACCATAGTGGGTTAGCATATAGGCTATAGCTTCCAAGGCAAGCTATACCGTCATTTTCACCACTAGGTTCATTAGGAGTGTTTAAATCATCTTCAAACAAGACATTATTCCTAAAAAGAGTGTGATCTACCTCACGGACAGATTTGGAACAAGAAAGTTCCTCACTCTCTAAATGATCAATATCAAGTTTCAAGGATGTTTCAAACACAATATTACCCCAAGAAGAGCTCTCGGGTTCATTCTCACTTTGTTGACCAACATTTTCAAATATTTCACTCACTTGAGTCCTATTAAGCACATCACACACATACTCAAGTGGTGGGTAATTTTCACACATAAGTTGATCAACACAAATTTCAGAAGATAACGTACTTTCATTCAACATATAAGCTTCAACACTAGGTGGACATAAATTGATCTTACAAGAAGAGTCAATTTCGTCATCAATAGGATCAACTAGTGTATCCAAACTCACAATATGTACATCATCAACGAGAGGCACGGAATCATTAGACTCATAAATAAGTAAGCTACTACTCACACTCAATGGCTTACTAGCCACACAATTGTCATTCACATGCACTAAAGTGTAAGAGTTAGCTATTTTACCTTTAAGATCTTGAGTAGACTCTTCCTTGCCGTGAGGTGAAGGACCTCCACAAGCTTGGGCAGCAACTTCCTTTTGGCATTGTTCGCCTTCGCTTGCCATGTTGGTACCTACACAAATGTCCTTAGAAATGGAAGGACAACCAATGTTAGCACGGTTTGGTGGCAATCCCCTCACTTCGCTCCACATATCCTCTCCTTTTTCCACTCTCGGATTGCCACCTTGCACTCCCTTACTCCTCTCAATCTTTTGTCTCTCATCATAAATCGGATTGGAGTAGGTAAACATTTCTCTTTGCGGTTTGGGCAGCAAGTATGTTATGAGGCGATTTCCCCATTGGTCTCTTACAATATTAGGCCACTTTTGCACGTTAGGAACTTGATGTCGTGCAAACCAATCGGCACCCAAGCTCATATGACCGTAGGTTAAGGAAAAAACATCACACCACACCTCCTCATGGTAATCAAATTGGGAGAAGACAACTTTTACCCTCTCGGTAACCTTGAACTCGCCCAAGTAGTATGGAACAAGTAAAGGCTCTCGCAATAACCCCAAGTAATCAACCATGGACGGAAAAATGTAGTTTCCATAGTACCTATCATTCAACACCATAAGGCAGCCCGGTATCCCACAAATAGTCACCTTTCCGGAGTGTACACTCCTTCTTGGATCTACATTGTAAGGCATACGAGTACCCCTTAGTTTTGGAGATGCATATCCTCTTCTTCTCATTGGACATCCTCCACTAGAGCTAGTATAACCATTCACACTATATCGACTTTGATAAGAAGTACTACAAGGTGGAGAATATGGATCTTCATACTCCTCACGTGTACCCTCATCATAGCTCTCATAAGCTTTGCAAACAAAAGGGTTATACCTAACACCAAATCTAGGTTCGGAGTAAGAAGTGTAAGACTCCTCACATGCCCCAACATCATCACAAGATCCATCACTAGGTCCTACATCATCTCCAAAGTTACCATAAGCACTAGGCACTTCATTCACCTCATTTTCTCCCTTAAAACAGTAACTTTCAAATCTGCCCAAGTCTCGATCATGGCTATTTTCATAGCCTCCGCAATCTCCCTCAACTTCGTAGCCATAAAACCCTTCACTACAATCATAGTCTCCCATGTTGTAGTCACCATAATCCCCGGCTATCGAAGACATGTTCCCCTTATATCACCCTTTAAACCTACAAAATGAACAAACAAGATTAGTAGTAAAGCTCCTCACCAACACTCGTATACACTCACCTTTGTGATCCTCACAATTGGAGCGGCGAATATTGAAAGTTGCTTATACTCCGGTAGTCAATAGGATGTCAATTCTACTTGGCGGCCGGAATAGATTCTTGTTTGATCGACTCAAGACACAACACAAAATCTACTTACGAACTTGAAACAAAGAAGTTACTACGAGTTAAAAATGAGAAAAGCACACAACAACGAAGACACGAAGAAACGGATTCAATAATTAATCTACAACTAAGTAGGTGATTACTAGTTGTTAATTAATTCTAGAATCAAGACATGAAACTAATGAAACAATAAGATGAAACTAAGAATCTAAAATTTTGAGCTCGGAAATATTGCGTGAACAGTAGCAGTGATGACATGGCAGTCACGTATTGGTTTCGGTCCCACACAACCTTTGTTGTCCAATTTCAAGTGTTGGTCAATTTTTCAATTTGGACTTTGGTGGAATTTGTTTAAGGAGGGAAATTCAAACAAGTCTTGGAGCCCTTTTCAATTTCAAGTTTTCAAGACTTGACTTTATTGTACTTCTCCTTAAAACATGGATCCGTAAATCATGGAAAAGTGTCGGAAAGTGGTTGAGACTTGATTGATAGGTCTTTGTTGGTTGTAGTGTCTTTCAAGACTAACAAATAGTACACCTTTTTCCTTCAACTTTTGGATTTAGCATTCACTTTATCTTCAACAATATATGAAGGTGGTGATGAACATCAATAACAACAACAACAACAACAACAAGAACTACAACAATAATCTTCAAGAACATGATACGGGACAAATGACCTTCTTATCTTTTGATGACATTTTTGGAGGCCAACACATAGAGACTCAAGACTTGGTCACCTCGAGGAAACAAGAACATGCATGGAGGACCCGTTTTGAGCATAACTTAAAGCAATCTCGCATGTGGAAGATTGCTTGGAGAATTTAAGGTTGAGGACTCACGGTTTTGGGCCTTAATTAAGGGTATTTTGGACATTACACATGGTGGATTTACACCCCATGGCCGCCCCTCTCATTAAGGGCAAAGTAGTCTTTTGTCTTCATTTGTAATATAGTATAAATAGGCCCCTTAGTCTTATTTCTCATCAGATTTTTGATAATGAAGAATTGAAAGAAATATCTTCTCTCTTTTGAGAGTGTACACACTTAGTGGTAGGACTTGGAAAAGTCATCTTTAGCATAGGGCTTGGAAAAGCCAATATTGATCTTTGTTTGGAAACGGTAGATCTTGAGGCAAGTTCATTCCCTTGGTGGTCACCGTAAGAGTGTGGTGTTGCTATCGTAAGTTCTAGGGGTCTTTAGATTTAATATATCTTTGGGTTCTTGGGTCTTATTGTAGTTTATGTCTCACTATCTATCTTTATTTTTCTTGCAAATCGTGGACTGTTTTGGGGTTTTTTTTTGAATCCAAAACTTGTGTTATTGTTGTTCATCTTGTTCATCACGTTTTGTGGCTGTTTTGGGTGTCAAATACACCATTGTTATCTCGTATTGTTGTTGTTGTAGTGAATCCGAGAGTGGTCTCCATCTTGGTCCTCAAATCCTTAAGATTAGTGGACTGTTTTTGGAGTGTGTGTGGACTGTTTTGAGACAATTCTTGTGTTCCTTGGAATTCTTGTATCATTTGGTATCAAAGCATGGCTTGATCTTGTTCCTACAAGATCAATCTTGGGCTTTCTTGTTAAAAAAAAAAAAAAAAAAAAAGGGAAAACTGAAATTTCCAGAAAAATAGCAATCTGTCCGTGTTTGTGTTCTTGGCCAAAATCGTGTTCTTGTTGTGTCTTGGCCGAGATTTGTTGTTGTATGTCTAGATCTAATAGTGTTCTTGTTTGTTTTGTTGTTCCTAGTGTTAGTTTTCTTGTCCACTAACACTTTGAGTCTAGATCTAAACTTGAGCTTGAACTTGTTGAAAGGTTGTTGTGAACATAAGCTTGGCCATTGTGGTGGACTGTTTTGGCCTTGTGGTTTTCATCTTGTTGTTGTTATAAGCTTGGCCATGTGATATTGTTGTTAATTGGTGGATTGAAAACCATTTTGTTGAAGTTGTAGTTGTCTTGGCCAAGTGTTGGAGATATTGTTATTGTGGATTGGAGTTGGCCGTGTGAAAAATTGTTGGTGTTCTTGAAGATTATTGTTGTAGTTCTTGTTGTTGTTGTTGTTGTTCTTGATGTTCATCACCACCTTCATATATTGTTGAAGATAAAGTGAATGCTAAATCCAAAAAGTTGAAGGAAAAAGGTGTATTATTTGTTAGTCTTGAAAGACACTACAACCAACCAAGACCTATCAATCAAGTCTCAACCACTTTCCAACACTTTTCCATGATTTACGGATCCATGTTTTAAGGAGAAGTACAATAAAGTCAAGTCTTGAAAACTTGAAATTGAAAAGGGCTCCAAGACTTGTTTGAATTTCCCTCCTTAAACAAATTCCACCAAAGTCCAAATTAAAAATTGACCAAGACTTGAAATTGGACAACAAAAGTTGTGTGGGACCGAAACCAATACGTGACTGCCATGTCATCACTGCTACTGTTCACGCAATATTTCCGAGCTCAAAATTTTAGATTCTTAGTTTCATCTTATTATTTCATTAGTTTCATGTCTTGATTCTAGAATTAATTAACAACTAGTAATCACCTACTTAGTTGTAGATTAATTATTGAATCCGTTTCTTCGTGTCTTCGTTGTTTGTGTGCTTTTCTCATTTTTAACTCGTAGTAACTTCTTTGTTTCAAGTTCGTAAGTGAATTTTATTTTTGTGTCTTGAGTCGATCAAACAAGAATCTATTCCGGCCGCCAAGTAGAATTGACATCCTATTGACTACCGGAGTATAAGCAACTTTCAATATTCGCCGCTCCAATTGTGAGGATCACAAAGGTGAGTGTATACGAGTGTTGGTGAGGAGCTTTACTACTAATCTTGTTTGTTCATTTTGTAGGTTTAAAGGGTGATATAAGGGGAACATGTCTTCGATAGCCGGGGATTATTGTGACTACAACATGGGAGACTATGATTGTAGTGAAGGGTTTTATGGCTACGAAGTTGAGGGAGATTGCGGAGGCTATGAAAATAGCCATGATCGAGACTTGGGCAGATTTGAAAGTTACTGTTTTAAGGGAGAAAATGAGGTGAATGAAGTGCCTAGTGCTTATAGTAACTTTGGAGATGACGTAGGACCTCGTGATGGATCTTATGATGATGTTGGGGCATGTGAGGAGTCTTACACTTCTTACTCCGAACCTAGATTTGGTGTTAGGTATAACCCTTTTGTTTGCAAAGCCTATGAGAACTATGATGAGGGTACACGTGAGGAGTATGAAGATCCATATTCTCCACCTTGTAGTACTTCTTATCAAAGTCGATATAGTGTGAATGGTTATACTAGCTCTAGTGGAGGTTGTCCAATGAGAAGAAGAGGATATGCATCTCCAAAACTAAGGGGTACTCGTATGCCTTACAATGTAGATCCAAGAAGGAGTGTACACTCCGGAAAGGTGACTATTTGTGGGATACCGGGCTGCCTTATGGTGTTGAATGATAGGTACTATGGAAACTACATTTTTCCGTCCATGGTTGATTACTTGGGGTTATTGCGAGAGCCTTTACTTGTTCCATACTACTTGGGCGAGTTCAAGGTTACCGAGAGGGTAAAAGTTGTCTTCTCCCAATTTAATTACCATGAGGAAGTGTGGTGTGATGTTTTTCCCATAACCTATGGTCATGTGAGCTTGGGCGCCGATTGGTTTGCACAACATAAAGTTCCAAATATGCAAAATTGGCCTAATATTGTAAGAGACCGATGGGGAAATTGCCTCGAGACGTACATTCTGCCCGGGCCGCAAAAAGAAGTTCCTACCTACTCCAATTCAAATTATTATGAGAGACAAAAGATTGAGAGGAGTAAGGGAGTGAAAGGTGGTAATCCGAGAGTGGAAAAAAGAGAGATTGTGTTGAGCGAAGTGAGGGGATTACCACCAAACCGTGCTAACTTTGGTTGTCCTTCTATTTTTATGGACATTTGTGTAGGTACCAACATGGCAAGCGAATGCGACCAATGTCAAAAGGAAGTTGCTGCCCAAGGTTATGGAGGACCTTCACCTCACGGCAAGAAAGAGTCCATTCAAGATCTTCAAGGTAAAATAGCTAACTCTTACACTTTAATGCATGTGAATGATAATTGTATGACTAGTAGTCCATTGAGTGTGAGTAGTAGCTTACTTATTTATGAGTCTAATGATTCCTTGCCTCTTATTGATGATGTACATATTGTGAGTGTGGATACACTAGTTGATCCTATTGATGACGAAATTGACTCCTCTTGTGAGATCAATTTATGTCCACCTAGTGTTGAAGCCTATATGTTGAATGGAAGTACCTCGTCTTGTGTAATGGGTGTTGATCAACTTGTTCGTGAAAACTGTCCACCACTTGAGTATGTGTGTGATGTGCTTAATAGGACTCAAGTGAGTGAAATATTTGAAAATGTTGGTCAACAAAGTGAGAATGAACCCGAGAGCTCTTCTTGGGGTAATATTGTGTTTGAAACATCCTTGAAACTTGATATTGATCATTTAGAGAGTGAGGAACTTATTTGTTCCAAATCTGTCCGTGAGGTAGATCACACTCTTTTTAGGTATAATGTCTTGTTTGAAGATGATTTAAACACTCCTAATGAACCTAGTGGAGAACTTGACGGTATAGCTTGCCTTGGAAGCTATAGCCTATATGCTAACCCACTATGGTGTGACAACATTCCTCCTAAAGAGGGAAATCTCTTCTTGGAAGATGAGAGTACTCTTAAGGGTAAGGAATGTGTAGTTGTGGAAGCTACTTCTTCTTCTACTTTGTGTGATTTCATTGTTGAGAGTACTCATGGTGATTATTGGGAAACTAGTAGTGAGTACACACATGAGAGCACCTTAGTAGAAGTCGATTTGAGTGATACCTTTCTCTACTCTCTATTTGATTTGGATGATATGTATGTTATTGTAGAGAGTATGTCATTTAGTTTAGGTGTAGACCACGGGAAAGGGAAGTGTTGTCGAGACCCGTGTCTATGGCCACTTTTCCCATTTGACCCCGGTGCCAAATTTAGAAATGGTGATGTTGGTGCACCAAACTTGTTGCTTGGCCAACATGACAAGCAAAGTATTACTTTTGATGTATCCTATAACCAAATCCTTTGTACATCTTTTATTGAGTTTTTAATATTACTTTCAAAGGATTCTTGGTTATATTGCAAATATGTGCAACCTTGGCATGTTGAGATGATTTGTTATGCTAACCCTAACCCTCATGCCATGAGGAATTTGTATTTGTTTGTCCTCTCTTCGGTTTTGCAAGGTTTGGATTCGAGGTCGAATCCTTTTCAAGAAGGGGAGGATGATACGGGACAAATGACCTTCTTATCTTTTGATGACATTTTTGGAGGCCAACACATAGAGACTCAAGACTTGGTCACCTCGAGGAAACAAGAACATGCATGGAGGACCCGTTTTGAGCATAACTTAAAGCAATCTCGCATGTGGAAGATTGCTTGGAGAATTTAAGGTTGAGGACTCACGGTTTTGGGCCTTAATTAAGGGTATTTTGGACATTACACATGGTGGATTTACAACCCATGGCCGCCCCTCTCATTAAGGGCAAAGTAGTCTTTTGTCTTCATTTGTAATATAGTATAAATAGGCCCCTTAGTCTTATTTCTCATCAGATTTTTGATAATGAAGAATTGAAAGAAATATCTTCTCTCTTTTGAGAGTGTACACACTTAGTGGTAGGACTTGGAAAAGTCATCTTTAGCATAGGGCTTGGAAAAGCCAATATTGATCTTTGTTTGGAAACGGTAGATCTTGAGGCGAGTTCATTCCCTTGGTGGTCACCGTAAGAGTGTGGTGTTGCTATCGTAAGTTCTAGGGGTCTTTAGATTTAATATATCTTTGGGTTCTTGGGTCTTATTGTAGTTTATGTCTCACTATCTATCTTTATTTTTCTTGCAAATCGTGGACTGTTTTGGGGTCTTTGTTGAATCCGAAACTTGTGTTATTGTTGTTCATCTTGTTCATCACGTTTTGTGGCTGTTTTGGGTGTCAAATACACCATTGTTATCTCGTATTGTTGTTGTTGTAGTGAATCCGAGAGTGGTCTCCATCTTGGTCCTCAAATCCTTAAGATTAGTGGACTGTTTTTGGAGTGTGTGTGGACTGTTTTGAGACAATTCTTGTGTTCCTTGGAATTCTTGTATCAGAACACCAACAATTTTTCACACGGCCAACTCCAATCCACAATAACAATATCTCCAACACTTGGCCAAGACAACTACAACTTCAACAAAATGGTTTTCAATCCACCAATTAACAACAATATCACGTGGCCAAGCTTATAACAACAACAAGATGAAAACCACAAGGCCAAAACAGTCCACCACAATGGCCAAGCTTATGTTCACAACAACCTTTCAACAAGTTCAAGCTCAAGTTTAGATCTAGACTCAAAGTGTTAGTGGACAAGAAAACTAACACTAGGAACAACAAAACAAACAAGAACACTATTAGGTCTAGACATACAACAACAAATCTCGGCCAAGACACAACAAGAACACGATTTTGGCCAAGAACACAAACACGGACAGATTGCTATTTTTCTGAAAATTTCAGTTTTCCTTTTTTTTTTTTTTTTTTTTTAACAAGAAAGCCCAAGATTGATCTTGTAGGAACAAAATCAAGCCATGCTTTGATACCAAATGATACGAGAAAAACAACGGAAACACAAAACAAACACTCAAAACAGTCCACAAGTTCAAGAGAACCGAGGACCCTTTGAATGACCCCTCTCGGATTCAAGATCTACAACAAGAACACAATGTAATGAGGTGATTAACACCTATTTTCAGCGGACAACACACTAGATTAACCACACGAGAATGAAGAACATGAAGAACAATAACAATATTATTAAGAAATAACAAACACACGGCTACAAGAAATTGTAGAGATAGATAGTGAGATATAAACTAATATAAGACCCAAGAACCCAAAGATATATTAAATCTAAAGACCCTTAGAACTTACGATAGCAACACCACACTCTTACGGTGACCGCCAAGGGAACGAACTCGCCTCAAGATCTACCGTTTCCAAGCAAAGATCATTATTGGCTTTTCCAAGCCCTATGCTAAGGGTGACTTTTCCAAGTCCTACAACTAATGGAGTTACACTCTCAAAAGAGAGAGAGAATATTTCTTTCAATTCTTCATCATCCAAAAACTAATGAAAATAAGACTAAGGGGGCCTATTTATAATACATTGCCAATGAAGATAACAAGACCATATTACCCTTAATGAGAGGGGCGGCCTTGGTGTGTTGGAAGACAATATGAATTGTCCAAAATGCCCCTTAGGCTAAGTGACCGAAATGCCCTTAGTAAAGGCACCAAAACCGTGAACCAACAAAGGTGGTCCAAATTCGAGAGTCCTTAAGTCTTCTAGGCTCCAATCAATCTTCCACACTTGGGTTTGGTCAATGGTAGGCTAAAAACATCCCCTCCAAGTATGATCCCATGCCCTCCATGTGACCAAAGCTCGATTCTTCACATTGTGACTTCGAATGATGTCGTCCAAAAGCTAAGGCGGTCATTATTCTTATATCATCAATGATACAAGATCAAACCAACAACACCAAGAACTACAAGTAGATTCGGATTTCAGTCCAACAACACGATAACAACAAGATGAACAAGGATGCTAGTGAATCGAAAATAGCCCCACACGGCTTCACTAGACTTTGAGATAACAAATCAACAACAACAACAAGATAAATAAAAGATACATAACTTGACATATAACATTCAAGATACTAAGAACCCTAACATCAAGAGAGGACCCTAAGTCTAATGAATGTAAACACCAAGTTCTTACGAGGACCAAGAGGCACTCAACAACCTCAAAACCCTTGTTTCTAGCCAAAGAGACAACACAAGTATCCCTCTACTTGTGAGGTATTGGTGGCGGCTCCCAAGAGTGGAAATGAGAGAGAGAAATGTTTAGTGTTTAGGTTACAAAATCAGATTTCAAAAACTAGAGACTAACTCTCTAACATGTTCTATTTATACTACAAACAAAAGGGGTAAAATGACCCATCCGCCCTTGCTTCTTGTGTCAACCTTGAAGAGTAGTTTATTACACATTAAGTCCCCTCTTCACACATAAAAACGTTTAGGTCCTTGATTGGTTCAATCACCAACTCACACACGGCTACTTGCATGAACAAAGCTTGGAGTTGTTGTAATTCCCGAGCTTGGCTTCGTGTGAAAGGCCGTGTACGTGTGGAGGCTTCCCCAACCGTATCATCCTCTCCATCTTGAGAGGAATTTGACCTCAAATTCAGCATTTGGTCATCTTCCACCGCATCAACGAGGGAGAGATCACCAACGTTGAAAGTGTTGTGCACTTGGTATTCCGGTGGAAGGTCAATCTTGTAGGCGTTGTCATTGATTCTCTCAAGTACTTGGAAAGGACCATCACCCCGTGGCAGCAACTTGGACTTCCTTTGAGCTGGAAACCGATCCTTTCGAAGATGCACCCACACCCAATCTCCGGGTTCAAGCACAAGCCTTCTTCTTCCTTTGTTTACCCTTTTTGCAACCTCTTGGTTTTTCTTTTCAAGCTTGAGCCGCACTGTTTCATGCATTTTCTTCATTGCCTCGGCTCTTTTATCTCCATCTAAGCTGGTCATGAGATCACTAGACAAAGGAGTGAGATCTAAAGGGGTAAGGGGATTTAGGCCGTAAACACATTCAAAGGGAGTCATTCCCGTGCTCGAATGTATTACCCGATTGTATGCAAACTCCACCAAGGGTAGGTGATCTTCCCATGAAGTCAGCTTACCTTTAACCATAGAACGTAGCATAGACCCTAAGGTTCTATTTACTACCTCCGTTTGGCCATCGGTTTGTGGGTGGCAAGACGTGGAGAAAAGTAACTTCGTTCCAAGCCTACCCCACATGGACTTCCAAAAGAGACTTAGGAACTTGGAGTCCCTATCGCTCACAATAGTCCTCGGTACCCCGTGAAGCTTTACAACATGTTCGACAAATAATGAAGCTACACTACGAGCATCCTCGGTTTTAGCACATGGAATAAAATGAGCCATTTTAGAGAATCTATCAACAATAACAAAAATGCTATCTCGACCCTTTCTAGTCCTTGGCAGCCCCAAAACAAAATCCATCGAAATGTCCAACCAAGGTCTAAGGGGAGTAGGGAGTGGGGTATATAATCCTTGAGGTAGGAGACGAGATTTCGCACTCCGGCAGGCCACGCATTGACGACAAATTTTAGTGACGTCTTTGCGCATTTTGGGCCAATAGAAGTTCTCCTCTAAGATTCCGAGGGTCTTGTCTACCCCAAAGTGCCCCATGAGGCCTCCGTCATGGGCCTCCCTCACGAACAATTCCCTCCAAGAACTAGAAGGAACACACAACCTCCTCCCTTTGAACAAATACCCATCGAACCGAGAGTAGGAGGAATGGTCATTCTCCTTAAGCCAACGGTCCCTTCCCCACTCTTCGCATTCCCTAAAGATAGGAGCAAAGGTAGGATCCTCGGGATACAACAACCGCAAGCTCTCAAAACCCATCAACTTCGAAGACAAGGTAGCAACAAGCACATGCTTCCTAGACAAGGCATCGGCAACAACATTTTCCTTTCCCCTTTTGTAATGAATTACATAAGGGAAAGTCTCGATAAACTCAATCCACTTAGCATGACGCCTATTCAACTTGTCTTGGCTCTTAAGGTGTTTCAACGACTCATGATCCGTTCGTATCACAAACTCCTTAGGCCACAAATAATGTTGCCAATTTCCCAAAGCTCTAACAAGGGCGTACAACTCCAAATCATAAGTTGAGTAATTAAGAGTTGCCCCTTTGAGCTTTTCACTGAAATAAGCAACGGGCTTACCTTCTTGCATCAAAACAGCCCCGATGCCAACCTTACTAGCATCACACTCTACTTCAAACATCTTATCAAAATCGGGCAATTGCAATAAAGGCGCCGAGATGAGCGTAGCTTTCAAGGCCTCAAAAGCCCTAGCTTGCTCATCACCCCATTTAAAGGGTCCGTCTTTTCTAATTACCTCGGTTAAGGGGGCTTCTATGGAGCTAAATCCTTTGACAAACCTCCTATAGAAGCTTGCCAACCCGTGGAAACTTCGGATTTCTCCAATAGTTTTAGGGGTCGGCCAACTTCGAATAGAGTCTATCTTGGAATCGTCCACTTCCACACCCCTTGAGCTCACGACAAAACCCAAGAATATGACCTTATCAACACCAAAAGAACACTTCTCCATGTTGGCATACAGCTTCTCCTTTCGGAGCACATCGAACACACATCTCAAATGCATTACATGATCATCAATGGATTTACTATATACCAACACATCATCAAAGTAAACCACCACAAATTTTCCAATATAAGGCTTCATTACATGATTCATTAGCCTCATAAAGGTGCTAGGAGCATTAGTAAGGCCGAAGGGCATGACCAGCCACTCATATAGACCGAATTTGGTCTTGAATGCGGTCTTCCACTCATCACCGGGTTGCATGCGAATTTGGTGATAGCCACTCCTAAGGTCCACTTTAGAAAACAAACAAGACCCGTGGAGCTCATCTAACATATCATCTAGTCTAGGGATTGGATGACGATACCTTATAGTGATTTTGTTGATGGCTCTACAATCGACGCACATGCGCCAAGTTCCGTCCTTCTTTGGTACCAAAAGCACCGGAACAGCACACGGACTCATGCTTTCCTTGATGTATCCCTTGTTGAGAAGTTCCTCAACTTGTCTTTCAAGCTCCTTAGTGTCCATGGGATTGCTCCTATAGGCCGGTTTGTTTGGAAGTTGGGAACCCGGCACCAAATCAATTTGGTGCTCAATTCCCCGAAGTGGGGGCAATCCTTGCGGAAGTTCTTGAGGAAATACATCTTCATATTCCTGCAACACACAAGAAATCAAAGGGGAAATGGAAGAATTAGTGGGGTTAGTATTAAAACAATGGGCCCAAAGTAACATCGGCTTGTTTTCATCATGATCCACGAAGAGTTCTTTCCTCCTAGCCAACATCACTACGTTTTCCATCTCTCTTGTCGTTGGGACAGCCTCGGATGTCCCGACTTTCTCACCTACGGCACTCCCCCCCTTTTCTCCCTTCTCGGATTCCTTCCCCTTTCCCTTCAATTCTCTCATCTTTTGATGCCACTCGTTTACTTGGGAAGGTGAAAGAGGATGAAGGGTGACCTTTCGGCCATCCTTCTCAAGCATATACCGGTTGGTCCTCCCATCGTGTTTAGTAGACTTATCATATTGCCATGGCCTACCTAACAACAAGTGACATGCTTGCATTGGGATCACGTCACAAAGTACCTCATCGTGGTAGTTTCCCACCTTAAACCGAATCACACATTGTCTTGTGACCCTTAATTCACCACAATCATTCAACCATTGTAGCTTGTAAGGACTAGTGTGTGGTGTAGTTGGTAGCTTCAAGAAATTTACCATAGCTTGGCTCGCAACATTTGTACAACTTCCACTATCAATCACCAAGGTGCACACATTCTCCTTTATAAGACACTTAGTATGGAATAGATTTTCCCTTTGACTCGGGTCACCTATCGCCTTACTAATCATGACACGTCTAACCACAAAGTTTGGAACCACACACTCCCCTTCTTGTGGATAGACATCTTCACTACCGTCTACTTCATCATCATTCGGTCCATTTTCAGCTCCCTCTCCATCTTGAGGCTCGGCCTCATCCTCCCCCCTTTCGGAATCCACCTCCTCACCAAGGTAGTATACCTTTCCTTCTCGTAGGATCACATTGCGCCGGTTCGGACATTCATTGGCTTTATGCCCCCAACCTTGGCACTTGAAGCATTGGAACCCCTTTGGGTTGGGATATTTGTGAGCCTCCGGTTTCGGAGGAAATTTAGTGACTGATTTGGACTCGGGCAGCTTCGTAGGAGCGGTTTGGTCCTTGTTTTTGGTCCAACCCGAGGGAGTTGGTACCCTTGCCTTGAAGGATGATCTCTCCTTAAGTTCCCTTTCAATCTCAAGGGCCGCTTGGAATATTCCGTCAATGGTTTCAAACCGGTGAAGGGTCAAGTGAGTGGAGATCTCTTTGTTCAATCCGCACTTGAACCGGATGATGTCGTGGCTGATTTGCTCCCCACGATGATCAAGTTTCAACATGAGTTGTTGGAACTCGTCAAAGTAGGCCATCACACTCTTGCCTCCTTGCCGCAAGCCATATAACCTAGCAAGCAACTCATGACGATATCTCTCGGGAAGGTATCGTTGCCTCATCAAATACCTCAACCGAAACCAAGGTGGTGGCTGCCCATCGACTAATTCATAACCAAATCGTTTAACATACTCCCACCAAGTGTTAGCATAGCCCTCGAGGTGAGCTATAGCGTAGCAACTCTTCTTTTCGTCCGAGATGTCATTAACTTGGAAAACTTTGTCACACGCCGATTCCCAAGTTAAGTAGGCCTCGGGATCACTTTCACCCTTAAAGATGGGTAGGCTCAACTTGATGGTGTTGATGCCTACGTCTCTCTCTTGGTGTCGGTTTCCCCTATCTCCATACCCCCGGTATCTCCTAGGTTCTCCTCGACCCCCTCTTAACTCCTCCTCCCTCATATAAGCATCATCAAAGGCCCCATCTCCTTCATACTCCCCTCTACCGTATCCTTCAAAGTGGGCTGGTCGGCCTTGGCCGTTTTGATTCGGAGGATTTGGAATTTGCGGTCTTTGGGTTAATGGAGCTTGGAATGGAAGGTTCGGATTTAGTGGAGGTACATGGCGTCCAAATCCCTCTTGTGGAATTGGAGGGGCTTGGAAATGTAGTGGTCTAGTGGAGTCTCGGTTTGGAGGAAAATAGGTAGTTTGGCTTGCGGTATTTAGTGGAGCTTGGGGTGCATTTAGCATTTGGTGGACTGTTTCGGGGGTGATGGTTGCGGAGGAGGTCCTATCATGGCCATTGGTAGATACATGTAGAGGAGTAGAAGGACGAGAGTTCCTTTGACTCTCCACTTGTTCTAATCTCCCACTAATAGTCGACACTTCCCCCTTTATTGCTGCCAAGTCCCCTCTCACGGCCCCAAATTCAGAATTCAACCTTTCAAGTGTCCGGGTAACGGCCTCAAGAGTGACCCTCATAGAATCAAGGGCATTAGTATGAGGGTCACTCTTGAGCCCTTAGTAAAGGCACCAAAACCGTGAACCAACAAAGGTGGTCTAAATTCGAGAGTCCTTAAGTCTTCTAGGCTCCAATCAATCTTCCACACTTGGGTTTGGTCAATGGTAGGCTAAAAACATCCCCTCCAAGTATGATCCCATGCCCTCCATGTGACCAAAGCTCGATTCTTCACATTGTGACTTCGAATGATGTCGTCCAAAAGCTAAGGCGGTCATTATTCTTATATCATCCTCCTCTTCTTGAAAAGGATTCGACCTCGAATCCAAACCTTGCAAAACTGAAAAGAGGACACACAAATGCAAACTCCTCATGGCATGAGGGTTAGGGTTAGCATAACAAATCAGCTCAACATGCCAAGGTTGCACATATTTGCAATATAACCAAGAATCCTTTGAAAGGAATATTAAAAATTCAATAAAAGATGTACAAAGGATTCTTGGTTATATTGCAAGTATGTGCAACCTTGGCATGTTGAGATGATTTGTTATGCTAACCCTAACCCTCATGCCATGAGGATTTGTATTTGTTTGTCCTCTCTTCGGTTTTGCAAGGTTTGGATTCGAGGTCGAATCCTTTTCAAGAAGGGGAGGATGATACGGGACAAATGGCCTTCTTATCTTATGATGACATTTTTGGAGGCCAACACATAGAGACTCAAGACTTGGTCACCTCGAGAAAACAAGAACGTGCATGGAGGACCCGTTTTGAGCATAACTTAAAGCAATCTCGCGTGTGGGAGATTGCTTGGAGAATTTAAGGTTGAGGACTCACGGTTTTTGGGCCTTAATTAAGGGTATTTTGGACATTACACATGGTGTATTTACACACCATGGCCGCCCCTCTCATTAAGGGCAAAGTGGTCTTTTGTCTTCATTTGTAATATAGTATAAATAGGTCCCCTTAGTCTTATTTTCATTAGTTTTTGGATGATGAAGAATTGAAAGAAATATTCTCTCTCTCTTTTGAGAGTGTAACTCCATTAGTTGTAGGACTTGGAAAAGTCACCCTTAGCATAGGGCTTGGAAAAGCCAATAATGATCTTTGCTTGGAAACGGTAGATCTTGAGGCGAGTTCGTTCCCTTGGCGGTCACCGTAAGAGTGTGGTGTTGCTATCGTAAGTTCTAAGGGTCTTTAGATTTAATATATCTTTGGGTTCTTGGGTCTTATATTAGTTTATGTCTCACTATCTATCTCTACAATTTCTTGTAGCCGTGTGTTTGTTATTTCTTAATAATATTGTTATTGTTCTTCATGTTCTTCATTCTCGTGTGGTTAATCTAGTGTGTTGTCCGCTGAAAATAGGTGTTAATCACCTCATTACATTGTGTTCTTGTTGTAGATCTTGAATCCGAGAGGGGTCATTCAAAGGGTCCTCGGTTCTCTTGAACTTGTGGACTGTTTTGAGTGTTTGTTTTGTGTTTCCGTTGTTTTTCTCGTATCAATAGTCTCCCATGTTGTAGTCACAATAATCCCCGGCTATCGAAGACATGTTCCCCTTATATCACCCTTTAAACCTACAAAATGAACAAACAAGATTAGTAGTAAAGCTCCTCACCAACACTCGTATACACTCACCTTTGTGATTCTCACAATTGGAGCGGCGAATATTGAAAGTTGCTTATACTCCGGTAGTCAATAGGATGTCAATTCTACTTGGCGGCCGGAATAGATTCTTGTTTGATCGACTCAAGACACAAAAATAAAATTCACTTACGAACTTGAAACAAAGAAGTTACTACGAGTTAAAAATGAGAAAAGCACACAAACAACGAAGACACGAAGAAACGGATTCAATAATTAATCTACAACTAAGTAGGTGATTACTAGTTGTTAATTAATTCTAGAATCAAGACATGAAACTAATGAAACAATAAGATGAAACTAAGAATCTAAAATTTTTTGAGCTCGGAAATATTGCGTGAACAGTAGCAGTGATGACATGGCAGTCACGTATTGGTTTCGGCCCCACACAACTTTTGTTGTCCAATTTCAAGTCTTGGTCAATTTTTCAATTTGGACTTTGGTGGAATTTGTTTAAGGAGGGAAATTCAAACAAGTCTTGGAGCCCTTTTCAATTTCAAGTTTTCAAGACTTGACTTTATTGTACTTCTCCTTAAAACATGGATCCGTAAATCATGGAAAAGTGTTGGAAAGTGGTTGAGACTTGATTGATAGGTCTTTGTTGGTTGTAGTGTCTTTCAAGACTAACAAATAATACACCTTTTTCCTTCAACTTTTTGGATTTAGCATTCACTTTATCTTCAACAATATATGAAGGTGGTGATGAACATCAAGAACAACAACAACAACAACAACAACAAGAACTACAACAATAATCTTCAAGAACACCAACAATTTTTCACACGGCCAACTCCAATCCACAATAACAATATCTCCAACACTTGGCCAAGACAACTACAACTTCAACAAAATGGTTTTCAATCCACCAATTAACAACAATATCACGTGGCCAAGCTTATAACAACAACAAGATGAAAACCACAAGGCCAAAACAGTCCACCACAATGGCCAAGCTTATGTTCACAACAACCTTTCAACAAGTTCAAGCTCAAGTTTAGATCTAGACTCAAAGTGTTAGTGGACAAGAAAACTAACACTAGGAACAACAAAACAAACAAGAACACTATTAGATCTAGACATACAACAACAAATCTCGGCCAAGACACAACAAGAACACGATTTTGGCCAAGAACACAAACACGGACAGATTGCAATTTTTCTGAAATTTTCAGCTTTTCAACAATTTTTTTTTTTTTTTTTTGTTTATTTTCTAACAAGCAAGCCCAAGATTGATCTTGTAGGAACAAGATCAAGCCATGCTCTGATACCAAATGATACGGGAACTACAACGGAAGCACACAACAAACACTCAAAACAGTCCACAAGTTCAAGAGAACCGAGGACCCTTTGAATGACCCCTCTCGGATTCAAGATCTACAACAAGAACACAATGTAATGAGGTGATTAACACCTATTTTCAGCGGACAACACACTAGATTAACAACACGAGAATGAAGAACATGAAGAACAATAACATTATTATTAAGAAACAACAAACACACGGCTACAAGATAATGTAGAGATAGATAGTGAGACATAAACTACAATAAGACCCAAGAACCCAAAGATATATTAAATCTAAGGACCCGTAGAACTTACGATAGCAACACCACACTCTTACGGTGACCACCAAGGGAATGACTCGCCTCAAGATCTACCGTTTCCAAGCAAAGATCAATATTGGCTTTTCCAAGCCCTATGCTAAGGGTGACTTTTCCAAGTCCTACAACTAATGGAGTTACACTCTCAAAAGAGAGAGAGAATATTTCTTTCAATTCTTCATCATCCCAAAACTAAGTGAAAATAAGACTAAGGGGGCCTATTTATACTATATTACAAATGAAGACAAAAGACCACTTTGCCCTTAATGAGAGGGGCGGCCATGGTGTGTAAATACACCATGTGTAATGTCCAAAATACCCTTAATTAAGGCCCAAAACCGTGAGTCCTCAACCTTAAATTCTCCAAGCAATCTTCCACACGCGAGATTGCTTTAAGTTATGCTCAAAACGGGTCCTCCATGCATGTTCTTGTTTTCTCGAGGTGACCAAGTCTTGAGTCTCTAGGTGTTGGCCTCCAAAAATGTCATCAAAAGATAAGTAGGCCATTTGTCCCGTATCACAGCCGATCAACAATGACCCAAAACCATCAAAACCATGAGAGGTATGAGGCAAACCACTAATAAAGTTCATAGTAATACGGTCCCACTTCCACTCGGGAATGAACCACCTCTAAATCAATCTATAAGTCTCTGATGCTAGTCCATCACCAACTGACATCATAGGCTACGAGCTACAAAGTCCTCCACATATATCTTCATAAAACTCCATCATTAATATTGGTTCAAGTCTTTATACATCTTAGTTGTATCCGAGTGAATAAAATATATCGACTTGTGAGCCTCATGCAAGATCGACTGGATCAAGTAATCAACACTCCCAATAAATATGTAGTTATGAAACCTCAAAACAACCTCTAAATCTATGTTATCCCTCTGGGACTCACCCATTAACACCTAATTGCAATCCATTATCCTCAAACTGACGACTCTTAATCTACTTAAATAGCAAACACTCTTCAATGCTAGCAAGAATCCACCTAGTTTCTAAAATATAAAGTCACACTATAAATTTGGTAAGGACTAGATGTCCCATGCCAATGGCCTCGGAGAAATGAAAACACAAGCAAGGCTACCCATACTCACCACCTTCTAACTCAAGGCGTCCGCTACTATAGTTTCCTTATTCGGATGATACAAGATAGTGATTTCATAATCCATAATCAACTACATCCATATATGCAGCTAAGAATTAAACTGCCTCTGGGTCATAAGATGTTGAAGACTACAATGATCCATAATGATCTCACAATGAATGTCATAAAGATAATAACTCTAAATCTTAAGCGCAAAAACTACCGCCGCCAGCTCTGAATAATGAGTGGGTAGTTTCACGCATGCACCTTCAGCTGCCTCAAACCATAAGCAATAACACAAACCTACTACATCAACACAAAACCTAACTCACACTTCTCAAACCATCAGAAAGGAAGCTCCTTCATAATTAATTTTTTCATGGGCGCTATAATAGTAGCAAAACTCTCAAAGAATCGCCTACTATAACTAGACAAACCAATAAAGCAAAGAACCTCAATCGGAGATATAGGCCTTGCCCAATCACGTATGGTCTCAATCTTTGTCGTTCTACCTTGATCCCATCCTTAGAAACCATAAGACCAAGAAATGATACCAACTAAAGCCAAAACACATACTTAGAGAATTTGGCAAAAAGCAAATGATCTCTCAAGGTCTGGAGCACAATCCTCAAACATTGTGCATGTTCCTCTATTCTCCTCGAATACACATGGATGCCATCATTGAACACAATTATAAAAGAATCCAAATAAAGTTTGAACACTCAGGTCATCAAATCTATAAATGTGGTTGGAACATTAGTCAACTTAAAAGACATCATTAGGAACTCATAATGACCATAATGGGTCCTAAAGGCTATCTTCAAGATATCCTTACCCTGAATTCTCAATTGATGGTAACTAGAGCTCACACAGTCTTAAAATATAGTGTTGCACCCTGAAGCTTGTCAAACAAATCATCAATGTGGGGCATAGGATATAAGTTATTCACTGTCACATTATTAAGTTGTTTTTAAACTATACACATATGCATGGATCTATCCTTTTTCTTCACGAACAACATAGAAACTCCCCAAGAAGACACACTCAGTCTAATAAAACACTTACTAAGAGGATCCTAAAGCTGAGAATTTAGCGCCTTAAGATTGGCAGGAGCCATTTTGTAAGGTTCTAGAGAAATAGGTTGAGTGCCCGACTCAAGATCAATATCATGATCAGGAGGAATACCATGTATAATATGGAAAACATCAGGAAACTCATGAACAATAGGAATAGATTCATGCAATGTACTATCCACTCTAACATGATGCATATAAGTAAGATAAAACTCACACCATCTTAACTAACCCTTCTAGAACAAATATAAGAAATAATTATTGTCAGCTCATGGATAACCGCTCCATGCCACACTACTGAGTATATGGGGCATGGCTAAGGTAACATTCTTGGCAAAACACTCCCTGACTGCATAATAGTGGGATAACCAATCCATGACCAAAATTACATCAAAATCCACAATGTTTAATATAATTAGATCAACATGAGTATCAACATCTTTAACAATCACAACACATAATTAGAAACCTTAATCCACTACTAAAAGATCACCCATGGGAGTAGATACATATAATGTAACAGACAAAGAATCCCAATATAACTCTAATTGTGAGACATAATAAGCATATACATAGGAATAAGTTACGCTAAATCAAATAAAGCATACATCGACTGATGGCACACCAAGCCTAGTAGGTAACGCATAAAACTAACCGCGCCTGCCACCTAGCTGGGCTCCTAACCAATCACCTATCATACCAGTCTAAGAGCCTTCATGGATACCTTAAAGACCATACCTATGACCATGCATACCACCTCTAGCTGAGGGATGAACTGCCTTAATAGGTGGAACATACTGAGATAAAAAAACAATAACTCCATAATTGGGTCACTCTCGCATGAACTAACCAAAACTCTACAAACATGACATGCCCTATGAACTACACCACAACTAGAAGGTCTGACTGACTAAAAATAACCACCATGACTAGAATAACAAAAAGAAATACCCCTTAAAGACTAACCATCACCTTATCCATGATGATCACTACTACTAGACTGACATCCATTGATAATCTAGAGTTTGACATGAACTAGTCTACCAGACTGACCCTGAGTCTAATATGGCTCACGCAAAGTGTACCTACCCTAAGAATCACTGCCTCTAAATCATGATCCACTATAGCTCCCATCAAACTACCATGATATTATGGCCTCTTATAACTACCCCTTATGCCTCATGATTCATCTCCTTCAAACTTAAGTGTAATATGACACCTTAGTAATAGACATACTCGTAATGATGAAAATCTATGTAGACGGAGAAGTCTCAAACACCAAATAAAGCAACAAACCCTCTCATATTCAATAGTTAAAATTGAAGTAGCATGCCAATCAAACTCATGAAAATGAGCCTCATACTCCACAACTATCATAAATCCCAACTCTAATCTCGAGAATTAATCTCTCAAACAATCCCTAAGTCTAAGAGGCATATACTCCTTCAAGAAGATCTAGGAAAGTTGAGTCTATGTCAAAGAAAGTGATCCAGCTGTCGTAGAATCAAGATGACCTCTCCACCAATGTTGAGCTACTAAGTCTAACTAAAATATAGTGTAGTCTATACCATGAGACTCAACTAGTATACAATTATGGAGCCGGAAAAACTCATAAAAATCCTCACTTGATCCACCAGAAATCCTAGGCAAAGCCAATATTAAGAGCCTACCCAATATTTTCTGATCCTCAATAGGCAAAGTAGGCTGGAAACCATTGGCTGAGCAACTACTAGCTAAGAAACCCTCTATGTATGAGGATCCTTCACTCTGGGAGCTACAGTTATTGGCTGCTCCCTCGTATTAGTAACACTTTGATATATAGACTATACACCATAATATGGTGCACCACTAACCAGCCCCATAAGCTAAACGAAAACATCCCTAAGAATTAAAGAAGAAATTAATCTCGATGGATCCTGGATATATCCCTAGCCCACCGCTAGTTGTGGCGGATGAATCTCAGGCTTGGGAGAAGGAATAGGGTCTGGAGAAGGCCCCATGTCCTGGTCCCTATCTTGCAACAATCTTGAGGTTCTCCACGACTTTTAGGTCATCCATAAACAGTGACTGGATCCATAGGCTAGATCTCGAGACACTTATCTCATGTAGTGATAACATGTATCCTAATAATAAGTGGTGAGTTTACCACTCTTTCATACTCATTTTTTATACACATTACCTTGTTTTGAATGAATAAATGAGACAACATATATGGATAGATGTACTAATATCCAATATTTATAGGCATTAAGTTGAAAAGACCAAAAGATATGGATTAGGGTAGAAAATGATAAAAAGGGAACAAGAAAAAGTGCAACTAAAGACCTAGACTACATCGCCTAAGTTACCGAAGCTGTGGTCCTATAGTCGCGGTCGTGGTTAGTCAAGAAGGTCAGAGAAACGTGGTTATAGAGCACAACCGAAGTCACATTATTACGGTCGCGGTCAGCCATATGTGATCTTGGTTAAGTGGAAATATGCCTAAGGGTAAAATTGTAAAAGCACTTAAACGTATCCCAAGCCATATTTAAGAAAAAACCGCTTCTTCTTTAGGATGGCTTAGCTTATAAGATATTTAAAAATTCAAGACTTAAAACCCTAATCTTTGGAAAGTGTGTAATTAATTTTTGAGGCTTAATTTCTTAGTTTCTTGGTGAAGACTGGATGCTTTGAATGACGCATATGGTATATTTCTCTTTACTTTCTTCATGAGTAGCTAAGTAATTTGGTCTTGGGATTATGTTGAACTAGAGTGTAATTGTGTGTGGGTATTGTTGTGTTTGCATGGACTTTAGTTGTTGATTGTGGATTTCACCATTTCTTGAGTTTATGTGTTGGAATTTGATGGGTAAAAACTCAAAATCTCCAAATGGGTTTGATGAGTGAAAGGTCCAAGCTCTACAAATCCTTTGTCATCCTCAAAAGAGGGCTTTAGGTGAATATTAGGTAACCCATAACATCCTTGAAAGAGGGGTATCGAGGGACAAAATGATGGTGAACAACTAAGCCTATGGTTTACTACCCTTTGTAATCTTATACATAAGTGTTTCGGGAGTGTGAATTATGTCAAGAGCATCATCTAAGAAATAGGGATGCTTGGTTGAGGTTTTGGGTGGCTATATAAACTTCACAATTGTTAGGTGCTCGAAGGAGCTAATGGGTGAAATCATTGGGGTTTTATTGAAAGATTGACCCCAATGATCTTCGACCTATCCTATCCATTAATTAACAACTAAATTCCATAATAAACCAACATTATCCCACATGATTCACCTCTAAGGACGCATGATCCCAAGATCTCTCCAAACCTTGAAATCAAATCAAAGATGCCAATTACAAACTACTTGTTAAAGGTTGTAATGAAAGAGTTTCCAAACAAATCCCCCTATTTATTTATATATATCTTTCTCTTTAGTATTTTGGGTAACCTTATACTAATTGGAATACCCATAGGTTCGAAGTCTATAACATTCACTCCTTGAGATTTAATGCCATTCAAATTGGGTTACTTGAAAACGACCGCCTCACCCTTTGAGTATGGAAGTGAGTTGAGCATTATAAAAATGGCATAGTTTTTGGGGATTGAAGTGTAGATTTTGCTTGTGTGGTGTTATTATTACTTGGGAGCATCCAAAGTGTCACACTTTATTTTCCTTCTTATTTTTGAATCTTTTGTAGGTAATTCTAGCATAAATGAAACCATGGGTGAAGGCACTAATTATGTGGAACCATGCAATGACACTTGGGGAGAGAGCAATTTAACTGATAGGGGTATGCAACCAAAACCCATATCCCACCTCATCATGGGGGCGGGACATTCCATGTTATTAGTACCATGCTTCATGTGTTACAAATAAAAGGGTTATATGGGGGTCAGGCACATAAAGACCCATATGTTCATTTAAGGAACTTTTTGGAGGTGGCACACCATTTAACATTCCACATACCACTCAAGAGTCATTTCAACTCCTTCTATTCCCATTCTCACTAACGGATGGAGAATTGTTGTGGTTCCACTCACTCCCTACAACTTCAATCACTTCATGGAGTGAACTCACAAGGATTTTCTTAGAACAATACTCCCATCCCTCCAAGGTCTGTCTATCAACCAAGAGATAAAATTGGGAATTGTAGACAAAGAAATGGGGAACCACTGCACGAAGTTTGGGAGAGATTCCATCAAAAGTTATCCCAATGCCTAAACCACGAGATTCCAAGAAAGACACTTCTCAAAATATTCTATCGAGCACTTGAGCCTTTTAACCAAATGGTAGTAAATAATGTGGTAGAAGGTTATTTCTTAAACTTTCATTTTAATGCGGCAACGAATTTTTTGAGAGAGATAACTAATCAAAATTGGGAATGGCATACTCGAGATTACAATATCTCTAATATCTCTCCACCTAAGCCCATGGTTAGAAAGGAAAAAAAGTGAGGCGACGAGCAAGAGGAATCCTTGGCAAATATCTTGACTCAACTTGAGCTCCTAACCAAGTATGTCATGGGTGCTCCACCAAAAGCCCATGGTAAGGATGAAGAAGAGATTCAGTAACTAACAAACCCCTCGGAGGGTTCCGACCCGACCTATCATAGGAAAAGTGGGAATTAAGGTTTGATGAATCAGGTTGGTAGTCGAGTTTGGAGAGAACGGGAGCCTGAAGATTGCTATTTTATGCCCCACTACTATTGTGTAGAATGGAGGATCTACTTGCAAGAATTTTGAACAAAGTTGAAGGAACAGACAAAATGGTTCGTGAATTAAAAAAGGACTTCACTTCACTCTCTAAAATAGTGGTCTCCCATTTGGTCTCTATTAAAGAATTGAAAAATCAAATGGGACTAGCCGTCGCACATCTAGATGCTAAACCTAAGGGGGAATCTACTAGTGGAACAATAGCCAATAGCCAAAACAATGATCAAATCTTAGCGATGCATGTAGAGGGTAAAAATATAAAGGAAGAGCACACGACAGTGGACTTAGGTAGAAAAATACCCAACACCTGATAAAAAAAAGGTTGTTCCAAAGTCTAATCGACAAAGAGAAGAAAGAGGTAGAGAGCATTGTTGGATAGTTAATTAATGAAGGAGAATTTGACAAGACCCTCTATGATAAATTGATATATGCCAACGTCGTGCCACAATGTTAATTAAGGCGATATGAGGGGGGGGGGGGGGGTCAACCCACAAATACCACGTGGATGGATCATTTCTTTTTTATCATATTTTTATAATTTTAATGATTAGTTTTTGCATATGAATAACTCATGAATGTGTGACACTATGGAGAGATTTATATAAGATTAGAAAGAAAGAAGTGTGCATAATTTGAGGTGAAGGCCAATCAAAGAAGTAATAAGCATAAAGTGAGCAAAAAAGTGGATTAGAGGGAAAAAAAGAGAGCACACATTCCCTCGGTTATCGTAACTACGATCCCTATGCGTGATCGCAGTTACCCATCTATCCGCGATCGCGGTCAGTTAGCTGCAATCGCAGACACATAAGCTAGTTGATTCACCGACTACTTTCCTAATTTCCTCACACTCTCTCTCAAGTTCTTGCATGAAGGAAAGGTCTAATCTCAAGATAATTGGTGATGGTGCAAAGTATAAAAAGAATAGCGGCCTTTAATGGAGTTTTTGGGAGCACCCTTATCTCATTATTAGCTTTGACTATTCATGCAGTGGGGACACTTCAACCTTTTTTTTAGTTAGAGGTGTTTCATTATTCATTTCATTTGGGATTGTATTATTGATACTGCTGCACACTATTCTGTTATTTTAAAAAATTCATATTATGATCTTTGTTTGGGTTCTAATATTTGGGCACTCTGATGGTGTTCATATTTGCATAGATTAACTATTTTGTTCTTAATTTTCTATTTTAGCCTAAATTTCATTTGACGAGCTTTGTCTTCGAGATTGGTTTTCCAACCATAGGTGCAGGGGAAGTCTGAGTACCCGTGGCATCAAGGCCTTAGAATGTAAGGGAAGTCTGAGCACCTGTAGCATTGCTAATTTAAGGTTGCATTAAGATCCATTGGTGAAGTCTAAGTAACCATATGGCGGTTTACCCATACTATGAACTTCAATCTTAGACGATATCTTGGATGGTTTCCATGATTAGTAAATCATATGTGGTGTTGATTCAAAAGAAAACAGCCCCCTCTGCCCAAAAATTTTAAAAAATTCAAAGGCATGGGCGTGAGAAACTTTATGATGAAATTTTTTCCCTCCTTCTATGACTCCAGAAGTTGACTTCAGAGAAATAATGAATACTTTATCTTTTTCTCGAGTGGGTGGAACAATTGAATCTCCTTAATAACATTCACATTCCATGTGTCTGAGGTTAATTGTCTCCATTTCATGTGTACTTATAATATCTAGAACTGGCCACTTTGTTTTTTCAAAGATAATTTTTAACTGTGCTTGGTTCATAAAATGATCATAAGCCATCTTGTGATTTTGGAAATCCACTTTAGCCTAAAGATCCCACCAACTCATAAGAGTTACCCCTAGTCACCCTCTTCGAACCTTTGGACTTTTCTTTGGAAAAGGCATTACAAGTCGTGACCCATCTATTCATCCACTCTTGAACCCTATCCTCCTTGAACTTGAGAATACAAATTAAGGCTAAAATCCTAAGTTTGGGGTGGTGGAAAGAGAAAGAAGTATAGTTGGGCCGCAAAGTCTTAAGAAAGTTCCTATAATCTTGAAAAAGTGAAGCTTTTTATATTTGAATAAAGAAAAGATCCCATAAAGGAAAGGAAGGATTTATCTATGGTAAAAAAAATTGAAGAAGAGAAAAAAGAAAAGTGGGAAAACCAAGAAAGAGCAACGGTACGCAAAATAGTAAAGTCAAAAGAAGTGGAAATTAGTGAGCATGAAAAGAGTAAGATTTAGAAGTTCAAGGAGGGTGTAGCCTTGTGTTCCTAAGTTGATCTCCTGCCATACACTAAACCTACATTACAAGCTCAACAAGCCATTTATGATTCACAACAAAGTGTAGTCATTGTAGTGGTGATTGAAAATAGGGGAAAACCTATGGCATGGTACTTGTTAACATTGAGAATTTTTTGAGAGAGTGAGTAGTTACACTTAAAATTCCTTGTTGGATGATTGGTAACTAGGTGTGTTAATTTCTTCTTTCTAGTGAAGAGGCATGTGAACTAGTTGAGGTGGGTGATTTTATCATCTTCCGCACAATAAGACAAGTGGAAGTATAGAATGATTGTAGTCGACATGTGAGTCATTTTTAGAGTGTTAGCAGTCGTTACATAGTTTCTCTCCAAAGTTTATTGCATCTTTCACTAGTCCATTTTATGATGAGGGGAGTCATTAAAAACCTTTTTTCCCATGTGTGAAAAGCCTTTGGTGGTCACAATCAAGTTTCAGTCTTCATGATCATTGAGTGATAGAAGGAGGGCATACAATAAGATTGTCTCATAATAAGTGGTTGCAGTGCTTGAGGACAAGCAAGGTCTTAAGTTGGGGATGTTGATGAATGGTGAATTTAACACTCATTCGCACTCATTTTCATGCACATTAACTTGTTTTAATGAATAAATGAGACAACATCTATGGATAGATGCACTAATATCCACTCTTTGTAGGCATAAAGTTGAGAAGGCCAAAATATTTGGACTGGAGTTTAAAATGATAAAAAAGGAGCACGAAAGAGTATAGCTGAAGACCTAACTATATCATTCTCGGTTACCACGACTGTAGTCCTATAGCCGCGGTCGCTGTTAGTCAAGACGGTAAAAGCAATGCGATCGTGGTACACAACTGATGTTGCGTGGTCGCGATCACGGTCAGCCATGCGCGATCGCGGTTAAGTGGAAATATGCCTAGGGAAAGATCTGAAAAAGCACTTATAAGCATCCCAAGCCATATTTAAGCAAAAAACCCTTCCTCTTAAGGATGGATTAGCTCATAAGATATTTAGGAATTCAAGATGTGAAACCCTAATCTTGGGCAAGTGTGTTATTAATTTTGGAGGTTCAATTTATTTGTTTCTTAGGGAAGCTATAGAAAGGATAAAAATTATGAAAATGAGTAGAAATATAGAAAATGACCTGAGGGTAATTACAAATTTCAACCAATCAATAATAATATTTGGATTAAGTCTGACATTGAGAGGGTGCGTAGGAGTAAGCATGTTGTGAATGGTGTAAGTTAGAAAGTGGGATGTGTTAAGTATCATTCAAAACACTTTTCTACCTTATTTTTAGATGATGACATATCCTTGGAGTTAGTTGAAATTATGGAAGGGTGTGAAGGTGAGGAATAATCATCCTACATTTTTAAATTTACACCAAACAAGTAATACAAAAACATGCCTCACTTTGGGGCTAAGCAGTTCAACATATACCATCTATTACTTGGATCTATCATCTTCTTATCACCACCATACAAATGAAATATAAAAATGGAGGTGCATTTGCGGGTCAAATTCAAATCCTCAAGGTTAAGGAAAAAGTTGATGGACCATGTTGCGACATTAAATAGGTGCTAGTTGGGACACAACCCAACACATAAGTAGCTTTTATTTTTATTTTTATTTTTGATTTTTGTTTTATATTCACCTTTTTTGTTCTTTTTGACAGGTTAGAAGTAAATCTGAGTACGTGAGATCATAGCTAAGGAGCATGACAAAATAAAGTGTAGGGGCCTCCGGAGCTCCTTGATGGATGATATTCTATTAGTAAGGCTTAGACAACTCAGGGATTGCTCCTAGTCATTATTCTTTGATATTTTCTTTATGGATAAGGTATGATTTTTAATGTGGGGCAGGGATTCTTTCGATTTGGTTAAGGTGAAGTGCGCTATAAGATTTATTTATTTTTTCTAGTTTTTGAAAAAATTAAAAGAAAATACAAAATGATTTTATTTTTTTTTACTTTTAGTTTTTTAAGTATTTGTTTAGCAGAAGCCCACTTCACCCACCCCTTTGTATTTCTTTTTGGTTCTTTTCTAAAATAAAGCCCTGTGAACCCAGTATCCTTTTTGATTTTTACGAGTAATTTTATATTTTTAATACTAGGAAATGATAGAAGAATTCCAAGGAACACAAGAATTGTCTCAAAACAGTCCACACACACTCCAAAAACAGTCCACTAATCTTAAGGATTTGAGGACCAAGATGGAGACCACTCTCGGATTCACTACAACAACAACAATACGAGATAACAATGGTGTATTTGACACCCAAAACAGCCACAAAACGTGATGAACAAGATGAACAACAATAACACAAGTTTCGGATTCAACAAAGACCCCAAAACAGTCCACGATTTGCAAGAAAAATAAAGATAGATAGTGAGACATAAACTACAATAAGACCCAAGAACCCAAAGATATATTAAATCTAAAGACCCTTAGAACTTACGATAGCAACACCACACTCTTACGGTGACCGCCAAGGGAACGAACTCGCCTCAAGATCTACCGTTTCCAAGCAAAGATCAATATTGGCTTTTCCAAGCCCTATGCTAAGGGTGACTTTTCCAAGTCCTACAACTAATGGAGTTACACTCTCAAAAGAGAGAGAGAATATTTCTTTCAATTCTTCATCATCCAAAAACTGATGAGAAATAAGACTAAGGGGCCTATTTATACTATATTACAAATGAAGACAAAAGACTACTTTGCCCTTAATGAGAGGGGCGGCCATGGGGTGTAAATCCACCATGTGTAATGTCCAAAATACCCTTAATTAAGGCCCAAAACCGTGAGTCCTCAACCTTAAATTCTCCAAGCAATCTTCCACATGCGAGATTGCTTTAAGTTATGCTCAAAACGGGTCCTCCATGCATGTTCTTGTTTCCTCGAGGTGACCAAGTCTTGAGTCTCTATGTGTTGGCCTCCAAAAATGTCATCAAACGATAAGAAGGCCATTTGTCCCGTATCATCCTCCCCTTCTTGAAAAGGATTCGACCTCGAATCCAAACCTTGCAAAACCGAAGAGAGGACAAACAAATACAAATTCCTCATGGCATGAGGGTTAGGGTTAGCATAACAAATCATCTCAACATGCCAAGGTTGCACATATTTGCAATATAACCAAGAATCCTTTGAAAGGAATATTAAAAACTCAATAAAAGATGTACAAAGGATTTGGTTATAGGATACATCAAAAGTAATACTTTGCTTGTCATGTTGGCCAAGCAACAAGTTTGGTGCACCAACATCACCATTTCTAAATTTGGCACCGGGGTCAAATGGGAAAAGTGGCCATAGACACGGGTCTCGACAACACTTCCCTTTCCCGTGGTCTACACCTAAACTAAATGACATACTCTCTACAATAACATACATATCATCCAAATCAAATAGAGAGTAGAGAAAGGTATCACTCAAATCGACTTCTACTAAGGTGCTCTCATGTGTGTACTCACTACTAGTTTCCCAATAATCACCATGAGTACTCTCAACAATGAAATCACACAAAGTAGAAGAAGAAGTAGCTTCCACAACTACACATTCCTTACCCTTAAGAGTACTCTCATCTTCCAAGAAGAGATTTCCCTCTTTAGGAGGAATGTTGTCACACCATAGTGGGTTAGCATATAGGCTATAGCTTCCAAGGCAAGCTATACCGTCAAGTTCTCCACTAGGTTCATTAGGAGTGTTTAAATCATCTTCAAACAAGACATTATACCTAAAAAGAGTGTGATCTACCTCACGGACAGATTTGGAACAAGAAAGTTCCTCACTCTCTAAATGATCAATATCAAGTTTCAAGGATGTTTCAAACACAATATTACCCCAAGAAGAGCTCTCGGGTTCATTCTCACTTTGTTGACCAACATTTTCAAATATTTCACTCACTTGAGTCCTATTAAGCACATCACACACATACTCAAGTGGTGGACAGTTTTCACGAACAAGTTGATCAACACCCATTACACAAGACGAGGTACTTCCATTCAACATATAGGCTTCAACACTAGGTGGACATAAATTGATCTCACAAGAGGAGTCAATTTCGTCATCAATAGGATCAACTAGTGTATCCACACTCACAATATGTACATCATCAATAAGAGGCAAGGAATCATTAGACTCATAAATAAGTAAGCTACTACTCACACTCAATGGACTACTAGTCATACAATTATCATTCACATGCATTAAAGTGTAAGAGTTAGCTATTTTACCTTGAAGATCTTGAGTGGACTCTTTCTTGCCGTGAGGTGAAGGTCCTCCATAACCTTGGGCAGCAACTTCCTTTTGACATTGGTCGCATTCGCTTGCCATGTTGGTACCTACACAAATGTCCATAAAAATAGAAGGACAACCAAAGTTAGCACGGTTTGGTGGTAATCCCCTCACTTCGCTCAACACAATCTCTCCTTTTTCCACTCTCGGATTACCACCTTTCACTCCCTTACTCCTCTCAATCTTTTGTCTCTCATAATAATTTGAATTGGAGTAGGTAGGAACTTCTTTTTGCGGCCCGGGCAGAATGTACGTCTCGAGGCAATTTCCCCATCGGTCTCTTACAATATTAGGCCAATTTTGCATATTTGGAACTTTATGTTGTGCAAACCAATCGGCGCCCAAGCTCACATGACCATAGGTTATGGGAAAAACATCACACCACACTTCCTCGTGGTAATTAAATTGGGAGAAGACAACTTTTACCCTCTCGGTAACCTTGAACTCGCCCAAGTAGTATGGAACAAGTAAAGGCTCTCGCAATAACCCCAAGTAATCAACCATGGACGGAAGAATGTAGTTTCCATAGTACCTATCATTCAACACCATAAGGCAGCCCGGTATCCCACAAATAGTCACCTTTCCGGAGTGTACACTCCTTCTTGGATCTACATTGTAAGGTATACGAGTACCCCTTAGTTTTGGAGATGCATATCCTCTTCTTCTCATTGGACAACCTCCACTAGAGCTAGTATAACCATTCACACTATATCGACTTTGATAAGAAGTACTACAAGGTGGAGAATATGGATCTTCATACTCCTCACGTGTACCCTCATCATAGCTCTCATAAGCTTTGCAAACAAAAGGGTTATACCTAACACCCAATCTAGGTTCGGAGTAAGAAGTGTAAGACTCCTCACATGCCCCAACTTCATCATAAGATCCATTATGAGGTCCTACATCATCTCCAAAGTCACCATAAGCACTAGGCACTTCATTCACCTCATTTTCTCCCTCAAAACAGTAACTTTCAAATCTGCCCAAGTCTCGATCATGGCTATTTTCATAGCCTCCGCAATCTCCCTCAACTTCGTAGCCATAAAATCCTTCACTACAATCATAGTCTCCCATGTTGTAGTCACAATAATCCCCGGCTATCGAAGACATGTTCCCCTTATATCACCCTTTAAACCTACAAAATGAACAAACAAGATTAGTAGTAAAGCTCCTCACCAACACTCGTATACACTCACCTTTGTGATTCTCACAATTGGAGCGGCGAATATTGAAAGTTGCTTATACTCCGGTAGTCAATAGGATGTCAATTCTACTTGGCGGCCGGAATAGATTCTTGTTTGATCGACTCAAGACACGAAAATAAAATTCACTTACGAACTTGAAACAAAGAAGTTACTACGAGTTAAAAATGAGAAAAGCACACAAACAACGAAGACACGAAGAAACGGATTCAATAATTAATCTACAACTAAGTAGGTGATTACTAGTTGTTAATTAATTCTAGAATCAAGACATGAAACTAATGAAACAATAAGATGAAACTAAGAATCTAAAATTTTGAGCTCGGAAATATTGCGTGAACAGTAGCAGTGATGACATGGCAGTCACGTATTGGTTTCGGTCCCACACACTTTTGTTGTCCAATTTCAAGTCTTGGTCAATTTTTCAATTTGGACTTTGGTGGAATTTGTTTAAGGAGGGAAATTCAAACAAGTCTTGGAGCCCTTTTCAATTTCAAGTTTTCAAGACTTGACTTTATTGTACTTCTCCTTAAAACATGGATCCGTAAATCATGGAAAAGTGTTGGAAAGTGGTTGAGACTTGATTGATAGGTCTTTGTTGGTTGTAGTGTCTTTCAAGACTAACAAATAGTACACCTTTTTCCTTCAACTTTTTGGATTTAGCATTCACTTTATCTTCAACAATATATGAAGGTGGTGATGAACATCAATAACAACAACAACAACAACAAGAACTACAACAATAATCTTCAAGAACACCAACAATTTTTCACACGGCCAACTCCAATCCACAATAACAATATCTCCAACACTTGGCCAAGACAACTACAACTTCAACAAAATGGTTTTCAATCCACCAATTAACAACAATATCACGTGGCCAAGCTTATAACAACAACAAGATGAAAACCACAAAGCCAAAACAGTTCACCACAACAAGGTCAACAATCTCACGGCTAAGACCACAAGGATAGCAACAACAATCGACTAAGTCCCCTTTGTGTTGTGTTTTCGATTTTACAAATGGTGAAAGGTGTGATGAACAACAAGAATACAACAACAACCTTTCAAGATCTACAACACCACCACAACACAAGGCCTTCAACTCGGTCAAGGCTAGAACAACAACAACATCCAATCGGCCACACTTGTCCACAACAATAATATTAACAATTCAAGCTCAAGTTTGGATCGACTCAAAGTGTTAGTGAGGAACAAATCTAACACTACAAACACACAAGACAAGTAAAATACTCCTAGACCTAGACTCAAGAACAAATCTCGGCCAAGAACACCACAAGAACACAATTTCGGCCAAGACAACAACAATGGACAGATTGCAATTTTCTGAAATTTTCAGATTTCAACTTTTTTTTTTTTGTAGTTTTCAAGTCTCAAGCCCAAGATTGATCTTGTTAGAACAAAATCAAAGATGGCTTTGATACCAAATGATACAAGAATTCCAAGGAACACAAGAATTGTCTCAAAACAGTCCACACACACTCCAAAAACAGTCCACTAATCTTAAGGATTTGAGGACCAAGATGGAGACCACTCTCGGATTCACTACAACAACAACAATACGAGATAACAATGGTGTATTTGACACCCAAAACAGCCACAAAACGTGATGAACAAGATGAACAACAATAACACAAGTTTCGGATTCAACAAAGACCCCAAAACAGTCCACGATTTGCAAGAAAAATAAAGATAGATAGTGAGACATAAACTACAATAAGACCCAAGAACCCAAAGATATATTAAATCTAAAGACCCTTAGAACTTACGATAGCAACACCACACTCTTACGGTGACCGCCAAGGGAACGAACTCGCCTCAAGATCTACCGTTTCCAAGCAAAGATCAATATTGGCTTTTCCAAGCCCTATGCTAAGGGTGACTTTTCCAAGTCCTACAACTAATGGAGTTACACTCTCAAAAGAGAGAGAGAATATTTCTTTCAATTCTTCATCATCCAAAAACTGATGAGAAATAAGACTAAGGGGCCTATTTATACTATATTACAAATGAAGACAAAAGACTACTTTGCCCTTAATGAGAGGGGCGGCCATGGGGTGTAAATCCACCATGTGTAATGTCCAAAATACCCTTAATTAAGGCCCAAAACCGTGAGTCCTCAACCTTAAATTCTCCAAGCAATCTTCCACATGCGAGATTGCTTTAAGTTATGCTCAAAACGGGTCCTCCATGCATGTTCTTGTTTCCTCGAGGTGACCAAGTCTTGAGTCTCTATGTGTTGGCCTCCAAAAATGTCATCAAACGATAAGAAGGCCATTTGTCCCGTATCAGAATAAATAAAGATGCTCCTGCTAGGTTAGATGATTATATAATGAAATTTTTTTGAATTTGAACCATGTGTAATGAGTTGAATAGACTCTTTTTGAGACAATAACTCATTTATTTGACTTTTGTATGATGTTTGCTTAATTTTGAATTTTTCTATTGCTCACCTGATATTATATAGAGATTCTTATTGATTTAAACATGTGCCATATATGACTTAGGTAGTTGTAAGACCCCGCAAAATCCTAAGCTTAATTTAGTCTTTTAGGCTTGTCAAGGGGTCCCAGACTTAGAATATTTTAGCTAAGTACTCAGACTTAGTGTCATTTTAGCCTACGAAGGTTGACAATCTTATTTCGCAACCTTTACAGTCATTAAATATTTATGTTTAGGTTGATTCATGATCAGGAATGTCCGTAGGTATTTTCGGACAAGTTTTAAATTTTTTGGACTTCGTTTGAAGCTCTGTTGGAATCCTAAAATAGTGGATCAACGCGATCTTGGTACACCGCGTCGACTATCGCATTGATTACTATTTTCCGAGCTTCCAACATCCAATTCCAGTAAATCGACGCGAACATGGCATGATACGTTGGCCATTGCATCGATGCCATCGACGCACCACATCGACCCCTACATCAGTAACCCAATTTTCAGTCATTAAAAGAATGCATTCTTGGGGGTATTTAGGACTTTTTTCCTCCACCCTCAGCCCCCAAAACACAAAATTAAACTCCTTATAGAGCAAATATAGTCATTCTTTCTCAAATTTGCTCAAGAACAAAACTCTAGAAGATCCAATTTCAAATCAAGAATTCAACATTCAATCATAAACTTTCAGAAATTCTTCAACACAGGTATGTGAAGTGTTCATCCAAGGGTTCCTTCCACCCTTGGAGCCCAAGAATCTCTTTGATCTTCAAGTAATTGATTTTATGATTTCCATGGTTGGAATTAAAGTGTATCCATGATTGCTATTTGGATGAAGTTCCTAATTAATAATTACATATATATATATATATATATATATCATGTGAAATTGATTATTATGTGTGTAGATTTATGTGTATAGTAATGCCCCAAATCTAGTACTCAGAATGCTACACGGTGCTCATGACCTCGAAGGGCCACAAGCTAGCCCATGAATGATATATTTACCTGTACACTGTATAACATACTAAATATAATACGAAAATGGAGGCTGAAAGGCCATAAGGTTCAAAACTGCATGACTGATAAAATATAACATCTAAGTGGGGTAATAGAATACCCAAAACTGAAATACTATCTGAACATACTGTAGGCTGAAAAACCTCTAAAACATAACTGTCTGGATAAGGAGTTGATGGGACATGTCCCCAACTAACTCCAACTTATAAATTAATTAATGAGATAAGAAATAAATGATCATGTCCTCGAAAGATGAGGACTCACTGCTAACTCTGAATGTTGAGACTGGAATGTTATTGATGCTCTGGAGCTCGTGCTTCTAAACCTATGGTATAAGACACCATAGCACAAATACGTCAGTACTTTGAATGTACTGGTATGCATGGAAGGTAGGCTGAATGCATGGGGCTTATATACATAACAATACTGGCTAACTAACTAATATGAATGTGAGAATACATGCATGAATATGTCATAACTATATCTGAGATCATGATAACATGAATTTACTGATAACTAAAATAACTGATAACTGAATTTCGATGACTGATATAACTGATGACATGAGTGATTGTATCTGATAGTCCTGAATCTAATGAAACTAGCTGAGTTCCATACTATTCCTAGTTGACTGTATCTGGCAGTCCTGAATTCTATAGAACTATCTGAGTTCTATTACTGAGACTGAATGAGTGTATCTGACAGTCCTGGTTCTGTAACTTAAACTTTGGGAAGTAGTTATCTAGCCGACATGCCCCTAATATACCATTATGGCTGAGTTGGGGTCCAATCTTTAACCCCAATAGAAAGGGTGTAAATACCACGCCACTGGTAAGGACAAACTATGAGTGACCCTTATCTGACAGTGTCCCCAAAAGAGAATGGGAGGGCCCTCATCTGACAGTGCTTATCCACCTCATCAACCCTCATCTAACAGTGTTGATGTCTAACCTATGCCAGATACATAGTTCTAGAATGCAAAAATGACTTATAAGAATCACACCCTCATCTGACAGTGTGTGTTCCCATCCTTGGGTTCACTCGATGCTAATTCTTACTCCTATCTGAATAGACACTGATCATGGAATACTGAATTAAACTGGACTGAATTAACTGAGTTTCATTGACAGACGAAATAGTACTGAGATTACTGTATTACTGATCTTTCCTGAGTCACATGACTTGCTGAGTTCTTTGGATCATGGCTTGACTGAGGATATCATGAAAACACGACACGAACTCTAGGCACATAGCTATATTTTTCGGGTACAAGTAGCCCCAGGACTCGATAGAAGAAAACTGACAAAGCATGTCTTTCTTGAGTACAGGACCAACATCAACAATACATAATCCATTGGCTAAGACATTTTATCAAACACTTGACATACATAACTTTTACATGAATGGAGATTTCATATTATTATACTAGTATGGCACTTTTCCTTCACGTAGGCATTTAATCAAATATGAGGGGAGCATGCTATGGTTATACAATCATCAACACATCTAATAATCAAGGATACATCAATCAACTTGTGAATTGAAGGGTTTATCATGAATACAACATAATTCCTCACCTACTAGAATCAATTCTTGTAATTAATAGTCTATAACATGGAATGAAACCAAACAACATGGACATCACTTTTCAATTCAATCAAATCATGAACATTCGTAAATATATAAATCTTTGATTTTGAAAAAAGATTCTTGAGCTTCATGGGTGAAAGAGACCCATGAATCAACACATGGCATACCTTAGTTCTTGATTTAACAAAGATTGACGGAGAGACTTTTTTGAAATTGAATACCCAATTGAAACCCTAGCTTGTTCTTGAAAGAAAATTGAGAGAAACTAGTATATTTTGGATTCCAAATAGCTGAATCTCGTGTTAAAGGGCTTAAATAGGGGTGATAAATTGACCCTTTTAACCCTGGATGCGTCTTTTAACTTGGTGAAAATTTCCCAACGTGGACTCCTGGCGCAACGCGATGCTATCGCATTGTCACTGGAATTTGATGTCACGCCTCAAATCCTATTGGGGTGGATAGGCACCTGTAGCCGTAAAGGATCGAGAGAACCAATTCATAACCTTGTACTTCCCATGCATGTAACTGTAACAACCAAATGTTCTGACAACATGATATTATGTATCGATGAAAATAAATACACATGCACGCCCAAACTGATATGTACAACACTTGGCCGATGGGGCCACCATGTCTAAAATCAGGATAATACCATAACTTTACATTAGTCTACAAAGCCTCTAAAAGATACATAGACTTAGTTAGGGTCGGGACAAATCCCCGCCCTACTCTTGACTTACTATACAATACCAAAATATATGGAACAGACTCGGAAAGCCCCGAATAAACCTGGAGCTCACCAATAGTCCCTGAAAAGCCTGCGCTCCTACTAGTGAGTTGTATGAGCTCAAGTGACTCTGCCTGCATCATGAAATGCAGGTCCCCCATGAGGGACGTCAGTACAAAATATGTACTGAATATGTAATGCAGAAGGTAACAACACACTTGATACAAAAGCTCAATAGAAATCTGATACAAGTGTATAAGTAGTACTAGTAGACCACATTTATAAATACTTGTGGGACAATGTACATTACATTCTTTCTTCGTTTTACCTTCTTACTTCACAATCTTTGTAATCCATATAATGCAAATGACCAGCTGATCAGTGGTAAATAGATAAATTAGGATCGGCCCATGCTAGGCTTATGCCCCTGAGCTGCCACCTATATAAAGATTGGGATCGGCCCATGCTAGGCTTATGCCCCTGAGCTGTGATACAAGATCAAACCAACAACACCAAGAGCTACAAGTTGGTTCGAATTTCAGTCCAACAACACAAGAACAACAAGCTTAAATTTCAGTTTTTCAGCTCAACCACACGAAAACAACAAGATGAACAACAATGCTAGTGAATCGAAAATAGCCCCACACGGCTTCACTAGACTTTAAGATAACAAAATCAACAACAACAACAAGATAAGGAAAAGATAGATAACTTGACATATAACATTCAAGATACTAAGAACCCTAACATCAAGAGAGGACCCTAAGTCTAATGAATGTAAACACCAAGTTCTTACGAGGACCAAGAGGCACTCAAAGACCTCAAAACCCTTGTTTCTAGCCAAAGAGACAACACAAGTATCCCTCTACTTGTGAGATATTGGTGGCGGCTCCAAGAGTGGAAAAGAGAGAGAGAAATGTTTAGTGTTTAGGTTACAAAAATCAGATTTCAAAAAGTCGAGTCTAACTCTCTAACATGTTCTATTTATACTACAAACAAAAGGGGCAAAATGACCCATCCGCCCTTGCTTCTTGTGCCATCCTTGAAGAGTAGTTTATTACACATTAGGACCCCTCTTCACACATAAAAACGTTTAGGTCCTTGGTTGGTTCAATCACCAACTCACACACGGCCATTTGCATGAACAAAGCTTGGAGTTTTTGTAATTCCCGAGCTTGGCTTCGTGTGAAAGGCCGTGTACGTGTGGAGGCTGTCCCAACCGTATCATCCTCTCCATCTTGAGAGGAATTTGACCTCAAATTCAGCATTTGGTCATCTTCAACCGCATCAACGAGGGAGAGATCACCAACGTTGAAAGTGTTGTGCACTTGATATTCCGGTGGAAGGTCGATCTTGTAGGCGTTGTCATTGATTCTCTCAAGTACTTGGAAAGGACCATCACCCCTTGGCAGCAACTTGGACTTCCTTTGAGCTGGAAACCGATCCTTTCGAAGATGCACCCACACCCAATCTCCGGGTTCAAGCACAAGCCTTCTTCTCCCTTTGTTTACCCTTTTTGCAACCTCTTGGTTCTTCTTTTCAAGCTTGAGCCGCACCGTCTCATGCATTTTCTTCATTGCTTCGGCTCTTTTATTTCCATCTAAGCTGGTCATGAGATCACTAGACAAAGGAGTGAGATCTAAAGGGGTAAGGGGATTTAGGCCGTAAACACATTCAAAGGGAGTCATTCCCGTGCTCGAATGTATTACCCGGTTGTATGCAAACTCCACCAAGGGTAGGTGATCTTCCCATGAAGTCAGTTTACCTTTAACCATAGAACGTAGCATAGACCCTAAGGTTCTATTTACTACCTCCGTTTGGCCATCGGTTTGTGGGTGGCAAGACGTGGAGAAAAGTAACTTCGTTCCAAGCCTACCCCACATGGACTTCCAAAAGAGACTTAGGAACTTGGAGTCCCTATCGCTCACAATAGTCCTCGGTACCCCGTGAAGCTTTACAACATGCTCAACAAATAATGAAGCTACACTACGAGCATCCTCGGTTTTAGCACATGGAATAAAATGAGCCATTTTAGAGAATCTATCAACAATAACAAAAATGCTATCTCGGCCCTTTCTAGTCCTTGGCAGCCCCAAAACAAAATCCATCGAAATGTCCAACCAAGGTCTAAGGGGAGTAGGGAGTGGGGTGTACAATCCTTGAGGTAGGAGACGAGATTTCGCACTCCGGCAGGCCACGCATTGACTACAAATTTTAGTGACGTCTTTGCGCATTTTTGGCCAATAGAAGTTCTCCTCTAAGATTCCGAGGGTCTTGTCTACCCTAAAGTGCCCCATGAGGCCTCCGTCATGGGCCTCCCTCACAAATAATTCCCTCCAAGAACTAGAAGGAACACACAACCGCCTCCCTTTGAACAAATACCCATCGAACCGAGAGTAGGAGGAATGGTCACTCTCCTTAAGCCAACGGTCCCTTCCCCACTCTTCGCATTCCCTAAAGATAGGAGCAAAGGTAGGATCCTCGGGATACAACAACCGCAAACTCTCAAAACCCATCAATTTCGAAGACAAGGTAGCAACAAGCACATGCTTCCTAGACAAGGCATCGGCAACAACATTTTCCTTTCCCCTTTTATAATGAATTACATAAGGGAAAGTCTCGATGAACTCAATCCACTTAGCATGACGCCTATTCAACTTGTCTTGGCTCTTAAGGTGTTTCAACGACTCATGATCCGTTCGTATCACAAACTCCTTAGGCCACAAATAATGTTGCCAATTTCCCAAAGCTCTAACAAGGGCGTACAACTCCAAATCATAAGTTGAGTAATTAAGAGTTGCCCCTTTGAGTTTTTCACTGAAATAAGCAACGGGCTTACCTTCTTGCATCAAAACAGCCCCGATGCCAACCTTACTAGCATCACACTCTACTTCAAACATCTTATCAAAATCGGGCAATTGCAATAAAGGCGCCGAGATGAGCGTAGCTTTCAAGGCCTCAAAAGCCCTAGCTTGCTCATCACCCCATTTAAAGGGTCCGTCCTTTCTAATTACCTCGGTTAAGGGGGCTGCTATGGAACTAAATCCTTTGACAAACCTCCTATAGAAGCTTGCCAACCCGTGGAAACTTCGGATTTCTCCAATAGTTTTAGGGGTCGGCCAACTTCGAATAGAGTCTATCTTGGAATCGTCCACTTCCACACCCCTTGAGCTCACGACAAAACCCAAGAATATAATCTTATCAACACCAAAAGAACACTTCTCCATGTTGGCATACAGCTTCTCCTTTCGGAGCACATCAAACACACATCTCAAATGCATTACATGATCATCAATAGATTTACTATATACCAACACATCATCAAAGTAAACCACCACAAATTTTCCAATATAAGGCTTCATTACATGATTCATTAGCCTCATAAAGGTGCTAGGTGCATTGGTAAGGCCGAAGGGCATGACCAGCCACTCATATAGACCGAATTTGGTCTTGAATGCGGTCTTCCACTCATCACCGGGTTGCATGCGAATCTGGTGATAGCCACTCCGAAGGTCCACTTTAGAAAACAAACAAGATCCGTGGAGCTCATCTAACATATCATCTAGTCTAGGGATTGGATGACGATACCTTATAGTGATTTTGTTGATGGCTCTACAATCGACGCACATACGCCAAGTTCCGTCCTTCTTTGGTACCAAAAGCACCGGAACAGCACACGGACTCATGCTTTCCTTGATGTATCCCTTGTTGAGCAGCTCCTCAACTTGTCTTTCAAGCTCCTTAGTGTCCATGGGATTGCTCCTATAGGCCGGTTTGTTTGGGAGTTGTGAACCCGGCACCAAATCAATTTGGTGCTCAATTCCCCGAAGTGGGGGCAATCCTTGCGGAAGTTCTTGAGGAAATACATCTTCATACTCCTGCAACACATAAGAAATCAAAGGGGAAATGGAAGAATTAGTGGGGTTAGTATTAAAACAATGGGCCAAGAGTAGCATCGGCTTGTTCTCATCATGATCCACGAAGAGTTCTTTCCTCCTAGCCAACATCACCACATTTTCCATCTCCTTTGTCGTTGGGACAGCCTCGGATGTCCCGACTTCCTCACCTACGGCACTCCCCCCCTTTTCTCCCTTCCCGGATTCCTTCCCCTTTCTCTTCAACTCTCTCATCTTTTGATGCCACTCGTTTACTTGGGAGGGTGAAAGAGGATGAAGTGTGACCTTTCGGCCATCCTTCTCAAGCGTATACCGGTTGGTCCTCCCATCGTGTTTAGTAGACCTATCAAATTGCCATGGCCTACCTAACAATAAGTGACATGCTTGCATTGGGATCACGTCACAAAGTACCTCATCGTGGTAGTTTCCCACCTTAAACCGAATCACACATTGCCGTGTGACCCTTAATTCACCACAATCATTCAACCATTGTAGCTTGTAAGGACTAGTGTGTGGTGTAGTTGGTAGCTTCAAGAAATTTACCATAGCATGGCTCGCAACATTTGTACAACTACCACTATCAATCACCAAGGTGCACACACTCTCCTTTATAAGACACTTAGTATGGAATAGATTTTCCCTTTGACTCGGGTCACCTATCGCCTTACTAATCATGACACGTCTAACCACAAAGTTAGGAACCACACACTCCCCTTATTGTGGATAAACATCTTCACTACCGTCTACTTCATCATCATTCGGCCCATTTTCAGCTCCCTCTCCATCTTGAGGCTCGGCCTCATCCTCCCCCTTTTCGGAATCCACCTCTTCACCAAGGTAGTACACCTTTCCTTCTCGTAGGATCACATTGCGCCGGTTAGGACATTCATTGGCCTTATGCCCCCAACCTTGGCACTTGAAGCATTGGAACCCCTTTGGGTTGGGATATTTGTGAGCCTCCGGTTTCGGGGGAAATTTAGGGACTGTTTTGGACTCGGGCAGCTTCGTAGGTGCGGGTTGGTCCTTGTTTTTGGTCCAACCCGAGGGAGTTGGTACCCTTGCCTTGAAGGATGATCTCTCCTTAAGTTCCCTTTCAATCTCAAGGGACGCTTGGAATATACCGTCAATGGTTTCATACCGGTGAAGGGTCAAATGAGTGGAGATCTCTTTGTTCAATCCGCACTTGAATCGGATGATGTCGTGGCTGATTTGCTCCCCACGATGATCAAGTTTCAACATGAGTTGTTGGAACTCGTCAAAGTAGGCCATTACACTCTTGCCTCCTTGCCGCAAGCCATATAACCTAGCAAGCAACTCATGACGATATCTCTCGGGAAGGTATCGTTGTCTCATCAAATACCTCAACCGATACCAAGGTGGTGGCTGTCCATCGACTAATTCATTACCAAATCGTTTAACATACTCCCACCAAGTGTTAGCATAGCCCTCGAGGTGAGCTATAGCGTAGCAACTCTTCTTTTCGTCCGAGATGTCATTAACTTGGAAAACTTTGTCACAAGCCGATTCCCAAGTCAAGTAGGTCTCGGGATCACTTTCACCCTTAAAGATGGGTAGGCTCAACTTGATGGTGTTGATGCCTACGTCTCTCTCTTGGTGTCGGTTTCCCCTATCTCCATACCCCCGGTATCTCCTAGGTTCTCCTCGACCCCCTCTTAACTCCTCCTCCCTCATATAAGCATCATCAAAGACTCCATCCCCTTCATACTCCTCTCTACCGTATCCTTCAAAGTGGGCTGGTCGGCCTTGGCCGTTTTGATTCGGAGGATTTGGAATTTGTGGTCTTTGGTTTAATGGAGCTTGGAATGGAGGGTTCGGATTTAGTGGAGGTACTTGGCGTCCAAATCCCCCTTGTGGAATTGGAGGGGCTTGGAAATGTAGTGGTCTAGTGGAGTCTCGGTTTGGAGGAAAATAGGTAGTTTGGCTTGCGGTATTTAGTGGAGCTTGGGGTGCATTTAGCATTTGGTGGACTGTTTCGGGGGTGATGGTTGCGGAGGAGGTTCTATCATGACCATTGGTAGATACGTGTAGAGGAGTAGAAGGACGAGAGTTCCTTTGACTCTCCACTTGTTCTAATCTTCCACTAATAGTCGACACTTCCCCCCTTATTGCTGCCAAGTCCCCTCTCACGGCCCCAAATTCCGAATTCAACCTTTCAAGTGTCCGGTTAACGGCCTCAAGAGTGACCCTCATAGAATCAAGGGCATTAGTATCCACACTATGAGACGTAGTTCCTTCCATTGTCAAGATATTATCCGCCTTAGTTCACCACAAGTTCGTGTTCCACAAGTGTTGTATAATTGGCTAGTAACCGTGAAAATTTTAAGGTATGAGTAAGCTCTTATCCGAAATGGATTCTTGTTTGAAGACTCAAAGAATTCTTGTCGGACTAGAGTCAAAAATCAGCAACTCATTCAAACGAATAAAAGCACTCAAATAAACGTTGACACGAACAAACGGCTCAAGGATCTAATTGACAACTTAGTAGGAATGTACTAGTTTGTTAATTAGTTCTAGGACCAAGTAAGGGAAACCAAGGATCAACAATTAGCAACCAAAGAATATCCTAAGTTGAGCTTGTAGTGACGTGGCAGCATGCAATGGTTCCACACATTTTCTTTTCTCCTTTTTTTTTTTTTGTCAATATTCACACAACTTGTTATAGTTTTCAAAGTGTTTTTGGTGGGAAAATAAAAATCTTGTAATATTTCACCCTTTTCAAACTCAAGAAAGGGATGTTTGGTAGACTAATCCCACAAAACAAGGATCCTTGAATTAGGGAAAAGTGATTGACAAGACTACAAGGTGATGGGTGCAAGTCTTTCACAACAACTTTATAGCTTGTCTTACAAATTGAGCACACACAAGATGAACAAGATGAACAAGTTCAAAAGATGAACACCTCAACAATCTTCCTCAACTTCTTTAGCACATAAACACAACATCCACCGATTTTATTTTCTTTTGGGCATCAACAACATACAACTTTCGGCCACTTCAAGTCACTACACAATGTTCAAGTTTTCAAGCTCAACTTTCGGATCTAGACACCTTAGTGTTGGTGAGAAAGAAACCAACACTAGGAACTCACTAAACAAGTAAAATTAACACTTATATCTAGACATGCAACATCATTTTCGGATTCCACCTTTGGTGTTGTTTGTTTTTAGCCGTGTACTAGCCCAAGATGGGTTATGTTGGAACACAACCGGTCAAGCTTTGATACCAAATGATACAAGATCAAACCAACAACACCAAGAGCTACAAGTTGGTTCGAATTTCAGTCCAACAACACAAGAACAACAAGCTTAAATTTCAGTTTTTCAGCTCAACCACACGAAAACAACAAGATGAACAACAATGCTAGTGAATCGAAAATAGCCCCACACGGCTTCACTAGACTTTAAGATAACAAAATCAACAACAACAACAAGATAAGGAAAAGATAGATAACTTGACATATAACATTCAAGATACTAAGAACCCTAACATCAAGAGAGGACCCTAAGTCTAATGAATGTAAACACCAAGTTCTTACGAGGACCAAGAGGCACTCAAAGACCTCAAAACCCTTGTTTCTAGCCAAAGAGACAACACAAGTATCCCTCTACTTGTGAGATATTGGTGGCGGCTCCAAGAGTGGAAAAGAGAGAGAGAAATGTTTAGTGTTTAGGTTACAAAAATCAGATTTCAAAAAGTCGAGTCTAACTCTCTAACATGTTCTATTTATACTACAAACAAAAGGGGCAAAATGACCCATCCGCCCTTGCTTCTTGTGCCATCCTTGAAGAGTAGTTTATTACACATTAGGACCCCTCTTCACACATAAAAACGTTTAGGTCCTTGGTTGGTTCAATCACCAACTCACACACGGCCATTTGCATGAACAAAGCTTGGAGTTTTTGTAATTCCCGAGCTTGGCTTCGTGTGAAAGGCCGTGTACGTGTGGAGGCTGTCCCAACCGTATCAAGCTGCCACCTATATAAAGATTGGGATCGGCCCATGCTAGGCTTATGCCCCTGAGCTGCAACCCACAAATAAAGGTATCGAGATCGGCCCATGCTAGGCTTATGCCCCTGAGCGGCAACCCACAAATAAAGGTATCGAGATCGGCCCATGCTAGGCAAATGCCCCTGAGCTGCCACTCGTCATTTTACAGATTTGTATTACTTAGTTTATTTAGCCTTTGAGATTGTTACTTTGGTGGTCATCACATTATGGTACCTTGAACTAATAATCTGCTAATAAGAGACATATAAATGGATACTTAATGCAACAACAATGAGGTAGGGAGCTGTTGGCACACAAAATGAAGTGTTTAGAAGCTTAAAATACACATGGGTCTTATTTGAGTAAGTGGGGAACTTCTAAAATTTTCTAGTGAAGATAGACGCGCAGATTTAATAATAAGCATGTATTGAGGTATTCTAATGCGTTAGAGAGTGGGAACAAGGTCATTGGAAACATGGAGTGTAATGTGCTGTCATTATGTATCACTTTGTTATAGGATAACCTCAGAAACTTGCTTGATGGAACAATTGTATGATTTCATGCCAAAGAGTGTAAAATAGAGTATGCCTTACATACCTGGTTATTTCACTTCCAAAATAACCCAACTTGACTTTCCGCCTTTCAGATTACTTATCTACAATAGAATATATGGTAAACTAGTATCAACAACCAACCAACACATTTAGGCTACTTAACTTCATCAAAATAGTAACCGGGCAGTAAACATGTAATCTGTCAATCAAGAACGTTATTTTAACCCTTTTCTCCTCCAATTTCACCCACATACCATACATGTCCTTATAAGATCACCGGAACTACCTCATCTTCATTACACCCTCCAAACAACACACAAAACACATTGGGCAGTAAATAAGGGCAATAATTAGTTCGGTGGTGTACCACCACATCTTTCTTCTATATTTCATTACAAACTAATCACACCCTTCTCCAATATCAACATGGCAGACCATAACATGAACATACAAAACAGTCCACAAAATAGTCCCAAATCACTCTTATTGTAGCAACCCATTATCGAACTCATCATCTCTTGAGTTCTCAATAACAACACATCCATAACTCTCTTTCAAATTCATATACAAGGAGAACCAAAATGGAGCAGTCACCTTACCTCAATTCTGCAACTTATTCCTTTAATTGAACTCTTCAAGAACTTGAACTTTCCTTCACACTTTAAACCAAAGAAGTAAAGAGAAGTTCTTTAATATCAAAGAAAAGTGAACAAATTGCTTATTCTATATTCTGCCATATATTTATAATTAAGACTTCTAACATATTCTCCTAATCTTCTATGAGATAATTAAACAAAAACTAAAGTGTTTTCACTTACCTTTTGCTGCAAAAGTTAGGGTTTCTCCAAGAACCCTAGAAGGGAAAATAGGGCTGCTCCTTGCATTTTAAAAGAGAGTAGAGAGAGTTTGTGAAATGTAACCCTTCTTTATGACTTAATAATGAGGGAAATGGCCAGCAACTTCTTCTTATAAAGACTCTATTTTTTTGGCCATCCACTTAGCTGATTTTGGACCACAAATTTAATCAAATTGGGCCAAGTAGGTGATGCACCTACTTAAGGAGTCCAAACAACTCAAAATGTTAAAGTAGGTGATGCACCTACTTGCTTAATTTCTTAGTTGGGCTCAATTATATTTAGGCCTTGGCAGATTTGAGCTTTGGGCCTTTTTCCCATTTTTCTTCTTTTTTACTTAATTTTGGCCCAAATAAGTATTCTAATAAAGGCCCAAATCTGATTCATGGACTTGGTCCATTAACTTGGATCATATAGCTCAAGTAGGTGACTCACCTACTAGCTTAATTAAGTCAAGCAAGCACCTCAATATTTCCTTCCATTTCTAGCTCCTAATCACCTTAATAGAACTTACAACTTATACGCACTTGGTTCCTTTAAACTTTAGATTCAAATACCAGCTTACGATCCCAAGTTTAAATGGTCGTATTGACGTTAACCTGGTTGCATCACATTAAACTGTACGGGCAGCCTCTATAATTCCATCTACACCATTAATAATTGCATAACAAATCTCATCCATTACCTATACCATATGACCATACCAGGTTCCATATAATTAGAATAAGTACAAGCAAGATACGCGATATTACATCCTTCCCCCCTTAGAAACATTCGTCCTCGAATGTTAGCATAACTGTCCAACCAAAACAAGTTCAAGCCTAAGTTTAATATCCCTATTACCATATAGTACCTATATATTTTACACTTACTTGTTATTGCTCCAATTCAGCATCTTGGACTTTTTCTTCGTATTTGAACAAATAGGGGTACTTGGATTTCATCGCTTCTTCAGCTTCCCACGTGATCTCTTCTACTTGTTGGTTCCTCCAAAGCACTTTTACAGAAGCTATTTCTTTTTTCCTTAACTTTTTAACTTGTCGATCTAGGATAGCAATAGGTATTTCTTCATAGGTAAGATCTTATGTAACTTGTACATCTTCATTAGGAGTAATATGAGATGGATCTCCAATGCACTTTCAAAGTATTGAGACGTGAAATACCGAATCAACTGTTGAGAGATCTTAGGGTAGCTCCAATTCATAAGCAACTTGGCCAAACCTCCGAGTAATCTGGTATGGTCCTATATAACGTGGACTTAATTTTTCTTTCTTACCAAATATCATAACACCCTTCATTGGTGATACCTTCAAGAATACCCAATCATCTATAGCAAAGTCTATCCCCCTTCTCCTAACATCCGCATATGACTTATGTCTGCTTTGGGCTATTTTTAGTCGCTGTTGGATCACTTTAACCTTTTCCATAGCTTGATGGACAAGATCTGGACAGAATAAGGAAGTTTCACCCGCTTCAAACCATCCAATTGGTGATCTACACTTTCTTCCATACAAAGCTTCATATGGTGCCATTTTGATACTTGAATGATAGCTATTGTTGTAGGCGAACTCGATGAGAGGTAGATGATCATCCCAACTACCTTTAAAGTCCAATATAGAAGCTCGTAGCATATCTTCAAGTGTTTGAATGGTACGTTCTGCTTGTCCATCTGTTTGAGGGTGAAAAGTTGTACTTAGATTCACTTGTGTCAACCAAATTTCTCTGAAAATACTTCCAAAAATTTGCAGTAAATTGAGCTCCTCGATCCGATATAATAGATATTGGAACTCCATGTAGTTGAACTATATCCTTAATATATAACTTGGCATATTCTTCAACTATGTAAGTGGCCCTAACTGGTAGAAAGTGTGCTGATTTGGTAAGCCTATCAACTATCACCCATATGGAATCTAACCATTGAAATGTACGAGGCAAACCAGTGATGAAATCCATGTTGATCATGTCCCACTTCCAGATTGGAAGATCTATACATTGCATATAACCCCCGAGCTTTTGGTGGTCTACTTTAACTCTTTGACAATTTGTACATTCGGCTACAAATATTGCAATGTTCTTCTTCATGTCACCCCACCAATACATTCCTTTCAAATCATGGTACATTTTTGTTGACCCTGGATGGATAGAATACCTTGAATGATGTGCTTCTATCATAATCCTCTTTTTTAGCCCGTCTACATCAGGTACACACAATTTGTTTTGACACCAAAGTACCCTTTCTTGCGTAAGCTCAAATGCCTTTATCATACCACATTGCACATTTTCCTTAAGCCATATTAAAATAGGATCTGCATATTGCTTCTCTTTTACTTCAGTTATTAGTGAAGATTCTGCTGTATTATACGCAATAAACCCTTCATCTGGAGTTTCAAGAAGACGAACCCCCAAATTGGCTAGTTGGTTTAGATCCTTAGTCATCCCTTGTCTATCTATAGATGGATCCATAGCTTTACGACTTAACGCATCTGCCACCATATTTGCTTTTCCTAGATGATATAAGATATCAACATCATAGTCTTTTAATAATTCAAGCCATCTTTGCTACCTCAAATTCAAGTCCTTCTGATTAAAGATATACTATAAACTCTTGTGGTCAGTGTATATGTCAACATGAATCCCGTACAGGTAGTGACGCCATATCTTTAAGGCAAATATAACCGCTGCTAGCTCCAGATCATGTGTTGGATAATTTTTCTCATGTGGCCGTAATTATCTCGAGGCATATGCTATGACTTTACCATGCTACATCAATACACACCCTAAGATAATTATTGAAGCATCACAATACACTGTATACCCCTCTGTGCCTTCTAGAAGCACCAATACGGGTGTAGAAGTCAACTTATTCTTCAGATCTTAGAAACTTCTTTCGCATGCATCATTCCATTGGAACTCGGATGCTTTGTGTGTTAGCTTTGTTAAAGGTGTAGAAATTGAAGAAAATCCTTCAACAAACCTTCTATAATAACCTGCCAACCCAAGGAAACTACGAACCTCTGTAGGCGTTATAGGTCTTGGCCAGTTCTTCATGGCTTCTATCTTTTGAGTATCAACCTTTATTCCCTCATCAGATATAATATGACCTAAGAATGCCACAGATTTTAACCAAAACTCACATTTAGAGAACTTTACAAATAGCTTACAATTATGAAGAATCTGCAACACCTGTCGTAAGTGATTGGCATGGTCCTCATTTGATCTCGAATAAACCAGAATATCATCTATAAAAACTATCACAAAAACATCCAAGAATGGATTGAACACCCTATTCGTCAAATCCATAAAATCTGCAGGTGCATTAGTTAGCCCAAAGGACATGAATAGGAACTAGTAATGACCGTACCATGCTCGAAAAGTTGTCTTGGGTATGTCATTCTCTTTGACCCTCATTTGGTGGTAACCAGACCTTAAATCAATCTTTGAAAACCACTTGGTGCCTTGCAACTGATCAAATAAGTCATCAATTCTCGGAAGGGGATATTTGTTCTTAATATTCACCTTGTTCAGCTGTCTATAGTCAATACACATTCTTAACGAGCCATTTTTCTTACTCACAAATAACACTGGTACGCCCCAAGGGGACACACTAGGCCTTATGAATCCTTTTTCTAGCAAGTCTTTCAATTACTCTTTCAACTCCCGTAATTCTGCCGGGGCCATTCTATATGGAGGAATTGAGATTGGTTGAGTACCTGGAATCACATTGATACCAAACTCCACTTCTCTTTCTGGAGGCAAACCCGGAAGATCTTCAGGAAATACATCGGGAAATTCACTTACCAATGGAATAGTTTGAAGAGTTGGTGTCTCCGTATTGGTATCCTTCACTCTAAATAGATGACATATGTAACCCTTGGAAATCATCTTTTTCGTCTTAAAATAAGAAATAAATTTACCTCTTGGCGCACCAATATTACCTCTCTATTCTAGGATTGCCTCCCTTAGGAAATGGAAACACACCCTCTTAGTTCGGCAATCTACTATGGCATAACAAGTAGCCAACCAATCCATACCCATTATAGCATCAAAATCTACCATTTCTAACTCAACCAGGTCAGCCATTGTATCACGACCGCAAATAGTTATTATATAATTTCGATACACTCTCTTAGCTATAACAGATTCACCAATCGGCGTAGATACTTCAAATGGCTTAACTAGCAGTTCTGATGTTCTTTTGAACTTTTCAGCAACCAATGGAGTGACATACGATATTGTAGAACTCGGATCAACTGATGCATATACATCATGTGAAAAGATGGACAATGTACCTGTAACCACATTTGGAGAAGCCTCTGAATTTTATCGATCTGCTAAAGTGTATGTACGGTTCTGGACTCCACTAGAGCTAGCTGTTCCTTTAGCACCTCTACCATGACCCATAGGTTGTACACCCCTACCTGAATAAGGCACCTATGATGATGATGCAACGGCTGATCCAGTAGGTCATGCCATACCACCTATGCCCCTTTGAGGGCATTCTCTCATCATATGTCCTGACATACCACACCAAAAGCAAGCATTTGTTCCAAACCAACATGCACCTAAATGAAGCTTTCCACATTCTCTACATGGCTGTCGAGGAGGCCTTAATTAGCTCATAATCCCTTGCTCTTGATACCCTGTTGTTCGCGAACTCTGACTCTCATTTCTTTGACCAAACTGGTTACCTTTAGACCCTTGAAATTGTAATGGAGCACTAGCTGCAGAATAAGAAGATAATGTCCTAGGTGGTCTATTAGAAAACTGAGGCCTAAACTCTCCTTGGGATGCCATAAACTGCCCCATAGATCTAGACCTCTTGGAATACCCCCTTTCTAACTCTTGTGTTCTTCTTCTTTGCCTCTGATCCTCCATTTTTTGTGTGAATGCTTGTATCCTTGCTATGTCCATGTCTTTGTTCAAAACAGCAATGGTACAATATCTAACCAGATATGGATCCAATCTATCCACATATCGATGAACTCTATCATCCATTGTAGCTACAACATTAGGAGCATACCTAGCCAAAGAGTTAAACCAAAGGTTGTACTCGCTCACGCTCATATTTCCTTGGTGAAGATTCAGGAACTGATCTGCACGGGCTTCTCGGATCTCATATGGAAGGTAATGATCAAGAAATACCTCTTTGAACTCTTTCTAAGTAGCTGGAGGTGCATCGATACCCCTAGATCATTTCCAGTCTTCATACCACAATATAGCCTCCCTCTTGAATCTATATACTGCTATCTCAACTGTCTCTTTACCCGACACATGCATAACATCTAGAGCCCTTTGGATTTGATCAATAAAGTCCCATGGGTCTTCATTAAGATCTGATTCGGTGAACGTGGGAGGATCCAATTTGAGAAAATCCTGCATTTGTAGGCTTGCTGCCCTATCTGCACCACTAGAACCTGTAGTTGGAATGGCTTGTCCTTGAGCTTGTCCAGAAACTATACGTGCCAATAATTGTACTGCATTTCTTAGATCTTGGTCTGCAACATTGGTAGGTAGTTCTGAGGATGTGGTTCTTCTCCTTCTTAGCTCTTTTGGATATGGAGGGGTAGAAGAAGTTTGGGACACAAACTCAGCTTGAGCCTCACTTTGATTAGCTCGTCTAGGTGGTAATTTACTGGTCCCCTCCCCGGTAGCCTCATCTATCCGCCTACATGTATTCTTACTCCTTCTTGTAACCGGCATCTTTACTATAATAAGAGGAAAAAAATAGGTTCAATGGTTAAATATGACTTAACCTACAACATAGGATCTATTGCACGATCTAAGATATGAAGAAAAAAAGGCAACCCCTAAATGTCATATAGCCTCCTATTTATAGATGTGGTGCACAACACGCCCATAAATAGGGATCTATATAGACACGGCTTTGTAGATACCCTAGGACAACCGCTGTGATACCACTTTTGTCACGCCTCTAATCCTGTTGAGGCGGACAGGCACTCGTAGCCGTAAAGACCCGAGAGAACTAATTCATAACCTTGTACTTCCCATACATGTAACTGTAACAACCAAATATTCTGACAACATGATATTATGTATCGATGAAAATAACTACACATGCATGCCCAAACTGATATGTACAACACTTGGTCGATGGGGCCACCATGTCTAAAATCAGGACAATACCATAACTTTACATTAGTCTACAAAGCCTCTAAAAGATACATAGACTTAGTTAGGGTCGGGACAAACCCCCGCCCTACTCTTAACTTACTATACAATACCAAAATATATGGAACAGACTCGGAAAGCCCCGAATCAACCTGGAGCTCACCAATAGTCCCTTAAAAGCTTGCGCTCCTACTAGTGAGTTGTATGAGCTGAAGTGCCTCTGCCTGCAACATGAAATGCAGGTCCCCCATGAGGGACGTCAGTACGAAAATATGTGCTGAATATGTAAGGCAGAAGGTAACAACACACTTGATACAAAAGCTCAATAGAAATCTGAAACAAGTGTATAAGTAGTACTAGTAGACCACCTTTATAAATACTTGTGGGACAATGTACATTACATTCTTTCTTCATTTTACCTTCTTACTTCATAATCTTTGTAATCCATATAATGCAAATGACCAGCTGATCAGTGGTAAATAGATAAATTAGGATCGACCCATGCTAGGCTTACGCCCCTAAACTACCACCTATATAAAGATTGGGATCGGCCCGTGCTAGGATTATGCCCCTGAGCTGCCACCCACAAATAAAGGTATCGAGATCGGCCCATGAAAGGCAAATGCCCTGAGCTGCCACTCGTCATTTTACAGATTTGTATTACTTAGTTTATTTAGCCTTTGAGATTGTTACTTTGGTGGTCATCACATTATGGGACCTTGAACCAATAATCTACTAATAAGAGACATATAAATGGATACTTAATGCAACAATAATGAGGTAGGGAGCTGTTGGCACACAAAATGAAGTATTTAGAAGCTGAAAATACACATGGGTCTTATTTGAGTAAATGGGGAACTTCTGAAATTTTCTAGTGAAGATAGACACGCAGATTTAATAATAAGCACGTATTGAGGTGTTCTAATGCGTTAGAGAGTGGAAACAAGGTCATTGGATACATGGAGTGTAATGTGCTGTCATTATGTATCACTTTGTTATAGGATAACCTCAGAAACTTGCTTGATGGAACAATTGTATGATTTCATGCCAAAGAGTGTAAAATAGAGTATGCCTTACATACCTGGTTATTTGACTCCAAAACTAACCCAACTTGACTTCCTACCTTTTAGATTACCTATCTACAATAGAATATATGGTAAACTAGTATCAACAACCAACCAACACATTTAGGCTACTTAACTTCATCAAAACAGTAACCGGGCAGTAAACACGTAATCTGTCAATCAAGGACGTTATTTTAACCCTTTTCTCCTCCAATTTCACCCAAACACCATACATGTCCTTATAAGATCACCGGAACTACCTCAGCTTCATTACACCCTCCAAACAACACACAAAACACATTGGGCAGTACATAAGGGCAATAATTAGTTCGGTGGTGTACCACCACACCTTTCTTCTATATTTCATTACAAACTAATCAGACCCTTCTCCATTATCAACATGGCAGACCATAACATGAACATACAAAACAGTCCACAAAATAGTCCCAAATCTCTCTTATTGTAGCAACCCATTATCGAACTCATCATCTCTTGAGTTCTCAATAACAACACATCCATAACTCTCTTTCAAATTCATATACAAGGAGAACCAAAATGGAGCAGTCACCTTACCTCAATTCTGCAACTTATTCCTTTAATTGAACTCTTCAAGAACTTGAACTTTCCTTCACACTTTAAACCAAAGAAGAAAAGAGAAGTTCTTTAATATCAAAGAAAAGTGAGCAGATTGCTTATTCAATATTATGCCATATATTTATAATTAAGCATTTCTAACATATTCTCCTAATCTTCTATGAGATAATTAAACAAAAACTAAGTGTTTTCACTTACCTTTTGCTGCAAAAGTTAGGGGTTCTCCAAGAACCCTAGAAGGGAAGATAGGGCTGCTCCTTGCTTTTTAAAAGAGAGTAGAGAGAGTTTGTGAAATTTAACCCTTCTTTATGACTTAATAATGAGGGAATGGCCAGCAACTTCTTCTTATAAAGCCTCTATTTTTTTGGCCATCCACTTAGCTGATTTTGGACCACAAATTTAATCAAATTGGCCCAAGTAGGTGATGCACCTACTTAAGGAGTCCAAACATCTCAAAATGTCAAAGTAGGTGATGCACCTACTTGCTTAATTTCTTAGTTGGGCTCAATTATTAGGCCTTGGCAGATTTGAGCTTTGGGCCTTTTTCCCATTTTTCTTCTTCTCTTACTTAATTTTGGTCCACATAAGTATTCTAATAAAGGCCCAAATCTGATTCATGGACTTAGTCCATTAACTTGGATCATATAGCTCAAGTAGGTGACTCACCTACTAGCTTAATTAAGTCAAGCAAGCACCTCAATATTTCCTTCCATTTCTAGCTCCTAATCACCTTAATAGAACTTACAACTTATACGTACTTGGTCACTTTAAACTTTAGGTTCAAATACCAGCTTACGATCCCAAGTTTAAATGGTCGTATTGACGTGAATTTGGTTGCATCACATTAAACTGTACGGGCAGCCTCTATAATTCCATCTACACCATTAATAATTGCATAACAAATCTCATCCATTACCTATACCATATGACCGTACAGGTTCCATATAATTAGAAAAGTACAAGCAAGATACGGGATGTTACATTTGACAATTGGGGAATAAGGAAATGGCGCGACGCGGAGCCATCGCGTTGCCATTTCATTTGCGACCAGGATGTTTGGCGCAATGTGGAGAAATCACATTGGGACACTGGAAAAAGGACAATTGCCATTTTATCTTGTGGCGCGGTGCCACTGACCAATATGGCATTGTTTTATGATGGGGACTTGAAATAGTCATAACTTCTTACTCGGTTATCAGATTTAGGTGAATTTTATATCGATGGAAATCTTATTGAATTTCCCACATGTAAAAAAGTGAAAATCTTGAAAATTCTCCATGGAATAAATATCATTCAATTTATAAACTAATACTTGACATTTTTGAGACAAAATTAGTTAGAAAACTTCGAGGTATTACATGAATCCATGATAAACCCTTGACTTATGAAATTAGAGATGAATTATGATGCTCACTTATTGTTCAATACTTTGTGCATATACTATTCTCACCATGTGCTTGATAAAGTGTCCATGTGAACTATTAAGAGAATGAAATCATGTCACGTTAGCTTAAGTGCAAGTTATATCATGCAAGTGTTTGTCAAAATGCCCAAATGTATGAATGATGATCAAGTTCATAGTTTACATATTTCATGTTATGCCATGCCTCTTAATTTATGTTATTAAGTCTTGGGGGGTACTTGTACCCACAATTTAGCTGATTACCTAGATCCATGGTCAGTCATAGAACAATACCAGTCACATCACGATCAATAGTACTCTCAGTCAGTTATAGAACTCAGGAAAACTTTATAGATTTAGTAGTAGTTCAGTCTAACTCAATATTCAGTTCAGACCTCAGTAAACTCTATCAGTTAACAAAATCTGGTAGTATTCTGTAAGTCAACGGAACTCAGTTCAGTTCAGCTAAACAGTAATCTCAGTAACCATTCAGTCCAGCCTAGTACAGATTAGAAATCAGTTTAGTGTTTATTCAGTTGGGAGTAGGACTCAACACCGAGTTAACCCAGGGATGGGTGAATTCTTGTCAATAGAGGGTTTGACCTTTATTAGAAATCCCTATAGTACAGAACTACGTAGCTAGTGTAGGTTGAGGTATCTTCTTGCCAGACTTTATGAGGGTTGATACTTCTCATCTGAGTTTTCTTGCCAGCGAAGGTTGACGAAAGAGCTTATTAGTATTTTGATTCAGTATGAAACTTAGTATGGTTCCACAGTGCTCAGAACTGTCAGATAGTCAGTTAGATAATCTGTAATACAGTATTCATAAACCCAAATATCGATTATTAGTATTTTGATTCAGTACTTAGTATTTTGTAACATCCTATATTCTGCGTGTATTAGTTCTACTTATGTGGCACTTGATATGGACTTATGGGGTAGGTAATGGGCTCGGATATCCTATGTGATTGGTGACGGTAAGATAGGTTTGGCAGAGTTCCCACATGTACTGAAACGTGGTATGATTAAGTTGCCTTCGATGAGAGAATATAAGCTTGGGACCTTAAATAGGTATTTGAATCTATAGGATGAAGTGACCAAGTTTTAAGATTAACTATAAGCATTTTGATCTTAAAATGGAACAAAATATTGAGGTGCTTGCTTGACTTACTTTAAGCTAGTAGGTGAATCACCTACTTTGACATTTTGACCAACTTAAAAACTAAGTAGGTGAATCACCTATTAAGGATCCCTTGACCAGCTTATTAGGCCAAATACACCACCACCTACTTAAGTTAATTCTGGCCCAGATTAAATAAGAGAAAAGGAGGAGAATGGGCAGCCAAGGCCCAATAGTTTTTAATCCACAAAGGCCCAATATAATGGGAAAGTACGTGCATCACCTACTTGATAAATTATGGCCCAAAAATGACCAAGAAAGTCGGCCAAGAGCAGGTCCTTTTAAAGGGATTAAAACCAGCCCTTATAGCTCATTTTAACTAGCAAAAAAAAAACAGCTTTCAAGATTTTCTCTCTTGTTCTCTCTTAGCTATGCAGAAGCCCTAAAATTCCACTAGGGTTCTTTGGAAATGATACGGGACAAATGGCCATCTTATCTTTTGATGACATTTTTGGAGGCCAACACATAGAGACTCAAGACTTGGTCACCTCGAGAAAACAAGAACATGCATGGAGGACCCGTTTTGAGCATAACTTAAAGCAATCTCGCGTGTGGAAGATTGCTTGGAGAATTTAAGGTTGAGGACTCACGGTTTTGGACCTTAATTAAGGGTATTTTGGACATTACACATGGTGTATTTACACACCATGGCCGCCCCTCTCATTAAGGGCAAAGTGGTCTTGTTATCTTCATTTGTAATATATTATAAATAGGCCCCCTTAGTCTTATTTTCACTAGATTTTGAAGGATGAAGAATTGAAAGACATAACTTCTCTCTTTTGAGAGTGTAACACCCTTAGTTGTAGGACTTGGAAAAGTCATCCTTAGCATAGGGCTTGGAAAAGCCAATATTGATCTTTGCTTGGAAACGGTAGATCTTGAGGCGAGTTCATTCCCTTGGTGGTCACCGTAAGAGTGTGGTTTTGATTGTTACATTCATTAGGGGTTAGTGTTGAAATACACTTGGTTCTTAATCTTGTAATAATCTTGGTCTCACTATCTATCTTTATTTTTCTTGCAAATCGTGTATGTGTTGTGTAGTGGACTGTTTTGGGGTCTTCGTTGAATCCGAAACTTGTATTATTGTTGTTCATCTTGTTCATCACGTTTTGTAACTGTTTTGGTGTTAAAATATACTCTTGTATCTTGTATTCTTGTTGTTGGTAGCGAATCCGAGTGAGGTCTCCATCTTGGTCCTCGAATCCTTAAGATTAGTAGACTGATTTGGTGTTCGTTTCGTGCTTCCCTTGTCAATCCTGTATCATTTGGTATCAAAGCATGGCTTGATATTGTTCCTACAAGATCAATCTTGGGCTTGCTTGTTAGAAAATTCAAAAAAAAAAAAAAAGAAAGAGGAAAGTGTTAAAAACTGAAAAAAAAAATCAAAAAGAAGCAAATCTGTCCATTTTGTGTTCTTGGCCGAAATTGTGTTATTGTTGTGTCTTGGCCGAGATTTTTACTTGTTTTATTGTTTCTAGTGTTAGTTTTCTTCATCTCTAACACTCTTTAGTCTAAATCTAAGTTTGAGCTTACATTGTTGGTGTTGTTTACGTGAACTTGGACTTGGCCGATTTGTTGTTGAACATTGTTGTGGTGGACTGTTTTGGCCTTGTGGCTTTCATCTTGTTGTTGTTATAATCTTGGCCACGTGATATTGTTGTTAATTGGTGGATTGAGAACCATTTTGTTGAAGGTGTAGTTGTCTTGGCCAAGTGTTGGAGATATTGTTATTGTGGAATTTGGGAGTGGCCGTGTGAAAATTGTTGGTGTTCTTGGAGATTATTGTTGTAGTTCTTGGTGTTGTTGTTGTTGTTCTTGATGTTCATCACCACCTTCATATATTGTTGAAGATAAAGTGAATGTTAAATCTAAAAGGTTGAAGGAAAAGGGTGTATTATTTGTTAGTCTTGAAAGACACTACAACCAACAAAGACCTATCAATCAAGTCTCAACCACTTTCCAACACTTTTCCATGATTTAAGGATCCATGTTTTAAGGAGAAGTACAATAAAGTCAAGTCTTGAAAACTTGAAATTGAAAAGGGCTCCAAGACTTGTTTGAATTTCCCTCCTTAAACAAATTCCACCAAAGTCCAAATTGAAAAATTGACCAAGACTTGAAATTGGACAACAAAAGTTGTGTGGGACCGAAACCAATACGTGACTGCCATGTCATCACTGCTACTGTTCACGCAATATTTCCGAGCTCAAAATTTTAGATTCTTAGTTTCATCTTATTGTTTCATTAGTTTCATGTCTTGATTCTAGAATTAATTAACAACTAGTAATCACCTACTTAGTTGTAGATTAATTATTGAATCCGTTTCTTCGTGTCTTCGTTGTTTGTGTGCTTTTCTCATTTTTAACTCGTAGTAACTTCTTTGTTTCAAGTTCGTAAGTGAATTTTATTTTTGTGTCTTGAGTCGATCAAACAAGAATCTATTCCGGCCACCAAGTAGAATTGACATCCTATTGACTACCGGAGTATAAACAACCTTTCAATATTTGCCGCTCCAATTGTGAGAATCACAAAGGTGAGTGAAAACGAGTGTTAGTGAGAAGTTTTTACTACTAATCTTGTTTGTTCATTTTGTAGGTTTAATAGGTGATATAAGGGGAATATGTCTTCGATAGCCGGGGATTATTGTGACTACAACATGGGAGACTATGATTGTAGTGAAGGGTTTTATGGCTACGAAGTTGAGGGAGATTGCGGAGGCTATGAAAATAGCCATGATCGAGACTTGGGCAGATTTGAAAGTTACTGTTTTAAGGGAGAAAATGAGGTGAATGAAGTGCCTAGTGCTTATGGTAACTTTGGAGATGATGTAGGACCTCGTGATGGATCTTATGATGATGTTGGGGCATGTGAGGAGTCTTACACTTCTTACTCCGAACCTAGATTTGGTGTTAGGTATAACCCTTTTGTTTGCAAAGCTTATGAGAGCTATGATGAGGGTACACGTGAGGAGTATGAAGATCCATATTCTCCACCTTGTAGTACTTCTTATCAAAGTCGATATAGTGTGAATGGTTATACTAGCTCTAGTGGAGGTTGTCCAATGAGAAGAAGAGGGTATGCATCTCCAAAACTAAGGGGTACTCGTATGCCTTACAATGTAGATCCAAGAAGGAGTGTACACTCCGGAAAGGTGACCATGTGTGGGATACCGGGCTGCCTCATTGAGCTAAATGATAGGTACCATAGAAACTACATCGTTCCATCCATGGTTGACTACTTGGGGTTGTTTCGTGAGCCTTTACTTGTTCCATACTTCTTGGACGGGTTTAAGGTTACCGAGAGGGTCAAGGTTGTCTTCTCCCAATTTGAATACCATGAGGAGGTGTGGTGCGATATTCTTTCATTGACATACGGTCATGTATGCTTAGGTGCCAATTGGTTTGCACAACATAGAGTTCCAAACGTGCAAAATTGGCCAAATATTATAAGAGACCACTGGGGGAATCGCCTCATTACTTACTTGCTGCCTAAGCCACGAAGAGAAATGCCTACCTACTCCAATCCGAATTATTATGAGAGACAAAAGATTGAGAGGAGTAAGGGAGTGCAGGGTGGTAATCCGAGAGTGGAAAAAGGAGAGGTTGTGTGGAGCAAAGTAAGAGGATTACCACCAAACTATGCTAACATTGGTTGTCCTTCTATTTCTAAGGACATTTGTGTAGGTACCAACATGGCAAGCGAAGAAGAACAATGCCAAAAGGAAGTTGCTGCCCAAACTTTTGGAGGACCTTCACACCATGACAAAGAAGAATCTACTCAAGGACTTCAAGGTAAAATGGCAAACTCTTACACTTTTGTACATGTGAATGATAATTGTGTGGCTAGTAGCCCATTGAGTGTGAGTTGTAGCTTGCCTATATGTGAGTGTATTGTTTCTTTGCCACTTGATGATGATGTACATGTTGTGAGTGTGGATACACTAGTTGATCCTATTGATGACCGAATAGACTCTTCTTGTAAGATCGATTTATGTCCACCTAGTGTTGAAACCATTATGTTGAATGAAAGTTTGTTATCTTCTGAAATTTGTGTTGATCAACTTATGTGTGAAAATTACCCACCACTTGAGGATGTGTATGATGTAATTAATGAACCTCAAGTATGTGATGATGTTGAAAATGTTGATCAAAGTGAGAATGAACCCGAGAGCTCTTCTTGGGGTAATGTTGTGTTTGAAACATCCTTGAAACTTGATGTTGATCATTTAGAGAGTGAGGAACTTGCTTGTTCCAAATCTGTCCGTGAGGTAGATCACACTCTTTTTATGTATAATGTCTTGTTTGAAGATGATTTAAACACTCCTAATGAACCTAGTGGTGAAAATGATGGTATAGCTTGCCTTGGAAGCTATAGCCTATATGCTAACCCACTATGGTGTGACAACATTCCTCCTAGAGAGGGAAATCTCTTCTTGGAAGATGAGAGAACTCTTAAGGGTAAGGAATGTGTAGTCGCGGAAGCTACTTCTTCTTCTACTTTGTGTGATTTCATTATTGAGAGTACTCATGGTGATTATTGGGAAACTAATAGTGAGTACACACATGAGAGCACCTTAGTAGAAGCCGATTTGAGTGATACCTTTCTCTACTCTCTATTTGCTTTGGATGATATGTATGTTATTGTAGAAAGTATGTCATTTAGTTTGGGTGTAGACCACGGAAAAGGGAAGTGTTGTCGAGACCTGTGTCTATGGCCACTTTTCCCATTTGACCCCGGTGCCAAATTTAGAAATGGTGATGCTGGTGCACCAAACTTGCTGCTTGGTCTACATGACAAACAAAGTGTCACTCTTGATGTATCCTATAACCAAATCCTTTGTACATCTTTTATTGAGTTTTTAATATTCCTTTCAAAGGATTCTTGGTTATATTGCAAATATGTGCAACCTTGGCATGTTGAGATGATTTGTTATGCTAACCCTAACCCTCATGCCATGAGGAGTTTGCATTTGTTGGTCCTCTTTTCGGTTTTGCAAGGTTTGGATTCGAGGTCGAATCCTTTTCAAGAAGGGGAGGATGATACGGGACAAATGGCCATCTTATCTTTTGATGACATTTTTGGAGGCCAACACATCTCACTCAAGACTTGGTCACCTCGAGAAAACAAGAACATGCATGGAGGACCCATTTTGAGCATAACTTAAAGCAATCTTGCGTGTGGAAGATTGCTTGGAGAATTTAAGGTTGAGGACTCACGGTTTTGGACCTTAATTAAGGGTATTTTGGACATTACACATGGTGTATTTACACACCATGGCCGCCCCTCTCATTAAGGGCAAAGTGGTCTTGTTATCTTCATTTGTAATATATTATAAATAGGCCCCCTTAGTCTTATTTTCACTAGATTTTGAAGGATGAAGAATTGAAAGACATAACTTCTCTCTTTTGAGAGTGTAACACCCTTAGTTGTAGGACTTGGAAAAGTCATCCTTAGCATAGGGCTTGGAAAAGCCAATATTGATCTTTTCTTGGAAACGGTAGATCTTGAGGCGAGTTCATTCCCTTGGTGGTCACCGTAAGAGTGTGGTTTTGATTGTTACATTCATTAGGGGTTAGTGTTGAAATACACTTGGTTCTTAATCTTGTAATAATCTTGGTCTCACTATCTATCTTTATTTTTCTTGCAAATCGTGTATGTGTTGTGTAGTGGACTGTTTTGGGGTCTTCGTTGAATCCGAAACTTGTATTATTGTTGTTCATCTTGTTCATCACGTTTTGTAACTGTTTTGGTGTTAAAATATACTCTTGTATCTTGTATTCTTGTTGTTGGTAGCGAATCCGAGTGAGGTCTCCATCTTGGTCCTCGAATCCTTAAGATTAGTGGACTGATTTGGTGTTCGTTTCGTGCTTCCCTTGTCAATCCCGTATCAGGAAACCTTCCTTCCAAGTTAAAGGTAAGTGAACAAATCATGAGCACATCTTAAGAATACTATAAGGATTATGTTCTCCATGATTAAACTAGAAGATATCCCTTTTTAAGTTTGGCAGTCCCTTTATCCTTGATTTATTAAGAGATTTTTCTCTTCACTTTTGGTTTGTGAGTCGGGATCAAGCTATTGATACATTAAGGGAATAAACTACCACCAAAATTAAGGTATGGCTACTGTCCATTTTTTCCCTTTTCCTAAATACGTGTGTTGGTTGAGGATTGTGTATATGTTGTTGTTAAGAACTCAAGGGATGGTGAGTTCAATTTTTGGTTGCCATATTAAGGGGTATTTGGGGCTGTTTTGGATCGGTTTTATGTATGTATGTTGGGGGCTTCTTGGTTGACGTTGGGGGAATGGTGTGAATAATTTCCATTGGAAGGTAGAAGAAGAGTATAATGGTACACCACCAAATTGAATGTCGCTTAAGTTTACTGCCCACATCACTTGATATACTGTTTTGAGAGTACAATAATGATGAAACTGTTAAGGGGATCTTATAAGAAGTTACATCATGTGTGAATGTAATTGGAGAAGAACGAGGTTGAGAGAACACCCTTGGATTAGTTGATTGTGGATTACTGCCTGGTTACTGTTTTAGTAAGTTTAAATGGTGTGAATATGTTAATTAGCTACTAATACTAATCTTATGCTATTGTAGATTAGTAATCTAAAAGGAAAGACGTTAAGTGAAAGTGTGATCAGTTGTGCAAAAAGATATGTATGGTTCATCGATCCTACTCTTTGGCATGAATCTAACTCCTTTGTTACAAAGTAAGCTTCCTAAGCATTCTTCCTTTCAAGTTATACATAACTGCAGCGTACAACCCCCAAGGTGGTTAACAACCTTATTCTAACTTGTCGAGTTGTTAAAGTACCTAAAGATGTGTTTGTTACTAGATCTGTCCATTTCCTTTCTAAATACTAGTATGATATGGGTGCTTTCAGAAATAAGCCTTACGAGTTGTTCTCTTAGTTAACATGACCCATGATGTTAGCTAAGCTCCTATGTGTTATATTTCTATTATTGTTGTATTCAACCTCATTGCTATTGCATCTAGTGCATATTTTGATACGGTTGGGGCAGCCTCCACACGTACACGGCCTTTCACACGAAGTCAAGCTCGGGAATTACAAAAACTCCAAGCTTTGTTCATGCAAGTGGCCGTGTGTGAGTTGGTGATTGAACCAACCAAGGACCTAAATGTTTTTATGTGTGAAGAGGGGTCCTAATGTGTAACAAACTACTCTTCAAGGTTGGCACAAGAAGCAAGGGCGGATGGGTCATTTTACCCTTTTTGTTTGTAGTATAAATAGAACATGTTAGAGAGTTAGACTTCACTTTTTGAATGCTGAAATTTGTAACCTAAAATACTAAACATTTCTCTCTCTCTTCCACACTTGGAAGCCGCCACTATTTCCTCACAAGTAGAGGGATACTTGTGTTGTCTCTTTGGCTAGAAACAAGGGTTTTGAGGTCTTTGAGTGCCTCTTGGTCCTCGTAAGAACTTGGTGTTTATATTCATTAGAATTAGGGTCCTCTCTTGATGTTAGGGTTCTTAGTTTCTTGAATGTTATATGTCAAGTTATCTATCTTTCTTTATCTTGTTGTTGTTGTTGATTTTGTTATCTTGAAGTCTAGTGAAGCCGTGTGGGGCTCTTTTCGATTCACTAGCATTGTTATCTATCTTGTTGTTCTTGTGTTGTTGGGCTGAAAAACTGAATGTTAAACTTGTTGTTCTTGGTGTTGTTGGACTGAAATCCGAGTCTACTTGATGTTCTTGTTGTTGTTGGTTCCATTTTGTATCATTTGGTATCAAAGCTTGACCGGTTGTGTTCCAACATAACCCATCTTGGGCTAGTACACGGCTTAAACAAACAACACCAAAAAGGAAATTCTGAAAATTAGTCCCTTACAAGTGGAATCCGAGAATGATGTTGCATGTCTAGATCTAAGTGTTAATTTTGCTTGTTTAGTGAGTTCCTAGTGTTGGTTTCTTTCTCACCAACACTAAGGTGTCTAGATCCGAAAGTTGAGCTTGAAAACTTGAACATTGTGTAGTGACTTGAAGTGGCTGAAGTTGTATGTTGTTGATGACCAAAAGAAAATAAAATCGGTGGATGTTGTGTTTATGTGCTAAAGAAGTTGAAGAAGATTGTTGAGGTGTTCATCTTTTGAACTTGTTCATCTTGTTCATCTTGTTGTGTGCTCAAGTTGTAAGACAAGCTATAAAGTTGTTGTGAAAGACTTGCACCCATCACCTTGTAGTCTTGTCAATCACTTTTCCCTAATTCAAGGAGCCTTGTTTTGTGGGATTAGTCTACCAAACATCACTTTCTTGAGTTTGAAAAGGGTGAAATACTACAAGATTTTATTTTCCCACCAAAAACACTTTGAAAACTATAACAAGTTGTGTGAATATTGACAAAAAAAAAAAAAAAAAAGAAAACGTGTGGAACCATTGCATGCTGCCACGTCACTATAAGCTCAACTTAGGATGTTCTTTGGTTGCTAATTGTTGATCCTTGGTTTCCCTTACTTGGTCCTAGAACTAATTAACAAACTAGTACATTCCTACTAGGTTGTCAATTAGACCCTTGAACCGTTTGTTCGTGTCAACGTTTATTTGAGTGCTTTTTATTCGTTTGAATGAGTTGCTGATTTTTGGTTCTAGTCCGGCAAGAATTCTTTGAGTCTTCAAACAAGAATCCATTCCGGATAAGAGCTTACTCATACCTTAAAATTTCACGGTTACTAGCCAATTTATACAACACTTGTGGAACACGAACTTGTGGTGAACTAAAGCGGATAATATCTTGGCAATGGAAGGAACTACGTCTCATAGTGTGGATACTAATGCCCTTGATTCTATGAGGGTCACTCTTGAGGCCGTTACCCGGACACTTGAAAGGTTGAATTCGGAATTTGGGGCCGTGAGAGGGGACTTGGCAGCAATAAAGGGGGAGGTGTCGACTATTAGTGGGAGATTAGAACAAGTGGAGAGTCAAAGGAACTCTCGTCCTTCTACTCCTCTACATGTATCTACCAATGGTCATGATAGGACCTCCTCCGCAACCATCACCCCCGAAACAGTCCACCAAATGCTAAATGCACCCCAAGCTGGACTAAATACCGCAAGCCAAACTACCTATTTTCCTCCAAACCGAGACTCCACTAGACCACTACATTTCCAAGCCCCTCCAATTCCACAAGAGGGATTTGGACGCCAAGCACCTCCACTAAATCCGAACCCTCCATTCCAAGCTCCATTAAACCAAAGACCACAAATTCCAAATCCTCCGAATCAAAACGGCCAAGGCCGACCAGCCCACTTTGAAGGATACAGTAGAGAGGAGTATGAAGGAGATGGAGCCTTTGATGATGCTTATATGAGGGAGGAGGAGTTAAGAGGGGGTCGAGGAGAACCTAGGAGATACCGGGGGTATGGAGATAGGGGAAACCGACACCAAGAGAGAGACGTAGGCATCAACACCATCAAGTTGAGCCTACCCATCTTTAAGGGTGAAAGTGATCCCGAGGCCTACTTAACTTGGGAATCGGCTTGTGACAAGGTTTTCCAAGTTAATGACATCTCGGACGAAAAGAAGAGTTGCTACGCTATAGCTCACCTTGAGGGCTATGCTAACACTTGGTGGGATTATGTTAAACGATTTGGTAATGAATTAGTTGATGGGCAGCCACCACCTTGGTATCGGTTGAGGTATTTGATGAGACAACGATACCTTCCCGAGAGATATCGTCATGAGTTGCTTACTAGATTATATGGCTTGCGGCAAGGAGGCAAGAGTGTGATGGCCTATTTTGACGAGTTCCAACAACTCATGTTGAAACTTGATCATCGTGGGGAGCAAATCAGTCACGACATCATCCGGTTCAAGTGTGGGTTGAACAAAGAGATCTCCACTCATTTGACCCTTCACCGGTTTGAAACCATTGACGGTATATTCCAAGCGGCCCTTGACATTGAAAGGGAACTTAAGGAGAGATCATCCTTCAAGGCAAGGGTACAAACCCCCTCGGGTTGGACCAAAAACAAGGACCAACCCGCTCCTATGAAGCTGCCCGAGTCCAAAACCGTCCCTAAATTCCCTCCGAAACCGGAGGCTCCCAAATATCCCAACCCAAAGGGGTTCCAATGCTTCAAGTGCCAAGGTTGGGGGCATAAGGCCAATGAATGTCCGAACCGGCGCAATGTGATCCTACGAGAAGGAAAGGTGTACTACCTTGGTGAGGAGGTGGATTCCGAAAGGGGGGAGGATGAGGCCGAGCCTCAAGATGGAGAGGGAGCTGAAAATGGGCCGAATGATGATGAAGTAGACGGTAGTGAAGATGTCTTTCCACAAGAAGGGGAGTGTGTGGTTCCTAACTTTGTGGTTAGACGTGTCATGATTAATAAGGCGATAGGTGACCCGAGTCAAAGGGAAAATCTATTCCATACTAAGTGTCTTGTAAAGGAGAATGTGTGCACCTTGGTGATTGATAGTGGTAGTTGTACAAATGTTGCGAGCCATGCTATGGTGAATTTCTTGAAGCTACCAACTACACCACACACTAGTCCTTACAAGCTACAATGGTTGAATGATTGTGGTGAATTAAGGGTCACAAGGCAATGTGTGATTCGGTTTAAGGTGGGAAACTACCACGATGAGGTACTTTGTGACGTGATCCCAATGCAAGCATGTCACTTGTTGTTAGGTAGACCATGGCAATATGATAGGTCTACTAAACACGATGGAAGGACCAACCGGTATACGCTTGAGAAGGATGGCCGAAAGGTCACACTTCATCCTCTTTCACCCTCCCAAGTAAACGAGTGGCACCAAAAGATGAGAGAGTTGAAGGGAAAGAGAAAGGAATTCGGGAAGGGAGAAAAGGGGGGGAGTGCCGTAGGTGAGGAAGTCGGGACATCCGAGGCTGTCCCAACGACAAGGGAGATGGAAAATGTAGTGATGTTGGCTAGGAGGAAAGAACTCTTTGTGGATCATGATGAAAACAAGCCGATGTTACTCTTGGCCCATTGTTTTAATACTAACCCCACTAATTCTTCCATTTCCCCTTTGATTTCTTGTGTGTTGCAGGAGTATGAAGATGTATTTCCTCAAGAACTTCCGCAAGGATTGCCCCCACTTCGGGGAATTGATCACCAAATTGACTTGGTACCGGGTTCACAACTTCCTAACAAACCGGCCTATAGGAGCAATCCCATGGACACTAAGGAGCTTGAAAGACAAGTTGAGGAGCTTCTCAACAAGGGATACATCAAGGAAAGCATGAGTCCGTGTGCTGTTCCGGTGCTTTTGGTACCAAAGAAGGACGAAACTTGGCGTATGTGCGTCGATTGTAGAGCCATCAACAAAATCACTATAAGGTATCGTCATCCAATCCCTAGACTAGATGATATGTTAGATGAACTCCACGGATCTTGTTTGTTTTCTAAAGTGGACCTTAGGAGTGGCTATCACCAAATTCGCATGCAACCCGGTGATGAGTGGAAGACCGCATTCAAGACCAAATTCGGTCTATATGAGTGGCTGGTCATGCCCTTCGTCCTTACCAATGCTCCTAGCACCTTTATGAGGCTAATGAATCATGTAATGAAGCCTTATATTGGAAAATTTGTGGTGGTTTACTTTGATGATGTGTTGGTATATAGTAAATCTATTGATGATCATGTAATGCATTTGAGATGTGTGTTTGATGTGCTCCGAAAGGAGAAGCTGTATGCCAACATGGAGAAGTGTTCTTTTGGTGTTGATAAGGTTATATTCTTGGGTTTTGTCGTGAGCTCAAGGGGTGTGGAAGTGGACGATTCCAAGATAGACTCTATTCGAAGTTGGCCGACCCCTAAAACTATTGGAGAAATCCGAAGTTTTCACGGGTTGGCAAGCTTCTATAGGAGGTTTGTCAAAGGATTTAGCTCCATAGCAGCCCCCTTAACCGAGGTAATTAGAAAAGACGGACCCTTTAAATGGGGTGATGAGCAAGCTAGGGCTTTTGAGGCCTTGAAAGCTACGCTCATCTCGGCGCCTTTATTGCAATTGCCCGATTTTGATAAGATGTTTGAAGTAGAGTGTGATGCTAGTAAGGTTGGCATCGGGGCTGTTTTGATGCAAGAAGGTAAGCCCGTTGCTTATTTCAGTGAAAAACTCAAAGGGGCAACTCTTAATTACTCAACTTATGATTTGGAGTTGTACGCCCTTGTTAGAGCTTTGGGAAATTGGCAACATTATTTGTGGCCTAAGGAGTTTGTGATACGAACGGATCATGAGTCGTTGAAACACCTTAAGAGCCAAGACAAGTTGAATAGGCGTCATGCTAAGTGGATTGAGTTCATCGAGACTTTCCCTTATGTAATTCATTACAAAAGGGGAAAGGAAAATGTTGTTGCCGATGCCTTGTCTAGGAAGCATGTGCTTGTTGCTACCTTGTCTTCGAAATTGATGGGTTTTGAGAGCTTGCGGTTGTTGTATCCCGAGGATCCTACCTTTGCTCCTATCTTTAGGGAATGCGAAGAGTGGGGAAGGGACCGTTGGCTTAAAGAGAATGACCATTCCTCCTACTCTCGGTTCGATGGGTATTTGTTCAAAGGGAGGCGGTTGTGTGTTCCTTCTAGTTCTTGGAGGGAATTATTTGTGAGGGAGGCCCATGACGGAGGCCTCATGGGGCACTTTGGGGTAGACAAGACCCTCGGAATCTTAGAGGAGAACTTCTATTGGCCAAAAATGCGCAAAGACGTCACTAAAATTTGTAGTCAATGCGTGGCCTGCCGGAGTGCGAAATCTCGTCTCCTACCTCAAGGATTGTACACCCCACTCCCTACTCCCCTTAGACCTTGGTTGGACATTTTGATGGATTTTGTTTTGGGGCTGCCAAGGACTAGAAAGGGCCGAGATAGCATTTTTGTTATTGTTGATAGATTCTCTAAAATGGCTCATTTTATTCCATGTGCTAAAACCGAGGATGCTTGTAGTGTAGCTTCATTATTTGTTGAACATGTTGTAAAGCTTCACGGGGTACCGAGGACTATTGTGAGCGATAGGGACTCCAAGTTCCTAAGTCTCTTTTGGAAGTCCATGTGGGGTAGGCTTGGAACGAAGTTACTTTTCTCCACGTCTTGCCACCCACAAACCGATGGCCAAACGGAGGTAGTAAATAGAACCTTAGGGTCTATGCTACGTTCTATGGTTAAAGGTAAACTGACTTCATGGGAAGATCACCTACCCTTGGTGGAGTTTGCATACAACCGGGTAATACATTCGAGCACGGGAATGACTCCCTTTGAATGTGTTTACGGCCTAAATCCCCTTACCCCTTTAGATCTCACTCCTTTGTCTAGTGATCTCATGACCAGCTTAGATGGAAATAAAAGAGCTGAGGCAATGAAGAAAATGCATGAGACGGTGCGGCTCAAGCTTGAAAAGAAGAACCAAGAGGTTGCAAAAAGGGTAAACAAAGGGAGAAGAAGGCTTGTGCTTGAACCCGGAGATTGGGTGTGGGTGCATCTTCGAAAGGATCGGTTTCCAGCTCAAAGGAAGTCCAAATTGCTTCCAAGGGGTGATGGTCCTTTCCAAGTACTTGAGAGAATCAATGACAACGCCTACAAGATTGACCTTCCACCCGAATATCAAGTGCACAACACTTTCAACGTTGGTGATCTCTCCCTCGTTGATGCGGTTGAAGATGACCAAATGCTGAATTTGAGGTCAAATTCCTCTCAAGATGGAGAGGATGATACGGTTGGGGCAGCCTCCACACGTACACGGCCTTTCACACGAAGTCAAGCTCGGGAATTACAAAAACTCCAAGCTTTGTTCATGCAAGTGGCCGTGTGTGAGTTGGTGATTGAACCAACCAAGGACCTAAACGTTTTTATGTGTGAAGAGGGGTCCTAATGTGTAACAAACTACTCTTCAAGGTTGGCACAAGAAGCAAGGGCGGATGGGTCATTTTACCCTTTTTGTTTGTAGTATAAATAGAACATGTTAGAGAGTTAGACTTCACTTTTTGAATGCTGAAATTTGTAACCTAAAATACTAAACATTTCTCTCTCTCTTCCACACTTGGAAGCCGCCACTATTTCCTCACAAGTAGAGGGATACTTGTGTTGTCTCTTTGGCTAGAAACAAGGGTTTTGAGGTCTTTGAGTGCCTCTTGGTCCTCGTAAGAACTTGGTGTTTATATTCATTAGACTTAGGGTCCTCTCTTGATGTTAGGGTTCTTAGTTTCTTGAATGTTATATGTCAAGTTATCTATCTTTCTTTATCTTGTTGTTGTTGTTGATTTTGTTATCTTGAAGTCTAGTGAAGCTGTGTGGGGCTCTTTTCGATTCACTAGCATTGTTATCTATCTTGTTGTTCTTGTGTTGTTGGGCTGAAAAACTGAATGTTAAACTTGTTGTTCTTGGTGTTGTTGGACTGAAATCCGAGTCTACTTGATGTTCTTGTTGTTGTTGGTTCCATTTTGTATCATATTTGCACACCTTTTACTACTGGTCTAAAGTTCCAAATCTAATACATGACCACCAAAACAACTTTAAAGATGAAAAGAGTGATCTGAAGTGAGTCTATATCTTTTGGTTGGTATCCCAGGGGTGGAAGAAACACCTAGCATGGGTCAATCCCAATATTATGGGTGGTATCCCAGGGGAAAAAGGAAAGCCTAGCATGGGTCGATCTCGATTTGTATAATTATGAGGAACGTATCCCAGGGGTTAAAATGCCTAGCATGGGTCATCCTCTTTTACCACTGATCAGCTGGCCATTTGTATTATGCCTTATAATCTTATAAAGTAAAGAAGAATAAAGCAAACTAAAGGATGTAATGTACATGATCCCATAAGCATAAGCAAAGTTGGTATTTTATCCTTATCTTTATAGTGATATATTGATAACTGATTTTGTTGAGATCTTGTCTTATTTATAGTCATTTCATGCCATACATACTCAGTACACTCTTTGTATTGACACCCTTCGTGGGGGACACTATGTTTCATGCCGCAGGTACAGGTACTCTAGCTAGTAGACCACCCCAGTAGAAGCAAAGGACATCCAGCTTCTATTGGTGAGCTCCAAGTTGATTCGGAGCTTTCCGAGTCTGTTATATATTTTGGTATTGTGTAGTAGTTATGAGCAAGACGGGGGTTTGTCCCGACCTTAACTAAGTGTCCAGGTGTCTTTTAGAGGCTTTGCAGACAATGTGAAAAGTGTGTTAGTATTGTGTTCTTTTAACGTTGTGGCCCCAATGGCAAAGTCTTGTATATGTAGGTTTGGACTTACTTACGTGGTTTGTTTTATCAATGCATCTTATCCATACTAGCAGAAGCTTTGAATGCCATATTATATGCATGAAAAGTACATGGTTAAGAGTTGGTTCTCCCAAAATGGGTGCCTTTCCTCCCCAATGGAATTGGAGGCGTGACAAAAATTGGTATCAGAGTGGGTCATCCTAGGGAGTTGTCTGCAAAGTCGTGTCTATGTAGAGTCTTGCTTATGGGTGTTTTGTGCACCACATCTCTAAGTAGGAGGCTACGAGTCATTTAGGAGTTGATTCTTTTTCTTCATTTCTTAGATTGTGCGATAGAGCCAATAATGTAGGTTGACTTGTATTTAACCTTAAATATGTTTTTTTTTCAATATAGTAATGATGCCGATTACAAGAAGGAGTAAGAGTAAGAAGAGTAAACAAGTAGATATGGCTGCCAGAGAAGGGACAAGTAAATCACCACCTAGATATGCTGATCAAAGTAAGGCCCAAGATGAGTTTGCATCATGGACATCTTCTACTCCTCCATCTCCAGAAGAGCTAAGGAGGAGGGGAGTAACCCCAGAGTCACCTATTAATGCTACTGAGCAAGATTTGAGGAATGCGGTGCAATTATTAACACGTATAGTTGCTGGACAAGGTCAAGGAAAAGCTGGTCCAACTATGGGTTCTAGTGGTGTGGATAGGGCAGCCAGTTTATGGACCCAAGATTTCCTTAAATCGGACCCTCCTCAATTTACTGGTTCAGATCCTAATGAAGATCCACAAGACTTTATTGATCAGATTCAAAGGGCTTTAGATGTTATGCATGTATCTGGTAATGAGACAGTGGGGTTAGTAGCATATCGATTAAAGGGGGTGGCTATATTGTGGTATGAAGCTTGGAAAAAGTCAAGGGGTATAATCGGTGCACTTTTAGCTGGTTGGGAAGAATTCAAAACAGCATTTCTTGATCATTATCTTCCATTCGAGATTCGGGAGACCCATGCAGATCAGTTTTTTAATCTTTGCCAAGGAAATATGAGCGTGAGAGAGTACAGTCTTCAATTTAATTCTTTGGCCAGGTATGCTCCTAACGTATTGGCTACTATGGAGGATAGAGTTCATCAATATGCGCATAGATTGGACCCATATTTGGTTAGGATTGTACTATTGTTGCCTTGAATAAAGACATGGATATAGCAAGAATACAAGCATTTGCTCAAAAAATGGAGGATCAAAGGCAAAGAAGGACACAAGAGCTGGAAAGAGGGCACTCCAAGAGGGATCTATGGGAAAAAAATTTCCATCTCAGAGTGAATTAAGGCCTCAATTTTTCGATAGACCCCCTAGACCATCACCTTCCTACTCCACATTAGGTGCTTCTCCTCGATTCCAGGGGTTTAAGGGAAATCAATTCGGGCAAAAAAGTGAGAGTAAAGGTTCACAAGTAGTGGGGTATCGAGAGCAAGAAGGTGCAAGCCAATCAAGACCTCCTAGACAGCTTTGTAAGCATTGTGGAAGAAATCATCTAGGTGCATGTTGGTTTGGGACAAATTCTTGTTATTGGTGTGGCCCACCCCATGAGAGATTGCCTCAAAAGGGGCATGGCTGATATGGCACGACCTACTAGATCTACTGTTGCATCATCATCCTCGGTTCCTTCTTTTGGTAGGGGTCAGCAGATACCTACTGGTCGTGGTAGGGGTGTTAAGGGAGCTAGTTCTAGTGGTGTTCAGAATCGTACATATGCTCTTGCAGGTCGACAAAATTTAGAGGCTTCTCCTGACGTGGTTACAGGTCATTATCTATTTTTTCACATAAGGTATATGCATTAATTGATCCAGGCTCTACATTATCATATGTCACTCCATTAATTGCTGGAAAGTTCAAAACAACACCGGAATTACTAGCTAAGCCATTTAAAGTGTCTACACCAATTGGCAAATCTATTATAGCTAGAAGAGTTTACCGTAATTGTATAGTAATTGTTTGTAATCGTGATACATTGGCTGACCTTTTGGAGATTGAAATGGTGGATTTTGATGTTATAATGGGTATGGATTGGCTGTCTTCTTGTTATGCCACAGTGGATTACCGAGCTAAGAGGGTGCATTTCTATTTTCCAAAGGAAGCAGTCCTTGAGTGGAGGGGTAATATTGGGGCACCATAGGGTAAGTTTATTTCTTATTTTAAGGCAAGGAAGATGATGTACAAAGGATACATATGCCATCTAGTAAGGGTGAAAGATATAGAGGCGGAGTCACCAACTCTTTAATCCATCTCAGTGGTAAATAAATTTTTTGACGTATTTCCTGAAGAGCTTCCGGGTTTACCTATGGAAAGAGAAGTGGAGTTTGGTATTGATGTGATCCCAGGCACTCAACCGATTTCTATTCCTCCATATAGAATGGCCCCTGTAGAATTACGTGAATTGAAGGAACAATTAAAAGATTTGTTGGAAAAGGGTTTCATAAGGCCTAGTATATCTCCTTGGGGCGCACCCGTGTTATTTGTACATAAGAAAGATGGCACGTTGAGAATGTGTATTGATTATCGACAATTAAATAAGGTTGTATTAAGAACAAATATCCCCTTCCTAGAATTGATGATTTGTTTGATCAGTTACAAGGTGCTAAGTGTTTCTCAAAGATCGACTTAAGGTCAGGTTATCACCAACTGAGAGTAAAGGAGAAAGACATACCTAAAATGGCTTTTCGAACGCGATATGGTCATTTTGAGTTTTTAGTTATGTCATTTGGGCTAACTAATGCACCAGTAGCTTTCATGGATTTGATGAATAGAGTGTTTAAGCCATTCTTGGATGTATTTGTTATCGTATTTATAGATGATATTCTGGTGTATTCAAGATCAGAAGAAGACCATGCTAATCATTTGCGACAAGTGTTACAAATCCTTCGCGATCGTAAGTTGTATGCAAAGTTCTCCAAATGTGAGTTTTGGTTAAAATCGGTAGCATTCTTGGGTCATATTCTATCCGATGAAGGAATAAGAGTTGATTCTCAAAAGATAGAGGCAGTGAAGAACTGGCCAAGACCCATGACGCCTACGGAGGTTCGTAGTTTCCTAGGCTTGGCAGGTTATTATAGAAAGTTCGTTGAGGGGTTTTCTTCTATTTCTGCACCTTTAACAAAGTTAACACATAAAGAAGCTAAGTTTCAATAGGATGAAATGTATGAAAGATGTTTTCAAGTTTTGAAGAATAAGTTGACTTCTACACCCATATTAGTACTTCCAGATGGCACGGAAGGCTATGCGGTATATTGTGACGCTTCAGGAGTTGGCTTAGGATGTGTTTTGATGCAACATGGTAAAGTAATAGCTTACGCCTCAAGACAATTGCAGCCACATGAGAAGAATTATCCAACACATGATCTTGAGCTAGCAGTAGTTATATTTGCCTTAAAAATATGGCGCCACTATTTGTATGGGGTACATGTTGATATATATACCGACCATAAGAGTTTGCAGTACCTCTTTAACCAGAGGGACCTAAACTTGAGGCAGCGAAGATGGCTTGAGTTATTAAAAGACTATGATGTTGATATCTTATATCATCCGGGCAAAGCAAATATGGTAGCCGATGCACTAAGTCGTAAGGCGATGGCAAGTAATTATAGGCAGCCCATGGAAAGGCAAGGGATAGCTTAGGGGTTCGCCTTATTGAATCTTCAGATAGAGGCGTTATTGTGGAAAATGCAGGAGAATCCTCATTAGTAGCCGAAGTTAAAGTGAAGCAATACATAGATCCTATTCTTTTACAGCTTAAGGAAAATGTACAACAAGGTGTAACAAAGGCATTTGAGCTTACATAAGAGGGAATACTTCGATGCCAAAACAGATTATGTGTACCTAATGTAGATGGGCTAAGAAAGAAGATTATGATGGAGGCACATCATTCAAGATATTCTAGATCCTAGTTTAAGTAAAATGTATCATGACTTGAAAGAGGTGTATTGGTGGGGCGACATGAAGAAGAACATTGCAGAATTTGTAGCTGAATGTACGAATTGTCAATAAGTCAAAGTGGAGCACCAAAAGCCAGGAGGTTATATATAGCTTATTGATACAAAATCAATCCAACAACACCAAGAGCTTCAAGTAGGCTCGGATTTCAGTCCAACAACACAAGAACAACAAGTTTAAGTTTCGGTTTTTCAGTCCAACAACACAAGAACAACAAGATAGATAACAATGCTAGTGAATCGAAAAGAGAGGACCCTAAGTCTAATGAATATAAACACCAAATCAACAACAACAACAAGATAAAGAAAGATAGATAACTTGACATATAACATTCAAGAAACTAAGAACCCTAACATCAAGAGAGGACCCTAAGTCTAATGAATATAAACACCAAGTTCTTACGAGGACCAAGAGGCACTCAACGACCTCAAAACCCTTGTTTCTAGCCAAAGAGACAACACAAGTATCCCTCTACTTGTGAGATAATAGGGACGGCTTCTAAGAGTGGAAGAGAGAGCCGAAATGTTTAGTGTTTTTAGGTTACAAAATCAGCATTCAAAAACTAAGGAATAACTCTCTAACATGTTCTATTTATACTACAAACAAAAGGGGTAAAATGACCCATCCGCCCTTGCTTCTTGTGACAACCTTGGAGAGTAGTTTATTACACATTAAGACCTCTCTTCACACATAAAAACGTTTAGGTCCTTGGTTGGTTCAATCACCAACTCACACACGGCCATTTGCATGAACAAAGCTTGGAGTTTTTGTAATTCCCGAGCTTGGCTTCGTGTGAAAGGCCGTGTACCTATGGAGGCTGCCCCAACCGTATCACTTATAGAGCTCCCAACTTGGAAGTGGGATATGATTAACATGGATTTCATCACTGGTCTGCCTCGCTCATCTCAAAAGTTTGATTCTATATGGGTAATAGTTGATAGACTCACCAAATCAGCACACTTTCTATCGGTTAAGACTACGTACACAGCTGAAGAGTATGAAAAATTATATATTAAAGAGATAGTTCGGCTGCATGGAGTCCCAATCTCTATTATATCTGATATGGCAGCTCAATTTACCGCATAATTTTGGAGGTCATTCCAGAAGAGTTTAGGAACGCAAGTGAGTTTAAGTACAACTTTTCACCCTCAAACAAATGGCCAGGCAGAACGTACAATCCAAACATTAGAGGATATGTTGCGTGCTTGTGTATTGGACTTCAAAGGTAGTTGGGATGATCATTTGCCACTAATTGAGTTTGCATACAACAATAGTTATCACTCGAGTATCAAAATGGCGCCTTATGAAGCTTTATATGGAAGAAAGTGTAGATCACCAATTGGGTGGTTTGAAGTGGGTGAAACTACCTTATTTGGGCCAGATCTTGTTTATCAAGATATAGAAAAAGTTAAGGTGATACAACAACGAGTAGAAATAGCTCAAAGCTGACATAAATCATATGGGGATACTAGAAGAAGAGGGTTAGAGTTTGCTATAGGAGATTCGGTATTCTTGAAGGTATCTCCAATGAAAGGGGTAATGAGGTTTGGTAAAAAGGGAAAACTAAGTCCCCGCTACATAGGGCTATATAAAATTATTCAAAGATTTGGCCAAATGGCATATGATTTAGACCTACCCCAAGAGCTTTCAATGGTCCATCCGGTGTTTCATGTCTCAATGCTCTGCAAGTGCATAGGAGATCCATCCCATATTACTTCTACTAAAGATGTGTAGGTTACAGAAGAACTCACGTATGAAGAAGTGCCTACTGTTATACTAGATCGGCAAGTTAAGAAGTTAAGAAATAAAGAAGTAGCTTTAGTAAAAGTGCTTTGGAGGAGCCTGCAAGTAGAAGAAATCACATGGGAAGCCGAAGAAGCAATGAAGTCAAAGTACCCTCATTTATTTAAATCTAAAGACTTGGTCGAAGGATGCTGATTTGGGGCATAAACAAGTAAGTATAAATACACAAGTTTTATATGGATAATAATGAGTTTAAACTTAGTCTTATATTCTTTTACGCTAGCTAGTTATGCTAGCATTCGAGGATGAATGTTTCTAAGGGGGTAGGATGTAACACCCTATATTCCGCGTGTATTAGTTCTACTTATGTGGCACTTGATATGGACTTATGGGGTATGATACAAGATCAAACCAACAACACCAAGAACTACAAGTAGATTCGGATTTCAGTCCAACAACACGATAACAACAAGATGAACAAGGATGCTAGTGAATCGAAAATAGCCCCACACGGCTTCACTAGACTTTGAGATAACAAATCAACAACAACAACAAGATAAATAAAAGATACATAACTTGACATATAACATTCAAGATACTAAGAACCCTAACATCAAGAGAGGACCCTAAGTCTAATGAATGTAAACACCAAGTTCTTACGAGGACCAAGAGGCACTCAACAACCTCAAAACCCTTGTTTCTAGCCAAAGAGACAACACAAGTATCCCTCTACTTGTGAGGTATTGGTGGCGGCTCCCAAGAGTGGAAATGAGAGAGAGAAATGTTTAGTGTTTAGGTTACAAAATCAGATTTCAAAAACTAGAGACTAACTCTCTAACATGTTCTATTTATACTACAAACAAAAGGGGTAAAATGACCCATCCGCCCTTGCTTCTTGTGTCAACCTTGAAGAGTAGTTTATTACACATTAAGTCCCCTCTTCACACATAAAAACGTTTAGGTCCTTGATTGGTTCAATCACCAACTCACACACGGCTACTTGCATGAACAAAGCTTGGAGTTGTTGAAATTCCCGAGCTTGGCTTCGTGTGAAAGGCCGTGTACGTGTGGAGGCTTCCCCAACCGTATCATCCTCTCCATCTTGAGAGGAATTTGACCTCAAATTCAGCATTTGGTCATCTTCCACCGCATCAACGAGGGAGAGATCACCAACGTTGAAAGTGTTGTGCACTTGGTATTCCGGTGGAAGGTCAATCTTGTAGGCGTTGTCATTGATTCTCTCAAGTACTTGGAAAGGACCATCACCCCGTGGCAGCAACTTGGACTTCCTTTGAGCTGGAAACCGATCCTTTCGAAGATGCACCCACACCCAATCTCCGGGTTCAAGCACAAGCCTTCTTCTTCCTTTGTTTACCCTTTTTGCAACCTCTTGGTTTTTCTTTTCAAGCTTGAGCCGCACTGTTTCATGCATTTTCTTCATTGCCTCGGCTCTTTTATCTCCATCTAAGCTGGTCATGAGATCACTAGACAAAGGAGTGAGATCTAAAGGGGTAAGGGGATTTAGGCCGTAAACACATTCAAAGGGAGTCATTCCCGTGCTCGAATGTATTACCCGATTGTATGCAAACTCCACCAAGGGTAGGTGATCTTCCCATGAAGTCAGCTTACCTTTAACCATAGAACGTAGCATAGACCCTAAGGTTCTATTTACTACCTCCGTTTGGCCATCGGTTTGTGGGTGGCAAGACGTGGAGAAAAGTAACTTCGTTCCAAGCCTACCCCACATGGACTTCCAAAAGAGACTTAGGAACTTGGAGTCCCTATCGCTCACAATAGTCCTCGGTACCCCGTGAAGCTTTACAACATGTTCGACAAATAATGAAGCTACACTACGAGCATCCTCGGTTTTAGCACATGGAATAAAATGAGCCATTTTAGAGAATCTATCAACAATAACAAAAATGCTATCTCGACCCTTTCTAGTCCTTGGCAGCCCCAAAACAAAATCCATCGAAATGTCCAACCAAGGTCTAAGGGGAGTAGGGAGTGGGGTATATAATCCTTGAGGTAGGAGACGAGATTTCGCACTCCGGCAGGCCACGCATTGACGACAAATTTTAGTGACGTCTTTGCGCATTTTGGGCCAATAGAAGTTCTCCTCTAAGATTCCGAGGGTCTTGTCTACCCCAAAGTGCCCCATGAGGCCTCCGTCATGGGCCTCCCTCACGAACAATTCCCTCCAAGAACTAGAAGGAACACACAACCTCCTCCCTTTGAACAAATACCCATCGAACCGAGAGTAGGAGGAATGGTCATTCTCCTTAAGCCAACGGTCCCTTCCCCACTCTTCGCATTCCCTAAAGATAGGAGCAAAGGTAGGATCCTCGGGATACAACAACCGCAAGCTCTCAAAACCCATCAACTTCGAAGACAAGGTAGCAACAAGCACATGCTTCCTAGACAAGGCATCGGCAACAACATTTTCCTTTCCCCTTTTGTAATGAATTACATAAGGGAAAGTCTCGATAAACTCAATCCACTTAGCATGACGCCTATTCAACTTGTCTTGGCTCTTAAGGTGTTTCAACGACTCATGATCCGTTCGTATCACAAACTCCTTAGGCCACAAATAATGTTGCCAATTTCCCAAAGCTCTAACAAGGGCGTACAACTCCAAATCATAAGTTGAGTAATTAAGAGTTGCCCCTTTGAGCTTTTCACTGAAATAAGCAACGGGCTTACCTTCTTGCATCAAAACAGCCCCGATGCCAACCTTACTAGCATCACACTCTACTTCAAACATCTTATCAAAATCGGGCAATTGCAATAAAGGCGCCGAGATGAGCGTAGCTTTCAAGGCCTCAAAAGCCCTAGCTTGCTCATCACCCCATTTAAAGGGTCCGTCTTTTCTAATTACCTCGGTTAAGGGGGCTGCTATGGAGCTAAATCCTTTGACAAACCTCCTATAGAAGCTTGCCAACCCGTGGAAACTTCGGATTTCTCCAATAGTTTTAGGGGTCGGCCAACTTCGAATAGAGTCTATCTTGGAATCGTCCACTTCCACACCCCTTGAGCTCACGACAAAACCCAAGAATATGACCTTATCAACACCAAAAGAACACTTCTCCATGTTGGCATACAGCTTCTCCTTTCGGAGCACATCGAACACACATCTCAAATGCATTACATGATCATCAATGGATTTACTATATACCAACACATCATCAAAGTAAACCACCACAAATTTTCCAATATAAGGCTTCATTACATGATTCATTAGCCTCATAAAGGTGCTAGGAGCATTAGTAAGGCCGAAGGGCATGACCAGCCACTCATATAGACCGAATTTGGTCTTGAATGCGGTCTTCCACTCATCACCGGGTTGCATGCGAATTTGGTGATAGCCACTCCTAAGGTCCACTTTAGAAAACAAACAAGACCCGTGGAGCTCATCTAACATATCATCTAGTCTAGGGATTGGATGACGATACCTTATAGTGATTTTGTTGATGGCTCTACAATCGACGCACATGCGCCAAGTTCCGTCCTTCTTTGGTACCAAAAGCACCGGAACAGCACACGGACTCATGCTTTCCTTGATGTATCCCTTGTTGAGAAGTTCCTCAACTTGTCTTTCAAGCTCCTTAGTGTCCATGGGATTGCTCCTATAGGCCGGTTTGTTTGGAAGTTGGGAACCCGGCACCAAATCAATTTGGTGCTCAATTCCCCGAAGTGGGGGCAATCCTTGCGGAAGTTCTTGAGGAAATACATCTTCATATTCCTGCAACACACAAGAAATCAAAGGGGAAATGGAAGAATTAGTGGGGTTAGTATTAAAACAATGGGCCCAAAGTAACATCGGCTTGTTTTCATCATGATCCACGAAGAGTTCTTTCCTCCTAGCCAACATCACTACGTTTTCCATCTCTCTTGTCGTTGGGACAGCCTCGGATGTCCCGACTTTCTCACCTACGGCACTCCCCCCCTTTTCTCCCTTCTCGGATTCCTTCCCCTTTCCCTTCAATTCTCTCATCTTTTGATGCCACTCGTTTACTTGGGAAGGTGAAAGAGGATGAAGGGTGACCTTTCGGCCATCCTTCTCAAGCATATACCGGTTGGTCCTCCCATCGTGTTTAGTAGACTTATCATATTGCCATGGCCTACCTAACAACAAGTGACATGCTTGCATTGGGATCACGTCACAAAGTACCTCATCGTGGTAGTTTCCCACCTTAAACCGAATCACACATTGTCTTGTGACCCTTAATTCACCACAATCATTCAACCATTGTAGCTTGTAAGGACTAGTGTGTGGTGTAGTTGGTAGCTTCAAGAAATTTACCATAGCTTGGCTCGCAACATTTGTACAACTTCCACTATCAATCACCAAGGTGCACACATTCTCCTTTATAAGACACTTAGTATGGAATAGATTTTCCCTTTGACTCGGGTCACCTATCGCCTTACTAATCATGACACGTCTAACCACAAAGTTTGGAACCACACACTCCCCTTCTTGTGGATAGACATCTTCACTACCGTCTACTTCATCATCATTCGGTCCATTTTCAGCTCCCTCTCCATCTTGAGGCTCGGCCTCATCCTCCCCCCTTTCGGAATCCACCTCCTCACCAAGGTAGTATACCTTTCCTTCTCGTAGGATCACATTGCGCCGGTTCGGACATTCATTGGCTTTATGCCCCCAACCTTGGCACTTGAAGCATTGGAACCCCTTTGGGTTGGGATATTTGTGAGCCTCCGGTTTCGGAGGAAATTTAGTGACTGATTTGGACTCGGGCAGCTTCGTAGGAGCGGTTTGGTCCTTGTTTTTGGTCCAACCCGAGGGAGTTGGTACCCTTGCCTTGAAGGATGATCTCTCCTTAAGTTCCCTTTCAATCTCAAGGGCCGCTTGGAATATTCCGTCAATGGTTTCAAACCGGTGAAGGGTCAAGTGAGTGGAGATCTCTTTGTTCAATCCGCACTTGAACCGGATGATGTCGTGGCTGATTTGCTCCCCACGATGATCAAGTTCAACATGAGTTGTTGGAACTCGTCAAAGTAGGCCATCACACTCTTGCCTCCTTGCCGCAAGCCATATAACCTAGCAAGCAACTCATGACGATATCTCTCGGGAAGGTATCGTTGCCTCATCAAATACCTCAACCGAAACCAAGGTGGTGGCTGCCCATCGACTAATTCATTACCAAATCGTTTAACATACTCCCACCAAGTGTTAGCATAGCCCTCGAGGTGAGCTATAGCGTAGCAACTCTTCTTTTCGTCCGAGATGTCATTAACTTGGAAAACTTTGTCACACGCCGATTCCCAAGTTAAGTAGGCCTCGGGATCACTTTCACCCTTAAAGATGGGTAGGCTCAACTTGATGGTGTTGATGCCTACGTCTCTCTCTTGGTGTCGGTTTCCCCTATCTCCATACCCCCGGTATCTCCTAGGTTCTCCTCGACCCCCTCTTAACTCCTCCTCCCTCATATAAGCATCATCAAAGGCCCCATCTCCTTCATACTCCCCTCTACCGTATCCTTCAAAGTGGGCTGGTCGGCCTTGGCCGTTTTGATTCGGAGGATTTGGAATTTGCGGTCTTTGGGTTAATGGAGCTTGGAATGGAAGGTTCGGATTTAGTGGAGGTACATGGCGTCCAAATCCCTCTTGTGGAATTGGAGGGGCTTGGAAATGTAGTGGTCTAGTGGAGTCTCGGTTTGGAGGAAAATAGGTAGTTTGGCTTGCGGTATTTAGTGGAGCTTGGGGTGCATTTAGCATTTGGTGGACTGTTTCGGGGGTGATGGTTGCGGAGGAGGTCCTATCATGGCCATTGGTAGATACATGTAGAGGAGTAGAAGGACGAGAGTTCCTTTGACTCTCCACTTGTTCTAATCTCCCACTAATAGTCGACACTTCCCCCTTTATTGCTGCCAAGTCCCCTCTCACGGCCCCAAATTCAGAATTCAACCTTTCAAGTGTCCGGGTAACGGCCTCAAGAGTGACCCTCATAGAATCAAGGGCATTAGTATCCGCATTATGAGACGTAGCTCCTTCCATTGTCAAGATATTATCCGCTTTAGTTCACCACAAGTTCGTGTTCCACAAGTGTTGTATAATTGGCTAGTAACCGTGAAATTTTCAAGGTATGAGTGAGCTCTTATCCGGAATGGATTCTTGTTTGAAGACTCAAAGAATTCTTGCCGGACTAGAGTCAAAAATCAGCAACTCATTCAAACGAATAAAAGCACTCAAATAATCGTTGACACGAACAAACGGTTCAAGGAACTAGTTGACAACCTAGTAGGAATGTACTAGTTTGTTAATTAGTTCTAGGACCAATTAAGGGAAACCAAGGATCAACAATTAGCAACCAAAGAATATCCTAAGTTGAGCTTATAGGGACGTGGCAGCATGCAATGGTTCCACCCGTTCTTCTTATCTTTTTTTTTTTTGTTTTGTGTTAATATTCACATAACTTGTTATAGTTTGCAAAAATGTTTTGGTGGGAAAAACAAAATCTTGTAGTCTTTCACCCTTTTCAAACTCAAGAAAGAGATGTTTGGTTGACTAATCCCACAAAACAAGGCTCCTTGAATTAGGGAAAAGTGATTGACTAGACAAAAGGTGATGGGTGCAAGTCTTTCACAACAACTTTATAACTTGTCTTATAACTTGAGCACACAACAATATGAACAAGATGAACAAATTTAAAAGATGAACACCTCAACAATCTTCATCAACTTCTTTAGCACATAAACACAACATCCACCGATTTTATCTCCTCTTTTTTTTTTGTCAACAACAACATACAACTTTCGGCCACTTCAAGTCACCACACAATGTTCAAGTTTTCAAGATCAACTTTCGGATCTAGACACCTTAGTGTTGGTGAGAAAGAAACCAACACTAGAAACTCACTAAACAAGCAAAATAACACCTAGATCTAGACATGCAACATCATTCTCGGTTTTCAACTTTTAATGGACAGATTTTTCAGAACTTCCTTTTGGTATTGCTTGTTTAGACCGTGAACTAGCCCAAGATGGGTTATGTTGGAACACAACCGGTCTGGCTTTGATACCAAATGATACAAGATCAAACCAACAACACCAAGAACTACAAGTAGATTCGGATTTCAGTCCAACAACACGATAACAACAAGATGAACAAGGATGCTAGTGAATCGAAAATAGCCCCACACGGCTTCACTAGACTTTGAGATAACAAATCAACAACAACAACAAGATAAATAAAAGATACATAACTTGACATATAACATTCAAGATACTAAGAACCCTAACATCAAGAGAGGACCCTAAGTCTAATGAATGTAAACACCAAGTTCTTACGAGGACCAAGAGGCACTCAACAACCTCAAAACCCTTGTTTCTAGCCAAAGAGACAACACAAGTATCCCTCTACTTGTGAGGTATTGGTGGCGGCTCCCAAGAGTGGAAATGAGAGAGAGAAATGTTTAGTGTTTAGGTTACAAAATCAGATTTCAAAAACTAGAGACTAACTCTCTAACATGTTCTATTTATACTACAAACAAAAGGGGTAAAATGACCCATCCGCCCTTGCTTCTTGTGTCAACCTTGAAGAGTAGTTTATTACACATTAAGTCCCCTCTTCACACATAAAAACGTTTAGGTCCTTGATTGGTTCAATCACCAACTCACACACGGCTACTTGCATGAACAAAGCTTGGAGTTGTTGTAATTCCCGAGCTTGGCTTCGTGTGAAAGGCCGTGTACGTGTGGAGGCTTCCCCAACCGTATCAGGGTAGGTAATGGGCTCGGATATCCTATGTGATTGGTGACGGTAAGATAGGTTTGGGTGAGTTCCCACATGTACTGAAACGTGGTATGATTAAGTTACCTTCGATGAGAGAATATAAGCTTGGGCCCTTAAATAGGTATTTGAATCTAAGGGATGAAGTGACCAAGTTTTAAGTTTAAATATAAGCATTTTGATCTTAAAATGGAACAAAATATTGAGGTGCTTGCTTGACTTATTTTAAGCTAGTAGGTGAATCACCTACTTTGACCTTTTGACCAACTTAAAAACTAAGTAGGTGAATCACCTATTAAGGATCCCTTGACCAGCTTATTGGGCCAAATAAACTACCACCTACTTAAGTTAATTCTGGCCCAAATTAAATAAGAGAAAAGGAGGAGAATGGGCAGCCAAGGCCCAATAGTTTTTAATCCTTAAAGGCCCAATATAATGGGAAAGTAGGTGCATCACCTACTTGATAAATTATGGCCCAAAAATGACCAAGAAAATCGGCCAAGATCAGCTCCTTTTAAAGGGATTAAAACCAGCCCTTATAGCTCATTTTAACTAGCCAAAAAAAAAACAGCTTTCAAGATTTTCTCTCTTGTTCTCTCTTAGCTATGCAGCAGCCCTAAAATTCCACTAGGGTTCTTTGGAAACCTTCCTTCCAAGTTAAAGGTAAGTGAACAAATCATGAGCACATCTTAAGAATACTATAAGGATTATGTTCTCAGTGATTAAACTAGAAGATATCCCTTTTTAAGTTTGGCAGTCCCTTTATCCTTGATTATTAAGAGATTTTTCTCTTCACTTTTGGTTTGTGAGTAAAGGGATCAAGCTATTGATACATTAAGGGAATAAACTACCACCGAAATTAAGGTATGGCTACTGTCCATTTTTTCCCTATTCCTATATACGTGTGTTGGTTGAGGATTGTGTATATGTTGTTGTCAAGAACTCAAGGGATGGTGAGTTCAATTTCTGGTTGCCATATTAAGGGGTATTTGGGGTTGTTTTGGATTGATTTTATGTATGTATGTTGGGGGCTTCTTGGTTGACGTTGGGGGAATGGTGTGATGCAAAATCAAACCAACAACACTAAGAGCTTCAAGTAGGCTCGGATTTCAGTCCAACAACACAAGAACAACAAGATAGATATCAATGCTAGTGAATCGAAAAGAGCCCCACACGGCTTCACTAGACTTTAAGAAAACAAAATCAACAACAACAACAAGATAAAAAAAGATAGATAACTTGACATATAACATTCAAGAAACTAAGAACCCTAATATCAAGAGAGGACCCTAAGTCTAATGAATATAAACACCAAGTTCTTACGAGGACCAAGAGGCACTCACGACCTCAAAACCCTTGTTTCTAGCCAAAGAGACAACACAAGTATCCCTCTACTTGTGAGATAATAGAGGCGGCTCCTAAGAGTGGAAGAGAGAGAGAAATGTTTAGTGTTTTAGGTTACAAAAATCAGCATTCAAAAAAACTAAGAAATAACTCTCTAACATGTGCTATTTATACTACAAACAAAAGGGGTAAAATGACCCATCCGCCCTTGCTTCTTGTGCCAACCTTGAAGAGTAGTTCATTACACATTAAGACCTCTCTTCACACATAAAAACGTTTAGGTCCTTGGTTGGTTCAATCACCAATTCACACACGGCCATTTGCATGAACAAGGCTTGGAGTTCTTGTAATTCCCGAGCTTGGCTTCGTGTGAAAGGCCGTGTACCTGTGGAGGCTGCCCCAACCGTATCATCCTCTCCATCTTGAGAGGAATTTGACCTCAAATTCAGCATTTGGTCATCTTCAACCGCATCCACGAGGGAGAGATCACCAACGTTGAAAGTGTTGTGCACTTGATATTCCGGTGGAAGGTCAATCTTGTAGGCGTTGTCATTGATTCTCTCAAGTACTTGGAAAGGGCCATAACCCCTTGGCAGCAATTTGGACTTCCTTTGAGCTGGAAACCGATCCTTTCGAAGATGCACCCACACCCAATCTCCGGGTTCAAGCACAAGCCTTCTTCTCCCTTTGTTTACCCTTTTTGCAACCTTTTGGTTCTTCTTTTCAAGCTTGACCCGCACCGTCTCATGCATTTTCTTCATTGCCTCACCTCTTTTATTTCCATCTAAGCTGGTCATGAGATCACTTATAGTGATTTTGTTGATGGCTCTACAATCGACGCACATGCGCCAAGTTCCGTCCTTCTTTGGTACCAAAAGCACCGGAACAGCACACGGACTCATGCTTTCCTTGATGTATCCCTTGTTGAGAAGCTCCTCAACTTGTCTTTCAAGCTCCTTAGTGTCCATGGGATTGCTCCTATAGGCCGGTTTGTTTGGAAGTTGTGAACCCGGCACCAAATCAATTTGGTGCTCAATTCCCCAAAGTGGGGGCAATCCTTGCGTAAGTTCTTGAGGAAATACATCTTCATACTCCTGCAATACGCAAGAAATCAAAGGGGAAATGGAAGAATTAGTGGGGTTAGTATTAAAACAATGGGCCAAAAGTAACATCGGCTTGTTTTCATCATGGTCCACGAAGAGTTCTTTCCTCCTAGCCAACATCACTACGTTTTCCATCTCCCTCGTCGTTGGGACAGCCTCGGATGTCCCTACTTCCTCACCTACGGCATTCCCCCCTTTTCTCCCTTTTCGGATTCCTTCCCCTTACCCTTCAACTCTCTCATCTTTTGATGCCACTCATTTACTTGGGAGGGTGAAAGAGGATGAAGTGTGACCTTTCGGCCATCCTTCTCAAGCGTATACCGGTTGGACCTCCCATCGTGTTTAGTAGACCTATCATATTGCCATGGTCTACCTAACAACAAGTGACATGCTTGCATTGGGATCACGTCACAAAGCACTTCATCGTGGTAGTTTCCCACCTTAAACCGAACCATACATTGACTTGTGACCTTTAATTCACCACAATCGTTCAACCATTGTAGCTTGTAAGGACTAGTGTGTAGTGTAGTTGGTAGCTTCAAGAAATTTACCATAGCATGGCTCGCAACATTTGTACAACTACCACTATCAATCACCAAGGTGTACACACTCCCCTTTACAAGACACTTAGTATGGAATAGATTTTCCCTTTGACTCGGGTCATCTATCGCCTTACTAATCATGACACGTCTAACCACAAAGTTCGGAACCACACACTCCCCTTCTTGTGGATAGACATCTTCACTACCATCTACTTCATCATCATTCAGCCCATTTTCAGCTCCCTCTCCATCTTGAGGCTCGGCCTCATCCTACCCCTTTCGGAAACCACCTCCTCACCAAGGTAGTACACTTTCCCTTCTCGTAGGATCACATTGCGCCGGTTCGGACATTCATTGGCCTTATGCCCCCAACCTTGGCACTTGAAGCATTGGAACCCCTTTGGGTTGGGATATTTGTGAGCCTCCGGTTTCGGAGGGAATTTAGGGACTGTTTTGGACTCGGGCAGCTTCGTAGGGGCGGGTTGGTCCTTGTTTTTGGGCCAACCCGAGGGGGTTTGTACCCTTGCCTTGAAGGATGATCTCTCCTTAAGTTCCCTTTCAATCTCAAGGGCCGCTTGGAATATACCGTCAATGGTTTCAAACCGGTGAAGGGTCAAATGAGTGGAGATCTCTTTGTTCAACCCACACTTGAACCGGATGATGTCGTGACTGATTTGCTCCCCACGATGATCAAGTTTCAACATGAGTTGTTGGAACTCGTCAAAATAGGCCATCACACTCTTGCCCCCTTGCCGCAAGCCATATAATCTAGCAAGCAACTCATGACGATATCTCTCGGGAAGGTATCGTTGTCTCATCAAATACCTCAACCGAAACCAAGGTGGTGGCTACCCATCAACTAATTCATTACCAAATCGTTTAACATACTCCCACCAAGTGTTAGCATAGCCCTCGAGGTGAGCTATAGCGTAGCAACTCTTCTTTTCTTCCGAGATGTCATTAACTTGGAAAACTTTGTCACAAGCCGATTCCCAAGTTAAGTAGGTCTCGGGGTCACTTTCACCCTTAAAGATGGGTAGGCTCAACTTGATGGTGTTGATGCCTACGTCTCTCTCTTGGTGTCGGTTTCCCCTATCTCCATACCCCCGGTATCTCCTAGGTTCTCCTCGACCCCCTCTTAACTCCTCATCCCTCATATAAGCATCATCAAAGGCTCCATCTCCTTCATACTCCTCTCTACCGTATCCTTCAAAGTGGGCTGGTCGGCCTTGGCCGTTTTGATTCGGAGGATTTGGAATTTGCGGTCTTTGGGTTAATGGAGCTTGGAATGGAGGGTTCGGATTTAGTGGAGGTACTTGGCGTCCAAATCCCTCTTGTGGAATTGGAGGGGCTTGGAAATGTAGTGGTCTAGTGGGGTCTCGGTGTGGAGGAAAATAGGTAGTTTGGCTTGCGGTATTTAGTGGAGCTTGGGGTGCATTTAGCATTTGGTGGACTGTTTCGGGGGTGATGGTTGCGGAGGAGGTCCTATCATGACCATTGGTAGATACATGTAGAGGAGTAGAAGGACGAGAGTTCCTTTGACTCTCCACTTGTTCTAATCTCCCACTAATAGTCGACACTTCCCCCTTTATTGCTGCCAAGTCCCCTCTCACGGCCCCAAATTCCGAATTCAACCTTTCAAGTGTCCGGGTAACGGCCTCAAGAGTGACCCTCATAGAATCAAGGGCATTAGTATCCACATTATGAGACGTAGCTCCTTCCATTGTCAAGATATTATCCGCCTTAGTTCACCACAAGTTCGTGTTCCACAAGTGTTGTATAATTGGCTAGTAACCGTGAAACCTTAAGGTATGAGTAAGCTCTTATCCGGAATGGATTCTTGTTTGAAGACTCAAAGAATTCTTGCCGGACCAGAGTCAAAAATCAGCAATTCATTCAAACGAATAAAAGCACTCAAATAATCGTTGACACGAACAAACGGTTCAAGGAACTAGTTGACAACCTAGTAGGAATGTACTAGTTTGTTAATTAGTTCTAGGACCAAGTAAGGGAAACCAAGGATCAACAATTAGCAACCAAAGAATATCCTAAGTTGAGCTTATAGTGACGTGGCAGCATGCAATGGTTCCACACGTCCTTCTTCTCCTTTTTTTTTTTGTTTGTTAATATTCACACAACTTGTTATAGTTTGCAAAGTGTTTTGGTGGGAAAAATAAAATCTTGTAGTATTTCACCTCTTTTCAAATTCAAGAAAGTGAGGTTTGGTTGACTAATCCCACAAAACAAGGCTCCTTGAATTAGGGAAAAGTGATTGACAAGACTAGAAGGTGATGGGTGCAAGTCTTTCACAACAACTTTATAACTTGTCTTACAACTTGAGCACACAACAAGATGAACAAGATGAACAAGTTCAAAAGATGAACACCTCAACAAACTTCATCAACTTCTTTAGCACATAAACACACAACCACCGATTTTTCTTTTGGTTTCAATAACACACCACTTTCGGCCACTTCAAGTCACTACACAATGTTCAAGTTTTCAAGCTCAACTTTTGGATCTAGACACCTTAGTGTTGGTGAGAAAGAAACCAACACTAGAAACTCACTAAACAAGCAAAATAACACCAAGATCTAAACATACAACATCATTCTTCGTTTCAACTTTTAATGGACAGATTTCAGAAATTCTTTTTGGTGTTGTTTGTTTAAGCCGTGAACTAGCCCAAGATGGGTTATGTTGGAACACAACCGGTCTCGTTTTGATACCAAATGATGCAAAATCAAACCAACAACACCAAGAGCTTCAAGTAGGCTCGGATTTCAGTCCAACAACACAAGAACAACAAGATAGATATCAATGCTAGTGAATCGAAAAGAGCCCCACACGGCTTCACTAGACTTTAAGAAAACAAAATCAACAACAACAACAAGATAAAAAAAGATAGATAACTTGACATATAACATTCAAGAAACTAAGAACCCTAACATCAAGAGAGGACCCTAAGTCTAATGAATATAAACACCAAGTTCTTACGAGGACCAAGAGGCACTCACGACCTCAAAACCCTTGTTTCTAGCCAAAGAGATAACACAAGTATCCCTCTACTTGTGAGATAATAGAGGCGGCTCCTAAGAGTGGAAGAGAGAGAGGGATACAGATATCAGTCATGGGTTATGATACGGGACAAATGGCCTTCTTATCTTTTGATGACATTTTTGGAGGCCAACACATAGAGACTCAAGACTTGGTCACCTCGAGGAAACAAGAACATGCATGGAGGACCCGTTTTGAGCATAACTTAAAGCAATCTCGCATGTGGAAGATTGCTTGGAGAATTTAAGGTTGAGGACTCACGGTTTTGGGCCTTAATTAAGGGTATTTTGGACATTACACATGGTGGATTTACACCCCATGGCCGCCCCTCTCATTAAGGGCAAAGTAGTCTTTTGTCTTCATTTGTAATATAGTATAAATAGGCCCCTTAGTCTTATTTCTCATCAGATTTTTGATAATGAAGAATTGAAAGAAATATCTTCTCTCTTTTGAGAGTGTACACACTTAGTGGTAGGACTTGGAAAAGTCATCTTTAGCATAGGGCTTGGAAAAGCCAATATTGATCTTTGTTTGGAAACGGTAGATCTTGAGGCGAGTTCATTCCCTTGGTGGTCACCGTAAGAGTGTGGTGTTGCTATCGTAAGTTCTAGGGGTCTTTAGATTTAATATATCTTTGGGTTCTTGGGTCTTATTGTAGCTTATGTCTCACTATCTATCTTTATTTTTCTTGCAAATCGTGGACTGTTTTGGGGTCTTTGTTGAATCCGAAACTTGTGTTATTGTTGTTCATCTTGTTCATCACGTTTTGTGGCTGTTTTGGGTGTCAAATACACCATTGTTATCTCGTATTGTTGTTGTTGTAGTGAATCCGAGAGTGGTCTCCATCTTGGTCCTCAAATCCTTAAGATTAGTGGACTGTTTTTGGAGTGTGTGTGGACTGTTTTGAGACAATTCTTGTGTTCCTTGGAATTCTTGTATCATTTGGTATCAAAGCCATCTTTGATTTTGTTCTAACAAGATCAATCTTGGGCTTGAGACTTGAAAACTACAAAAAAAAAAAAAAAAAAAAAAAGTTGAAATCTGAAAATTTCAGAAAATTGCAATCTGTCCATTGTTGTTGTCTTGGCCGAAATTGTGTTCTTGTGGTGTTCTTGGCCGAGATTTGTTCTTGAGTCTAGGTCTAGGAGTATTTTACTTGTCTTGTGTGTTTGTAGTGTTAGTTTTGTTCCTCACTAACACTTTGAGTCGATCCAAACTTGAGCTTGAATTGTTAATATTATTGTTGTGAACAAGTGTGGCCGATTGGATGTTGTTGTTGTTCTAGCCTTGACCGAGTTGAAGGCCTTGTGTTGTGGTGGTGTTGTAGATCTTGAAAGGTTGTTGTTGTATTCTTGTTGTTCATCACACCTTTCACCATTTGTAAAATCGAAAACACAACACAAAGGGGACTTAGTCGATTGTTGTTGCTATCCTTGTGGTCTTAGCCGTGAGATTGTTGACCTTGTTGTGGTGAACTGTTTTGGCCTTGTGGTTTTCATCTTGTTGTTGTTATAAGCTTGGCCACGTGATATTGTTGTTAATTGGTGGATTGAAAACCATTTTTGTTGAAGTTGTGGTTGTCTTGGCCAAGTGTTGGAGGTATTGTTATTGTGGATTGGAGTTGGCCGTGTGAAAAATTGTTGGTGTTCTTGAGGATTATTGTTGTAGTTCTTGTTGTTGTTGTTGTTGTTCTTGATGTTCATCACCACCTTCATATATTGTTGAAGATAAAGTGAATGCTAAATCCAAAAAGTTGAAGGAAAAAGGTGTATTATTTGTTAGTCTTGAAAGACACTACAACCAACAAAGACCTATCAATCAAGTCTCAACCACTTTCCAACACTTTTCCATGATTTACGGATCCATGTTTTAAGGAGAAGTACAATAAAGTCAAGTCTTGAAAACTTGAAATTGAAAAGGGCTCCAAGACTTGTTTGAATTCCCCCCCCCTTAAACAAATTCCACCAAAGTCCAAATTGAAAAAAAAAAAATTGGCCAAGACTTGAAATTGGACAACAAAAGTTGTGTGGGACCGAAACCAATACGTGACTGCCATGTCATCACTGCTACTGTTCACGCAATATTTTCGAGCTCAAAATTTTAGATTCTTAGTTTCATCTTATTGTTTCATTAGTTTCATGTCTTGATTCTAGAATTAATTAACAACTAGTAATCACCTACTTAGTTGTAGATTAATTATTGAATCCGTTTCTTCGTGTCTTCGTTGTTTGTGTGCTTTTCTCATTTTTAACTCGTAGTAACTTTTTTGTTTCAAGTTCGTAAGTGAATTTTATTTTTGTGTCTTGAGTCGATCAAACAAGAATCTATTCCGGCCGCCAAGTAGAATTGACATCCTATTGACTACCGGAGTATAAGCAACTTTCAATATTCGCCGCTCCAATTGTGAGGATCACAAAGGTGAGTGTATACGAGTGTTGGTGAGGAGCTTTACTACTAATCTTGTTTGTTCATTTTGTAGGTTTAAAGGGTGATATAAGGGGAACATGTCTTCGATAGCCGGGGATTATTGTGACTACAACATGGGAGACTATGATTGTAGTGAAGGGTTTTATGGCTACGAAGTTGAGGGAGATTGCGGAGGCTATGAAAATAGCCATGATCGAGACTTGGGCAGATTTGAAAGTTACTGTTTTAAGGGAGAAAATGAGGTGAATGAAGTGCCTAGTGCTTATGGTAACTTTGGAGATGATGTAGGACCTCGTGATGGATCTTATGATGATGTTGGGGCATGTGAGGAGTCTTACACTTCTTACTCCGAACCTAGATTTGGTGTTAGGTATAACCCTTTTGTTTGCAAAGCCTATGAGAGCTATGATGAGGGTACACGTGAGGAGTATGAAGATCCATATTCTCCACCTTGTAGTACTTCTTATCAAAGTCGATATAGTGTGAATGGTTATACTAGCTCTAGTGGAGGTTGTCCAATGAGAAGAAGAGGATATGCATCTCCAAAACTAAGGGGTACTCGTATGCCTTACAATGTAGATCCAAGAAGGAGTGTACACTCCGGAAAGGTGACTATTTGTGGGATACCGGGCTGCCTTATGGTGTTGAATGATAGGTACTATGGAAACTACATTCTTCCGTCCATGGTTGATTACTTGGGGTTATTGCGAGAGCCTTTACTTGTTCCATACTACTTGGGCGAGTTCAAGGTTACCGAGAGGGTAAAAGTTGTCTTCTCCCAATTTAATTACCATGAGGAAGTGTGGTGTGATGTTTTTCCCATAACCTATGGTCATGTGAGCTTGGGCGCCGATTGGTTTGCACAACATAAAGTTCCAAATATGCAAAATTGGCCTAATATTGTAAGAGACCGATGGGGAAATTGCCTCGAGACGTACATTCTGCCCGGGCCGCAAAAAGAAGTTCCTACCTACTCCAATTCAAATTATTATGAGAGACAAAAGATTGAGAGGAGTAAGGGAGTGAAAGGTGGTAATCCGAGAGTGGAAAAAGGAGAGATTGTGTTGAGCGAAGTGAGGGGATTACCACCAAACCGTGCTAACTTTGGTTGTCCTTCTATTTTTATGGACATTTGTGTAGGTACCAACATGGCAAGCGAATGCGACCAATGTCAAAAGGAAGTTGCTGCCCAAGGTTATGGAGGACCTTCACCTCACGGCAAGAAAGAGTCCACTCAAGATCTTCAAGGTAAAATAGCTAACTCTTACACTTTAATGCATGTGAATGATAATTGTATGACTAGTAGTCCATTGAGTGTGAGTAGTAGCTTACTTATTTATGAGTCTAATGATTCCTTGCCTCTTATTGATGATGTACATATTGTGAGTGTGGATACACTAGTTGATCCTATTGATGACGAAATTGACTCCTCTTGTGAGATCAATTTATGTCCACCTAGTGTTGAAGCCTATATGTTGAATGGAAGTACCTCGTCTTGTGTAATGGGTGTTGATCAACTTGTTCGTGAAAACTGTCCACCACTTGAGTATGTGTGTGATGTGCTTAATAGGACTCAAGTGAGTGAAATATTTGAAAATGTTGGTCAACAAAGTGAGAATGAACCCGAGAGCTCTTCTTGGGGTAATATTGTGTTTGAAACATCCTTGAAACTTGATATTGATCATTTAGAGAGTGAGGAACTTTCTTGTTCCAAATCTGTCCGTGAGGTAGATCACACTCTTTTTAGGTATAATGTCTTGTTTGAAGATGATTTAAACACTCCTAATGAACCTAGTGGAGAACTTGACGGTATAGCTTGCCTTGGAAGCTATAGCCTATATGCTAACCCACTATGGTGTGACAACCTTCCTCCTAAAGAGGGAAATCTCTTCTTGGAAGATGAGAGTACTCTTAAGGGTAAGGAATGTGTAGTTGTGGAAGCTACTTCTTCTTCTACTTTGTGTGATTTCATTGTTGAGAGTACTCATGGTGATTATTGGGAAACTAGTAGTGAGTACACACATGAGAGCACCTTAGTAGAAGTCGATTTGAGTGATACCTTTCTCTACTCTCTATTTGATTTGGATGATATGTATGTTATTGTAGAGAGTATGTCATTTAGTTTAGGTGTAGACCACGGGAAAGGGAAGTGTTGTCGAGACCCGTGTCTATGGCCACTTTTCCCATTTGACCCCGGTGCCAAATTTAGAAATGGTGATGTTGGTGCACCAAACTTGTTGCTTGGCCAACATGAAAAGCAAAGTATTACTTTTGATGTATCCTATAACCAAATCCTTTGTACATCTTTTATTGAGTTTTTAATATTCCTTTCAAAGGATTCTTGGTTATATTGCAAATATGTGCAACCTTGGCATGTTGAGATGATTTGTTATGCTAACCCTAACCCTCATTCCATGAGGAATTTGTATTTGTTTGTCCTCTCTTCGGTTTTGCAAGGTTTGGATTCGAGGTCGAATCCTTTTCAAGAAGGGGAGGGTGATACGGGACAAATGGCCTTCTTATCTTTTGATGACATTTTTGGAGGCCAACACATAGAGACTCAAGACTTGGTCACCTCGAGGAAACAAGAACATGCATGGAGGACCCGTTTTGAGCATAACTTAAAGCAATCTCGCATGTGGAAGATTGCTTGGAGAATTTAAGGTTGAGGACTCACGGTTTTGGGCCTTAATTAAGGGTATTTTGGACATTACACATGGTGGATTTACACCCCATGGCCGCCCCTCTCATTAAGGGCAAAGTAGTCTTTTGTCTTCATTTGTAATATAGTATAAATAGGCCCCTTAGTCTTATTTCTCATCAGATTTTTGATAATGAAGAATTGAAAGAAATATCTTCTCTCTTTTGAGAGTGTACACACTTAGTGGTAGGACTTGGAAAAGTCATCTTTAGCATAGGGCTTGGAAAAGCCAATATTGATCTTTGTTTGGAAACGGTAGATCTTGAGGCGAGTTCATTCCCTTGGTGGTCACCGTAAGAGTGTGGTGTTGCTATCGTAAGTTCTAGGGGTCTTTAGATTTAATATATCTTTGGGTTCTTGGGTCTTATTGTAGCTTATGTCTCACTATCTATCTTTATTTTTCTTGCAAATCGTGGACTGTTTTGGGGTCTTTGTTGAATCCGAAACTTGTGTTATTGTTGTTCATCTTGTTCATCACGTTTTGTGGCTGTTTTGGGTGTCAAATACACCATTGTTATCTCGTATTGTTGTTGTTGTAGTGAATCCGAGAGTGGTCTCCATCTTGGTCCTCAAATCCTTAAGATTAGTGGACTGTTTTTGGAGTGTGTGTGGACTGTTTTGAGACAATTCTTGTGTTCCTTGGAATTCTTGTATCAGGTTAGCTTGTGGTCCCTCGGGGTCATGAGCACCGTGTAGCATTCCGGTTCAGCGAATTGGGGTGTTACAAACTTGGTATCAGAGCTAGGTTCAATAGAGTCCTAGAAAGTCTGAAAGCCGCATCTAGTAGAGTCTTGTACATGGGTGTGTTACGCGCCACATTTATGTGCGGGAGGCTATAAGATGTTTTAGGAACAATCCCCTTTCTTCATTATTCATGTCATGCTAGTGAGCATAATCACAAGTTAAACTCTCAGTCTAACCCATTCTTCTCTTATTCCAGACCATGGCCCCAACGAGAAGAAACTAGCCAGCTCCTCAACCCGAAGATCCTTTGGGCAAATATGTTTCCCATGCGGAGTTTAGAGCCACATTTACCATACTTTCTCAGTCCATGGCTGCACAGAATGAACGGCCACCAGTCATTCCGGCTAATCCAGTGGCCAATCCCAAAGTAGCTAGGGTTCGGGACTTCACCCGGATGAACCCTCCATCTTTCTATGGGTCTAAGTCTGATGAGGACCCTCAGGAGTTCATTGACTAAGTCCAGAAGGTCATTGACATCATGGGTGTTACTTCTATTGAGAGTGCCGAGTTAGCTGCCTACCAGTTACAGGATGTTGCTCATAATTGGTACAAATAGTGGAAGTCTGAGAGGTTAGATGATATGGGACCTATCGAGTGGGAAGAATTTATCACGGCCTTCTTAGACAGATTCTTTCCCCAAGAGCTGAGTGAAGCCAAAGTTCTTGAGTTCATCAACCTCAGGCAGGGGAATATGACGGTTAGGGAGTATTATCTCAGATTTACTCAGCTAGCCAGGTATGCTCCTCATGTGGTTGCAGACAATAGGGCTAAGATGAGCAAGTTCGTGTCAGGGGTCAGCGATAGCGTGGTAAATGAGTGTAGGTCTGCGATGCTTATTGGTGATATGACCTTAGCCAGACTCATGACCCATGCCCAACAAGTAGAAGAGCAGAATTTTAAGACTAGGGAGAGGCAGAACAAGAGAGCAAGGTCAAGTAACTTCAACTTTTGATCACCCCAAATCAGATGGAGGAAACCGTTCACAGTTTTTCTCCAAGTCAGTCGTTCTACCTCCTTCCCCTGTTACTGCTCCAGTGCCAAAATTTAGAGACGATAATAGAGACAAAGTGCCAGGCTCTAAATTTCAGGGAAGTGTTAGAAGTGCCCGAACAAATCCCCTTTGTCAGACTTATGGTAAGAACCACAAGGGCATTTGTAGAGCCAGTAGTGATGTCTGTTTTGGTTGTGGCAAGCCAGGCCACTGGATTAGGGAGTGTCTGCAGTCAAGTCTTCAGGGTCAGCAAAATCATTCTACAACTCAGTCCAATCGCCCGAACCAGCAGGGTGCTATTTCCAGTGCTACCAGTGGGCAACGCCCAAACAGACTCTATGCTCTTCAGTCCCGATAGGATCAAGAAAATTCTCCTGATGTCGTTACTGGTACGTTACATATTTTCTATGTTCATGTTTATGCTTTGTAAACCAGGTGCATCTTTGTCTTTTGTTACTCCATACATAGCAGGCGATTTCGGAATCAGTCCCGAAGTCCTAGTAGAGCCCTTTTCAGTCTTTACCCCAGTGGGTAAAACCATCATAGCTCGGCGGGTATACAGGAACTGCCCGATTATGATATCTCAGAAATCCACATCAGTAGATTTAGTGGAGTTAGAGATAACTGATTTTGATGTCATTCTTGACATGGATTGGCTTCATTCCTACTATGCCACAATCGACTGTAGAAATAGGATAGTTCAGTTTCAGTTCCCGAATGAGCCCATCCTAGAGTGGAAGGGTAGCATTTCAGCGTTTAGAGGTCAACTTGTTTCCTACCTTCGGGCAAGGAAAATGATTTCTAAGGGGTATCTGTATTATCTCGTGCATGTTAAAGATTCCAGTCCTGAATCTGCCAGCCTCGAAACAGTCCCTGTTGTTAATGAATACTCAGATGTCTTTCCCGAAGATCTTTCAGGCATTCCATCGAAAGGGAAATATACTTCGGCATAGACCTTCTTTTGGATACTCAACCTATTTCTATTCCGCCATATAGAATGGCACTAGCAGAACTCAACGAACTGAAAGATCAATTAAAGGATCTCTTAGATAAGGGATTCATCAGACCCAGCGTTTCCCCATGGGGTGCGCCAGTATTATTCGTGCGCAAGAAAGACGGTTCTCTCAGGATATGTATTGATTAACGTCAACTCAACAAGGTCACGGTCAAGAACAGATATTCTCTTCCCAGGATTGATGATCTATTCGACCAACTTCAGGGTGCCAGTTACTTCTCTAAGATAGACCTCAAATCAGGCTATCATCAGCTCAGAGTTAGAGAATGTGACATTCCGAAGATAGCTTTCCGTACTCGGTATGGTCACTTCAAATTTTTAGTCATGTCATTTGGTCTTACCAATGCCCCTGCAACTTTCATGGATTTGATGAACCGTGTGCTCAAGCAGTACATGGACATGTTTGTCATAGTCTTCATAGATGATATTCTGTTCTATTCTCTCACAGAGCATGATCATGCGGACCATCTCAGGATTGTTCTTCAGACTCTCAGAGATCACCAGTTATTCGCTAAGTTTAGCAAGTGTGAATTTTGGCTAAGATCAGTAGCATTCCTTGGCCATATTATTTTCGGTGATGGCATTAGAGTAGATCCTCAGAAACCGAGGCAGTAAGAAATTGGCCCAAACCCGTATCTCTATCAGATATTAGGAGTTTCTTGGGTTTGGCTGGCTATTACAGACGGTTTGTCAAGGGATTTTCTTTTATTGCATCTCCCATCTCCAGATTGACTCAAAAGAAGATTAAGTTTCAGTGGTCAGATTCATGCGAGAAGAGCTTTCAAGAGTTGAAGACTCGACTCACCTCAGCTCCAGTTCTAGCTATTCCAGATGGTTCAGACGGTTTTGTAGTCTATTATGATACATCCAGAGTGGGTTTAGGTTGTGTCCTCATGCAGCATGGTAATGTCATAGCCTACGTCTCCAGACAATTGAAGCCACATGAGAAGAATTATCCTACTCATGATCTTGAGATATAGCATCGATAGTTTTTGCCTTGAAGATTTGGAGGCATTATCTCTATGGAGTTTATGTAGATGTCTTCAGAGACCATAAAAGCCTCCAGTATGTCTTTTCCCAGAAAGATCTCAATCTTTGCCAGAGAAAGTGGTTAGATCTCTTGAAAGATTACGACATGAGTGTTCTTTATCATCCGGGAAAGGCCAATGTTGTGGCCGACACTCTCAGTCGACTCTCCATGGGTAGTATTTCTCACGTTGAGGATAGTAAGAAAAAAATGGCTCAGGAGATCCATCAGCTTGCCAGACTAGGCGTTCACTTAGTCGATTCTTCAGAGGGTGGTGTATGTGCTCATAGTAGTTCAGAGTCATCTCTAGTTTCTGAGGTGAAAGAGAAACAAGACAGGGATCCTAGCCTTGTCAAGCTCAAAGAGTCAGTTGAGAATCAGAAAGTCGAGGTTTTCTCCCAAGGGGGAGATGGTGTTCTTCGTTGTCAGGGTCGTCTATGTGTTCCAGGTGTAGATAAATTGAGGCAGCGAATTCTTGCAGAAGCACATGGTGCGCGATACTTCTATTCATCCAGGGGCCACCAAGATGTACCGCGACATGCGGGAGATTTATTGGTGGAGTGAGATGAAGAGAGATGTTGCAGAGTTTGTGGCTAAGTTCTCTACATATCAGCAGGTTAAGATAGAGCATCAGAAACCTAGTGGTTCCATGCAAGAGTTCACCATTCCTACTTGGAAGTGGGAAGAAGTTAACATGGACTTCGTGATGGGTTTGCCTAGAACTCGTCATCAGCATAATTCAGTATGGGTCATTATAGATAGAATGACCAAGTCAGCTCATTTCCTTCCTGTTCGTACTTCTTATTCCGCCGAGGATTATGCCAAACTCTATATCAGGGAGTTAGTTAGGTTACACAGTGTTCCACTATCTATTATCTTAGACAGAGGTACCCAGTTCACCTCACTTTTGGAAAGTGATACAAAATCAAACCAACAACACCAAGAGCTTCAAGTAGGCTCGGATTTCAGTCCAACAACACAAGAACAACAAGTTTAAGTTTCGGTTTTTCAGTCCAACAACACAAGAACAACAAGATAGATAACAATGCTAGTGAATCGAAAAGAGCCCCACACGGCTTCACTAGACTTTAAGATAACAAAATCAACAACAACAACAGGATAAAGAAAGATAGATAACTTGACATATAACATTCAAGAAACTAAGAACCCTAACATCAAGAGAGGACCCTAAGTCTAATGAATATAAACACCAAGTTCTTACGAGGACCAAGAGGCACTCAACGACCTCAAAACCCTTGTTTCTAGCCAAAGAGACAACACAAGTATCCCTCTACTTGTGAGATAATAGGGACGGCTTCTAAGAGTGGAGAGAGAGAGAATTGTTTAGTGTTTTTAGGTTACAAAAATCAGCATTCAAAAAACTAAGGAATAACTCTCCAACATGTTCTATTTATACTACAAACAAAAGGGGTAAAATGACCCATCCGCCCTTGCTTCTTGTGCCAACCTTGAAGAGTAGTTTATTACACATTAAGATCTCTCTTCACACATAAAAACATTTAGTTCCTTGGTTGGTTCAATCACCAACTCACACACGGCCATTTGCATGAACAAAGCTTGGAGTTCTTGTAATTCCCGAGCTTGGCTTCGTGTGAAAGGTCGTGTACCTGTGGAGGCTGCCCCAACCGTATCATCCTCTCCATCTTGAGAGGAATTTGACCTCAAATTCAGCATTTGGTCATCTTCAACCGCATCCACGAGGGAGAGATCACCAACGTTGAAAATGTTGTGCACTTGATATTCCGGTGGAAGGTCAATCTTGTAGGCGTTTTCATTGATTCTCTCAAGTACTTGGAAAGGACCATCACCCCTTGGCAGCAATTTGGACTTCCTTTGAGCTGGAAACCGATCCTTTCGAAGATGCACCCACACCCAATCTCCGGGTTCAAGCACAAGCCTTCTTCTCCCTTTGTTTACCCTTTTTGCAACCTCTTGGTTCTTCTTTTCAAGCTTGATCCGCACCGTCTCATGCATTTTCTTCATTGCCTCGGCTCTTTTATTTCCATCTAAGCTGGTCATGAGATCACTAGACAAAGGAGTGAGATCTAAAGGGGTAAGGGGATTCAGGCCGTAAACACATTCAAAGGGAGTTATTCCCGTGCTCGAATGTATTACCCGGTTGTATGCAAATTCCACCAAGGGTAGGTGATCTTCCCATGAAGTCAGTTTACCTTTAACCATAGAACGTAGCATAGACCCTAAGGTTCTATTTACTACCTCCATTTGGCCATCGGTTTGTGGGTGGCAAGACGTGGAGAAAAGTAACTTCGTTCCAAGCCTACCCCACATGGACTTCCAAAAGAGACTTAGGAACTTGGAGTCCCTATCGCTCACAATAGTCCTCGGTACCCCGTGAAGCTTTACAACATGTTCAACAAATAATGAAGCTACACTACGAGCATCCTCGATTTTAGCACATGGAATAAAATGAGCCATTTTAGAGAATCTATCAACAATAACAAAAATGCTATCTCGGCCCTTTCTAGTCCTTGGAAGCCCCAAAACAAAATCCATCGAAATGTCCAACCAAGGTCTAAGGGGAGTAGGGAGTGGGGTGTATAATCCTTGAGGTAGGAGACGAGATTTCGCACTCCGGCAGGCCACGCATTGACTACAAATTTTAGTGACGTCTTTGCGCATTTTGGGCCAATAGAAGTTCTCCTCTAAGATTCCGAAGGTCTTGTCTACCCCAAAGTGCCCCATGAGGCCTCCGTCATGGGCTTCCCTCACAAATAATTCCCTCCAAGAACTAGAAGGAACACACAACCTCCTCCCTTTGAACAAATACCCATCGAACCGAGAGTAGGAGGAATGGTCATTCTCCTTAAGCCAACGGTCCCTTCCCCACTCTTCACATTCCCTAAAAATAGGAGCAAAGGTAGGATCCTCAGGATACAACAACCGCAAGCTCTCAAAACCCATCAATTTCGAAGACAAGGTAGCAACAAGCACATGCTTCCTAGACAAGGCATCGGCAACAACATTTTCCTTTCCCCTTTTGTAATGAATTACATAAGGGAAAGTCTCGATGAACTCAATCCACTTAGCATGACGCCTATTCAACTTGTCTTGGCTCTTAAGGTGTTTCAACGACTCATGATCCGTTCGTATCACAAACTCCTTAGGCCACAAATAATGTTGCCAATTTCCCAAAGCTCTAACAAGGGCGTACAACTCCAAATCATAAGTTGAGTAATTAAGAGTTGCCCCTTTGAGCTTTTCACTGAAATAAGCAACGGGCTTACCTTCTTGCATCAAAACAGCCCCGATGCCAACCTTACTAGCATCACACTCTACTTCAAACATCTTATCAAAATCGGGCAATTGCAATAAAGGCGCCGAGATGAGCGTAGCTTTCAAGGCCTCAAAAGCCCTAGCCTGCTCATCACCCCATTTAAAGGGTCCGTCCTTTCTAATTACCTCGGTCAAGGGGGCTGCTATGGAACTAAATCCTTTGACAAACCTCCTATAAAAGCTTGCCAACCCGTGGAAACTTCGGATTTCTCCAATAGTTTTAGGGGTCGGCCAACTTCGAATAGAGTCTATCTTGGAATCGTCCACTTCCACACCCCTTGAGCTCACGACAAAACCCAAGAATATAACCTTATCAACACCAAAAGAACACTTCTCCATGTTGGCATACAGCTTCTCCTTTCGGAGCACATCAAACACACATCTCAAATGCATTACATGATCATCAATAGATTTACTATACACCAACACATCATCAAAGTAAACCACCACAAACTTTCCAATATAAGGCTTCATTACATGATTCATTAGCCTCATAAAGGTGCTAGGAGCATTGGTAAGGCCGAAGGGCATGACCAGCCACTCATATAGACCGAATTTGGTCTTGAATGCGGTCTTCCACTCATCACCGGGTTGCATGCGAATTTGGTGATAGCCACTCCTAAGGTCCACTTTAGAAAACAAACAAGATCCGTGGAGCTCATCTAACATATCATCTAGTCTAGGGATTGGATGACGATACCTTATAGTGATTTTGTTGATGGCTCTACAATCGACGCACATGCGCCAAGTTCCGTCCTTCTTCGGTACCAAAAGCACCGGAACAGCACACGGACTCATGCTTTCCTTGATGTATCCCTTGTTGAGAAGCTCCTCAACTTGTCCTTCAAGCTCCTTAGTGTCCATAGGATTGCTCCTATAGGCCGGTTTGTTTGGAAGTTGTGAACCCGGCACCAAATCAATTTGGTGCTCAATTCCCCGAAGTGGGGGCAATCCTTGCGGAAGTTCTTGAGGAAATACATCTTCATACTCCTGCAACACACAAGAAATCAAAGGGGAAATGGAAGAATTAGTGGGGTTAGTATTAAAACAATGGGTCAAAAGTAACATCGGCTTGTTTTCATCATGGTCCACGAAGAGTTCTTTCCTCCTAGCCAACATCACTACGTTTTCCATCTCCCTTGTCGTTGGGACAGCCTCGGATGTCCCTACTTCCTCACCTACGGCATCCCCCCCCTTTTCTCCCTTTCCGGATTCCTTCCCCTTTCCCTTCAACTCTCTCATCTTTTGATGCCACTCATTTACTTGGGAGGGTGAAAGAGGATGAAGTGTGACCTTTCGGCCATCCTTCTCAAGCGTATACCGGTTGGACCTCCCATCGTGTTTAGTAGACCTATCATATTTCCATGGTCTACCTAACAACAAGTGACATGCTTGCATTGGGATTACGTCACAAAGCACTTCATCGTGGTAGTTTCCCACCTTAAACCGAATCACACATTGCCTTGTGACCTTTAATTCACCACAATCGTTCAACCATTGTAGCTTGTAAGGACTAGTGTGTAGTGTAGTTGGTAGCTTCAAGAAATTTACCATAGCATGGCTCGCAATATTTGTACAACTACCACTATCAATCACCAAGGTGCACACACTCCCCTTTACAAGACACTTAGTATGGAATAGATTTTCCCTTTGACTCGGGTCATCTATCGCCTTACTAATCATGACACGTCTAACCACAAAGTTTGGAACCACACACTCCCCTTCTTGTGGATAGACATCTTCACTACCATTTACTTCATCATCATTCGGCCCATTTTCAGCTCCCTCTCCATCTTGAGGCTCGGCCTCATCCTTCCCCCTTTCGGAAACCACCTCCTCACCAAGGTAGTACACTTTCCCTTCTCGTAGGATCACATTGCGCTGGTTCGGACATTCATTGGCCTTATGCCCCCAACCTTGGCACTTGAAGCATTGGAACCCCTTTGGGTTGGGATATTTGTGAGCCTCCGGTTTCGGAGGGAATTTAGGGACTGTTTTGGACTCGGGCAGCTTCGTACGGGCGGGTTGGTCCTTGTTTTTGGGCCAACCCGAGGGGGTTTGTACCCTTGCCTTGAAGGATGATCTCTCCTTAAGTTCCCTTTCAATCTCAAGGGCCGCTTGGAATATACCGTCAATGGTTTCAAACTGGTGAAGGGTCAAATGAGTGGAGATCTCTTTGTTCAACCCACACTTGAACCGGATGATGTCGTGACTGATTTGCTCCCCACGATGATCAAGTTTCAACATGAGTTGTTGGAACTCGTCAAAATAGGCCATCACACTCTTGCCTCCTTGCCGCAAGCCATATAATCTAGCAAGCAACTCATGACGATATCTCTCGGGAAGGTATCGTTGTCTCATCAAATACCTCAACCGATACCAAGGTGGTGGCTGCCCATCAACTAATTCATTACCAAATCGTTTAACATACTCCCACCAAGTGTTAGCATAGACCTCGAGGTGAGCTATAGCGTAGCAACTCTTCTTTTCTTCCGAGATGTCATTAACTTGGAAAACTTTGTCACAAGCTGATTCCCAAGTTAAGTAGGTCTCGGGGTCACTTTCACCCTTAAAGATGGGTAGGCTCAACTTGATGGTGTTGATGCCTACGTCTCTCTCTTGGTGTCGGTTTCCCCTATCTCCATACCCCCGGTATCTCCTAGGTTCTCCTCGACCCCCTCTTAACTCCTCCTCCCTCATATAAGCATCATCAAAGGCTCCATCTCCTTCATACTCCTCTCTACCGTATCCTTCAAAGTGGGCTGGTCGACCTTGGCCGTTTTGATTCGGAGGATTTGGAATTTGCGGTCTTTGGGTTAATGGAGCTTGGAATGGAGGGTTCGGATTTAGTGGAGGTACTTGGCGTCCAAATCCCTCTTGTGGAATTGGAGGGGCTTGGAAATGTAGTGGTCTAGTGGGGTCTCGGTTTGGAGGAAAATAGGTAGTTTGGCTTGCGGTATTTAGTGGAGCTTGGGGTGCATTTAGCATTTGGTGGACTGTTTCGGGGGTGATGGTTGCGGAGGAGGTCCTATCATGACCATTGGTAGATACATGTAGAGGAGTAGAAGGACGAGAGTTCCTTTGACTCTCCACTTGTTCTAATCTCCCACTAATAGTCGACACTTCCCCCTTTATTGCTGCCAAGTCCCCTCTCACGGCCCCAAATTCAGAATTCAACCTTTCAAGTGTCCGGGTAACGGCCTCAAGAGTGACCCTCATAGAATCAAGGGCATTAGTATCCACATTATGAGATGTAGCTCCTTCCATTGTCAAGATATTATCCGCTTTAGTTCACCACAAGTTCGTGTTCCACAAGTGTTGTATAATTGGCTAGTAACCGTGAAATTTTTAAGGTATGAGTAAGCTCTTATCCGGAATGGATTCTTGTTTGAAGACTCAAAGAATTCTTGCCGGACTAGAGTCAAAAATCAGCAATTCATTCAAACGAATAAAAGCACTCAAATAATCGTTGACACGAACAAACGGTTCAAGGAACTAGTCGACAACCTAGTAGGAATGTACTAGTTTGTTAATTAGTTCTAGGACCAAGTAAGGGAAACCAAGGATCAACAATTAGCAACCAAAGAATATCCTAAGTTGAGCTTATAGTGACGTGGCAGCATGCAATGGTTCCACACGTTCTTCCTCTCTTTTTTTTTTTTTTCTTGTGTTAATATTCACACAACTTGTTATAGTTTGCAAAGTGTTTTGGTGGGATAAATAAAATCTTGTAGTATTTCACCCTTTTCAAACTCAAGAAAGTGAGGTTTGGTTGACTAATCCCACAAAACAAGGTTCCTTGAATTAGGGAAAAGTGATTGACAAGACTAGAAGGTGATGGGTGCAAGTCTTTCACAACAACTTTATAGCTTGTCTTACAACTTGAGCACACAACAAGATGAACAAGATGAACAAGTTCAAAAGATGAACACCTCAACAAACTTCATCAACTTCTTTAGCACATAAACACACAACCACCGATTTTTTTTTTCTTTTGGTTATCAACAACATACAACTTTCGGCCACTTCAAGTCACTACACAATGTTCAAGTTTTCAAGCTCAACTTTTGGATCTAGCCACCTTAGTGTTGGTGAGAAAGAAACCAACACTATAAACTCACTAAACAAGCAAAATAACACCTAGATCTAAACATACAACATCACTCTTGGTTTCAACTTTTAATGGACAGATTTTCAGAATTTCTTTTTGGTGTTGTTTGTTTAAGCCGTGAACTAGCCCAAGATGGGTTATGTTGGAACACAACCGGTCTCGCTTTGATACCAAATGATACAAAATCAAACCAACAACACCAAGAGCTTCAAGTAGGCTCGGATTTCAGTCCAACAACACAAGAACAACAAGTTTAAGTGATACGGGACAAATGGCCATCTTATCTTTTGATGACATTTTTGGAGGCCAACACATAGAGACTCAAGACTTGGTCACCTCGGGAAAACAAGAACATGCATGGAGGACCCGTTTTGAGTGCTACTTAAAGCAATCTCGCATGTGGAAGATTGCTTGGAGAATTTAAGGTTGAGGACTCACGGTTTTGGACCCTAATTAAGGGTATTTTGGACATTACACATGGTGTATTTACACACCATGGCCGCCCCTCTCATTAAGGTCAAAGTGGTCTTTTGTCTTCTTTGTAATACACTATAAATAGGCCCCCTTAGTCTTATTTTCATTAGTTTTCAGATTTTAGAAAGATGAAGTATTGAAAGGAAATATCTTCTCTCTTTTGAGAGTGTACACACTTAGTGGTAGGACTTGGAAAAGTCATCTTTAGCATAGGGCTTGGAAAAGCCAATATTGATCCTTGCTTGGAAACGGTAGATCTTGAGGCGAGTTCATTCCCTTGGTGGTCACCGTAAGAGTGTGGTGTTGTTGTTACATTCATTAGGGGTTTTTGAGTTTGATATACTCTTTAGTTCCTAATCTTTGTAATAATCTATGTCTCACTATCTATCTTTACCTTTCTTGCAATTGTGTTAGTGTTTGTATCTTGTAATCGTTTGTTCTTGTTGAATCCTAATCTTGTGTTCATTGTGTTCATCTTGTTCTTGTTGTATTGTTGCTGTTTTGGTGTTAAAACACCTTGTCAACTCGTGATACTTGTGTTGTTGTTGTTGGCCGAAACTAGCTCTAAAAGGGGTCCTCGGATTCCTCTTGATTTGTGGACTGTTTTGAGCCTTTTCTTGTGTTCCCTTGTATTTCTTGTATCATTTGGTATCAAAGCCATCTTTGATTTTGTTCTAACAAGATCAATCTTGGGCTTGAGACTTGAAAACTACAAAAAAAAAAAAAAAAAAAAAAAGTTGAAATCTGAAAATTTCAGAAAAATTGCAATCTGTCCATTGTTGTTGTCTTGGCCGAAATTGTGTTCTTGTGGTGTTCTTGGCCGAGATTTGTTCTTGAGTCTAGGTCTAGGAGTATTTTACTTGTCTTGTGTGTTTGTAGTGTTAGTTTTGTTCCTCACTAACACTTTGAGTCGATCCAAACTTGAGCTTGAATTGTTAATATTATTGTTGTGAACAAGTGTGGCCGATTGGATGTTGTTGTTGTTCTAGCCTTGACCGAGTTGAAGGCCTTGTGTTGTGGTGGTGTTGTAGATCTTGAAAGGTTGTTGTTGTATTCTTGTTGTTCATCACACCTTTCACCATTTGTAAAATCGAAAACACAACACAAAGGGGACTTAGTCGATTGTTGTTGCTATCCTTGTGGTCTTAGCCGTGAGATTGTTGACCTTGTTGTGGTGAACTGTTTTGGCCTTGTGGTTTTCATCTTGTTGTTGTTATAAGCTTGGCCATGTGATATTGTTGTTAATTGGTGGATTGAAAACCATTTTGTTGAAGTTGTAGTTGTCTTGGCCAAGTGTTGGAGATATTGTTATTGTGGATTGGAGTTGGCCGTGTGAAAAATTGTTGGTGTTCTTGAAGATTATTGTTGTAGTTCTTGTTGTTGTTGTTGTTGTTCTTGATGTTCATCACCACCTTCATATATTGTTGAAGATAAAGTGAATGCTAAATCCAAAAAGTTGAAGGAAAAAGGTGTATTATTTGTTAGTCTTGAAAGACACTACAACCAACAAAGACCTATCAATCAAGTCTCAACCACTTTCCAACACTTTTCCATGATTTACGGATCCATGTTTTAAGGAGAAGTACAATAAAGTCAAGTCTTGAAAACTTGAAATTGAAAAGGGCTCCAAGACTTGTTTGAATTTCCCTCCTTAAACAAATTCCACCAAAGTCCAAATTGAAAAATTGACCAACACTTGAAATTGGACAACAAAGGTTGTGTGGGACCGAAACCAATACGTGACTGCCATGTCATCACTGCTACTGTTCACGCAATATTTCCGAGCTCAAAATTTTAGATTCTTAGTTTCATCTTATTGTTTCATTAGTTTCATGTCTTGATTCTAGAATTAATTAACAACTAGTAATCACCTACTTAGTTGTAGATTAATTATTGAATCCGTTTCTTCGTGTCTTCGTTGTTTGTGTGCTTTTCTCATTTTTAACTCGTAGTAACTTCTTTGTTTCAAGTTCGTAAGTAGATTTTGTGTTGTGTCTTGAGTCGATCAAACAAGAATCTATTCCGGCCGCCAAGTAGAATTGACATCCTATTGACTACCGGAGTATAAGCAACTTTCAATATTCGCCGCTCCAATTGTGAGGATCACAAAGGTGAGTGTATACGAGTGTTGGTGAGGAGCTTTACTACTAATCTTGTTTGTTCATTTTGTAGGTTTAAAGGGTGATATAAGGGGAACATGTCTTCGATAGCCGGGGATTATTGTGACTACAACATGGGAGACTATGATTGTAGTGAAGGGTTTTATGGCTACGAAGTTGAGGGAGATTGCGGAGGCTATGAAAATAGCCATGATCGAGACTTGGGCAGATTTGAAAGTTACTGTTTTAAGGGAGAAGATGAGGTGAATGAAGTGCCTAGTGCTTATGGTAACTTTGGAGATGATGTAGGACCTCGTGATGGATCTTATGATGATGTTGGGGCATGTGAGGAGTCTTACACTTCTTACTCCGAACCTAGATTTGGTGTTAGGTATAACCCTTTTGTTTGCAAAGCTTATGAGAGCTATGATGAGGGTACACGTGAGGAGTATGAAGATCCATATTCTCCACCTTGTAGTACTTCTTATCAAAGTCGATATAGTGTGAATGGTTATACTAGCTCTAGTGGAGGTTGTCCAATGAGAAGAAGAGGATATGCATCTCCAAAACTAAGGGGTACTCGTATGCCTTACAATGTAGATCCAAGAAGGAGTGTACACTCCGGAAAGGTGACTATTTGTGGGATACCGGGCTGCCTTATGGTGTTGAATGATAGGTACTATGGAAACTACATTTTTCCGTCCATGGTTGATTACTTGGGGTTATTGCGAGAACCTTTACTTGTTCCATACTACTTGGGCGAGTTCAAGGTTACCGAGAGGGTAAAAGTTGTCTTCTCCCAATTTGATTACCATGAGGAGGTGTGGTGCGATGTTTGCTCCTTAACCTACGGTCATATGAGCTTGGGTGCCGATTGGTTTGCACGACATCAAGTTCCTAACGTGAAAAATTGGCCTAATATTGTAAGAGACCGATGGGGAAATTGCCTCGAGACGTACATTCTGCCCGGGCCGCAAAAAGAAGTTCCTACCTACTCCAATTCAAATTATTATGAGAGACAAAAGATTGAGAGGAGTAAGGGAGTGAAAGGTGGTAATCCGAGAGTGGAAAAAGGAGAGGTTGTGTTGAGCGAAGTGAGGGGATTACCACCAAACCGTGCTAACATTGGTTGTCCTTCCATTTCTAAGGACATTTGTGTAGGTACAAACATGGCAAGCGAAGGCGAACAATGCCAAAAGGAAGTTGCTGCCCAAGCTTGTGGAGGACCTTCACCTCACGGCAAGGAAGAGTCTACTCAAGATCTTAAAGGTAAAATAGCTAACTCTTACACTTTAGTGCATGTGAATGACAATTGTGTGGCTAGTAAGCCATTGAGTGTGAGTAGTAGCTTACTTATTTATGAGTCTAATGATTCCTTGCCTCTTGTTGATGATGTACATATTGAGAGTTTGGATACACTAGTTGATCCTATTGATGACGAAATTGACTCTTCTTGTAAGATCAATTTATGTCCACCTAGTGTTGAAGCTTATATGTTGAACGGAAGTACATCGTCTTGTGTAATTGGTGTTGATCAACTTGTTGGTGAAAATTGTTCCCCACTTGAGTATGTGTGTGATGTGCTTAATAGGACTCAAGTGAGTGAAGTATTTAAAAATGTTGGTCAACAAAGTGGGGGTGAACCCGAGATCTCTTCTTGGGGTAATCTTGTGTTTGGAACATCCTTGAAACTTGATATTGATCATTTAGAGTGCGAGGAACTTGCTTATTCCAAATCTGTCCGTGAGGTAGATCACACTCTCTTTAGGTGTAATGTCTTGTTTGAAGATGATTTAAACACTTCTAATGAACCTAGTGGTGAAAATGACGGTATAGCTTGCCTTGGAAGCTATAGCCTATATGCTAACCCACTATGGTGTGACAACATTCCTCCTAAAGAGGGAAATCTCTTCTTGGAAGATGAGAGTACTCTTAAGGGTAAGGAATGTGTAGTCGCGGAAGCTACTCCTTCTTCTACTTTGTGTGATTTCTTTGTTGAGAGTACTCATAGTGATTATTGGGAAACTAGTAGTGAGTACACACATGAGAGCACCTTAGTAGAAGTCGATTTGAGTGATACCTTTCTCTACTCTCTATTTGATTTGGATGATATGTATGTTATTGTAGAGAGTATGTCATTTAGTTTAGGTGTAGACCACGGGAAAGGGAAGTGTTGTCGAGACCCGTGTCTATGGCCACTTTTCCCATTTGACCCCGGTGCCAAATTTAGAAATGGTGATGTTGGTGCACCAAACTTGTTGCTTGGTCAACATGACAAGCAAAGTGTTACTTTTGATGTATCCTATAACCAAATCCTTTGCACATCTTTTATTGAGTTTTTAATATTCATTTCAAAGGATTCTTGGTTATATTGCAAATATGTGCAACCTTGGCATGTTGAGATGATTTGTAATGCTAACCCTAACCCTCATGCCATGAGGAATTTGTATTTGTTTGTCCTCTCTTCGGTTTTGCAAGGTTTGGATTCGAGGTCGAATCCTTTTCAAGAAGGGGAGGATGATACGGGACAAATGGCCATCTTATCTTTTGATGACATTTTTGGAGGCCAACACATAGAGACTCAAGACTTGGTCACCTCGGGAAAACAAGAACATGCATGGAGGACCCGTTTTGAGTGCTACTTAAAGCAATCTCGCGTGTGGAAGATTGCTTGGAGAATTTAAGGTTGAGGACTCACGGTTTTGGACCCTAATTAAGGGTATTTTGGACATTACACATGGTGTATTTACACACCATGGCCGCCCCTCTCATTAAGGGCAAAGTGGTCTTTTGTCTTCTTTGTAATACACTATAAATAGGCCCCCTTAGTCTTATTTTCATTAGTTTTCAGATTTTAGAAAGATGAAGTATTGAAAGGAAATATCTTCTCTCTTTTGAGAGTGTACACACTTAGTGGTAGGACTTGGAAAAGTCACCCTTAGCATAGGGCTTGGAAAAGCCAATATTGATCTTTGCTTGGAAACGGTAGATCTTGAGGCGAGTTCGTTCCCTTGGCGGTCACCGTAAGAGTGTGGTGTTGCTATCGTAAGTTCTAAGGGTCTTTAGATTTAATATATCTTTGGGTTCTTGGGTCTTATATTAGTTTATGTCTCACTATCTATCTCTACAATTTCTTGTAGCCGTGTGTTTGTTATTTCTTAATAATATTGTTATTGTTCTTCATGTTCTTCATTCTCGTGTGGTTAATCTAGTGTGTTGTCCGCTGAAAATAGGTGTTAATCACCTCATTACATTGTGTTCTTGTTGTAGATCTTGAATCCGAGAGGGGTCATTCAAAGGGTCCTCGGTTCTCTTGAACTTGTGGACTGTTTTGAGTGTTTGTTTTGTGTTTCCGTTGTTTTTCTCGTATCATTTGGTATGCCCCCTTAGTCTTATTTTCATTAGTTTTCAGATTTTAGAAAGATGAAGTATTGAAAGGAAATATCTTCTCTCTTTTGAGAGTGTACACACTTAGTGGTAGGACTTGGAAAAGTCATCTTTAGCATAGGGCTTGGAAAAGCCAATATTGATCCTTGCTTGGAAACGGTAGATCTTGAGGCGAGTTCATTCCCTTGGTGGTCACCGTAAGAGTGTGGTGTTGTTGTTACATTCATTAGGGGTTTTTGAGTTTGATATACTCTTTAGTTCCTAATCTTTGTAATAATCTATGTCTCACTATCTATCTTTACCTTTCTTGCAATTGTGTTAGTGTTTGTATCTTGTAATCGTTTGTTCTTGTTGAATCCTAATCTTGTGTTCATTGTGTTCATCTTGTTCTTGTTGTATTGTTGCTGTTTTGGTGTTAAAACACCTTGTCAACTCGTGATACTTGTGTTGTTGTTGTTGGCCGAAACTAGCTCTAAAAGGGGTCCTCGGATTCCTCTTGATTTGTGGACTGTTTTGAGCCTTTTCTTGTGTTCCCTTGTATTTCTTGTATCATTAAGTTTCGGTTTTTCAGTCCAACAACACAAGAACAACAAGATAGATAACAATGCTAGTGAATCGAAAAGAGCCCCACACGGCTTCACTAGACTTTAAGATAACAAAATCAACAACAACAACAAGATAAAGAAAGATAGATAACTTGACATATAACATTCAAGAAACTAAGAACCCTAACATCAAGAGAGGACCCTAAGTCTAATGAATATAAACACCAAGTTCTTACGAGGACCAAGAGGCACTCAACGACCTCAAAACCCTTGTTTCTAGCCAAAGAGACAACACAAGTATCCCTCTACTTGTGAGATAATAGGGACGGCTTCTAAGAGTGGAGAGAGAGAGAATTGTTTAGTGTTTTTAGGTTACAAAAATCAGCATTCAAAAAACTAAGGAATAACTCTCCAACATGTTCTATTTATACTACAAACAAAAGGGGTAAAATGACCCATCCGCCCTTGCTTCTTGTGCCAACCTTGAAGAGTAGTTTATTACACATTAAGACCTCTCTTCACACATAAAAACGTTTAGGTCCTTGGTTGGTTCAATCACCAACTCACACACGGCCATTTGCATGAACAAAGCTTGGAGTTCTTGTAATTCCCAAGCTTGGCTTCGTGTGAAAGGCCGTGTACCTGTGGAGGCTACCCCAACCGTATCAGAAAGCGTTCCAAAAGAGTCTCGGTACCCAAGTCCATCTCAGCACAGCATTTCATCCTCAACAAATGGTCAAGAAGAAAGGACCATTCAGACTCTTGAAGATGTGCTAAGGGCGTGTGCAATTGACTTCAAGGGATGTTGGGACGACCACTTGCCTTTGATTGAGTTTGCATACAACAATAGCTAGCATTCTAGTATTCAGATGGCTCCATTCGAAGCTCTCTATGGTAGGAGATGTAGATCTCCAATTGGTTGGTTCGAAGTTTGTGAGGCCTCAATCATAGGTCCTGACTTAGTATTCGACGCCTTAGAGAAAGTTCAGTTGATCAAAGAGAGACTCCGGGCTGCTCAGAGCCGACAGAAGTCCTATATAGATGTTCGTAGAAAGGATCTTGAGTTTGAGGTCAATGACTATATCTATCTTAAGATCTCTCCCATGAAGGGAGTGAAGAGGTTCGACAAGAAAAGGAAACTCATTCCCTGGTATGTCGGTCCCTTCAGAATTCTTTGTCGCTTCGGCAAGGTAGCTTATGAGCTTGAGTTGCCTTCATATCTAGCCTCAGTCCATCCAGTCTTCCATGTCTCTTTGCTAAATAAGTGCATAGGTGGCCCAGCAGTTATTGTCCCTATTTAGAGCATCGACATTCAGAATAGCCTCTCTTATGAAGAGATTCCAGTCGAAATCTTAGATAATCAGACTCGTAGATTGAGGAACAAAGAAGTCCCTCTAGTCAAGGTTCTTTGGCGAAATCAGTCTCATGAGGGAGCTACTTGGGAAGCAGAAACAGATATGCGTACCAAGTATCCTCACCTCTTCCCCGCCAATTCAGATTAAGCTCAAGGTAACAGTTCTTTTTAAGCTTATTCAGTTTCATGTTCATATTTCCAATATAAACTTGGTACCTATTAACCATTTCATACTCAGTCATGCATTCATGTGTCAGTTGTCCGTGCATCAGATATGTACGAGTTCAGTATGTTTAGCATGTCAGTCATGAGATCAAGTTTCAGTTCTTCATGTTCAGTTCAGGTTCTATTGTCTTGTATCTCTTCTCAGTAAATTCTCATTCGAGGACGAATGTTCCCAAGGGGGAGATATTGTAATACCCCGCATGTTTCTAAGCTAGGAAGTGAATAAGTATTCCTACGTATGAAATCTCCTATCCTGTGATTCATACTTGCGTACATGACTTACAATGAATATCCTAGTGATAGGATAGCTTATCATGCATTAAGCATGCTCATATGAGTCACTTAAGGTAATACAAGCTAAGAGTTTTTGAATCCATTAATTTTTAGTGTTTGATTTTGCAAGGGTCATCTTTGAACGAGTATAACATGATGTTAATGTGTTATTTTGGCTGATTTAAACCCACCAAATTGTAGAGGACCGAATTATCTTTCCAACGATACCAATCTTTCCTTAATCAAATACCCGAGCGAAAAGTTATGCCCATTTTCGTAAGAGACAGTAAGCATAGGCGATTGGTTAGGCGCCACCCAACCTAGCTTAGGAAATTACTTGGGCGCCGCCTAAGTCAGTTCCAGGTGCCAAAAACACTCTGTTTTGAGTTATTTTAAGGGTAATTAAGTCTTTTAACACTCCTTACACGTCCCTAAGGTTAACCCTACGAAATATATAGCTTCTAAACATATTACAACCCTATTATCATCTCAAAGCTCATCATCCAAGAGCACTAAGAGAGAAAAACAACTAGGGTTGCATAACTAAGCTTGAAGATCTAATTTCAAGGAAATTCCTCCGTCAATCATCAAGAATCTTCATTCTAAGGTATGCGTGAGTTGATTCATGGACTCCTTTCGTCCATGAAGCTCAAGAACCATCTTCTAAATTATGTATTATGATGTTTATGTTATCGGTGGTTGATGTTCATGCAGTTGGAGTTTGATGATGCCTATGATGGGATCTTTGTATGTTTTGTGTGAGGATATGGTGGTATTTAACGTATAAAAATGTGAAATTGGTGGTTGAATGTTTGAAATCTTGATAAATCCACCTATGCCTAAGATGTGCATGCAAGGTGTTTGTGAAAATACCTAAGGGAATAGAAATCATGCTTTTATGACATAATAAGTCCTAAATGACTATTCCATGTTCTAAGTTTATCTTCAACGTGATCCCCATGCTATTGTCTTGAATTGAAGAAGTTGTATGAGATGCTCATGATATTGTTGTTATATGGAATGACCATGTTATTAAAGCCATGCAGGTATATACATGTTGTGTGCATTCCCGATCATATGATAGTTTGTTGAGAATCATTCTTATTATGAAATCCTTACTTATGAGATTGTGAATTGTGGACTCAAATCTTGTGATCAAGTCATGTCATGTGTGTCAGTTTCCTCCTATTGAGTCTTGGGGGTACTTGTACCCGAAAACTATAGCTGTGTGCCTAGAGCCATGTCATGTTTCACGATATCCGAACTCAAGCTATGATTCCATAGACTTCAGTCAGTCATGTGACTAAGGAAAATCTCATGATCTTAGTCAGTTGTCAGATATCAGTAACGTTCCACCAGTCAATGGAATTCAGTAAGATTAAGTCATGTACAGTTAGTTATTCATGTCCAGTCCCTCCAGATGAGAGTAGAGGTTAGCACCGAGTGAACCCAAGGATGGGAACTCACCCGCCAGTTCAGGGTATGATTCTTAGTAGTCATCCTTGTGTTCCAGAACTACGTAGCCAGTGTAGGTTGAGACATCTTAACCCGTCAGATTAGGGTTGATGAGGTGGCTTAACCCGTCAGTTTAGGGTTCCCACCGTTCTCATTGAGTACCCGCCAGATAAGGGTCACTCACAGGCTGTCCTTACCCGTGGCACGGTATTGACACCCCTCCAGTCGGGGCAGAGAGTGGACCTCAGCTTAGCCATAATGGTATACATGGGGCATGTCGATTAAACACTACTTCCCACAGTTTCATTATTAGTCTCAGTAAAAGAACTCAGGGCGTTCTTCAGATTTCAGTATATACAGGACTGTCAGATACAGTCGTCCATGTTATCAATTTCAGTATCAGTCATGATAGTTATCAGTAAACCATGTATTAGCTTACAGGTCATGCTATCACGTGTTCATGGTCCCAGTTTCTATATATATGTGTTTGCACTCCCACGTTCATATTAGTCAGTTAGTGTTGTTCATGCATGAAACCCTTTATGTTCAGCCTACCTTCCTCGTATACTTAGTACTCCAGTTGTACTGACGCATTTGCGCTATGGTGCTTTCTTTTCATGTTACACCATAGGTTCCGAGACACGAGCTCCAGCCCAGCAGTAGCGATAGCATTCCAGTCGTAGAGACACAGTAAGTCCTCATTGATTCGAGGACAATATGATTTGATACATTTATTTATTTCTTCAGTTCAGTTTTACAGAGTTAGTTGTAGACATGTTCCTTTAACTCCTTATTCAGATAGTTTAGAGGCTTTCAGATTTATGTTCAGATTTACGTTCAGACTTAGCTTTCATATTGAGTTATTTTTGGTATTTTCACCTATATGGTTTTATTCAGTTGAACCTTCTGGCCTTACAGTTCAATGTATTCCACATTATTATATCATGATTTGCAGTATACAGGTACAGATATCAGTCATGGGTTAGCTTGTGGTCCCTCGGGGTCATGAGCACCGTGTAGCATTCCAGTTCTGTGAATCGGGGTGTTACACATACATGTACTCTAACTTAGACATACTCATGTTATTCAATTATTATTTTGCATGCATATAAGCCCATGCATATCAGCCTACCTCACTGAGCATACCAGTACATTCAAAGTACTGATGCATGCTTTTCTTTTTGTTATGATGTCTTATATCATAGGTTCAGATACACGGGTCCCAGAGCACCCTTAGCAGTTCAAATTCTCAGCTTTCAGAGTAGTGGTGAGTCCTCATAGTTCGACGACATGCTTATTATTTATAGTACTTCAGCTTTATTTTAGTATATGGAGTTAGTTAGGGGCTTGTCCTATCAACTCCACAATTCAGACAGTTAGAGGTTTTTTCAGACTAGAGTACACTCAGACAGTCGTTGATTTCTTTAGTACATATATTCAGTTTTGGTACTTTGATACAACATTTAGATTTATTTATAGATTTGAACCTTATGGCATATGTTTCTCCCTAATTCCACATAATATTCAGTATTATTATTCAGTTATTAGAGCAGGTACTAGTCATGGGTTAGCTTGTGGTCCTTCAGGATTATGAGCACCATGTAGCGTCCAGGATACAGACTTAGGGCATTACAGTAGTTTTTATAATCCATGTTGAATATTTATGTGTAGAACTTGCCCACTATGTTTTCAAACCAAAATAAAGAATGTTGAGCGCATGGGATGATATAGGCATTTCTTTGACAACCGTGTATTATACCTTCTTTATCTGCCCTTTTTGCATGATCTTAGTTAGCTCTGATGAGCTTTTAGCCTTCTCTTTTATAGCCCTAGATGTGGCTTATTCCCTTTTTCAGTTGACCATAATTTGATCCAAATCTTCCAAGCATTTTATGTAAAAAACACGATACTACGAAGTGCATAATTAAGGAGGGAAAATGTAAATTTGAAGCCCTAAAGTAATAACTATTGTTATGTTTGGAAAGTTTATGTGTTGTTGGTGTTGAGTAGTGTAATGAAAAGGAAAATGGATCAAAATATGTAAATCATTTGTTAAAAGCAAATACTCCTATTAAAGATGTGTAAGATATCTTAAATAGATAGGGAAAAACAAAAGAGAGGTGGGGAGATAAAAGTGGTGAAAAATAGGCTAATTGTCGATGAATTTTACTGAAAAGTGTAGCTAAGAATCTTAGTAAAGGTAGCCACTATTACTATCTAAAATAGCTTCTCCCCCCTCTCTAGCCTATATTAGAACCCTTTAAGTCCTAATTAAACTTGATCTTTGATATTCTTATATTAGTGGGGTACTACATTTAGGGCATACCTATTTTTCATATTATGAGATATGTTAATTCTTTGTGAGAGTTAGCAGAATTTTATTTTTACATCCATTCTTATGATAAATTCCATATTTGTGAGTGAATCATGGAGACTCCTTGTGTTGAGGGTACATTTTTAAAGATGGATAGGAGACTTATATGATCTATTTTTTAAGAAATATGCATGATTTTTACAACTTGGTAGAGTCAATTCTTGAGGCTAGGATGTCTTAAAGTACTGGTGATTTGCTTCAATTGTAATGTGACATGCTTAATGTAGAACATGCAATTCATCTAGTCATTGTAGTTCTTGTCTGAGTGTCTTAGTGTAAGTAGTGACACAGAGTCTTCTTTTATTTTATTTAGTGTAAGGAGTTATTCGAGTATGAACAAGGCTTTAAGTGTGGGGTGGATATCTTAAGCGTATTTATTTACTAAGGGTCATTATTTATGCACATTCACCTTAGTTTTGAGGATAACATAGTGTGCTTATGTGTACAGTTATATTGATGCATTTGTGTGATAATACTCATGCTTAGGTGGTTTAAGATGCATTTTCATTAATTTAAGGGTAAAAACAACAAAAGCAAGGCTAGAATAGTTAGCTAGTTAAACCAAGTTGAGTTGTTCTTATTCTCCAATATTTTTGATGAGTTTCAACCATTGTATTCTCTAATGGTTGTTATGAGCATGCATTGGGTGACATTTAAATATACAAATGAGCTATAAAGGATAAAGGAAAAAGGGAACTTCGATTGGCAATAAGGGACAAAATCAAGTGAAATTATTGCCAATTATTGCTCCCTCCGCACTGCACAACTTATCCCAAGCTCCCATAAATTAGACACCATACATGATGGATTGATCTAATAGATTAGATCTAATATTGTCTCAGTGGCGTGCTCCATAATCAATCCTATATGATCCACAATGCGGAGCTTCTACAAGCGGGCAATGTTAATCCCAAAGTCCTAATTTGAGTCGAAAACGTGTGGTACTTGTAGCTAGTGCTTCGTAAACATGGATTGTTAACTTGTAGGATATATAAACGTCTTATAACACTTCAAAGTAGTGGGAAATACATGGGGTAGTTCACGATATGAATTTAACACACATACTCCTAAATCTACTAAGATTTATTTTTCTACTTATTTAAGTTAAGGGCAAAGGGGTCAATGTGTATATTTAGTGTGGGTATGCATATGGATGAAATTTTGGAATATAAAAGGGGTACTTATCCATATTCACACATTTTCTTTTAGGCTACACGAATTGGAGAGAAGAAGTGAACATCAAGGAGCTCAAACTAGGGTTTTTTTTACTTTTTCTTCTTGTAGTTTGAATTTATAAATTCATTTATGGATATCCCTTGTATGAATATGAGTGGATAAAAACCCTTTTACTAGTGTTGGGATACAACATGATTGCTTTATTATGGATTTATAGTTTGTTTATATTTTTCTTAAGTCGTGTGATTATTCGTGCATTCTTGTTTTACAACTCTAAAGAGTCATTAACTTTGGAATAAATCCAATCCCTAAAATGAATTAACCATAGGAGTTGAACAATATGAAGAATGTAGGAAGTGTGGATAATACTTTCATTGATTTGACAATAATTATTAAAGAATCATTTACGGATAGGATAGAGATGTACCTTAATACCCCACTTGGTTAATGTAATGGAAAGATAACTCAATATATCAAAATTATATAGACTCACATCCTCTCTCAATGAAGTATTTGTGAGACTAATGTGGGTAGGTAACTTATAGTGTAACCATACCCAAGTATTATTATCAAATTCACAAATAAATAATCATGGTGAACACCTACACCGACTAAAATCCATAGTTATACATAAATGCGAAGTAGATACCTCAACCCTGATTTCTCCATATATTGTTTGCAGTCCAAGGTTTATATCCTTGTTATTTCTATTATTTAGTTTTTAAGCAAAAAAACTCATACTTTATTTTTGTTGCAAATCACATTTTTTTTTAACTTAAATATCAATATTTGAATTGGATCGTCTTCTAAAAATTAAGTGTGATTGATAGTTTGATTGCATGAGTCACTTTACTAATTGTTTAACCTTGTACACTTGTGTGTGCACTTAGATGCAATAGTGAGTTCTAAAGAATTTGTAGTAGTAATCATAGAAATAGCATTCTTTTAAAGTGTCAATGTTAAGGTGGAAGGTTGTTGTATTATGGATTGGACTATAGGTACGAACACATACCTTAAACATGGTAAGCCCTAACAAAGACCTAAATTATGCATAGATTGTTAATATGGATTAATTTAGTTGAAACCCAACTTGTTTCATATAAACATGATAATTGTTCCTTTGTATTGCATGTTACAATTGTAACATCCCGTATCTTGCTTGTACTTATTCTAATTATATGGAACCTGGTATAGTCATATGGTATAGGTAACAGATCAGAATTGTTATGCAATTATTAATGGTGTAGATAGAATTATAGAGGCTGCCCGTACAGTTTAATGTGATGCAACTAAGTTAACGTCAATACGACCATTTAAACTTGGGATCGTAAGCTGGTATTTGAATCTAAAGTTTAAAGTGACCAAGTGCGTATAAGTTGTAAGTTCTATTAAGGTGATTAGGAGCTGGAAATGGAAGGAAATATTGAGGTGCTTGCTTGACTTAATTAAGCTAGTAGGTGAGTCACCTACTTGAGCTATATGATCCAAGTTAATGGACCAAGTCCATGAATCAGATTTGGGCCTTTATTAGAATACTTATTTGGGCCAAAATTAAGTAAAAGAAGAAGAAAAATGGGAAAAAGGCCCAAAGCTCAAATCTGCCAAGGCCTAAATATAATTGAGCCCAACTAAAAAATTAAGAAAGTAGGTGCATCACCTACTTTGAAATTTTGAGCTGCTTGAACTCCTTAAGTAGGTGCATCACCTACTTGGGCCAATTTGATTAAATTTGTGGTCCAAAATCAGCTAAGTGGATGGCCAAAAAAATAGAGGCTCTATAAAGAAGAAGTTGCTGGCCATTTCCCTCATTATTACGTCATAAAGAAGGGTTACATTTCACAAACTCTCTCTACTTTCTTTTAAGAAGCTAGGAGCAGCCCTATTTTCCTTTCTAGGGTTCTTGGAGAAACCCTAACTTTTGTAGCAAAAGGTAAGTGAAAACACTTTAGTTTTTGTTTAATTATCTCATAGAAGATTAGGAGAATATGTTAGAAGTGCTTAATTATAAATATATGGCAGAATATAGAACAAGAAATCTTCTCACTTTTCTTTGATATTAAAGAACTTCTCTTTTCTTCTTTGGTTTAAAGTGTGAAGGAAAGTTCAAGTTCTTGAAGAGTTCAATTAAAGGAATAAGTTGTAGAATTGAGGTAAAGTGACTGCTCCATTTTGTTCTCCTAGTATATGAATTTGAAAGAGAGTTATTGATGTGTTATTGAGAACTGAAGAGATGATGAGTTCAATAATGGGTTGTTACAATAAGAGTGATTTGGGACTATTTTGTGGACTGTTTTGTATGTTCATATTATGGGCTGCCATATTGATATTGGAGAAAGGTGTGATTAGTTTGTAATGAAATATAGAAGAAAGGTGTGGTGGTACACACCGAACTAATTATTGCCCTTATTTACTGCCCAATGTATTTTGTGTGTTGTTTGGAGGGTGTAATGAAGCTGATGTAGTTCCGGTGATCTTATAAGGATATGTATGGTATGCGGGTGAAATTCTAGGAGAAAAGGGTTAAAATAACATCCTTGATTGACAGATTACGTGTTTACTGCCCGGTTACTGTTTTGATGAAGTTAAGTAGCCTAAATGTGTTGGTTGGTTGCTGATACTAGTTTACCATATATTCTATTGTAGATAAGTAATCTAAAAGGCGGGAAGTCAAGTCGGGTTAGTTTTGGAGTCAAATAACCAGGTATGTAAGGCATACTCTATTTTACACTCTTTGACATGAAATCATACAATTGTTCCATCAAGTAAGTTTCCGAGGTTATCCTATAACAAAGTGATACATAATGACAGCACATTACACTCCATGTATCCAATGACCTTGTTCCCACTCTCTAACGCATTAGAACACCTCAATACGTGCTTATTATTAAATCTGTGCGTTTATCTTCACTAGAAAATTTCAGAAGTTCCCCACTTACTCAAATAAGACCCATGTGTATTTTCAGCTTCTAAACACTTCATTATGTGTGCCAACATCTCCCTACCTCATAGTTGTTGCATTAAGTATCCATTTATATGTCTCTTATTAGCAGATTATTGGTTCAAGGTAATGTGATGACCACCAAAGTAACAATCTCAAAGGCTAAATAATCTAAATAATGCAAATCTGTAAAATGACGAGTGGCAGCTCAGGGGCATTTGCCTAGCATGGGCCAATCTCGATACCTTTATTTGTGGGTGGAAGCTCAGGGGCATAAGCCTACATGGGCCGATCCCAATCTTTATATGTAGGTGGCAGCTCAAGGGCGTAAGCCTAGCATGGGCCGATCCTAATTTATCTATTTACCACTGATCAGCTGGTCATTTGCATTATATATGGCTTACAAAGATTATGAAGTAAGAAGGTAAAACGAAGAAAGAATGTAATGTACATTGTCCCACAAGTATTTATAAAGGTGGTCTACTAGTACTACTTATAAACTTTTATCAGATTTCTATTGAGCTTTTGTATCAAGCGTGCAACCTTCTGCCTTACATATTCAGTACTTATTTTTGTACTGACGTCCCTCATGGGGGACCTGCATTTAATGTTGCAAGCAGAGTCACTTCAGCTCATACAACTCACTAGTAGGAGCGCAGGATTTTCAGGGACTATTGGTGAGCTCCAGGTTGATTCGGGGCTTTCCGAGTCTGTTCCATATATTTTGGTATTGTACAGTAAGTCAAGAGTAGGGCGGGGGTTTGTCCCGACCCTAACTAATTCTATGTATCTTTTAGAGGCTTTGTAAACTAATGTAAAGTTATGGTAGTGTCCTGATTTTAGACATGGTGACCCCATCGGCCAAGTGTTGTACATATCAGTTTGTGCGTTCATGTGTAGTTATTTTTATCGATACATAATATCATGTTGTCAGAACATTTGGTTGTTACAGTTACATGCATGTGAAGTACAAGGTTATGAATTGGTTCTCTCGAGCCTTTACGGCTATGGGTGCCTGTCCGCCCTAACAGGATTTGAGGTGTGACAAAAGTGGTATTAGAGCGGTCTTCCTAAGGTGTCTACAAAGCCGTGTCTATATAGAGTCCTATTTATGGGCGTGTTGTGCACCACATCTATAAACAAGAGGCTATGTGACATTTAGGGGTTGTCTCTTTTTCTTCATATCTAAGATAGTGCAATAGAGCCTATGTTGTAGGTGAAGTCAGATTTAATCATTGAACATATTTTTTTACTCTTATAATAGTAAAGATGCTGGTTACGAGAAAGAGTAGGAATACAAGTAAGAGGATAGATGTGATTGCCGGAGAAGGCTTAAGCTGAGTTTGTGTCCCAAACTTCTTCTACTCCTCCATCTCCAGAAGAGCTAAGAAGGAGAAGAACCGCATCCTCAGAACTACCTACCAATGCTGCAGACCAAGATCTAAGGAATGCAGTACAATTGTTGGCTCATATAGTTTCTAGATAAGCTCAAGGACAAGCCATTCCAACTACAGGTTCTAGTGGTACAGATAGGGCAACTAGCCTACGAACGCAGGATTTTCTCAAATTGGATCCTCCCACGCTCACCGGATCAGATCTTAATGAAGACCCACAGGACTTTATTGATCAAATCCAAAGGGATCTAGATGTTATACATGTGTCGGGTAAAGAGACAGTTGAGCTAGCAACATATAGATTCAAGGGGGAGGCTATATTGTGGTATGAAGACTGGAAATGATCTAGGGGTATCGATGCGCCTCCAGCTACTTTGAAAGAGTTCAAAGAGGCATTTCTTGATCATTACCTTCCATATGAGATTCGAGAAGCCCATGCAGATCAGTTCCTGAATCTTCGCCAAGAGAATATGAGCGTGAGGGAGTACAACCTTCGGTTTAACTATTTGGCTAGGTATGCTCTTAATGTTGTAGCTACAATGGATGATAGAGTTCATCAATATGTGGATAGATTGGATCCATATCTGGTTAGAGATTGTACCATTGTTGCTTTGAACAAAGAAATGGACATAGCAAGAATACAACCATTCGCACAAAAAATGGAGGATCAGAGGCAAAAAAGAAGAACACAAGAGTTAGAAAGGGGGTATTCCAAGAGGTCTACATCTATGGGGCAGTTTATGGCATCCCAAGGAGATTTTAGGCCTCGGTTTACTAATAGACCACCTAGGACATTATCTTCTTATTCTCCAGCTAGTGCTCCATCACAATTTTAAGTGTCTAAAGGTAACTAGTTTGGTCAAAGAAATGAGAGTCGGAGTTCGCGAATAACAGGGTATCAAGAGCAAGGGATTATGAGCCAATTAAGGCCTCCTCGATAGCCATGTAGACAATGTGGAAAGCTTCATTTAGGTACATGTCGGTTCGGAACAAATGCTTGCTTTTGGTGTGGTATGTCAGGACATATGATTAGAGAATGCCCTCAAAGAGGCATAGGTGGTATGGCACGACCTACTGGATTAGTCGTTACATCATCATCATCGGTGCCTTATTCAGGTAGGGGTGTACAACCTATGGGTTGTGGTAGAGGTGCTAAAGGAACAGCTCTCTAGTGGAGTTTAGAATAGTACATACGCTTTAGCAGATCGATAAAATTCAGAGGCTTCTCCAGATGTGGTTACAGGTACATTGTCCATCTTTTCACATGATGTATATGCATTAGTTGATCTGGGTTCTACAATATCGTATGTCACTCCATTGGTTGCTGAAAAGTTCAAAAGAACACCAGAACTGCTAGTTAAGCCATTTGAAGTGTCTACGCCGATTGGTGAATCTGTTATAGCTAAGAGAGTGTATTGAAATTGTATAATAACTATTTGCGATCGTGATACAATGGCTGACCTGGTTGAGTTAGAAATGGTAGATTTTGATGCTATAATGGGTATAGATTGGTTGGCTTCTTGTTATGCCACAGTAGATTGCCGAACTAAGAGGGTGTGTTTCCATTTCCCGAGGGAGGCAGTCCTAGAATGGAGAGGTAATATTAGTGCGTGATACGGGATTGACAAGGGAAGCACGAAACAAACACCAAATCAGTCCACTAATCTTAAGGATTCGAGGACCAAGATGGAGACCTCACTCGGATTCGCTACCAACAACAAGAATACAAGACACAAGAGTATATTTTAACACCAAAACAGTTACAAAACGTGATGAACAAGATGAACAACAATAATACAAGTTTCGGATTCAACGAAGACCCCAAAACAGTCCACTACACAACACATACACGATTTGCAAGAAAAATAAAGATAGATAGTGAGACCAAGATTATTACAAGATTAAGAACCAAGTGTATTTCAACACTAACCCCTAATGAATGTAACAATCAAAACCACACTCTTACGGTGACCACCAAGGGAATGAACTCGCCTCAAGATCTACCGTTTCCAAGCAAAGATCAATATTGGCTTTTCCAAGCCCTATGCTAAGGATGACTTTTCCAAGTCCTACAACTAAGGGTGTTACACTCTCAAAAGAGAGAAGTTATGTCTTTCAATTCTTCATCCTTTAAAATCTAGTGAAAATAAGACTAAGGGGGCCTATTTATAATATATTACAAATGAAGATAACAAGACCACTTTGCCCTTAATGAGAGGGGCGGCCATGGTGTGTAAATACACCATGTGTAATGTCCAAAATACTCTTAATTAAGGTCCAAAACCGTGAGTCCTCAACCTTAAATTCTCCAAGCAATCTTCCACACGCGAGATTGCTTTAAGTTATGCTCAAAATGGGTCCTCCATGCATGTTCTTGTTTTCTCGAGGTGACCAAGTCTTGAGTCTCTATGTGTTGGCCTCCAAAAATGTCATCAAAAGATAAGATGGCCATTTGTCCCGTATCATCCTCCCCTTCTTGAAAAGGATTCGACCTCGAATCCAAACCTTGCAAAACCGAAAAGAGGACCAACAAATGCAAACTCCTCATGGCATGAGGGTTAGGGTTAGCATAACAAATCATCTCAACATGCCAAGGTTGCACATATTTGCAATATAACCAAGAATCCTTTGAAAGGAATATTAAAAACTCAATAAAAGATGTACAAAGGATTTGGTTATAGGATACATCAAGAGTGACACTTTGCTTGTCATGTAGACCAAGCAGCAAGTTTGGTGCACCAGCATCACCATTTCTAAATTTGGCACCGGGGTCAAATGGGAAAAGTGGCCATAGACACGGGTCTCGACAACACTTCCCTTTCCCGTGGTCTACACCCAAACTAAATGACATACTTTCTACAATAACATACATATCATCCAAAGCAAATAGAGAGTAGAGAAAGGTATCACTCAAATCGGCTTCTACTAAGGTGCTCTCATGTGTGTACTCACTATTAGTTTCCCAATAATCACCATGAGTACTCTCAATAATGAAATCACACAAAGTAGAAGAAGAAGTAGCTTCCGCAACTACACATTCCTTACCCTTAAGAGTTCTCTCATCTTCCAAGAAGAGATTTCCCTCTCTAGGAGGAATGTTGTCACACCATAGTGGGTTAGCATATAGGCTATAGCTTCCAAGGCAAGCTATACCATCATTTTCACCACTAGGTTCATTAGGAGTGTTTAAATCATCTTCAAACAAGACATTATACATAAAAAGAGTGTGATCTACCTCACGGACAGATTTGGAACAAGCAAGTTCCTCACTCTCTAAATGATCAACATCAAGTTTCAAGGATGTTTCAAACACAACATTACCCCAAGAAGAGCTCTCGGGTTCATTCTCACTTTGATCAACATTTTCAACATCATCACATACTTGAGGTTCATTAATTACATCATACACATCCTCAAGTGGTGGGTAATTTTCACACATAAGTTGATCAACACAAATTTCAGAAGATAACGTACTTTCATTCAACATAATGGTTTCAACACTAGGTGGACATAAATCGATCTTACAAGAAGAGTCTATTCGGTCATCAATAGGATCAACTAGTGTATCCACACTCACAACATGTACATCATCATCAAGTGGCAAAGAAACAATACACTCACATATAGGCAAGCTACAACTCACACTCAATGGGCTACTAGCCACACAATTATCATTCACATGTACAAAAGTGTAAGAGTTTGCCATTTTACCTTGAAGTCCTTGAGTAGATTCTTCCTTGTCATGGTGTGAAGGTCCTCCAAAAGTTTGGGCAGCAACTTCCTTTTGGCATTGTTCTTCTTCGCTTGCCATGTTGGTACCTACACAAATGTCCTTAGAAATAGAAGGACAACCAATGTTAGCATAGTTTGGTGGTAATCCTCTTACTTTGCTCCACACAACCTCTCCTTTTTCCACTCTCGGATTACCACCCTGCACTCCCTTACTCCTCTCAATCTTTTGTCTCTCATAATAATTCGGATTGGAGTAGGTAGGCATTTCTCTTCATGGCTTAGGCAGCAAGTAAGTCATGAGGCGATTCCCCCACTGGTCTCTTATAATATTTGGCCAATTTCGCACGTTTGGAACTCTATGTTGTGCAAACCAATTGGCACCTAAGCATACATGACCGTATGTCAATGAAAGAATATCGCACCACACCTCCTCATGGTATTCAAATTGGGAGAAGACAACCTTGACCCTCTCGGTAACCTTAAACCCGTCCAAGAAGTATGGAATAAGTAAAGGCTCACGAAACAACCCCAAGTAGTCAACCATGGATGGAACGATGTAGTTTCTATGGTACCTATCATTTAGCTCAATGAGGCAGCCCGGTATCCCACACATGGTCACCTTTCCGGAGTGTACACTCCTTCTTGGATCTACATTGTAAGGCATACGAGTACCCCTTAGTTTTGGAGATGCATACCCTCTTCTTCTCATTGGACAACCTCCACTAGAGCTAGTATAACCATTCACACTATATCGACTTTGATAAGAAGTACTACAAGGTGGAGAATATGGATCTTCATACTCCTCACGTGTACCCTCATCATAGCTCTCATAAGCTTTGCAAACAAAAGGGTTATACCTAACACCAAATCTAGGTTCGGAGTAAGAAGTGTAAGACTCCTCACATGCCCCATCATCATCATAAGATCTATCACGAGGTCCTACATCATCTCCAAAGTTACCATAAGCACTAGGCACTTCATTCACCTCATTTTCTCCCTTAAAACAGTAACCTTCAAATCTGCCCAAGTCTCGATCATGGCTATTTTCATAGCCTCCGCAATCTCCCTCAACTTCGTAGCCACAAAACCCTTCACTACAATCATAGTCTCCCATGTTGTAGTCACAATAATCCCCGGCTATCGAAGACATATTCCCCTTATATCACCTTTTAAACCTACAAAATGAACAAACAAGATTAGTAGTAAAAACTTCTCACTAACACTCGTATTCACTCACCTTTGTGATTCTCACAATTGGAGCGGCAAATATTGAAAGGTTGTTTATACTCCGGTAGTCAATAGGATGTCAATTCTACTTGGTGGCCGGAATAGATTCTTGTTTGATCGACTCAAGACACAAAAATAAAATTCACTTACGAACTTGAAACAAAGAAGTTACTACGAGTTAAAAATGAGAAAAGCACACAAACAACGAAGACACGAAGAAACGGATTCAATAATTAATCTACAACTAAGTAGGTGATTACTAGTTGTTAATTAATTCTAGAATCAAGACATGAAACTAATGAAACAATAAGATGAAACTAAGAATCTAAAATTTTGAGCTCGGAAATATTGCGTGAACAGTAGCAGTGATGACATGGCAGTCACGTATTGGTTTCGGTCCCACACAACTTTTGTTGTCCAATTTCAAGTCTTGGTCAATTTTTTTCAATTTTGACTTTGGTGGAATTTGTTTAAGGAGGGAAATTCAAACAAGTCTTGGAGCCCTTTTCAATTTCAAGTTTTCAAGACTTGACTTTATTGTACTTGTCCTTAAAACATGGATCCTTAAATCATGGAAAAGTGTTGGAAAGTGGTTGAGACTTGATTGATAGGTCTTTGTTGGTTGTAGTGTCTTTCAAGACTAACAAATAATACACCCTTTTCCTTCAACTTTTTAGATTTAACATTCACTTTATCTTCAACAATATATGAAGGTGGTTATGAACATCAAGAACAACAACAACAACACCAAGAACTACAACAATAATCTCCAAGAACACCAACAATTTTCACACGGCCACTCCCAAATTCCACAATAACAATATCTCCAACACTTGGCCAAGACAACTACACCTTCAACAAAATGGTTCTCAATCCACCAATTAACAACAATATCACGTGGCCAAGCTTATAACAACAACAAGATGAAAGCCACAAGGCCAAAGTAGTCCACCACAATAATGTTCAACAACAAATCGGCCAAGTCCAAGTTCACGTATACAACACCAACAATGTAAGCTCAAACTTAGATTTAGACTAAAGAGTGTTAAAGATGAAGAAAACTAACACTAGAAACAACAAAACAAGTAAAAATCTCGGCCAAGACACAACAATAACACAATTTCGGCCAAGAACACAAAATGGACAGATTTGCTTCTTTTTGATTTTTTATTTTTTTTTTTGAATTTTCTAACAAGCAAGCCCAAGATTGATCTTGTAGGAACAATATCAAGCCATGCTTTGATACCAAATGATACGGGATTGACAAGGGAAGCACGAAACAAACACCAAATCAGTCCACTAATCTTAAGGATTCGAGGACCAAGATGGAGACCTCACTCGGATTCGCTACCAACAACAAGAATACAAGATACAAGAGTATATTTTAACACCAAAACAGTTACAAAACGTGATGAACAAGATGAACAACAATAATACAAGTTTCGGATTCAACGAAGACCCCAAAACAGTCCACTACACAACACATACACGATTTGCAAGAAAAATAAAGATAGATAGTGAGACCAAGATTATTACAAGATTAAGAACCAAGTGTATTTCAACACTAACCCCTAATGAATGTAACAATCAAAACCACACTCTTACGGTGACCACCAAGGGAATGAACTCGCCTCAAGATCTACCGTTTCCAAGCAAAGATCAATATTGGCTTTTCCAAGCCCTATGCTAAGGATGACTTTTCCAAGTCCTACAACTAAGGGTGTTACACTCTCAAAAGAGAGAAGTTATGTCTTTCAATTCTTCATCCTTTAAAATCTAGTGAAAATAAGACTAAGGGGGCCTATTTATAATATATTACAAATGAAGATAACAAGACCACTTTGCCCTTAATGAGAGGGGCGGCCATGGTGTGTAAATACACCATGTGTAATGTCCAAAATACCCTTAATTAAGGTCCAAAACCGTGAGTCCTCAACCTTAAATTCTCCAAGCAATCTTCCACACGCGAGATTGCTTTATGTTATGCTCAAAACGGGTCCTCCATGCATGTTCTTGTTTTCTCGAGGTGACCAAGTCTTGAGTCTCTATGTGTTGGCCTCCAAAAATGTCATCAAAAGATAAGATGGCCATTTGTCCCGTATCAGTGCGCCAAGAGGTAAATTTATTTCTTATTTTAAGGCAAAAAAGATAATTTCCAAGGGTTACATATGTCATCTGGTTAGAGTGAAGGATACAAATGCGGAGACACCAACTCTTCAAACTATTCCAGTGGTAAATGAATTTCCCGATGTATTTCCTGAAGATCTTCAGGTTTGCCTCCAGAACGAGAAGTGGAGTTTGGTATCGATATGATTCCAGGTACTCAACCAATCTCAATTCCTCCGTATAAAATAGCCCCGACAGAATTACGGGAGTTGAAAAAGCAATTGAAAGACTTGCTAGAAAAAAGATTCATAAGGCCTAGTGTGTCCCCTTGGGGCGCACCAGTGTTATTTGTGCATAAGAAGGATGGCTCGTTAAGAATGTGTATTGACTATAGACAACTGAACAAGGTGACTTACAAATATCCCCTTCCGAGAATTGATGACTTATTTGATCAGTTGCAAGGCGCCAAGTGGTTTTCGAAGATTGATTTAAGGTTTGGTTACCACCAAATGAGGGTCAAAGATAATGACATACCCAAGACAGCTTTTCAAACACGGTACGGTCATTACGAGTTCCTAGTCATGTCCTTTGGGATAACTAATACACCTGCAACTTTTATGGATTTGATGAATAGGGTGTTCAAGCCATTCTTGGATGTGTTTGTGATAGTTTTTATAGATGATATTTTGGTTTATTCGAGATCAAATGAGGACCATGCCAATCACTTACGACAGGTGTTGCAGATTCTTCGTGATCGTAAGCTATTTGCAAAGTTCTCTAAATGTGAGTTTTGGTTAAAATCTGTGGCATTCTTAGGCCATATTGTATCTGATGAAGGAATAAAGGTTGATACTCAAAATATAGAAGCCATGAAAAACTGGCCAAGACCTATAACGCCTATAGAGGTGATACGGTTGGGACAGCCTCCACACGTACACGGCCTTTCACACGAAGCCAAGCTCGGGAATTACAAAAACTCCAAGCTTTGTTCATGCAAATGGCCGTGTGTGAGTTGGTGATTGAACCAACCAAGGACCTAAACGTTTTTATGTGTGAAGAGGGGTCCTAATGTGTAATAAACTACTCTTCAAGGATGGCACAAGAAGCAAGGGCGGATGGGTCATTTTGCCCCTTTTGTTTGTAGTATAAATAGAACATGTTAGAGAGTTAGACTTCACTTTTTGAAAGATGATTTTTGTAACCTAAATACTAAACATTTCTCTCTCTCTTTTCCACTCTTGGAGCCGCCACCAATATCTCACAAGTAGAGGGATACTTGTGTTGTCACTTTGGCTAGAAACAAGGGTTTTGAGGTCTTTGAGTGCCTCTTGGTCCTCGTAAGAACTTGGTGTTTACATTCATTAGACTTAGGGTCCTCTCTTGATGTTAGGGTTCTTAGTATCTTGAATGTTATATGTCAAGTTATCTATCTTTTCTCTATCTTGTTGTTGTTGTTGATTTTGTTATCTTAAAGTCTAGTGAAGCCGTGTGGGGCTATTTTCGATTCACTAGCATTGTTGTTTATCTTGTTGTTCTCGTGTTGTTGAGCTGAAAAACTGAAATTTAAGCTTGTTGTTCTTGTGTTGTTGTACTGAAATTCGAACCAACTTGTAGTTCTTGGTGTTGTTGGTTTGATCTTGTATCATTTGGTATCAAAGCTTGACCGGTTGTGTTCCAACATAACCCATCTTGGGCTAGTACCCATCTTTAACAGTGGAATTCGAAAATGATGTTGCATGTCTAGATCTAAGTGTTAATTTTGCTTGTTTAGTGAGTTCCTAGTGTTGGTTTCTTTCTCACCAACACTAAGGTGTCTAGATCTGAAAGTTGAGCTTGAAAACTTGAGCTTTGTGTAGTGACTTGAAGTGGCCGAAAGTTGTATGTTGTTGATGACCAAAGGAAAATAAAATCGGTGGATGTTGTGTTTATGTGCTAAAGAAGTTGAAGAAGATTGTTGAGGTTTTCATCTTTTGAACTTGTTCATCTTGTTCATCTTGTGTGTGCTCAATTTGTAAGAAAAGCTATAAAGTTGTTGTGAAAGACTTGCACCCATCACCTTGTAGTCTTGTCAATCACTTTTCCCTAATTCAAGGAGCCTTGTTTTGTGGGATTAGTCTACCAAACATCCCTTTCTTGAGTTTGAAAAGGGTGAAATATTACAAGATTTTATTTTCCCACCAAAAACACTTTGAAAACTATAACAAGTTGTGTGAATATTGACAAAAAAAAAAAAGAGAAAGAGGCGTGTGGGACCATTGCATGCTGCCACGTCACTATAAGCTCAACTTAGGATATTCTTTGGTTGCTAATTGTTGATCCTTGGTTTCCCTTACTTGGTCCTAGAACTAATTAACAAACTAGTACATTCCTACTAAGTTGTCAATTAGATCCTTGAGCCGTTTGTTCGTGTCAACGTTTATTTGAGTGCTTTTATTCGTTTGAATGAGTTGCTGATTTTCGACTCTAGTCCGACAAGAATTCTTTGAGTCTTCAAACAAGAATCCATTCCGGATAAGAGCTTACTCATACCTTAAAATTTTCACGGTTACTAGCCAATTATACAACACTTGTGGAACACGAACTTGTGGTGAACTAAGGTGGATAATATCTTGACAATGGAAGGAACTACGTCTCATAGTGTGGATACTAATGCCCTTGATTCTATGAGGGTCACTCTTGAGGCCGTTACCCGGACACTTGAAAGGTTGAATTCGGAATTTGGGGCCGTGAGAGGGGACTTGGCAGCAATAAAGGGGGAAGTGTCGACTATTAGTGGGAGATTAGAACAAGTGGAGAGTCAAAGGAACTCTCGTCCTTCTACTCCTCTACATGTATCTACCAATGGTCATGATAGAACCTCCTCCGCAACCATCACCCCCGAAACAGTCCACCAAATGCTAAATGCACCCCAAGCTCCACTAAATACCGCAAGCCAAACTACCTATTTTCCTCCAAACCGAGACTCCACTAGACCACTACATTTCCAAGCCCCTCCAATTCCACAAGGGGGATTTGGACGCCAAGTACCTCCACTAAATTCGAACCCTCCATTCCAAGCTCCATTAAACCAAAGACCACAAATTCCAAATCCTCCGAATCAAAACGGCCAAGGCCGACCAGCCCACTTTGAAGGATACGGTAGAGAGGAGTATGAAGGAGATGGAGTCTTTGATGATGCTTATATGAGGGAGGAGGAGTTAAGAGGGGGTCGAGGAGAACCTAGGAGATACCGGGGGTATGGAGATCGGGGAAACCGACACCAAGAGAGAGACGTAGGCATCAACACCATCAAGTTGAGCCTACCCATCTTTAAGGGTGAAAGTGATCCCGAGACCTACTTGACTTGGGAATCGGCTTGTGACAAAGTTTTCCAAGTTAATGACATCTCGGACGAAAAGAAGAGTTGCTACGCTATAGCTCACCTCGAGGGCTATGCTAACACTTGGTGGGAGTATGTTAAACGATTTGGTAATGAATTAGTCGATGGACAGCCACCACCTTGGTATCGGTTGAGGTATTTGATGAGACAACGATACCTTCCCGAGAGATATCGTCATGAGTTGCTTGCTAGGTTATATGGCTTGCGGCAAGGAGGCAAGAGTGTAATGGCCTACTTTGACGAGTTCCAACAACTCATGTTGAAACTTGATCATCGTGGGGAGCAAATCAGCCACGACATCATCCGGTTCAAGTGCGGATTGAACAAAGAGATCTCCACTCATTTGACCCTTCACCGGTTTGAAACCATTGACGGTATATTCCAAGCGGCCCTTGAGATTGAAAGGGAACTTAAGGAGAGATCATCCTTCAAGGCAAGGGTACCAACTCCCTCGGGTTGGACCAAAAACAAGGACCAACCCGCACCTACGAAGCTGCCCGAGTCCAAAACAGTCCCTAAATTTCCCCCGAAACCGGAGGCTCACAAATATCCCAACCCAAAGGGGTTCCAATGCTTCAAGTGCCAAGGTTGGGGGCATAAGGCCAATGAATGTCCGAACCGGCGCAATGTGATCCTACGAGAAGGAAAGGTGTACTACCTTGGTGAAGAGGTGGATTCCGAAAGGGGGGAGGATGAGGCCGAGCCTCAAGATGGAGAGGGAGCTGAAAATGGGCCGAATGATGATGAAGTAGACGGTAGTGAAGATGTTTATCCACAAGAAGGGGAGTGTGTGGTTCCTAACTTTGTGGTTAGACGTGTCATGATTAGTAAGGCGATAGGTGACCCGAGTCAAAGGGAAAATCTATTCCATACTAAGTGTCTTATAAAGGAGAATGTGTGCACCTTGGTGATTGATAGTGGTAGTTGTACAAATATTGCGAGCCATGCTATGGTAAATTTCTTGAAGCTACCAACTACACCACACACTAGTCCTTACAAGCTATAATGGTTGAATGATTGTGGTGAATTAAGGGTCACACGGCAATGTGTGATTCGGTTTAAGGTGGGAAACTACCACGATGAGGTACTTTGTGACGTGATCCCAATGCAAGCATGTCACTTATTGTTAGGTAGACCATGGCAATATGATAGGTCTACTAAACACGATGGGAGGACCAACCGGTATACGCTTGAGAAGGATGGCCGAAAGGTCACACTTCATCCTCTTTCACCCTCCCAAGTAAACGAGTGGCATCAAAAGATGAGAGAGTTAAAGGGAAAGGGGAAGGAATCCGGGAAGGGAGAAAAGGGGGGAAGTGCCGTAGGTGAGGAAGTCGGGACATCCGAGGCTGTCCCAACGACAAAGGAGATGGAAAATGTGGTGATGTTGGCTAGGAGGAAAGAACTCTTCGTGGATCATGATGAGAACAAGCCGATGCTACTCTTGGCCCATTGTTTTAATACTAACCCCACTAATTCTTCCATTTCCCCTTTGATTTCTTATGTGTTGCAGGAGTATGAAGATGTATTTCCTCAAGAACTTCCGCAAGGATTGCCCCCACTTCGGGGAATTGAGCACCAAATTGATTTGGTGCCGGGTTCACAACTTCCAAACAAACCGGCCTATAGGAGCAATCCCATGGACACTAAGGAGCTTGAAAGACAAGTTGAGGAGCTGCTCAACAAGGGATACATCAAGGAAAGCATGAGTCCGTGTGCTGTTCCGGTGCTTTTGGTACCAAAGAAGGACGGAACTTGGCGTATGTGCGTCGATTGTAGAGCCATCAACAAAATCACTATAAGGTATCGTCATCCAATCCCTAGACTAGATGATATGTTAGATGAGCTCCACGGATCTTGTTTGTTTTCTAAAGTGGACCTTAGGAGTGGCTATCACCAGATTCGCATGCAACCCGGTGATGAGTGGAAGACCGCATTCAAGACCAAATTCGGTCTATATGAGTGGCTGGTCATGCCCTTCGGCCTTACCAATGCTCCTAGCACCTTTATGAGGCTAATGAATCATGTAATGAAGCCTTATATTGGAAAATTTGTGGTGGTTTACTTTGATAATGTGTTGGTATATAGTAAATCTATTGATGATCATGTAATGCATTTGAGATGTGTGTTTGATGTGCTCCGAAAGGAGAAGCTGTATGCCAACATGGAGAAGTGTTCTTTTGGTGTTGATAAGGTTATATTCTTGGGTTTTGTCGTGAGCTCAAGGGGTGTGGAAGTGGACGATTCCAAGATAGACTCTATTCGAAGTTGGCCGACCCCTAAAACTATTGGAGAAATCCGAAGTTTCCACGGGTTGGCAAGCTTCTATAGGAGGTTTGTCAAAGGATTTAGTTCCATAGCAGCCCCCTTAACCGAGGTAATTAGAAAGGACAGACCCTTTAAATGGGGTGATGAGCAAGCTAGGGCTTTTGAGGCCTTGAAAGCTACGCTCATCTCGGCGCCTTTATTGCAATTGCCCGATTTTGATAAGATGTTTGAAGTAGAGTGTGATGCTAGTAAGGTTGGCATCGGGGCTGTTTTGATGCAAGAAGGTAAGCCCGTTGCTTATTTCAGTGAAAAGCTCAAAGGGGCAACTCTTAATTACTCAACTTATGATTTGGAGTTGTACGCCCTTGTTAGAGCTTTGGGAAATTGGCAACATTATTTGTGGCCTAAGGAGTTTGTGATACGAACGGATCATGAGTCGTTGAAACACCTTAAGAGCCAAGACAAGTTGAATAGGCGTCATGCTAAGTGGATTGAGTTCATCGAGACTTTCCCTTATGTAATTCATTATAAAAGGGGAAAGGAAAATGTTGTTGCCGATGCCTTGTCTAGGAAGCATGTGCTTGTTGCTACCTTGTCTTCGAAATTGATGGGTTTTGAGAGTTTGCGGTTGTTGTATCCCGAGGATCCTACCTTTGCTCCTATCTTTAGGGAATGCGAAGAGTGGGGAAGGGACCGTTGGCTTAAGGAGAGTGACCATTCCTCCTACTCTCGGTTCGATGGGTATTTGTTCAAAGGGAGGCGGTTGTGTGTTCCTTCTAGTTCTTGGAGGGAATTATTTGTGAGGGAGGCCCATGACGGAGGCCTCATGGGGCACTTTGGGGTAGACAAGACCCTCGGAATCTTAGAGGAGAACTTCTATTGGCCAAAAATGCGCAAAGACGTCACTAAAATTTGTAGTCAATGCGTGGCCTGCCGGAGTGCGAAATCTCGTCTCCTACCTCAAGGATTGTACACCCCACTCCCTACTCCCCTTAGACCTTGGTTGGACATTTCGATGGATTTTGTTTTGGGGCTGCCACGGACTAGAAAGGGCCGAGATAGCATTTTTGTTATTGTTGATAGATTCTCTAAAATGGCTCATTTTATTCCATGTGCTAAAACCGAGGATGCTCGTAGTGTAGCTTCATTATTTGTTGAACATGTTGTAAAGCTTCACGGGGTACCGAGGACTATTGTGAGCGATAGGGACTCCAAGTTCCTAAGTCTCTTTTGGAAGTCCATGTGGGGTAGGCTTGGAACGAAGTTACTTTTCTCCACGTCTTGCCACCCACAAACCGATGGCCAAACGGAGGTAGTAAATAGAACCTTAGGGTCTATGCTACGTTCTATGGTTAAAGGTAAACTGACTTCATGGGAAGATCACCTACCCTTGGTGGAGTTTGCATACAACCGGGTAATACATTCGAGCACGGGAATGACTCCCTTTGAATGTGTTTACGGCCTAAATCCCCTTACCCCTTTAGATCTCACTCCTTTGTCTAGTGATCTCATGACCAGCTTAGATGGAAATAAAAGAGCCGAAGCAATGAAGAAAATGCATGAGACGGTGCGGCTCAAGCTTGAAAAGAAGAACCAAGAGGTTGCAAAAAGGGTAAACAAAGGGAGAAGAAGGCTTGTGCTTGAACCCGGAGATTGGGTGTGGGTGCATCTTCGAAAGGATCGGTTTCCAGCTCAAAGGAAGTCCAAGTTGCTGCCAAGGGGTGATGGTCCTTTCCAAGTACTTGAGAGAATCAATGACAACGCCTACAAGATCGACCTTCCACCGGAATATCAAGTGCACAACACTTTCAACGTTGGTGATCTCTCCCTCGTTGATGCGGTTGAAGATGACCAAATGCTGAATTTGAGGTCAAATTCCTCTCAAGATGGAGAGGATGATACGGTTGGGACAGCCTCCACACGTACACGGCCTTTCACACGAAGCCAAGCTCGGGAATTACAAAAACTCCAAGCTTTGTTCATGCAAATGGCCGTGTGTGATATAAGAATAATGACCGCCTTAGCTTTTGGACGACATCATTCGAAGTCACAATGTGAAGAATCGAGCTTTGGTCACATGGAGGGCATGGGATCATACTTGGAGGGGATGTTTTTAGCCTACCATTGACCAAACCCAAGTGTGGAAGATTGATTGGAGCCTAGAAGACTTAAGGACTCTCGAATTTGGACCACCTTTGTTGGTTCACGGTTTTGGTGCCTTTACTAAGGGCATTTCGGTCACTTAGCCTAAGGGGCATTTTGGACAATTCATATTGTCTTCCAACACACCAAGGCCGCCCCTCTCATTAAGGGTAATATGGTCTTGTTATCTTCATTTGCAATGTATTATAAATAGGCCCCCTTAGTCTTATTTTCATAAGTTTTTGGTTGATGAAAAATTGAAAGACATATTTTTCTCTCTCTTTGAGAGTGTAGCACCATTAGTTGTAGGACTTGGAAAAGTCACCCTTAGCATAGGGCTTGGAAAAGCCAATATTGATCTTTGCTTGGAAACGGTAGATCTTGAGGTGAGTTCGTTCCCTTGGTGGTCACCGTAAGAGTGTGGTTTTGATTGTTACATTCATTAGGGGTTTTTGAGTTTAATATACTCTTTAGTTCTTAATATTGTAATAATCTTGGTCTCACTATCTATCTTTATTTTTCTTGCAATCGTGTATGTGTTGTTGTAGTGGACTGTTTTGGGCCTTCGTTGGATCCGAAACTTGTATTGTTGTTGTACATATTGTTCATCACGTTTTGTAGCTGTTTTGGTGTTGAAATACACCCTTGTATCTTGTATTCTTGTTGTTGGTAGCGAATCCGAGAGTGGTCTCCATCTTGGTCCTCAAATCCTTAAGATTAGTGGACTGTTTTGGAGTTGTTTCGTGCTTCCCTCGCCGATCCCGTATCATTTGGTATCAAAGCATGGCTTGATCTTGTTCCTACAAGATCAATCTTGGGCTTTCTTGTTAAAAAAAAAAAAAAAAAAAGGAAAACTGAAATTTTCAGAAAAATAGCAATCTGTCCGTGTTTGTGTTCTTGGCCAAAATCGTGTTCTTGTTGTGTCTTGGCCGAGATTTGTTGTTGTATGTCTAGATCTAATAGTGTTCTTGTTTGTTTTGTTGTTCCTAGTGTTAGTTTTCTTGTCCACTAACACTTTGAGTCTAGATCTAAACTTGAGCTTGAACTTGTTGAAAGGTTGTTGTGAACATAAGCTTGGCCATTGTGGTGGACTGTTTTGGCCTTGTGGTTTTCATCTTGTTGTTGTTATAAGCTTGGCCACGTGATATTGTTGTTAATTGGTGGATTGAAAACCATTTTGTTGAAGTTGTAGTTGTCTTGGCCAAGTGTTGGAGATATTGTTATTGTGGATTGGAGTTGGCCGTGTGAAAAATTGTTGGTGTTCTTGAAGATTATTGTTGTAGTTCTTGTTGTTGTTGTTGTTGTTATTGATGTTCATCACCACCTTCATATATTGTTGAAGATAAAGTGAATGCTAAATCCAAAAGTTGAAGGAAAAAGGTGTACTATTTGTTAGTCTTGAAAGACACTACAACCAACAAAGACCTATCAATCAAGTCTCAACCACTTTCCGACACTTTTCCATGATTTACGGATCCATGTTTTAAGGAGAAGTACAATAAAGTCAAGTCTTGAAAACTTGAAATTGAAAAGGGCTCCAAGACTTGTTTGAATTTCCCTCCTTAAACAAATTCCACCAAAGTCCAAATTGAAAAATTGACCAACACTTGAAATTGGACAACAAAGGTTGTGTGGGACCGAAACCAATACGTGACTGCCATGTCATCACTGCTACTGTTCACGCAATATTTCCGAGCTCAAAATTTTAGATTCTTAGTTTCATCTTATTGTTTCATTAGTTTCATGTCTTGATTCTAGAATTAATTAACAACTAGTAATCACCTACTTAGTTGTAGATTAATTATTGAATCCGTTTCTTCGTGTCTTCGCTGTTTGTGTGCTTTTCTCATTTTTAAACTCGTAGTGACTTCTTTGTCTCAAGTTCGTAAATGAATTTTATTTTTGTGTCTTGAGTCGATCAAACAAGAATCTATTCCGGCCGCCAAGTAGAATTGACATCCTATTGACTACCGGAGTATAAGCAACTTTCAATATTCGCCGCTCCAATTGTGAGAATCACAAAGGTGAGTGTATACGAGTGTTGGTGAGGAGCTTTACTACTAATCTTGTTTGTTCATTTTGTAGGTTTAAAGGGTGATATAAGGGGAACATGTCTTCGATAGCCGGGGATTATTGTGACTACAACATGGGAGACTATGATTGTAGTGAAGGGTTTTATGGCTACGAAGTTGAGGGAGATTGCGGAGGCTATGAAAATAGCCATGATCGAGACTTGGGCAGATTTGAAAGTTACTGTTTTAAGGGAGAAAATGAGGTGAATGAAGTGCCTAGTGCTTATGGTAACTTTGGAGATGATGTAGGACCTCGTGATGGATCTTATGATGAAGTTGGGGCATGTGAGGAGTCTTACACTTCTTACTCCGAACCTAGATTTGGTGTTAGGTATAACCCTTTTGTTTGCAAAGCTTATGAGAGCTATGATGAGGGTACACGTGAGGAGTATGAAGATCCATATTCTCCACCTTGTAGTACTTCTTATCAAAGTCGATATAGTGTGAATGGTTATACTAGCTCTAGTGGAGGTTGTCCAATGAGAAGAAGAGGATATGCATCTCCAAAACTAAGGGGTACTCGTATGCCTTACAATGTAGATCCAAGAAGGAGTGTACACTCCGGAAAGGTGACTATTTGTGGGATACCGGGCTGCCTTATGGTGTTGAATGATAGGTATTATGGAAACTACATTCTTCCGTCCATGGTTAATTACTTGGGGTTATTGCGAGAGCCTTTACTTGTTCCATACTACTTGGGCGAGTTCACGGTTACCGAGAGGGTAAAAGTTGTCTTCTCCCAATTTGATTACCATGAGGAGGTGTGGTGCGATGTTTTTTCCTTAACCTACGGTCATATGAGCTTGGGTGCCGATTGGTTTGCACGACATCAAGTTCCTAACGTGCAAAATTGGCCTAATATCATAAGAGACCAATGGGGAAATCGCCTCATAACATACTTGCTGCCCAAACCGCAAAGAGAAATGTTTACCTACTCCAATCCGATTTATGATGAGAGACAAAAGATTGAGAGGAGTAAGGGAGTGCAAGGTGGCAATCCGAGAGTGGAAAAAGGAGAGGATATGTGGAGCGAAGTGAGGGGATTGCCACCAAACCGTGCTAACATTGGTTGTCCTTCCATTTCTAAGGACATTTGTGTAGGTACCAACATGGCAAGCGAAGGCGAACAATGCCAAAAGGAAGTTGCTGCCCAAGCTTGTGGAGGTCCTTCACCTCACGGCAAGGAAGAGTCTACTCAAGATCTTAAAGGTAAAATAGCTAACTCTTACACTTTAGTGCATGTGAATGACAATTGTGTGGCTAGTAAGCCATTGAGTGTGAGTAGTAGCTTACTTATTTATGAGTCTAATGATTCCGTGCCTCTCGTTGATGATGTACATATTGTGAGTTTGGATACACTAGTTGATCCTATTGATGACGAAATTGACTCTTCTTGTAAGATCAATTTATGTCCACCTAGTGTTGAAGCTTATATGTTGAATGAAAGTACGTTATCTTCTGAAATTTGTGTTGATCAACTTATGTGTGAAAATTACCCACCACTTGAGTATGTGTGTGATGTGCTTAATAGGACTCAAGTGAGTGAAATATTTGAAAATGTTGGTCAACAAAGTGAGAATGAACCCGAGATCTCTTCTTGGGGTAATATTGTGTTTGAAACATCCTTGAAACTTGATATTGATCATTTAGAGAGTGAGGAACTTTCTTGTTCCAAATCTGTCCGTGAGGTAGATCACACTCTTTTTAGGAATAATGTCTTGTTTGAAGATGATTTAAACACTCCTAATGAACCTAGTGGTGAAAATGACGGTATAGCTTGCCTTGGAAGCTATAGCCTATATGCTAACCCACTATGGTGTGACAACATTCCTCCTAAAGAGGGAAATCTCTTCTTGGAAGATGAGAGTACTCTTAAGGGTAAGGAATGTGTAGTTGCGGAAGCTACTTCCTCTTCTACTTTGTGTGATTTCATTGTTGAGGGTACTCATAGTGATTATTGGGAAACTAGTAGTGGGTACACACATGAGAGAACCTTAGTAGAAGTCGATTTGAGTGATACCTTTCTCTACTCTCTATTTGATTTGGATGATATGTATGTTATTGTAGAGAGTATGTCATTTAGTTTAGGTGTAGACCACGGGAAAGGGAAGTGTTGTCGAGACCCGTGTCTATGGCCACTTTTCCCATTTGACCCCGGTGCCAAATTTAGAAATGGTGATGTTGGTGCACCAAACTTGTTGCTTGGTCAACATGACAAGCAAAGTGTTACTTTTGATGTATCCTATAACCAAATCCTTTGTACATCTTTTATTGAATTTTTAATATTCCTTTCAAAGGATTCTTGGTTATATTGCAAATATGTGCAACCTTGGCATGTTGAGCTGATTTGTTATGCTAACCCTAACCCTCATGCCATGAGGAGTTTGCATTTGTGTGTCCTCTTTTCAGTTTTGCAAGGTTTGGATTCGAGGTCGAATCCTTTTCAAGAAGAGGAGGATGATATAAGAATAATGACCGCCTTAGCTTTTGGACGACATCATTCGAAGTCACAATGTGAAGAATCGAGCTTTGGTCACATGGAGGGCATGGGATCATACTTGGAGGGGATGTTTTTAGCCTACCATTGACCAAACCCAAGTGTGGAAGATTGATTGGAGCCTAGAAGACTTAAGGACTCTCGAATTTGGACCACCTTTGTTGGTTCACGGTTTTGGTGCCTTTACTAAGGGCATTTCGGTCACTTAGCCTAAGGGGCATTTTGGACAATTCATATTGTCTTCCAACACACCAAGGCCGCCCCTCTCATTAAGGGTAATATGGTCTTGTTATCTTCATTTGCAATGTATTATAAATAGGCCCCCTTAGTCTTATTTTCATAAGTTTTTGGTTGATGAAAAATTGAAAGACATATTTTTCTCTCTCTTTGAGAGTGTAGCACCATTAGTTGTAGGACTTGGAAAAGTCACCCTTAGCATAGGGCTTGGAAAAGCCAATATTGATCTTTGCTTGGAAACGGTAGATCTTGAGGTGAGTTCGTTCCCTTGGTGGTCACCGTAAGAGTGTGGTTTTGATTGTTACATTCATTAGGGGTTTTTGAGTTTAATATACTCTTTAGTTCTTAATATTGTAATAATCTTGGTCTCACTATCTATCTTTATTTTTCTTGCAATCGTGTATGTGTTGTTGTAGTGGACTGTTTTGGGCCTTCGTTGGATCCGAAACTTGTATTGTTGTTGTACATCTTGTTCATCACGTTTTGTAGCTGTTTTGGTGTTGAAATACACCCTTGTATCTTGTATTCTTGTTGTTGGTAGCGAATCCGAGAGTGGTCTCCATCTTGGTCCTCAAATCCTTAAGATTAGTGGACTGTTTTGGAGTTGTTTCGTGCTTCCCTCGCCGATCCCGTATCAGTGTGTGAGTTGGTGATTGAACCAACCAAGGACCTAAACGTTTTTATGTGTGAAGAGGGGTCCTAATGTGTAATAAACTACTCTTCAAGGATGGCACAAGAAGCAAGGGCGGATGGGTCATTTTGCCCCTTTTGTTTGTAGTATAAATAGAACATGTTAGAGAGTTAGACTTCACTTTTTGAAAGCTGATTTTTGTAACCTAAATACTAAACATTTCTCTCTCTCTTTTACACTCTTGGAGCCGCCACCAATATCTCACAAGTAGAGGGATACTTGTGTTGTCACTTTGGCTAGAAACAAGGGTTTTGAGGTCTTTGAGTGCCTCTTGGTCCTCGTAAGAACTTGGTGTTTACATTCATTAGACTTAGGGTCCTCTCTTGATGTTAGGGTTCTTAGTATCTTGAATGTTATATGTCAAGTTATCTATCTTTTCTCTATCTTGTTGTTGTTGTTGATTTTGTTATCTTAAAGTCTAGTGAAGCCGTGTGGGGCTATTTTCGATTCACTAGCATTGTTGTTTATCTTGTTGTTCTCGTGTTGTTGAGCTGAAAAACTGAAATTTAAGCTTGTTGTTCTTGTGTTGTTGTACTGAAATTCGAACCAACTTGTAGTTCTTGGTGTTGTTGGTTTGATCTTGTATCAAGAGGTTCGTAGTTTCCTTGGGTTGGCAGGTTATTATAGAAGGTTTGTTGAAGGATTTTCTTCAATTTCTGAACCTTTAACAAAGCTAACACACAAAGCATCCAAGTTCCAATGGAATTATGCATGCGAAAGAAGTTTCCAAGATCTGAAGAATAAGTTGACTTCTACACCCGTATTGGTGCTTCCAGAAGGCACAGAGGGGTATGCAGTGTATTGTGATGCTTCAAGAATTGGCTTAGGGTGTGTATTGATGCAGCATGGTAAAGTCATAGCATATGCCTCAAGACAATTGCGACCACATGAGAAAAATTATCAAACACATGATCTGGAGCTAGCAGCGGTTATATTTGCCTTAAAGATATGGCGTCACTACATGTGCGGGATTCATGTTGACATATACACTGACCACAAGATTTTGCAGTATATCTTTAATCAGAAGGACTTGAATTTGAGGCAGCGAAGATGTCTTGAATTATTAAAAGACTATGATGTTGGTATCTTATATCATCCGGGAAAAGCAAATGTGGTGGCAGATGCGTTAATTCGTAAAGCTAAGGAGCCATCTATAGAAAGACAAGGGATGAATAAGGATCTACACCAACTAGCCAATTTGGGGGTTCGTCTTCTTGAAACTCCAGATGAAGGGTTTATTGTGCATAATACAGCATAATCTTCACTAATAACTGAAGTAAAAGAGAAGCAATATGCAGATCCTATTCTATTACAGCTTAAGGAAAATGTGCAATGTGGTATGACAAAGGCATTTGAGCTTACACAAGAAGGGGTACTTTGGTGCCAAAATAGATTGTGCGTTCCTGATGTAGACGGGCTAAGAGAGAGGATTATGACAGAAGCACATCATTCAAGGTATTCTATCCATCAAGGTCAACAAAAATGTACCATGATTTGAAAGGGATGTATTGGTGGGGTGACATGAAGAAGAACATTGCAAAATTTGTAGCCGAATGTCCAAATTGTCAAAGAGTTAAAGTAGAGCACCAAAAGGCCGGGGGTTATATGCAATGCATAGATCTTCCAATCTGGAAGTGGGACATGATCAACATAGATTTCATCACTGGTTTGCCTCGTACATTTTGAAGGTTTGATTCCATATGGGTGATAGTTGATAGGCTTACCAAATCAGCACACTTTCTACCGGTTAGGACCACTTACACAATTGAAGAATATGCTAAGTTATATATTAAGGAGATAGTTCGACTACATGGAGTTCCAATCTCTATTATATCGGATTGAGGAGCTCAATTTACTGCAAATTTTTGGAAGTCTTTTCAGAGAAATTTGGGGACACAAGTGAATCTAAGTACAACTTTTCACCCTCAAACGAATGGAAAAGCAAAACGTACCATTCAAACACTTGAAGATATGCTACGAGCTTGTGTATTGGACTTTAAAGGTAGTTGGGATGATCATCTACCTCTCATCGAGTTTTCCTACAATAATAGGTATCATTCAACTATCAAAATGGCACCATATAAAGCTTTGTATGGAAGAAAGTGTAGATCACCAATTGGATGGTTTGAAGCAGGTGAAATTGCCTTATTCGGGCCAGATCTTGTTCACAAAGCTATGGAAAAGGTTAAAGTGATCCAACAGCGACTAGAAACATCCCAAAGCAGACATAAGTCATATGCGGATGATAGGAGAAAGGGGCTAGAGTTTGCTATAGGTGATTGGGTATTCTTGAAGGTATCACCAATGAAGAGGGTTATGAGATTTGGTAAGAAAGGAAAATTAAGTCCACGTTATATAGGCCCATACTAGATTACTCGGAGGTTTGGCCAAGTTGCTTATGAATAGGAGCTATCCCAAGAGCTCTCAACAGTTTATCCGGTATTTCACGTCTCAATGCTTTGAAAGTGCATTGGAGGAGATCCATCTCATATTACTCCTACTGAAGATGTACAAGTTACGAAAGATCTTACCTATGAAGAAATACCAATTGCTATCCTAGATCGACAAGTTAAGAAGTTAAGGAATAAAGAAATAGCTTCTATAAAAGTGCTTTGGAGGAACCAACAAGTAGAAGAGATCACGTGGGAAGCTGAAGAAGCGATGAAATCCAAGTACCCCCATTTGTTCAAATACGAAGAAAAAGTCCAAGATGCTGAATTGGAGCAATAACAAGTCAGTGTAAAATATATAGGTACTATATGGTAATAGGGATATTAAACTTAGGCTTGAACTTGTTTTGGTTGGACAGTTATGCTAACATTCGAGGACGAATGTTTCTAAGAGGGGAAGGATGTAACATCCCGTATCTTGCTTGTACTTATTCTAATTATATGGAGCCTGGTATGGTCATATACTATAGGTAACAGATGAGATTTGTTATGCAATTATTAATGGTGTAGATGGAATTATAGAGGCTGCCCGTACAGTTTAATGTGATGCAACCAAGTTAACGTCAATACGACCATTTAAACTTGGGATCGTAAGCTGGTATTTGAATCTAAAGTTTAAAGTGACCAAGTGCGTATAAGTTGAGAGTTCTATTAAGGTTATTAGGAGCTGGAAATGGAAGGAAATATTGAGGTGCTTGCTTGACTTAATTAAGCTAGTAGATGAGTCACCTACTTGATCTATATGATACAAGTTAATGGACCAAGTCCATGAATCAGATTTGGGCCTTTATTAGAATACTTATTTGGGCCAAAATTAAGTAAAAGAAGAAGAAAATGGGGAAAAGGCCCAAAGCTCAAATCTGCCAAGGCCTAAATATAATTGAGCCCAACTAAGAAATTAAGAAAGTAGGTGCATCACCTACTTTGACATTTTGAGCTGCTTGAACTCCTTAAGTACGTGCATCACCTACTTGGGACAATTTGATTAAATTTGTGGTCCAAAATCAGCTAAGTGGATGGCCAAAAAAATAGAGGCTTTATAAGAAGAAGTTGCTGGCCATTTCCCTCATTATTAAGTCATAAAGAAGGGTTACATTTCACAAACTCTCTACTTTCATTTTAGAATCTAGGAGCAACCTTATTTTCCTTTCTAGGGTTCTTGGAGAAACCCTAACTTTTGCAGCAAAAGGTAAGTGAAAACACTTTAGTTTTTGTTTAATTATCTCATAGAAGATTAGGAGAATATGTTAGAAGTGCTTAATTATAAATATATGGCAGAATATAGAACAAGAAATCTGCTCACTTTTCTTTGATATTAAAGAACTTCTCTTTTCTTCTTTGGTTTAAAGTGTGAAGGAAAGTTCAAGTTCTTGAAGAGTTCAATTAAAGGAATAAGTTGCAGAATTGAGGTAAGGTAACTGCTCCATTTTTCTCTCCTTGTATATGAATTTGAAAGAGAGTTATGGGTGTGTTGTTATTGAGAACTCAAGAGATGATGAGTTCAATAATGGGTTGCTACAATAAGAGTGATTTGGGACTATTTTGTGGACTGTTTTATATGTTCGTGTTATGGGCTTCTGATACGGTTGGGGCAGCCTCCACAGGTACACGGCCTTTCACACGAAGCCAAGCTCGGGAATTACAAAAACTCCAAGCTTTGTTCATGCAAATGGCCGTGTGTGAGTTGGTGATTGAACCAACCAAGGACCTAAACGTTTTTATGTGTGAAGAGAGGTCTTAATGTGTAATAAACTACTCTCCAAGGTTGGCACAAGAAGCAAGGGCGGATGGGTCATTTTACCCCTTTTGTTTGTAGTATAAATAGAACATGTTAGAGAGTTATTCCTTAGTTTTTGAATGCTGATTTTGTAACCTAAAAACACTAAACATTTCGTCTCTCTTCCACTCTTAGAAGCCGTCCCTATTATCTCACAAGTAGAGGGATACTTGTGTTGTCTCTTTGGCTAGAAACAAGGGTTTTGAGGTCGTTGAGTGCCTCTTGGTCCTCGTAAGAACTTGGTGTTTATATTCATTAGACTTAGGGTCCTCTCTTGATGTAGGGTTCTTAGTTTCTTGAATGTTATATGTCAAGTTATCTATCTTTCTTTATCTTGTTGTTGTTGTTGATTTTGTTTCTTAAAGTCTAGTGAAGCCGTGTGGGGCTCTTTTCGATTCACTAGCATTGTTATCTATCTTGTTGTTCTTGTGTTGTTGGACTGAAAAACCGAAACTTAAACTTGTTGTTCTTGTGTTGTTGGACTGAAATCCGAGCCTACTTGAAGCTCTTGGTGTTGTTGGTTTGATTTCGTATCAGCTTCCATGTTGATATTGGAGAAGGATGTGATTAGTTTGTAATGAAATATAGAAAAAAGGTGTGGTGGTACACCACCGAACTAATTATTGCCCTTGTTTACTGCCCAATGTGTTTTGTGTGTTGTTTGGTGGGTGTAATGAAGCTGAGGTAGTTCCGGTGATCTTATAAGGATATGTATGGTTTGTGGGTGAAATTGGAGGAGAAAAGGGTTAAAATAACATCCTTGATTGACAGATTACGTGTTTACTGCCCGGTTACTTTTTTGATGAAGTTAAGTAGCCTAAATGTGTTGGTTGGTTGCTGATTCTTACCATATATTCTATTGTAGATAAGTAATCTAAAAGGCGGGAAGTCAAGTCGGGTTAGTTTTGGAGTCAAATAACCAGGTATGTAAGGCATACTCTATTTTACACTCTTTGGCATGAAATCATACAATTGTTCCATCAAGCAAGTTTTCGAGGTTATCCTATAACAAAGTGATACATAATGACAACACATTACACTCTATGTATCCAATGACCTTGTTCCCACTCTCTAACGCATTAGAACACCTCAATACCTGCTTATTATTAAATCTGCGCTTTTATCTTCACTAGAAAATTTCAGAAGTTTCCCACTTACTCAAATAATACCCATGTGTATTTTCAGCTTCTAAACACTTCATTTTCTGTGCCAACAACTCCCTACCTCATTGTTGTTGCATTAAGTATCCATTTATATGTGTCTTATTAGCAGATTATTGGTTCAAGGTACCATAATGTGATGACCACCAAAGTAACAATCTTAAAAGGCTAAATAAACTAAGTAATGCAAATCTGTAAAATGACGAGTGGCAGCTCAGGGGCATTTGCCTAGCATGGGCCGATCTCGATACCTTTATTTGTGGGTGTCAACTCAGGTGCATAAGCCTAGAATGGGCCGATACCAATCTTTATATGTAGGTGGGCAGCTCAGGGGCATAAGCTTAGCATGGGCCGATCCTAATCTATCTATTTACCACTGATCAGCTGGTCATTTGCATTACATAGCTTACAAAGATTATGAAGTAAGAAGGTAAAACGAAAAAAGAATGTAATGTACATTGTCCCACAAGTATTTATAAAGGCGTTCTACTAGTACTACTTATGTATCAGATTTCTATTGAGCTTTTGTATCAAGTGTGTTGTTACCTTCTGCCTTACATATTCAGTACTTATTTTTGTACTGACGTCCCTCATGGGGGACCTGCATTTCATGTTGCAGGCAGAGGCACTTCAGCTCATACAACTCACTAGTAGGAGCGCAGGCTTTTCAGGGACTATTGGTGAGCTCCAAGTTGATTCGGGGCTTTCCGAGTCTGTTCCATATATTTTGGTATTGTACAGTAAGTCAAGAGTAGGGAGGGGGGTTTTCCCGACCCTAACTAAGTCTATGTATCTTTTAGAGGCTTTGTAGACTAATGTAAAGTTATGGTAGTGTCCTGATTTTAGACATGGTGGCCCCATCAGCCAAGTGTTGTACATATCAGTTTGTGCGTGCATGTGTAGTTATTTTTATCGATACATAATATCATGTTGTCAGAACATTTGGTTGTTACAGTTATATGCATGGGAAGTACAAGGTTATGAATTGGTTCTCTCGGGCCTTTACGGCTACGGGTGCTTGTCCACTCCAACAGGATTTGAGGCGTGAAAACAATGCATGTTTAAGTAAAGTGAATAACTAATTTATATCCTAAGTGTTAATCATATTTAATGAACTTCTAAGAAAAGATTGTTAGTTTTTAAAAGTGTTATCAACATTATCATTATGCTTGTGCTTGTAGTAATATCTATTAACGATTATAGGATATTCTAGTAGTTGAGCATGTTTATGAGAATTATACTATCATTATTGTTGGATGTACCATTTCTTGGACGTCTTCACGGGATTGGTCGGTAAAAATTTAGTAGACATTTTATGTCCAAAATTTGGTACATGAACAAGAGCTTGTCCTTTGTAGGTCATGGCTGGTGGGCAACCATAAGACCCTTAGCATATGTGTACAAGATACAAATGAGTGCGACAGTTCCTTGAGTAAACCAAGGTTATATATTTTATCTTATATAGTTGATATTATGTGAATCGGGTTTATCTGTTACTTCTTGCATGTATATATTTTTAATTAGTTCCATGAGTAGACTGATTTTATGTATTGACATTTATATTTGGTCCCATGAGTGGACTTGGCGTATATATTGACTTATACATTTTATCCCATGAGTGGATTGGGCTTATGCGGTGACTATATATTTATATACATGAGTGGATTGGGTTTATGCGATAACTTGTTATAATTGGTTTCATAAATGTAGTAGGACTTATGTTTATGAACATTGTTGTTGTTGAGAAATAGAGCCTTGAGTAGTCTAGGCTAAGTGCATAATTGGCATCTCTTTATTTGCCTATTTACTTGTGTATTTGAGACACATGGTAAAATATTGTGATTGATTCATGGTTCAATTCGAGTTTTAGATATTTAGACTTGTACTTGATTGAACTCTATTTAACGTTTAATTTGATTAACGGCCATAATCTTGAGGTAAATTTAAATGTGAGGGTTAATGATTGAGCATGTGTTATCACTATGGTCCTTTATCTATAGTTTTATGTGGTTGATATTGGAAAGGTTGGTTGTTGATTTCTTTATGTTTAATTTTCCTTAGCCTTTAAATAATCTCTAACTATAGGACATTCAGGTATAACCAAAACATATGCATAAGTGTAAGTGTTATGTAAGAGTCAAGAATGATGGGTTGTTAAGGTTAGAATCCATTAGGCTATGTATCATTAAATCAATATGAATTTATGGAACTAGACTTGACTTGATGATGTAGAGGAATGATATTGATTAGGGCTAAATATGAGGCAATGTTTCTGGCAATTAGTACGACTAGCTAGAGCTAAAAGTGTAAGGGAATTAAAGGACAGAAGATATGACTAAATAAACTCTTGATTTACATACTTCTTTCCAAATATCTATTTGATGTTTATGCGATTTAATTTGGATCTATCAATGAAGCTTACTAGTATGTGTTGTTTGTACTGATACTCTTATCATACCTTTTTTATGGTATAGTATGATTGCATGATCAGTATATGTTTCAAACATGATGCGGTAAAGATCTCTAACAAATTATATCATTTGTTCTTATGATGGAAGCTAGGTTATGCATATTGTTCCTTATTCCTTAAAGTAGCTCTTATACCTATTTAGACTATTTCCATCGGAAATGTTTTTAGTTGTATTTTGTAAACCTAATTTAATAAATAAAGGTATATTATTATTTTTATTGAATTTAGTAAATATTTTTAAAAGGGTGGTAATGGTTCTCCTATCTAAATAGATTAGAGTGGGTGCTAACACGATCTCTATAGTTTGGTCATAATAGTTAGTATCAAAGGCTAAGTTACCGATCTCCTAGTACAAGAGTAAATTCCATGCAGAGTCTTGCAAATTAGTGTGTTGACATCCATATCTAATCCTAGGAGAGCTATTATCAGGATCTAATTTACGAAATGGGATGGCACCTACTTTATCCCTCCAGTAGGCAAGCCAAACAGTAGCCCGAAGCTAAAAGCAGTGAGCTAACTTAGTGAAAAATGGCCTAAAAGTTGGAACTCATCAATTAAAAGCTTGGAATAATAACAAGACAATAAATAAAGTCTAAAAGATAGATTAAACATCAATAACCATTCCACGACGTAGTAGTGTCAGTAAAAGAGCTACTAAAAATAGAATAAATTGTAATGACCCTTAAGGTTATTTTCCATATTTATGCTTATTTTTACCTTTAGAGCTTTTCTATAGCTTCCCCTAGTAATTTATGACTTCCTGAAACTGAAAGTTTGGTTATTAGGCAATTCATTTATTTTTCAGAGCCATTTTTCTGTTTTGAAGTCTTTACTGGTTCCAAAAGGCCATAGGATAAAAACATCAGTCAAATGACATCAAATGAAAATTCTAATTAATCCAGCAACTCTAGAATATCGATTTTAAGCTAGGTGGACATTTGGTTCGGGTCCCCAAACACTTGTTCATTTTGACCTATTGGTCGGAAAGTTAAGAAAACATAATATGATTTTGGGACCCACATTTGGTTGAAATGATCTTGGATGTAAAATTCAATTTTCCTATTGAGTCTTGAATGTCAAATTTGGTTTGGTTACGTAGTTTATTTGTGTATATGGGATTCCAAATAAATCTAGAGGGCTTGGAGAGGACTTGGAAAATTCCAAATCCAGTACTATGAGTTGGTTCATCGATATCACGAGCCAAGGGTAGTGATCGTGATACCCTTGGAAAGCTAATATCTCGATTGCGATAGAAATATCACAATTAAGACTAACATCGGCAGGCTCAAGATTCTATGATTGTAAAGTCTTTAGTCGTAATAGTGACTCTTGAGAACCTAGAATAGGGATAAATTAACCCATTTTACAAGACATTGCTCATTCTTTGCCCATTTTCTTGAGAGAAAAAACCCTATAGAGTGAGATATCTTAAAATTAAGACGTGTGGGTGACTTGGGAGCTTGATTAATGTTTTTTTTTGCAATTATATTCCTATTTGAGTTAAGAATTCACCCTTTCTTTATGGATTTTATTAATTTCTTGCTCAAAACTGCAAAACTATAAGTGATACGGGTGTACAAAGCTGTCCAATACGTTCTCGACCATTCACACGAAGCCAAGCTCGGGAGTTACAAAAACTACAAGCCATGTTCATGCAAATGGCTGCGTGTGAGTTGGTACTTGATTTGCCAAAGAGCTTCAACGTTTTTAAGTGTGAAAATGAGCCTTGAAGTGTAATAAATTACACTCTAAGGGCACCCCATGACTGAAGGGTAGGAAGGTCATTTGTCCTTCATTTTGTGTGTAATATAAATAGATGCTATTAAGGTTATTTTCAGCACTTAGTTCATTCTTCATATTTCACAACAACAAGTCTTGTAACATTGAATATTTCTCTCTCTCTTATTCTTGAGAGTAGAACCTAAAATCTGTCCAACAAGTGTAGTTACACTTGTGTTGTTTCTTGGCTAGAAACTTGAGATCTTGAGGTTCATGAGTTCATCTTGGTCTAAGTAAGAACTTCGTACTGAAATCTTTTGGTCTTAGGGTCCTTTCTTCAAGTTAGGGTTCATAGATTCTAAGATATCTTTGTGTCAAGTTACTATCTTTCATTTTGTACTCTTGAAACTTTGCAGTAACTTAGTGAAGCCGTGTGGGGCTGATTTTCGATTCACTATAGTTACTGCCATTTGTTATTCTTGTTGTTAACATTGTACTCTTTGTAATATATCATCTTGTGTTGTTGAACCATTGTTTAATGTTATTGTTATCTTCTTGTTCTCCTTGTGTAGCTACTGTTTTGGTGTTGGTATTCCTTCAAAATTTTGTGATTGTTGTTGTCTTCACATATTGGAGTTGTTATCTTCAAGCTCTCGGAATTGTAGTGTGTTTGGACTGATTTTGTGGCAGATTTGATATGCTCCAAGTTAGTAGTGTATCAATAAGGGATTGATTTTAGCCCCAATTTAGCATAGACTTCACCTGTTATTAAGGGTAATGATTTCTTGAGCATCTAAGAATGTTGGGTGGTCTAAAAAATGTGATTTCCATGAGTAGGACCATATGGGGTTTTGTGTATTTTTGGACGTGAAGCACAATGTTACAATATGGGTATCATTATTCTCGTATTGGTGAGAAGAATGTTTTTATGATAGCTTTGCATCATAAGGAGGCTTCTCGAAAGGAAAAAACAATTATTTAGCAAATAATTGAGCTTTCTTAGGAGGTAAGCTAGGTTTTATCCCGGGTTACATTGAGCTACTTCATAGTAAGTTTATGATATTGTGTTGGATTTGGGAAGGGTTTTTAGTGATGGGTTGATGAAAAGAAAGACATGGGATTACTTAGATCATTTAGGATAATTTGAAACTGTAGAGTTGAAACACTTGACTTGTTTCCTTATGCCTTAGGTGAATTGGACTTCATTACTCATGTTTACCATGAGAATGCCTTAGATTACTCATTTTAGGTAAAAAAAATGCTTTAGGAACTCATGAATAGGGTAGGTTTGGCCTTAGTTTCTAACACTAATGAACATTGCCCTAGTTTCCATTGGACTTTGTTAAAGTTTTTGAGAAGAATCTCTACCTTAGGGATAATTGTATCTTGCTATACATCTAAGAGTGGATTTAGCTACCTTAGCCTATTCTGGGGTAAAATTTTACTTTGAATGTATTTCGGGGATTTAGAAGTTTGCTCTTTAACCCACCTTAAGCCAAGATCGATGAATAGTTCTCCTGAAATCCTTTTACGCTTGTTGAATACCTAGAAAGCCCTTTTGAGGCAATATTGAGGAACCTTGTTACTTGATAGTTATGGTGATTATGGAATTAGAAATAATTCTCTTGGACTAATCTATTAGACTGTCACTTATGCTATGATGACATATGGATCATTTTACGATAAGTTATTAGTTATGTCATATACAAGCTATCTATTATGCTAATGATAAGACTTTGACCATACTATTGATAAGTTATTTCTTGTGCTATAACTTATGAATATAATCATGCTAAACAAATATCCTAGTAATCATGCTAGAAAACATCCTTATAGATAATGTTAGCAGTTGTGTTATTATTTGTGCTAGAAGTCATGCTTATTAATTATGGGAAGTTATACTATTAAGTATGCTAGAAATCATGATGCTTGACTATATTATCACATATGACTTGATTATTCCCTGTTCAATTTTAGATGATGATTATAATGTTGATTATACCTGGTTCAATTCCGAAAGATAACTATGATGATTATATACCCGGTTCAATTCTGAATGATGATGATTGTGTTGATTATGCCTGATTCAATTTTTGTGGATGATAATAATGTTTATTATACCCAGTTTAATTTCGGAGGATGAATATGATGATATATACCGGACAGGGCCCAAAGGACGATTATGTCGATGTACCTATGTGTACATCTATAGGTTTGAGTCTGACTATTTATTACTATATGAATATATATATATATATATATATATATATATATAAATGTCGTGCAAGGGAAAAAATTCCTAACAAAGTGGTAGGAGATGTCCCACTAGAATCTAGTTCCAAAAACATCTCAAAGGTAAACTCGGATATGCCTATGGCTGAACACCGCAGTGTTTCTCCTTCCGGCTATAAAGAACCCCTTTAGCCTTTTTTGTCCTACAGTTTTGGCTACTGTTCCGTTCTTCCTCCATTTAGGGCGATGATCGCAATCATCATTTTAACTAGCATAAAAGATTGACAAGGTATATAAAACAAACTATGTTTTTGTTCTCAAGAACTCCAAATGTTGTTCCACATGAATCAGGGAGGTCATAAATCATTCTGATGAATGCCAAATATTCTTCTTTTGGATGAATCTGTCCAACCTGAAAAGTAGAAATATTTTTTCCAGATAAAAAGTTAGTCCTTTTTTTTGAATATATATATATATATATATATATATATATATATGCATATAAAATTTGGGTAAGATGTAGATATTAAGGATGATGGATATAGCCCAAATGTTATAAATGATTAAAAGAGGGTATAATTGATGATTAGTGATAATTGATGATTAGTGATATATTAAGTAAAGATCGAGATAAAGTTCTACTCAAAGGGCCCTATACATTTCATAATAAACCTTTTGTAGTTAAACCTTAGGAAATTGATTTTGAGTTTGACCCAAATTGTATCATAATAATCCCACTATCGATAACTTTGCCTGGACTACCTATGGGGTATTGGTCGAGTGAAGTACTAAGAAAAATTGCAAGCGGCATTAGAAGACCATTACATACTGACCACAACACTGCTAGTATGGAACACATCTCTTATGCTTTAGTTTGTGTGGAAGTGGATGCTTCTCAACCACTGATTAGCTCTATAGAAATGGTGACTCCAATAGGTAGATTTCACCAGCCTATAGAGTATGACTGGAAGCCTCATTTTTGTAATCACTGCTTACGCTTTGGACATTTATCTGAAGAGTGTCAAAAATAAGTTGAGCCTAAATATTAGGAGAATTAGTTCCAGGAAAAATAAAAAAATAAAAAGAAATCGGAGAAGAAAAAAACCAATGTGCCAAGATTGGCAAGCTAAAAAAAAGGAAACCACAAAAATTGAAGCCAAAAATGCAATTCAGTCCTAAGCTGGGAAAGAGCAAAATCAGCCTATGAAAGAAATGCCTACAACTCAAGTGGGAACGAAATACTATGAACAAAGGAAATGGATTAGAAGTGGGTACTAGCACTACTAGGAATGACAACAGTTTTTTTGTTTTGGAAGCTATCGGTGAACAAGAGGAAGAGCCAGGTAACCTTGGCAAGCCTCCTAATACTAGATGATCAACATGGAACATGAGGGGTTTAAATCAACCCCTCAAAGAAAATGAGCTGAAACTCTTTATGAAAAAGAAAAAGATTGATATGATGGGATGTTTAGAGACACAGATAAAGCAACACAAAAGCTCTATTATCTTGAATAAAGTAGCACAAAGATGGAACACTACTAGTAATTATGCAGAGGCCAAAAATGGTAGAATCTGGGATTGGTAACACATGAGAAATTTATGCACTGTTATGTTGAGAGCCCTACAGAGTCTTTTGCTGCCTGTATTACATTTATTTATGCAAAAAACACTAATGCAGAAAGAGGCCCATTGTGGACTAGATTGGTGGGACTGAGTGCTAGCATCAAAGAGACATGGGTATTAAGTGGTGATACGGTTGGGACAGCCTCCACACGTACACGGCCTTTCACACGAAGCCAAGCTCGGGAATTACAAAAACTCCAAGCTTTGTTCATGCAAATGGCCGTGTGTGAGTTGGTGATTGAACCAACCAAGGACCTAAACGTTTTTATGTGTGAAGAGGGGTCCTAATGTGTAATAAACTACTCTTCAAGGATGGCACAAGAAGCAAGGGCGGATGGGTCATTTTGCCCCTTTTGTTTGTAGTATAAATAGAACATGTTAGAGAGTTAGACTTCACTTTTTTTGAAATCTGATTTTTGTAACCTAAACACTAAACATTTCTCTCCTCTCTTCTCCACTCTTGGAGCCGCCACCAATATCTCACAAGTAGAGGGATACTTGTGTTGTCTCTTTGGCTAGAAACAAGGGTTTTGAGGTCTTTGAGTGCCTCTTGGTCCTCGTAAGAACTTGGTGTTTACATTCATTAGACTTAGGGTCCTCTCTTGATGTTAGGGTTCTTAGTATCTTGAATGTTATATGTCAAGTTATCTATCTTTTCCTTATCTTGTTGTTGTTGTTGATTTTGTTATCTTAAAGTCTAGTGAAGCCGTGTGGGGCTATTTTCGATTCACTAGCATTGTTGTTCATCTTGTTGTTTTCGTGTGGTTGAGCTGAAAAACTGAAATTTAAGCTTGTTGTTCTTGTGTTGTTGGACTGAAATTCGAACCAACTTGTAGCTCTTGGTGTTGTTGGTTTGATCTTGTATCATTTGGTATCAAAGCTTGACCGGTTGTGTTCCAACATAACCCATCTTGGGCTAGTACACGGCTTAAACAAACAACACCAAAAGTGGAATCCGAAAATGATGTTGCATGTCTAGATATAAGTGTTAATTTTACTTGTTTAGTGAGTTCCTAGTGTTGGTTTCTTTCTCACCAACACTAAGGTGTCTAGATCCGAAAGTTGAGCTTGAAAACTTGAACATTGTGTAGTGACTTGAAGTGGCCAAAAGTTGTATGTTGTTGATGCCCAAAAGAAAATAAAATCGGTGGATGTTGTGTTTATGTGCTAAAGAAGTTGAGGAAGATTGTTGAGGTGTTCATCTTTTGAACTTGTTCATCTTGTTCATCTTGTGTGTGCTCAACTTGTAAGACAAGCTATAAAGTTGTTGTGAAAGACTTGCACCCATCACCTTGTAGTCTTGTCAATCACTTTTCCCTAATTCAAGGATCCTTGTTTTGTGGGATTAGTCTACCAAACATCCCTTTCTTGAGTTTGAAAAGGGTGAAATATTACAAGATTTTTATTTTCCCACCAAAAACACTTTGAAAACTATAACAAGTTGTGTGAATATTGACAAAAAAAAAGAGAAAAGAAAACGTGTGGAACCATTGCATGCTGCCACGTCACTACAAGCTCAACTTAGGATATTCTTTGGTTGCTAATTGTTGATCCTTGGTTTCCCTTACTTGGTCCTAGAACTAATTAACAAACTAGTACATTCCTACTAAGTTGTCAATTAGATCCTTGAGCCATTTGTTCGTGTCAACGTTTATTTGAGTGCTTTTATTCGTTTGAATGAGTTGCTGATTTTTGACTCTAGTCCGACAAGAATTCTTTGAGTCTTCAAACAAGAATCCATTTCGGATAAGAGCTTACTCATACCTTAAAATTTTCACGGTTACTAGCCAATTATACAACACTTGTGGAACACGAACTTGTGGTGAACTAAGGCGGATAATATCTTGACCATGGAAGGAACTACGTCTCATAGTGTGGATACTAATGCCCTTGATTCTATGAGGGTCACTCTTGAGGCCGTTACCCGGACACTTGAAAGGTTGAATTCGGAATTTGGGGCCGTGAGAGGGGACTTGGCAGCAATAAAGGGGGAAGTGTCGACTATTAGTGGAAGATTAGAACAAGTGGAGAGTCAAAGGAACTCTCGTCCTTCTACTCCTCTACACGTATCTACCAATGGTCATGATAGAACCTCCTCCGCAACCATCACCCCCGAAACAGTCCACCAAATGTTAAATGCACCCCAAGCTCCACTAAATACCGCAAGCCAAACTACCTATTTTCCTCCAAACCGAGACTCCACTAGACCACTACATTTCCAAGCCCCTCCAATTCCACAAGGGGGATTTGGACGCCAAGTACCTCCACTAAATCCGAACCCTCCATTCCAAGCTCCATTAAACCAAAGACCACAAATTCCAAATCCTCCGAATCAAAACGGCCAAGGCCGACCAGCCCACTTTGAAGGATACGGTAGAGAGGAGTATGAAGGAGATGGAGTCTTTGATGATGCTTATATGAGGGAGGAGGAGTTAAGAGGGGGTCGAGGAGAACCTAGGAGATACCGGGGGTATGGAGATAGGGGAAACCGACACCAAGAGAGAGACGTAGGCATCAACACCATCAAGTTGAGCCTACCCATCTTTAAGGGTGAAAGTGATCCCGAGACCTACTTGACTTGGGAATCGGCTTGTGACAAAGTGTTCCAAGTTAATGACATCTCGGACGAAAAGAAGAGTTGCTACGCTATAGCTCACCTCGAGGGCTATGCTAACACTTGGTGGGAGTATGTTAAACGATTTGGTAATGAATTAGTCGATGGACAGCCACCACCTTGGTATCGGTTGAGGTATTTGATGAGACAACGATACCTTCCCGAGAGATATCGTCATGAGTTGCTTGCTAGGTTATATGGCTTGCGGCAAGGAGGCAAGAGTGTAATGGCCTACTTTGACGAGTTCCAACAACTCATGTTGAAACTTGATCATCGTGGGGAGCAAATCAGCCACGACATCATCCGATTCAAGTGCGGATTGAACAAAGAGATCTCCACTCATTTGACCCTTCACCGGTTTGAAACCATTGACGGTATATTCCAAGCGTCCCTTGAGATTGAAAGGGAACTTAAGGAGAGATCATCCTTCAAGGCAAGGGTACCAACTCCCTCGGGTTGGACCAAAAACAAGGACCAACCCGCACCTACGAAGCTGCCCGAGTCCAAAACAGTCCCTAAATTTCCCCCGAAACCGGAGGCTCACAAATATCCCAACCCAAAGGGGTTCCAATGCTTCAAGTGCCAAGGTTGGGGGCATAAGGCCAATGAATGTCCGAACCGGCGCAATGTGATCCTACGAGAAGGAAAGGTGTACTACCTTGGTGAAGAGGTGGATTCCGAAGGGGGGGAGGATGAGGCTGAGCCTCAAGATGGAGAGGGAGCTGAAAATGGGCCGAATGATGATGAAGTAGACGGTAGTGAAGATGTTTATCCACAAGAAGGGGAGTGTGTGGTTCCTAACTTTGTGGTTAGACGTGTCATGATTAGTAAGGCGATAGGTGACCCGAGTCAAAGGGAAAATCTATTCCATACTAAGTGTCTTATAAAGGAGAGTGTGTGCACCTTGGTGATTGATAGTGGTAGTTGTACAAATGTTGCGAGCCATGCTATGGTAAATTTCTTGAAGCTACCAACTACACCACACACTAGTCCTTACAAGCTACAATGGTTGAATGATTGTGGTGAATTAAGGGTCACACGGCAATGTGTGATTCGGTTTAAGGTGGGAAACTACCACGATGAGGTACTTTGTGACGTGATCCCAATGCAAGCATGTCACTTATTGTTAGGTAGACCATGGCAATATGATAGGTCTACTAAACATGATGGGAGGACCAACCGGTATACGCTTGAGAAGGATGGCCGAAAGGTCACATTTCATCCTCTTTCACCCTCCCAAGTAAACGAGTGGCATCAAAAGATGAGAGAGTTGAAGGGAAAGGGGAAGGAATCCGGGAAGGGAGAAAAGGGGGGGAGTGCCGTAGGTGAGGAAGTCGGGACATCCGAGGATGTCCCAACGACAAAGGAGATGGAAAATGTGGTGATGTTGGCTAGGAGGAAAGAACTCTTCGTGGATCATGATGAGAACAAGCCGATGCTACTCTTGGCCCATTGTTTTAATACTAACCCCACTAATTCTTCCATTTCCCCTTTGATTTCTTATGTGTTGCAGGAGTATGAAGATGTATTTCCTCAAGAACTTCCGCAAGGATTGCCCCCACTTCGGGGAATTGAGCACCAAATTGATTTGGTGCCGGGTTCACAACTTCCAAACAAACCGGCCTATAGGAGCAATCCCATGGACACTAAGGAGCTTGAAAGACAAGTTGAGGAGCTGCTCAACAAGGGATACATCAAGGAAAGCATGAGTCCGTGTGCTGTTCCGGTGCTTTTGGTACCAAAGAAGGACGGAACTTGGCGTATGTGCGTCGATTGTAGAGCCATCAACAAAATCACTATAAGGTATCGTCATCCAATCCCTAGACTAGATGATATGTTAGATGAGCTCCACGGATCTTGTTTGTTTTCTAAAGTGGACCTTAGGAGTGGCTATCACCAGATTCGCATGCAACCCGGTGATGAGTGGAAGACCGCATTCAAGACCAAATTCGGTCTATATGAGTGGCTGGTCATGCCCTTCGGCCTTACCAATGCTCCTAGCACCTTTATGAGGCTAATGAATCATGTAATGAAGCCTTATATTGGAAAATTTGTGGTGGTTTACTTTGATGATGTGTTGGTATATAGTAAATCTATTGATGATCATGTAATGCATTTGAGATGTGTGTTTGATGTGCTCCGAAAGGAGAAGCTGTATGCCAACATGGAGAAGTGTTCTTTTGGTGTTGATAAGATTATATTCTTGGGTTTTGTCGTGAGCTCAAGGGGTGTGGAAGTGGACGATTCCAAGATAGACTCTATTCGAAGTTGGCCGACCCCTAAAACTATTGGAGAAATCCGAAGTTTCCACGGGTTGGCAAGCTTCTATAGGAGGTTTGTCAAAGGATTTAGTTCCATAGCAGCCCCCTTAACCGAGGTAATTAGAAAGGACGGACCCTTTAAATGGGGTGATGAGCAAGCTAGGGCTTTTGAGGCCTTGAAAGCTACGCTCATCTCGGCGCCTTTATTGCAATTGCCCGATTTTGATAAGATGTTTGAAGTAGAGTGTGATGCTAGTAAGGTTGGCATCGGGGCTGTTTTGATGCAAGAAGGTAAGCCCGTTGCTTATTTCAGTGAAAAGCTCAAAGGGGCAACTTTTAATTACTCAACTTATGATTTGGAGTTGTACGCCCTTGTTAGAGCTTTGGGAAATTGGCAACATTATTTGTGGCCTAAGGAGTTTGTGATACGAACGGATCATGAGTCGTTGAAACACCTTAAGAGCCAAGACAAGTTGAATAGGCGTCATGCTAAGTGGATTGAGTTCATCGAGACTTTCCCTTATGTAATTCATTATAAAAGGGGAAAGGAAAATGTTGTTGCCGATGCCTTGTCTAGGAAGCATGTGCTTGTTGCTACCTTGTCTTCGAAATTGATGGGTTTTGAGAGTTTGCGGTTGTTGTATCCCGAGGATCCTACCTTTGCTCCTATCTTTAGGGAATGCGAAGAGTGGGGAAGGGACCGTTGGCTTAAGGAGAGTGACCATTCCTCCTACTCTCGGTTCGATGGGTATTTGTTCAAAGGGAGGCGGTTGTGTGTTCCTTCTATGATACAAGATCAAACCAACAACACCAAGAGCTACAAGTAGGTTCGGATTTCAGTCCAACAACACAAGAATAACAAGTTCAATTTTCAGTTTTCAGCACACAACAAGAGAGCAAATAGATGAACAAGAATGCTAGTGAATCGAAAGTAGCCCCACACGGCTTCACTAGTCTTTAAAGATAACAAAATTAACAACAACAACAACAACAAGATAAAGAAAAGATAGATAACTTGACATATAACATTCAAGATACTAAGAACCCTAACATCAAGAGAGGACCCTAAGTCTAGAGAATGTAAACACCAAGTTCTTACAAGGACCAAGAGGCACTCAAAGACCTCAAAACCCTTGTTTCTAGCCAAAGATACAACCCAAGTATTCCTCTACTTGTGAGATGTTGGAGGCGGCTCCAAGAGTGGAAGAGAGAGGAAATGTTGTGATATTTTAGGTTACAAAAATCAGATTTCAAAAACTATCTAATAACTCTCTCACATCTTCTATTTATACTACAAAAGGAAAGGGGTAAAATGACTCATCCGCCCTTGCTTCTTGTGCCAACCTTGGAGAGTAGTTTATTACACATTAGGACCCCTCTTCACACATAAAAACGTTTAAGTCCTTGGTTGGTTCAATCACCAACTCACACACGGCCATTTGCATGAACAAAGCTTGGAGTTTTTGTAATTCCCGAGCTTGGCTTCGTGTGAAAGGCCGTGTGGCTGTCCTAACCGTATCATCCTCTCCATCTTGAGAGGAATTTGGCCTCAAATTCAGCATTTGGTCATCTTCAACCGCATCCACGAGGGAGAGATCACCAACGTTGAAAGTGTTGTGCACTTGATATTCCGGTGGAAGGTCAATCTTGTAGGCGTTGTCATTGATCCTCTCAAGTACTTGGAAAGGACCATCACCCCTTGGCAGCAATTTGGACTTCCTATGAGCTGGAAACCGGTCTTTTCGAAGATGCACCCACACCCAATCTCCGGGTTCAAGCACAAGCCTTCTTCTCCCTTTGTTTGCCCTTTTGGCAATCTCTTGATTCTTCTTTTCAAGCTTGATCCGCACCGTCTCATGCATTTTCTTCATTGCCTCGGCTCTTTTGCTTCCATCTAAGCTGGTCATGAGATCACTAGACAAAGGAGTGAGATCTAAAGGGGTAAGGGGATTCAGGCCGTAAACACATTCAAAGGGAGTCATTCCCGTGCTCGAATGTATTACCCGGTTGTAGGCAAATTCCACTAAGGGTAGGTGATCTTCCCATGAAGTCAGTTTACCTTTAACCATAGAACGTAGCATAGACCCTAAGGTTCTATTTACTACCTCCGTTTGGCCATCGGTTTGTGGGTGGCAAGACGTGGAGAAAAGTAACTTCGTTCCAAGCCTACCCCACATGGACTTCCAAAAGAGACTTAGGAACTTGGAGTCCCTATCGCTCACAATAGTCCTCGGTACCCCGTGAAGCTTGACAACATGTTCAACAAATAATGAAGCTACACTACTAGCATCCTCGGTTTTAGTACATGGAATAAAATGAGCCATTTTAGAGAATCTATCAACAATAACAAAAATGCTATCTCGGCCCTTTCTAGTCCTTGGCAGCCCCAAAACAAAATCCATCGAGATGTCCAACCAAGGCCTAAGGGGAGTAGGGAGTGGGGTGTATAATCCTTGGGGTAAGAGACGAGATTTCGCACTCCGGCAGGCCACGCATTGACTACAAATTTTAGTGACGTCTTTGCGCATTTTGGGCCAATAGAAGTTCTCCTCTAAGATTCCGAGGGTCTTGTCTATCCCAAAGTGACCCATGAGGCCTCCGTCATGGGCCTCCCTTACAAATAATTCCCTCCAAGAACTAGAAGGAACACACAACCTCCTCCCTTTGAACAAATACCCATCGAACCGAGAGTAGGAGGAATGGTTATTCTCCTTGAGCCAACGGTCCCTTCCCCACTCTTCGCATTCCCTAAAAATAGGAGCAAAGGTAGGATCCTCGGGATACAACAACCGCAAGCTCTCAAAACCCATCAATTTCGAAGACAAGGTAGCAACAAGCACATGCTTCCTAGACAAGGCATCGGCAACAACATTTTCCTTTCCCCTTTTGTAATGAATTACATAAGGGAAAGTCTCAATGAACTCAATCCACTTAGCATGACGCCTATTCAACTTGTCTTGGCTCTTAAGGTGTTTCAACGACTCATGATCCGTTCGTATCACAAACTCCTTAGGCCACAAATAATGTTGCCAATTTCCCAAAGCTCTAACAAGGGCGTACAACTCCAAATCATAAGTTGAGTAATTAAGAGTTGCCCCTTTGAGCTTTTCACTGAAATAAGCAACGGGCTTACCTTCTTGCATCAAAACAGCCCCGATACCAACTTTACTAGCATCACACTCTATTTCAAACATCTTATCAAAATCGGGCAATTGCAATAAAGGCGCCGAGATGAGCGTAGCTTTCAAGGCCTCAAAAGCCCTAGCTTGCTCATCACCCCATTTAAAGGGTCCGTCCTTTCTAATTACCTCGGTCAAGGGGGCTGCTATGGAACTAAATCCCTTGACAAACCTCCTATAAAAGCTTGCCAACCCGTGGAAACTTCGGATTTCTCCAATAGTTTTAGGGGTCGGCCAACTTCGGATAGAGTCTATCTTGGAATCGTCCACTTCCACACCCCGTGAGCTCACGACAAAACCCAAGAATATAACTTTATCAACACCAAAAGAACACTTCTCCATGTTGGCATACAGCTTCTCCTTTCGGAGCACATCAAACACACATCTCAAATGCATTACATGATCATTAATAGATTTACTATACACCAACACATCATCAAAGTAAACCACCACAAACTTTCCAATATAAGGCTTCATTACATGATTCATTAGCCTCATAAATGTGCTAGGAGCATTGGTAAGGCCGAAGGGCATGACCAGCCACTCATATAGACCGAATTTGGTCTTGAATGCGGTCTTCCACTCATCACCGGGTTGCATGCGAATTTGGTGATAGCCGCTCCTAAGGTCCACTTTAGAAAACAAACAAGATCCGTGGAGCTCATCTAACATATCATCTAGTCTAGGAATTGGATGACGATACCTTATAGTGATTTTGTTGATGGCTCTACAATCGACGCACATGCGCCAAGTTCCGTCCTTCTTTGGTACCAAAAGCACCGGAACAGCACACGGACTCATGCTTTCCTTGATGTATCCCTTGTTGAGAAGCTCCTCAACTTGTCTCTCAAGCTCCTTAGTGTCCATGGGATTGCTCCTATAGGCCGGTTTGTTTGGAAGTTGTGAACCCGGCACCAAATCAATTTGGTGCTCAATTCCCCGAAGTGGGGGCAATCCTTGCGGAAGTTCTTGAGGAAATACATCTTCATACTCCTGCAACACACAAGAAATCAAAGGGGAAATGGAAGAATTAGTGGGGTTAGTATTAAAACAATGGGCCAACAGTAACATCGGCTTGTTTTCATCATGGTCCACGAAGAGTTCTTTCCTCCTAGCCAACATTACTACGTTTTCCATCTCCTTTGTGGTTGGGACAGATTCGGATGGCCCTACTTCCTTACCTACGGCATCCCCCCTCTTTTCTCCTTTCCCGGTTTCCTTTCCCTTTCCTTTTAACTCTCTCATCTTTTGATGCCACTCATGTACTTGGGAGGGTGAAAGAGGGTGAAGTGTGACCTTTCGGCCATCCTTCTCAAGCGTATACCGGTTGGACCTCCCATCGTGTTTAGTAGACCTATCATATTGCCATGGTCTACCTAACAACAAGTGACATGCTTGCATTGGGATCACGTCACAAAGCACTTCATCATGGTAGTTTCCTACCTTAAACCGAATCACACATTGCCTTGCGACCCTTAATTCACCACAATCGTTCAACCATTGTAGCTTGTAAGGACTAGTGTGTGGTGTAGTTGGCAGCTTCAAGAAATTTACCATAGCTTGGCTTGCAACATTCGTACAACTACCACTATCAATCACCAAGGTGCACACACTCCCCTTTACAAGACACTTAGTATGGAATAGATTTTCCCTTTGACTCGGGTCACCTATCGCCTTACTAATCATGACACGTCTAACCACAAAGTTAGGAACCACACACTCCCCTTCTTGTGGATAGGCATCTTCACTACCATCTAATTCATCATCATTCGGCCCATTTTCAGCTTCCTCTCCATCTTGAGGCTCGGCCTCATCCTCCCCCCTTTCGGAAACCACCTCCTCACCAAGGTAGTACACTTTCCCTTCTCGTAGGATCACATTGCGCCGGTTCGGACATTCATTGGCCTTATGCCCCCAACCTTGGCACTTGAAGCATTGGAATCCCTTTGGGTTGGGATATTTGTGAGCCTCCGGTTTCGGAGGGAATTTAGGGACTGTTTTGGACTCGTAGTGGACTGTTTTGGACTCGGGCAGCTTCGTAGGGGCGGGTTGGTCCTTGTTTTTGGGCCAACCCGAGGGAGCTTGTACCCTTGCCTTGAAGGATGATCTCTCCTTAAGTTCCCTTTCAATCTCTAGGGCCGCTTGGAATATACCGTCGATGGTTTCAAACCGATGAAGGGTCAAATGAGTGGAGATCTCTTTGTTCAACCCACACTTGAACCGGATGATGTCATGACTGATTTGCTCCCCACGATGATCAAGTTTCAACATGAGTTGTTGGAACTCGTCAAAATAGGCCATCACACTCTTGCCCCCTTGCCGCAAGCCATATAACCTAGCAAGCAACTCATGACGATATCTCTCGGGAAGGTATCATTGTCTCATCAAATACCTCAACCGAAACCAAGGTGGTGGCTGCCCATCGATTAATTCATTACCAAATCGTTTAACATACTCCCACCAAGTGTTAGCATAGCCCTCGAGGTGAGCTATAGCGTAGCAACTCTTCTTTTCGTCCGAGATGTCATTAACTTGGAAAACTTTGTCACAAGCCGATTCCCAAGTTAAGTAGGCCTCGGGATCACTTTCACCCTTAAAGATGGGTAGGCTCAACTTGATGGTGTTGATGCCTACGTCTCTCTCTTGGTGTCGGTTTCCCCTATCTCCATACCCCCGGTATCTCCTAGGTTCTCCTCGACCCCCTCTTAACTCCTCCTCCCTCATATAAGCATCATCAAAGGCTCCATCTCCTTCATACTCCCCTCTACCGTATCCTTCAAAGTGGGCTGGTCGGCCTTGGCCGTTTTGAGTCGGAGGATTTGGAATTTGCGGTCTTTGGGTTAATGGAGCTTGGAATGGAAGGTTCGGATTTAGTGGAGGTACTTGTCGTCCAAATCCCTCTTGTGGAATTGGAGGGGCTTGGAAATGTAGTGGTCTAGTGGAGTCTCGGTTTGGAGGAAAATAGGTAGTTTGACTTGCGGTATTTAGTGGAGCTTGGGGTGCATTTAGCATTTGGTGGACTGTTTCGGGGGTGATGGTTGCGGAGGAGGTCCTATCATGACCATTGGTAGATACGTGTAGAGGAGTAGAAGGACGAGAGTTCCTTTGACTCTCCACTTGTTCTAATCTCCCACTAATAGTCGACACTTCCCCCTTTATGGCTGCCAAGTCCCCTCTCACGGCCCCAAATTCAGAATTCAACCTTTCAAGTGTCCGGGTAACGGCCTCAAGAGTGACCCTCATAGAATCAAGGGCATTAGTATCCGCATTATGAGACGTAGCTCCTTCCATTGTCAAGATATTATCCGCTTTAGTTCACCACAAGTTCGTGTTCCACAAGTGTTGTATAATTGGCTAGTAACCGTGAAATTTTCAAGGTATGAGTGAGCTCTTATCCGGAATGGATTCTTGTTTGAAGACTCAAAGAATTCTTGCCGGACTAGAATCAAAAATCAGCAACTCATTCAAACGAATAAAAGCACTCAAATAATCGTTGACACGAACAAACGGTTCAAGGAACTAGTTGACAACCTAGTAGGAAGGTACTAGTTTGTTAATTAGTTCTAGGACCAATTAAGGGAAACCAAGGATCAACAATTTGCAACCAAAGAATATCCTAAGTTGAGCTTATAGTGACGTGGCAGCATGCAATGGTTCCACCCGTTCCTCTTATCTTTTTTTTTTTTGTTTTTGTTTTGTGTTAATATTCACACAACTTGTTATAGTTTGCAAAATGTTTTGGTGGGAAAAATAAAATCTTGTAGTCTTTCAACCTTTTCAAACTCAAGAAAGTGGTGTTTGGTTGACCAATCCCACAAAACAAGGCTCCTTGAATTAGGGAAAAGTGATTGACAAGACTAGAGGGTGAGGGGTGCAAGTCTTTCACAACAACTTTATAACTTGTCTTACAACTTGAGCACACAACAAGATGAACAAGATGAACAAGTTCAAAAAAATGAACACCTCAACAAACTTCATCAACTTCTTTAGCACATAACACATAACCACCGATTTTTCTTTTGCTCATCAACAACATACAACCTTCGGCCACTTCAAGTCACTACTCAATGTTCAAGTTTTCAAGCTCAACTTTCGGATCTAGACACCTTAGTGTTGGTGAGAAAGAAACCAACACTAGAAACTCACTAAACAAGCAAAATAACGCCTAGGTCTAGACATGCAACATCATTCTCGGTTTTCAACCTTTAATGGACAGATTTTTCAGAACTTCCCTTTGGTATTGCTTGTTTAGACCGTGAACTAGCCCAAGATGGGTTATGTTGGAACACAACCGGTCTTGCTTTGATACCAAATGATACAAGATCAAACCAACAACACCAAGAGCTACAAGTAGGTTCGGATTTCAGTCCAACAACACAAGAATAACAAGTTCAATTTTCAGTTTTCAGCACACAACAAGAGAGCAAATAGATGAACAAGAATGCTAGTGAATCGAAAGTAGCCCCACACGGCTTCACTAGTCTTTAAAGATAACAAAATTAACAACAACAACAACAACAAGATAAAGAAAAGATAGATAACTTGACATATAACATTCAAGATACTAAGAACCCTAACATCAAGAGAGGACCCTAAGTCTAGAGAATGTAAACACCAAGTTCTTACAAGGACCAAGAGGCACTCAAAGACCTCAAAACCCTTGTTTCTAGCCAAAGATACAACCCAAGTATTCCTCTACTTGTGAGATGTTGGAGGCGGCTCCAAGAGTGGAAGAGAGAGGAAATGTTGTGATATTTTAGGTTACAAAAATCAGATTTCAAAAACTATCTAATAACTCTCTCACATCTTCTATTTATACTACAAAAGGAAAGGGGTAAAATGACTCATCCGCCCTTGCTTCTTGTGCCAACCTTGGAGAGTAGTTTATTACACATTAGGACCCCTCTTCACACATAAAAACGTTTAAGTCCTTGGTTGGTTCAATCACCAACTCACACACGGCCATTTGCATGAACAAAGCTTGGAGTTTTTGTAATTCCCGAGCTTGGCTTCGTGTGAAAGGCCGTGTGGCTGTCCTAACCGTATCATTCTAGTTCTTGGAGGGAATTATTTGTGAGAGAGGCCCATGACGGAGGCCTCATGGGGCACTTTGGGGTAGACAAGACCCTCGGAATCTTAGAGGAGAACTTCTATTGGCCAAAAATGCGCAAAGACGTCACTAAAATTTGTAGTCAATGCGTGGCCTGCCGGAGTGCGAAATCTCGTCTCCTACCTCAAGGATTGTACACCCCACTCCCTACTCCCCTTAGACCTTGGTTGGACATTTCGATGGATTTTGTTTTGGGGCTGCCAAGGACTAGAAAGGGCCGAGATAGCATTTTTGTTATTGTTGATAGATTCTCTAAAATGGCTCATTTTATTCCATGTGCTAAAACCGAGGATGCTCGTAGTGTAGCTTCATTATTTGTTGAACATGTTGTAAAGCTTCACGGGGTACCGAGGACTATTGTGAGCGATAGGGACTCCAAGTTCCTAAGTCTCTTTTGGAAGTCCATGTGGGGTAGGCTTGGAACGAAGTTACTTTTCTCCACGTCTTGCCACCCACAAACCGATGGCCAAACGGAGGTAGTAAATAGAACCTTAGGGTCTATGCTACGTTCTATGGTTAAAGGTAAACTGATTTCATGGGAAGATCACCTACCCTTGGTGGAGTTTGCATACAACCGGGTAATACATTCGAGCACGGGAATGACTCCCTTTGAATGTGTTTACGGCCTAAATCCCCTTACCCCTTTAGATCTCACTCCTTTGTCTAGTGATCTCATGACCAGCTTAGATGGAAATAAAAGAGCCGAAGCAATGAAGAAAATGCATGAGACGGTGCGGCTCAAGCTTGAAAAGAAGAACCAAGAGGTTGCAAAAAGGGTAAACAAAGGGAGAAGAAGGCTTGTGCTTGAACCCGGAGATTGGGTGTGGGTGCATCTTCGAAAGGATCGGTTTCCAGCTCAAAGGAAGTCCAAGTTGCTGCCAAGGGGTGATGGTCCTTTCCAAGTACTTGAGAGAATCAATGACAACGCCTACAAGATCGACCTTCCACCGGAATATCAAGTGCACAACACTTTCAACGTTGGTGATCTCTCCCTCGTTGATGCGGTTGAAGATGACCAAATGCTGAATTTGAGGTCAAATTCCTCTCAAGATGGAGAGGATGATACGGTTGGGACAGCCTCCACACGTACACGGCCTTTCACACGAAGCCAAGCTCGGGAATTATAAAAACTCCAAGCTTTGTTCATGCAAATGGCCGTGTGTGAGTTGGTGATTGAACCAACCAAGGACCTAAACGTTTTTATGTGTGAAGAGGGGTCCTAATGTGTAATAAACTACTCTTCAAGGATGGCACAAGAAGCAAGGGCGGATGGGTCATTTTACCCCTTTTGTTTGTAGTATAAATAGAACATGTTAGAGAGTTAGACTTCACTTTTTTTGAAATCTGATTTTTGTAACCTAAACACTAAACATTTCTCTCTCTCTTCTCCACTCTTGGAGCCGCCACCAATATCTCACAAGTAGAGGGATACTTGTGTTGTCTCTTTGGCTAGAAACAAGGGTTTTGAGGTCTTTGAGTGCCTCTTGGTCCTCGTAAGAACTTGGTGTTTACATTCATTAGACTTAGGGTCCTCTCTTGATGTTAGGGTTCTTAGTATCTTGAATGTTATATGTCAAGTTATCTATCTTTTCCTTATCTTGTTGTTGTTGTTGATTTTGTTATCTTAAAGTCTAGTGAAGCCGTGTGGGGCTATTTTCGATTCACTAGCATTGTTGTTCATCTTGTTGTTTTCGTGTGGTTGAGCTGAAAAACTGAAATTTAAGCTTGTTGTTCTTGTGTTGTTGGACTGAAATTCGAACCAACTTGTAGCTCTTGGTGTTGTTGGTTTGATCTTGTATCAAGTGGGGATTTCAATACCCTCTTGAGTTTAGATGATAGATTGGGTTCTCCAGTTACTCCTGCTAAAACACAAGACTTCAAGGATTGCTTAGATCAGTTGCTTATTACCCTTCTGAGGTATAAGAAAACCCTCATTATCCAATAAACAAGAACAACAACATAGAGTTTACTGAAGAATAGATAGGGCCTTGGGGAATTATCAGTGGTTACAAACATATGGTGTAGTTGAGGCTGACTACTTTTTACCAGGTGTTTTTGATCATTCCCCAATCTTGATGCAATGTAGCCCAACACTGAACAATAGACCAAAGCCATTCAAACTATACTCTACTATTATGTAGCATCATCAATTTTCAGAAAGTGTAGCAGACACTTGGTCACACAGATATGATGGAACCAGAATGTATCAGCTAGCTCAGAAGTTGAAAGCTCTCAAAATAAATCTCAGAAGTCTCAACTCCCATATGGCCTCCTATGAGAGACACCTAGAGACTACCAGGAAGTAACTTGTAGTGGTTTAGGATAAAATAACAAATGATAAGTTTAATCAAAACTTATTGAGGAGGAAAAAGTGTTGATCCGAAAAATGCATCAATGGAGCTTAGTAGAGGAACAAGCCCTAAGAAAAAAATCCAGGGCTACATGGATTTCTAGTGGAGATTCTAACACTAAATTTTTTCATGCACAATGCAGTATAAGAGCAAACATAAATGTTATCACTTCTATCTATATTGACCAAGGTGGAACTAGAGTTTGTTTCTTTCTTCACCAGACTTTTAGGAACTGCAACAGCTGAGATACTAATGCTAAATTCTAAAATAATCAAAAGAGGTCCTTGCTTAACAAGTAAATAAAAACTTAACCTCATAAAGGCTATCACAGAGGAGGAAATAGTAAATACAATTAAAGATATGGAAAACAAAAAATTAGCAAGAGTAGATGGGATACCAATTGAATTTTATACCAGTTAATGTATCACAATGAAGAATTATGTGACACTGGTTGTGCAAGAATTTTTCCAATCAAGTAAAATTCTTAAGACCTTCAGCTATACTGCAGTGACTCTTATACCAAAGGTGCATGCTCCTACAACCATGAAAGATTATAGACCAATAGCATGTTGTAATGCTATCTACAAAATAATAACAAAGGTGTTTACTTGTAGAATAAAAGAGATGATGAATACTGTTATAAGTTCTGCTTAGTCAGCCTTTATAAAAGGGAGATCTGTCATTGATAATGTACTATTCATCCATGAATTACTTAAATGGTATAATAGAAAAGTTTTTTCTTTGGGCTATGTGATGAAGGTGGATTTAAGGAAAGCTTATGATAGTGTTGAATATAGTTTCCTAAAAAGACTGCTTGTAGAACTAGTCTTCCCCTGCAAATTTGCAGGCCGGGTAATGGAGTTTGTCACCACTATGACCTATTCCTTAGTACTCAATGGTAGACTCACTAAGCCATTTCAAGGGAAGAGGAGGATTAGTCAAGGTGACCCAATGTCACCTTATTTATTTGTGATTACTATGGAGTATCTTAATAGAGAACTAGCTCTTGCTATTTCAAATACCAGATTCTAGTTCCACCCTAGGTTCAAAAACCTAAGTGTTGTCCATATATGCTTTGCTGATGATTTACTCATGATCATCAAATATGTTTTTACCTCTATTAAGCTCTTAAAACAAGCTTTTGATAGATTCTCTACTACCACTGGACTCCATGCCAACTAAGAAAAAAGTTCAATTTTTATGTCAGGTGTCAAAGAGTCAGTAAAATAGCAACTACTACAGACTCTGATACGGGTGTACAAAGCTGTCCAATACGTTCTCGACCATTCACACGAAGCCAAGCTCGGGAGTTACAAAAACTACAAGCCATATTCATGCAAATGGCTGCGTGTGAGTTGGTACTTGATCCGCCAAAGAGCTTCAACGTTTTTAAGTGTGAAAATGAACCTTGAAGTGTAATAAACTACACTCTAAGGGCACCCCATGACTGAAGGGTAGGAAAGTCATTTCCTTCAATATAAATAGATGCTATTAGGGTTATTTTCAGGACTTAGTTCATTTTTCATATTTCACAACAACAAGTCTTGTAACATTGAATATTTCTCTCTCTCTTGTTCTTGAGAGTAGAACCTGAAATCTGTCCAACAAGTGTAGTTACACTTGTGTTGTTTCTTGGCTAGAAACTTGAGATCTTGAGGTTCATGAGTTCCTCTTGGTCTAAGTAAGAACTTGGTACTGAAATCTTTTGGTCTTAGGGTCCTATCTTCAAGTTAGGGTTCATAGATTCTAAGATAACTTTGTGTCAAGTTACTATCTTTCATTTTGTACTATTGAAACTTTGTAGTAACTTAGTGAAGCCGTGTGGGGCTGATTTTCGATTCACTATAGTTACTACCATTTGTTGTTCTTGTTGTTAACATTGTACTCTTGTAATCTATCATCTTGTGTTGTTGAACCATTGTTTAATGTTATTGTTATCTTCTTGTTCTCCTTGTGTAGCTACTGTTTTGGTGTTGGTATTTCTTCAAAATTTCGTGATTGTTGTTGTCTTCACATATTGGAGTTGTTATCTTCAAGCTCTCGGAATTGTAGTGTGTTTGGACTGATTTTGTGGCAGATTTGATACGCTCCAAGTTAGTAGTGTATCATTTGGTATCAAAGCCATCTTTGATTTTGTTCTAACAAGATCAATCTTGGGCTTGAGACTTGAAAACTACAAAAAAAAAAAAACTGAAATCTGAAAATTTCAGAAATAGTCAAATCTGCTACCTTTGTGTTCTTGGCCAAAAATTGTGATATGTTGTTGTATGGGACGAGATTTTCTTGTTTTTTTTGGCTAGATCTTGTAGTATTTTTCTTGTATAGAGTGTTTCTAGTGTTGGTTTCTTTCTCACCAACACTAAAGGTGTCAAGATCTAAAGATTGAGCTTATAATATTGACCATAGTTGTGGTGCCTTGTGGCTGGCTGTTTGTTGTTACTTGTTGTTGACAATTGGTGGTGTTGTGTTGTGTTTTGAAGAAGTTGTTGTTGAGTTCTTGAAGGTTGTTGTGGTGTTCATCAAGTTCTTCATCTTTTCTTACAACTTTAGACAACCAAAAAGTGTGATATAAATTCAAGAGTTGAAGCTGAAAATTGTAAAGCATGTTGTGAGAAGCCTTGAACCCATCATTTCTTAGACTAGGCTTCTACTTTTCAGCAACTTTTTTTCTTATTTCAAGAACCTAGTGTTACCTTTTTCTTATTTCAAGAACCTAGTGTTGTGGGACAAGGTACTTTTCTTATTTCAAGATTTATGTTTTCCCTCCAAGACCAATTGTCATCCTTTCCAAATTGTGTAAAGATTTAAATTCCAGAATTGGTGCTTAAATTGTGTGGGACCAAGACCAATTGCATGCTGCCACATCACCCATTTTCTACTGTTCACGTCACCCATTGGCTACTGTTCACGTCATTAATAAGCTCAAATTTAGGTTTTCTAGTTTCTAATTGTTGATTCTTAGTTTCATTACTTGGTTCTAGAACTAATTAACATGCTAGTACACTCCTACTAGGTTGTCAATTAGTCCTTTTGAATTCTCTTGTTCGTGTCCACGTTTAGTTGGGTACTTTTATTCGTTTGAATACGTTGTAACTTCTTAACTCCAGTCCGTCGAGAATTCTTTGAGTTTCAAACAAGAATCCACTCCGGACAAGAGCTTTACTCATATCTTAAGGATTCACGGTTACTAGCCAATCTACAACATTTGTGGAGCTCAAGTGTGAGTGAGGAGAGGTTTAACGCTAACTTGTTTGCTGATTGTGTAGGTAACACCTTGACATGGAAGGAAGAACATCCGAAAGTGGGGGTACTACTGAACAAGACACTATGAAGGCCACACTTGAGGCCATTACCAGAAGTTTAGAGAGGTTGAACACGGAAGTTGGGGCAATGAGGGGAGATTTGACTACGATAAGTGGGAGATTGGAGCAAGTGGAGAGTCAAAGGAACTCTCGTCCATCCACTCCTCATCATATTCCTTCAAGTGGGCATGAAAGAACTTCATCCACAACTATCTCACCAGAAACATTGCACCAAATAACGAATCCACCTCTAGCCCCACTAAATGCCACAAATCATACCACTACTTTCCCTCCAAACCAAGAAGTGAATAGACCACGCCATTCCCAAACTCCTCCAATTCGACAAGAAGGATGTAGCCATCCATTACCTCCACAAAATCTGAATGTACCTTACCAAACTCCATCAAATTAAAGACCACCACCTCCACAACTCCCAATGCCTCCAAATCAGATTCCAAATCACCAAAACCGACCAGCTCACTTTGAGGAACATGGTAGAGAGGAGTATGATGGATATGGAGCCTTTGATGATGCTTACATGAGAGAGGAGGAGCTAAGAAGGGGCCGTGTTGATCCAAGGAGGTACCGAGGGTATGGAGAAAGGGGAAATCGACACCAAGAAAGAGACGTAGGCATAAATACCATCAAATTGAGCTTACCTATCTTTAAAGGTGAAAGTGACCCCGAGGCCTACTTAGCATGGGAATCAGCTTGTAACAAAGTTTTTCAAGTTAATAATATCTCGGAAGAAAAGAAAAGTTGTTATGCCATAGCTCATTTTGAGGGTTATGCCAACACTTGGTGGGAGTACGTCAAGCGTTTTGGTGATGAATTAGTTGATGGGCAGCCACCACCTTGGTTTCGGTTAAGGTACTTGATGAGGCAACGGTACCTTCCCGAGAGTTATCGCCATGAATTACTTGCTAGATTATACAACTTACGTCAAGGCAATAAAAGTGTGATGGCATATTATGATGAGTTTCAACAACTCATGTTGAAGCTTGATCATCGTGGGGAACAAATCAGTCATGACATCATCCGGTTCAAGTGTGGGTTGAACAAAGAGATCTCCACTCATTTGATGCTTCACAAATTTGATACCGTTGAAGGTATTTTCCAAGCGGCTCTTGAGATTGAAAGGGAGCTTAAAGAGAGGTCGTCGCTCAAGGCAAGGGGACAATCCATCTCGGGTTGGCCTAGAAGCAAGGACGTGGTTCAATCCTCTTCTGGTTGGCCCAAAAACAAGGACCAACCCGCGACTACAAGGCTGCCCGAGCCCAAAAAAGTCCACAAAATTCCTCTAAAACAAGAAGTTCACAAGTATCCAAACCCAAAAGGATTCCAATGTCTCAAGTGCCAAGGTTGGGGACATAAATCCAATGAATGTCCAAATCGACGCAACGTGATACTACGGGAAGGGAAATTGTATTACCTTGGTGAGGAGGTGGGTCTTGAAAAAGAGGAGGATGAGGCCGAGCCTCAAGATGGAGAGGAAACTGGAAATAGGCCACTTGATGATGATGATGATGATGATGGTGAAGTTATTTACCCACAAGAAGGGGAGTGTGTTATTCCAAACTTTGTAGTTAGACGCGCTATGATTAGTAAGGCAATAGACGACCCTAGCCAAAGGGAAAATCTATTCCATACTAAATGCCTTGTAAAGGGGAATGTGTGCACTTTGGTGATTGATAGTGGTAGTTGTGCGAATGTCGTTAGTGTCGCTATGGTGAACTTTCTAAAATTACCAACTACACTTTATACTAGCCCTTACAAGTTGCAATGGTTGAACGAATGCGGTGAATTGAAGGTCATGAGGCAATGTGTGATACGGTTTAAGGTAGGGAACTACCAAGACGAAGTGCTTTGTGATGTGATACCAATGCAAGCATGTCATTTGTTGTTAGGTAGACCTTGGCAATATGATAGGTCTACCAAACATGATGGGAGGACCAACCGATATTCACTTGAGAAGGATGGTCGAAAGGTCACTCTTTATCCTCTTTTGCCATCACAAGTAAATGAATTACATCAAAAGATGAGGGAGTTGAAGGAGAAGGGAAAGAAACCCGAAAGTGGTGAAAAGGAGGGGAAAACCGTGGGTGGGGCAGTAGGGATTTCCGGGACTGCCTCAACATCAAATGGGCAAGAAAACATGGTGATGTTGGCTAGAAAGAAGGAACTCTTCTTGGATTATGATGTGGACATGCCGATGCTTCTTTTGGCTCATTGTTTTAATACTAACCCCACTAATTCTTCTATTTCTCCTTTGATTTCTTGTGTGTTGCAGGATTATGAAGATGTATTTCCCAAAGAACTCCCGCAAGGATTGCCCCCGCTTCGGGGAATTGAGCATCAAATTGACTTTGTGCCGGGCTCACAATTGCCAAATAAGCCGGCTTACAGAAGCAACCCTACGGACACCAAAGAATTGCAGCGTCAAGTTGAGGAACTCCTCAACAAAGGGTATATCAAGGAGAGCATGAGTCCGTGCGCGGTTCCTGTGCTACTGGTGCCTAAGAAAGACGGAACATGGCGTATGTGTGTGGACTGTCGAGCCATCAATAAGATTACGGTAAAATATCGTCACCCTATCCCTAGGTTAGATGATATGCTTGATGAATTGAATGGTTCGTGTTTATTTTCCAAGATTGATTTAAGGAGTGGCTATCACCAAATAAGAATGCAACCCGGTGATGAATGGAAAACCGCCTTCAAGACTAAATTTGGTCTCTATGAATGGATGGTTATGCCATTCGGCCTAACAAATGCTCCAAGTACTTTCATGAGGCTAATGAATCATGTGATGAAGCCATTTATTGGAAAGTTTGTTGTTGTTTACTTTGATGATGTCTTGGTCTATAGTAAGTCAATTGATGAGCATGTGATGCATTTACAATGTGTGTTTGATGTCCTTAGAAAGGAAAGGTTGTATGCAAATCTGGAGAAGTGCTCTTTTGGTGTTAATGAAGTTATTTTCTTGGGTTTTGTTGTTAGTTCAAGAGGGGTTGAAGTGGATGAATCCAAGATAGATGCTATAAAAAATTGGCCAACCCCACAAACCATTAGTGAAGTAAGAAGCTTCCACGGGTTAGCTAGTTTTTATAGAAGGTTTGTCAAAGGATTCAGCACCATAGCCGCTCCTTTAACCGCGGTCATTCGAAAAGACCAACCCTTCAAGTGGGGTGAAGAGCAAGCTAAGGCTTTTGAAACCTTGAAAGCTATGCTCGTTTCCGCGCCTTTATTACAATTTCCTAACTTTGATAAGATATTCGAAGTTGAGTGCGATGCTAGTAAAGTGGGCATAGGGGCTGTTTTGATGCAAGATTTAAACCCATTGCTTATTTTAGTGAAAAGCTCAAAGGAGCAACTCTAAACTACTCCACGTACGATCTAGAGTTGTATGCCTTGATTCGAGCTTTGGCCACTTGGCAGCACTATTTGTGGCCCAAGGAGTTCGTGATCCGAACGGACCATGAATCCTTGAAGCATCTTCGGGCACAAGACAAGCTTAACAAGCGGCATGCAAAATGGATCACAACACTTTCAACGTGTGTGTTCTTTCTCTAGTGGATGCGGTTGAGGATGACCAAATGCTGAATTTGAGGTCAAATTCCTCTCAAGATGGAGAGGATGATACGGGTGTACAAAGCTGTCCAATACGTTCTCGACCATTCACACGAAGCCAAGCTCGGGAGTTACAAAAACTACAAGCCATATTCATGCAAATGGCTGCGTGTGAGTTGGTAACTTGATCCGCCAAAGAGCTTCAACGTTTTTAAGTGTGAAAATGAACCTTGAAGTGTAATAAACTACACTCTAAGGGCACCCCATGACTGAAGGGTAGGAAAGTCATTTCCTTCAATATAAATAGATGCTATTAGGGTTATTTTCAGGACTTAGTTTATTTTTCATATTTCACAACAACAAGTCTTGTAACATTGAATATTTCTCTCTCTCTTGTTCTTGAGAGTAGAACCTGAAATCTGTCCAACAAGTGTAGTTACACTTGTGTTGTTTCTTGGCTAGAAACTTGAGATCTTGAGGTTCATGAGTTCCTCTTGGTCTAAGTAAGAACTTGGTACTGAAATCTTTTGGTCTTAGGGTCCTATCTTCAAGTTAGGGTTCATAGATTCTAAGATAACTTTGTGTCAAGTTACTATCTTTCATTTTGTACTCTTGAAACTATGTAGTAACTTAGTGAAGCCGTGTGGGGCTGATTTTCGATTCACTATAGTTACTACCATTTGTTGTTCTTGTTGTTAACATTGTACTCTTGTAATCTATCATCTTGTGTTGTTGAACCATTGTTTAATGTTATTGTTATCTTCTTGTTCTCCTTGTGTAGCTACTGTTTTGGTGTTGCTATTTCTTCAAAATTTCGTGATTGTTGTTGTCTTCACATATTGGAGTTGTTATCTTCAAGCTCTCGGAATTGTAGTGTGTTTGGACTGATTTTGTGGCAGATTTGATACGCTCCAAGTTAGTAGTGTATCAGACTCTGAGATTTAATGAAGGGGAAATTCCAATTAAATACATAGGGGTACCCCTAGCTTCCGGGAAATTAACAGTGGATCAATGCTACCCCTTGGTAGAAAGAATCCTTGAGAGAATGAAGTGTTGGTCTTCAAAACTTCTAGTTTATTCTTGCAGGTTATAGCTAATAAAATCTATAGTTTTTGGCATACAATCTTATTGGGATCCATTTATTCTTATATTTCTAAATATTATGTGGAATAGTTGGAGTTATCTTAGGATTTATTATCTGTTCCATTATGCGTATCTACTCTCGTGGGTGATTCTTTAGTAATGGATTTTGTTTTTAGACCATGTGTTATGATAATTAGCTATATTGATACTTATGTGGATCTTACTATTCAAAATATGGTGGATCTTGTTATAATTCAAGACATAGACTAGTTATTCCACTATCATGCGGCCATAGATTGTTTTTCCAAGACCATTACCTTAGCCATGCCTGGCGTACCCCCAGTCCTATGACAGGGAATGGTTTGTCATAAGTTGACGGGGATTATTCTAATATTTGTGCTGGGAGAATTATTTTGAGAAGTTTCAAGTCTTATCTCACTTAAATTTGTGATACTAACTTATAGAGTTTGTTGCTTGACTCTATACCTTTATTTTATAAATTTCCTGATGTGTTCCCTAACAACCTGCATGCTATTCCCCCTATCCGTGAGATTGAGTTTTCTAATGACGTTGATCCTGACATTTAACCTATTTCTATGGCACATTACCTTATGGATCTTATTGAGCTTAAGGAGAAAAAGACTCAGCTTTAGGATCTTTTTGTAAGGGTTTTATTCTACCAAGTGTGTCCTCTTGGGGAGCTCCTATGTTGTTTGTGAAGAGATCGATGGCTCCATATGCATGTGTATTGATTATAGATAGCTTAATAAGGTGACAATAAAGTACCATTATCCTATGCCTCGCATTGATGATTTTTTACCAGCTAAGGGTGTGGTAGTATTTTCTAAGATTGATTTAAGATCTGGTTACCATCAGTTGAGAATTTGGGTTGACAATATCCCAATGACAGCCACTAGGACCTATTATAGTCATTATGAATTCTTGGTGATGTCATTTTGGTTGACTAATGACCCAACCACGTTTATAGATTTGATGAACTGAATATTCAGGCCTTATCTGGATTTCTTTGTGATTTTGTTCATCGATGAATCTTTGTGTATTTGAGGAGTAGGGAGGAGCCTGTGCAACATTTGAGAATTATGCTCCAGACTTTGAGAGATCATGTGCTTTTTACCAAATGCTCCAAGTGTGAGTTTTGGCTTGAGTCATTGACATTCCTTGGACATGTGGTGTCTAAGAATGGTATTATGGTGACCCAACAAAGATTGAGATGATTTGTGATTGGGCTAGACCTACATCTCTGATTGAGGTTCGTAGCTTCATTGGTTTAGCCAATTATTATAGGCAATTCATTTAGGGTTTTGCTACTATTTTAGTCCCTATGACCAGATTGACTCGAAAGGAGGTTGCCTTTCAATGGTTCAAGGAGTCTGAGTCAATCTTTCAAAAGCTCAAGAAATTTCTTACTTCAGCTCTTGTTTTGTCTTTTTCTATTGAGGGTGAGGGATTCACCTTATTTTGTGATGCTTTTGATGTTGTTTTTTATTAATTATTGATGCAGTAAAGTCATGTCATTTATTATGCTTCTAGATAGATTAAGGTGCATGAGTGCAACTACCCTACTCATGATTTGGAGTTGGCGATGGTAGTTTTTGCTCTTACGATTTGGTGGCATTATCTATATGGTATGCACTGTGAGATTTTCACCAATCATTGAGTCTTAATTATCTTATAACCCAGAGAGATATTAATGCTAGACAGGAAGATGGATGGAGTTGCTTAATAATTATGATATTTCTATTTTGTATTATTTGTGCAAGGAAAATATGGTGTTAAATGCCTTGAGTCGGAAGACAGTAAGTATGGGTAGCATGTCTTGTATTTTAGTTTCTTAGAGGCCATTGGCATGGACATTCACACCTTAGGCAACTTGATTGTTCTTCTTGATATTTCAAACCCTAGGAGAATTCTTTCTAGTGTTGAGCCGAGATCTTTACTATTTGATTAGATGATCATCACTTTGAGGATAGTAAGTTTCGCTTCCTTCATGATTAGGTGTTGAGTAGTGAGTCCGAGAGGAACACCATAGATTCTGAGGGAGTTTTGAGATTTGATGCCTGCACTTGTGTTTCAAGGATCTGTGACCTGATTAAGTGGATTTTGCATAAGGATCACTACTTTAGATATACCATACATCTTGGGAGAACCAAGATGTATAGAGATTCAATACAACATTATTGGTGGAGCAGTATGAAGAGAAATATGGCATATTTTATAGCTCGTTGCCTATGCTACCTACAGGTAAAGGCCGAACATTAGAAACCTTGTGGAGTGACTCAGTGGTTACCCATTGTCAAGTGGAAATGGGAGCGGATTACCATAGATTTTATTAATGTTTTACCTTGCATATACTATGGTTCAGAAGGTATTTGAGTCATTTTGGATCGTTTGACCAAGTCAGAATATTTCATTCTTATTCAATTTAGTGCTGAGAGATTGGCTCATATCTATGTTTAGGAGATAGTGTGTATTTTTGGTGTTCCCATTTCTATTATTTTGGACTGCGGTTCTATGTTCACTTTGAGATTTTATATAGCATTTCAATAGGAATCGGTTAGTCAGGTTGATCTCAGTACAACTTTCCACAAGCATATAGATTGTTAGTTGGAGCGAACTATCCAAGTCCTTGTGGATATGCTCCGAGCATGTGTGATGGATTTTGGAGGCTAGAGGGAGAGGCACTTAGCCTTGGCAGAGTTTGCATATAATAATAACTATCATTTGAGTATTGACATAACACCTTTTGAGGCTTTGTATGGTAGAAGATGTCGTTCTCCTATTGTATTGTTTAAGATTTTTGAGGTTAGGCTCCAGGGTGTTGATTTTCTTCAAAAGTCGTTAGATAGGGTCAGGGTGATATAGTATAGGTTGAGATTGGCTCAGAGTAGGCTGAAGGACTATGCAGACCATAGTCTTCGTGCCTTAAGATTTGGAGTTGGTGATCATGTATTCCTCTATGTATTGTCCATAAAAGGTGTAATAAGGTTTGGAGGGAAGGTCAAGCTCTGCTCTAGATATATTGCAACTTTTAAGATTCTTCGTGCAGATTGTGAGAAGTCTTATGAGTTAGCTCTCTCTCCAGATTTTGTCCATCCCTTTTTCCATGTCTCTATTTTGTGGTGATACATTTTTTATATGTCTCATGTGCTTAGACGGGACTCAGTCCAGTTGGACAAGTGTTTGACCTATGTGGAAAATACGATGCTTATTTTGGCTAGTGATGTCAGGAGGTTTTGCACTAGAGAGATTCTTGTAGTTACAGTTCAGTGAATGCACCTCACAGTTTAGAAGATCACGTAGAATATTGAGAATGAGATGCAGACCTAGTATCCTCACCTATTTGAAACATCATGTACATCCTAATCCTTTACATTTGTGGATGAAAGTTCCTTTAGTAGTGGATATTGTAATGACCCTTCAAGTTATTTTCCCTATTTCCGCTTTTATTTGCCGTTAGAGCTTATCTATATCTTCTTCAAGTCATTAATGACTTGTTACAATTGAATATTTGTTTACGGACCGTCTATTTGTTTTTTAGAGTCATTTTCCTATTTTGAAGTCTTCTCTGGTTCCAAATGGCCATCGGGCGAAAACATAAATTCAACGACCTCGAAAGCAAATTCTGACTATGCCAGTAGCTATGGAATTTTTATTCTATGATAGGTTGACCTTTGGTTCAGATCTCAAGACACTCGATATCATTTTGACCTATTAGTCAAAAAGTTAAAGAAATAAATATGGGTCTCAAACCCATATTTGGTCAAAATAACCTCGTATGCAAAATCCAATTTTGCCATTGAGTCTAGAACGTCGAATTTGGTGTGGTTACATAGTTCATTCGCATATGCGGGATTCTGGATGAATCCCATGGGCTTGGCGGGGAATTAGAAATTTCTAAGTCCAATGCTGCCAGCTGGTGCATTGCTATCGCAAGCCAAGGCCCGCGATCGCAATACGTTGGTAGGTTAATATCTTAATCATGGTATATAGGATAATACCTTGGTAGGATAATACCTTAATTGCTGTATGTAGGCTAATACCACCAAGAATAGCTCAAAATTCTTCAATTGCAAAGCCTCGAATCGCGATAGAGACATCGGAGAACATCAAAAAGGTATAAATTGACCCATTTTTACCAAATTTAACTCATTCTTCAAAAAATTTCATGAGAAAAAAACCCTAAAGAGTGAGATATCTTAAAATTAAGACTTGTGGGTGACTTAGGAGCTTTATTAACACTTGTTTTCGTGATTTTCTTTAGATTTGACATAAGAATTCAACCTTTTCTTGGTTATTTTATTAACTTCTTCCTCAAAACCCTAAAACATTGAGGGCCTAATTTTAGTCCCAATTTATCTTGAATTTCACCAATTTTTTAGGATAGTGATTCCTTGAACATGTAAGAATGTTGAGTTGGTCTCAGAAATGCGATTTCCATGAGTAGGCCCACAAGGGTTTTGTGTGATTTTAAGACTTGAAGCACAATGGTGGAATATGGGTTATCAGTATTCTCATATTGATGATTAAAATGTGTTTATGATAGCTTTGCATCTTGAGAAGGCTTCTCAGAAGGGAAAAGTAGTGGTTTAGCAGATTGTTGAACTTTCCTCAGCGTCGGGGTCGGCTAGGTTTTATCCGTTGTTAGATTGAGCTACTTCATAGTATGTTTATGTTATTGTGATGGATTTAGGATAAGTTTTAGATGTTGTATTGATTAAATGCAAGACTTGGGATTAGTTATACTATTTAGGCTATTTGAAACAGTTGACGTTAATCACTTGACTTATTTCCTTAGATGAATTGGACTTTATTACTCATGTTTAACATGAGAATGTCTAAGATTACTCAAGTTAGGTAAAAATGCTTTAGGCAGTGATGCTTAGCGTAAGTTTGGCATTAGTTTTTACACTAAGAATCTCTACCTTAGGGATAATTGTTGCTTGATATGTACTAAGAGTGGATTTAGATACCTTAGCCTAGTTTGGGGTAAAATTTGACTTAGAATATATTTTGGAGATTTATAAGTGGGATCTTTGAACCACCTTACACCAAGATCAATGATTAGTTCTCTTGAAATCCCTTTACGCTTTTTGAATACCTAGAGAATGCCCATTTGAGGTAATATTGAGGAACCTTGTTACTTGATGGTTATGGTGATGTCGGCATTATAAATAATTCTCATGGAGTAATGCATTAGATTGTAACTTATGTTATGATGAGATATGGATCATGTTGCGATAAGTTATTGGTTACACCATCTATAAGCTAGCTATTATGATAATGATAAGACTTTGACCATTCTATTGATAAGTTATTGCTTATGTTATTACTTTTGATTATGATTATGCTAAACAATTATGCTAGTAATCATGCAAGAAAACATCATTATTGATGTTCTTAGCAATTGTGATATTATTTGTGCTAGAAGTCATACTTATTAATTATGGTAAGTTATGCTATTAATTGGCAAAAAATCAAGATACTTGACCATATTAGATCTTATGACATTGATTATTCCCAATTTCGATTTTGGAAGATGACTATGATGATTATATATCCAGTTTAATTTTGAAGGATGATGATGATTTTGTTTATAACTAATTTAATTCTGGAGGAAGATTATGATGATATATATCCGGCAAGGCCAGAGGATGATTACGTCGATGTACCTATATGTATATCTACCGATTTGAGTCCTTCTATTTATTACGATATTATTATTATTATTATTATTATTATTATATATATATTCATATACAAGTTGGGTATGATGTTGATATTAAGGATGCTGGATACAACCCAAAAGTGATAAATGATTAGTAGATGGCATAATTTATTATTAGTGATAAATAATGATTAGCGATAATTAATGTTGTTTAAGTGATAATTTACAATTATTTGATAAACAAGGATTAGTTGGTGATGTGCTATAGAAATATAACACATTCGCTGCTTAAAACTATGAAAATATGTAAATTTCTTTGGTTTGTTTGTTTGATATGGTGTGTTTTGGGTGTATGATTGTAGGAAACTAGACTTGGATGAAAAATTCAATAAAAATACGAGAAATGTAGTTTTTGGATACTTACTTGATTATTTTTGGGTAATCATGACATTTTTCGGATGTACGTGATCAAAGCATGTGTTGAAACTTGATGTTTGGAAGCTTGGTTACAAGATTTAGAAGGCCTGACACTTACCTATGTCTACACATAGACCACGTGTAATACATATGATCTATAGGTGACTAAGGTATGTATCGGAACTGAAGATCCAGAGAGTAAAAGAGCTGGAAAAGAATTTTCAGCACTTACATATGTCAACATACGAACCGCATGTAACACATGTGGACCGCATGTGGGTAGGGTAAGTGTCAGAACTCCAAAGTACAGAGAGTAGATGATACGGTTGGGGCAGCCTCCACAGGTACACGGCCTTTCACACGAAGCCAAGCTCGGGAATTACAAGAACTCCAAGCTTTGTTCATGCAAATGGCCGTGTGTGAGTTGGTGATTGAACCAACCAAGGACCTAAACGTTTTTATGTGTGAAGAGAGGTCTTAATGTGTAATAAACTACTCTTCAAGGTTGGCACAAGAAGCAAGGGCGGATGGGTCATTTTACCCCTTTTTGTTTGTAGTATAAATAGAACATGTTGGAGAGTTATTCCTTAGTTTTTGAATGCTGATTTTGTAACCTAAAAACACTAAACATTTCGGCTCTCTCTCCACTCTTAGAAGCCGTCCCTATTATCTCACAAGTAGAGGGATACTTGTGTTGTCTCTTTGGCTAGAAACAAGGGTTTTGAGGTCGTTGAGTGCCTCTTGGTCCTCGTAAGAACTTGGTGTTTATATTCCTTAGACTTAGGGTCCTCTCTTGATGTTAGGGTTCTTAGTTTCTTGAATGTTATATGTCAAGTTATCTATCTTTCTTTATCTTGTTGTTGTTGTTGATTTTGTTATCTTAAAGTCTAGTGAAGCCGTGTGGGGCTCTTTTCGATTCACTAGCATTGTTATCTATCTTGTTGTTCTTGTGTTGTTGGACTGAAAAACCGAAACTTAAACTTGTTGTTCTTGTGTTGTTGGACTGAAATCCGAGCCTACTTGAAGCTCTTGGTGTTGTTGGTTTGATTTTGTATCATTTGGTATCAGAGCGAGACCGGTTGTGTTCCAACATAACCCATCTTGGGCTAGTTCACTGCTTAAACAAACAACACCAAAAAGAAATTCTGAAAATCTGTCCATTAAAAGTTGAAACCAAGAATGATGTTGTATGTTTAGATCTAGGTGTTATTTTGCTTGTTTAGTGAGTTTCTAGTGTTGGTTTCTTTCTCACCAACACTAAGGTGTCTAGATCCAAAAGTTGAGCTTGAAAACTTGAACATTGTGTAGTGACTTGAAGTGGCCGAAAGTTGTATGTTGTTGATAACCAAAAGAAAAATCGGTGGTTGTGTGTTTATGTGCTAAAGAAGTTGATGAAGTTTGTTGAGGTGTTTATCTTTTGAACTTGTTCATCTTGTTCATCTTGTTGTATGCTCAAGTTGTAAGGCAAGCTATAAAGTTGTTGTGAAAGACTTGCACCCATCACCTTCTAGTCTTGTCAATCACTTTTCCCTAATTCAAGGAGCCTTTTTTTGTGGGATTAGTCAACCAAACCTCACTTTCTTGAGTTTGAAAAGGGTGAAATACTACAAGATTTTATTTTTCCCACCAAAACACTTTGCAAACTATAACAAGTTGTGTGAATATTAACACAGAAAAAAAAAGAGAAGAAGAACGTGTGGAACCATTGCATGCTGCCACGTCACTATAAGCTCAACTTAGGATATTCTTTGGTTGCTAATTGTTGATCCTTGGTTTCCCTTACTTGGTCCTAGAACTAATTAACAAACTAGTACATTCCTACTAGGTTGTCAACTAGTTCCTTGAACCGTTTGTTCGTGTCAACGATTATTTGAGTGCTTTTATTCGTTTGAATGAATTGCTGATTTTTGACTCTAGTCCGGCAAGAATTCTTTGAGTCTTCAAACAAGAATCCATTCCGGATAAGAGCTTACTCATACCTTAAAAATTTCACGGTTACTAGCCAATTATACAACACTTGTGGAACACGAACTTGTGGTGAACTAAAGCGGATAATATCTTGACAATGGAAGGAGCTACGTCTCATAATGTGGATACTAATGCCCTTGATTCTATGAGGGTCACTCTTGAGGCCGTTACCCGGACACTTGAAAGGTTGAATTCGGAATTTGGGGCCGTGAGAGGGGACTTGGCAGCAATAAAGGGGGAAGTGTCGACTATTAGTGGGAGATTAGAATAAGTGGAGAGTCAAAGGAACTCTCGTCCTTCTACTCCTCTACATGTATCTACCAATGGTCATGATAGGACCTCCTCCGCAACCATCACCCCCGAAACAGTCCACCAAATGCTAAATGCACCCCAAGCTCCACTAAATACCGCAAGCCAAACTACCTATTTTCCTCCAAACCGAGACCCCACTAGACCACTACATTTCCAAGCCCCTCCAACTCCACAAGAGGGATTTGGACGCCAAGTACCTCCACTAAATCCGAACCCTCCATTCCAAGCTCCATTAACCCAAAGACCGCAAATTCCAAATCCTCCGAATCAAAACGGCCAAGGCCGACCAGCCCACTTTGAAGGATACGGTAGAGAGGAGTATGAAGGAGATGGAGCCTTTGATGATGCTTATATGAGGGAGGAGGAGTTAAGAGGGGGTCGAGGAGAACCTAGGAGATACCGGGGGTATGGAGATAGGGGAAACCGACACCAAGAGAGAGACGTAGGCATCAACACCATCAAGTTGAGCCTACCCATCTTTAAGGGTGAAAGTGACCCCGAGACCTACTTAACTTGGGAATCGGCTTGTGACAAAGTTTTCCAAGTTAATGACATCTCGGAAGAAAAGAAGAGTTGCTACGCTATAGCTCACCTCGAGGGCTATGCTAACACTTGGTGGGAGTATGTTAAACGATTTGGTAATGAATTAGTTGATGGGCAGCCACCACCTTGGTATCGGTTGAGGTATTTGATGAGACAACGATACCTTCCCGAGAGATATCGTCATGAGTTGCTTGCTAGATTATATGGCTTGCGGCAAGGAGGCAAGAGTGTGATGGCCTATTTTGATGAGTTCCAACAACTCATGTTGAAACTTGATCATCGTGGGGAGCAAATCAGTCACGACATCATCCGGTTCAAGTGTGGGTTGAACAAAGAGATCTCCACTCATTTGACCCTTCACCGGTTTGAAACCATTGACGGTATATTCCAAGCAGCCCTTGAGATTGAAAGGGAACTTAAGGAGAGATCATCCTTCAAGGCAAGGGTACAAACCCCCTCGGGTTGGCCCAAAAACAAGGACCAACCCGCCCCTACGAAGCTGCCCGAGTCCAAAACAGTCCCTAAATTCCCTCCGAAACCGGAGGCTCACAAATATCCCAACCCAAAGGGGTTCCAATGGTTCAAGTGCCAAGGTTGGGGGCATAAGGCCAATGAATGTCCGAACCGGCGCAATGTGATCCTACGAGAAGGGAAAGTGTACTACCTTGGTGAGGAGGTGGTTTCCGAAAGGGGGGAGGATGAGGCCGAGCCTCAAGATGGAGAGGGAGCTGAAAATGGGCCGAATGATGATAAAGTAGATGGTAGTGAAGATGTCTATCCACAAGAAGGGGAGTGTGTGGTTCCAAACTTTGTGGTTAGACGTGTCATGATTAGTAAGGCGATAGATGACTCGAGTCAAAGGGAAAATCTATTCCATACTAAGTGTCTTGTAAAGGGGAGTGTGTGAACCTTGGTGATTGATAGTGGTAGTTGTACAAATGTTGCGAGCCATGCTATGGTAAATTTCTTGAAGCTACCAACTACACTACACACTAGTCCTTACAAGCTACAATGGTTGAACGATTGTGGCGAATTAAAGGTCACAAGGCAATGTGTGATTCGGTTTAAGGTGGGAAACTACCACGATGAAGTGCTTTGTGACGTAATCCCAATGCAAACATGTCACTTGTTGTTAGGTAGACCATGGCAATATGATAGGTCTACTAAACACGATGGGAGGTCCAACCGGTATACGCTTGAGAAGGATGGCCGAAAGGTCATACTTCATCCTCTTTCACCCTCCCAAGTAAATGAGTGGCATCAAAAGATGAGAGAGTTGAAGGGAAAGGGGAAGGAATCCGGAAAGGGAGAAAAGGGGGGGATGCCGTAGGTGAGGAAGTAGGGACATCCGAGGCTGTCCCAACGACAAGGGAGATGGAAAACGTAGTGATGTTGTCTAGGAGGAAAGAACTCTTCGTGGACCATGATGAAAACAAGCCGATGTTACTTTTGACCCATTGTTTTAATACTAACCCCACTAATTCTTCCATTTCCCCTTTGATTTCTTGTGTGTTGCAGGAGTATGAAGATGTATTTCCTCAAGAACTTCCGCAAGGATTGCCCCCACTTCGGGGAATTGAGCACCAAATTGATTTGGTGCCGGGTTCACAACTTCCAAACAAACCGGCCTATAGGAGCAATCCCATGGACACTAAGGAGCTTGAAAGACAAGTTGAGGAGCTTCTCAACAAGGGATACATCAAGGAAAGCATGAGTCCGTGTGCTGTTCCGGTGCTTTTGGTACCGAAGAAGGACGGAACTTGGCGCATGTGCATCGATTGTAGAGCCATCAACAAAATCAATATATGGTATCGTCATCCAATCCCTAGACTAGATGATATGTTAGATGAGCTCCACGGATCTTGTTTGTTTTCTAAAGTGGACCTTAGGAGTGGCTATCACCAAATTCGCATGCAACCCGGTGATGAGTGGAAGACCGCATTCAAGACCAAATTCGGTCTATATGAGTGGCTGGTCATGCCCTTCGGCCTTACCAATGCTCCTAGAACCTTTATGAGGCTAATGAATCATGTAATGAAGCCTTATATTGGAAAGTTTGTGGTGGTTTACTTTGATGATGTGTTGGTGTATAGTAAATCTATTGATGATCATGTAATGCATTTGAGATGTGTGTTTGATGTGCTCCGAAAGGAGAAGCTGTATGCCAACATGGAGAAGTGTTCTTTTGGTGTTGATAAGGTTATATTCTTGGGTTTTGTCGTGAGCTCAAGGGGTGTGGAAGTGGACGATTCCAAGATAGACTCTATTCGAAGTTGGCCGACCCCTAAAACTATCGGAGAAATCCGAAGTTTCCACGGGTTGGCAAGCTTTTATAGGAGGTTTGTCAAAGGATTTAGTTCCATAGCAGCCCCCTTGACCGAGGTAATTAGAAAGGACGGACCCTTTAAATGGGGTGATGAGCAGGCTAGGGCTTTTGAGGCCTTGAAAGCTACGCTCATCTCGGCGCCTTTATTGCAATTGCCCGATTTTGATAAGATGTTTGAAGTAGAGTGTGATGCTAGTAAGGTTGGCATCGGGGCTGTTTTGATGCAAGAAGGTAAGCCCGTTGCTTATTTCAGTGAAAAGCTCAAAGGGGCAACTCTTAATTACTCAACTTATGATTTGGAGTTGTACGCCCTTGTTAGAGCTTTGGGAAATTGGCAACATTATTTGTGGCCTAAGGAGTTTGTGATACGAACGGATCATGAGTCGTTGAAACACCTTAAGAGCCAAGACAAGTTGAATAGGCGTCATGCTAAGTGGATTGAGTTCATCGAGACTTTCCCTTATGTAATTCATTACAAAAGGGGAAGGGAAAATGTTGTTGCCGATGCCTTGTCTAGGAAGCATGTGCTTGTTGCTACCTTGTCTTCGAAATTGATGGGTTTTGAGAGCTTGCGGTTGTTGTATCCCGAGGATCCTACCTTTGCTCCTATTTTTAGGGAATGTGAAGAGTGGGGAAGGGACCGTTGGCTTAAGGAGAATGACCATTCCTCCTACTCTCGGTTCGATGGGTATTTGTTCAAAGGGAGGAGGTTGTGTGTTCCTTCTAGTTCTTGGAGGGAATTATTTATGAGGGAGGCCCATGACGGAGGCCTCATGGGGCACTTTGGGGTAGACAAGACCTTAGGAATCTTAGAGGAGAACTTCTATTGGCCCAAAATGCGCAAAGACGTCACTAAAATTTGTAGTCAATGCGTGGCCTGCCGGAGTGCAAAATCTCGTCTCCTACCTCAAGGATTATACACCCCACTCCTTACTCCCCTTAGACCTTGGTTGGACATTTCGATGGATTTTGTTTTGGGGCTGCCAAGGACTAGAAAGGGCCGAGATAGCATTTTTGTTATTGTTGATAGATTCTCTAAAATGGCTCATTTTATTCCATATGCTAAAACCGAGGATGCTCGTAGTGTAGCTTCATTATTTGTTGAACATGTTGTAAAGCTTCACGGGGTACCGAGGACTATTGTGAGCGATAGGGACTCCAAGTTCCTAAGTCTCTTTTGGAAGTCCATGTGGGGTAGGCTTGGAACGAAGTTACTTTTCTCCACGTCTTGCCACCCACAAACCGATGGCCAAACGGAGGTAGTAAATAGAACCTTAGGGTCTATGCTACGTTCTATGGTTAAAGGTAAACTGACTTCATGGGAAGATCACCTACCCTTGGTGGAATTTGCATACAACCGGGTAATACATTCGATCACGGGAATAACTCCCTTTGAATGTGTTTACGGCCTGAATCCCCTTACCCCTTTAGATCTCACTCCTTTGTCTAGTGATCTCATGACCAGCTTAGATGGAAATAAAAGAGCCGAGGCAATGAAGAAAATGCATGAGACGGTGCGGATCAAGCTTGAAAAGAAGAACCAAGAGGTTGCAAAAAGGGTAAACAAAGAGAGAAGAAGGCTTGTGCTTGAACCCGGAGATTGGGTGTGGGTGCATCTTCGAAAGGATCGGTTTCCAGCTCAAAGGAAGTCCAAATTGCTGCCAAGGGGTGATGGTCCTTTCCAAGTACTTGAGAGAATCAATGACAACGCCTACAAGATTGACCTTCCACCGGAATATCAAGTGCACAACACTTTCAACGTTGGTGATCTCTCCCTCGTGGATGCGGTTGAAGATGACCAAATGCTGAATTTGAGGTCAAATTCCTCTCAAGATGGAGAGGATGATACGGTTGGGGCAGCCTCCACAGGTACACGGCCTTTCACACGAAGCCAAGCTCGGGAATTACAAGAACTCCAAGCTTTGTTCATGCAAATGGCCGTGTGTGAGTTGGTGATTGAACCAACCAAGGACCTAAACGTTTTTATGTGTGAAGAGAGGTCTTAATGTGTAATAAACTACTCTTCAAGGTTGGCACAAGAAGCAAGGGCGGATGGGTCATTTTACCCCTTTTTGTTTGTAGTATAAATAGAACATGTTGGAGAGTTATTCCTTAGTTTTTGAATGCTGATTTTGTAACCTAAAAACACTAAACATTTCGGCTCTCTCTCCACTCTTAGAAGCCGTCCCTATTATCTCACAAGTAGAGGGATACTTGTGTTGTCTCTTTGGCTAGAAACAAGGGTTTTGAGGTCGTTGAGTGCCTCTTGGTCCTCGTAAGAACTTGGTGTTTATATTCCTTAGACTTAGGGTCCTCTCTTGATGTTAGGGTTCTTAGTTTCTTGAATGTTATATGTCAAGTTATCTATCTTTCTTTATCTTGTTGTTGTTGTTGATTTTGTTATCTTAAAGTCTAGTGAAGCCGTGTGGGGCTCTTTTCGATTCACTAGCATTGTTATCTATCTTGTTGTTCTTGTGTTGTTGGACTGAAAAACCGAAACTTAAACTTGTTGTTCTTGTGTTGTTGGACTGAAATCCGAGCCTACTTGAAGCTCTTGGTGTTGTTGGTTTGATTTTGTATCAGTAGACAATGCAAGATATTTTTCATGCACTCACCCATGTCTACATGCGCCCAGGGCCAGGTCGCATGTGGTACATGAGCCCAAAGCCAGGCCACGTGTAGACACAGGTAAGTGGCCACCGACCTTTTTTGTCCTCTTTCATCCGAACTTTGATTTTAGGCTTTTCTCATGTATTATAAATTTCTTTTATGTGTTTTTCATAAGAGGTTATGCACTCTTGATACTTACAAACATATTTTGATTCCAAGATTTGATTTTGATCTTTGAATTCTCTTGTAAGTATTTTGGTTGATTAATTCAGTTAAAGTTTTGGGTTTTCAGTTGCTCTTATTGTGATTACATCTTATGCTTTCAATTATCAATGTTGTTGATTCTTTCACAAGCATGAGTGGCTAGGGTTGTGGAAACCCTAGCAGATTTATTAAGTAGAGGAAATGATAAGTTGTTCTGAATTAATACCCACCGATGTATTGTATGATTTAAATTTAATAGTTATCTTATCTTTTGCAATTGTTAGGATACCGCCTATATTATTGCTACATACTCTAAAAAAGAAGTAGTCACTAGGAAAAGATAATTACAATAGTAATTTAAAGTTTATCTGTCTATCAACACTACTAGGCCTTTTATAAGTAAGATGGTTAGTTATCATCTAACAACTAGATACTTAAAAGGCAATAGTTAACTAGATACTTAAAAGGAAATAGTTAACTAGGATCTGGGATAAGGGTTAGTAAGGCGACATCCTCAGACTCATAAGGTAAAGGGTGAAATCTGTCAGCTTGTCCAAAAGACGGTTGGTGGTAGATAACTAATAAAATTCTGCATGTAAAGTATCAGGTTGTGTAAGACCCTATAAGATCCTATTCTCACTATCTCATGTTAAAAAGGTCAAAGACTTAAAAATTTCACTTAGTGTTAGGACTTATTCATTTCTAAAGCCCCTTAAACTTCAACGATTTTATTTCTAACCTTCCCAATTGTTGAATGTACAATTTTAAGATGATTCATGATAGGGGTTATTGATACTACATGTCACATGAGTTTTAGAATCTTTGAATGAGCGTAAGGGTGTGTTTGGATCACCAAAATAGTAGCAGCATCGGGATAAGCCCACGGCGTGCTCTCCGGTGCATTGCTAGGGGTGCTCGCGTCAAAGCCCATGGCACGTACCCCATTCTAGCTGACCAGAGACCGTGGTGCATGCTCCAGCGCCCGCTCCTTATTTTCCAGCTTTTTGTTTCATTTTTCCAAGGGCATTTGGTCTTTTCCCTTTCACCCAAATGGTCTATAACACATGATTAAGGGTCCCAAAAGGCATAATTGGTCATTATATTCACAAATTCTCTCAAAAGAAAACATACTCTCTCAAGAACAAACTCTAGACCCTTTCTAAAGAAACAATGAATTCAAGATCAATTCTCAAAAAAATCATCAAGAACAATCACAAATTCATCAATTTAGGTATGTATGATGTTCATACATGGTCCCCTTTCACCCATGGAGTCCAAGAATTAATTTTATGATTTGAAATCATGAATTTAAATGTTTACAATGAATGATCTCCATAAAGTTTTGTGAAATTAGATTATATATCATGTTTACCATCTATTTTCATTAGAATTAGCCCTTGATACGTTTGAATGGTGATTATTTTCATGTTAAACCTTAACCCATGATTTTAGTATTACAGTTATGCTATTATTATATGTTTTGAACCATTCCCATGCTTAAGTCTATGAATTTCAAGTGGTTGATGAAATGCCTTAATGATTGGGTTTTGAACCCTGACTACTTATTATGTTTTCAAAGCTCTAGTATGTACCACTTATTATTGTTATCGAGTCTTGGAGTGTTATAAACACCCATTACTTTGCTGTTTACAGAATGTCAGTAGTTCCATAATAGTTTCAAATAAACTATGAGTATTTTCATTCAGTCAGTTATCATGATTAGTGTTAGCTCAGTTAAACTTAGTTCAGCCCGGTAATTAGTATCTTTCGGTTGGGAGTAGGATTTAGCATTGGGCGAACCCAGTGAAGGGGATTCCACCTGCCATTAGAGGTTGTGATCCTTAGTAGCAAACCCTGCATTCTGAAACTATGTAGCCAGCGTGGGTTGAGATGTCCATCTACTAGTTGAGGGTTAATGCATATCTTATTATAGCACCTGCCAGTTGAGGATGGCTCAATAGTCCTTCGGGACATCAATTTAGTAGATCCACATAGCCCTTGTTAGTACTCATGGAACGGTACTGACACCCTTCGAACTGGGGTCACATGTTTGACCCTAATAAGCTCATATTATGGCATATCAGTTTGATAATAGCCCCCACAGTTTCATTCTAGTATTCAGTATAGAATTCAGTTTCAGGTTTATTTAACCATAGCATACAGTTATCAGTTATTCAGTTATAAGTATTTCAATTTATAGACTAATTTAGAATTAGGTTATATGCTTGGTCATGCATTCTCAGATTCTACAACTTTCATGTATTTAAACTCAGTCATCTCGGCAATACATTCAGTCGTTATCTTATACAGATAAGCCTATGCATTTAAGCCTAACCTCATCTTGCACACTAGTACATTCAAAGTACTGATCGCAAATGTTTTCTTTGTGATATGATGTCTTATATCAGAAGTTCAAATGCTCAATTTCCTTACCGTGCTTAGATAGATCCACCTATCAATAGCAATAGTCGTGGTGAATCCTCATCTATCGAGGACATGGTTATTTATTTTAGTTATTTTGGTAGTTCCTTTGTTTTTGGGATCCTTGTCTTAAGAGGATCTGTAGAAATTTATTAACATGGTTTAGAATATGACTGATATTATGGGTGTTACGTCTAGTAAGAGTTCAGAGTTGGTTTCTTACCAGTTACAGGATATAGCTCACACCTGGTATAAGTAGTGGAAGAGGAATAGAGGTACAGATGTAGGACCTATAGAGTGGGAAGAGTTCGCCATAGACTTTTTAGACAGATTCTTTCCTTTGGAGTTGAGGAAATCTAAGGTGTTAAAGTTTATGAATTTGAAGTAGGGTAGTACGAGTGTGAAGGAGTATTTGCTTAAGCTTACTCAATTGGAAAGGTATGCTCCTCATGTGGTGGCTGATAATAGGTCTTGAATGAGTAAGTTTGTGTCTTGTGTATCTAATATTATGGTCAAGGAGTGTAGGACCACAATGTTGATTAAGGAGATGGACTTGTCTAGGCTTATAGTCCATTCTCAGTAGATCGAGGAGAAGAAGGTTAAGGAGAATAAAAGAGAGAACAAGAGGGCTAGGATAGGTAGTTTCAACTTTCTTCAGCCAAGGTCGGAGAGTGGTAACCGTCCATAATTCTATTAGAAAACTTTATCCATCTCTATCTCAGCTAGTGCACCAGTGCCAAAGTTCAGAAATAATAATCGAGATAGAAAGCCAGGCTTTAAAATCCAGGGCAGTGTAAACAGTGGTTGCACTATTCCTCTTTGCCAGAAATATGGAAGAAATCATTAGGGTATGTGTAGAGCCAGTAGTGATGTATGCTTTAGGTGTGGCAAGACAGGCCACAAAGTCAGGGATTGCCCAAAGGGTGGTTAGCACGGTCAGTCTAGCCATCCCCTAGTTCTATCCAATCGTCCAACTCAGCAAGGTGTTGCTTCTAGCATAACCAGTGGTCAACGCCTGAACAGACTTTACGCACTCCAGTACTAATAGGATCAGGAAAGTTCTCCTAATGTGGTTATGGGTATATTATAATTCTTTCACTTACATATTTATGCTTTGTTAGATCTTAGGGTTTCTCTTTCTTTTGTAACCCCCTATATAGCTATAAATTTTGTTTTCAGTCAGGAAATATTAGCAGAACCCTTCTCAGTGTCTACTTCAGTATGTGTATCTATTTTATCCAGGCAGTTATATAGGAACTATTCAGTCACAATATCACAAAAAGTCACTTTAGTAGATCTTGTGGAGTTAGAGATGACCGATTTGGATGTCATTCCAGGCATGGATAGGCTCCACTCATTATATGCTTCAGTTGACTGTAGAAACCGAGTCATTCAGTTTCAGTTTCCAAATGAACCTATTATCGAATGGAAGGGTAGTACTTCAGCTCTTAGGGGTCAACTTGTTTCGTACCTTAGAGCGAGAAAAATGATATCCAAAGGTGTTTTATAATCTTGTTCGAGTCAAAGACTTTAATTCTGAGACTCTCAGTCTTGAGTCTATTTTAGTAATAAGGGAATTTCTAGATATCTTCCTTGAAGATCTTCTCAGAGTTCCTCCCAAAAGGGAAATTGACTTCGAAATATACCTTCTTCCAAATACCCAGCCTATCTCTTTTCCGCCCTATAGGATGGCTCCAGCTGATCTTAGGGAGTTGAAAGAGTAGCTGAAAGATCTCCTAGACAATGGCTTCGTCAGACCCAGTATTTCCCCATGGAGAACTCTAGTCCTCTTCGTGCATAAGAAAGATGGTCCTCTTAGAATGTGTATTGATTTCTATTAGTTGATCAAAGTCACAATAAAGAATAACTACCCACTTCCTAGAATTGATGACTTGTTCGACCAACTTCTGGGTGCCAGTTATTTCTCTATAATAGACCTCAAGTCCGACTATCATCAGCTCAAAGTCAGAGAATGTGACATTTCAAAAACAACTATCAGAACTTTGTATGGTCACTTTGAGTTTCTAGTTATGTACTTTAGAATAACAAATGCCCCAGTAGCTTTCATGGACTTGATGAACAGAGTGTTCAAATAGTACTTGGACATATTCATCATAGTCTTCATAGATGAAATTCTTGTTTAATTCCGTAGTGAAAATGATCATGCAGACCATCTCAGAGTTATGCTTCAGACTCTTAGAGCCCATCAGTTGTTTGATAAATTCAGTAAGTGCAAATTTTAGCAAAGATCAGTAGCTTTTCTTGGTCATATTATTTTTGGTGATGGAATTAGATTTGATTCGTAAAATACCAAAGTAGTGAGAAACTGACCCAGACCTATCTCTCCTTCAGATATCAGGAGTTTCTTGGGTTTGGTTGGATATTACCGATAGTTTATTAAAGGGTTTTCATCTACTGCATCCCCCATGTCTAGATAGACACGGAAGAAAGTCAAGTTTCAGTGGTCAAATTCTTATGATAAAAGTTTTTAGGAGTTAAAGACTCGACTTACCTCAGCCCCAGTTTTAACCTTTCCAAATAGTTCAAATGGATTTGTTGTGCACTGTGATGCTTCTAGAATTGATTTTGGTTATATTTTAATGCAGAGAGGTAAGGTCATAGCTTATGCATCTAGACAGCTTAAACCCTATGCAAAGAATTGTCCTACCCATGATATTGAGTTAGTAGCTATTATGTTTTCCTTAAAGATTTAGAGGCATTATCTTTATGGGGTTCATGTTGATATGTTCACGAACCACAAAAGTTTGCAGTATGTATTTTTGCAGAAAGATTTAAATCTCTATCAGAGAAAGTGGTTAGAATTGTTGAAAGATTATGAAATGAGTGTGTTGTATCATTCGAACAAGGACAATGTAGTGGAAAATTCCCTTTGTAGATTGTCCAGGGGTAGTGTTGCTCATGTTGAGAATGATAAGAAGAAGTTAGTTTTGGAGGTTCATTAATTGGGTAGATTAGGTATGCGGTTGAAGGATTCAGCTGAAGGTAGTGTATGGGTTCAGAATCATTTGTAATCTTCTTTGGTTGCCGAAGTGAAGGAGAAGCAAAATAGGGATTCCAATATTGTTAAGTTGAAGGAATCAGTTAGAGATCAGAAAGTTGAAGTTTTCTCCCAAGGGGAGATGGTGTGTTATGATGTCAAGGTAGGTCGTGGTTCCGGGTGTTGATGTGTGAGCTAATGCTAACACATTTGAGGCTTTTAACTAAGAATAATTGCAAAGTCTTAAGAAATTTTTGTTGTTTTTGATTTTTTTGTGTTTGGTTTTGCAGTAGAAGCTAATATGATAGAGAACCAGCAAAATAGAAGCAAAGGAGATAAAATCATAAGGAAATAGGCAAAGTGTGGCTGGCGACATTTGTGATAAGTCATTTTCCCTGTGATAAGCTATCAACTTCATCGTCAATCAAAGATAGAGAATTGGCCTAAGTTGAAGTTGTGATGATATTTCGTGATAGGACATCACGTAGCTGATAATGCATCAAGAATGTCGACAGCCTAAGGCAGCACATGAGAACTGAAGTAGAGCCTTGACGATATTTTGTGATAGGTATTCAAAAGGCTGATAAATCATAAAGATTATTGTCAGCGTTAAGCAGCAAGTGACCAAAAACATAAAGGAAGCTGACGACATTTATGATAAGTCGTTAGCCTCCTGATAGGCTATCCCTAATGTCGTCACCTAATCCGATGGATTTCTGATTTCTATAATTTTGTTTCCATAATTAGGGTGAATTATTTAAAGCCTTGTTTAGGGTTTTCTTAGAGTTTGGCACAATGAGGTTTGAGCAATATACTTTGATATTTTCTCTCTCTACTTTTGGCTTGAGAAAACAATTACTTGGAAGAGATTATATTCATTATTTTGGGATTTCCTTTGTGAGTTAATCTCAGAATCACTAGTTTATATTCATCTTATGGTAAGTTTATCTTTCAAAGCATGAATTCATCTAGGTGTTTCTATTATTACGTTATGAGCGGCTAAATTCCTTTAACCTGAATTATGGGATCTTGGGTTAGGTCTTGATAAGGTGCTGAGTGATCAGGATTTGAAAGGTGGTAGGACTTCTTGATAATTCTGAGGTTTTAATTAACGTCTGTTGGTTGCAAACAATAGATAAAACCTACTTTAATTTGCTTGAGAAAGAAATCAAATATAGTAGTAAGTGAATTATCAACAGGGACCTAGAAATACTTCGTTTAATAATCAGCGTTGTAACAAGGTTGATTAACCTGAGGTAAAATTTGAGCAGTGAATATAAATTCCCTAAGTCCAAGAGGATTAGGTAAGTGAATGCTTAAGTATGTCGAGAGACATTTAAGCATAACTTTGATAAAGATAACGTGTTGTCCCTACCTACCATGAGAATCCTGAACCACTAGTAGCATCTGTCAAGTACCAAAATCCCTAGTGAACATAATTCTGGTTTTTCATAAACTTTTAAATATGAACACTGAAATTAACATAACCAAAAATTGTTTGTTAAACTAAAAAACCCCAATTTCTGGAAACATCCAACTATCAGTTGATTAATTTACAAACGACTTACGTTCACACCGTATTCCCTATGGGATTCGACCCCAACCTAGTTGTGTTTTATATTGACAATGATCGCTTACATTCTCATTGAGAGGTATAGTTTGAGCATTATAAAAAATGGCGCCATTGCCAGGGAATACGGTTGTAAACTGAAGTTTGTGTGCGCAAATTGACAGTTAGTTAAGTTTCCTAGTTTAACATTTATTTGTTGTTTTTGTTTATTGCAGGATCTTTATAGTGTATGCCAAGAACCAGAAGTTCCAGTGAACCATTATTACCACCTAATCCAGAATCGCAACGAATTGGAAGAATGGCAGAATAGCAAGAGGCTGACAGATTAGCAGCCTTAGCTAGAGCTCAGGTGAATGTGCAGAATGTTAGTCAACAAGCACGACGTTAAAATCCTGAGGACAAAGATTTGGGAGATGAGGAGTTGCTGAATCCTGGTTACCCAAGGCATGCAGAGCAAATAGTTGCACCAGTACGGCGTAATATTAATAGGAACTATCCATTCTGAGAAAAACAAGAGTACCAGCCGGTCCAGTATGATCTCCATGATGATGATGATGGAATGGATGGATCAGGTGCAACGGGAGCAATCATTCCTCCACCGTTGGCACCTGGAGCTAAATTCAACATTACTAGTACTATGATCCAACTCCTCAATCTGAAGGGGTTGTTTGGTGGCGTTCCTGGGGATGACCCAAACCTGCATCTAGTGAATTTTATTATCATTTGTAAATCTTTTGATAACCCAGGAGTGGTCCAAAATGCTATCCGATTGAGATTATTCCCGTTGTCTCTGTCTGGGGAGGAGCCTTTGTGGCTAAATAAGCTGATGCCCGATTCTATAACCAACTGTAGGCAGTTGAAAAGATCTTTCCTAGAAAGGTTCTTTCCGACTTCCAGGAGGGTACAGTTGAGGGACGAGATCAGCAACTTTAGGCAGCTCTCGACTGAAGCCTTGCATGAAACCTGGGAAAGATTTAAGAAGAAGCTGACACAGTGTTCAAACTACAACATGACAGACATACATTTGATGAGACTTTGTACAGGGCTTTTAACTCTGTTACAAAGCCAATTGTGGAAAATGCTGGTGGAGGTTCATTTGTTGATCTGACAATCCCAGAGGCTTCAGAGATGCTGGACAGAATGACCAAACAGAGTCAGGCATGGCATACCAGAGACTCTGTGGTGGCCATCCCCACTGCTTTTATAGGTATTACTACATAAAAATACATAAGAGAAGAGGAGCGTGACCAAGACAAGGCTCACCTTAAAACACAGATGGACTGGCTAACCAAGCACTTGCTATCAAGAAAGATTAAAAAGGTGAAAGTTGTGAGATCTCAGGATAGGATTGATGTTGCTACAGATGAAGAGGCTAACTATGTTAATAATCAGGGGGTTTTCGAGGCAATAGCCAAGGGAATCAAGGTCGGGACATTTATGATAAGACTGGTTTTAAAGATAGGGAGCAGGGAAATTGGAGAAATAACAATGACATGAGCGGGCTATATGTTCCTCCTAGAAATCGTGAGGTTGCTTTAACAAATTCTGAAAAGATGTCCATGGAGGACATGATGTCTAAGTTGTTGAAGGGAGTAGAGGCGACCAACTCGATTGTAACCACCATGAAGACCGATCTAACATCCATCAGTCAATTGGTGCACTCACACTCCACCACAATCAAACAATTAGAGCAGTAGATGAGCCAACTCTCCACAACATTCAACTAGAGAAAGAGCGAAACATTACCGAGTGATACAGTCAAGAATCCATAGAATGATGGCTCATGCATGGCTATTACCACTAGAAGTGGTAAGATATTACTTGTCCCTTTTGTGGGAAAGCCTGTAGTTGATGAGGTAGTTGTTGATGAACCGGAAGAAGGAGGTCCAGTGGAGTCTAAGAAGCTAGATAATTCTGATGATGCTTCAGAAAGAAGTAAAGAGAAGAAGAAGGAGGTAGTGCTGAAAACTATCCCAAGACCACCACTTCCCTTTCCTCAATGATTGAAGAAGAAAACTGATGATGCAAAATTCAGCAAATTCATGGCAGTACTCAAGCAATTGACAATAAATGTGCCTTTGGTTGAGGCTGAAAAATAACTTCTGGCACTTACCTATTTCAACATGCAAACCGCATATAGCACATGTGCACCGCATGTGGGTAAGGTAAGTGCCATAAGTCCAAATTCAAGAGAGTAGAAAGTGTAGGAAATTTTTCTAGAACTTACCTATGTCTACATGTGCCCAGGGTCAGGCCGCATGTGATACATCTGCTCAAGGCCAGGCCGCATATAGACACAGGTAAGTGGCCACCAACCTCTCTTTGTCCATTGTCATTCGGGCTTTGATTTTAGAGTTTCCTCATGTACTATAAATACCCTTTATGTATTTTTTAGAATTAGTTATGCACTCATGATACATACAAACATATTTTTATTCTGAAATTTGATTTTGTTCTTGGAATTCTCTTGTATTTATTTTGATAGATTAATTCAATTTACGTTTTGGGTTTTCAGTTGTGATTATCGTGATAACATCTAATTCTTTCAATTAATGTTTTTGATTTTTTTTTCACAATAATGAGCTGCTAAAATCCCTTACCTAGGTTTGTGGAAACCCTGGTTGACTGATGAAGTAGGGGAAGTGCTACATTTTTCTGAACTGATACCCATGCATGCACTTTATTTTCTTCTCTTCAATAGTTATCTTAGCAGTTGAAAATGATAGGATCCCACTAACATTATTGCTACTTACTCCAAAAGAGGATTAGTGACTAGGAAAAGATAATTACAACACTAATTTGAAGTTTAACTATCGATCCAGGATACTAGGTATAATCTAAGTAAGATGGTTGTCTGTCATCTAATAACTAAAGACTCAATAGGTAAATAGTTAACTGGGATCTAGGATAAAGGTTAGTAAGTCAAAATCTGTCAGCTAGACTAAAAGATAGTTTGTGCTACATAACATATTAGACACTTCATGCAAGGTATCAGGTTTGTTTAATAAAACATGATAATCCTAGGGAGTTGAGAAGCCAGGAGAAACACAATCCTAGTGTTCACTGATGACTGATTACAACCAAAGTTTATACTTGCTACTTATTCGGTAATGATACTCCAATTCCCCTATTTACTTTTTAAGTTTTGTTCATTGATTGCAATAGCTGAAAGCCTCAATTCCACATACACCCTTGGTATTCAACCCTAACCTTTTTTGGGTTACTAATTTAACAGCGATCGCATAATCTTCAGATTAAAGGTATAGCTTTGGTGTTATCAGTTGACAAATGGTGATAAGTGTGTGGTGAATACTTGTTAAATGATGGTAATTTTATGAAATGTGGGAATACTGTCGAATGTTGGTAAGTTATGGAATAGTGGTTAAATAACGAATTGGTTAGTTGTTATGATTGATGATTGATTAATCGATATTGATTGTACTTTCCATACATATGGGGGTCTGTGATGTGTTATTTACTTTTTTGTACTAATTGGCTTATGGAAGATAATTTTGTAGTTTATGATTGCTTGTGTGATGTCTTGTGATGTGTTATTATTCCAATCTATTCATTTATATTGCACGACAATGTTGGCATGTGTTTACGGCTTGTATTATATTATTATTCCAGTTAAATTGCTTATTATGTACAACGATTTGGGAGCTAATTCAGGTTTGTTTCTTTACCTTGACTTAGTGATGATACTTTCACTTTATCATACTTATATCTTTGTTTAGCTTAGTCTATCAATGATTCCTACTAAGTACCCGTTTTTTTACTCATACTACACTTTTGTACTTTTTTGGTGTAGATCCGAGTACTAGTTGTCGTTGTTGATCGTTGATTGTGCTATATTGATTTAGCCATATATAGGGTGAGCTCTTGGTGTCGGAGTTTCCTATTTCTTTCTATCTTTGGTACTCAATCCTTTTTTATTGAGATAGATGTTGTTGACTATTCTAAGTCTTCGAAGTTGCATTATTGTTATTAGTTGCTCTACACTGGCTCTACCAGTCGTGGGATGGTATCTTGTATTGACTATCCTTATCTATGTCAAATTTTACCTATTTATCCATTGTGTTGTTGATTTCCGCCTAAGTTGGACATTTTCCAGCAAGTTGGTTGATTTTAACTCTGAGCTACGCTATGGCTTATCTACTGGCGGGGTAGAGTAGGTAACATCATGACTTGTAAATCAGGTAGTGACACAAATGTACTAAAATAATCAAATGCAATCTATCTTTAATAATGAAAGACTAGACATAGATACTAGAAGAAAAAAAGGGGCAATTCGGCTCGAAGATCTCACCCTATATCTGAAGTACAACTAAGTATGATCATCACGTTAGGAGCGACTACTAGTACTCAGATCTACACCAGAAAGGTAAGTGTAGTATGAGTACCACAACCATGGGTACTTAGTAGGCATCAATGGCTAACTGAGCTAAATCGTGATATAGGTACGAAAAGATACAAGATAAAATAAGCTAAGTCAATGTAAAAGGGAAAACCTAGAAATAAGCTCCAACACCCTTGTGGATAAACATATAAAAAATTAAAAAAATGTAACGTTAAGATGACACAATTTATTACTAATAAATTAGTCACCATAATCCAATAAGTGAAGAAAAATAAATAACCCAATGCGGGCACCCATAAGCACGGATGGTACAATCAAAGAGATATAACTAATCATATATCCATAACTTTATCGAATATCAGCTACAATCATCAAAACATCCATCCATATCATATCATGCCCAACTCTTAATGTCATACTCGAACCGAAACTCATATCATTATCATCATGTCATCCTCAATAGTATCAATACCATAACATCATTTGTCGGACTCGAACTGAAACTCATAGTATCAATGTCATCATTAATTACCAGACTTGAACTGAAGCTCATATTATCAATATCATAATAAACTCTCGGACTTGAACCATAAATCACATAATAGACCATATAAATATACCCCCACCAATAAACCATATCCAATACATGTCAATAAGTCATATAGGTAAACTATATCAATATACCATATAAGTAAACAATACCAATATACCACCAGAGTTTTACCTGGAACCATGACCAACTCCCAAATACCAAACTAGAATACCTATTAAGTATTCAATCTCCTAAATATCCCAAATAATCATTAATTAGGGTTTGTTTCATCACCTGATTTATGAGTCATGATGGCACCTACTAAATTCTGCCAGTAAGAAAGCCATACTATACCGGAGCTAACGCAATGGGTTAATTTTGTAGGAAATACCCAACATAGGCCAAATTCAAGAAACACAAGTTATAAACCAAGAAAATGTCCTAAATAGATAAAATAGACAACACATGAATACCAATCCCTTGACATAGTAGAGCCAGTACAAAAGCATCTAATAGTATAAATACAACTCAAAAGACTAGATTGGTCAATACATCTATCTCAAAACAAAAGACTGAAACCAAAGATAGAGGGAAATAGGTGACTAGAACTCCAAGAGATCACCCTATCTCAAAAAAATTAGTCACTACACGAACAATGATCAACGGTGACAACTAGTAATCGAATCTGTACCAAAATAATGGGTACTCAGTAGGCATCATCGGTCGACTAAGCTAAATCACTATATAAGTATGATAAATGAAAAATACATAAACTAAGTCAAGGCACAAAAATGAACATGAATCATCAACAATACCACTTCACATAAAGAGAAATTAAAATGGGATAACAATATAACATGAGACATTAACATATGAAAATGTCTCCTTGCAAACATACATAAGCAATTTGGAATAATAACGCAGCATAAAGCATCATCACAAGAAAACATAAGTACAAAAGCGGCTCTCATGAACCAATTGGTACAGAAAAGTAAAAAAAAAACTCAACACAACCTCCATACAATCGGAGAGTACACTCAAGAGAAGAATAAAATAATCATCCAACTCAAAAGTCAACATTCATTTCCATTTGATCATCATTCCATAATTATCGTTAACACAATATTTACCAATGTTATCCCGACTCCCAAACATTAGGCAAAGTACTCACATTTCATAATATTATCGTTATTTAACAATTCTAATGTCAATATACACTAATCACCATTTATTATTTAATCATGTCTTATTAACAAAACCATTTGACTACTAGTCATCATATAACCTCTAATCATCATTCAACAACTATTTACCACATAGACACTAACCACTTTTCATTAGGAAAAATCATCCTTACTAAGATAGCATCGCTTATTATCTAGTCCACATTTACCAATAAATCTCGATTGCCAACTAGTCATTATTAGCCACTTAAATAATATCCACTATTAATAATCAATTATCACTAATTTTCCATTATTATAAATTATTAATTATCACTAATCATACATCATCATTAATCATAAGTCATACCTCTTTACAAACATTTAACACTTACGGGCTATAACTGATACCACTAATATTAGTAACATACCCAAATTTCTAAGTTAATATAAGCACAAAATTGTCGTACATAGGGATAGACAGTATCAAAATTGTAGATGTCATGTGGTCACATAAATATAATCACTTATCGGTTATCAATATCACCAATTTATATTTCGGCCTTGCCGGGTATCAACATATCATCATAATCTCCTAAATTCTTGTCGTGTATCAACATATCACCATAATCTCCTCTGGACTTTCCTGGTATCAACATATTATCATAATAAACTCCGGCCTTGCCAGTTTTATCGGGTATCAATATATCATCATAATCATAATCGGTGGAAAAATCAATAGCATAAGAAATTAAATAAGGGAGTATCATGATGTTACACATAATGAATGGTATAACTTCTCATAACAATCAATAAGCATGACTTCTAATATAATTCATGGGACAATTGTTGATATCATCATTGGGAATTTTTTCTAGCATAATTTCTCAGCATGATCATAATCATGAGCAATATCATGAAAAATTACTCATTAATAGCCTACGAAATGGCCTATCATTAGCATAAAGATAGATTATTAATAGCTTGAGCAATAGGTAATCCATGGCATAATCTATCGCTTATTAATAGCATGGTGCATAACATAATTTACAGCTTTGAAAATATCATATCAAGATCTCATTCAATAGTATATTTAGTAGCCCAATCCATAGCTATAATGACAACATAATCAATAGCTCGTCATAATATTGACCAATAAATCATATATATGGTACAATCACTAGGAATTACTTCTAATGTCTTTAGTCATAACCAACAAGTACCAAGGTTCCTCAATATTACCTCACAAGGTCATTCTTTAAGTATATAATAAGCATACAAACGTTTCAAGATAACAAACATCAATCTTGATCAAGGTGGGTCAAGAACCCACGTCTAAATCCCTTAAATACATTCGATGTCAAATTTCTACCCTAGACTAGGCTAAAGTATCTAAATCAATTCTTAGATGTATAGTAAGCCACGATTTACCCTAAGGTTGAGATTCTAATCAAGCATTATCACCAAGTCAAATGGAACTAAAGAAAACTTCACTAGTATGAACAACTAAGGCCAAACTTACCCTAAGCATGAGTGACCAGGTCACTCTAATCTAACTAGGAAAATCTAGCATTCTCATACTAAACATGAGTTAATTCTAATTCACTAAGGTTCAAGGGAACAAACTAAGCTTTTCAATTCTATGGTCTCAAATGACTTAAATGTTCCAACTAATCCCAAGTCTTGCATTCCGACAATCCAACATCTAAAACTCATCCCAATCTAATAATATATCACAAATATACGATGACATAGCTCAATCTAACAAAGGATAAACCAAGCCTGTCACATCGCCAATGAAAGCACAACTAATGGCTAAACCATTTGCTTTTTCTTTCCAAGAAGCCTCCTCAAGGTACCAAGCCATCAAAATCACATTCTACATATCAATACGAGAATAACGATACCCATACTGTACCATTGTGTTTGGGTCCAAAAATGACACCAAAAACCCCAAGTGGGCCCCACTTAGAAAAATCACGTTTTTGAGGTCAACCCAACATTCATACAAGATCAAGGAATCATAACTGAGGCTAAAGTCAAGCCCTCATGCTATTGGGGTTTTGGTCCATAGACCATTAAAATTCACCATGAAAAGGGAGGAATCTTACCTTAATCTCGATGATAATCACGAAAGTAGTTGTTAATGTATCTCCCAAGTCACTCACAAGTTTCAATTCTGAGTTATCACACTTTAGCGCTTTTGCTCCCAAGGTGTGGAGGAAAATGGGCTAGATCGCAACTTAAGGGGATATTTATACCCCTTCCTTGTAATTAGGTTGCTGCAATCGCATGCACAAGTATGCAATTGCACACCCACCCTAGCCTCAGGAGGAGGTATGGAAATTGCCACACCCTAAGTGAGATTGGACTACTTTCTTTGCACAACCTGGTGCAATCTCCACTCAAGTAGTGCGATAGCAGATGCACCTAAAACCTACTAAAATGTGTAAATTTTTCCAAGTTTTTGCCAAGTGTTGGGGATTCATTTGGAATTTGATATACGAAAATAAACTATGTAACCACACTAAATTTGATGTTTGGATGAGATAGCGAGGTTGGATTTTCCATTAGAGTTCGTTTCCATCAAATATAGGTCCCACATCAAAATTTCCATTTTTTTAAATTTTTGACCAATAGGTCAAAATGAGCTCAGTGCATCGAGACCCAAAATAAAGGTATACCTAGCCTAAACTTGATATTCTGGAGCTGCTAGTGCAATCAAATGTTTCATCCTAGATCATGTTACTAATGTTCTTTCCCTATGGACATTTGAAATAAGAAAAGACTTCAAAATAGGAAATTGGCTCTAAAAACCAAACAAACTGCCCGATAATCGAACTGCCAGTCCCCGCAAGTCATAAATGACTTAGGGAAAATATGAAAAAGATCTAATGGAGACAATAAGCAGAAATATAGAAAATAATCTGAAAGGTCACTTTCTTCCACAAAAGTAAAAATTATAATATACCTAAAGTTTTGAATAAGTGAGATACTGGTCCCACATCTTTCTCTAGATCTCCCAAGTCGCCTCCTCCACTGAACATTAACTATAGGAATCTCTTAAGTGCATAACCGCCTCACATCACTAGCCAAAACGAGCACTAGCTCCTCTACAAAAGTCAAACGCTCATCCAACTGGACTGATTCCCATCTAAGTACATGAGATTGATCGAGAATATATCGCCACAACATAGAGACATGGAAAACTGGATGAACAGTAGCAAAATCTTGAGGTAAAGCTAACTCATAAGCTACCTCACCAACTACGCTGAGAATCTTAAAAGGTCTAATATATCTTGAAATGAGCTTTCCCTTCCTCTCGAACCTCATCACCCCCTTCATGGGCAATATACTGAGAAATACATGGTCACTAACTTCTAATATCAAAGCATGAAGCCTATTGTCTGCATAGGCCTTCTGCCTACTAGGAGCCACTCTCAACCTATCCTGAATCACCTTAACCCTATCCAGCTACTCTTAAAGCAAGTTAGTGCCATGGGGTATAACCTCTGAAGTCTCAAACCACCCAACCGGAGAATGACATCTCCTACAATTAAAAGCCTTAAATGGCTCCATCTAAATACTTGAATAATAGTTGTTATTGTACAAGAAGAGCAAGGCTAAGTGTTTCTCCTTCTAGCCTTCAAAATCAATAACATAGGCTCCGAGAATATCCTTGAGAACCTAAATAGTCTTCTCATCCTGACCATTAGTCTGCAGATGAATGGTTGTATTCAGATCTACCTGAGTTCCTAACTCCTAAAATGCTATACAAAACCTCGAAGTGAAAATAGAACCACGATCTAAAATGATAGAAATGGGCACCCCATGCAAATAGACTATCTCCCGAAGATAAATATGGGCTAATCTATCTCTCCGTTGAAAGTCATTTAAATAGGAACAAAATGCACTAACTTGGTTAAACGATCCACAAGAACCCAAACACCATCTGATCCATGGGAAGTATGAGGCAACCCACGAAGAAAATCCATAGTAATTCATTCCTATTTCCACTCTGGAATGGGTAACTTCTAAACCAATCCACCAGGTTGTTGATGCTCGGCTATTACCTACTAACAATAAAGGGAACGAGCTATAAAGTCTACCATATCTCTCCTCATACCAATCCACCAATAATGCTATCTCAAATCTCTATATATCTTGGTTATACGGGGTGGGTAGAATATCTAGTGTTTTGAGCTTCATGCAGAATCAGCTAAATTAAGTCCTCAATCTGAGGAACACAAATACAACCATCAAACCTCAAAATACTTTCAAAATTAATGGTGTGCCTCTCAGACTCACCACCCAACACCTGATCATAAAGGAAGAGAAGCTTGCAATCTTCATATTGACGATCACGAATTTGCTCAAATAGTGAGGATCTCGCCTCCATACTAGCCAAAATCCTCGTAGGATCTAAAATATCAAGGTGAACCATAAAGTTAGCCAAGGACTGAATATCCCATGTTAACGGCCTCTAAGAAATTGAAATGCACGCCAAGCTGCCCATACTCACTGCCTTCTGACTCAAGGCATCTGATACTATATTTTCCTTGACTGGATGATACAAGATGGAAATATTATAGTCCTTAAGTAACTCCATCCATCTATGTTGTCGAGCATTAAGCTCTCTCTAGGTCATAAGATGATAAAGGTTGCGATGATCGCAGAAAATCTCATAATGCACACCATAAAGATAATGCCTCCAATTCTTAAGCGCAAAAACTACCGCAGCCAACTCCAAATTATGAATTAAGTAGTTTCATTTATGCACATTATGTCCTGTATCATAAATGCACAATCTAGACTAACATCAGAAATATTGAAAAACATGATGAGTCCCTCACCCTCAATAGGGAGAGCTAACACATGACCTAAAGTATGGAAGTCCTTAAGTTTTCTAAAGCTCGATTCACACTCCTCAAACCATCGAAAAGGAACTTCTTTTTGAGTCAATATAGTCATAGGGGATGAAATAGTAGCAAAGCCCTCAACGAAGTATTTATAATAACCGGCCAAACCAATGAAGCTACAAACCTCAGTCAGAGATGTAGGCCTAGCCCAATCATGAATCATCTCAATCTTTGCTGGGTTTTCCATAATACCATCCTTGAAGAACTTGGCAAAAAGCTTATGATCTCGAAAAGTCTAGAGCATGACCCTCAAATGTTGCGGATGCTCCTAACTACCCCTAGAATACAAAAAGATGTCATCAATGAAAACTATCATGAAAGAGTCCAAATAAGGCCTGAACACTCCGTTCATCAAATACATGAAAGTGGTTAGGGCATTAGTCAAGCCATAAGACATCACTAAGAACTCATAATGACAATAACGGGTCCTAAAAGCTTTCTTCAAGATATCCTCAGCCCCAAATCCTCAACTAGTTGTAACTAGACCTCAAATAAATCTTAGAAAACATTGCCATACCTAGAAGCTGGTCAAATAAATCATAAATATGTGGTATAGGATACTGGTTCTTCACCGTTACCTATAGTCAATACACATATGCACGAAACCACTCTTCTTCTTTAAAAACAATATAGGAGCTTCCTACAAGGACATACTCAGTCTAATAAAACCGTTATTAAAAAGATCTTAAAGATAAGAATTTAGCTTCTTAAGCTCGTTGGGAGCCATATGGTAAGGTGCTATAGAAATAGGTTAGGTGTTAGGCTCGATATCATTGGCCAACTCAATCTCACGGATAGGAGAATTACTATGAAGGTTGGTAGGGAACACATCAGAAAACTCATAAACATCAGGAAAAACGTCAACCGAAGGACTTTCCATATTAGTATCACAAATATAATCGAGATAAGACTTGCAACCATTCAAAATAAGCCCCTTGGCTTAAATATTAGAAATAATCTCCGTCGTCTCACGGATAATAGCTCCTTAACATATGACTGGAGGTACGGAGGGCATGGCAAAGTAAACTGTCTTGACAAAACAATCCATGATGACATGATAGTGGAATAACTAGTCCATGCCCAGAATCACATCAAAATCCACCATATCCATAATAATAAGATATGCATAAGTATCAATATCATTGACTGTCACAGCATATGATTTGAATACTTTATCCACTACTAAAAAATCATCCACAGGAGTAGATAAGCATAATGGAACAAATAATAAATAACTAGTCATGTCACGACCCAATTCATGAGTCATGATAGCACCTACTAAAACCTACTAGTAGGTAAGCCAACACTGTAACCCAAAGCTAAGGCAATAGAATTACCCACTAGGCTTAAATACACAAACACAATCAAAATCAATAGTGATCCACGGAAAGAAGACAATCAAAATACGGATACCAATCCCATGACCTAGCAATGTTAGTGCAAAAGCATCTAAGTATGATAATAGGAAATACAACCTAAAATTCTAGTATAGTCAACACATCCGTTTAGAATATAAAAAAACTAAACAAGGATAGAGAAAAATAGGTGACTCGAAACTCCAAGAGCTCACCCTATCTCTGGAAGATCAACACTGCACAAACTTAACTCAGTGGTTGCAACTAGTACTCGGGTCTGCACCAAAAAGGTATAGAAATATAGTATGAGTACCAAAACAATAGGTACTCAGCAGGCGTCATCGGCTGACTGAGCTAAATTATCATATAAAGATGATATAAATTAAGATAATATCTCTAAGTCAAGGTACATAATCGAACCTGAATCATTTTCATCATCAACGTATAAAATAAATGATCAACTAGAATGATAATACGACATATCATATCAATACACGCCAATACCATCATATATAAGGAGTAATTGATCCAAAAGTGTAAAGCGACATTAATACAATTACAACTATATAAATACCAAGTTGGCGCATATACATCCATTAGAGCATAAAGTAAAAAAACACACCACAACATCACATACGACCGGGGAGTACACCCAAAATAACATAGAGTAAAGAACTCATCACGATGTCCCATACCACCGGAGAGTACATCAAAAGATCAAATCATAAACGTAAATAGACATATAACCAAGTTCTTTTTTTCCATGGTTTTCCACATTTCCCATCAATGACCATTTGCCAACACTCATAATCATCAGTCATTACCACAATTAAATAACAAATACCAAGGTACTTGACTCATAATCATGTCACCATATAGATATCTAACTCGTCAATATACTTTACTTACTCATTATTAGCTAACTAATGTTTATTAATAAATCACTAATTCGCTAGTCATCATATAGCCTCTAATTATTAGCCTAACCAATTCTTTACATAATCCTTATTCATAGGATATGAAAAACCATTATTCACTAAATAGCCAAGATCCTACAACTAGTCATGATTTACTACTACACCATAGACGTTATATAACCAATTCTCATTCCTAACCATCATAATAGCACTTGCCACCATCTAGTAGGAGGCCACTAAACATTATTTGAACACTTATTTATCTATCAACATTTGTCTTTTATTATCTAGGGCCATTAATCGACAAATCCTTATTTAACAACTAATCGACATCATAACTTAGTCATCAATATTACTAACTATCACCGATGTTAAACCTATTATCATCATTAACGACACAACAACCATAATTTCTAGTTACCACATTTCAACTAAACAACATTTATTAACTAGTACTCTAGACTTCTGGCCATCAAGTAAAATAGCCACTTAATAGACAGCTAGTTACCACATAGCTCATTCTAATAGGCAATATTTCTTAATTAATCCATTTATCCAATGCTAAATATACCCACTAGGTGAATCCTTTATTCTACACAAGATTCCACTTACCAACAAATCTTAACTCATTATTCGGCATATTCTACTCCTACTCGCTATTTAGAACTAACATGAGCTATGCCGCTTAGCAAGATATTAGCACTGAAGAACTATAAACTATAATACCAAGAATAACATCATACCCTCAAAGCACGTAAGAATGAAATCATATGAAGGCAATCCACAAATAAAAATACATATATACTTACCATACATAACATTATTATATCCCTGGACTTGTCGGGCATCATCATATCATCGATATATCCTCCTGAGTTGCCGAGCATCATTATATAATAAATATATCCTCCGAACTTGTCGGTCATCATCATATTAGAAATATATCCTCCAAACTTATCAGGCATCAATATATTCTCCGAAATAGTCGGGCATCATCATATCATCAATATATCCTCTGGACTTGTCGGGCATGATCATATCATCAATATATCTTTTGGACTTGCTGGGAATCCTCATAGCATCCATACATATATAATCAATCTAGTGAATAATAAATGCAAGCCTCACTAGAGATAAAGTTAAAGCAAAGTAGGGAAAGACATACCATCATACCTCATCATTCATTATCAACACAATATATTAATAAGTACATGAACAAGTATATTTATATGGTATGAACAATCAATGAATTATCGGGCTTATCAAAATCATTAGATGGTCAAAAATAAAGCCATCGTTTACACCTTCTAGGCCCCTCATTATTAGCATGGTACGCATTATAAGCACAAGACGATTTTTAGCACAAACATTAGTTTAGTCACAAGGCTTTAAAACAATATGAATAATAATATAATCCAAGTCCCAAATAGTAAGCTAGTTAGTTATTTAAGTTATAGCATAGTCATGGGCTCAATCAATAAGACATTTTATTCCTATCTAAGCATTATCAATAATTTAGCAACTAATCATGCACATCATTTCTAATACCAACATCATGAATAAACCATTTACCGAGGCTTGCCATCATATTACAAAAGGTACATTCAATGCATTTTACAAGTATCTAGGTAACTAATAAAACTACTTAGTCCAAGCTTAAGGTGGATCAAGTTCTGCTTCTAATAACCCAAACTCCTCTTCAATTGAAACTTCAACACAGGACTAAGATAGTTCATCTAAGTCATGTCATAGTGGTTTATCAATTCATACTAGTTTTATGGTACAATTCTTCCTCAGGTATTACTCTTAATATATCCAAGCTACTAGGGAAATTTCCACAACTATGCATAACTAAGGTCAACTTACTCTTCATTATTAGTGACAAGGTCACTCCCATCTAACCAGCACAACTAGAGCATTCTCATGTTACTCATGAGATAACAAGTCCAAAAATCCAAGGTTCTAGAATATAAGTCAAGTATCACACTTTATGAATTCAATAGCCTAAGGGGTTCAAATTAATCCCAAATATTACTATCTACCATTTCAACACCTAAAACCCCTCTTAATCTTATCAAGATATCAAAGTCATACTATATAAAGCTTAATCTAACATGAAGTAAGCCTAACCTACCTCAAATCAAAATATCGCTCACGAACCAATAATTTTCATTTTTTCTTTCCACAAAACTTCTTAAAGGAGCCAAGCTATCAAAATCATAATCTATGCATTATTACAAGAATATCAATACCTATATTGCACCATTGTTCTTCAGGTCCAAATGACAACAAAAAACCCCAAGTGGGTCCCACATAGGGAAAATGAGTTTTCAACACCAAATCATTGTTCAAATACCATTAGGGAGTTGTATCTTTCAAGAAATTTGTGCAAACCAAGTATAGTTGTCCTAAAATAAAGCCTTCAATCCATTTGGGGTTTTCGTCAAATAATCAAGAATTCAACACTATAAATGAATGATTCAAACCTTTAATTCATTGTTAATCATGAATAAGCAAGTTATTCAAGCTCCCAATGAACACACAAGACACAATTTATGGACTACACACTATATTAGGGTTTATGGTACTCAAAGCAATAGCAAAATGGCCATTTCTCGACCAAAAAGGGCATTTAAATACCCCTCCCCAGGTCCTCGATTCACACGATCACCATCACTTATGCTGCGATCATGACATCTAGATCACAATACTCCCTCCATGATACGGGAAATCCAAGGGAAGCACGAAACAACTCCAAAACAGTCCACTAATCTTAAGGATTCGAGGACCAAGATGGAGACCTCACTCGGATTCGCTACCAACAACAAGAATACAAGATTCAAGAGTATATTTTAACACCAAAAACAGTACCAAAACGTGATGAACAAGATGAACAACAATAATACAAGTTTCGGATTCAACGAAGACCCAAAACAGTCCACTACGACAACACATACACGATTGCAAGAAAAATAAAGATAGATAGTGAGACCAAGATTATTACAAGATTAAGAACTAAAGAGTATATTAAACTCAAAAACCCCTAATGAATGTAACAATCAAAACCACACTCTTACGGTGACCACCAAGGGAACGAACTCGCCTCAAGATCTACCGTTTCCAAGCAAAGAACAATGTTAGCTTTTCCAAGCCCTATACTAGAATTACACTAAGTTGGTCTACTCTCAAGAGAGAGGATTTTAAGAGTCTCAAAATCTCATTTTTTCATCAACCAAAAACTAAGTGAAAATAAGACTAAGGGGGCCTATTTATACTATATTACAAATGAAGACAAAAGACCACTTTGCCCTTAATGAGAGGGGCGGCCATGGTGTGTAAATACACCATGTGTAATGTCCAAAATACCCTTAATTAAGGCCCAAAACCGTGAGTCCTCAACCTTAAATTCTCCAAGCAATCTTCCACACGCGAGATTGCTTTAAGTTATGCTCAAAACGGGTCCTCCATGCATGTTCTTGTTTTCTCGAGGTGACCAAGTCTCGAGTCTCTATGTGTTGGCCTCCAAAAATGTCATCAAAAGATAAGTAGGCCATTTGTCCCGTATCATCCTCCCCTTCTTGAAAAGGATTCGACCTCGAATCCAAACCTTGCAAAAACCGAAGAGAGGACAAACAAATACAAATTCCTCATGGCATGAGGGTTAGGGTTAGCATAACAAATCATCTCAACACGCCAAGGTTGCACATATTTGCAATATAACCAAGAATCCTTTGAAAGGAATATTAAAAACTCAATAAAAGATGTACAAAGGATTTGGTTATAGGATACATCAAAAGTAACACTTTGCTTGTCATGTTGACCAAGCAACAAGTTTGGTGCACCAACATCACCATTTCTAAATTTGGCACCGGGGTCAAATGGGAAAAGTGGCCATAGACACGGGTCTCGACAACACTTCCCTTTCCCGTGGTCTACACCTAAACTAAATGACATACTCTCTACAATAACATACATATCATCCAAATCAAATAGAGAGTAGAGAAAGGTATCACTCAAATCGACTTCTACTAAGGTGCTCTCATGTGTGTACTCACTACTAGTTTCCCAATAATCACTATGAGTACTCTCAACAATGAAATCACACAAAGTAGAAGAAGAAGTGGCTGCCGCAACTACACATTCCTTACCCTTAAGAGTACTCTCATCTTCCAAGAAGAGATTTCCCTCTTTAGGAGGAATGTTGTCACACCATAGTGGGTTAGCATATAGGCTATAGCTTCCAAGGTAAGCTATACCGTCATTTTCACCACTAGGTTCATTAGAAGTGTTTAAATCATCTTCAAACAAGACATTACACCTAAAGAGAGTGTGTTCTACCTCACGGACAGATTTGGAATAAGCAAGTTCCTCGCACTCTAATTGATCAATATCAGGTTTCAAGGATGTTCCAAACACAAGATTACCCCAAGAAGAGATCTCGGGTTCACTCCCACTTTGTTGACCAACATTTTCAAATACTTCACTCACTTGAGTCCTATTAAGCACATCACACACATACTCAAGTGGGGAACAATTTTCACAAACAAGTTGATCAACACCAATTACACAAGACGATGTACTTCCGTTCAACATATAAGCTTCAACACTAGGTGGACATAAATTGATCTTACAAGAAGAGTCAATTTCGTCATCAATAGGATCAACTAGTGTATCCAAACTCACAATATGTACATCATCAACAAGAGGCACGGAATCATTAGACTCATAAATAAGTAAGCTACTACTCACACTCAATGGCTTACTAGCCACACAATTGTCATTCACATGCACTAAAGTGTAAGAGTTAGCTATTTTACCTTTAAGATCTTGAGTAGACTCTTCCTTGCCGTGAGGTGAAGGACCTCCACAAGCTTGGGCAGCAACTTCCTTTTGGCATTGTTCGCCTTCGCTTGCCATGTTGGTACCTACACAAATGTCCTTAGAAATGGAAGGACAACCAATGTTAGCACGGTTTGGTGGCAATCCCCTCACTTCGCTCCACATATCCTCTCCTTTTTCCACTCTCGGATTGCCACCTTGCACTCCCTTACTCCTCTCAATCTTTTGTCTCTCATCATAAATCGGATTGGAGTAGGTAAACATTTCTCTTTGCGGTTTGGGCAGCAAGTATGTTATGAGGCGATTTCCCCATTGGTCTCTTACAATATTAGGCCAATTTTGCACGTTAGGAACTTGATGTCGTGCAAACCAATCGGCACCCAAGCTCATATGACCGTAGGTTAAGGAAAAAACATCGCACCACACCTCCTCATGGTAATCAAATTGGGAGAAGACAACTTTTACCCTCTCGGTAACCGTGAACTCGCCCAAGTAGTATGGAACAAGTAAAGGCTCTCGCAATAACCCCAAGTAATTAACCATGGACGGAAGAATGTAGTTTCCATAGTACCTATCATTCAACACCATAAGGCAGCCCGGTATCCCACAAATAGTCACCTTTCCGGAGTGTACACTCCTTCTTGGATCTACATTGTAAGGCATACGAGTACCCCTTAGTTTTGGAGATGCATATCCTCTTCTTCTCATTGGACAACCTCCACTAGAGCTAGTATAACCATTCACACTATATCGACTTTGATAAGAAGTACTACAAGGTGGAGAATATGGATCTTCATACTCCTCACGTGTACCCTCATCATAGCTCTCATAAGCTTTGCAAACAAAAGGGTTATACCTAACACCCAATCTAGGTTCGGAGTAAGAAGTGTAAGACTCCTCACATGCCCCAACTTCATCATAAGACCCATCACGAGGTCCTACATCATCTCCAAAGTTACCATAAGCACTAGGCACTTCATTCACCTCATTTTCTCCCTTAAAACAGTAACTTTCAAATCTGCCCAAGTCTCGATCATGGCTATTTTCATAGCCTCCGCAATCTCCCTCAACTTCGTAGCCATAAAACCCTTCACTACAATCATAGTCTCCCATGTTGTAGTCACAATAATCCCCGGCTATCGAAGACATGTTCCCCTTATATCACCCTTTAAACCTACAAAATGAACAAACAAGATTAGTAGTAAAGCTCCTCACCAACACTCGTATACACTCACCTTTGTGATTCTCACAATTGGAGCGGCGAATATTGAAAGTTGCTTATACTCCGGTAGTCAATAGGATGTCAATTCTACTTGGCGGCCGGAATAGATTCTTGTTTGATCGACTCAAGACACGAAAATAAAATTCACTTACGAACTTGAAACAAAGAAGTTACTACGAGTTAAAAAATGAGAAAAGCACACAAACAACGAAGACACGAAGAAACGGATTCAATAATTAATCTACAACTAAGTAGGTGATTACTAGTTGTTAATTAATTCTAGAATCAAGACATGAAACTAATGAAACAAAAGATGAAACTAAGAATCTAAAATTTTGAGCTCGGAAATATTGCGTGAACAGTAGCAGTGATGACATGGCAGTCACGTATTGGTTTCGGTCCCACACACTTTTGTTGTCCAATTTCAAGTCTTGGTCAATTTTTCAATTTGGACTTTGGTGGAATTTGTTTAAGGAGGGAAATTCAAACAAGTCTTGGAGCCCTTTTCAATTTCAAGTTTTCAAGACTTGACTTTATTGTACTTCTCCTTAAAACATGGATCCGTAAATCATGGAAAAGTGTTGGAAAGTGGTTGAGACTTGATTGATAGGTCTTTGTTGGTTGTAGTGTCTTTCAAGACTAACAAATGATACACCCTTTTCCTTCAACTTTTTAGATTTAGCATTCACTTTATCTTCAACAATATATGAAGGTGGTGATGAACATCAAGAACAACAACAACAACAACAAGAACTACAACAATAATCTTCAAGGACACCAACAATTTTTCACACGGCCAACTCCAATCCACAATAACAATATCTCCAACACTTGGCCAAGACAACTACAACTTCAACAAAATGGTTTTCAATCCACCAATTAACAACAATATCACGTGGCCAAGCTTATAACAACAACAAGATGAAAACCACAAGGCCAAAACAGTCCACCACAATGGCCAAGCTTATGTTCACAACAACCTTTCAACAAGTTCAAGCTCAAGTTTAGATCTAGACTCAAAGTGTTAGTGGACAAGAAAACTAACACTAGGAACAACAAAACAAACAAGAACACTATTAGATCTAGACATACAACAACAAATCTCGGCCAAGACACAACAAGAACACGATTTTGGCCAAGAACACAAACACGGACAGATTGCTATTTTTCTGGAAATTTCAGTTTTCCTTTTTTTTTTTTTTTTTTTTTTTAACAAGAAAGCCCAAGATTGATCTTGTAGGAACAAGATCAAGCCATGCTTTGATACCAAATGATACGGGAAATCCAAGGGAAGCACGAAACAACTCCAAAACAGTCCACTAATCTTAAGGATTCGAGGACCAAGATGGAGACCTCACTCGGATTCGCTACCAACAACAAGAATACAAGATTCAAGAGTATATTTTAACACCAAAAACAGTACCAAAACGTGATGAACAAGATGAACAACAATAATACAAGTTTCGGATTCAACGAAGACCCAAAACAGTCCACTACGACAACACATACACGATTGCAAGAAAAATAAAGATAGATAGTGAGACCAAGATTATTACAAGATTAAGAACTAAAGAGTATATTAAACTCAAAAACCCCTAATGAATGTAACAATCAAAACCACACTCTTACGGTGACCACCAAGGGAACGAACTCGCCTCAAGATCTACCGTTTCCAAGCAAAGAACAATGTTAGCTTTTCCAAGCCCTATACTAGAATTACACTAAGTTGGTCTACTCTCAAGAGAGAGGATTTTAAGAGTCTCAAAATCTCATTTTTTCATCAACCAAAAACTAAGTGAAAATAAGACTAAGGGGGCCTATTTATACTATATTACAAATGAAGACAAAAGACCACTTTGCCCTTAATGAGAGGGGCGGCCATGGTGTGTAAATACACCATGTGTAATGTCCAAAATACCCTTAATTAAGGCCCAAAACCGTGAGTCCTCAACCTTAAATTCTCCAAGCAATCTTCCACACGCGAGATTGCTTTAAGTTATGCTCAAAACGGGTCCTCCATGCATGTTCTTGTTTTCTCGAGGTGACCAAGTCTCGAGTCTCTATGTGTTGGCCTCCAAAAATGTCATCAAAAGATAAGTAGGCCATTTGTCCCGTATCATCCTCCCCTTCTTGAAAAGGATTCGACCTCGAATCCAAACCTTGCAAAAACCGAAGAGAGGACAAACAAATACAAATTCCTCATGGCATGAGGGTTAGGGTTAGCATAACAAATCATCTCAACACGCCAAGGTTGCACATATTTGCAATATAACCAAGAATCCTTTGAAAGGAATATTAAAAACTCAATAAAAGATGTACAAAGGATTTGGTTATAGGATACATCAAAAGTAACACTTTGCTTGTCATGTTGACCAAGCAACAAGTTTGGTGCACCAACATCACCATTTCTAAATTTGGCACCGGGGTCAAATGGGAAAAGTGGCCATAGACACGGGTCTCGACAACACTTCCCTTTCCCGTGGTCTACACCTAAACTAAATGACATACTCTCTACAATAACATACATATCATCCAAATCAAATAGAGAGTAGAGAAAGGTATCACTCAAATCGACTTCTACTAAGGTGCTCTCATGTGTGTACTCACTACTAGTTTCCCAATAATCACTATGAGTACTCTCAACAATGAAATCACACAAAGTAGAAGAAGAAGTGGCTGCCGCAACTACACATTCCTTACCCTTAAGAGTACTCTCATCTTCCAAGAAGAGATTTCCCTCTTTAGGAGGAATGTTGTCACACCATAGTGGGTTAGCATATAGGCTATAGCTTCCAAGGTAAGCTATACCGTCATTTTCACCACTAGGTTCATTAGAAGTGTTTAAATCATCTTCAAACAAGACATTACACCTAAAGAGAGTGTGTTCTACCTCACGGACAGATTTGGAATAAGCAAGTTCCTCGCACTCTAATTGATCAATATCAGGTTTCAAGGATGTTCCAAACACAAGATTACCCCAAGAAGAGATCTCGGGTTCACTCCCACTTTGTTGACCAACATTTTCAAATACTTCACTCACTTGAGTCCTATTAAGCACATCACACACATACTCAAGTGGGGAACAATTTTCACAAACAAGTTGATCAACACCAATTACACAAGACGATGTACTTCCGTTCAACATATAAGCTTCAACACTAGGTGGACATAAATTGATCTTACAAGAAGAGTCAATTTCGTCATCAATAGGATCAACTAGTGTATCCAAACTCACAATATGTACATCATCAACAAGAGGCACGGAATCATTAGACTCATAAATAAGTAAGCTACTACTCACACTCAATGGCTTACTAGCCACACAATTGTCATTCACATGCACTAAAGTGTAAGAGTTAGCTATTTTACCTTTAAGATCTTGAGTAGACTCTTCCTTGCCGTGAGGTGAAGGACCTCCACAAGCTTGGGCAGCAACTTCCTTTTGGCATTGTTCGCCTTCGCTTGCCATGTTGGTACCTACACAAATGTCCTTAGAAATGGAAGGACAACCAATGTTAGCACGGTTTGGTGGCAATCCCCTCACTTCGCTCCACATATCCTCTCCTTTTTCCACTCTCGGATTGCCACCTTGCACTCCCTTACTCCTCTCAATCTTTTGTCTCTCATCATAAATCGGATTGGAGTAGGTAAACATTTCTCTTTGCGGTTTGGGCAGCAAGTATGTTATGAGGCGATTTCCCCATTGGTCTCTTACAATATTAGGCCAATTTTGCACGTTAGGAACTTGATGTCGTGCAAACCAATCGGCACCCAAGCTCATATGACCGTAGGTTAAGGAAAAAACATCGCACCACACCTCCTCATGGTAATCAAATTGGGAGAAGACAACTTTTACCCTCTCGGTAACCGTGAACTCGCCCAAGTAGTATGGAACAAGTAAAGGCTCTCGCAATAACCCCAAGTAATTAACCATGGACGGAAGAATGTAGTTTCCATAGTACCTATCATTCAACACCATAAGGCAGCCCGGTATCCCACAAATAGTCACCTTTCCGGAGTGTACACTCCTTCTTGGATCTACATTGTAAGGCATACGAGTACCCCTTAGTTTTGGAGATGCATATCCTCTTCTTCTCATTGGACAACCTCCACTAGAGCTAGTATAACCATTCACACTATATCGACTTTGATAAGAAGTACTACAAGGTGGAGAATATGGATCTTCATACTCCTCACGTGTACCCTCATCATAGCTCTCATAAGCTTTGCAAACAAAAGGGTTATACCTAACACCCAATCTAGGTTCGGAGTAAGAAGTGTAAGACTCCTCACATGCCCCAACTTCATCATAAGACCCATCACGAGGTCCTACATCATCTCCAAAGTTACCATAAGCACTAGGCACTTCATTCACCTCATTTTCTCCCTTAAAACAGTAACTTTCAAATCTGCCCAAGTCTCGATCATGGCTATTTTCATAGCCTCCGCAATCTCCCTCAACTTCGTAGCCATAAAACCCTTCACTACAATCATAGTCTCCCATGTTGTAGTCACAATAATCCCCGGCTATCGAAGACATGTTCCCCTTATATCACCCTTTAAACCTACAAAATGAACAAACAAGATTAGTAGTAAAGCTCCTCACCAACACTCGTATACACTCACCTTTGTGATTCTCACAATTGGAGCGGCGAATATTGAAAGTTGCTTATACTCCGGTAGTCAATAGGATGTCAATTCTACTTGGCGGCCGGAATAGATTCTTGTTTGATCGACTCAAGACACGAAAATAAAATTCACTTACGAACTTGAAACAAAGAAGTTACTACGAGTTAAAAAATGAGAAAAGCACACAAACAACGAAGACACGAAGAAACGGATTCAATAATTAATCTACAACTAAGTAGGTGATTACTAGTTGTTAATTAATTCTAGAATCAAGACATGAAACTAATGAAACAAAAGATGAAACTAAGAATCTAAAATTTTGAGCTCGGAAATATTGCGTGAACAGTAGCAGTGATGACATGGCAGTCACGTATTGGTTTCGGTCCCACACACTTTTGTTGTCCAATTTCAAGTCTTGGTCAATTTTTCAATTTGGACTTTGGTGGAATTTGTTTAAGGAGGGAAATTCAAACAAGTCTTGGCCTTTTCCACTAGGCAGTTTGAATTACTCTCGCTAACTGTATCTTACTCTCGATATCCCTAGTGGCCTTTTCCACTAGGCAGTTTTTTCGCTGAACCATAGCTACAAGAATCTCTCTAGTACGTAACTGCCTCACATCTCTAGAAAAAATAAGCATGGGCTCCTCCTCAACAGTTAACTACTCATCAAAATAGATTGTGTCCTACCTAAGCACATAAGATGAATTGGGAATATAGTTATGCAACATTCCACATAGAAAATTATAAGAACAACAACAAAATTGGGAGGCAAGGATAACTCATAGGTTACCTCGCCAACTGCATGGAGAATCTCAAAAGGACCAATATAGAGAGAGCTAAGCATACCCCTTCTTTCAAACCCTATTACACCCCTCATGAGAGGAACACGAAGGAATACGGTCATAAACTCCAAATCTCAAGGCACGGAGCCTACGATCGGCATAGGCCTTTTTTCCTACTCTAGGTTGCTTTTAACCTATCCTGAATCACCTTGACTCAATCCAATGAGTCCTGAAGCTAATTCATACCACGAGGTCTCACCTCAAAAGTCTCAAACCATTCCATTGGAGAACGACATATCCTACCATACAAAGCCTCATAAGGTTCCATCTCAATACTTAAATGATAGCTATTGTTGTATGCGAACTCTGCCAATGCTAAGTGTTGATCCCACTGTCCTCTAAAATCCATAACACTGGCTCAAAGCATAACCTCTAACACCTGAATAGTCTGCTTGAACTAACCATCGATTTGCATATGAAAAGCGGCACTCAAATCCACTCGAGTACCCAACTCTTCCTGGAATAATCTCTAAAATTATGAAGTAAATATAGAACCACAGTCTTATATATTAGAAATAGGAACCCCATGCAAATGAACTATCTCCCTAACATAAATATGGGCTAATCTTTCAGTACTTAAGGTCATCTTAATTGGAATGAAAAGTGTTGACTTGGTCAAATGATACACAATAACATAAATACCATCAAGTCCACAGGAAGTACTAGTCAAATCACTAATGAAGTCCATTGTAATACATTACCATTTCTACTCGAGAATTGGCAACCTCTGAGTCAATCCTCCTGGACGCTGATGTTGGGCCTTAACCTGCTAACAATATAGGAAATGAGCCATAAAGTCTGCCATATCTCTCTTTGTACCGTCCCACTAGTAATGCTGACTCAAATCTCTATACATCTTATCTATACCAGGATAAAAGGAATATCTAGAGTTGTAAGCCTCATGAAGAATTGAGTAAATCAAGTCATCAAGCCGAGGAAAATAAATACGACCCTGAAATCTGAAAATACCCTCAAAATCAACGGTATGCTTCTCAGACACAACACTCACCACCTGATCACGGAGAAATTGTTATCCTCATACTGAAGATCACAAATCTACTCAAATAAAGAGGACCTTACCTCTACATAGGCAAAATCCTAGAAGGATCTGAAATATCAAGGAGAACCATCAAATTAGATAAGGACTGAATGTCCCGTGCCATAGGCCTCTAACAAACTGATATGTCTACCAAGATACCCTTTCTCACTGAATTGAGACTCAAGGCATCAGCTACCATATCTTTCTTACCCTGATAATTCAAGATGGAAACATCATAGTCCTTTAGCAACTCCATCCATTATCGAGCATTAACCTCTAGCTGGGTCATAATATGTTGAAGGCTACGATGATTGGGGAAAATCTCATAATGCACTCCATACATATAATGCCTCTAAATCTTAAGCGCAAAAACTATCTCTGCCAACTCTAAATCATGAGTTGGGTAGTTGCGCTCATGCACTTTAAGCTATCTAGAAGCATAAGCAATGGAACAACCCTGCTGCATCAAAGCACAACAAAGACCAACACCCTAAGATTCACAAAATATGGTGAATCCCTCACTATCAATAAGTAGAACTAATACTAGGGATGAAGTAAGACAGTCCTTGAGCTTTTCAAAGCTCAACTCATACTCTTCGGTCTATCCAAAAGGAACTTCCATCTAAGTAAATCTAGTCACAGGGGATGAAATAGTGGCAAAGCTCTCAACAAAGCTCCTGTAATAACTAGCCAAACCAATGAATTTGTGAACCTCAGTAGGAGTCGTAGGCCTAGCCCAATCATAAATCAACGTAATTTTAGATGGGTCCACTATGATATCGGCTTTAGATACCATATGTCCGAGGAATGAAACTGACTCAAGCCAAAACTCACACTTAGAGACCTTGGTAAAAAACATAGGATCTCGCATTGTCTAAAGCATGATCCTCCAATGCTACACATGCTCCTCACCACTCCTCGGGTAAAAAGGAATAGTATCAATGAACATACTGACGAAAGTGTTTAGATTGGGTCTAAATACAAGGTTCATCAAATCCATGAATGCGGTTGGGGCATTAGTCATCCTAAAAGACATCACAAAGAATTTAAAATGACTATAACGGGTCCTGAAAGTTGCTTTCAGGATATCCTCGACCCGAATTCTCAGCTTATGAAAATCGAATCTCAAATCATTCTTATAAAAAATGGTTGCACCCTGAAGTTGGTCGAACAAATTATTTATGTAAGGCATAGGATAATGGTTCTTCATCGTCACCTTATTAAGCTGCCTATAATCAATACATATACGTATGAAGCCATCATTTTTTTTCGAAAACAATACAGGAGCTCCCCACGGGGATATACTTGGTCTAATAAAACCCTTACAAAGAATATCCTAAAGCTTAGAATTCAGCTCCTTAAGCTCAATAGGGGCTATACGGTAAGGTACCATAGAAATAGGTCGGATGTTAGGCTCAAGATCAATAGCAAACTCAATCTCATGGTAAGGGGGAATACCAAGCAGGTTGGTATGAAATACATTAGAGAACTCATAAACAATAGGGAACAGAGTCAAGCAACAGACTCTCTACAAGAGTATCGCATATGCCTTCTAGCACAAACATGAGAAATAATCCCCGTTGGCTCGTGAATAACTGCTCCTTACTACATGACTATGGGTACACCAGTCACGGCTAAGGTAACGGTCTTGGAGAAATAATCCATGACCGCATGATAGTGGGATATCCATTCTAGAGTCCAGAGTCACATAGAAATCCAGCATATCCAGTATAATAAGATCAGCATAAGTATCAACATCACTAACAGTCATAGCACATGATTTTAATACTCGATTCGTTACTAAAGAATCACCTACAAGATTAGATACCGACAACGGCATGGATAATTTATTACTAGTCAAGTCCAACTGTGGTGCATAATAAGCAGATATATAAGAAAAAGTGGATTCGAGGTCAAGTAAATCAAGATCTGACTCGCGGCACACCAAAATTGTACTGATAACTATAGAATCTAAAGTCTCAGCCTTGGTTCTAAAAGGTAATAGATATAACTAACCACGCTCGCCACCTGGCAAGGTACCTGACTGACCTCCAATCCTGCCTGCCTGAGTACTACCTCGAGAACCCTGATAACCACCCCTGGGACCTCGCGAACCACCTCTACCTAAAAAAGGTAGCACCCTGGGATGAAATAATCATCAATCACCCCATGACTACGAAACTCTCTTGAAAAATAACCAGGAAGCCCACAAGTAAAACAAGAGTCATGAGAAGAACCAAAACTCATAAATTCGGCTAAACTGAAGTAACCACCATATCTAGCATGGCCTACAAAAGAACCTCTCAAAGATGAATCAGCACCTTTTTCAAGGTAACCACTAGTACCAAACTGACCTCCGTCAGTAGTCTGAAGAACTGGTCGACTAGCCTGACTCTGAGGCTGAAAAGATGGACGCGGAGCATGACCAACATCAAAACTACCATGTTTGAATCGGGAACTGCTACGTCTCCTACCAAATCTTTCCTGGTACTTGGGCCTCTTATCGCAACCCTCACGATGTATGTACTCCATCACTCTAGCATGATCTAAAACATCAGCAAAGGTCCTACCCACAACAACTAGACTCTGAGTATCCATCCATATAGGATGTCTCAATCCTCCGACAAAGCATCAAATTGTCTCATACTCAATATCCAAAATAGAAGTCACATGCCTGGCCAACTCAAATAAATGGGCCTCATACTCGGCGATAGTTGTATAACCTTACTCCAATCTGGTGAATTGATCTCTCAGTCAATCTCTAAGACTGCACGATATATACTTCAACAAGAATATCTCAGAGAACTGTGTCCATGATAGGGGAGAAGATCCAGCTGGCCTAGAACTCATAAAACTTCTCCACCAGTATCGAGTAGACAAATCTAACTGAAATATGGTGTAATCTACACCACGAGTTTTAACAAGGCCTAAACCACAAAGCCTATCCTCACAAGCAGTAAGAAACTCAAATGCATCATTGCAAGAGCACCAAAAAACCTAGGCGGAGCCATCCTCACAAATCTACCCAGTATTTTCTGCTCCTCAGCAGACATTGTAGGCTAGGTCATAACTTGTGGAGCGGCTGTCGACTGAACAACTACCGGCATAGAAGGAATCTCAACTTCAGGAGCTGCAGTTACAAACTAAACTCCTGCCCCAGTAGTCTGTGAACCATCAGACGGGGCACCGCTAATAATGCCCAACATTTAAATCATGGCATCTTTGAGCAATAAAGAGGGAATATAACCTAGCGAATCCTAGGATGGTCCCTAGCCTATCGCTGGCTGTGGTAGAGAAATCTTTGGCTTAGGTACATGGAATGGGGTTCTGGGGAGGCAACCTATCCTGGTCCCTAACCGAGGACATATCACGAGGCTGTCCTGGAACAGGAGTAGGATCTCTGGGCATAATCCTAGGACCCTCATCACGTATAGTTGTAGCACGTGTCTTAGGTATCTGCAAAAGAGTAAAGTCTAGATAATATCCTACAAACCAGCTTAGATGCTTAGAACAATATAAGAGAAAAAAATGAAGGACTCTTAAGAATGTCGCATAGCCTCCCAAAGATAGGAAATGGATGTCAATGCTCTGATTTGAAGGATGTATTAGACACTTGCTCTTGTACGAATAATACCGGTGAAACCTAGGTTCTAATACTAATTTGTCACAACCCTATTCATAAGTGATGATGGCACCTACAAAAACCCACCAATAGGTAAGCCAACACTGTAACCTAGAGTTAAGGCAATGGGTTACTTCAGTACAATTGCCCACTGGGCCTAAATACATAAACATAATAATAATCAACAGTGTTCCACTAAAAATAGTCAATCAAAATATGAATACCAAAACCACTACTAGGTAATGTCAGTACAAGAGCATCTAAGTATGATAATAGAAAATACATCCCAAAAGTCTAGAATAGTCAACACATCCATCTTGAATACAAAAGACTGAACTAGGATAGAGGGAAACGAGCGACTCAAAACTCCAAGTGCTCACCCTATCTCCGAAAGATCAAGACTACATGAGCTCAACTCAGTGGTAGAAACTAGTACTCGGGTCTTCACCAAAAAAACAACAAAAGTATTGTATGTGTACCAAAACAATGGGTACTCAATAGGCATCATCGGCCAACTAAGCTAAATTATGATATAAAGATGATACAAAGCAAAATAATATATCTATGTCAAGTTACAAAATTGAACCTGAATCATCTTCATCATCAGCTATAAATTAAATATTCAGCTTGAATAATAATATGACATATCATATCAATACACACCAATACAATCATATATAAGGAGTAATTGATTTGAAAGTGGAAAGTGACACCAATACAATTACAATTGCGTAAATACCAAGTTGGCATACATACATCATTAGTGCATAAAGTAAAAGAACTCACCATAACGTCCCATACCACCAGTGAGTACACCCAAAAAAACATTAAGTAAAGAACCCATCACGGCATCCCATACCACCAAAGAGTGCATCAAAGGATCAAATCATCAACGTAAATAGATTTATAACCAACTTCTTTTTTTCCATGGTTTTCCAAATTTACCATCAACAACCATTTACCAACATTCATAATCATCAACCATTATTAAAATTAAATATCAAGGTGCCAATACCCACAATCATGCCATCATATTGATATCTAACTCATCAATATACATTACTTACTCATTATTAGCTAAACAATGATTATTAGCCTAACCAATTCTTTACATAATCTATATTCACGGGATAGCAACTAACCATTATTCACTAAATAGACAACATCTTACATATAGTCATGATTCACTACTACACCATAGACGCTATTTAACCAATGGTCATTTCTAACAACCATAATCCCACTAGTCACCATCTATCAAAAGGCCACTAATCATAATTTGAACACTTATTTATCTATCAACTAACATCTCTTATTATCTAGCACCATCAATCTACAAACCCTCATTTAACAACAAATCGACATCATGACTTAGTCATCAATATCACTAATCATCCCCGATTCTAAACCTATTATCATCATTAACCATGTAACAACAATAATTGCTAGTCACCACACTACAACTAAATAAGGTTCATTGATTAGTAGTCTAGACTTCTAGTCATCAAGTAAAATAGTCACTTAATAGACAACTAGTTACCACATAGCTCATTCTAATAGGCAATATTCCTTAATTAATCCATTTATCAAAAGTTAAATATACCCACTTGGTGAATCCTTAATTCTACACAAGATTCCACTTACCAACTAATCTTAACTCATTATGTGGCATATTCTACTCCTACTCGCTATTTAGAACTAACAAGAGATATGCTTCGAAGCAAGTGATTAGTCCTGAAAAACTATAACCAACAATACTAAGAATAATATCACACCCTCAAAGCACGAACAAATAAAATCATATAAAGGAAATCCACACAAAAACATATATATATACTTACCATACATAACATCATTATATCCTCTGAACTTGTCGGGCATCATTACATCATCAATATATCCTCCAGACTTGTCGGGCATCATTATCATCAATATATCCTTCAAAATTATCGAGAACCATCATATTATCAATAAATCCTTCGGACTTACCGGGTGTCATCATATCATCAATACATCCTCCGAACATGCCTAGAATCATCTTATAATCAATATATTCTCCAGACGTATCGAGCATTATCATATCATCAATATATCCTCCAGATTTGTCGGGCATTATCATATCATCAATAGATTCTTCGGACATACCGGGTATCATCATAGAATCAATACATATATAAGATATCCAATCAATAATAAATTTAAGCCCTACGAAGGATAGTGTGAAAGAGAAGTAAGGAAAGATATGCCATCATACCTCATCATTCATTATCAACACCTTATGTCAATAGGTGCATGAACAAGTATATTTATTTAGTATGAACACTCAATGCATTATCGGGCTTGACAAAAATATTAGCATGGACAAACACAAAGCCATGGTTTACACCTTCTAAAGCCCCTCTTTATTAGCATGGTTCGCATTATTAGCACAAGAGGAGTTTTAGAAAATAAATTAGTTTACTCACTAGGCTTAAACATAATATGAATAATAACATAATCCATGTCCCAAATATTAAGTTAGTCAATGATTTAAGCGATATCATAGTCTTGGGCTCAATCTATAAGACATTTCACTTCTATCCGAGAGCTATCAATAATTTAGCAACCAATTATGCATATCATTTCCAATATCAACATCATGAATAAATCATTTACCGGGGTTAGCCATCATATTACCAAAGGAACATTCTATGTTTTTAACAAGTCCAAGCATAAGGCGGGTCAAGCTCTGCATCTAATAACCTAAACTTCTCTTCAAGTCTAACTTCTACCCAGGACTAAGGTAAGTTGTCTAAGTAATGTCTTAGAGGTTTATCAATTCACACTAGTTCTATGGTACAATTCTTCCTCAAGTATTACTCTTAATTCATCAAAGCTACTGGGCAATTTCCACAACTATGCACAATAAAAGTCAACTTACTCTTTAATATGAGTGACAAGGTCACTCCCATCTAACTAGTACAACTAGAGCATTCTCATGTTATTAAATAGATAACTAGTCCAGCTAACTAAGGTTCTAGACTATAAGCTATGTATCACACTTTATGAGTTTAATAGCCTAAGTGGTTAAGCTAATCCCAAATGTTACCATCTACCATTTCAACACCTAAAACCCCTCCTAATCTTATCAAGATAACAAAGTCATAGTATAATAAATCTCAAACTAACAAGAAGTAAGTCTAACCTACCTCAAATCCAAATATAGCTCACAAACCGATAACCTATGCTTTTTCTTTCCTCGAAGCTTCATCAAAGAGCCAAGCTATCAAAACACAATCTATATATTCTTATGCAAATATCAATACCCAAATTTCACCATTGTACTTTGGGTCCAAAACGACACCAAACCCCCCCCCCCCCAAGTGTGTCCCACATATGGAACACGAGTTTCCAAGACCAAACCATTGTTCAAATACCATTAGAATGTTGTATCTCTCAATAAATTAGTGCAAACCAAGCATATTAAGGCTAAAATCAAGCCCTTAATCCATTTGGGGTTTTGGTAAAATAATAAAGAAATCAACACTATAAATAAAGTATTCATATCTTAGATTCGTGGTTAATCATGAATATGCAAGTTATTCAAGCTCCCAATCAATACCCAAGACTCAATTTGTGGACTACACAATCTATTAGGGTTTATGGGACTCAAAGTAATTGAAAAATAGCCAATCCTCGACCAAAAAGAGCATTTAAATACCCCCCCCCATGTCCTTGACTCACGCAATTGCTGTTCTTTGGACCAAAATTGTGACATCGTGATCGCAATACTCCCTCTGCAATCGTGGTATCTCTGTTGTACCAGATGATAGTTGAAACTTAGAATAAATTCCAAGTTTACGCCAATGACTCGGGATGCATCCGAAATCCATTGTGCATAAATAAAATATGAAACCACACTAATTTTGATATTTTAGATGTGCTAGCAAAGTTAGATTTACCATCCAATGTCATTTCGATCAAATATGGGCCCCACACCTAAATTTTCCATTTATTAACTTTCTGTCTAATAGGTCAAAATGAGTTGGGGTGCAGCGCAATTCGAACCAATGGCCTACATAACCTAAAATAAATATTTTGGAGTTGTTGGTGCAATCAAAATTCGCATCTAATATCTTTTAACTAAGGTTTTTGGTCGGTGGCCATTTGGAACCAGCAAAGATTTTTAAATAGGAAAATGGTTCTAAAAAACAACCGAACTACCTGATGACCGAACTATCAGTCCCAGCAAGTCATAGATGACATGGGGCAACTATGGAAAAGCTTTAACAGTGAAAATAAATGTAATCTCAAAATATGACCTGAAGGGTCATTACAAGTCAACTCTAATTGTGGTGCTTAATAAGAAGAAATTTAAGAATAGGTGGATCCCGAATAAAATATAGCAAGGGCCAACTGGTGACGCACAAAAATTATAACTATAACTAAAGCATCCAATGTTTAATCCTCAGGTATAGCCTACATACAACTAACCATGCCCACCACCTGGCTGGACATTTGACCGACCCCATGTCCTGCCTACCTGAGAACCTCCTTGAGTACCCTAGAAACCACCCCTGTAACCATAAGAATTACCGCTAGACAAGGGATGGACTTCTTTAATAGGGGAAATGCTCTAAGATATAGAAACAATCACCCCACGACTAGGGCAATCCCATGAATAGTGATCAGGAAGTCCACAAGTAAAATAGAAAACATGAGCTTAACCGAAACCAAAAGATCCGACTGACCTAGGATGGCCACCACGACAAGAATAACTAGAAGATAAACCCCTCAAAGATGGACCACTGCCCTTACGAAGGTGACCACTAGCACTAAAATAATCTTCGTCTGAAATTTGAAGTGCCACCTGAATCGGCTGACTAGACTAACTCTGAGTCTGATAAGATGGGAGTTGAGGATACCTACTCTAAGAACTACCAACTCTGGAATGGTGTCACAACCTAATTTTTCAAGTCATGATGGCGCCTATCGTAACACACCGGCAGGCAAGCCAATCCCTGTAGTCCAGAATGGCTAGTAATGGACTACTCAATTATATATAGAAAAGAATGAATAAAAGAATAAAATACATTATTAAATCCTATTACTCGGTGGTATCAGTACAAGAGCCTCTAATATAACAAGTATACAAGAGTGAAATACAACTAAACATAATGATACAACTTATCTTTGAATACAACATATAGACTAGTCTAATACATGAGAGAGATAGGCAATACTCCAAATGTTAGGAGCTCACACTAAGTCTCAGGACCATGTCTTTTCTGCATGATGCACACATCAATGACAGTAACCCATATTATGATCTACAGTCTGTAGAAGTGTAGTACGAGTACCAAATAAATGGCCTCAATAGAAAACTGCCAACTAAGCTCCAAAGATAAACCAGATATATACAACATATAAACAAAATTAAAACTATACCCAAGAGTCCCAATAGACCAATAAAAGAAAGATAAGTGAGTAATAACGATGAACTATCCTATTCCATTCCTATTTAGAAATCTCAATTCTATATCATATATCATTGGCCAATATGCAAAGTACAAGTGAAAGGAAGACACATATAAATATACAAGGATAAGGAATAAGTATATAATACGAACAATTGAAGGAAGGGATATATTATATATATATATATATATTGAAGTCAACTCAAAGAATAACCTAAATAATTATGTCTTCACTTTAAGACCTCATTATAATCCTATCAGGATATAATACTATCATTCTCAGGGTTCTATGCCACATGGCTAAGCATGAACTAATCGTGCATAATTGTTAAGGTTCTATGCCTCATGGCTAGGCATGAACTAATCGTGCATAATAATGCAATCATAAGATAAAAGGCCAGAAACATACCTCCAATCTTGATACCAAATCAATGACCCATCTGTCATAAGCTAGACATATCAAAGATCATAACAATGATAATAACAATATCAATAACAGTATGAGTAATTGTTTTTTTTGAAAACCAAATAACTAGTCGAGCTTATGCATACCCCCACCGCCTTAGTTGGATGTTTCCATCAACATACAAAAATACAAGGCATAGTCATCACCCATATCTATACAACTATCCCATATCGGCTAATAGACATTGGTGTATACTGGTGATAGGCTATGCACATGCAATAATGAATATAAGGTACATAATCAACATTACAATATCATTATCGTAACCATCATCATAATCATAATCAACCTCTGTACTTGCCGAGTATCAACATGTCATCATAGTATCCTCCAGTCTTGTTGGGTATCAATATCATCATCACAATATCTTTCGGCCTTGTCGGGTGTCAATATCATCATCATAATATTCTCCGGCCTTGCAGAGTATCAATATCATCATCACAATAACTTCTAGCCTTACGGGGTATCTATATCGTCCCAAAAGTATAATCTAGACTCAAACTGGGTACTTATACCTTCATAACAGTAGACTTCAACCTTTCCAGTTATCAATACCATCACAATCATCAATATACATATATATATAAAGACATATAATAGGTGTACGGGCTCAAGCCATGGATAAAAAAAGTGTAAAAGTATATAAGTTTATTGATCGGAGTGATGTTTGAGACTAAATCATTAAAAAGGGTCAGAATATTTCACGATTGGAATAAGTAGTAGTGTCAAATCATGGATCAAAATCTGCATTGGTCAAATCTTTAAAACATCAATATTAACCCCTTTTATTTATATAAGTTATCCATTAAGTTAGGAAATTATTATTATAGAGAAATCCATTTTAAAAGGTGAAAAGTGGGTTTTAACCCTTACTTAGGGAAACGGTAATATGATAGTATTTCAACTAGAATCACATTAATTACCGATATGATAATTATGAATGTATCGAATCTATGCATGCCATTACTAGTATCCAATCAATAAAATAGTAAGCAACATACCACACCTTTCTTCGTTCCATGCCGGAGAGATGTGTATGTAAACACATAATTACTTTCCGGATGTCCAACTCATATCATAACACGACCTTTGGTCCAATAATATGTCTGGAATAATCATAATATCATAATCATTGCCTTAGGCTCATATGAATATCTGAAACTTATATCGATAATCATATTTATAAGTCGTAGCATATCTATAATCATCTCACATATAAGAGGCATCTCACATCTAAGAGGCATAATATAAATACGCATTTCACATCTATTAGACATCTCATATCTATAGGTCATACGTCATGACTATGAGGAATATCACCTCTTTAGGACAATTATCATATCTAAGAGGAATATCAACTTTATAGGCCCAATAATCATAACTAAGAGAAAAATCATCTCTATAGGCCAATAATCATAAATAAGAGGAAAATCATATCTATAGGCCCAATAATAATAACTAAGAGGAAAATATTCTCTGTAGGCCCAATAATCATAACTAAGAGAAAGTAACATCTCTGTGGTCCAAATATCACACCTAAAAGAAACATCAACTCTAGAGACCAAATTCACATCTATGAAGAATAACACCTCTAAAGGCCCAATATAATAGTTATAAAGGAACTCATGGACATAAACCATTAATCATTATCCGGGGGAAAATAAATCATTATCCATCGATTCACCAAGCAATTCTCATAAATAAGACTCATTAGTCTCAACTAGGCCTAACATCCGCAACTAAGTCCACAAAGGATAACATAAGTCTTGGCCTATGTGGGCCGAACGAAATCATTTCTAATCCTCAATTTCCACATTTTGGAAATCTACGCCCAAACTAAGATAAGGTATCTAGTTTAACTTCTAGATGTTAAGTAACCCATAACCAATCCTAAGATAGGAACCTAGTGTAAAGACATAGCCTTCAAGTTAACTCTACCCAAATTATGGTTTCAAGACCACTAGACTAGCCCAACTACGATTAATCATACTAACCATGATTCCAACACTTAAACCACATCTCAAACCTAGCATTATATCATATCAATGCAACAAATTAGCTTAACCTAGGAAAAAAGGCAATAGTGTTCTAAAAGGGTAATAAATACTCCACATTACGAGTCCAAAACCATCTTCTAATTCCCCAAACTTCAATAATCAATATAAAGTTATTTTATTTATAATCAAGCCTAACATTCATATTCACATAACATACATAACACGCATCATGTCTGAAGAAGAGTAGTTAGAAGCCTACCTCAAAGACGAACCGCAAAACCTCACATCATTCACTAACGTCCATCTTCACATCACAATCCCAAAATGCCATCACACTATTAAAAACATAATCTACTAATCATAACGAGTCTAACTATACCCATATTGCCCCATTGTGCTTCGGATCTAAAAATGACACCTAAAACCCTAGTGGGTACCACATACGAAATATGTATTTATGAGGTCAACCCAACATTCATACATGAACAAGGCATCATAACCCTTAAAAAATGGGTAAAATAAACAAATTTGGGGCTAAAATCAAGACCTAAAATATATTGAGTTTTTGGGTGAAGAACTAAGAAATAAAAGCTTGAAATGGAGGATTCATACCTTAATTAGTTGTAAATCAAGAATATTTAAGCTATTCAAGCTTCCAACTAACACCCTAGACTCAATTTGTGATTTGCACATTATATTAGGGATTATGGAACTCAAAGGAGGGTGGAGATGGCCAATTCTCAACCAAATGGCCTTTAAATACCCATCCCAGCTATTCAAGTATCACAATCGTAAGCACATGATCCATGATTGCGGTATCGTAGTCGTGATGCTCCCTTCGCAATCGCGACATTCCTCTATTGCACCAGAAGGTAGCTTAAACTTGGAATGTTTTCCAAGTTTCAGCCAATGCTTTAGAATGCATCTGGAATCCAATATGAACAAATGAATTATGAAACCACACTAATTTCTATATTTTGAATGCATTGAAGATGTCACATTTTCCATCCGAGGTCATTTCAACTAAATTTGGGTCCCACAGTCGAATTTCCAATTTACCAACTTTTTGACCAATAGGTCAAAATGATCTCAAGTGCATCGGGACCCAAACTAAAGGTGTACCTAGCCAAAAATCAATATTCTAGAGCTGCTGGCATAGTCGGAATTTGCATCCGAGATCGTTTCACTAAATTTTTTATCGGTGTCCATTTGGAACCAACGAAGACTTTAAAATAGCGAATTTACTCTAAAAAACAAATGAACTGTGCGGTAACCAAATTGTCGGTCCCAACAAGTTATAAATGACTTGGGGAAACAATGGATATGCTCAAATGACAGAAATAAGCAAAAATATAAAAAATGACTAGAAGTGCCATTACAATATCCACTAGTAAAAGAACTTTCATCCCTAAAAGTTAACAAATAGAAAGAATATCAAAAGCTTGAAAGGATGAGGTACTAGGCCCGCATGCTCCGGGTATGACTTTCCAGATAACCTCAATGAAGAGGGGATACTTTCAAGTGATTTTTCCATTGGTATCCCTTTTCAACCAGCACCCTCACTTTACTTTCATATAGTCAAAACTCAACTTCAACTGCTAACTGGCATCCAACTGAACGAAAAATGCTTATGTATGTAAATTTGAGTTGTAAGATGTTGATACAATCTTAATACCCTCACAAATTAATCAAAGGCTCATCCAAGCTAAAACCAACCCAGGTAATGAGTCATACCACTGACTCAATCCAAATATAACTTTTTTTACCAATCCATACTTGATATCTACTCTGAACAGGGAGGATAATCACCTGAGTCCTGTCCGCGCAATCTCATCACCAAGAACTCAAAAAACTGAAGTTGGTCCGCTGAAAGCCCATAAGGCAAACATGAGAATAAGCTCGTAAGGTTTTGTCTGGTTACACAATTAGAGATAATCAAGGAATGCAAAACATGCCAAAGCCACAACTAGTCTGGATGGTAATCACACTGAAATCCAAGAATTCCAAATGTAACTACTCATCACTGAACAATTTGCTCTAGGATGTCCCATCAACTTAGAATGAAACCTTACTGAATCCAACTCAAGTATATTACTCCCAGTGAGTAAATCATTCAAAATTCCCAAAGAAAAATGGAGATTCAGGGTTAAAGATGAAAGCACCAATACTAGGTCTATGGGTTATCATATGAATACTTATAAACCATAATCCATTCGAAGATGAGAAGACCGAATAGGCAATAATAGAGTAGGCTCAACTAGCTTATAAATAAAATTTGAACTAAAACAAATCCAAAATGAAAGCTACATGAAAGATGTATGACACAAAGCTAAAATCTAAATACCGAGGCTTAATCACCTGGTCTCAACCGTCCAAACCAAATCTGAAGATGGGTGGGCATTCATACTCCAAATTTATCATAACTTCTAAATCTCCATTACAAGGTGTCAAGTCAAAACTAAACCAATAAGCCTATATAATTGCCAACAATTCAAATTGACTTTAGTATCCATATCTAACATATTCGAGATAAATTATACCAAGACACAGTTGAGATATATCCGAAGAACAAAAATATCATAGTAGGGATGACCATAGACAAAAAATGCAAAAAATCACTCTATATCAGCTAAAGGGTATGAAATATAGCCACAAAAGAGAAACCATGCCAAAGAATAGACCACCGGCAAAAATACAAATAACCCACTCGATAACCGCTGGAGGGCAAGAACTATCAAAACATACTCAAAAACTCCCCAAGGCTGCAAACCACGTCAGTATAGGAATGAACTCTAACAACTAAGAGAAATGCAACTTATGTCAGAAACAAACCTATCCAGTATTCCATCTAGGAAAAGAATAGTCATAGGCACATATCATCAAGGAGAAATACTCCACCAGCCTCATTTGGCCGAACAAACTCTGAATGACAATTTCCTGAATCCACCCAAGAATCACATCATCGAAGAAGAAATACCAATCCCAAAGACAAGGTCATAGTTAAGACAACCTCTAGAAAACCATCAACTCAAGCTAATTAGTTTCCAAATGCCAACTCAAGAAACAATCACAGTAAAGGCCACCAGCCTCTAACCTCCAACCTCTACTAGAAAAAACCCTAACACAATACTGAAGAAGAATTAAATCTCAACATAAATAAAAAGGGTAACCCATCACATGGGAACAAACCCAACAACCTTATGAGATGAATCTGAGATATCTCAATCTAGATATCAATATTACTATCGGGCGATGAAATAGTCACAACCAAAGAACAGAACTCAAACTAGTCAATCTCAAAATTGGGCTATATAGGAAGGGATAACCAAAATAAAATCCTTCGCGACCCAGGAAGCAAGTCTAAATATATCAAACTCAATAACAAGCAATATAACCAAATTGCCAACTCTAGAGTCATAATGGTACCATAGAAGGTCAACATATCTTTAATACCATAATACATCCCCAAATCAATCTAACACAACTATCCAAGAGAAAACACAGTCAACTTCACCGCGCTAGGGGAAAGACATTATCAAATTTGGCTATATCTACTCATTCCACTGAATAAGATCACAAAGAAATGAATGTCTAACTAGATAACACTAGTTTGTATAGCTACCTAGCGAGGATCAATTACATTGAGTAATAATATCAAATAATATTAATAACCTCAAGTAGTGATAGCAATAGCAACAACAATATCAATATCAATATAATGAATAGGTGGTACCAAAATTAATATCAATATCATGTACAACTCAAGGTCCACAATAAGGCTAATGTGCCAAGATAAATGGGACTCAAACCCAAATATTGCACTCACAATGAGAAATATCAGCACAGATCTACTCCATCCACTACTAAAAGAAATAGGCCACAAGGTAGTAACATAACATAAATTCCATAATAAGGCACATAATAACTAATATCAATTCATCAATGTATATATTCATCAATAGGTATGAAAACCCCAATACATATCATAAAAGATAAATATGGGAAATAAAAGCACATCTATGATGGTGAAATTTGTAATCACATGCCTGATGGACATAGGGAGAATAAATCTTAAAGATTCCAAACTCGAACTGACTGACTAAATCATCAACTAAGGCACCAATCGCACTATCTCTAACTAAAGATACCACATCACAATGCTAATTTGAATGAGCTTAATAACTAGAAATCCCAAGTCGGGGACACTTTCTAGGCCCATAACCACTCTCTTTTAGTTGTAGCAACTCCTAAACCCTCTCAATATAGAGAGAACACATACTAAGACCAAGTGGTTGTCCAACTAACACTGAGAGCAAACTCTAGTAGAATATCCATCCTTCTCGTAATCATAGCCTGTCTTAGAAACTCTATGCTGGCGGGGAAAACATGCTAATTCTGATTGATCACTAACCCACATCTGGGGCACTCTCTAAACTGATGTCTCATCTTACCAGAATAAAAACAACCTATCATAAGGCATACCAATAGCACTATACTAATGGAAAGACCTCTTGTTGTTACCTCTATAAGCCTCAATACATGCTCTCTTTTTGTCCCTCACATAATTAGCAACTTGAGAAAAGAAGGACCCAACTTCTATCATATAATCTGATGCCAAGTGGAGTGGCAATTCTAGTCATTTAATAATTCCATGCATCATGTCCTTCTCAGAAGAATATAGCATAATAATATGCCTGTCCCACTCCTAAAACTAAATCTCACACTCAAAAATTGATAATGAACCCTAATGAACACCAATAAGCCCAACTCTAGTCTAATAACTACTCGATGAACCAAATGACATCCATTTCTCAGAGGGATCTACAACATGACTCGAATCCCCAATGCTGAACCTCGAAGGGTTGAAGTAGTCACAAGCTTAACTGAAGCCTAATCTAGCCCCACATCCTTTTGGCTAACGCTGAAGATCTATGATATTCATCTCTGACTCTCTAGTCCAATACTGTGCTAAAATTCTAGAAGCACGTGTTGAAGTCTCGTTCGCATCTTTCGACCATCTTGCATCATTCACCAGGGACAAAATAGAGTCAAAGATAGGCGTCAAGAAGCAAATTTCTTGAGAATGTCATTATAGCCTCCCAAAGATAGGTTACGGACGTTTCCGTACTTATCCACGAGACTCTACTAAACACTTAGCTCTTGTACTAACATACCGATGAAACCTAGGCTCTGATACCAATTTGTAATGACCCAATTTCTCAAGTCATGATGGCACCTACCATAAACCACCGATAGGCAAGCCAATCCTTATAGTTCTGAATGGCTAGTAAGGGACTACTCAATTATATACAGAAAAGAATGTGTAATAGATGGAAAAAGAGAATCAAATACATAATGAAATTCCAAAACCTGGTAGTATTAGTACAAGAGCCACTAATGTTACAAGAGTACATGAGTGAAATACAACTAAACATACCGATATAACTAACCTACGAATACAATATAGACACTAGTCTAATACATGAGAGATATAGGAAATACTCTGAATGTCAGGAGATCACTCTAAGTCTCTGAACCATGGATACTCTACATGCTACACGCATCAATGACGATAACCCATACTATGATTTGTAGACTGCAGAAGTATAGTATGAGTATTAAACAAATGGTACTCAGTAGGTAACTTCCAACTGAGCTCCAAATATAAAGTAGACATATAAAACATATAAACACAATGGAAACTATACCCATGAGTCCATAAATCATATAACAAGCCAATAAGGTAATAAGGAACAACCACCATGTTCAAGTCCAATAGACCAACATAATAAAGCTAAGAGAGCAATAAGGGTGAACTATCCTATTTAAGTCCTATTAAAAAATCTTAATGTTATACCATATATCACTGGCCAATATACAAAGTACAAGTGGAAGGAAGATACATATAAATATACAAGGCCAAGGAATGGGTAAAAAATATAAATAATTGAAGAAAAGAATATATAGTAGTTCCACAGCTACATATAAAAAGGTGTGTATATATATATATATATATATATATTATATGTATATATAGGTATGAAGTCAACTCAAAGCATAACCTAAATCATTATGTCTTCACTTTAACACCTCATTATAATTCTATTCAGATCTAATACTATAATACTCAGGGTTCTAATACACATGGCTATGCATGATTACAATGCAATCATAAGATAGAAGTGGCTAGAAACCTACCTCTAGTCTCTATACTAAATTAATAACCCATCTATTTTTAAATAGACATAACAATGATCATAACTATGATAATAACAATACCAATAATAGCGTGAGTAATCGGCTTTTCCAGACAACCAAATACCTAATCGAGATTATGTGTACCCCCACTGCCCCAGGTTGAGAAGGTTCAATCAACATACAATAATACAAGGCATAGTCATCGCCTATATCTATGCTACCACTCCATACTGGCTAATAGACATAGGTGTATATTGGTGATAGGAGATGCACATGCAAGAATGGATGCAAGATACAAAATCAACATCATAATATCATAACAATCATCATCATCATAATTAACCTCCAGCCTTATCGGGTAACATGTCATCATAGTATCCTCCGATCTTACCGAGTATAAATACCATCAGTACAAAATTTTTTGGCCTTGCAGGGTATCAATAATCATCACAATATCTTTTAGCCTTGTCGAATATCAATATTATCCCAAAAGTATCCTCCAAACTTGAATCGGGTATCAATATCATCATAACAGTAACCTAAGCCCTTATCGGGTATCAATATCATCATAACAGTAACCTAAGCCCTTATCGGGTATCAATATGATCACAAGCATCAATACACACACATATATAGCCATATAATATTTGTACAGGCTCAAGATATGGCTAAAAGAAGTGTAAAAATCTATAAGTCTATTGATTGGAGTGATGTTTGGAACTAAATCATTATAAAGATGTAGAAAGGGTTGGAATATCACACAATCGGAATAAGTAATAGTGTCAAATCATGGAACAAAATCTACCTTGGTCAAATCTTTAAAACATAATTATTAACCCCTTTTATTTATATGAGTTATCCATTAAGTTCGACAATTATTATTGTAGATAAATCCATTTTTAAAGGTGAAAAGTGGGCTTTAACCCTTATTTAGGGAAACTATAATAGGATCGTATTTCAGATAGAATTATATCAATTAACGATATAATAATCAAGAATATACCGAATCTATGCATGCCATCACAAGTATTCAATCAATGAAATCATAAGAAACATACTACACCTTCCTTCATTCTATATCAGAGAGATGTGTATATAAATACATATGCATATATTCATAAACTACAACCGTATCCTATATAAGGATAATTACTTCTCAGATGTCCAACTTATATAATAACAGAGCCTTTAGCCCACTAATATGTCTGAAAAAATCATAACATCATAATTGTGGCCTTATGCCCATATACATATTTGGAACACATATCAATAATCATATTTATAAGTTGTAGCATATCTATAATCATCTCACATATAGGAGGTATCTCACATCTAGGAGGCATAATATCAATAAGCATTTCACATCTATAAGACATCTCATATCTATAGGTCGTACATTATGACTATGAGGAATATCACCTCTCTAGGCCAATTATTATATCCAAGAGAAATATCAGTTCTATAGTCCCAATAATCATAATTAAGAGGAAAATCATCTTTATAGGACCAGGAATCATAACTAAGAGGAAAATCATCTCTATAGGCCCAATAATCATAACTTAGAGGAAAAATCATCTCTACAGGCCCAATATTCATAACTAAGAGAAAGTAGCATCTCTATGGGCCAAATATCACTCCTAAGAGGAACATCAACTCCATTGACCAAATATCACATCTATGAGGAATAAAACCTCTAAAGGCCCAATATCATAGCTATAAAGAAAATCAGGGCCATAAACCATTAGTCTTTATCTGGGAAAAATACATCATTATCCTTCACACCCAGCAAATATAAAAAATAAGGCTCATTAGTCTCAACTAGTCCTAACATCTGCAACTAAGACCACAAGGGCTAACATAAGTCTTTACCTAAGTGAGCCGAACGAACCTATTTATAATCCTCAATTTCTATATTTAGGAAATCTACACCCCAAGCTAAGGTATCTAGTTTAATAGCTAGATGTCAAGTAAGGCATAACCAATCCTAAGATAGGAACCTCATCTAAAGACATGGGCATTCAAGTCAACTCTACCCAAATTATGGTTTCAAGACCACTACGGGTTCAAAACCATCATCTAATTCCCCAAACATTAATAATCAATACTAAATTATTTTATTAATAATCATGCCTAACATTCATATTCACATGTCATACATAACACATGTCATCTTCAAAGAAGAGTAGGTAGAAGCCTACCTCAAAACTTAACTATAAAACCACACATCATTCACCAGCGTCCATCTTTACTTCACAATTCCAAAATGTCATTACACTATCAAAAACATAATGTACTCATCATAATGAGTAATGATACCCATATTGCATCATTGTGCTTCGGGTTCAAAAACGACACCCAAAACTCCGAATGGGTCCCACATATGGAAAACGCATTTTTGAGGTCAGTCCAACATTCATACATGAACAAGGAATCATAACCCTCAATAAATAGATAAAACATAGCAAATTTAGGATAAAAATCAAGCCCTAGGCTATATTGGGGTTTTGGGTCAAGAACCATGAAATTAAAGGTTGAAAATAAAGGATTCATACCTTAAGTTCATTGTAAATCATGAATATTTAAGCTATTCAAGCTTCCAAACCTAAGACTAAATTTATGATTTACACACTATATTAGGGTTTATGGAAATCAAAAGAGGGTGGAAATAGCCAATCTCAAACAAATGGCCTTTAAATACCATCCCAGCTATTTTGGTATCACAATCGCAAGAACAATGGCCATGATCGCGACATCACAATCGCAATGCTCCCTCCATGATCGCGGTATTCCTCTGTTGCACTAGAAGATAACTAAAACTTGAAATATTTTCCAAGTTTCTGCCAATGCCTCGGGATGCACTTGGAATCCAATATGAATAAATAAAATATGTATCCACACTAAATTCAATGTCAAGTACGTTGTCAGAGTCTGTTTTCCATCCGAGGTTGTTTTGACCAAATGTGGGTCCCATGCTTGAATATCGAATTTACCAAATTTTCGATGAATAGGTCAAAATGAGTTCGAGTGCATCGGGACTCAAATAAAGATCTACCTGGAAAAAAATCAGTATATAGAGCTGCTAGTACAGTTAAAATTCACATCCGAGACCATTTTACTAAAGCTTTTGCCCGATGGTTATTTGGAACCAGGAAACACTTCAAAATAGAAAATTCCATCTAATAAATAAATGAGTTGCCCGGTAACCGAATCGTCTGTCCCAACATATCATAAATGACTTGGGGCAACTATGTATAAGCTCAAATGGAAAAAATAAGCAAAAATATGAAAAATGATTAGAAAGGTCATTATAACTAGGAACTACGATGGCTCCCACTGAATCTGCCCAGAAAACTAGGACTCTTATCACGGTCCTTATAGGCGTTGTCATTGATTCTCTCAAGTATTTGGAAAGGACCATCACCCCTTGGCAGCAATTTGGACTTCCTTTGAGCTGGAAACCGATCTTTTCGAAGATGCACCCACACCCAATCTTCGGGTTCAAGCACAAGCCTTCTTCTCCCTTTGTTTACCCTTTTTGCAACCTCTTGGTTCTTCTTTTCAAGCTTGATCCGCACCGTCTCATGCATTTTCTTCATTGCCTCGGCTCTTTTATTTCCATCTAAGCTGGTCATGAGATCACTAGACAAAGGAGTGAAATCTAAAGGGGTAAAGGGATTCAGGCCGTAAACACATTCAAAGGGAGTTATTCCCGTGCTCGAATGTATTACCCGGTTGTATGCAAATTCCACCAAGGGTAGGTGATCTTCCCATGAAGTCAGTTTACCTTTAACCATAGAACGTAGCATAGACCCTAAGGTTCTATTTACTACCTCCGTTTGGCCATCGGTTTGTGGGTGGCAAGACGTGGAGAAAAGTAACTTCGTTCCAAGCCTACCCCACATGGACTTCCAAAAGAGACTTAGGAACTTGGAGTCCCTATCGCTCACAATAGTCCTCGGTACCCCGTGAAGCTTTACAACATGTTCAACAAATAATGAAGCTACACTACGAGCATCCTCGGTTTTAGCACATGGAATAAAATGAGCCATTTTAGAGAATCTATCAACAATAACAAAAATGCTATCTCAGCCCTTTCTAGTCCTTGGCAGCCCCAAAACAAAATCCATCGAAATGTCCAACCAAGGTCTAAGGGGAGTAGGGAGTGGGGTGTATAATCCTTGAGGTAGGAGACGAGATTTCGCACTCCGGCAGGCCACGCATTGACTATAAATTTTAGTGACGTCTTTGCGCATTTTGGGCCAATAGAAGTTCTCCTCTAAGATTCCGAAGGTCTTGTCTACCCCAAAGTGCCCCATGAGGCCTCCGTTATGGGCCTCCCTCACAAATAATTCCCTCCAAGAACTAGAAGGAACACACAACCTCCTCCCTTTGAACAAATACCCATCGAATCGAGAGTAGGAGGAATGGTCATTCTCCTTAAGCCAACGGTCCCTTCCCCACTCTTCACATTCCCTAAAAATAGGAGCAAAGGTAGGATCCTCGGGATACAACAACCGCAAGCTCTCAAAACCCATCAATTTCGAAAACAAGGTAGCAACAAGCACATGCTTCCTAGACAAGGCATCGGCAACAACATTTTCCTTTCCCCTTTTGTAATGAATTACATAAGGGAAAGTCTCGATGAACTCAATCCACTTAGCATGACGCCTATTCAACTTGTCTTGGCTCTTAAGGTGTTTCAACGACTCATGATCCGTTCGTATCACAAACTCCTTAGGCCACAAATAATGTTGCCAATTTCCCAAAGCTCTAACAAGGGCGTACAACTCCAAATCATAAGTTGAGTAATTAAGAGTTGCCCCTTTGAGCTTTTCACTGAAATAAGCAACGGGCTTACCTTCTTGCATCAAAACAGCCCCGATGCCAACCTTACTAGCATCACACTCTACTTCAAACATCTTATCAAAATCGGGCAATTGCAATAAAGGCGCCGAGATGAGCGTAGCTTTCAAGGCCTCAAAAGCCCTAGCCTGCTCATCACCCCATTTAAAGGGTCCGTCCTTTCTAATTACCTCGGTCAAGGGGGCTGCTATGGAACTAAATCCTTTGACAAACCTCCTATAAAAGCTTGCCAACCCGTGGAAACTTCGGATTTCTCCAATAGTTTTAGGGGTCGGCCAACTTCGAATAGAGTCTATCTTGGAATCGTCCACTTCCACACCCCTTGAGCTCACGACAAAACCCAAGAATATAACCTTATCAACACCAAAAGAACACTTCTCCATGTTGGCATACAGCTTCTCCTTTCGGAGCACATCAAACACACATCTCAAATGCATTACATGATCATCAATAGATTTACTATACACCAACACATCATCAAAGTAAACCACCACAAACTTTTCAATATAAGGCTTCATTACATGATTCATTAGCCTCATAAAGGTGCTAGGAGCATTGGTAAGGCCGAAGGGCATGACCAGCCACTCATATAGACCGAATTTGGTCTTGAATGCGGTCTTCCACTCATCACCGGGTTGCATGCGAATTTGGTGATAGCCACTCCTAAGGTCCACTTTAGAAAACAAACAAGATCCGTGGAGCTCATCTAACATATCATCTAGTCTAGGGATTGGATGACGATACCTTATAGTGATTTTGTTGATGGCTCTACAATCGACGCACATGCGCCAAGTTCCGTCCTTCTTCGGTACCAAAAGCACCGGAACAGCACACGGGCTCATGCTTTCCTTGATGTATCCCTTGTTGAGAAGCTCCTCAACTTGTCTTTCAAGCTCCTTAGTGTCCATGGGATTGCTCCTATAGGCCGGTTTGTTTGGAAGTTGTGAACCAGGCACCAAATCAATTTGGTGCTCAATTCCCCGAAGTGGGGGCAATCCTTGCGGAAGTTCTTAAGGAAATACATCTTCATACTCCTGCAACACACAAGAAATCAAAGGGGAAATGGAAGAATTAGTGGGGTTAGTATTAAAACAATGGGTCAAAAGTAACATCGGCTTGTTTTCATCATGGTCCACGAAGAGTTCTTTCCTCCTAGCCAACATCACTGCGTTCTCCATCTCCCTTGTCGTTGGGACAGCCTCGGATGTCCCTACTTCCTCACCTATGGCATCCCCCCCCTTTTCTCCCTTTCCGGATTCCTTCCCCTTTCCCTTCAACTCTCTCATCTTTTGATGCCACTCATTTACTTGGGAGGGTGAAAGAGGATGAAGTGTGACCTTTCGGCCATCCTTCTCAAGCGTATACCGGTTGGACCTCCCATCGTGTTTAGTAGACCTATCATATTGCCATGGTCTACCTAACAACAAGTGACATGCTTGCATTGGGATTACGTCACAAAGCACTTCATCGTGGTAGTTTCCCACCTTAAACCGAATCACACATTGCCTTGTGACCTTTAATTCACCACAATCGTTCAACCATTGTAGCTTGTAAGGATTAGTGTGTAGTGTAGTTGGTAGCTTCAAGAAATTTACCATAGCATGGCTCGCAACATTTGTACAACTACCACTATCAATCACCAAGGTGCACACACTCCCCTTTACAATACACTTAGTATGGAATAGATTTTCCCTTTGACTCGGGTCATCTATCGCCTTACTAATCATGACACGTCTAACCACAAAGTTTGGAACCACACACTCCCCTTCTTGTGGATAGACATCTTCACTACCATCTACTTCATTATCATTCGGCCCATTTTCAGCTCCCTCTCCATCTTGAGGCTCGGCCTCATCCTCCCCCCTTTCGGAAACCACCTCCTCACCAAGGTAGTACACTTTCCCTTCTCGTAGGATCACATTGCGCCGGTTCGGACATTCATTGGCCTTATTCCCCCAACCTTGGCACTTGAAGCATTGGAACCCCTTTGGGTTGGGATATTTGTGAGCCTCCGGTTTCGGAGGGAATTTAGGGACTGTTTTGGACTCGGGCAGCTTCGTAGGGGCGGGTTGGTCCTTGTTTTTGGGCCAACCCGAGGGGGTTTGTACCCTTGCCTTGAAGGATGATCTCTCCTTAAGTTCCCTTTCAATCTCAAGGGCGGCTTGGAATATACCGTCAATGGTTTCAAACCGGTGAAGGGTCAAATGAGTGGAGATCTCTTTGTTCAACCCACACTTGAACCGGATGATGTCGTGACTGATTTGCTCCCCACGATGATCAAGTTTCAACATGAGTTGTTGGAACTCGTCAAAATAGGCCATCACAATCTTGCCTCCTTGCCGCAAGCCATATAATCTAGCAAGCAACTCATGACGATATCTCTCGGGAAGGTATCGTTGTCTCATCAAATACCTCAACCGATACCAAGGTGGTGGCTGCCCATCAACTAATTCATTACCAAATCGTTTAACATACTCCCACCAAGTGTTAGCATAGCCCTCGAGGTGAGCTATAGCGTAGCAACTCTTCTTTTCTTCCGAGATGTCATTAACTTGGAAAACTTTGTCACAAGCCGATTCCCAAGTTAAGTAGGTCTCGGGGTCACTTTCACCCTTAAAGATGGGTAGGCTCAACTTGATGGTGTTGATGCCTACGTCTCTCTCTTGGTGTCGGTTTCCCCTATCTCCATACCCCCGGTATCTCCTAGGTTCTCCTCGACCCCCTCTTAACTCCTCCTCCCTCATATAAGCATCATCAAAGGCTCCATCTCCTTCATACTCCTCTCTACCGTATCCTTCAAAGTGGGCTGGTCGGCCTTGGCCATTTTGATTCGGAGGATTTGGAATTTGCGGTCTTTGGGTTAATGGAGCTTGGAATGGAGGGTTCGGATTTAGTGGAGGTACTTGGCGTCCAAATCCCTCTTGTGGAATTGGAGGGGCTTGGAAATGTAGTGGTCTAGTGGGGTCTCGGTTTGGAGGAAAATAGGTAGTTTGGCTTGCGGTATTTAGTGGAGCTTGGGGTGCATTTAGCATTTGGTGGACTGTTTCGGGGGTGATGGTTGCGGAGGAGGTCCTATCATGGCCATTGGTAGATACATGTAGAGGAGTAGAAGGACGAGAGTTCCTTTGACTCTCCACTTGTTCTAATCTCCCACTAATAGTCGACACTTCCCCCTTTATTGCTGCCAAGTCCCCTCTCACGGCCCCAAATTCTGAATTCAACCTTTCAAGTGTCCGGGTAACGGCCTCAAGAGTGACCCTCATAGAATCAAGGGCATTAGTATCCACATTATGAGACGTAGCTCCTTCCATTGTCAAGATATTATCCGCTTTAGTTCACCACAAGTTCGTGTTCCACAAGTGTTGTATAATTGGCTAGTAGCCGTGAAATTTTTAAGGTATGAGTAAGCTCTTATCCGGAATGGATTCTTGTTTGAAGACTCAAAGAATTCTTGCCGGACTAGAGTCAAAAATCAGCAATTCATTCAAACGAATAAAAGCACTCAAATAATCGTTGACACGAACAAACGGTTCAAGGAACTAGTTGACAACCTAGTAGGAATGTACTAGTTTGTTAATTAGTTCTAGGACCAAGTAAGGGAAACCAAGGATCAACAATTAGCAACCAAAGAATATCCTAAGTTGAGCTTATAGTGACGTGGCAGCATGCAATGGTTCCACACGTTCTTCTTCTCTTTTTTTTTGTGTTAATATATTCACACAACTTGTTATAGTTTGCAAAGTGTTTTGGTGGGAAAAATAAAATCTTGTAGTATTTCACCCTTTTCAAACTCAAGAAAGTGAGGTTTGGTTGACTAATCCCACAAAACAAGGCTCCTTGAATTAGGGAGAAGTGATTGACAAGACTAGAAGGTGATGGGTGCAAGTCTTTCACAACAACTTTATAGCTTGTCTTACAACTTGAGCACACAACAAGATGAACAAGATGAACAAGTTCAAAAGATGAACACCTCAACAAACTTCATCAACTTCTTTAGCACATAAACACACAACCACCGATTTTTCTTTTGGTTATCAACAACATACAACTTTCGGCCACTTCAAGTCACTACACAATGTTCAAGTTTTCAAGCTCAACTTTTGGATCTAGACACCTTAGTGTTGGTGAGAAAGAAACCAACACTAGAAACTCACTAAACAAGCAAAATAACACCTAGATCTAAACATACAACATCATTCTCGGTTTCAACTTTTAATGGACAGATTTTCAGAATTTCTTTTTGGTGTTGTTTGTTTAAGCCGTGAACTAGCCCAAGATGGGTTATGTTGGAACACAACCGGTCTCGCTTTGATACCAAATGATACAAAATCAAACCAACAACACCAAGAGCTTCAAGTAGGCTCGGATTTCAGTCCAACAACACAAGAACAACAAGTTTAAGTTTCGGTTTTTCAGTCCAACAACACAAGAACAACAAGATAGATAACAATGCTAGTGAATCGAAAAGAGCCCCACACGGCTTCACTAGACTTTAAGATAACAAAATCAACAACAACAACAAGATAAAGAAAGATAGATAACTTGACATATAACATTCAAGAAACTAAGAACCCTAACATCAAGAGAGGACCCTAAGTCTAATGAATATAAACACCAAGTTCTTACGAGGACCAAGAGGCACTCAACGACCTCAAAACCCTTATTTCTAGCCAAAGAGACAACACAAGTATCCCTCTACTTGTGAGATAATAGGGACGGCTTCTAAGAGTGGAAGAGAGAGCCGAAATGTTTAGTGTTTTTAGGTTACAAAATCAGCATTCAAAAACTAAGGAATAACTCTCCAACATGTTCTATTTATACTACAAACAAAAGGGGTAAAATGACCCATCCGCCCTTGCTTCTTGTGCCAACCTAGAAGAGTAGTTTATTACACATTAAGACCTCTCTTCACACATAAAAACGTTTAGGTCCTTGGTTGGTTCAATCACCAACTCACACACGGCCATTTGCATGAACAAAGCTTGGAGTTCTTGTAATTCCCGAGCTTGGCTTCGTGTGAAAGGCCGTGTACCTGTGGAGGCTGCCCCAACCGTATCACCCTTAAAATCAGTAACACATACCCTTAACATATCTTCTAGGTTATGAATGGTCCTCTCTGCCCGACCATCTATTTGGGGATGAAAAACGGTACTGAGATGAACTTGGGTTCCTAGGCCCTTCTGAAAAGCTTTGCAAAAGTAAGAGGTAAATTGGGTAACTCTATCTTAAATAACAAACAACGGGACTCCATCCAACCTAAACAACTATCTAATATAGAGCTTTGCATAATCCTCTGCTGAATAGAAAGTATGAACTAGCAAGAAATAAGCTGATTATGTTATTCTGTCAATAATAAACCATATTGAATCATGCTGATGATCTGTACGGGGCAACCCTCTACAATAAAGTCCATGTTCTCCTCTTATTACTTCCAAGTGGGAAGGCTGAACTCCTGTATCGTGGAACTAGGCCTCTGGTGCTTAACCTTAACCTGTTGACAATTAGGACACTTAGCTACAAACTCTATAATATCTCTCTTCATGCCACTCCGCCAATAGATTTCCCACAAATCATGATATATCTTAGTGTCTCTGGGTGAATAGAATAATGTGCACCATGCACTTCTGCCAAATTCCATTGTCTCAAACCATCAAATGATACGGGATTGACAAGGGAAGCACGAAACAAACACCAAATCAGTCCACTAATCTTAAGGATTCGAGGACCAAGATGGAGACCTCACTCGGATTTGCTACCAACAACAAGAATACAAGATACAAGAGTATATTTTAACACCAAAACAGTTACAAAACGTGATGAACAAGATGAACAACAATAATACAAGTTTCGGATTCAACGAAGACCCCAAAACAGTCCACTACACAACACATACACGATTTGCAAGAAAAATAAAGATAGATAGTGAGACCAAGATTATTACAAGATTAAGAACCAAGTGTATTTCAACACTAACCCCTAATGAATGTAACAATCAAAACCACACTCTTACGGTGACCACCAAGGGAATGAACTCGCCTCAAGATCTACCGTTTCCAAGCAAAGATCAATATTGGCTTTTCCAAGCCCTATGCTAAGGATGACTTTTCCAAGTCCTACAACTAAGGGTGTTACACTCTCAAAAGAGAGAAGTTATGTCTTTCAATTCTTCATCCTTTTAAAATCTAGTGAAAATAAGACTAAGGGGGCCTATTTATAATATATTACAAATGAAGATAACAAGACCACTTTGCCCTTAATGAGAGGGGCGGCCATGGTGTGTAAATACACCATGTGTAATGTCCAAAATACCCTTAATTAAGGTCCAAAACCGTGAGTCCTCAACCTTAAATTCTCCAAGCAATCTTCCACACGCGAGATTGCTTTAAGTTATGCTCAAAACGGGGCCTCCATGCAAGTTCTTGTTTTCTCGAGGTGACCAAGTCTTGAGTCTCTATGTGTTGGCCTCCAAAAATGTCATCAAAAGATAAGATGGCCATTTGTCCCGTATCTCCAAAGTTACCATAAGCAACTAGGCACTTCATTCACCTCATTTTCTCCCTTAAAACAGTAACTTTCAAATCTGCCCAAGCCTCGATCATGGCTATTTTCATAGCCTCCGCAATCTCCCTCAACTTCGTAGCCATAAAACCCTTCACTACAATCATAGTCTCCCATGTTGTAGTCACAATAATCCCCGGCTATCGAAGACATATTCCCCTTATATCACCTTTTAAACCTACAAAATGAACAAACAAGATTAGTAGTAAAAACTTCTCACTAACTCTCGTATTCACTCACCTTTGTGATTCTCACAATTGGAGCGGCAAATATTGAAAGGTTGTTTATACTCCGGTAGTCAATAGGATGTCACTTCTACTTGGTGGCCTGGATAGATTCTTGTTTGATCGACTCAAGACACAAAAATAAAATTCACTTACGAACTTGAAACAAAGAAGTTACTACGAGTTAAAAATGAGAAAAGCACACAAACAACGAAGACACGAAGAAACGGATTCAATAATTAATCTACAACTAAGTAGGTGATTACTAGTTGTTAATTAATTCTAGAATCAAGACATGAAACTAATGAAACAATAAGATGAAACTAAGAATCTAAAATTTTGAGCTCGGAAATATTGCGTGAACAGTAGCAGTGATGACATGGCAGTCACGTATTGGTTTCGGTCCCACACAACTTTTGTTGTCCAATTTCAAGTCTTGGTCAATTTTTCAATTTGGACTTTGGTGGAATTTGTTTAAGGAGGGAAATTCAAACAAGTCTTGGAGCCCTTTTCAATTTCAAGTTTTCAAGACTTGACTTTATTGTACTTCTCCTTAAAACATGGATCCTTAAATCATGGAAAAGTGTTGGAAAGTGGTTGAGACTTGATTGATAGGTCTTTGTTGGTTGTAGTGTCTTTCAAGACTAACAAATAATACACCCTTTTCCTTCAACTTTTTAGATTTAACATTCACTTTATCTTCAACAATATATGAAGGTGGTGATGAACATCAAGAACAACAACAACAACACCAAGAACTACAACAATAATCTCCAAGAACACCAACAATTTTCACACGGCCACTCCCAAATCCCACAATAACAATATCTCCAACACTTGGCCAAGACAACTACACCTTCAACAAAATGGTTCTCAATCCACCAATTAACAACAATATCACGTGGCCAAGCTTATAACAACAACAAGATGAAAGCCACAAGGCCAAAACAGTCCACCACAACAATGTTCAACAACAAATCGGCCAAGTCCAAGTTCACGTATACAACACCAACAATGTAAGCTCAAACTTAGATTTAGACTAAAGAGTGTTAGAGATGAAGAAAACTAACACTAGAAACAACAAAACAAGTAAAAATCTCGGCCAAGACACAACAATAACACAATTTCGGCCAAGAACACAAAATGGACAGATTTGCTTCTTTTTGATTTTTTTTTTCAGTTTTTAACACTTTTTTTTTTTTTTTTTGAATTTTCTAACAAGCAAGCCCAAGATTGATCTTGTAGGAACAATATCAAGCCATGCTTTGATACCAAATGATACGGGATTGACAAGGGAAGCACGAAACAAAAACCAAATCAGTCCACTAATCTTAAGGATTCGAGGACCAAGATGGAGACCTCACTCGGATTCGCTACCAACAACAAGAATACAAGATACAAGAGTATATTTTAACACAAAAACAGTTACAAAACGTGATGAACAAGATGAACAACAATAATACAAGTTTCGGATTCAACGAAGACCCCAAAACAGTCCACTACACAACACATACACGATTTGCAAGAAAAATAAAGATAGATAGTGAGACCAAGATTATTACAAGATTAAGAACCAAGTGTATTTCAACACTAACCCCTAATGAATGAATGTAACAATCAAAACCACACTCTTACGGTTACCACCAAGGGAATGAACTCGCCTCAAGATCTACCGTTTCCAAGCAAAGATCAATATTGGCTTTTCCAAGCCCTATGCTAAGGATGACTTTTCCAAGTCCTACAACTAAGGGTGTTACACTCTCAAAAGAGAGAAGTTATGTCTTTCAATTCTTCATCCTTTTAAAATCTAGTGAAAATAAGACTAAGGGGGCCTATTTATAATATATTACAAATGAAGATAACAAGACCACTTTGCCCTTAATGAGAGGGGCGGCCATGGTGTGTAAATACACCATGTGTAATGTCCAAAATACCCTTAATTAAGGTCCAAAACCGTGAGTCCTCAACCTTAAATTCTCCAAGCAATCTTCCACACGCGAGATTGCTTTAAGTTATGCTCAAAACGGGGCCTCCATGCAAGTTCTTGTTTTCTCGAGGTGACCAAGTCTTGAGTCTCTATGTGTTGGCCTCCAAAAATGTCATCAAAAGATAAGATGGCCATTTGTCCTGTATCAATCAACACATGGCACACACAACCTACCCTGACATCGCAATATGTCATCTCCCCCTTTAGAGAAGACCTCTACTTTTGGATCTCTAACAGACTCTTCAACTTAACAAACTTGAATCCCTATACTGCTTCTTCTTTACTTCTAAAACCAACGAAGATTCTAAGCTATTTTGAACCTATACACTATCCTCAGCTGAATCGACCAAATGAACACCTAATCTAGACAACTGATGAAGCTCCTGAGCCAACATCTTCTTATCATTCTCAACATGAGTAAAACTACCCATAAATAATCTACTAAGGGCATCTTCCACTACGTTGGCCTTGCAGCATGATACAACACACTCATATCATAATATTTAACAACTCCAACCACCTTCTCTAACAAAGATTTAAATCTTTCTGTGAAAATACATACTGTAAACTTTTGTGATCCATGAACACATCAACATGAACCCCAAACAAATAGTGCCTCCAAGTTTTCAAGACAAAGATATTAGGTGCTAACTCAAGATCATAGGTAGGATAATTCTTTTCATGGGGTTTAAGATGTCTAGAGGCATAGGCTATGACCTTACCTCTCTATGTCAAAATACAACCTAGACCTACTCAGGAAGCATCACAATAAACAACAAACCCATTTGAACTATCTAACAAGGTCAAAATTGGGTTGAGGTAAGTCGAGTCTTCAACTACTTAAAACTTTTCTCACAAGAATTTGACCACTAAAACTTAACTTTATGCTGAGTCAATTCAGACATGGGGGATGCAATAGATGAGAACCCTTCAACAAATCGTCTATGATAGCTAGCCAAACCCAATAAACTCTTGATATCAGACAAAGAGATGAGTCTGGGCCAGTTTCTCACTGCTTCAGTCTTTTGAGGTTCAACACTAATGCCATCATCGAAAACAATGTGGCCAAGAAAAGCTACTAATCTTAGACAAAATTCACACTTACTAAAATTAGCGAACAACTGGAGGGATCTAAGAGTCTATAATACGATTCTGAGATAGTTTACATGATTAATTTTATTACGGGAATAGACAAGAATATCATCAATAAAGAGTATGAAAAACATGTACAAGTACTGCTTGAACACTCGGTTCATCAAGTACATGAAAGTTGCTGGGGCATTCTTTAGTCCAAAAGACATAATGAAGAATTCAAAGTTACCATACCATTTTCTAAAAGTTATTTTTAAAATGTCACATTCTCTGACTCTAAGTTGATGATAGCCAGATTTGAGGTCTATCTTAGAGAAACAACTGGCACCCTAAAGTCGGTTGAAAAAGTCATCAATTTTGAGAAGTAGATACTTATTCTTGATTGTGACTTTGTTGAACTGGTGGTAATCAATGCTCATTCTGAGAGAATAGTCTTTCTATCATATGAAATGGACGGGAACTCCATATGGGGAAACACTAGGCCTGATGAATCCTTTATCTAAGAGATCTTTAAACTATTCTTTTAACTTCCTAAGCTCTGCTGGAGCCATTCTGTATGGCGGAATAGAGAGAGGTTGGGTATGTGGAAGGATGTCTATCCCAATGTCAATTTCCCTTTCTAGAGGAACTCCGAAACTGACTGACTGGAGGAAATTCCCTTACTACTGAAACTGACTCAAGACTTGGGGTCTCAAAATTAGAGTGTTTGACTCAAACAAGATGGTAAACACAACCCTTGGAAATCATTTTTCTTGCCTAAAGGTATGAAATAATTTGACCCTTAAGTATTGAAGTACTACCTCTCCATTCAATGAATAGTTAATTGGGAAACTGAAATTGAATGATTCTATTTCTGCAATCAACAGTAGCATAACATAAGTGGAGCCAATCCATGTGGAGAATGATATCAAAATCAGTCATCACTCCACAAGATCAATTGAGGTGACTTTCTAAGATATTATGACTGGAAAATTCCTATATATCGTCCTGGCTACAATAGAGACACCTACTAGGGTAGACACTGAGAATGGTTCTACTAAAGACTCAGGAATAACATCAAAATTAACAGCTATATAGGGGGTTACAAAAGAAACAGAGGCTCTAAGGTCTAACAAAACATAAACATAGAGGTGAAAGACCTGTAACGTACTAGTAACCATACCAAGAGAACTTTCCCAATCCTAGGACTGAAGTGCATAAAGCCTGTTCTAATGTTGTCCACTAGTAGCACTGTAAGTACCACCCTACAGAGTCTGGCAACCTGCTGGAGCTGATGACTGGTTAGACTGACCTTGTTGGTGTAAGTTCCTTCACTTCTGAGCAACTAATCAACACTTTCTAAACCTATGGCCTGGATTTCCATAGCTAAAACATATATCACTGTCAGCTCTACACACATCCTGATAATTTGTACCATATTTCTGGAAAAGAGGATTAGTGCAACACTATTTACACTACCTGTAATGCCCCGAATCTGGTACCCGAAATGCTACACGGTGCTCATGACCCCGAAGGACCACAAACTAACCCATGACTAATATTTGTACCTGTATACTACATAATATACTACTATATAATGCGGAAACATGAACTGAAAGGACATAAGGTTCAACACTGAGATATAATATTTGATAAAAATATAACATCCAGGTGGGATATGAAATACCCAAAACAACTAAAATAAACAGTCTGAACATACTATAGTCTGAAAAGCCTCTAAATTATGACTGAATTGTCTGAATAAGAAGTTGTTGGGACATGTCCCCAACTAACTCTAACTAATAAATAAATTAATAAGGTAATAAAGTAATGATGATGTCCTCGGAAGATGATGACTCACTGCTAAGTCTGATTGTTGAGACTGGAATCTACTAATGCTCTGGAGCTTGTGTCTCTGAACCTATGGTACAAGATAGCATAGCGTAAATGCATCAGTACTTTGAATGTACTAGTATGCATGTGAGGTAGGCTGAATACATAGGGTTCATATGCATGAACAATACTGACTAACTGACTAATATGAACGTGACAATACATGCATGAATACATAGTAACTATAACTGAGATCGTGATATCATGAATTTACTGATAACTAATATGACTGGTAACTAAGTTCTGATGACTGATATAACTGATAATATGAGTGACTATATCTGACAGTCCTAAATCTGATGGAACTAGCTGAGTTTTGTATTATTCTAAGTTGACTGTATCTGACAGTCCTGAATTCTATAGTTGAAACTGTGGGAAGTAGTTATCTAACCGACATGCCCCAAATAATACATTATAGTTGAGTTGGGGTTTAATCTGTAACCTCAATTGGAAGGGTGTCAATACTGCGCCACCGGTAAGGACAAGCTGTAAGTGACCCTTATATGACAGTGTCCCCAAAAGAGAATGATGGGCCCCTCATCTGACAGTGCTTATCCACCTCATCAACCCTCATCTGACAGTGTTGATGTCTTAACCTGTGCTGGCTATATAGTTTTAGAACACAAGGATGACTTCTAAGAATCACACCCTCATCTAACAGTGTGTGTTCCCATCCTTGGGTTCACTCGGTGCTAATTTCTACTCTCATTTGATTAGACACAGTACATAAATTACTGAAATGGACTGAGTTAACTGAGTTTCGTTGACTGACAGAATATTATTGAGATTTCTGTATTACTGAGCTTTCTGAGATTACTGGAATTTTTGAGTTTTACAGAGTTTTCCTGTGTCACATGACTAACTGAATTTTACTGAACATGGCTTGACTGAGGATGTCATGAAAACATGACACTAGCTCTGGACACACAACTAAATTATCGGGTACAAGTACCCCCAGGACTCGATGGAAAGAAACTGACAAAGCATGACTTTCTTGAATACAAGACCAACATCACAATCCCTAATTCATTTATTGAGGCATTTCATCAAACATGTGATATGCATAAACTTGTACATACATGAGGATTGCATAATATCATAGTAGTTGGGCATTTCTCCTTCACATAGGCATTTAATCAAATACATGGTAAGCATAGTATATGTAGACAACATTATACAACAAATAAACATCATGATTCAACGTTAATTTCATCATCCAAGGGTTTAATCATAAGTTCACATAAATCTACACCTATAATAGTCAATTCCACATAAAATGGATCACCCAACATTGATTAGAATTAAATTGGTCATTATCAACATGGACAAAAGCAAACCCAACATAAAATTCATAAAGAAATTCATACACTTGAACTTTGAAAAGAGATTCTTGGGTTTCATGGACGAAAGGAGTCCAAGAATAAACACTATGCATACCTGGTAGTGAGTTTCTTGAAGTTCTTGAACTTGAAGAATTTGAATCTCTTAGTTCTTGAAGAAGATTTGGATTTTGTTGCTTAAGGATTGCTCTTAGGGAGAAAACCCTAATTTTAATATTGTGGAAGAATAATGAATTTAGGAGCCTTGGTCGGATATTACTAGGTGTATAAAAGGCTGATAAAAGACAAAAAAGCCACTTTAAAAACGACTTAAAAATAACTGAACGGGACCTACGATGGTCCATCTCTGGATCGATGGTCCGTTGTTTCGACCGCTGTGGGTGGACCAAGATAGGGACTCACTGCCTAAGTAGCAATGGCTTGGGCGATGGTCCATCGCAAGTTCGACGGTCCGTCAACCTTTCCGTTGCACCTTATCCAAAAGGTTTCCTCGCTGCTTTGTCTACGATGGTCAAGGTGAGAGTCCGTCGCTAGATCGATGGTCTATCAACCTGGCCATCACACCTGGGTAATTCTAACAACTCTCGGTAAAACGTCCATAACTTTTTAATCCGATATTGGATTTAGATGAAATTGGTATCGTTGGAAAGCTTATTCAATTTCCCACGTGATAAAAAGATAAAATTTTAAAATTTCCACGTGTACAAAAGAGGATTCATCTTTCAAAGAAATCGTCTAACATTCTTGGGATGATTTCAAGCTAGAAAAAAGAACGGAGTGTTACAATATCTCCCCCTTGAGAATATTTGTCCTCGAATGAGAGTAAGAATGAGAGAAGAAGATAAATTGACGTACATACTAAACATGAATAACTAAAAAATGATTTCATGACTGGCATAACTAATAACTGAATATATTATACTGAGCATGCATATCTGATGCTTGTGTAACTAATTCATGAATACATGGTTGAGTGCTTTGATGAACCAAGGTTCTCACAATGAGAATGCATGTCTGATGCATGATTATATAACTGAATTGATACATGAATGCATGTCTAAATATGCAATGGTATTTAATACCAAGTTTGTGATGAAATTCAGAACATGAACTGTATACCAAGCTTGTAACTGAAGTCTGAACATGAAACTGAAAAGGTTAAGGAGAGTTGTTACCTTGAGCTTGATCTGAGTTGGCGGAGAAGAGGTGAGGATACTTGGTTGGCATATCTTCTTCTGCTTCCCAAGTAGCTCCCTCAACGAACTGATTTTGCCAAAGAATTTTGACTAGAGGGACTTTTTTGTTCCTCAGTCTACGAGTCTAATAGTCTAGAATTTTGACTGGAATCTCTTCATAAGAGAGGTTGTTCTGAACATCTATGATCTAAATAGGGACTACAACTGCTGGATCACCTATGCACTTCTTTAGCAAAGAGACAAGGAAGACTGGATGAACTGAGGCTAGATCTAAAGGTAATTTAAGCTCATAAGCTACCTTGCCAAACTCTTCACTCTCTTCATGGGAGAGATCTTTACATAGACATAGTCACCAATCTCGAACTCGATATCCTTTCTACGAACATCTGCATAAGACTTCTGTCGGCTTTGGGCAGCTTGGAGTCTTTCTCTGATCAACTGGACTTTTTCTAAGGCATCTAACACTAAGTTAGGCCCTATAACTGAGGCCTCTCTAACTTCGAACCAACCAACTGGAGATCTGCATCTCCTACCATAGAGAACTTCGAATAGAACCATTCAAATACTAGAATGATAGCTATTATTGTATTTAAACTCAATCAAAGGCAAGTGGTCATCCCAACTACCCTTGAAATCAATTGCACATTCCCTTAGCATATCTTCTAGGGTCTGAATGGTCCTTTCTACTTGACCATCTTTCTGATGGTGAAAGGTTATACTGAGATGAACTTGGGTACCAAGACCCTTTTGGAATGATTTTTGGAAATTAGAGGTGAATTGGGTACCTCTGTCTGAGATAATAGATAATGAAACACCATGCAATCTGACCAACTCTCTGATGTAGAGTTTGACATAATCCTCGGCTGAATAGGAGGTATAGACTAGAAGAATATGAGCTTATTTGGACATCCTATGTACAATGACCCAAACTGAATCATGCTAGCGACGAGTACGAGGCAAACCCATCATAAAGTCCATGTTCACTTCTTCCCACTTCCAAGTAGGAATACTAAACTCCTGCATGGACCCACTAAGCTTCTAATACTCTATCTTAACTTGCTGACATATAGAGCACTTAGCCACAAACTCTGCAATATCTCTCTTCATCCCACTCCACCAATTGATTTCATGCAAGTCGTGGTATATCTTTGTGGCCCCTGGATGAATAGAGTAGGGTGCACCATGTGCTTCTGCAAGAATTCGCTACCTTAAGTCATCTACATCTGGAACATAGGGATGACCCTAACAATGCAGAACACCATCTCCCCCTTGGGAGAAAACCTCTACCTTCTGATCCTTGACTGACTCTTTCAACTTGACTAGTCTGGGATCTCTATCTTGCTTTTCTTTTACCTCAAAAACTAGAGATGATTCTGAACTACTTTGAAACCATACATCACCCTCTTCTGAGTCGACTAAGCGAACGCCTAGTTTGGCAAGCTGAAGGACTTCCTAAGATAACTTCTTCTTATTTTCCTTAACATGAGAAACACTACCCATAGACAGTCTACTGAGAGTGTCGACCACTACGTGGGCCTTGCCCGGATGATAAAGGACACTCATGTCATAATCTTTTAGGATCTCTAACCACTTTCTCTGATAAAAATTGAGATCTTTATAAGAAAAGACATACTAAAGGCTCTTATGATCTGTGAAAACATCTACATGAACATCGTATAGATAATGCCTCCAAATCTTCAAGGAAAAACTAGGGCTGCTAACTCAAGATCATGAGTAGGATAATTCTTCTCATGGGGTTTAAGCTGTCTGGAGGCGTAGGCTATGACCTTACCGTACTGCATAAGGACACAACCCAAACCTACTCTGTATGCATCACAATGCACTACGAAACCATCTGAACCATCTGGAAGAGCTAAGACTGGAGCTGAGGTGAGTTGAGTCTTCAACTCCTGAAAACTCTTCTCGCAAGGATCTGACCACTGAAACTTGACTTTCTTCTAAGTCAATCTGGACATAGGGGATGCAATAGAAGAAAATCTCTTAACAAACTATCTGTAATAGCCAGCCAAACCCAAGAAACTCCTAATGTTTAATAGAGAGATAGGTCTAGGCCAGTTTCTTACCGCTTCGATCTTTTGAGGATCTACTCTAATGCCATCACCAGAAATGATATGACCAAGGAATGCTACTAACGTTAGCGAAAATTCAAACTTACTGAATTTGGTGAGCAACTGATGATCTCTGAGAGTCTGAAGTACAATTCTGAGATGGTCTGTATGATCATGCTCACTGCGGAAATAGACCAGAATATCATCTATAAAGACTATGATTAACATGTCCAAGTACTGCTTGAACATACGATTCATCAGGTCCATGAAAGTTGTTGGGGCATTAGAAAGACCAAAGGACATAACCAGAAACTTGAAGTGACCATACTGAGTACGAAAAGCAATTTTCAGAATATCACATTCTCTGACTCTGAGCTGATGATAGCTGTATCTGAGGTCTATCTTAGAGAAATAATTGGCACCCTGAAGTTGGTCAAACAAGACATCGATTATGGGAAGAGGATACTTGTTCTTGACTTTGACTTTATTGATCTGACATTCATCAATACACATTCTGAGAGAACCGTCTTTCTTTTTCACGAATAAAACTGGTGCACCCCATGGGTACATGCTGGGCTTGATGAATCCCTTATCTAAGAGATCCTTCAACTGCTCTTTCAATTCTCTGAGTTCTGCTGGTGCCATTTTGTATGGAGGAATAGATATAGGTCGAGTATCTGGAAGACGATTAATGTCGAAGTCTATTTCCCTTTCAGGAGGAATTCCTGGAAGATCTTCGGGAAAGACATGTGAATATTCATTCACTACTGGGACTTATTCAAGACGGGGAGTTTTGGAACTAGTGTTCTTAACTCGAACAAGATGATAGACATATCCTTTATATATTATTTTCCATTCCCGAAGTTAAGAAACAAGCTGACCTCTGAAAGCGGATACACTACCCTTCCACTCTAGGATGAGTTTATTTAGAAACTGAAACTGAACTATTTTGTTTTTGCAGTCGACTGTGGCGTAGAAGGAGTGAAGCCAATCTATTCTGAGAATGACATCAAAATTAGTCATCTCTAATTCGACTAAGTCTGCTAAAGTGACTTTTTAAAATATCATAACCGGGCAGTTCCTGTATACCCGGCGAGCTATGATGGTTTTACCCACTTGGGTAGAAACTAAAAAGGGCTCTGCTAGAATTTTAGGACTGACTCCAAAATCAACTGCTATATAGGGAGTAACAAAAGACAAAGAAGCTCCAGGATCTAGCAAAGCGTAAACATGAACATGAAAGATCTGTAATGTACCAGTAACCACATCAGGAGAATTTTCCTGATCTTTTTAGGACTGGAGAGAATAAAGTCTATTTGGGCATTGCCCACTAGTAGCGCTGGAGGTGGCCACCCTGTTGGTTTTGGCGACCGAACTGAGCTGAGAAATGGTTCTGCTAACCCTGATAACCTAACTGGGGATAATCTCTGACTCTGTGGCCTGTCTTACCTGATACGGGATTGACAAGGGAAGCACGAAACAAACACCAAATCAGTCCACTAATCTTAAGGATTCGAGGACCAAGATGGAGACCTCACTCGGATTCGCTACCAACAACAAGAATACAAGATACAAGAGTATATTTTAACACCAAAACAGTTACAAAACGTGATGAACAAGATGAACAACAATAATACAAGTTTCGGATTCAACGAAGACCCCAAAAAAGTCCACTACACAACACATACACGATTTGCAAGAAAAATAAAGATAGATAGTGAGACCAAGATTATTACAAGATTAAGAACCAAGTGTATTTCAACACTAACCCCTAATGAATGTAACAATCAAAACCACACTCTTACGGTGACCACCAAGGGAATGAACTCGCCTCAAGATCTACCGTTTCCAAGCAAAGATCAATATTGGCTTTTCCAAGCCCTATGCTAAGGATGACTTTTCCAAGTCCTACAACTAAGGGTGTTACACTCTCAAAAGAGAGAAGTTATGTCTTTCAATTCTTCATCCTTTAAAATCTAGTGAAAATAAGACTAAGGGGGCCTATTTATAATATATTACAAATGAAGATAACAAGACCACTTTGCCCTTAATGAGAGGGGCGGCCATGGTGTGTAAATACACCATGTGTAATGTCCAAAATACCCTTAATTAAGGTCCAAAACCGTGAGTCCTCAACCTTAAATTCTCCAAGCAATCTTCCACACGCGAGATTGCTTTAAGTTATGCTCAAAACGGGTCCTCCATGCATGTTCTTGTTTTCTCGAGGTGACCAAGTCTTGAGTCTCTATGTGTTGGCCTCCAAAAATGTCATCAAAAGATAAGATGGCCATTTGTCCCGTATCATCCTCCCCTTCTTGAAAAGGATTCGACCTCGAATCCAAACCTTGCAAAACCGAAAAGAGGACCAACAAATGCAAACTCCTCATGGCATGAGGGTTAGGGTTAGCATAACAAATCATCTCAACATGCCAAGGTTGCACATATTTGCAATATAACCAAGAATCCTTAAAGGAATATTAAAAACTCAATAAAAGATGTACAAAGGATTTGGTTATAGGATACATCAAGAGTGCCACTTTGCTTGTCATGTAGACCAAGCAGCAAGTTTGGTGCACCAGCATCACCATTTCTAAATTTGGCACCGGGGTCAAATGGGAAAAGTGGCCATAGACACGGGTCTCGACAACACTTTCCTTTCCCGTGGTCTACACCCAAACTAAATGACATACTTTCTACAATAACATACATATCATCCAAAGCAAATAGAGAGTAGAGAAAGGTATCACTCAAATCGGCTTCTACTAAGGTGCTCTCATGTGTGTACTCACTATTAGTTTCCCAATAATCACCATGAGTACTCTCAATAATGAAATCACACAAAGTAGAAGAAGAAGTAGCTTCCGCAACTACACATTCCTTACCCTTAAGAGTTCTCTCATCTTCCAAGAAGAGATTTCCCTCTCTAGGAGGAATGTTGTCACACCATAGTGGGTTAGCATATAGGCTATAGCTTCCAAGGCAAGCTATACCATCATTTTCACCACTAGGTTCATTAGGAGTGTTTAAATCATCTTCAAACAAGACATTATACATAAAAAGAGTGTGATCTACCTCACGGACAGATTTGGAACAAGCAAGTTCCTCACTCTCTAAATGATCAACATCAAGTTTCAAGGATGTTTCAAACACAACATTACCCCAAGAAGAGCTCTCGGGTTCATTCTCACTTTGATCAACATTTTTAACATCATCACATACTTGAGGTTCATTAATTACATCATACACATCCTCAAGTGGTGGGTAATTTTCACACATAAGTTGATCAACACAAATTTCAGAAGATAACGTACTTTCATTCAACATAATGGTTTCAACACTAGGTGGACATAAATCGATCTTACAAGAAGAGTCTATTCGGTCATCAATAGGATCAACTAGTGTATCCACACTCACAACATGTACATCATCATCAAGTGGCAAAGAAACAATACACTCACATATAGGCAAGCTACAACTCACACTCAATGGGCTACTAGCCACACAATTATCATTCACATGTACAAAAGTGTAAGAGTTTGCCATTTTACCTTGAAGTCCTTGAGTAGATTCTTCTTTGTCATGGTGTGAAGGTCCTCCAAAAGTTTGGGCAGCAACTTCCTTTTGGCATTGTTCTTCTTCGCTTGCCATGTTGGTACCTACACAAATGTCCTTAGAAATAGAAGGACAACCAATGTTAGCATAGTTTGGTGGTAATCCTCTTACTTTGCTCCACACAACCTCTCCTTTTTCCACTCTCGGATTACCACCCTGCACTCCCTTACTCCTCTCAATCTTTTGTCTCTCATAATAATTCGGATTGGAGTAGGTAGGAATTTCTCTTCGTGGCTTAGGCAGCAAGTAAGTCATGAGGCGATTCCCCCACTGGTCTCTTATAATATTTGGCCAATTTTGCACGTTTGGAACTCTATGTTGTGCAAACCAATTGGCACCTAAGCATACATGACCGTATGTCAATGAAAGAATATCGCACCACACCTCCTCATGGTATTCAAATTGGGAGAAGACAACCTTGACCCTCTCAGTAACCTTAAACCGGTCCAAGAAGTATGGAACAAGTAAAGGCTCACGAAACAACCCCAAGTAGTCAACCATGGATGGAACGATGTAGTTTCTATGGTACCTATCATTTAGCTCAATGAGGCAGCCCGGTATCCCACACATGGTCACCTTTCCGGAGTGTACACTCCTTCTTGGATCTACATTGTAAGGCATACGAGTACCCCTTAGTTTTGGAGATGCATACCCTCTTCTTCTCATTGGACAACCTCCACTAGAGCTAGTATAACCATTCACACTATATCGACTTTGATAAGAAGTACTACAAGGTGGAGAATATGGATCTTCATACTCCTCACGTGTACCCTCATCATAGCTCTCATAAGCTTTGTAAACAAAAGGGTTATACCTAACACCAAATCTAGGTTCGGAGTAAGAAGTGTAAGACTCCTCACATGCCCCAACATCATCATAAGATCCATCACGAGGTCCTACATCATCTCCAAAGTTACCATAAGCACTAGGCACTTCATTCACCTCATTTTCTCCCTTAAAACAGTAACTTTCAAATCTGCCCAAGTCTCGATCATGGCTATTTTCATAGCCTCCGCAATCTCCCTCAACTTCGTAGCCATAAAACCCTTCACTACAATCATAGTCTCCCATGTTGTAGTCACAATAATCCCCGGCTATCGAAGACATATTCCCCTTATATCACCTTTTAAACCTACAAAATGAACAAACAAGATTAGTAGTAAAAACTTCTCACTAACACTCGTATTCACTCACCTTTGTGATTCTCACAATTGGAGCGGCAACTATTGAAAGGTTGTTTATACTCCGGTAGTCAATAGGATGTCAATTCTACTTGGTGGCCGGAATAGATTCTTGTTTGATCGACTAAAGACACAAAAATAAAATTCACTTACGAACTTGAAACAAAGAAGTTACTACGAGTTAAAAATGAGAAAAGCACACAAACAACGAAGACACGAAGAAACGGATTCAATAATTAATCTACAACTAAGTAGGTGATTACTAGTTGTTAATTAATTCTAGAATCAAGACATGAAACTAATGAAACAATAAGATGAAACTAAGAATCTAAAATTTTGAGCTCGGAAATATTGCGTGAACAGTAGCAGTGATGACATGGCAGTCACGTATTGGTTTCGGTCCCACACAACTTTTGTTGTCCAATTTCAAGTCTTGGTCAATTTTTCAATTTGGACTTTGGTGGAATTTGTTTAAGGAGGGAAATTCAAACAAGTCTTGGAGCCCTTTTCAATTTCAAGTTTTCAAGACTTGACTTTATTGTACTTCTCCTTAAAACATGGATCCTTAAATCATGGAAAAGTGTTGGAAAGTGGTTGAGACTTGATTGATAGGTCTTTGTTGGTTGTAGTGTCTTTCAAGACTAACAAATAATACACCCTTTTCCTTCAACTTTTTAGATTTAACATTCACTTTATCTTCAACAATATATGAAGGTGGTGATGAACATCAAGAACAACAACAACAACACCAAGAACTACAACAATAATCTCCAAGAACACCAACAATTTTCACACGGCCACTCCCAAATTCCACAATAACAATATCTCCAACACTTGGCCAAGACAACTACACCTTCAACAAAATGGTTCTCAATCCACCAATTAACAACAATATCACGTGGCCAAGCTTATAACAACAACAAGATGAAAGCCACAAGGCCAAAACAGTCCACCACAACAATGTTCAACAACAAATCGGCCAAGTCCAAGTTCACGTATACAACACCAACAATGTAAGCTCAAACTTAGATTTAGACTAAAGAGTGTTAGAGATGAAGAAAACTAACACTAGAAACAACAAAACAAGTAAAAATCTCGGCCAAGACACAACAATAACACAATTTCGGCCAAGAACACAAAATGGACAGATTTGCTTCTTTTTGATTTTTTTTTCAGTTTTTAACACTTTCCTTTTTTTTTTTTTGAATTTTCTAACAAGCAAGCCCAAGATTGATCTTGTAGGAACAATATCAAGCCATGCTCTGATACCAAATAATACGGGATTGACAAGGGAAGCACGAAACAAACACCAAATCAGTCCACTAATCTTAAGGATTCGAGGACCAAGATGGAGACCTCACTCGGATTCGCTACCAACAACAAGAATACAAGATACAAGAGTATATTTTAACACCAAAACAGTTACAAAACGTGATGAACAAGATGAACAACAATAATACAAGTTTCGGATTCAACGAAGACCCCAAAACAGTCCACTACACAACACATACATGATTTGCAAGAAAAATAAAGATAGATAGTGAGACCAAGATTATTACAAGATTAAGAACCAAGTGTATTTCAACACTAACCCCTAATGAATGTAACAATCAAAACCACACTCTTACGGTGACCACCAAGGGAATGAACTCGCCTCAAGATCTACCGTTTCCAAGAAAAGATCAATATTGGCTTTTCCAAGCCCTATGCTAAGGATGACTTTTTCAAGTCCTACAACTAAGGGTGTTACACTCTCAAAAGAGAGAAGTTATGTCTTTCAATTCTTCATCCTTTAAAATCTAGTGAAAATAAGACTAAGGGGGCCTATTTATAATATATTACAAATGAAGATAACAAGACCACTTTGCCCTTAATGAGAGGGGCGGCCATGGTGTGTAAATACACCATGTGTAATGTCCAAAATACCCTTAATTAAGGTCCAAAACCGTGAGTCCTCAACCTTAAATTCTCCAAGCAATCTTCCACACGCGAGATTGCTTTAAGTTATGCTCAAAACGGGTCCTCCATGCATGTTCTTGTTTTCTCGAGGTGACCAAGTCTTGAGTCTCTATGTGTTGGCCTCCAAAAATGTCATCAAAAGATAAGATGGCCATTTGTCCCGTATCATTACCACATCCGAAACAGACATTGCTACCAATCTACAAGCACCCTTGTGGTTCTTACCACAAGTCTGACAAAGGGGATTAGTTCGGGCATTGTTAACACTGCCCTGAGACTTTGAGCCTGGCGCCCTATCTCTATTACCATCCCTGAACTTTGAAGCTGGAGCACTAGCTGAAGAAGAAGCTAGAACTGATAACTTAGGATAAAACTGAGAATGGTTTCCTCCTTCTGATTTGGGCTGAGCAAAGTTGAAACTACATGTCCTTGCTCTCTTATTCTGTTTTTCCCTTGTCTTAATCTTTTTCTTATCTATCTGCTATGCATGAGTCATAAGCCTGGCTAGAGTCATGTCACTATTCAACATTGCCGAGCTACACTCGTTGACCACACTATCATTCACCCCAGAAACAAACGTACTCATCTTGGCCTTGCTTTCTGCAACCACATGAGGGGCATATCTGGCTTATTAAGTAAACCTAAGAGAAGACTCTTTCACCATCATGTTTCCCTGCCTGAGGTTGATGAATTCTAACACCTTAGCTTCTCTCAGCTCTAGGGGAAAGAACATCTCTAAGAATGCGGTGACGAACTCCTCCTACTCAATAGGCCAGCAGGCATCATATGGCCTTTCTAACTTCCACTGCTTGTACCATATGTAAGCAATAACCTACAACTGATATGAATCTAGCTCAGCACTCTTAATAGCTGGCACCCTCATAATATCAGTAACCTTCTAAACCTGATCGATGAATTCCTAAGGGTCCTTATCTGACTTAGACCCAAGAAAGGACGGAGGATTCATTCGAGTGATATCCCGAATCTTGGCTGCAGCTTAATTGACCATTGGGTTGGCCGAAATGACAGTTGGTCATTCATTCTGAGCAGCAACTAACTGGGCAAGAGTAATGAATGCAGCTCTGAACTCTACATGAGAAACAGGTTCGCCTAAAGATACTTGGGCTATGGGGCTGACTGATTTCTATTTCTTCTTTTTAGAGGCATGTTCTGTAGAAGAAAGAGAGAAATGGATTAGACTGAGATATTGACTTGAGACTATGCCCATTGGCACAACATTAATACTGAAAGAAGGAAAACTGTTCCTAAAACATCTTATAGCCTCCTGCACATAAATGTGGCGCGCAACACACCCATGTAAAAGACTTTACTAGATACGACTTTCAGACTTCCTAGGACACTATTGAACCTTAGGCTCTGATACCAAGTTTGTAATGCCCCGAATCTGGTACCCAGAATGCTACACGCTGCTCATGACCCCGAAGGACCAAAAACTAACCCATGACTGATATTTGTACCTGTATATAATGTGGAAACATGAACTGAAAGGCCATAAGGTTCAACACTGAGAGATAATATCTGATAAAAATATAACATCCAGGTAGGGTATGAAATACCCAAAACAATTAAAATAAACTGTCTGAACATACTGTAGTCTGAAAAGCCACTAAATCATGACTGAACTGTCTAAATAAGGAATTGGTTGGACATGTCCCCAACTAACTCCAACTAATAAATAAATTAATGAGGTAATAAAATAATGATCATGTCCTCAAAAGATGAGGACTCACTACTAAAATTGGAATCTACTGATGCTCTAGAGCTCGTGTCTCTAAACCTATGGATAAGACACCATAGAGCAAATACGTCAGTACTTTGAATGTACTGGTATGCATGTGAGGTAGGCTGAATACATGAGGTTCATATGCATGAACAATACTGACTAACTGACTAATATGAACGTGAAAATAAATGCATGAATACATAGTAACTATAACTGAGATCTTGATAACATGAATTTACTGATAACTAACTTGACTGGTAACTGAGTTTAGATGACTGATATAACTGATAACATGAGTGACTGTATCTGACAGTCCTAAATCTGATGGAACTAGCTGAGTTTTGTACTATTCTGAGTTGACTGTATCTGATAGTCCTGAATTCTATAGCTAAAACTGTGGGAATTAGTTATCTGACATGCCCCAAATAACGCATTATAGGTAAGTTGGGGTCCAATCTATAACCCCAATTGGAATGGTGTGAATACCGCGCCACCGGTAAGGACAAACTATGAGTGATCCTCATCTGACAGTATCCCCAAAATAAAATGGTGGGGCCCTCATCTGACAGTACCTCATCAACCCTTATCTGACAGTGTTGATGTCTCAACCTATGCTAGCTACATAGTTTTGGAATGCAAGGATGACTTCTAAGAATCACACCCTCATCTGACAGTGTGTGTTCCCATCCTTGGGTTTACTCGGTGCTAATTTCTACTACCATTTAATAGAAATTGTACATGAATTACTGGACTGAGTTAACTGAGTTCCGTTGACTGACGGTATATTACTGAAATTTCTATATTACTGAGCTTATTGAGATTACTGGGATTTTTAAGTTTTCCTGAGTCACATGACTAACTGAATTCTACTGAACATGGCTTGACTGAGGATATCGTGAAAACATTACACTGGCTTTACGCACACAGATAAATTGTTGGGTACAAGTACCCAGAACTCAATGGAAAGAAATTGACAAAGCATGACTTTCTTGAATACATTACCAACATCACAATCCTTAATTCATTTATTGAGGCATTTCATCAAATATGTGATATGCATAAACTTATACATACATAAGGATTGCATAATATCATACTAGTTGGGCACTTCTCCTTCACATAGGCATTGAATCAAACACATAGTAAGCATAGTATATGTAGACAACATTATACAAAAAATAAACATCATGATTCGACTCTAATTTTATCATCCAAGGGTTTAATCATAGGTTCACATAAATCTACACCTATACTAATCAATTCCACATAAAATTGATCACCCATCATGGATTAGAATTCAATTGCTCATTATCAACACGAACAAAAGCAAACCCAACATGAAATTCATAAAGAAATCCATACACTTGAACTTTGAAAAGAGATTCTTGGGCTTCATGGACGAAAGGAGTCCATGAATGAACACTATGCATACCTGGTAGTAAGTTTCTTGAAGTTCTTGAACTTTAAGAATTTGAATCTCTTAGTTCTTGAAAAAGATTTGGATTTTGTTGCTTAAGGATTGATCTTAGGGAGAAAACCCTAATTTTAATGTTGTGGAAGAATAATGAATTTAGGAGCCTTGGTCGGATATTACTAGGTATATAAACAGGTGGTAACAGACCAAAAAAACCCTTTAAAAATGAATTAAAAATAACTAAATGGAACCTGCAATGGCTCATGCGATGGTTCATCGCTGGATCGACGGTTCGTCATTTTAACCCTCGTAGGTGGACCAGGATAGGGACTCACTACCTAAGTAGCGATGGCTTGGGCGATGGTCCATCTCAAGTTTGATGGTCCATCAACCTGTCTGTCGTAACTTATCCAGAAGGTTGCCTCACTGCCTTGGCTACGACGGTCAAGGCGACGGTCCATCGCTAGATCGACAGTCCGTCAACCTGGCCGTCGCACCTGGGCGATTCATACAGCTCTCGGTAAAACATCCATAACTTTTCACTCTGATACCTGATTTAGACGAAATTTGTATCGTTGGAAATCTTATTCAATTTTCCACATGATAAAAAGTAAAAATCTTAAAAATTCCATGTGTACAAAAGTGTATTCATCTTTCAAAGAAAACTACTAATATTCGTGGGATGATTTCAAGCTAGGAAAAAGTATGGGGTATTACACTACCATAGGGCTTAGAGCCAGGCGCCCTATCTTGATTGTTATTCCTAAACTTTGTTTTGGCACACTAGCTGAAGATAGATTTGGGGCTGAAAATTTATGTCGTAACTGAGAACGGTTACCACCCTCTGACTTTGGCTAAGCAAAACTAAAGCTAACCTGTTCTAACTCTTTTATTCTTCCTCTCTTTCTTCTTAAACTTCTGCTCCTCAATCTGTTAAGCATGGACCATAAGTATAGATATGTCCATCTCCTTAATCAACATCATAGTCCTACACTACTTGACTACATTATTAGATATGCCAGACACAAACTTATTCATTTTAGACCGATTATCAGACACCATATGAGGAGCATACCTCACCAGCTGAGTAAACTTAAACGGATACTTTTTCACACTCATATTTCCCTGCTTCAAATTAATAAACTCCAGCACCTTAGCTTCCCTACACTCTAAGGGAAATAATCTATCTAAAAAGGTTGTAGCAAACTCTTCCCACTATATAGGTCATGCATCTGCACCTCTATCCTCCTTCCACTACTTAATCTAGGTGTGAGTTGCATCCTGCAACTAGTAAGCAACTAATGTAACACCCATAATATTAGTCACCTTCTAACCCATGTCAAGGAACTCCTACGGATCTTCGTCAGACTTAGATCCTAAAAACTGAGGGAGATTCATACGGATGAAGTCCAGAATCCTAGGTACGGTTGTATTAGCCACTGGATTGGTTGGAACAACGGCCTACTAATTGTTTGAGCTTATACTGAGTGGGCTAAAGTAGTGAATGCATCTTTGAACTCGGCATGAGAGACATTCTCATTTAGGGGATCTTCCTGAACAGACGGAGGTGTGGGCTGATTTTCGTTTCTTCTTCCGTTAGTCTTTCTAGGGGCATTTTATGTAAATGAAAGGAAGAGTGAATTATAAAGAGAGTTCAAATAGAGCTCATGCTCATTCACACAACATGAATAATGAAGGAAGGGAAACTTTTCCTAAAACATCTTGTAGCCTCCTGTCCATAAGTGTGGCGCGCTTTACACACATGCACAAGACTCTACTCAATGTGGCTTTCAGACTTCCTAGGACACTTTAAAACCTTAGGCTCTGATACCAAGTTTTTTCACAACCTGAGGCTACCCCCTAGTCACAAAAATGGTGCTTACTATCACAAGTGACCACAAGAAAACCCATGAGTTGGTACCTGCTGTGAGCACTGAATAATATATCGATAATAGAGACATGTGCAGAAAATTGCTGAAAATGCCATAAGGTTTTAACTACTGACTAATGTAAATTTGTATACATAATACGTATCAAAATATATGTAAACCATCAAATAAAACCAACTAAATATCTAACTAATTTGACTGCACATATGAAAGCCTTAAAACTGAATTAAATGTGTTGATGGGACAGGCCCTAACTAACTCCAAACTGTCTATCTAAAGTTAAATATGAAAAGACTAAAATAACATAATAGGTCCTCGACATATGACGACTCACCACAACTACTGCTAATGATAAGCTGAACTGTCCAAGCACAGTTAAAAAATTGAGCATCCAAACCTATGTTATAAGACATCATAGCGCGAAGAAAGTATGTGGTCAGTACTTTAAATCTACTGGTATATGAGATGAGGTTAGGTTGAAATAAATGGGTTAGCTGAACATAAAGTAATGATTGGCTAAATAACATGAGTTAACTGTATAAACATATATAAAAACTAAAATACTGCAAGAGAAAGACCAGGAAATAATGATTTCAAAATAATTTGTAAGACTGAAATACTGAAATCTAATAACTGAGTAACTGATAATCTATATTCCTTTGTCAAGTAATCTGAACTAAATTTTGTACTGAGTACTGAACTGAGACTGTGGGAGGTATCATCTAACCGGCATGCACTAAGCTGATTGCGATCTAACCTGTGACCCAGTTGTATGGGTGTTAGTACCGTACCACGGGTACTAACAATGGTTGTGTGGATCCACTAAGCTACTGAAGAATTGGGGTATCAAGCCTAAGCTGGCGGGCGATCCTTGGGAGGAGTCAAGCCTAAACTGGTGGGTGACCTCTGGGAGGTAGTCAAGACTAAACTAACGGGTGACTCCCCATAACCCACGCTAGATATATGGTTCTAGTATATAGGGACTGCAACTAATGACTTTGCCTAATTGATGGGGAAGCCATCATCTTGCATTCCATCGGTGCTAAATCCTACTCTCACCTAAAAGACACTGATTACTGAATTAAACTGAGCTTATCGGAGACAACAACTATGCAATGATACTAACTGAATGAAAAGGCTCATGGTTTATCTGAAACCATTCTAAATATTCTAAAAACTAGGTAAACTGCTAAGTTTTGGGTAGTCATAATCCCTAGAACTGAATGAAAATAACAATAAAGGCATGTAAAAGCTTCAAAACCATAATAGGAAAATTATTTTACAAAATCATTCTCTTTGGCACTTCATCAAACACTTGGAATTCATAGACTCAGCATAGGAATAGTTAAAACATGTGCTACTAACATAATTGCAATACTAAAATCATTGTTTAAGGATGCAACATGCAAAAATCACCATCCAAATGTGTCACGGACAAATTCCATCAAAAACACAAGGTAAATATCATTTGAAATCAAAGTTCATAATAGCTTTAAGTAGAAAATTCATAACAACACGTAAAAATCATAATTTTTTAAACTTGAAAATGGATTCTTGGAATCCATGGGTGAAAAAGGCCTATGGATGAACATCACATGTACCTTTAAGCCTTAGTCTTTAAAAAGAATTAACTATTCTTGAACGTTCTTGGATTAGGAAGAAAAATTTCTTTGTTTTCTTCGAAAATGCTTGAAATTAATGAACTTGGGAAGGGTTAAGGTTTTATTTTGAGAGAAATTGAGGAATTTGGGCATGTAATGCCTTAACTAAAGATTAATCTCGTGTTATTATGGATTGGGGCGATGGGAAGAATCAAGACTTCCCTTCTAGAATTTAAATTTATAACTGGACTATCATTTTGGAGGACATCGTGATGCGATTAACCCGTCATCGCTATACCCACTACGACGCGATGGAATTGCAGTGAGGTTCTTGAATCAAAATCTAAACGTGCCTCAATTCTCGTCCGAAAAATTCAAAACTTCCCCGAGGCTTGCTCTTTAGACCCCTGATCATGAAATAACTTAAAATCTTATGTCTTAAGGTCGGAAAGGTTACTTTAAAAATCAAAGAAGTTAGGAGGCCAAAAATAAAACTAAGTCCCCAACACAGCTAAATTTTTAGGTCCTAAGCCTCTTATGCACACACTATGAGCTGAACTGAACTAGGAAAATATGGGGGTATTACAGTAAAACCCACTGCTAGTACTTCATTCTTTGATACAACCCTTAACTTTTTATAGCCTCAATAGTCATCATATAATAACTCAAATGCTTACTAAGTTAGAATTTTCTAACTCTTCTTTCTATTAGCTCAATCATCAAAAATTCAAACTTAGATTCTAACACTTAACATGGATATCCCCAAATTATTGTAATGAACTATACTAACTTAGTACTACTGGATAGGAATCATGAAACACAAATCCACACAAAATTTTATGAACATGCTCAACCTTATCAAACTCCTCTATCATTGTGGTCACTGCCTAATCTCTATCTCAACTAAAGCATTAACATACTCTAAGTCTCCCTTAACTGAGAAATCTCTCTCAAAGTGCTATTAAACAAACTAAACAACATCTTTCTGGCTCCATGGATACATAATTGATACACTACTAACTTGGAGCGTATCAAATCTGCCACAAAATCAGTCCAAACACACTATAATTTCGAGAGCTTGAAGATAAAAACTCCAATATGTGAAGACAACAACAATCATGAAATTTTGAAGGAATACCAACACCAAAACAGTAGTTACACAAGGAGAACAAGAAGATAACAATAACATTAAACAATGGCTCAACAACACAAGATGATAGATTACAAAGAGTACAATGTTAACAACAAGAACAACAAATGGCAGTAACTATAGTGAATCGAAAATCAGCCCCACACGGCTTCACTAAGTTACTGCAAAGTTTCAAGAGTACAAAATGAAAGATAGTAACTTGACACAAAGATATCTTAGAATCTATGAACCCTAACTTGAAGAAAGGACCCTAAGACCAAAAGATTTCAGTACCAAGTTCTTACTTAGACCAAGACGAACTCATGAACCTCAAGATCTCAAGTTTCTAGCCAAGAAACAACACAAGTGTAACTACACTTGTTGGACAGATTTCAGGTTCTACTCTCAAGAACAAGAGAGAGAGAAATATTCAATGTTACAAGACTTGTTGTTGTGAAATATGAAGAATGAACTAAGTGCTGAAAATAACCCTAATAGAATCTATTTATATTACACACAAAATGAAGGACAAATGGCCTTCCTACCCTTCAGTCATGGGGTACCCTTAGAGTGTAATTTATTACACTTCAAGGCTCATTTTCACACTTAAAAACGTTAAAGCTCTTTGGCAGATCAAGTACCAACTCACACGCAGCCATTTGCATGAACATGGCTTGTAGTTTTTGTAACTCCCGAGCTTGGCTTCATGTGAATGGTCGAGAACGTATTGGACAGCTTTGTACAGCCGTATCAATAATTTACTAAATTTAGACAAATACTACCTTCAATTTACTACTGCTAAACGTCTGGGTTCATGCTTCTAACTCTAGGTCATATACTGTCCTAGGATTCTTAAAATGGATCTGAGGGCACATCTGACCTTGTCTCAATGCCCGATTTCATAAATAAGAATGAACTCTTTAAAACTTTGGAACTTAAAGGCACTGATAGGATCCTTTGGAGCACACATACAATCCAATAACTGAATGTGGAGATTGTCTGAAAAAAGACATTTAAGCTTGACTGTTTCTATTACCTAAAAAATAAGGCAAAGTTGACATGAATTGAGTAACATGAGAGAATCTTCGTATATTTCTTAGAAAATATCTCTACAGAACGATCTGAGATGTGAAAGAAGGAAAACATTTCTTAAATGCCCTGTAGTCTCTCAATGAAAAGTACAGACGTTATTTTACCATTTTGTAAGACATGTAGTAACATGGTACTTAGAACCATAAGTGATCCCAAGCTAACACATGTTCTAGCAATGATACAAAATCAAACCAACAACACCAAGAGCTTCAAGTAGGCTCGGATTTCAGTCCAACAACACAAGAACAACAAGTTAAGTTTCGGTTTTTCAGTCCAACAACACAAGAACAACAAGATAGATAACAATGCTAGTGAATCGAAAAGAGCCCCACACGGCTTCACTAGACTTTAAGATAACAAAATCAACAACAACAACAAGATAAAGAAAGATAGATAACTTGACATATAACATTCAAGAAACTAAGAACCCTAACATCAAGAGAGGACCCTAAGTCTAATGAATATAAACACCAAGTTCTTACGAGGACCAGGAGGCACTCAACGACCTCAAAACCCTTGTTTCTAGCCAAAGAGACAACACAAGTATCCCTCTACTTGTGAGATGATAGAGGCGGCTTCTAAGAGAGGAAGAGAGAGCCGAAATATTTAGTGTTTTAGGTTACAAAATCAGCATTCCAAAAACTAAGGAATAACTCTCTAACATGTTCTATTTATACTACAAACAAAAGGGGTAAAATGACCCATCCGCCCTTGCTTCTTGTGCCAACCTTGAAGAGTAGTTTATTACACATTAAGACCTCTCTTCACACATAAAAACGTTTAGGTCCTTGGTTGGTTCAATCACCAACTCACACACGGCCATTTGCATGAACAAGGCTTGGAGTTCTTGTAATTCCCGAGCTTGGCTTCGTGTGAAAGGCCGTGTACCTGTGGAGGCTGCCCCAACCGTATCATCCTCTCCATCTTGAGAGGAATTTGACCTCAAATTCAGCATTTGGTCATCTTCAACCGCATCCACAAGGGAGAGATCACCAACGTTGAAAGTGTTGTGCACTTGATATTCCGGTGGAAGGTCAATCTTGTAGGCGTTGTCATTGATTCTCTCAAGTACTTGGAAAGGACCATCACCCCTTGGCAGCAATTTGGACTTCCTTTGAGCTGGAAACCGATCCTTTCGAAGATGCACCCACACCCAATCTCCGGGTTCAAGCACAAGACTTCTTCTCCCTTTGTTTACCCTTTTTGCAACCTCTTGGTTCTTCTTTTCAAGCTTGATCCGCACCGTCTCATGCATTTTCTTCATTGCCTCGGCTCTTTTATTTCCATCTAAGCTGGTCATGAGATCACTAGACAAAGGAGTGAGATCCAAAGGGGTAAGGGGATTCAGGCCGTAGACACATTCAAAGGGAGTCATTCCCGTGCTCGAATGTATTACCCGGTTGTATGCAAATTCCACCAAGGGTAGGTGATCTTCCCATGAAGTCAGTTTACCTTTAACCATAGAACGTAGCATAGACCCTAAGGTTCTATTTACTACCTCCGTTTGGCCATCGGTTTGTGGGTGGCAAGACGTGGAGAAATGTAACTTCGTTCCAAGCCTACCCCACATGGACTTCCAAAAGAGACTTAGGAACTTGGAGTCCCTATCGCTCACAATAGTCCTCGGTACCCCGTGAAGCTTTACAACATGTTCAACAAATAATGAAGCTACACTACGAGCATCCTCGGTTTTAGCACATGGAATAAAATGAGCCATTTTAGAGAATCTATCAACAATAACAAAAATGCTATCTCGTCCCTTTCTAGTCCTTGGCAGCCCCAAAACAAAATCCATCGAAATTTCCAACCAAGGTCTAAGGGGAGTAGGGAGTGGGGTGTATAATCCTTGAGGTAGGAGACGAGATTTCGCACTCCGGCAGGCCACACATTGACTACAAATTTTAGTGACGTCTTTGCGCATTTTGGCCCAATAGAAGTTCTCCTCTAAGATTCCGAGGGTCTTGTCTACCCCAAAGTGCCCCATGAGGCCTCCGTCATGGGCCTCCCTCACAAATAATTCCCTCCAAGAACTAGAAGGAACACACAACCTCCTCCCTTTGAACAAATACCCATCGAACCGAGAGTAGGAGGAATGGTCATTCTCCTTAAGCCAACGGTCCCTTCCCCACTCTTCACATTCCCTAAAAATAGGAGCAAAGGTAGGATCCTCGGGATACAACAACCGCAAGCTCTCAAAACCCATCAATTTCAAAGACAAGGTAGCAACAAGCACATGCTTCCTAGACAAGGCATCGGCAACAACATTTTCCTTTCCTCTTTTGTAATGAATTACATAAGGAAAAGTCTCGATGAACTCAATCCACTTAGCATGACGCCTATTCAACTTGTCTTGGCTCTTAAGGTGTTTCAACGACTCATGATCCGTTCGTATCACAAACTCCTTAGGCCACAAATAATGTTGCCAATTTCCCAAAGCTCTAACAAGGGCGTACAACTCCAAATCATAAGTTGAGTAATTAAGAGTTGCCCCTTTGAGCTTTTCACTGAAATAAGCAACGGGCTTACCTTCTTGCATCAAAACAGCCCCGATGCCAACCTTACTAGCATCACACTCTACTTCAAACATCTTATCAAAATCGGGCAATTGCAATAAAGGCGCCGAGATGAGCGTAGCTTTCAAGGCCCCAAAAGCCCTAGCTTGCTCATCACCCCATTTAAAGGGTCCGTCCTTCCTAATTACCTCGGTCAAGGGGGCTGCTATGGAACTAAATCCTTTGACAAACCTCCTATAAAAGCTTGCCAACCCGTGAAAACTTCGGATTTCTCCAATAGTTTTAGGGGTCGGCCAACTTCGAATAGAGTCTATGTTGGAATCGTCCACTTCCACACCCCTTGAGCTCACGACAAAACCCAAGAATATAACCTTATCAACACCAAAAGAACACTTCTCCATATTGGCATACAGCTTCTCCTTTCGGAGCACATCAAACGCACATCTCAAATGCATTACATGATCATCAATAGATTTACTATATACCAACACATCATCAAAGTAAACCACCACAAACTTTCCAATATAAGGCTTCATTACATGATTCATTAGCCTCATAAAGGTGCTAGGAGCATTGGTAAGGCCGAAGGGCATGACCAGCCACTCATATAGACCGAATTTGGTCTTGAATGCGGTCTTCCACTCATCACCGGGTTGCATGCGAATTTGGTGATAGCCACTCCTAAGGTCCACTTTAGAAAACAAACAAGATCCGTGGAGCTCATCTAACATATCATCTAGTCTAGGAATTGGATGACGATACCTTATAGTGATTTTGTTGATGGCTCTACAATCGACGCACATGCGCCAAGTTCCGTCCTTCTTCGGTACCAAAAGCACCGGAACAGCACACGGACTCATGCTTTCCTTGATGTATCCCTTGTTGAGAAGCTCCTCAACTTGTCTTTCAAGCTCCTTAGTGTCCATGGGATTGCTCCTATAGGCCGGTTTGTTTGGAAGTTGTGAACCCGGCACCAAATCAATTTGGTGCTCAATTCCCCGAAGTGGGGGCAATCCTTGCGGAAGTTCTTGAGGAAATACATCTTCATACTCCTGCAACACACAAGAAATCAAAGGGGAAATGGAAGAATTAGTGGGGTTAGTATTAAAACAATGGGCCAAAAGTAACATCGGCTTGTTTTCATCATGGTCCACGAAGAGTTCTTTCCTCCTAGCCAACTTCACTACATTTTCCATCTCCCTTGTCGTTGGGACAGCCTCGGATGTCCCTACTTCCTCACCTATGGAATTCCCCCCCTTTTCTCCCTTTTCGGATTCCTTCCCCTTTCCCTTCAACTCTCTCATCTTTTGATGCCACTCATTTACTTGGGAGGGTGAAAGAGGATGAAGTGTGACCTTTCGGCCATCCTTCTCAAGCGTATACCGGTTGGACCTCCCATCGTGTTTAGTAGACCTATCATATTGCCATGGTCTACCTAACAACAAGTGACATACTTGCATTGGGATCACGTCACAAAGCACTTCGTCGTGGTAGTTTGATACAAGATCCACAAGGGAACACAAGAAAAAGGCTCAAAACAGTCCACACACACTCCAAAAACAGTCCACTAATCTTAAGGATTTGAGGACCAAGATGGAGACCACTCTCGGATTCACTACAACAACAACAATACGAGATAACAATGGTGTATTTGACACCCAAAACAGCCACAAAACGTGATGAACAAGATGAACAACAATAACACAATTTTCGGATTCAACAAAGACCCCAAAACAGTCCACGATTTGCAAGAAAAATAAAGATAGATAGTGAGACATAAACTACAATAAGACCCAAGAACCCAAAGATATATCAAATCTAAGGACCCGTAGAACTTACGATAGCAACACCACACTCTTACGGTGACCACCAAGGGAATGACTCGCCTCAAGATCTACCGTTTCCAAACAAAGATCAATATTGGCTTTTCCAAGCCCTATGCTAAAGATGACTTTTCCAAGTCCTACCACTAAGTGTGTTACACTCTCAAAAGAGAGAGAATATGTTTTCAATTCTTCATTCTCCAAAATCTGAAAAACTCATCAAAATAAGACTAAGGGGGCCTTTTTATAGTGTATTACAAAGAAGACAAAAGACCACTTTGCCCTTAATGAGAGGGGCGGCCATGGTGTGTAAATACACCATGTGTAATGTCCAAAATACCCTTAATTAGGGTCCAAAACCGTGAGTCCTCAACCTTAAATTCTCCAAGCAATCTTCCACACGCGAGATTGCTTTAAGTAGCACTCAAAACGGGTCCTCCATGCATGTTCTTGTTTTCCCGAGGTGACCAAGTCTTGAGTCTCTATGTGTTGGCCTCCAACAATGTCATCAAAAGATAAGATGGCCATTTGTCCCGTATCATCCTCCCCTTCTTGAAAAGGATTCGACCTCGAATCCAAACCTTGCAAAACCGAAGAGAGGACAAACAAATACAAATTCCTCATGGCATGAGGGTTAGGGTTAGCATTACAAATCATCTCAACATGCCAAGGTTGCACATATTTGCAATATAACCAAGAATCCTTTGAAATGAATATTAAAAACTCAATAAAAGATGTGCAAAGGATTTGGTTATAGGATACATCAAAAGTAACACTTTGCTTGTCATGTTGACCAAGCAACAAGTTTGGTGCACCAACATCACCATTTCTAAATTTGGCACCGGGGTCAAATGGGAAAAGTGGCCATAGACACGGGTCTCGACAACACTTCCCTTTCCCGTGGTCTACACCTAAACTAAATGACATACTCTCTACAATAACATACATATCATCCAAATCAAATAGAGAGTAGAGAAAGGTATCACTCAAATCGACTTCTACTAGGGTGCTCTCATGTGTGTACTCACTACTAGTTTCCCAATAATCACTATGAGTACTCTCAACAAAGAAATCACACAAAGTAGAAGAAGGAGTAGCTTCCGCAACTACACATTCCTTACCCTTAAGAGTACTCTCATCTTCCAAGAAGAGATTTCCCTCTTTAGGAGGAATGTTGTCACACCATAGTGGGTTAGCATATAGGCCATAGCTTCCAAGGCAAGCTATACCGTCATTTTCACCACTAGGTTCATTAGAAGTGTTTAAATCATCTTCAAACAAGACATTACACCTAAAGAGAGTGTGATCTACCTCCCGGACAGATTTGGAATAAGCAAGTTCCTCGCACTCTAAATGATCAATATCAAGTTTCAAGGATGTTCCAAACACAAGATTACCCCAAGAAGAGATCTCGGGTTCACCCCCACTTTGTTGACCAACATTTTTAAATACTTCACTCACTTGAGTCCTATTAAGCACATCACACACATACTCAAGTGGGGAACAATTTTCACCAACAAGTTGATCAACACCAATTACACAAGACGATGTACTTCCGTTCAACATATAAGCTTCAACACTAGGTGGACATAAATTGATCTTACAAGAAGAGTCAATTTCGTCATCAATAGGATCAACTAGTGTATCCAAACTCTCAATATGTACATCATCAACAAGAGGCAAGGAATCATTAGACTCATAAATAAGTAAGCTACTACTCACACTCAATGGCTTACTAGCCACACAATCGTCATTCACATGCACTAAAGTGTAAGAGTTAGCTATTTTACCTTTAAGATCTTGAGTAGACTCTTCCTTGCCGTGAGGTGAAGGTCCTCCACAAGCTTGGGCAGCAACTTCCTTTTGGCATTGTTCGCCTTCGCTTGCCATGTTGGTACCTACACAAATGTCCTTAGAAATGGAAGGACAACCAATGTTAGCACGGTTTGGTGGTAATCCCCTCACTTCGCTCAACACAACCTCTCCTTTTTCCACTCTCGGATTACCACCTTTCACTCCCTTACTCCTCTCAATCTTTTGTCTCTCATAATAATTTGAATTGGAGTAGGTAGGAACTTCTTTTTGCGGCCCGGGCAGAATGTACGTCTCGAGGCAATTTCCCCATCGGTCTCTTACAATATTAGGCCAATTTTTCACGTTAGGAACTTGATGTCGTGCAAACCAATCGGCACCCAAGCTCATATGACCGTAGGTTAAGGAGAAAACATCGCACCACACCTCCTCATGGTAATCAAATTGGGAGAAGACAACTTTTACCCTCTCGGTAACCTTGAACTCGCCCAAGTAGTATGGAACAAGTAAAGGTTCTCGCAATAACCCCAAGTGATCAACCATGGACGGAAAAATGTAGTTTCCATAGTACCTATCATTCAACACCATAAGGCAGCCCGGTATCCCACAAATAGTCACCTTTCCGGAGTGTACACTCCTTCTTGGATCTACATTGTAAGGCATACGAGTACCCCTTAGTTTTGGAGATGCATATCCTCTTCTTCTCATTGGACAACCTCCGCTAGAGCTAGTATAACCATTCACACTATATCGACTTTGATAAGAAGTACTACAAGGGGGAGAATATGGATCTTCATACTCCTCACGTGTACACTCATCATAGCTCTCATAAGCTTTGCAAACAAAAGGGTTATACCTAACACCAAATCTAGGTTCGGAGTAAGAAGTGTAAGACTCCTCACATGCCCCAACATCATCACAAGATCCATCACTAGGCCCTACATCATCTCCAAAGTTACCATAAGCACTAGGCACTTCATTCACCTCATTTTCTCCCTTAAAACAGTAACTTTCAAATCTGCCCAAGTCTCGAGTATGGCTATTTTCATAGCCTCCGCAATCTCCCTCAACTTCGTAGCCATAAAACCCTTCACTACAATCATAGTCTCCCATGTTGTAGTCACAATAATCCCCGGCTATCGAAGACATGTTCCCCTTATATCACCCTTTAAACCTATAAAATGAACAAACAAGATTAGTAGTAAAGCTCCTCACCAACACTCGTATACACTCACCTTTGTGATTCTCACAATTGGAGCGGCGAATATTGAAAGTTGCTTATACTCCGGTAGTCAATAGGATGTCAATTCTACTTGGCGGCCGGAATAGATTCTTGTTTGATCGACTCAAGACACGAAAATAAAATTCACTTACGAACTTGAAACAAAGAAGTTACTACGAGTTGAAAATGAGAAAAGCACACAAACAACGAAGACACGAAGAAACGGATTCAATAATTAATCTACAACTAAGTAGGTGATTACTAGTTGTTAATTAATTCTAGAATCAAGACATGAAACTAATGAAACTATAAGATGAAACTAAGAATCTAAAATTTTGAGCTCGGAAATATTGCGTGAACAGTAGCAGTGATGACATGGCAGTCACGTATTGGTTTCGGTCCCACACAACTTTTGTTGTCCAATTTCAAGTCTTGGTCAATTTTTCAATTTGGACTTTGGTGGAATTTGTTTAAGGAGGGAAATTCAAACAAGTCTTGGAGCCCTTTTCAATTTCAAGTTTTCAAGACTTGACTTTATTGTACTTCTCCTTAAAACATGGATCCGTAAATCATGGAAAAGTGTTGGAAAGTGGTTGAGACTTGATTGATAGGTCTTTGTTGGTTGTAGTGTCTTTCAAGACTAACAAATAGTACACCTTTTTCCTTCAACTTTTTGGATTTAGCATTCACTTTATCTTCAACAATATATGAAGGTGGTGATGAACATCAATAACAACAACAACAACAACAAGAACTACAACAATAATCTTCAAGAACACCAACAATTTTTCACACGGCCAACTCCAATCCACAATAACAATATCTCCAACACTTGGCCAAGACAACTACAACTTCAACAAAATGGTTTTCAATCCACCAATTAACAACAATATCACGTGGCCAAGCTTATAACAACAACAAGATGAAAACCACAAGGCCAAAACAGTTCACCACAACAAGGTCAACAATCTCACGGCTAAGACCACAAGGATAGCAACAACAATCGACTAAGTCCCCTTTGTGTTGTGTTTTCGATTTTACAAATGGTGAAAGGTGTGATGAACAACAAGAATACAACAACAACCTTTCAAGATCTACAACACCACCACAACACAAGGCCTTCAACTCGGTCAAGGCTAGAACAACAACAACATCCAATCGGCCACACTTGTCCACAACAATAATATTAACAATTCAAGCTCAAGTTTGGATCGACTCAAAGTGTTAGTGAGGAACAAATCTAACACTACAAACACACAAGACAAGTAAAATACTCCTAGACCTAGACTCAAGAACAAATCTCGGCCAAGAACACCACAAGAACACAATTTCGGCCAAGACAACAACAATGGACAGATTGCAATTTTCTGAAATTTTCAGATTTCAACTTTTTTTTTTTTTTTTTGTAGTTTTCAAGTCTCAAGTCCAAGATTGATCTTGTTAGAACAAAATCAAGATGGCTTTGATACCAAATGATACAAGATCCACAAGGGAACACAAGAAAAAGGCTCAAAACAGTCCACACACACTCCAAAAACAGTCCACTAATCTTAAGGATTTGAGGACCAAGATGGAGACCACTCTCGGATTCACTACAACAACAACAATACGAGATAACAATGGTGTATTTGACACCCAAAACAGCCACAAAACGTGATGAACAAGATGAACAACAATAACACAATTTTCGGATTCAACAAAGACCCCAAAACAGTCCACGATTTGCAAGAAAAATAAAGATAGATAGTGAGACATAAACTACAATAAGACCCAAGAACCCAAAGATATATCAAATCTAAGGACCCGTAGAACTTACGATAGCAACACCACACTCTTACGGTGACCACCAAGGGAATGACTCGCCTCAAGATCTACCGTTTCCAAACAAAGATCAATATTGGCTTTTCCAAGCCCTATGCTAAAGATGACTTTTCCAAGTCCTACCACTAAGTGTGTTACACTCTCAAAAGAGAGAGAATATGTTTTCAATTCTTCATTCTCCAAAATCTGAAAAACTCATCAAAATAAGACTAAGGGGGCCTTTTTATAGTGTATTACAAAGAAGACAAAAGACCACTTTGCCCTTAATGAGAGGGGCGGCCATGGTGTGTAAATACACCATGTGTAATGTCCAAAATACCCTTAATTAGGGTCCAAAACCGTGAGTCCTCAACCTTAAATTCTCCAAGCAATCTTCCACACGCGAGATTGCTTTAAGTAGCACTCAAAACGGGTCCTCCATGCATGTTCTTGTTTTCCCGAGGTGACCAAGTCTTGAGTCTCTATGTGTTGGCCTCCAACAATGTCATCAAAAGATAAGATGGCCATTTGTCCCGTATCATAGTTTCCCACCTTAAACCGAATCACACATTGCCTTGTGACCTTTAATTCACCACAATCGTTCAACCATTGTAGCTTGTAAGGACTAGTGTGTAGTGTAGTTGGTAGCTTCAAGAAATTTACCATAGCATGGCTCGCAACATTTGTACAACTACCACTATCAATCACCAAGGTGCACACACTCCTCTTTACAAGACACTTAGTATGGAATAGATTTTCCCTTTGACTCGGGTCATCTATCGCCTTACTAATCATGACACGTCTAACCACAAAGTTTGGAACCACACACTCCCCTTCTTGTGGATAGACATCTTCACTACCATCTACTTCATCATCATTCGGCCCATTTTCAGCTCCCTCTCCATCTTGAGGCTCGGCCTCATCCTCCCCCCTTTCGGAAACCACCTCCTCTCCAAGGTAGTATACTTTCCCTTCTTGTAGGATCACATTGCGCCGGTTCGGACATTCATTGGCCTTATGCCCCCAACCTTGGCACTTGAAGCATTAGAACCCCTTTGGGTTGGGATATTTGTGAGCCTCCGGTTTCAGAGGGAATTTAGGGACTATTTTGGACTCGGGCAGCTTCGTAGGGGCGGGTTGGTCCTTGTTTTTGGGCCAACCCGAGGGGGTTTGTACCCTTGCCTTGAAGGATGATCTCTCCTTAAGTTCCCTTTCAATCTCAAGGGCCGCTTGGAATATACCGTCAATGGTTTCAAACCGGTGAAGGGTCAAATGAGTGGAGATCTCTTTGTTCAACCCACACTTGAACCGGATGATGTCGTGACTGATTTGCTCCCCACGATGATCAAGTTTCAACATGAGTGGTTGGAACTCGTCAAAATAGGCCATCACACTCTTGCCTCCTTGCCGCAAGCCATATAATCTAGCAAGCAACTCATGACGATATCTCTCGGGAAGGTATCATTGTCTCATCAAATACCTCAACCGAAACCAAGGTGGTGGCTGCCCATCAACTAATTCATTACCAAATCGTTTAACATACTCCCACCAAGTGTTAGCATAGCCCTCGAGGTGAGCTATAGCGTAGCAACTCTTCTTTTCTTCCGAGATGTCATTAACTTGGAAAACTTTGTCACAAGCCGATTCCCAAGTTAAGTAGGTCTCGGGGTCACTTTCACCCTTAAAGATGGGTAGGCTCAACTTGATGGTGTTGATGCCTACGTCTCTCTCTTGGTGTCGGTTTCCCCTATCTCCATACCCCCGGTATCTCCTAGGTTCTCCTCGACCCCCTCTTAACTCCTCCTCCCTCATATAAGCATCATCAAAGGCTCCATCTCCTTCATACTCCTCTCTACCGTATCCTTCAAAGTGGGCTGGTCGGCCTTGGCCGTTTTGATTCGGAGGATTTGGAATTTGCGGTCTTTGGGTTAATGGAGCTTGGAATGGAGGGTTCGGATTTAGTGGAGGTACTTGGCGTCCAAATCCCTCTTGTGGAATTGGAGGGGCTTGGAAATGTAGTGGTCTAGTGGGGTCTCGGTTTGGAGGAAAATAGGTAGTTTGGCTTGCGGTATTTAGTGGAGCTTGGGGTGCATTTAGCATTTGGTGGACTGTTTCGGGGGTGATGGTTGCGGAGGAGGTCCTATCATGACCATTGGTAGATACATGTAGAGGAGTAGAAGGACGAGAGCTCCTTTGACTCTCCACTTGTTCTAATCTCCCACTAATAGTCGACACTTCCCCCTTTATTGCTGCCAAGTCCTCTCTCACGGCCCCAAATTCCGAATTCAACCTTTCAAGTGTCCGGGTAACGGCCTCAAGAGTGACCCTCATAGAATCAAGGACATTAGTATCCACATTATGAGACGTAGCTCCTTCCATTGTCAAGATATTATCCGCTTTAGTTCACCACAAGTTCGTGTTCCACAAGTGTTGTATAATTGGCTAGTAACCGTGAAATTTTAAGGTATGAGTAAGCTCTTATCCGGAATGGATTCTTGTTTGAAGACTCAAAGAATTCTTGCCGGACTAGAGTCAAAAATCAGCAATTCATTCAAACGAATAAAAGCACTCAAATAATCGTTGACACGAACAAACGGTTCAAGGAACTAGTTGACAACCTAGTAGGAATGTACTAGTTTGTTAATTAGTTCTAGGACCAAGTAAGGGAAACCAAGGATCAACAATTAGCAACCAAAGAATATCCTAAGTTGAGCTTATAGTGACGTGGCAGCATGCAATGGTTCCACACGTTCTTCTTCTCTTTTTTTTTTGTGTTAATATTCACACAACTTGTTATAGTTTGCAAAGTGTTTTGGTGGGAAAAAATAAAATCTTGTAGTATTTCACCCTTTTCAAACTCAAGAAAGTGAGGTTTGGTTGACTAATCCCACAAAACAAGGCTCCTTGAATTAGGGAAAAGTGATTGACAAGACTAGAAGGTGATGGGTGCAAGTCTTTCACAACAACTTTATAGCTTGTCTTACAACTTGAGCACACAACAAGATGAACAAGATGAACAAGTTCAAAAGATGAACACCTCAACAAACTTCATCAACTTCTTTAGCACATAAACACACAACCACCGATTTTTCTTTTGGTTATCAACAACATACAACTTTCGGCCACTTCAAGTCACTACACAATGTTCAAGTTTTCAAGCTCAACTTTTGGATCTAGACACCTTAGTGTTGGTGAGAAAGAAACCAACACTAGAAACTCACTAAACAAGCAAAATAACACCTAGATCTAAACATACAACATCATTCTTGGTTTCAACTTTTAATGGACAGATTTTCAGAATTTCTTTTTGGTGTTGTTTGTTAAAGCCGTGAACTAGCCCAAGATTGGTTATGTTGGAACACAACCGGTCTCGCTTTGATACCAAATGATACAAAATCAAACCAACAACACCAAGAGCTTCAAGTAGGCTCGGATTTCAGTCCAACAACACAAGAACAACAAGTTAAGTTTCGGTTTTTCAGTCCAACAACACAAGAACAACAAGATAGATAACAATGCTAGTGAATCAAAAAGAGCCCCACACGGCTTCACTAGACTTTAAGATAACAAAATCAACAACAACAACAAGATAAAGAAAGATAGATAACTTGACATATAACATTCAAGAAACTAAGAACCCTAACATCAAGAGAGGACCCTAAGTCTAATGAATATAAACACCAAGTTCTTACGAGGACCAAGAGGCACTCAACGACCTCAAAACCCTTGTTTCTAGCCAAAGAGACAACTCAAGTATCCCTCTACTTGGGAGATGATAGAGGCGGCTTCTAAGAGAGGAAGAGAGAGCCGAAATATTTAGTGTTTTAGGTTACAAAATCAGCATTCCAAAAACTAAGGAATAACTCTCTAACATGTTCTATTTATACTACAAACAAAAGGGGTAAAATGACCCATCCGCCCTTGCTTCTTGTGCCAACCTTGAAGAGTAGTTTATTACACATTAAGACCTCTCTTCACACATAAAAACGTTTAGGTCCTTGGTTGGTTCAATCACCAACTCACACACGGCCATTTGCATGAACAAAGCTTGGAGTTCTTGTAATTCCCAAGCTTGGCTTCGTGTGAAAGGCCGTGTACCTGTGGAGGCTGCCCCAACCGTATCATCCTCTCCATCTTGAGAGGAATTTGACCTTAAATTCAGCATTTGGTCATCTTCAACCGCATCCACGAGAGAGAGATCACCAACGTTGAAAGTGTTGTGCACTTGATATTCCGGTGGAAGGTCAATCTTGTAGGCGTTGTCATTGATTCTCTCAAGTACTTGGAAAGGACCATCACCCCTTGGCAGCAATTTGGACTTCCTTTGAGCTGGAAACCGATCCTTTCGAAGATGCACCCACACCCAATCTCCGGGTTCAAGCACAAGCCTTCTTCTCCCTTTGTTTACCCTTTTTGCAACCTCTTGGTTCTTCTTTTCAAGCTTGATCCGCACCGTCTCATGCATTTTCTTCATTGCCTCGGCTCTTTTATTTCCATCTAAGCTGGTCATGAGATCACTAGACAAAGGAGTGAGATCTAAAGGGGTAAGGGGATTCAGGCCGTAAACACATTCAAAGGGAGTTATTCCCGTGCTCGAATGTATTACCCGGTTGTATGCAAATTCCACCAAGGGTAGGTGATCTTCCCATGAAGTCAGTTTACCTTTAACCATAGAACGTAGCATAGACCCTAAGGTTCTATTTACTACCTCCGTTTGACCATCGGTTTGTGGGTGGCAAGACGTGGAGAAAAGTAACTTCGTTCCAAGCCTACCCCACATGGACTTCCAAAAGAGACTTAGGAACTTGGAGTCCCTATCGCTCACAATAGTCCTCGGTACCCCGTGAAGCTTTACAACATGTTCAATAAATAATGAAGCTACACTACGAGCATCCTCGGTTTTAGCACATGGAATAAAATGAGCCATTTTAGAGAATCTATCAACAATAACAAAAATGCTATCTCGGCCCTTTCTAGTCCTTGGCAGCCCCAAAACAAAATCCATCGAAATGTCCAACCAAGGTCTAAGGGGAGTAGGGAGTGGGGTGTATAATCCTTGAGGTAGGAGACGAGATTTCGCACTCCGGCAGGCCACGCATTGACTACAAATTTTAGTGACGTCTTTGCGCATTTTGGGCCAATAGAAGTTCTCCTCTAAGATTCCGAGGGTCTTGTCTACCCCAAAGTGCCCCATGAGGCCTCCGTCATGGGCCTCCCTCACAAATAATTCCCTCCAAGAACTAGAAGGAACACACAACCTCCTCCCTTTGAACAAATACCCATCGAACCGAGAGTAGGAGGAATGGTCATTCTCCTTAAGCCAACGGTCCCTTCCCCACTCTTCGCATTCCCTAAAAATAGGAGCAAAGGTAGGATCCTCGGGATACAACAACCGCAAGCTCTCAAAACCCATCAATTTTGAAGACAAGGTAGCAACAAGCACATGCTTCCTAGACAAGTCATCGGCAACAACATTTTCCTTTCCCCTTTTGTAATGAATTACATAAGGGAAAGTCTCGATGAACTCAATCCACTTAGCATGACGCCTATTCAACTTGTCTTGGCTCTTAAGGTGTTTCAACGACTCATGATCCGTTCGTATCACAAACTCCTTAGGCCACAAATAATGTTGCCAATTTCCCAAAGCTCTAACAAGGGCGTACAACTCCAAATCATAAGTTGAGTAATTAAGAGTTGCCCCTTTGAGCTTTTCACTGAAATAAGCAACGGGCTTACCTTCTTGCATCAAAACAGCCCCGATGCCAACCTTACTAGCATCACACTTTACTTCAAACATCTTATCAAAATCGGGCAATTGCAATAAAGGCGCCGAGATGAGCGTAGCTTTCAAGGCCTCAAAAGCCCTAGCCTGCTCATCACCCCATTTAAAGGGTCCGTCCTTTCTAATTACCTCGGTCAAGGGGGCTGCTATGGAACTAAATCCTTTGACAAACCTCCTATAAAAGCTTGCCAACCCGTGGAAACTTCGGATTTCTCCAATAGTTTTAGGGGTCGGCCAACTTCGAATAGAGTCTATCTTGGAATCGTCCACTTCCACACCCCTTGAGCTACGACAAAACCCAAGAATATAACCTTATCAACACCAAAAGAACACTTCTCTATGTTGGCATACAGCTTCTCCTTTCGGAGCACATCAAACACACATCTCAAATGCATTACATGATCATCAATAGATTTACTATACACCAACACATCATCAAAGTAAACCACCACAAACTTTCCAATATAAGGCTTCATTACATGATTCATTAGCCTCATAAAGGTGCTAGGAGCATTGGTAAGGCCGAAGGGCATGAACAGCCACTCATATAGACCGAATTTGGTCTTGAATGCGGTCTTTCACTCATCACCGGGTTGCATGCGAATTTGGTGATAGCCGCTCCTAAGGTCCACTTTAGAAAACAAACAAGATCTGTTGAGCTCATCTAACATATCATCTAGTCTAGGGATTGGATGACGATACCTTATAGTGATTTTGTTGATGGCTCTACAATCGACGCACATGCGCCAAGTTCCGTCCTTCTTCGGTACCAAAAGCACCGAAACAGCACACGGACTCATGCATTCCTTGATGTATCCCTTATTGAGAAGCTCCTCAACTTGTCTTTCAAGCTCTTAGTGTCCATGGGATTGCTCCTATAGGCCGGTTTGTTTGGAAGTTGTGAACTCGGCACCAAATCAATTTGGTGCTCAATTCCCCGAAGTGGGGGCAATCCTTGCGGAAGTTCTTGAGGAAATACATCTTCATACTCCTGCAACACACAAGAAATCAAAGGGGAAATGGAAGAATTAGTGGGGTTAGTATTAAAACAATGGGCCAAAAGTAACATCGGCTTGTTTTCATCATGGTCCACGAAGAGTTCTTTCCTCCTAGCCAACATCACTACATTTTCCATCTCCCTTGTCGTTGGGACATCCTCGAATGTCCCTACTTCCTCACCTACGGCATTCCCCCCCTTTTCTCCCTTTTCGGATTCTTTCCCCTTTCCCTTCAACTCTCTCATCTTTTGATGCCACTCATTTACTTGGGAGGGTGAAAGAGTATGAAGTGTGACCTTTCGGCCATCCTTCTCAAGCGTATACCGGTTGGACCTCCCATCGTGTTTAGTAGACCTATCATATTGCCATGGTCTACCTAACAACAAGTGACATGCTTGCATTGGGATCACGTCACAAAGCACTTCATCGTGGTAGTTTCCCACCTTAAACCGAATCACACATTGCCTTGTGACCTTTAATTCACCACAATCGTTAAACCATTGTAGCTTGTAAGGACTAGTGTGTAGTGTAGTTGGTAGCTTCAAGAAATTTACCATAGCATGGCTCGCAACATTTGTACAACTACCACTATCAATCACCAAGGTGCACACACTCCCCTTTACAAGACACTTAGTATGGAATAGATTTTCCCTTTGACTCGGGTCATCTATCGCCTTACTAATCATGACACGTCTAACCACAAAGTTTGGAACCACACACTCCCCTTCTTGTGGATAGACATCTTCACTACCATCTAATTCATCATCATTCGGCCCATTTTCAGCTCCCTCTCCATCTTGAGGCTCGGCCTCATCCTCCCCCCTTTCGGAAACCACCTCCTCACCAAGGTAGTACACTTTCCCTTCTCGTAGGATCACATTGCGCCGGTTCGGACATTCATTGGCCTTATGCCCCCAACCTTGGCACTTGAAGCATTGGAACCCCTTTGGGTTGGGATATTTGTGAGCCTCCGGTTTCGGAGGGAATTTAGGGACTGTTTTGGACTCGGGCAGCTTCGTAGGGGCGGGTTGGTCCTTGTTTTTGGGCCAACCCGAGGGGGTTTGTACCCTTGCCTTGAAGGATGATCTCTTCTTAAGTTCCCTTTCAATCTCAAGGGTCGCTTGGAATATACCGTCAATGGTTTCAAACCGATGAAAGGTCAAATGAGTGGAGATCTCTTTGTTCAACCCACACTTGAACCGGATGATGTCGTGACTGATTTGCTCCCCATGATGATCAAGTTTCAACATGAGTTGTTGGAACTCGTCAAAATAGTCCATCACACTCTTGCCTCCTTGCCGCAAGCCATATAATCTAGCAAGCAACTCATGACGATATCTCTCGGGAAGGTATCGTTGTCTCATCAAATACCTCAACCGATACCAAGGTGGTGGCTGCCCATCAACTAATTCATTACCAAATCGTTTAACATACTCCCACCAAGTGTTAGCATAGCCCTCGAGGTGAGCTATAGCGTAGCAACTCTTCTTTTCTTCCGAGATGTCATTAACTTGGAAAACTTTGTCACAAGCCGATTCCCAAGTTGAGTAGGTCTCGGGGTCACTTTCACCCTTAAAGATGGGTAGGCTCAACTTGATGGTGTTGATGCCTACGTCTCTCTCTTGGTGTCGGTTTCCCCTATCTCCATACCCCCGGTATCTCCTAGGTTCTCCTCGACCCCCTCTTAACTCCTCCTCCCTCATATAAGCATCATCAAAGGCTCCATCTCCTTCATACTCCTCTCTACCGTATCCTTCAAAGTGGGCTGGTCGGCCTTGGCCGTTTTGATTCGGAGGATTTGGAATTTGCGGTCTTTGGGTTAATGGAGCTTGGAATGGAGGGTTCGGATTTAGTGGAGGTACTTGGTGTCCAAATCCCTCTTGTGGAATTGGAGGGGCTTGGAAATGTAGTGGTCTAGTGGGGTCTCGGTTTGGAGGAAAATAGGTAGTTTGGCTTGCGGTATTTAGTGGAGCTTGGGGTGCATTTAGCATTTGGTGGACTGTTTCGGGGGTGATGGTTGCGGAGGAGGTCCTATCATGACCATTGGTAGATACATGTAGAGGAGTAGAAGGACGAGAGCTCCTTTGACTCTCCACTTGTTCTAATCTCCCACTAATAGTCGACACTTCCCCCTTTATTGCTGCCAAGTCCCCTCTCACGGCCCCAAATTCCGAATTCAACCTTTCAAGTGTCCGGGTAACGGCCTCAAGAGTGACCCTCATAGAATCAAGGGCATTAGTATCCACATTATGAGACGTAGCTCCTTCCATTGTCAAGATATTATCCGTTTTAGTTCACCACAAGTTCGTGTTCCACAAGTGTTGTATAATTGGCTAGTAACCGTGAAATTTTTAAGGTATGAGTAAGCTCTTATCCGGAATGGATTCTTGTTTGAAGACTCAAAGAATTCTTGCCGGACTAGAGTCAAAAATCAGCAATTCATTCAAACGAATAAAAGCACTCAAATAATCGTTGACACGAACAAACGGTTCAAGGAACTAGTTGACAACCTAGTAGGAATGTACTAGTTTGTTAATTAGTTCTAGGACCAAGTAAGGGAAACCAAGGATCAACAATTAGCAACCAAAGAATATCCTAAGTTGAGCTTATAGTGACGTGGCAGCATGCAATGGTTCCACACGTTCTTCTTCTCTTTTTTTCTTTTTTTCTTTTTGTTAATATTCACACAACTTGTTATAGTTTGCAAAGTGTTTTTGGTTGGAAAAATAAAATCTTGTAGTATTTCACCCTTTTCAAACTCAAGAAAGTGAGGTTTGGTTGACTAATCCCACAAAACAAGGCTCCTTGAATTAGGGAAAAGTGATTGACAAGACTAGAAGGTGATGGGTGCAAGTCTTTCACAACAACTTTATAGCTTGTCTTACAACTTGAGCACACAACAAGATGAACAAGATGAACAAGTTCAAAAGATGAACACCTCAACAAACTTCATCAACTTCTTTAGCACATAAACACATAACCACCGATTTTTTATTTTTTTTGGTTATCAACAACACACAACTTTCGGCCACTTCAAGTCACTACAACAATGTTCAAGTTTTCAAGCTCAACTTTTGGATCTAGACACCTTAGTGTTGGTGAGAAAGAAACCAACACTAGAAACTCACTAAACAAGCAAAATAACACCTAGATCTAAACATACAACATCATTCTTGGTTTCAACTTTTAATGGACAGATTTTCAGAATTTCTTTTTGGTGTTGTTTGTTTAAGCCGTGAACTAGCCCAAGATGGGTTATGTTGGAACACAACCGGTCTCGCTTTGATACCAAATGATACGAAATCAAACCAACAACACCAAGAGCTTCAAGTAGGCTCGGATTTCAGTCCAACAACACAAGAACAACAAGTTTAAGTTTCAGTTTTTCAGTCCAACAACACAAGAACAACAAGATAGATAACAATGCTAGTGAATCGAAAAGAGCCCCACACGGCTTCACTAGACTTTAAGATAACAAAATCAACAACAACAACAAGATAAAGAAAGATAGATAACTTGACATATAACATTCAAGAAACTAAGAACCCTAACATCAAGAGAGGACCCTAAGTCTAATGAATATAAACACCAAGTTCTTACGAGGACCAAGAGGCACTCAACGACCTCAAAACCCTTGTTTCTAGCCAAAAAGACAACACAAGTATCCCTCTACTTGTGAGATAATAGGGGCGGCTTCTAAGAGTAGAGAGAGAGAGAAATGTTTAGTGTTTTTAGGTTACAAAAATCAGCATTCAAAAACTAAGGAATAACTCTCCAACATGTTCTATTTATACTACAAACAAAAGGGGTAAAATGACCCATCCGCCCTTGCTTCTTGTGCCAACCTTGAAGAGTAGTTTATTACACATTAAGACCTCTCTTCACACATAAAAACGTTTAGGTCCTTGGTTGGTTCAATCACCAACTCACACACGGCCATTTGCATGAACAAAGCTTGGAGTTCTTGTAATTCCCGAGCTTGGCTTCGTGTGAAAGGCCGTGTACCTGTGGAGGCTGCCCCAACCGTATCACTGTCGAGCCATCAATAAGATTACGGTAAAATATTGTCACCCTATCCCTAGGTTAGATGATATGCTTGATGAATTGAATGGTTCGTGTTTATTTTCCAAGATTGATTTAAGGAGTGGCTATCACCAAATAAGAATGCAACCCGGTGATGAATGGAAAACCGCCTTCAAGACTAAATTTGGTCTCTATGAATGGATGGTTATGCCATTCGGCCTAACAAATGCTCCAAGTACTTTCATGAGGCTAATGAATCATATGATGAAGCCATTTATTGGAAAGTTTGTTGTTGTTTACTTTGATGATGTCTTGGTCTATAGTAAGTCAATTGATGAGCATGTGATGCATTTACAATGTGTGTTTGATGTCCTTAGAAAGGAAAGGTTGTATGCAAATCTGGAGAAGTGCTCTTTTGGTGTTAATGAAGTTGTTTTCTTGGGTTTTGTTGTTAGTTCAAGAGGGGTTGAAGTGGATGAATCCAAGATAGATGCTATCAAAAATTGGCCAACCCCACAAACCATTAGTGAAGTAAGAAGCTTCCACGGGTTAGCTAGTTTTTATAGAAGGTTTTGTCAAAGGATTCAGCACCATAGCCGCTCATTTAACCGCGGTCATTCGAAAAAACCAACCCTTCAAGTGGGGTGAAGAGCAAGCTAAGGCTTTTGAAACCTTGAAAGCTATGCTCGTTTCCGCGCCTTTATTACAATTGCCCAACTTTATAAGATATTCGAAGTTGAGTGCGATGCTAGTAAAGTGGGCATAGGGGCTGTTTTGATGCAAGATTTAAAACCCATTGCTTATTTTAGTGAAAAGCTCAAAGGAGCAACTCTAAACTACTCCACGTACGATCTAGAGTTGTATGCCTTGATTCGAGCTTTGGCCACTTGGCAGCACTATTTGTGGCCCAAGGAGTTCGTGATCCGAACGGACCATGAATCCTTGAAGCATCTTCGGGCACAAGACAAGCTTAACAAGCGGCATGCAAAATGGATTGAGTTTCTTGAAACCTTCCCTTATGTTATTCAATACAAAAAGGGTAAGGACAATGTAGTAGCCGATGCTTTGTCTAGAAAACATGTTCTTGTGTCAACATTATCTTCTAAATTAATTGGTTTTGAGAGTTTGAAAGAATTGTATCCCGAGGACCCTCACTTTGCTCCTATCTTTAGGGAATGCGAAGAAATGGGTAGGGACAAGTGAGATTCGTCTAGGGGTTCAAATCCTTATGCCAAGTTTGATGGATACTTGTTTAAAGGTAGACGATTGTGTGTACCCTCCAGTTCTTGGAGAGAGTTATTTGTGAGGGAAGCACACAATGGCGGTCTAATGGGTCACTTTGGGATCGAAAAGACCCTTGGAATATTGGAGGAGCAATTCTATTGGCCAAAAATGCACAAGGATGTGGCCAAGATTTGTGGCCAATGCATAGATTGCAAAGGAGCCAAATCGCGGCTCCTACCTCATGGGTTGTACACCCCGCTGCCCACTCCTTTACGCCCTTGGCTTGACATATCTATGGATTTCGTGTTAGGGTTGCCTAGGACTAGACGAGGTCGGGACAGTATCTTTGTTGTGGTCGATCGGTTTTCTAAGATGCCACACTTTATTCCTTGCTTTAAATGTGATGATGCACCTAGTGTGGCCTCTTTGTTTGTTGATAATGTTGTCAAGTTGCATGGTGTTCCGAGGACCATTGTGAGTGATAGGGACTCTAAGTTCCTAAGTCACTTTTGGAAATCCATGTGGGGTAGGCTTGGAACCAAGTTGTTATTCTCTACATCTTGCCACCCACAAACTGATGGTCAAACGGAAGTAGTAAATAGGACTTTGGGTGCTATGCTACGTTCCATGGTAAAAGGAAAATTGACTTCTTGGGAGGAACACTTACCATTGATTGAGTTTTCATATAACCGTGTCATACACTCAAGTACGGGAATGACTCCCTTTGAGTGCATATATGGCCTCAACCCCCTTACCCCTTTGGATTTAACTCCTTTGCCTAGTGATGTTATGATTAGCTTAGATGGAAGCAAGCGGGCTGATTCGATGAAAAAGTTACATGAGAAGGTGCGGCTTCACTTGAGAAGAAAAATCAAGACATTGCAAGGAGAGTCAACAAGGGGAGAAAGAAACTCATTCTTGAACCGGGAGATTGGGTGTGGGTTCACCTTAGAAAGGATAGGTTTCCGTCTCAAAGAAAGTCCAAATTGATGCCAAGAGGCGATGGTCCATTCCAAGTACTTGAGCGGATCAATGATAATGCCTACAAGATTGACCTTCCCCCGGAATACCAAGTGCACAACACTTTCAACGTGTGTGATCTTTCTCTAGTGGATGCGGTTGAGGATGACCAAATGCTGAATTTGAGGTCAAATTGCTCTCAAGATGGAGAGGATGATACGGGTGTACAAAGTTGTCCAATACGTTCTCGACCATTCACACGAAGCCAAGCTCGGGAGTTACAAAAACTACAAGCCATATTCATGCAAATGGCTGCGTGTGAGTTGGTACTTGATCCGCCAAAGAGCTTCAACGTTTTTAAGTGTGAAAATGAACCTTGAAGTATAATAAACTACACTCTAAGGGCACCCCATGACTGAAGGGTAGGAAGGTCATTTTTCCTTCATTTTGTGTGTAATATAAATAGATGCTATTAGGGTTATTTTCAGCACTTAGTTCATTCTTCATATTTCACAACAACAAGTCTTGTAACATTGAATATTTCTCTCTCTCTTGTTCTTGAGAGTAGAACCTGAAATCTGTCCAACAAGTGTAGTTACACTTGTGTTGTTTCTTGGCTAGAAACTTGAGATCTTGAGGTTCATGAGTTCCTCTTGGTCTAAGTAAGAACTTGGTACTGAAATCTTTTGGTCTTAGGGTCCTATCTTCAAGTTAGGGTTCATAGATTCTAAGATATCTTTGTGTCAAGTTACTATCTTTCATTTTGTACTCTTGAAACTTTGTAGTAACTTAGTGAAGCCGTGTGGGGCTGATTTTCGATTCACTATAGTTACTATCATTTGTTGTTCTTGTTGTTAACATTGTACTCTTGTAATCTATCATCTTGTGTTGTTGAACCATTGTTTAATGTTATTGTTATCTTCTTGTTCTCCTTGTGTAGCTACTGTTTTGGTGTTGGTATTTCTTCAAAATTTCGTGATTGTTGTTGTCTTCACATATTGGAGTTGTTATCTTCAAGCTCTCGGAATTGTAGTGTGTTTGGACTGATTTTGTGGCAGATTTGATACGCTCCAAGTTAGTAGTGTATCATTTGGTATCAAAGCCATCTTTGATTTTGTTCTAACAAGATCAATCTTGGGCTTGAGCCTTGAAAACTACAAAAAAAAAAAAACTGAAATCTGAAAATTTCAGAAATAGGCAAATCTGCTACCTTTGTGTTCTTGGCCAAAAATTGTGATATGTTGTTGTATGGGCCGAGATTTTCTTGTTTTTTTTTTGGCTAGATCTTGTAGTATTTTTCTTGTATAGAGTGTTTCTAGTGTTGGTTTCTTTCTCACCAACACTAAAGGTGTCAAGATCTAAAGATTGAGCTTATAATATTGACCATAGTTGTGGTGCCTTGTGGCTGGCTGTTTGTTGTTACTTGTTGTTGACAATTGGTGGTGTTGTGTTGTGTTTTGAAGAAGTTGTTGTTGATTTCTTGAAGGTTGTTGTGGTGTTCATCAAGTTCTTCATCTTTTCTTACAACTTTAGACAACCAAAAAGTGTGATATAAATTCAAGAGTTGAAGCTGAAAATTGTAAAGCATGTTGTGAGAAGCCTTGAACCCATCATTTCTTAGACTAGGCTTCTACTTTTCAGCAACTTTTTTTCTTATTTCAAGAACCTAGTGTTACCTTTTTCTTATTTGAAGAACCTAGTGTTGTGGGACAAGGTACTTTTCTTATTTCAAGATTTATGTTTTCCCTCCAAGACCAATTGTCATCCTTTCCAAATTGTGTAAAGATTTAAATTTCAGAATTGGTGCTTAAATTGTGTGGGACCAAGACCAATTGCATGCTGCCACATCACCCATTTGCTACTGTTCACGTCACCCATTGGCTACTGTTCACGTCATTAATAAGCTCAAATTTAGGTTTTCTAGTTTCTAATTGTTGATTCTTAGTTTCATTACTTGGTTCTAGAACTAATTAACATGCTAGTACACTCCTACTAGGTTGTCAATTAGTCCTTTTGAATTCTCTTGTTCGTGTCCACGTTTAGTTGGGTGCTTTTATTCGTTTGAATACGTTGTAACTTCTTAACTCCAGTCCGTCGAGAATTCTTTGAGTTTCAAACAAGAATCCACTCCGGACAAGAGCTTTACTCATATCTTAAGGATTCACGGTTACTAGCCAATCTACAACATTTGTGGAGCTCAAGTGTGAGTGAGGAGAGGTTTAACGCTAACTTGTTTGCTGATTGTGTAGGTAACACCTTGACATGGAAGGAAGAACATCCGAAAGTGGGGGTACTACTGAACAAGACACTATGAAGGCCACACTTGAGGCCATTACCAGAAGTTTAGAGAGGTTGAACACGGAAGTTGGGGAAATGAGGGGAGATTTGACTACGATAAGTGGGAGATTGGAGCAAGTGGAGAGTCAAAGGAACTCTCGTCCATCCACTCCTCATCATATTCCTTCAAGTGGGCATGAAAGAACTTCATCCACAACTATCTCACCAGAAACATTGGACCAAATAATGAATCCACCTCTAGCCCCACTAAATGCCACAAATCATACCACTACTTTCCCTCCAAACCAAGAAGTGAATATGTCACGCCTCAAATCCTATTGGGGCAGACAGGCACCCGTAGCCGTAAAGGCCCGAGAGAACCAATTCATAACCTTATACTTCCCATGCATGTAACTGTAACAACCAAATGTTCTGACAACATAATATTATGCATCGATGAAATTAACTACACATACACTCCTAAAACTGATATGTACAGCACTTGGCCGGTAGGGCCACCATGTCTAAAATCAGGACACTACCATAACTTTACATTAGTCTACAAAGCCTCTAGAAGATACATAGACTTAGTCAGGGTCGGGACAAACCCCCGCCCTACTCTTGACTTACTGTACAATACCAAAATATATGGAGTAGACTCGGAAAGCCCCGAATCAACCTGGAGCTCACCAATAGTCCTTGAACAACCTGCGCTCCTACTAGTGAGTTGTATGAGCTGAAGTGCCTCGGCCTGCAGCATGAAATGCAGGTCCCCCGTGAGGGACGTCAGTACGAAAATATGTACTGAATATGTAAGGCAGAAAGTAGCAACACACTTGATACAAAAGCTCAATAGAAATCCGATACAAGTGTATAAGGAGTACTAGTAGACCACCTTAATAAATACTTGTGGGACAAGGTACATTACATTCGTTCTTCATTTTACCTTCTTACTTCATAATCTTTGTAATCCATATAATGCAAATGACCAGCTGATCAGTGGTAAAAAGATAAATTAGGATCGGCCCATGCTAGGCTTACGCCCCTGAGCTGCCACCTATATAAAGATTGGGATCGGCCCATGCTAGGCTTATGCCCCTGAGCTGCCACCCACAAATAAAGGTATCGAGATCGGCCCATGCTAGGCAAGTGCCCCTGAGCTGCCACTCATCATTTTACAGATTTGCATTACTTAGTTTATTTAGCCTTTGAGATTGTTACTTTGGTGGTCATCACATTATGGTACCTTGAACCAGTAATACGCTAATAAGAGACATGTAAATAGACACTTAATGCAACAACAATGAGGTAGGGAGCTGTTGGCACACAAATAAAGTGTTTAGGAGCTGAAATAACACATGGGTCTTATTTGAACAAACGGAGAACTCCTGAAATTTTCTAGTGAAGATAGACGCGCAATTTAATAATAAGCACGTATTGAGGTGTTCTAATGCGTTAGAGAGTGGGAACAAGGTCATTGGATACATGGAGTTTAATATGCTACCATTATGTATCACTTTGTTATAAGTATGCCTTACATACCTGGTTATTTGACTCCGAAACTAGCCCGACTTGACTTCTCGCCTCTTAGATTACTTATCTACAATAGAATATATGGTAAACTAGTATTAGTAACCAATAAACACATTTGAGGTACTTAATTTCACCCAAAACAGTAACCGGGCAGCAACTATTATTCTATCAAACAAGGGTGTTATTTTAACCCTTTTTCTTCCCTCCAATTACACCCACATACCATATAGGTTCTTATAAGGTTCACCAAAACCACCTCGACTTCATTACACATTCCAAACAATACGCAAAATAGATTGGACAGCAAGCATTAGTTCGGTGGTGTATCACCACATCTTTCTTCTATAATTCATTACAAACTCATCACACCTTTATCCAACTTCAACCTGGCAGCCCATAACATACACATACAAAACAGTCCACAAAACAGTCCCAAACCACTTTTATTATAGCAATCAATTATTGAACTCTTCATCTCTTGAGTTCTCAATAACAAGACATCCATAATCCCCTCTCAAATCCATATATAAGAAAAATAAAATGGGGCAGTCACCTTACCTCAATTCAGCAACTTATTCTTTTAACCGAACTCTTCAAGAGCTTGAACTTTCCTTAACACTTAAACCAAAGAAGAAGAAAAAAAGTTCCTCAATAACAAGGAAACATGAACAAACAGCTTGTTCTATAATCAGCCATATACTTATAGTCAAACACTTATAACTTGTTTCCCTAATCTCCCATGAGATAATTAAACAAAACCTTAAGTGTTTTTCACTTACCTTGGGCTGCAAAGGGGAGGGTTTCTTCAAGAACCCTAGAAGGAAAAATAGGGCTGCTGCTCTTGTTGTTTTTGAGAGAGTAGAGAGATTTGTTGAAATATACTCCTTTTTTGTGACTTAAAAGTGAAGTAAAATGACCAGAAACTTGGCCTTTTAAAGGCCCTATCTTGTCCACCTCCTTAGCTGCATTTTGGACCATAAAATTGGTCAAATTGGTCCAAGTTGGTGATGCACCTACTTAAGGGTCCAAGCAGCTGAAACTTCAAAGTAGGTGATGCACCTACTTGCATAATTTCTTGTTGGGCTCAATTATATTTGGGCCTTGGCAGATTGGTGTGTTGGGTCACTTACCCATTTTCTTTCTTTTTTTGTTCAATTTGGCCCAAATGAGTATATTAGCATAGACCCAAATCTGATCCATAGTCATGGGTCCATTAATTTGGTTCAAACAACTTAAGTAGGTGACTCACCTACTAGCTTAAATAAGTCAAGCAAGCACCTCAATATTTTGCTCCATTTTCAGCTTCTAATCCCTTTTGTCTAACCTTCAACTTATACACACTTGGTCACTTTAAACTTTAGATTCAAATACTAGCTTACGATTCCAAGTTTAAATAGTTATCTTAACGTTAACTTAGTCGCACCACACTAAACTATACGGGCAGCCTCTATAATTCCATCTACACCATTAATAATTGCATAACAAATCTCATCCGTTACCTATACCATATGACCATACCAGGTTCCATATAATTAGAATAAGTACAAGCAAGATACGGGATGTTACAGAATAGACCACGCCATGCCCAAACTCCTCCAATTCGACAAGAAGGATGTAGCCATCCATTACCTCCACAAAATCTGAATGTACCTTACCAAACTCCACCAAATCAAAGACCACCACCTCCACAACTCCCAATGCCTCCAAATCAGATTCCAAATCACCAAAACCGACCAGCTCACTTTGAGGAACATGGTAGAGAGGAGTATGATGGATATGGAGCCTTTGATGATGCTTACATGAGAGAGGGGGAGCTAAGAAGGGGCCGTGTTGATCCAAGGAGGTACCGAGGGTATGGAGAAAGGGGAAATCGACACTAAGAAAGAGACGTAGGCATAAATACCATCAAATTGAGCTTACCTATCTTTAAAGGTGAAAGTGACCCCGAGGCCTACTTAGCATGGGAATCAGCTTGTAACAAAGTTTTTCAAGTTAATGATATCTTGGAAGAAAAGAAAAGTTGTTATGCCATAGCTCATTTTGAGGGTTATGCCAACACTTGGTGGGAGTACGTCAAGCGTTTTGGTGATGAATTAGTTGATGGGCAGCCACCACCTTGCTTTCGGTTAAGGTACTTGATGAGGCAACGGTACCTTCCCGAGAGTTATCGCCATGAATTACTTGCTAGATTATACAACTTACGTCAAGGCAATAAAAGTGTGATGGCATATTATGATGAGTTTCAACAACTCATGTTGAAGCTTGATCATCGTGGGGAACAAATCAGTCATGACATCATCCGGTTCAAGTGTGGGTTGAACAAAGAGATCTCCACTCATTTGATGCTTCACAAATTTGATACCGTTGAAGGTATTTTCCAAGCGGCTCTTGAGATTGAAAGGGAGCTTAAAGAGAGGTCGTCGCTCAAGGCAAGGGGACAATCCATCTCGGGTTGGCCTAGAAGCAAGGACGTGGTTCAATCCTCTTCTGGTTGGCCCAAAAACAAGGACCAACCCGCGACTACAAGGCTGCCCGAGCCCAAAACAGTCCACAAAATTCCTCTAAAACAAGAAGTTCACAAGTATCCAAACCCAAAAGGATTCCAATGTTTCAAGTGCCAAGGTTGGGGACATAAATCCAATGAATGTCCAAATCGACGCAACGTGATACTACGGGAAGGGAAATTGTATTACCTTGGTGAGGAGGTGGGTCTTGAAAAAGAGGAGGATGAGGCCGAGCCTCAAGATGGAGAGGAAACTGGAAATAGGCCACTTGATGATGATGATGATGATGATGATGGTGAAGTTATTTACCCACAAGAAGGGGAGTGTGTTATTCCAAACTTTGTAGTTAGACGCGCTATGATTAATAAGGCAATAGACGACCCTAGCCAAAGGGAAAATCTATTCCATACTAAATGCCTTGTAAAGGGGAATGTGTGCACTTTGGTGATTGATAGTGGTAGTTGTGCGAATGTCGTTAGTGTCGCTATGGTGAACTTTCTGAAATTACCAACTACACTTCATACTAGCCCTTACAAGTTGCAATGGTTGAACGAATGCGGTGAATTGAAGGTCATGAGGCAATGTGTGATACGGTTTAAGGTAGGGAACTACCAAGACGAAGTGCTTTGTGATGTGATACCAATGCAAGCATGTCATTTGTTGTTAGGTATACCTTGGCAATATGATAGGTCTACCAAACATGATGGGAGGACCAACCGATATTCACTTGAGAAGGATGGTCGAAAGGTCACTCTTTATCCTCTTTTGCCATCACAAGTGAATGAATTACATCAAAAGATGAGAGAGTTGAAGGAGAAGGGAAAGAAACCCGAAAGTGGTGAAAAGGAGGGGAAAACCGTGTGATACGGGTGTACAAAGCTGTCCAATACGTTCTCGACCATTCACACGAAGCCAAGCTCGGGAGTTACAAAAACTACAAGCCATATTCATGCAAATGGCTGCGTGTGAGTTGGTACTTGATCCGCCAAAGAGCTTCAACGTTTTTAAGTGTGAAAATGAACCTTGAAGTGTAATAAACTACACTCTAAGGGCACCCCATGACTGAAGGGTAGGAAGGTCATTTTTCCTTCATTTTGTGTGTAATATAAATAGATGCTATTAGGGTTATTTTCAGCACTTAGTTCATTCTTCATATTTCACAACAACAAGTCTTGTAACATTGAATATTTCTCTCTCTCTTGTTCTTGAGAGTAGAACCTGAAATCTGTCCAACAAGTGTAGTTACACTTGTGTTGTTTCTTGGCTAGAAACTTGAGATCTTGAGGTTCATGAGTTCCTCTTGGTCTAAGTAAGAACTTGGTACTGAAATCTTTTGGTCTTAGGGTCCTATCTTCAAGTTAGGGTTCATAGATTCTAAGATATCTTTGTGTCAAGTTACTATCTTTCATTTTGTACTCTTGAAACTTTGTAGTAACTTAGTGAAGCCGTGTGAGGCTGATTTTCGATTCACTATAGTTACTACCATTTGTTGTTCTTGTTGTTAACATTGTACTCTTGTAATCTATCATCTTGTGTTGTTGAACCATTGTTTAATGTTATTGTTATCTTCTTGTTCTCCTTGTGTAGCTACTGTTTTGGTGTTGGTATTTCTTCAAAATTTCGTGATTGTTGTTGTCTTCACATAATTATCTTCAAGCTCTCGGAATTGTAGTGTGTTTGGACTGATTTTGTGGCAGATTTGATACGCTCCAAGTTAGTAGTGTATCATTTGGTATCAAAGCTTGTGGTTGATTTTGTTCCAACAAAATCAATCTTGGGCTTGCTAGAAAAATCAAAAAAATAAAAAGAGAAAGAAGTGTTCTTGTTCTTGTTCTTATTTTTGTTCTTGTTCATTGCTGAGAAACTTGTAGTGTTCTTGTTGTAGTCTTGGCTGAAATTTGCGGAGTCTAGATCTAGGATTTCTTTGTTGTTATTGTTGTTTCTTGATTCACTAACACTAAAGGTATCTAGATCTATATTTGAGCTTAAAAACTTGTTAAAGTTGTGTTGTGAACAAAGATCTAGACTGAATCTTCTTGTAGGGAAGTATGAATTTAAATCCTTGGAAGTTGAATTATTGAAGAAGAACCCTTATTTGTTTCTCTTGAGAACTTAGGAGGAAAAGGGACCGTGTAATTGGTGCATTCATTTGGTGTTCTTGAGAACTTAGGATGAAAAGAGATTGCGTAATTGGTGTGTTTTTGGGTTATAGGATGATCAAATCGTGTTTTATCAGTCATAGGATAGTTTAGTATGTACATGACTTGTTTACCCTTGAAAAACTAAAGAGAAAAACGGATTTTAGAATTTCTAAACAAAGGTCATGCCACGTTGCTTATCACAGAGCATAAGGTCTATGTAACACTGAAATCATACAGCCTCACTGATTCCTTATGAAAATGATCATAACTTTCTGCTTGGGTATCGGATTAAGGCAAAAACAGATGCGTTGGAAAGAGGAAACATTTATATATAATTAGATGGGTATTAAGATCCAAAATTCCACATATTAATGAAGTTATACACTTCCAAATTTGACCCTTATAGGATCAAATACCAAAAATTTGGTTGAATCAAATGCTCTTAACGCAACTTTGCTTTAAGTGTTTACTACGAACTTCACCTCAAAAGCACTTTACACACAAGATAAATGATCATGAAACTTACGTTCATACAAAAATCATAGGATTAGAGTTTATAAATATAGGAATATTATCATTAATTTTAGCCCAAAAATGTAGGGTTACATCAACATATCATCAGAATATCCTCCGGCCAAGTCGGGTATCAATATATTATCATAATCACAATCGATGGAAAAATTAATTCCATAAGCAAACATATAAGGAAGTATCATTATATTGAACATAATTAATGGCATAACTTTTCTTAATAATTAATAAACATTACTTCTAGCATAATTCATGGCATTATTGCTAATATCATTATTTGGAAAGTTTTCTAGCATATTTTCTAACATAATTTCTTAGCATGATTGTTATATCTTGTATTAATGATGATTAGCTTACAACAAGGGACCAGGTTCCTGGGTCTTCAAATTGCTATATCTTGTCTTGATGGTGAGCAGCTGACAATAAGGGACCAGGTCCATGGGTCTTCATGAATCCAGTACTATTTTCACTGTCCTGCACAGTTTTATCTTCTAGTGTAACAAACTACGCAACTGAACTTGAACCTTTCAGGATAGCTGGCCCAATCAAATTCATTATTCCACTATAAAGGGAAAAGAGTACCTCTCAATTGGTGATTTTTTGCAAAATTAAAATAAAAGAGAGGGAAATAGGAAAAAACTCAACTTTTCAATAGTGCTTAAGTTCTTAATTTTCTTATGTAATGAAAGAGTGAGTGTCCTTGAGTCAAGTCATGGTCTATAGCTGAATTACTCGTTTTATAAGAGTAAAGTCTTCTTTGTGTTCTTGAGAGTGCTTAGGTAAAGTTACTTGAGTTCAATATTTGTTAGAGTTGATAAGTATTGAGGTGTGTTCTTGGCAGAGTTGTCAAGCTAGGTTTGTAATAGAGTTATTACAAACTTGTGAAGCCTAGAGTTAGGTTCATTGGAGTCTGTAATCAAGAGTTTGATTATAGTGGATCATTGAGTTCTTGTGCGGGCAAGCCGTAGTTTTTCCTACCTTGAGCAAAAAGGTTTCCACGTTAAATCTTTGTGTTCTTTACTTTCCTACAAAGCTTTTGTTTTCCAGTGCTTTACTATATTATTGCTTGTGACTGACTCTAAGGGACCAGGTTCCTCATAGTTTGGTGCAACCCCTTACGTTCTATCAATTGGTATCAGAGCCAAAATATTCTAAAAGATTAATACCTAGAGTGATTTGGTTATCATGGCTGCTCCACCTAATCTAGAAGAAGGATAATCTACCACTAGATCACCTAGATTTAATGGGCAGTTCTATAGGTAGTGGAAAATAATGATATATGACTTCATTATAGCTGAGTATAATGAGCTGATGGATCTAATACTAGATGGTCCTCGTGTGCTTGTTAGAGAGGTCAAAGAAGGAGATATAACTAGAATGATTGTTAAAAGCAGGAGATAGTATGATAATGAAGATAGAAGGAAAATTGAGAAGAATTATAAGGCCATGAAACTGCTAGTTTGTGGCATAGGGCCTGATGAATATAGTAGTATTTCTGCATGTGAAAATGCTAAAGAAATCTAGGATTGCTTGAACATTGTTAATAAAGGAACCACTGATGTTAAGGGTTCAAAAGTTGATATGCTGACTACTAAGTATAAAACCTTTACTATGAAAGAAGAAGAAACTATCCAAGAGATGTATACCAGATTCACTTCAATCAACAATGAGTTGCACTTCTTAGGATAAGTAATTTCTTTGTACAAACAAGTGAGAAAAATTCTATGGGTTCTTTCTAAATCATAGAAAATCAAAGTGGATTCTATCACTGAGGTAAGGAAGCATAAAACTCTAACTATGGATGATCTTATAGGTAAACTGAAGACACATGAACTCAAGAAGCAGAAAGAACAAGAGATAAAGGAAGTAAAAAGGGAAAAATCACTAGCATTAAATGCTTTTAAGTTAGATTCAAGTGAAGAAGATACTGATGTTTCCTATTTGGCAAAATGAATTGTTAGAGCAATGAAGAAAAGTGGTCAGTTTCAAAAAAGAGGAAGCGACAGCAAGAAGGAAGGCATTGTTGAAGTTTATCACAAATATGGAAGTCGAGCATTTCACTAAGGACTATCCAATGCATAAAATAGATTACAAAGAATATCTCAATACTGGAGGTGAAAAGGGAAAGAATAAGGACCAAGACTCTACAAAATAGAGAAGAAAAGTTGTAGTTAATTATCCAGTGAAGCAGGCAAAAGCAGTACAGGGAGATTTCTCCAGTGAAGCTGGCAAAAGCAGTACAGGGAGATTTCTCCAGTGAATTTGATGAAGCTAAAAAGGCAGAAGATGTATCTTTGTTGGCTGAGGAGGAGTGCAAAGTTACCTATGATTCCATGTTTTCTCTTATGGTAAACACTTAAGATAAAGAAGAAAATGATTTAACTCTCTCTGTCATTAAGAAAAACTTAGATAAGTACTCTGCTAGAATGATAAAGAAGCTAGCATATGTGTTGATTGATTCTATATGTGAAGTGACTACTGAGAAAAATGCTCTAAAAGAGAAATTAGAGAATCAAGAGCTTGAATTAATTGCTTTAACTCTCCAGATATCAAAAGTAAGGAATAGGTTGTTAAGTTGAAATATGAAAATCTGAGTTTAGTGAGTCAACTGGAGAAAGTAAATGATTCTAATGATAAAGGATAGAAACAAGCCTCAAGTCTTAAAATTGAGCTTGAAAATAAGTTGAAGGATTCTTAAAATCATCTTAAGTCATTACAGAAGAATGAAGAGATAGAAAGGGACTTGGTTTGTCTGAGAGAAGAGCTAAGTAAATCTCTACAATGGACCACATCCTCACAGATCCTTTCTAATTTGAATGATCAAGGAGTAAATAATGTAAAGGTATTGGATATTAGCACAAAACCTAATCACTTGGGTCTTAAAAGCAAGATTGTTTAAGATGGTAGAAACAAAGTCCACAAACCTCTGTGCATACATTGTGGAAGAGATGGGCACATAAAGAAAAATAGTCAAAGTTGGATTAGAGCTAGAAGGGAATACCTATCCTAAAGATTGCAAACCTTTGAAGAATATAAAAAAGCTCTCATTACCTAGATGGGACAAGAAAGATTTAATCACACCCTTGTCTTTCTACTGGGAACTCAAACTCAAATGGGTTCCCAAATCTAACAAATGACTTTTCTTGTAGATGGGAAAAGGGGATTGAAGTCAAAACTTGTTCATTTCAAAACATATGATTAGAAGGTTTGAGAGTATTCTCTCTCTTAAGACACTTTAAGGTGGAGGAGTCTCATTTGGAAAAGGCCATAATGTTGAATTCTTATTTGACTGAAGTACTATGTCAAGCTTGAAGTCTTGAAGTGTTATTCTCAAAGTTAGAAAGATAAGAAATATATTGAGACATGCTGAATTAGTTGATTTCAAAAGACCTATTCTGTGGAATGCTAATATTGAAAGTCTAAAGTAGAGGAGAAAATGTGTGTGTGGTTATCATTGTGGATAATTTGTACAGGTTCACCAAAAAATATTCTTAAGAACCAAGGAGGAAATCTATGAGGCGCTGGTTACTTCTTCCAAGAAATCTTTAAATGAAGCTAAATTGTAAGATTATTGAATTCTGATCTGATTATTGAACAAAATCTGAGAGCTCTATGTGTTGAAGAGAATATGCATGCAGTCCTTAATGAGTTAAGAAAGATGATTAATCAGGTTGATAATAAAGATCCTGACATTGAAGATCTCATTTTTGTACAAAGAGATGATGTAAATGAGAATGTTGAAGGTAACGGTTATCCAGTATTTCAGTTACAAACTTTTGCTCCAACTAAAAGAATATCAAAAAGTTTTAGATTAGTTTTTCAGGGACCTGTTCTATCCAAAACACATCTCAGAAGGTCAAATTAGAGACACAAATCTTGTCACCCCCTTGATAATCTAACTTCACCACTGATACGGGATTGACAAGGGAAGCACGAAACAAACACCAAATCAGTCCACTAATCTTAAGGATTCGAGGACCAAGATGGAGACCTCACTCGGATTCGCTACCAACAACAAGAATACAAGATACAAGAGTATATTTTAACACCAAAACAGTTACAAAACGTGATGAACAAGATGAACAACAATAATACAAGTTTCGGATTCAACGAAGACCCCAAAACAGTCCACTACACAACACATACACGATTTGCAAGAAAAATAAAGATAGATAGTGAGACCAAGAATATTACAAGATTAAGAACCAAGTGTATTTCAACACTAACCCCTAATGAATGTAACAATCAAAACCACACTCTTACGGTGACCACCAAGGGAATGAACTCGCCTCAAGATCTACCGTTTCCAAGCAAAGATCAATATTGGCTTTTCCAAGCCCTATGCTAAGGATGACTTTTCCAAGTCCTACAACTAATGGTGTTACACTCTCAAAAGAGAGAAGTTATGTCTTTCAATTCTTCATCCTTCAAAATCTAGTGAAAATAAGACTAAGGGGGTCTATTTATAATATATTACAAATGAAGATAACAAGACCACTTTGCCCTAAATGAGAGGGGCGGCCATGGTGTGTAAATACACCATGTGTAATGTCCAAAATACCCTTAATTAAGGTCCAAAACCGTGAGTCCTCAACCTTAAATTCTCCAAGCAATCTTCCACACGCGAGATTGCTTTAAGTTATGCTCAAAACGGGTCCTCCATGCATGTTCTTGTTTTCTCGAGGTGACCAAGTCTTGAGTCTCTATGTGTTGGCCTCCAAAAATGTCATCAAAAGATAAGATGGCCATTTGTCCCGTATCATCCTCCCCTTCTTGAAAAGGATTCGACCTCGAATCCAAACCTTGCAAAACCGAAAAGAGGACCAACAAATGCAAACTCCTCATGGCATGAGGGTTAGGGTTAGCATAACAAATCATCTCAACATGCCAAGGTTGCACATGTTTGCAATATAACCAAGAATCCTTTGAAAGGAATATTAAAAACTCAATAAAAGATGTACAAAGGATTTGGTTATAGGATACATCAAGAGTGACACTTTGCTTGTCATGTAGACCAAGCAGCAAGTTTGGTGCACCAGCATCACCATTTCTAAATTTGGCACCGGGGTCAAATGGGAAAAGTGGCCATAGACACGGGTCTCGACAACACTTCCCTTTCCCGTGGTCTACACCCAAACTAAATGACATACTTTCTACAATAACATACATATCATCCAAAGCAAATAGAGAGTAGAGAAAGGTATCACTCAAATCGGCTTCTACTAAGGTGCTCTCATGTGTGTACTCACTATTAGTTTCCCAATAATCACCATGAGTACTCTCAATAATGAAATCACACAAAGTAGAAGAAGAAGTAGCTTCCGCAACTACACATTCCTTACCCTTAAGAGTTCTCTCATCTTCCAAGAAGAGATTTCCCTCTCTAGGAGGAATGTTGTCACACCATAGTGGGTTAGCATATAGGCTATAGCTTCCAAGGCAAGCTATACCATCATTTTCACCACTAGGTTCATTAGGAGTGTTTAAATCATCTTCAAACAAGACATTATACATAAAAAGAGTGTGATCTACCTCACGGACAGATTTGGAACAAGCAAGTTCCTCACTCTCTAAATGATCAACATCAAGTTTCAAGGATGTTTCAAACACAACATTACCCCAAGAAGAGCTCTCGGGTTCATTCTCACTTTGATCAACATTTTCAACATCATCACATACTTGAGGTTCATTAATTACATCATACACATCCTCAAGTGGTGGGTAATTTTCACACATAAGTTGATCAACACAAATTTCAGAAGATAACGTACTTTCATTCAACATAATGGTTTCAACACTAGGTGGACATAAATCGATCTTACAAGAAGAGTCTATTCGGTCATCAATAGGATCAACTAGTGTATCCACACTCACAACATGTACATCATCATCAAGTGGCAAAGAAACAATACACTCACATATAGGCAAGCTACAACTCACACTCAATGGGCTACTAGCCACACAATTATCATTCACATGTACAAAAGTGTAAGAGTTTTCCATTTTACCTTGAAGTCCTTGAGTAGATTCTTCCTTGTCATGGTGTGAAGGTCCTCCAAAAGTTTGGGCAGCAACTTCCTTTTGGCATTGTTCTTCTTCGCTTGCCATGTTGGTACCTACACAAATGTCCTTAGAAATGGAAGGACAACCAATGTTAGCATAGTTTGGTGGTAATCCTCTTACTTTGCTCCACACAACCTCTCCTTTTTCCACTCTCGGATTACCACCCTGCACTCCCTCACTCCTCTCAATCTTTTGTCTCTCATAATAATTCGGATTGGAGTAGGTAGGCATTTCTCTTCGTGGCTTAGGCAGCAAGTAAGTCATGAGGCGATTCCCCCACTGGTCTCTTATAATATTTGGCCAATTTCGCACGTTTGGAACTCTATGTTGTGCAAACCAATTGGCACCTAAGCATACATGACCGTATGTCAATGAAAGAATATCGCACCACACCTCCTCATGGTATTCAAATTGGGAGAAGACAACCCTGACCCTCTCGGTAACCTTAAACCCGTCCAAGAAGTATGGAACAAGTAAAGGCTCACGAAACAACCCCAAGTAGTCAACCATGGATGGAACGATGTAGTTTCTATGGTACCTATCATTTAGCTCAATGAGGCAGCCCGGTATCCCACACATGGTCACCTTTCCGGAGTGTACACTCCTTCTTGGATCTACATTGTAAGGCATACGAGTACCCCTTAGTTTTGGAGATGCATACCCTCTTCTTCTCATTGGACAACCTCCACTAGAGCTAGTATAACCATTCACATTATATCGACTTTGATAAGAAGTACTACAAGGTGGAGAATATGGATCTTCATACTCCTCACGTGTACCCTCATCATAGCTCTCATAAGCTTTGCAAACAAAAGGGTTATACCTAACACCAAATCTAGGTTCGGAGTAAGAAGTGTAAGACTCCTCACATGCCCCAACATCATCATAAGATCCATCACGAGGTCCTACATCATCTCCAAAGTTACCATAAGCACTAGGCACTTCATTCACCTCATTTTCTCCCTTAAAACAGTAACTTTCAAATCTGCCCAAGTCTCGATCATGGCTATTTTCATAGCCTCCGCAATCTCCCTCAACTTCGTAGACACAAAACCCTTCACTACAATCATAGTCTCCCATGTTGTAGTCACAATAATCCCCGGCTATCGAAGACATATTCCCCTTATATCACCTTTTAAACCTACAAAATGAACAAACAAGATTAGTAGTAAAAACTTCTCACTAACACTCGTATTCACTCACCTTTGTGATTCTCACAATTGGAGCGGCAAATATTGAAAGGTTGTTTATACTCCGGTAGTCAATAGGATGTCAATTCTACTTGGTGGACGGAATAGATTCTTGTTTGATCGACTCAAGACACAAAAATAAAATTCACTTACGAACTTGAAACAAAGAAGTTACTACGAGTTAAAAATGAGAAAAGCACACAAACAACGAAGACACGAAGAAACGGATTCAATAATTAATCTACAACTAAGTAGGTGATTACTAGTTGTTAATTAATTCTAGAATCAAGACATGAAACTAATGAAACAATAAGATGAAACTAAGAATCTAAAATTTTGAGCTCGGAAATATTGCATGAACAGTAGCAGTGATGACATGGCAGTCACGTATTGGTTTCGGTCCCACACAACTTTTGTTGTCCAATTTCAAGTCTTGGTCAATTTTTTTCAATTTGGACTTTGGTGGAATTTGTTTAAGGAGGGAAATTCAAACAAGTCTTGGAGTCCTTTTCAATTTCAAGTTTTCAAGACTTGACTTTATTGTACTTCTCCTTAAAACATGGATCCTTAAATCATGGAAAAGTGTTGGAAAGTGGTTGAGACTTGATTGATAGGTCTTTGTTGGTTGTAGTGTCTTTCAAGACTAACAAATAATACACCCTTTTCCTTCAACTTTTTAGATTTAACATTCACTTTATCTTCAACAATATATGAAGGTGGTGATGAACATCAAGAACAACAACAACAACACCAAGAACTACAACAATAATCTCCAAGAACACCAACAATTTTCACACGGCCACTCCCAAATTCCACAATAACAATATCTCCAACACTTGGCCAAGACAACTACACCTTCAACAAAATGGTTCTCAATCCACCAATTAACAACAATATCACGTGGCCAAGCTTATAACAACAACAAGATGAAAGCCACAAGGCCAAAACAGTCCACCACAACAATGTTCAACAACAAATCGGCCAAGTCCAAGTTCACGTAAACAACACCAACAATGTAAGCTCAAACTTAGATTTAGACTAAAGAGTGTTAGAGATGAAGAAAACTAACACTAGAAACAACAAAACAAGTAAAAATCTCGGCCAAGACACAACAATAACACAATTTCGGCCAAGAACACAAAATGGACAGATTTGCTTCTTTTTGATTTTTTTTCAGTTTTTAACACTTTCCTCTTCTTTTTTTGAATTTTCTAACAAGCAAGCCCAAGATTGATCTTGTAGGAACAATATCAAGCCATGCTTTGATACCAAATGATACGGGATTGACAAGGGAAGCACAAAACAAACACCAAATCAGTCCACTAATCTTAAGGATTCGAGGACCAAGATGGAGACCTCACTCGGATTCGCTACCAACAACAAGAATACAAGATACAAGAGTATATTTTAACACCAAAACAGTTACAAAACGTGATGAACAAGATGAACAACAATAATACAAGTTTCTGATTCAACGAAGACCCCAAAACAGTCCACTACACAACACATACACGATTTGCAAGAAAAATAAAGATAGATAGTGAGACCAAGAATATTACAAGATTAAGAACCAAGTGTATTTCAACACTAACCCCTAATGAATGTAACAATCAAAACCACACTCTTACGGTGACCACCAAGGGAATGAACTCGCCTCAAGATCTACCGTTTCCAAGCAAAGATCAATATTGGCTTTTCCAAGCCCTATGCTAAGGATGAATTTTCCAAGTCCTACAACTAAGGGTGTTACACTCTCAAAAGAGAGAAGTTATGTCTTTCAATTCTTCATCCTTCAAAATCTAGTGAAAATAAGACTAAGGGGGCCTATTTATAATATATTACAAATGAAGATAACAAGACCACTTTGCCCTTAATGAGAGGGGCGGCCATGGTGTGTAAATACACCATGTGTAATGTCCAAAATACCCTTAATTAAGGTCCAAAACCGTGAGTCCTCAACCTTAAATTCTCCAAGCAATCTTCCACACGCGAGATTGCTTTAAGTTATGCTCAAAACGGGTCCTCCATGCATGTTCTTGTTTTCTCGAGGTGACCAAGTCTTGAGTCTCTATGTGTTGGCCTCCAAAAATATCATCAAAAGATAAGATGGCCATTTGTCCCGTATCAACCACTAAAGACAAAAGTCCAAACAAGAGCTCAAAATAGAAATTTCATGACACTCTCAATTTTCCTATCCTAAATTAAGCTCAAAAATGTAAAAGAATCTCAGAAAATGATAAATAAATTAAAGCAAAGAAGGAAGACATTCAGCAACTTGGAAGAAATTAAGTCTGGGACTGGGTCCCCAGACCCATTTTCAGAATAATTTTTAGAGTAAAGTGGTGCATTGAAATAAACCAGTTGAGGATGTGATTGATCAAGTTAACCTGACCTACTAAATGAATCACTTTCTCTTCCTAAATTTTGCTATCATTATGAGACCTTTGCAGGTATGTACATGGGAACAGTTTTGGAGAAAAACAATTAAGGCAAACAAATGAAGAATTCACTCAAGAAAGAGAGGGTCTTGTTCCCATATCTGGAGTTAGTTCAAAAATAATATGCTTTAAAAAATCATAATTTATTTCATAAAAGCCACATGTCTTTCCTTATCTATACAAAATCTGTCAATTCACAGCAAATGAGTGATGAGTAGCGAATTTACCGCTCATTTGCACTCAAAATTCATGCACATTACTATGATTTAAATGTAAAAGTTAGATAAATTTGTTATTAAATGCACTAATTTCCATGTTTTATAGGCATACAGATCATGAGATGGAAAGATGTGGATTTGAGCTCAAAAGAATCAAATTGGAAAAGAAGTATAGCTGGAAAACCTAGAGTAGAAACAAACCTTAGTTACTGTGATCGCAGTCAGTCAAGCTAGGTAAAAGTACCGTGATCATGAGATTCTCACAATAGTCGCGGTAGCTGCAATCGCGAACAAGCTCCTGGGATTGCAGCCTAGCTGGGAATACACCCTAGGGGTAGAGATATAAATGCACAAATTTGTTCCTAAATTCCCTTAAGAGGCTCAATCCTATCTCACTGAAGGGTATCCCAATTTTTGTGGAACATTTACACCATCTAGTTTCCAATTTGAAGAGAACATTTGTTTTTTTACTAATTTTGGGGTGAAGAAGACGTTAGAGTAGCTTCCAAGTGGAGGATAGACAATTTCTATTGAAGATTTATGGAACCTTAGAGTTTGGATTTGCATTTTATTTATCTTTCAATAAATCAAATTAATGGAAATCTTGGGTATATGTTTTCTTATTAATCTTATGTGTAGTTCTTCCTCATGGGATTATGTTAGAATAGGGCGAAAGTGTATGTGAGTTGTGATTGTTAGCTTCAATTGTTAGTTCATGTAGTGGTTTTTACAAATGCTTGATTGTAAAATAGAATTTGTGGGTGAAAGCCTCAAACTTCCTAAACCACCACATCATCCCTAACAAAGGAGATATGGGTACCCTAGATCCTACAATTATCCTTGAAGAGGGTTGTAGGTGACATGAGCATTTGTGAATAATAAATTAGAAAATAGTTATTCCCTCTTTGTTGTCTTAGAAATAAGCATAATTTATGGAATTGCTATATCTTAGGCATCATCCTAGAAATAGGGATTCCTAATTGAGGATTTGTGGTAATTAGTTGACCAGATCCACGAGGTATTCAAAAGAATCTGTGGGTGATAGTTTTGTACTTTGTCGATAGGCTAATATTGAAATCCCTAACCGTGCCTACCCACACATGCTTTAACTAAGATTTGAAGTTGATTTTTATGTACTCACATACTAGTACCCTTAGTAAAACATAACCCTAAAATCCATTCCTAATTGACTACACTCTAATTATTCGCAGCCATGAATTAGTTATTTAGAAGTTGGAAAGAAATCACACCTTTGAAACATTTAAAAACCCTTTCCCTCCAAATACTTTTATCTTAGGTTTGAATTTATAAAGCAACTTTCATTTTCAACTAACTAGATCACCACTCATATTGTTCCTCATGGATTCGACCCCGACTTAAAGTTGGGTAAAATACTGACAATAATGATTGCCTTGAACTTAAATTGACGTGTGAGTTGAGCATTATTAAAAATGGCTTCATTATCGGGGAACAATTTGGTATATTGAGTTAAACTTGTAAATATTTGTTTGTGATTTCCTTTTGTTTATTGTGTTAGGTAGATTTTTTTTCCTTGTTACTATGGCATCTTGGAGTGAATATGATTTTTGTAGTTTGAAATTCTATCGTGATGATCCATGTCCATATTGTGATGGACCCTACTTTTAGAACGATTTTAGATAATTTCCTTGGAGAGAGAGATGGAAGCACTATCTCAATCCTATTGGAGTATAATTGTTCTTTGTGTGGTGATCGTGATGGACATTGGAGTGATTGTCCAAATGCTCCCTCCCCTATTTATGCTAACAAAAATGCTAGTTCTTTTTATGAGTTTTATAGGCCGCATGATGCGGCAAAGGAAGAACAATGTGCCAGATACAATGGAGTTAAAGCAATGTTTTAAACTCTTTTGGATCGGGTAACTACAATGGAGGAGGATGTGCATTACATGCATCAATCCAATGAGGACTATGGAAGGGAAATAATCAAGATAGAGAAAATGGGCAAGGAAACAAATCTTTAAAATACCACGACCTTGCCCACTTTTCTAGATGAGGATGATCAAGAAGAAAGACCAAGTTATGTGGTTAATGATGGGCTTGGTATTGAAGAATCCTCGGTGATTTCCCTAATAACAAAACTTAATATAGTTGAAGTTACCAAAAGCTAGGAAATGGTGCTAGAGTCACAATAAGAATCTAAGCAAATCTCTTATGAAGACTCTAGTCTATTTTGGGGTAACGATGCTAATGGGGATGCGATTCCAAAATTAAGGGGTAGACCTCATTCAAATTATTTTTCAATATTATGCTTAGTGGATGTGATGAAAATCCACCTACCCAAGCAAATGATGGATTTTTGAAAAAAGGAGCACCATCCTTATATTTTGGGGGTTTGACGTTCCAAAAGAGCAAACGAAAGCCCGATACTCAAACCTAGAGAAACTTAACTTCCAATGTTTCACTAGTGGCTTATTGATATTCGTACCATTAACCAATGAGCCAAATAAAAAAATTGATGTGAAACTGGGTAAAAGGTTTAAGTCTTCAAAGTGGCGAGATAAAAGTCGCATCTCTATGTCCTCATTTATATCACGTTTCATCTTGGAAGATTTGAATCTTCTGTCCCTCTACCGCTCAATTCATAGTGAGCAAAAGCTTAGATGGAAATTCAAATCTTCTAAGTCGAAACACAAGTAATAGTTAAAGAGGTGTCTTGCCAAACAAATAGGAAATAGCCCATCATACCACGAAAGTGGCATGTATCCTTTTATTTATGCATGATAGAGTGGATTTTATTTTTTATGCATAACCCATGAATTTGAGTGTTTGAGAGTGTTTTGAATACGTTTGAGAAGGGGAAGTGTGAAATTATTATGTTGTAGACTGAGCAGGGGAGTGCAGAGGACCAAAAATTGGTCTCAGGTATCGTGATTACGGTAGCTGAGGTACCGCGATCACAGAAATATGATCACAAACAAGGTCAAATCATCTTAAAAGACCATCCAATTGCCCAGTCCTCCCACAATTCTTTCTCTACTTTTCTCTCCAAAATTACTTCCAAAAGTAAAAAAAAAATTGTATAATCAAAGTGCTTATTGCATCCCCATACATCTTACACTGCGGTATGTGTCTAACTTCTTTGAATTGTATAATTTATTGTCCTAAAACTTTTTTTTAGGAGTAGGCCTGGAATAGTGTTTCCACTTGCTAAATCGATGCTTTAATGTGATTATTTGTATGGTAGACTGTTGTAGTTGGTGTACACACCAATGGGGAAGTCTTGAGTACCCAAAATTTGGACTAAATATGTTCTAAATAGTGTGTACACCATGTGTTTTATTTAATGCTCCAACTAACTCATTGTAAAATTCTTCACTTTTGAAGAACACAATCAAGCACTTAGGGTTTAAGTTTCATAAGCATGATGATCTATTGATTAGATGGAACACAAATTGGGATTGAAAACTTGTGTTTCGTACTGTTATAGATTTGGTTAAAATTGGTCTCAGATATCGCGATCGTGGTCTGGCGTCCACGATCACCACATCTGAGAGCAATCTCCAGCTTAGACAAAAAATTATGCTTGCCCATTTCTCACCCCAAAACCCACTATGACATCGCCCTATGAGTTTATCTAATTTGCCTAGCATGGTTTTGGTGTGAAAATATTGAGGATGGTCCTTGATGTGTTTCTTAGAACTACTCAGCCCCAAAATGGGAAATTATGACCATATTCGCTTCATGGATCCAAAATGTCATAACCTCTACTATAGTGACTACCGAATATAAAGCTACTACTGGAAAAGGGTATTTACATGACAAGGTACAGGAGAAACTACCAGAATTTCATAATTGGCTTGCTGCTACCTGGTGGATATGCTTTACCCCGGATCCCTGCATTGCCAATGAGCACTAGGTATGAAATTTTTATGCAAATCTTAGCTAGTCTTCCTCTCAAACCCAGTGATGAAAATTAAGGGAAAGAAGGTGCACTTTTGAATAGAGCAAATAAATGACATATATGTATTCCCAGATGCAGACATGGCTGAGTTCTAGACAAAGGGTTGTGAGCCAGGGACTTGGATGGATAGAATACTATGCCCTGGAAGAGAGGTTTTCAAGGCTGCCACCAAGAGAGGGATCTTCATGAATGATTTTACAGCAATGGCCAGGATTTGGTTATCATCTGCAGCTAGGTTTCACCATGCACACATTTGACTGTTGTCAAAGATATGGGAGATTGAATGGTGGCCTATATCTTATCTAGCATTTCTCTTAATATGGGCCAGATTGTGATTGAAAAATAAAGGCTTTTCAAGAATCTGGGTTGTACACTTCTTCTCTTTCCTTCTCTTATTACTAGGATGTGCAAAAGGGATAAAGTAGAGGAGTATCAAATAGATACATGGGTGAAACCAAACCCTTGCATATTTCCACAAAAATTGGGGTGAGGGTGCACCTGGTTGAAGTAAAAAGAGAAAGACCGACTTGGGCAAGTTGATAGTTGAGGAGTCAGAATCTTGTAGATCATCCACTTTTGTGCCTTTTGAAGATATTGTGTGGATATTACGGTCATAAAGGAGCTCATATAAGGATTGCCTCAGGGGCCGAGAGACCTTCCTACCAGGCATCACTCCTATGTGTCCTACTCAGATTATGATAACTATCAGGTGGAATAGCAGGTGTAGAAAGCCACTATTGCTAGGCTCGAGAGGGCATACTCGACATTGGAAAAGTCTTACAAAGAGCTTCAGACTCCCAAAAGAACATAAAGAAGAGAGAGAAGAAGAGAGACAAGTTCTTCAGTAAGATGTGGAAGGGGGTAAAGGTCTTGTGGATGGTCCTCAAGGCCCATGATAGATTACCTTCTTCTAGAGTAGAGAGTGATGATAAGACCACCGCTGAGTGGTCTTATGGTGATGCTAGTGGTGATAATGTAGAGTCTGTAGGGGAGACCATCTCTTGATGTAGATTAAGAGAGCACCCTTATCTCTTTATTGTGCTCTATTATTATACAGTTAGGACACTGTTGGCTTTACAGTTAGGGATGTTTGTCCCAGGAATTGTATTACTTAGATATTTCTAGATGATTTGATGTTGTTTTGATAATTTTTATATTTTATTTCTGGATTGCAACATTTGGGCACTCTGTTGGTGCTCACATTTCATGGATTAGTTATTTGGTTTGTTTTTAGATCTTTTGTTTTTCTTTATCTTCATTATGGTTATGTGATATTTGAAAAGATTTTCCCTATGAGATTGATAACGTTCAACTTACACGTCAATTTAAGAGCAAGACGGTCATCGTCAATATATTTACCCAACTTTGGAGTTGGGGTTGAATCCACGAGGAACAATATTAGTGGCGACCAAATTAGTTCAAAATAATAGATACAAGTTAAACTCAAACAAATGGTACAAAAAGATAAAATTGGGGATATAGGTTCCTACACTAATGTTTCTTTTTGGATTTTTCTAGTATAAATTTGGGGATACAAATAAATAGAGTTTTAACAATTAAACATGGATCTTGGGATTATTCACTACTAAGGGAATGGCATGTGGGTGTTAATCATCAACATCAATTTTGTAAATCAAATATGGGTAGGCTTGGTTAAAGATTTTGGTTCTTGTCTTTCGACAAAACACCAAACTTTCACCCATTGATTCTTTTGAATACCTAATAGGTGTGTTTCTTATGTCTAAGATACTGAAAATCTAGCAAACTACACATATAATTGTTTGTCATTGCTTTAGTCTCCACACCCTTCTTTCGAGGATGACATGGATTCCTAAAGTTCACCCAAAACCCTTCTTTCAAAGATGGCCTTGAACTTTCTAGAGCTGGGATCTTTCACCCATCAAACCCTTGTGGATATTTGGGGCTTTCACCCATCAAATCCCAACCAAAATAGCATAGCAATGACAAAACCCATAAACATGAACTACCAAATGGATGCTAATAATAACAACCCACACACACTTAAACCCCTATTCACACATAACCCCAAGAGGGAGATTTAGATACACATAAGATAAATAAGCATAGATATACCCATAATCTCCATTGTAATGATTTGTTGAAGATTTAAGCGAATGTTACTTCAAAATTGGCTCTCCCACAATATCAACAATGGAAGTGAGAAAATCTTCCACTTAGAAAGTCTCCAATGTATTCTTCACCCGAAATTTATACAATGTTTTCTTCTCCAAAAATGGAGGCTATGAACTACACAAAACTAAACCTAAAAATTGGAGAAGATAAAAATTGATTCAATAATGATAGGGTTTGAGTCATTTTTTTCAATTTGGGATTAGCACGTGTAGTTACAGATTCACCCTTAGGCTGAGTTGCCCTGCTAGGCCGTGATTATGTAGGTCTGGCTGCAACCGCGGCTATGCAACCAGGATTTACCTCCGCGGTTAAAATTATTTGACCATTCCTAACTACCGCGACCACGGTCAGCAGATCACGACCACAGTACCTGAGGCCCTTCTGTTTCATGTCTTCAGCTGTACTTTTTTTCTCCCTTTTTGATCATTTTGAGGTCCAATCCACATCCTTCCAACCCTTTAACTCTATGTCTTTAAGAAGAAGATATTAGTGTATCTAATCACAATTATGTCTCATTTATTCATCTATAACAAGGTAATATGCACAAACAATGAGTATGATTGAGTGGTAAAGTCACCACTCATCATAGATTGACTGACGACATTCTTTAGGGAAAAGGTTCATGATGGGGTTTTGAGCCACAAATGTAGGGTAAGTCATTGTACTCATGGCATCGAGGTCACAAGTGCAAGGGAATTCTGAGTACCTGTAGCACTTTGGATTTGGTATCGCATTGTATACCTATGGAAAAGTTTGAGTAGCCGTATGGTTGGTTTGCCTATATGAAAGCCAAAATATGAGACAAAGGCTTAGGTTGCTGCCATAATTAGAAAATTGTGTATGGTGCAAATTCAAAGAAAATACCCCCCTTTCGTCCAAAATATTTCTAAAAATCAGGGGCATGGACGTGAGCGACCTTGTACCAATACTTTTTCTCTTTTTGTGAATTCAAAATTTTGGCTTGTGAAAATTGATAGATACTCCAATTTTTATCGCTTACGAGAGGAGAAATTGAGCATCCTTAGAGAATTTACATGCTATGTGAGGTGAGCTTATTTGTCCCAATCTCATGTGTACTTGTACCATCTATAACTTGCCCTATTAGTCTCTCAAGGCTAATTTTGATTATATTTGGTTGGTGAAATAATCCTAGTCCATGTTTGTGAAATTGGAAGTCCACTTTAGCCTAAAAAACCTACCCTCGCATAGATGTCATCCCTAGTCACCCACTTTGATACTTTTGACCTTTCCTTGGAAAACACATTGCAATCTATGAACCTTTCAATTCTTATCCCTCTTTTGAACCCTATCCTCCTTGAACTTAAAAATGCAAATTAAGGCTAAAAGCCTAAGTTAGAGGTGGTGAAGTTCGGAAGAAGCAAATTTTGGCCATGAAGTTGTAAGTTAATGCCTAAGAGCTTAAGCATTGACAACAAATGAGTAAGAAAAAGAAAGGACCCAACAAAGGAAACAAAATCATGAAGTATGCAAGAAAAAGAAATGAAAAGAAAATGGGTGAACCAAGGAAATAAAGGTAGACACATTTGTAAAATAAAAGAAGTGGCCCATGGTAAAATATTGGATGAAAGAATATGAAGTAGATGTTCAAGGAAGGTGTAACTATATGTTCCTAAGTGATATCCTAACCTACCCCAAACCCATCTTCAAGCTCAAAAATCACTTCGAGATCTCCAACCAAGTATAGTCATTGTAGTAGCGATTGAAAATAGGGGCAATCCTATGGAATGGTACTTATTAGCATTGAGAGTTCTTGAGAGAGAGAGAAGTTTTTCACTTATTCTCCTTGTTGTATGTTTGAAAACTTGTTGTGTGGAATTTTCCTTCGTGTGAGAAGGAGTATAAACAAGTTGAGGTGGGTGATTTTTTCATCTATCAAAAATTAACACAAAAGGGGTATAGTGTAGTTGAGGACAAAAGGTGAGTCATTTATAAAGTATTGGTGATTGTTGCATGGTTTCTCTTTAAAGTCTTTTTCATCCTTGTGAATTGCATTTCATGTTGAAGGAGGTTGCAAGAATAACCTCTCCACGCTTGAAGAACTATTTGCAGTAGTAATAAAGCTTGAAGTCATTGTGATCATTGGGTCATATGATTTGGGCATAAATTTGCATTGTCTCATGGTAAGGGGTAGCGATTCTTGAGGACAAGCAAAGATTTAAGTGGGGGTGTTGATGAGTGGTAAAATTACCACTCATTTGCTCTCAACATGTGTGCACATTACTATTATTTGAATATATAAGTGAGCCAAATTTGTGATTAAATACACTAGTTTTCATATTTTGCAGGCATACAAGTCATGAGATGGAATGATGCAGATTAGAGCAAAATAGAATCAAAAGGAGAAAAGAAGTGTATTTGGAAAACCTGGAGCAGAAACAAGCCTCAGTTACCGTGATAGAGGTCAGTCAAGCCAGGTCAAAGTACCGCGATCATGAGATTCTGACTGCGATCGCGGCCTAACAGGAATACATCCCAGGGGCAGAGATGTAAATGCACAAAGTTGTTCCTAAATTCCCTTAAGAGGCTTAACCCTATCTCATTGAAGGGGGTCCTAATTTTGTGGAAAGTTTTCACCATCTAGTTTCCAATTTTAAGAGAAAGTTTATGTTGTACGAATTTTGCGGTGAAGAAGACATTATACTATCTTCCAAGTGGAAGATTAGCAATTCCCATTGAAGATTTGTTGAACCTTAGTGTTTGGATTTGCATTCTCTTTATCTTTCAATAAATCAAATTGATGGAGATTTTGGTTATATATTTTCTTATGATTTATGTATAGCTAGTTCTTCCTCTGGGGTTATGTTAGATAGGGTGAAAGTGCGTGTGGGTTACGATTGTAAGCTTCAATTATTAGTTCATGTTGTGGGTTTTACAAATGCTTGATTGTAAAATTGAATTTATGGGTGAAAGCCTCAAACTTCCTAAACCCCCACATCATCCTTGACAAAGGGGATATGGGTAGCCTAGATCCTACAATTATCCTTGAAAGAGGGTTGTAGGTGACATGAGCATTTGTGAACTATAAATTAGATAGTAGTTATTCCTCTTTGTTGTCTTACAAATTATCATATTTGTGGAATTGTTATATCTTGATACACTACTAACTTGGAGCGTATCAAATCTGCCACAAAATCAGTCCAAACACACTACAATTCTGAGAGCTTGAAGATAACAACTCCAATATGTGAAGACAATAACAATCATGAAATTTTGAAGGTATACTGATACAAGATCAAACCAACAACACCAAGAGCTACAAGTAGGTTCGGATTTCAGTCCAACAACACAAGAATAACAAGTTCAATTTTCAGTTTTCAGCACACAACAAGAGAGCAAATAGATGAACAAGAATGCTAGTGAATCGAAAGTAGCCCCACACGGCTTCACTAGTCTTTAAAGATAACAAAATTAACAACAACAACAACAACAAGATAAAGAAAAGATAGATAACTTGACATATAACATTCAAGATACTAAGAACCCTAACATCAAGAGAGGACCCTAAGTCTAGAGAATGTAAACACCAAGTTCTTACAAGGACCAAGAGGCACTCAAAGACCCCAAAACCCTTGTTTCTAGCCAAAGATACAACACAAGTATTCCTCTACTTGTGAGATGTTGGAGGCGGCTCCAAGAGTGGAAGAGAGAGAGGAAATGTTGTGATATTTTAGGTTACAAAAATCAGATTTCAAAAACTCCCTAATAACTCTCTCACATCTTCTATTTATACTACAAAAGGAAAGGGGTAAAATGACTCATCCGCCCTTGCTTCTTGTGCCAACCTTGGAGAGTAGTTTATTACACATTAGGACCCCTCTTCACACATAAAAACGTTTAAGTCCTTGGTTGGTTCAATCATCAACTCACACACGGCCATTTGCATGAACAAAGCTTGGAGTTTTTGTAATTCCCGAGCTTGGCTTCGTGTGAAAGGCCGTGTGGCTGTCCTAACCGTATCATCCTCTCCATCTTGAGAGGAATTTGGCCTCAAATTCAGCATTTGGTCATCTTCAGCCGCATCCACGAGGGAGAGATCACCAACGTTGAAAGTGTTGTGCACTTGATATTCCGGTGGAAGGTCAATCTTGTAGGCGTTGTCATTGATCCTCTCAAGTACTTGGAAAGGACCATCACCCCTTGGCAGCAATTTGGACTTCCTATGAGCTGGAAACCGGTCTTTTCGAAGATGCACCCACACCCAATCTCCGGGTTCAAGCACAAGCCTTCTTCTCCCTTTGTTTGCCCTTTTGGCAATCTCTTGATTCTTCTTTTCAAGCTTGATCCGCACCGTCTCATGCATTTTCTTCATTGCCTCGGCTCTTTTGTTTCCATCTAAGCTGGTCATGAGATCACTAGACAAAGGAGTGAGATCTAAAGGGGTAAGGGGATTCAGGCCGTAAACACATTCAAAGGGAGTCATTCCCGTGCTCGAATGTATTACCCGGTTGTAGGCAAATTCCACTAAGGGTAGGTGATCTTCCCATGAAGTCAGTTTACCTTTAACCATAGAACGTATCATAGACCCTAAGGTTCTATTTACTACCTCCGTTTGGCCATCGGTTTGTGGGTGGCAAGACGTGGAGAAAAGTAACTTCGTTCCAAGCCTACCCCACATGGACTTCCAAAAGAGACTTAGGAACTTGGAGTCCCTATCGCTCACAATAGTCCTCGGTACCCCGTGAAGCTTGACAACATGTTCAACAAATAATGAAGCTACACTACTAGCATCCTCGGTTTTAGTACATGGAATAAAATGAGCCATTTTAGAGAATCTATCAACAATAACAAAAATGCTATCTCGGCCCTTTCTAGTCCTTGGCAGCCCCAAAACAAAATCCATCGAGATGTCCAACCAAGGCCTAAGGGGAGTAGGGAGTGGGGTGTATAATCCTTGGGGTAAGAGACGAGATTTCGCACTCCGGCAGGCCACGCATTGACTACAAATTTTAGTGACGTCTTTGCGCATTTTGGGCCAATAGAAGTTCTCCTCTAAGATTCCGAGGGTCTTGTCTACCCCAAAGTGACCCATGAGGCCTCCGTCATGGGCCTCCCTTACAAATAATTCCCTCCAAGAACTAGAAGGAACACACAACCTCCTCCCTTTGAACAAATACCCATCGAACCGAGAGTAGGAGGAATGGTTATTCTCCTTGAGCCAACGGTCCCTTCCCCACTCTTCGCATTCCCTAAAGATAGGAGCAAAGGTAGGATCCTCGGGATACAACAACCGCAAGCTCTCAAAACCCATCAATTTCGAAGACAAGGTAGCAACAAGCACATGCTTCCTAGACAAGGCATCGGCAACAACATTTTCCTTTCCCCTTTTGTAATGAATTACATAAGGGAAAGTCTCGATGAACTCAATCCACTTAGCATGACGCCTATTCAACTTGTCTTGGCTCTTAAGGTGTTTCAACGACTCATGATCCGTTCGTATCACAAACTCCTTAGGCCACAAATAATGTTGCCAATTTCCCAAAGCTCTAACAAGGGCGTACAACTCCAAATCATAAGTTGAGTAATTAAGAGTTGCCCCTTTGAGCTTTTCACTGAAATAAGCAACGGGCTTACCTTCTTGCATCAAAACAGCCCCGATACCAACTTTACTAGCATCACACTCTATTTCAAACATCTTATCAAAATCGGGCAATTGCAATAAAGGCGCCGAGATGAGCGTAGCTTTCAAGGCCTCAAAAGCCCTAGCTTGCTCATCACCCCATTTAAAGGGTCCGTCCTTTCTAATTACCTCGGTCAAGGGGGCTGCTATGGAACTAAATCCTTTGACAAACCTTCTATAAAAGCTTGCCAACCCGTGGAAACTTCGGATTTCTCCAATAGTTTTAGGGGTCGGCCAACTTCGGATAGAGTCTATCTTGGAATCGTCCACTTCCACACCCCGTGAGCTCACGACAAAACCCAAGAATATAACTTTATCAACACCAAAAGAACACTTCTCCATGTTGGCATACAGCTTCTCCTTTCGGAGCACATCAAACACACATCTCAAATGCATTACATGATCATTAATAGATTTACTATACACCAACACATCATCAAAGTAAACCACCACAAACTTTCCAATATAAGGCTTCATTACATGATTCATTAGCCTCATAAATGTGCTAGGAGCATTGGTAAGGCCGAAGGGCATGACCAGCCACTCATATAGACCGAATTTGGTCTTGAATGCGGTCTTCCACTCATCACCGGGTTGCATGCGAATTTGGTGATAGCCGCTCCTAAGGTCCACTTTAGAAAACAAACAAGATCCGTGGAGCTCATCTAACATATCATCTAGTCTAGGAATTGGATGACGATACCTTATAGTGATTTTATTGATGGCTCTACAATCGACGCACATGCGCCAAGTTCCGTCCTTCTTTGGTACCAAAAGCACCGGAACAGCACACGGACTCATGCTTTCCTTGATGTATCCCTTGTTGAGAAGCTCCTCAACTTGCCTCTCAAGCTCCTTAGTGTCCATGGGATTGCTCCTATAGGCCGGTTTGTTTGGAAGTTGTGAACCCGGCACCAAATCAATTTGGTGCTCAATTCCCCGAAGTGGGGGCAATCCTTGCGGAAGTTCTTGAGGAAATACATCTTCATACTCCTGCAACGCACAAGAAATCAAAGGGGAAATGGAAGAATTAGTGGGGTTAGTATTAAAACAATGGGCCAACAGTAACATCGGCTTGTTTTCATCATGGTCCACGAAGAGTTCTTTCCTCCTAGCCAACATCACTACGTTTTCCATCTCCTTTGTGGTTGGGACAGATTCGGATGGCCCTACTTCCTCACCTACGGCATCCCCCCCCTTTTCTCCTTTCCCGGTTTCCTTTCCCTTTCCTTTTAACTCTCTCATCTTTTGATGCCACTCATGTACTTGGGAGGGTGAAAGAGGGTGAAGTGTGACCTTTCGGCCATCCTTCTCAAGCGTATACCGGTTGGACCTCCCATCGTGTTTAGTAGACCTATCATATTGCCATGGTCTACCTAACAACAAGTGACATGCTTGCATTGGGATCACGTCACAAAGCACTTCATCGTGGTAGTTTCCTACCTTAAACCGAATCACACATTGCCTTGCGACCCTTAATTCACCACAATCGTTCAACCATTGTAGCTTGTAAGGACTAGTGTGTGGTGTAGTTGGCAGCTTCAAGAAATTTACCATAGCTTGGCTCGCAACATTCGTACAACTACCACTATCAATCACCAAGGTGCACACACTCCCCTTTACAAGACACTTAGTATGGAATAGATTTTCCCTTTGACTCGGGTCATCTATCGCCTTACTAATCATGACACGTCTAACCACAAAGTTAGGAACCACACACTCCCCTTCTTGTGGATAGGCATCTTCACTACCATCTAATTCATCATCATTCGGCCCATTTTCAGCTTCCTCTCCATCTTGAGGCTCGGCCTCATCCTCCCCCCTTTCGGAAACCACCTCCTCACCAAGGTAGTACACTTTCCCTTCTCGTAGGATCACATTGCGCCGGTTCGGACATTCATTGGCCTTATGCCCCCAACCTTGGCACTTGAAGCATTGGAATCCCTTTGGGTTGGGATATTTGTGAGCCTCCGGTTTCGGAGGGAATTTAGGGACTGTTTTGGACTCGTAGTGGACTGTTTTGGACTCGGGCAGCTTCGTAGGGGCGGTTTGGTCCTTGTTTTTGGGCCAACCCGAGGGAGCTTGTACCCTTTCCTTGAAGGATGATCTCTCCTTAAGTTCCCTTTCAATCTCTAGGGCCGCTTGGAATATACCGTCGATGGTTTCAAACCGATGAAGGGTCAAATGAGTGGAGATCTCTTTGTTCAACCCACACTTGAACCGGATGATGTCATGACTGATTTGCTCCCCACGATGATCAAGTTTCAACATGAGTTGTTGGAACTCGTCAAAATAGGCCATCACACTTTTGCCCCCTTGCCGCAAGCCATATAACCTAGCAAGCAACTCATGACGATATCTCTCGGGAAGGTATCGTTGTCTCATCAAATACCTCAACCGAAACCAAGGTGGTGTCTGCCCATCGACTAATTCATTACCAAATCGTTTAACATACTCCCACCAAGTGTTAGCATAGCCCTCGAGGTGAGCTATAGCGTAGCAACTCTTCTTTTCGTCCGAGATGTCATTAACTTGGAAAACTTTGTCACAAGTCGATTCCCAAGTTAAGTAGGCCTCGGGATCACTTTCACCCTTAAAGATGGGTAGGCTCAACTTGATGGTGTTGATGCCTACGTCTCTCTCTTGGTGTCGGTTTCCCCTATCTCCATACCCCCGGTATCTCCTAGGTTCTCCTCGACCCCCTCTTAACTCCTCCTCCCTCATATAAGCATCATCAAAGGCTCCATCTCCTTCATACTCCCCTCTACCGTATCCTTCAAAGTGGGCTGGTCGGCCTTGGCCGTTTTGAGTCGGAGGATTTGGAATTTGCGGTCTTTGGGTTAATGGAGCTTGGAATGGAAGGTTCGGATTTAGTGGAGGTACTTGTCGTCCAAATCCCTCTTGTGGAATTGGAGGGGCTTGGAAATGTAGTGGTCTAGTGGAGTCTCGGTTTGGAGGAAAATAGGTAGTTTGACTTGCGGTATTTAGTGGAGCTTGGGGTGCATTTAGCATTTGGTGGACTGTTTCGGGGGTGATGGTTGCGGAGGAGGTCCTATCATGACCATTGGTAGATACGTGTAGAGGAGTAGAAGGACGAGAGTTCCTTTGACTCTCCACTTGTTCTAATCTCCCACTAATAGTCGACACTTCCCCCTTTATGGCTGCCAAGTCCCCTCTCACGGCCCCAAATTCAGAATTCAACCTTTCAAGTGTCCGGGTAACGGCCTCAAGAGTGACCCTCATAGAATCAAGGGCATTAGTATCCGCATTATGAGACGTAGCTCCTTCCATTGTCAAGATATTATCCACTTTAGTTCACCACAAGTTCGTGTTCCACAAGTGTTGTATAATTGGCTAGTAACCGTGAAATTTTCAAGGTATGAGTGAGCTCTTATCCGGAATGGATTCTTGTTTGAAGACTCAAAGAATTCTTGCCGGACTAGAATCAAAAATCAGCAACTCATTCAAACGAATAAAAGCACTCAAATAATCGTTGACACGAACAAACGGTTCAAGGAACTAGTTGACAACCTAGTAGGAATGTACTAGTTTGTTAATTAGTTCTAGGACCAATTAAGGGAAACCAAGGATCAACAATTTGCAACCAAAGAATATCCTAAGTTGAGCTTATAGTGACGTGGCAGCATGCAATGGTTCCACCCGTTCCTCTTATCTTTTTTTTTTTTTTGTTTTGTGTTAATATTCACACAACTTGTTATAGTTTGCAAAATGTTTTGGTGGGAAAAATAAAATCTTGTAGTCTTTCAACCTTTTCAAACTCAAGAAAGTGGTGTTTGGTTGACCAATCCCACAAAACAAGGCTCCTTGAATTAGGGAAAAGTGATTGACAAGACTAGAGGGTGAGGGGTGCAAGTCTTTCACAACAACTTTATAACTTGTCTTACAACTTGAGCACACAACAAGATGAACAAGATGAACAAGTTCAAAAGATGAACACCTCAACAAACTTCATCAACTTCTTTAGCACATAACACATAACCACCGATTTTTCTTTTGCTCATCAACAACATACAACCTTCGGCCACTTCAAGTCACTACTCAATGTTCAAGTTTTCAAGCTCAACTTTCGGATCTAGACACCTTAGTGTTGGTGAGAAAGAAACCAACACTAGAAACTCACTAAACAAGCAAAATAACGCCTAGGTCTAGACATGCAACATCATTCTCGGTTTTCAACCTTTAATGGACAGAATTTTCAGAACTTCCCTTTGGTATTGCTTGTTTAGACCGTGAACTAGCCCAAGATGGGTTATGTTGGAACACAACCGGTCTTGCTTTGATACCAAATGATACAAGATCAAACCAACAACACCAAGAGCTACAAGTAGGTTCGGATTTCAGTCCAACAACACAAGAATAACAAGTTCAATTTTCAGTTTTCAGCACACAACAAGAGAGCAAATAGATGAACAAGAATGCTAGTGAATCGAAAGTAGCCCCACACGGCTTCACTAGTCTTTAAAGATAACAAAATTAACAACAACAACAACAACAAGATAAAGAAAAGATAGATAACTTGACATATAACATTCAAGATACTAAGAACCCTAACATCAAGAGAGGACCCTAAGTCTAGAGAATGTAAACACCAAGTTCTTACAAGGACCAAGAGGCACTCAAAGACCCCAAAACCCTTGTTTCTAGCCAAAGATACAACACAAGTATTCCTCTACTTGTGAGATGTTGGAGGCGGCTCCAAGAGTGGAAGAGAGAGAGGAAATGTTGTGATATTTTAGGTTACAAAAATCAGATTTCAAAAACTCCCTAATAACTCTCTCACATCTTCTATTTATACTACAAAAGGAAAGGGGTAAAATGACTCATCCGCCCTTGCTTCTTGTGCCAACCTTGGAGAGTAGTTTATTACACATTAGGACCCCTCTTCACACATAAAAACGTTTAAGTCCTTGGTTGGTTCAATCACCAACTCACACACGGCCATTTGCATGAACAAAGCTTGGAGTTTTTGTAATTCCCGAGCTTGGCTTCGTGTGAAAGGCCGTGTGGCTGTCCTAACCGTATCATATACCAACACCAAAACAGTAGCTACACAAGGAGAACAAGAAGATAACAATAACATTAAACAATGGTTCAACAACACAAGATGATAGATTACAAAGAGTACAATGTTAACAACAAGAACAACAAATGGTAGTAACTATAGTGAATCGAAAATCAGCCCCACACGGCTTCACTAAGTTACTACAAAGTTTCAAGAGTACAAAATGAAAGATAGTAACTTGACACAGATATCTTAGAATCTATGAACCCTAACTTAAAGATAGGACCCTAAGACCAAAAGGTTTCAGTACCAAGTTCTTACTTAGACCAAGAGGAACTCATGAACCTCAAGATCTCAAGTTTCTAGACAAGAAACAACACAAGTGTAACTACACTTGTTGGACAGATTTCAGGTTCTACTCTCAAGAACAAGAGAGAGAAATATTCAATGTTACAAGACTTCTTGTTGTGAAATATGAAGAATGAACTAAGTGCTGAAAATAACCCTAATAGCATCTATTTATATTACACACAAAATGAAGGACAAATGACCTTCCTACCCTTCAGTCATGGGGTGCCCTTAGATTGTAATTTATTACACTTCAAGGCTCATTTTTACACTTAAAAACGTTGAAGCTCTTTGGCGGATCAAGTACCAACTCACACGCAGCCATTTGCATGAACATGGCTTGTAGTTTTTGTAACTCCCGAGCTTGGCTTCGTGTGAATGGTCGAGAACGTATTGGACAGCTTTGTACACCCGTATCATCCTCTCCATCTTGAGAGTAATTTGACCTCAAATTCAGCATTTGGTCATCCTCAACCGCATCCACTAGAGAAAGATCACACACATTGAAAGTGTTGTGCACTTGGTATCCTTGCAATATCTTGATTTTTCTTCTCAAGACGAAGCCGCACCTTCTCATGTAACTTCTTCATTGAATCTGCCCGCTTGCTTCCATCTAAGCTAATCATAACATCACTAGGCAAAGGAGTTAAATCCAAAGGGGTAAGGGGGTTGAGGCCATAGATGCACTCAAAGGGAGTCATTCCCGTACTTGAGTGTATGGCACGGTTATATGCAAACACAATCAATGGTAGGTGTTCCTCCCAAGAAGTCAATTTTCCTTTTACCATGAAACGTAGCATAATAGGACCCAAAGTCCTATTCCGTTTGACCATCAGTTTGTGGGTGGCAAGATGTAGAGAATAACAACTTGGTTCCAATCCTACCCCGCATGGATTTCCAAAAGTGACTTAGGAACTTAGAATCCCTATCACTCACAATGGTCCTCGGAACACCATGCAACTTGACAACATTATCAACAAACAAAGAGGCCACACTAGGTGCATTATCACATTTAAAGCATGGAATAAAGTGTGCCATCTTAGAAATCCGATCGACCACAACAAAGATACTGTCCCGACCTAGTCTAGTCCTAGGCAACCCTAATACGAAATCCATAGATATGTCAAGCCAAGGGCGTAAAGGAGTGGGCAGCGGGGTGTACAACCCATGAGGTAGGAGCCGCGATTTGGCTCCTTTGCAATCTATGCATTGGCCACAAATCTTGGCCACATCCTTGTGCATTTTTGGCCAATAAAATTGCTCCTCCAATATTCCAAGGGTCTTTTCGATCCCAAAGTGACCCATTAGACCTCCATTGTGTGCTTCCCTCACAAATAACTTTCTCCAAGAACTGGAGGGTACACACAATTGTCTACCTTTAAACAAGTATCCATCAAACTTGGCATAGGGATTTGAACCCCTAGATGAATCCCACTTGTCCCTACCCATTTCTTCGCATTCCCTAAAGATAAGAGCAAAGTGAGGGTCCTCGGGATACAATTCTTTCAAACTCTCAAAACCCATTAATTTTGAAGATAATGTTGACACAAGAACATGTTTTCTAGACAAAGCATCAGCTACAACGTTGTCCTTACCCTTTTTGTATTGAATAACATAAGGGAAGGTTTCAAGAAACTCAATCCATTTTGCATGCCTCTTGTTAAGCTTGTCTTGTGCCCGAATATGCTTCAAGGATTCATGGTCCGTTTGGATCACGAACTCCTTGGGCCACAAATAGTGCTACCAAGTGGCCAAAGCTCGAATCAAGGCATACAACTCTAGATCGTACGTGGAGTAGTTTAGAGTTGCTCTTTTGAGCTTTTCACTAAAATAAGCAATGGGTTTTAAATCTTGCATCAAAACAGCCCCTATGCCCACTTTACTAGCATCACACTCAACTTCGAATGTCTTATCAAAGTTGGGCAATTGTAATAAAGGCGCGGAAACGAGCATAGCTTTCAAGGCTTCAAAAGCCTTAGCTTGATCTTCACCCCACTTGAAGGGTTGGTCTTTTTGAATGATCGCGGTAAAAGGAGCGGCTATGGTGCTGAATCTTTTGACAAACCTTCTATAAAAACTAGCTAACCCGTGGAAGCTTCTTACTTCGCTAATGGTTTACGGGATTGGCCAATTTTTGATAGCATCTATCTTGGATTCATCCACTTTGACCCCTCTTGAACTAACAACAAAACCCAAGAAAACAACTTCATTAACACCAAAAGAGAACTTCTCCAGATTTGCATACAACCTTTCCTTTCTAAGGACATCAAACACACATTGTAAATGCATCACATGCTCTTTAATTGACTTACTATAGACCAAGACATCATCTGATACAAGATCAAACCAACAACACCAAGAACTACAAGTTGGTTCGAATTTCAGTACAACAACACAAGAACAACAAGCTTAAATTTCAGTTTTTCAGCTCAACAACACGAGAACAACAAGATGAACAACAATGCTAGTGAATCGAAAATAGCCCCACACGGCTTCACTAGACTTTAAGATAACAAAATCAACAACAACAACAAGATAGAGAAAAGATAGATAACTTGACATATAACATTCAAGATACTAAGAACCCTAACATCAAGAGAGGACCCTAAGTCTAATGAATGTAAACACCAAGTTCTTACGAGGACCAAGAGGCACTCAAAGACCTCAAAACCCTTGTTTCTAGCCAAAGTGACAACACAAGTATCCCTCTACTTGTGAGATATTGGTGGAGGCTCCAAGAGTGGAAAAGAGAGAGAGAAATGTTTAGTATTTAGGTTACAAAAATCAGCTTTCAAAAAGTGAAGTCTAACTCTCTAACATGTTCTATTTATACTACAAACAAAAGGGGCAAAATGACCCATCCGCCCTTGCTTCTTGTGCCATCCTTGAAGAGTAGTTTATTACACATTAGGACCCCTCTTCACACATAAAAACGTTTAGGTCCTTGGTTGGTTCAATCACCAACTCACACACGGCCATTTTCATGAACAAAGCTTGGAGTTTTTGTAATTCCCGAGCTTGGCTTCGTGTGAAAGGCCGTGTACGTGTGGAGGCTGTCCCAACCGTATCATCCTCTCCATCTTGAGAGGAATTTGACCTCAAATTCAGCATTTGGTCATCTTCAACCGCATCAACGAGGGAGAGATCACCAACGTTGAAAGTGTTGTGCACTTGATATTCCGGTGGAAGGTCGATCTTGTAGGCGTTGTCATTGATTCTCTCAAGTACTTGGAAAGGACCATCACCCCTTGGCAGCAACTTGGACTTCCTTTGAGCTGGAAACCGATCCTTTCGAAGATGCACCCACACCCAATCTCCGGGTTCAAGCACAAGCCTTCTTCTCCCTTTGTTTACCCTTTTTGCAACCTCTTGGTTCTTCTTTTCAAGCTTGAGCCGCACCGTCTCATGCATTTTCTTCATTGCTTCGGCTCTTTTATTTCCATCTAAGCTGGTCATGAGATCACTAGACAAAGGAGTGAGATCTAAAGGGGTAAGGGGATTTAGGCCGTAAACACATTCAAAGGGAGTCATTCCCGTGCTCGAATGTATTACTCGGTTGTATGCAAACTCCACCAAGGGTAGGTGATCTTCCCATGAAGTCAGTTTACCTTTAACCATAGAACGTAGCATAGACCCTAAGGTTCTATTTACTACCTCCGTTTGGCCATCGGTTTGTGGGTGGCAAGACGTGGAGAAAAGTAACTTCGTTCCAAGCCTACCCCACATGGACTTCCAAAAGAGACTTAGGAACTTGGAGTCCCTATCGCTCACAATAGTCCTCGGTACCCCGTGAAGCTTTACAACATGTTCAACAAATAATGAAGCTACACTACGAGCATCCTCGGTTTTAGCACATGGAATAAAATGAGCCATTTTAGAGAATCTATCAACAATAACAAAAATGCTATCTCGGCCCTTTCTAGTCCTTGGCAGCCCCAAAACAAAATCCATCGAAATGTCGAACCAAGGTCTAAGGGGAGTAGGGAGTGGGGTGTACAATCCTTGAGGTAGGAGACGAGATTTCGCACTCCGGCAGGCCACGCATTGACTACAAATTTTAGTGACGTCTTTGCGCATTTTTGGCCAATAGAAGTTCTCCTCTAAGATTCCGAGGGTCTTGTCTACCCCAAAGTACCCCATGAGGCCTCCGTCATGGGCCTCCCTCACAAATAATTCCCTCCAAGAACTAGAAGGAACACACAACCGCCTCCCTTTGAACAAATACCCATCGAACCGAGAGTAGGAGGAATGGTCACTCTCCTTAAGCCAACGGTCCCTTCCCCACTCTTCGCATTCCCTAAAGATAGGAGCAAAGGTAGGATCCTCGGGATACAACAACCGCAAACTCTCAAAAACCATCAATTTCGAAGACAAGGTAGCAACAAGCACATGCTTCCTAGACAAGGCATCGGCAACAACATTTTCCTTTCCCCTTTTATAATGAATTACATAAGGGAAAGTCTCGATGAACTCAATCCACTTAGCATGACGCCTATTCAACTTGTCTTGGCTCTTAAGGTGTTTCAACGACTCATGATCCGTTCGTATCACAAACTCCTTAGGCCACAAATAATGTTGCCAATTTCCCAAAGCTCTAACAAGGGCGTACAACTCCAAATCATAAGTTGAGTAATTAAGAGTTGCCCCTTTGAGCTTTTCACTGAAATAAGCAACGGGCTTACCTTCTTGCATCAAAACAGCCCCGATGCCAACCTTACTAGCATCACACTCTACTTCAAACATCTTATCAAAATCGGGCAATTGCAATAAAGGCGCCGAGATGAGCGTAGCTTTCAAGGCCTCAAAAGCCCTAGCTTGCTCATCACCCCATTTAAAGGGTCCGTCCTTTCTAATTACCTCGGTTAAGGGGGCTGCTATGGAACTAAATCCTTTGACAAACCTCCTATAGAAGCTTGCCAACCCGTGGAAACTTCGGATTTCTCCAATAGTTTTAGGGGTCGGCCAACTTCGAATAGAGTCTATCTTGGAATCGTCCACTTCCACACCCCTTGAACTCACGACAAAACCCAAGAATATAACCTTATCAACACCAAAAGAACACTTCTCCATGTTGGCATACAGCTTCTCCTTTCGGAGCACATCAAACACACATCTCAAATGCATTACATGATCATCAATAGATTTACTATATACCAACACATCATCAAAGTAAACCACCACAAATTTTCCAATATAAGGCTTCATTACATGATTCATTAGCCTCATAAAGGTGCTAGGAGCATTGGTAAGGCCGAAGGGCATGACCAGCCACTCATAGAGACCGAATTTGGTCTTGAATGCGGTCTTCCACTCATCACCGGGTTGCATGCGAATCTGGTGATAGCCACTCCTAAGGTCCACTTTAGAAAACAAACAAGATCCGTGGAGCTCATCTAACATATCATCTAGTCTAGGGATTGGATGACGATACCTTATAGTGATTTTGTTGATGGCTCTACAATCGACGCACATACGCCAAGTTCCGTCCTTCTTTGGTACCAAAAGCACCGGAACAGCACACGGACTCATGCTTTCCTTGATGTATCCCTTGTTGAGCAGCTCCTCAACTTGTCTTTCAAGCTCCTTAGTGTCCATGGGATTGCTCCTATAGGCCGGTTTGTTTGGAAGTTGTGAACCCGGCACCAAATCAATTTGGTGCTCAATTCCCCGAAGTGGGGGCAATCCTTGCGGAAGTTCTTGAGGAAATACATCTTCATACTCCTGCAACACATAAGAAATCAAAGGGGAAATGGAAGAATTAGTGGGGTTAGTATTAAAACAATGGGCCAAGAGTAGCATCGGCTTGTTCTCATCATGATCCACGAAGAGTTCTTTCCTCCTAGCCAACATCACCACATTTTCCATCTCCTTTGTCGTTGGGACAGCCTCGGATGTCCCGACTTCCTCACCTACGGCACTCCCCCCCTTTTCTCCCTTCCCGGATTCCTTCCCCTTTCCCTTTAACTCTCTCATCTTTTGATGCCACTCGTTTACTTGGGAGGGTGAAAGAGGATGAAGTGTGACCTTTCGGCCATCCTTCTCAAGCGTATACCGGTTGGTCCTCCCATCGTGTTTAGTAGACCTATCATATTGCCATGGTCTACCTAACAATAAGTGACATGCTTGCATTGGGATCACGTCACAAAGTACCTCATCGTGGTAGTTTCCCACCTTAAACCGAATCACACATTGCCGTGTGACCCTTAATTCACCACAATCATTCAACCATTGTAGCTTGTAAGGACTAGTGTGTGGTGTAGTTGGTAGCTTCAAGAAATTTACCATAGCATGGCTCACAACATTTGTACAACTACCACTATCAATCACCAAGGTGCACACATTCTCCTTTATAAGACACTTAGTATGGAATAGATTTTCCCTTTGACTCGGGTCACCTATTGCCTTACTAATCATGACACGTCTAACCACAAAGTTAGGAACCACACACTCCCCTTCTTGTGGATAAACATCTTCACTACCGTCTACTTCATCATCATTCGGCCCATTTTCAGCTCCCTCTCCATCTTGAGGCTCGGCCTCATCCTCCCCCCTTTCGGAATCCACCTCTTCACCAAGGTAGTACACCTTTCCTTCTCGTAGGATCACATTGCGCCGGCTCGGACATTCATTGGCTTTATGCCCCCAACCTTGGCACTTGAAGCATTGGAACCCCTTTGGGTTGGGATATTTGTGAGCCTCCGGTTTCGGGGGAAATTTAGGGACTGTTTTGGACTCGGGCAGCTTCGTAGGTGCGGGTTGGTCCTTGTTTTTGGTCCAACCAGAGGGAGTTGGTACCCTTGCCTTGAAGGATGATCTCTCCTTAAGTTCCCTTTCAATCTCAAGGGCCGCTTGGAATATACCGTCAATGGTTTCAAACCGGTGAAGGGTCAAATGAGTGGAGATCTCTTTGTTCAATCCGCACTTGAACCGGATGATGTCGTGGCTGATTTGCTCCCCACGATGATCAAGTTTCAACATGAGTTGTTGGAACTCGTCAAAGTAGGCCATTACACTCTTGCCTCCTTGCCGCAATCCATATAACCTAGCAAGCAACTCATGACGATATCTCTCGGGAAGGTATCGTTGTCTCATCAAATACCTCAACCGATACCAAGGTGGTGGCTGTCCATCGACTAATTCATTACCAAATCGTTTAACATACTCCCACCAAGTGTTAGCATAGCCCTCGAGGTGAGCTATAGCGTAGCAACTCTTCTTTTCGTCCGAGATGTCATTAACTTGGAAAACTTTGTCACAAGCCGATTCCCAAGTCAAGTAGGTCTCGGGATCACTTTCACCCTTAAAGATGGGTAGGCTCAACTTGATGGTGTTGATGCCTACGTCTCTCTCTTGGTGTCGGTTTCCCCGATCTCCATACCCCCGGTATCTCCTAGGTTCTCCTCGACCCCCTCTTAACTCCTCCTCCCTCATATAAGCATCATCAAAGACTCTATCTCCTTCATACTCCTCTCTACCGTATCCTTCAAAGTGGGCTGGTCGGCCTTGGCCGTTTTGATTCGGAGGATTTGGAATTTGTGGTCTTTGGTTTAATGGAGCTTGGAATGGAGGGTTCGAATTTAGTGGAGGTACTTGGCGTCCAAATCCCCCTTGTGGAATTGGAGGGGCTTGGAAATGTAGTGGTCTAGTGGAGTCTCGGTTTGGAGGAAAATAGGTAGTTTGGCTTGCGGTATTTAGTGGAGCTTGGGGTGCATTTAGCATTTGGTGGACTGTTTCGGGGGTGATGGTTGCGGAGGAGGTTCTATCATGACCATTGGTAGATACATGTAGAGGAGTAGAAGGACGAGAGTTCCTTTGACTCTCCACTTGTTCTAATCTCCCACTAATAGTCGACACTTCCCCCTTTATTGCTGCCAAGTCCCCTCTCACGGCCCCAAATTCCGAATTCAACCTTTCAAGTGTCCGGGTAACGGCCTCAAGAGTGACCCTCATAGAATCAAGGGCATTAGTATCCACACTATGAGACGTAGTTCCTTCCATTGTCAAGATATTATCCACCTTAGTTCACCACAAGTTCGTGTTCCACAAGTGTTGTATAATTGGCTAGTAACCGTGAAAATTTTAAGGTATGAGTAAGCTCTTATCCGGAATGGATTCTTGTTTGAAGACTCAAAGAATTCTTGTCGGACTAGAGTCAAAAATCAGCAACTCATTCAAACGAATAAAAGCACTCAAATAAACGTTGACACGAACAAACGGCTCAAGGATCTAATTGACAACTTAGTAGGAATGTACTAGTTTGTTAATTAGTTCTAGGACCAAGTAAGGGAAACCAAGGATCAACAATTAGCAACCAAAGAATATCCTAAGTTGAGCTTATAGTGACGTGGCAGCATGCAATGGTCCCACACGCCTCTTTCTCTTTTTTTTTTTTTGTCAATATTCACACAACTTGTTATAGTTTTCAAAGTGTTTTTGGTGGGAAAATAAAATCTTGTAATATTTCACCCTTTTCAAACTCAAGAAAGGGATGTTTGGTAGACTAATCCCACAAAACAAGGCTCCTTGAATTAGGGAAAAGTGATTGACAAGACTACAAGGTGATGGGTGCAAGTCTTTCACAACAACTTTATAGCTTTTCTTACAAATTGAGCACACACAAGATGAACAAGATGAACAAGTTCAAAAGATGAACACCTCAACAATCTTCTTCAACTTCTTTAGCACATAAACACAACATCCACCGATTTTATTTTCCTTTGGTCATCAACAACATACAACTTTTGGCCACTTCAAGTCACTACACAAAGCTCAAGTTTTCAAGCTCAACTTTCGGATCTAGACACCTTAGTGTTGGTGAGAAAGAAACCAACACTAGGAACTCACTAAACAAGCAAAATTAACACTTAGATCTAGACATGCAACATCATTTTCGGATTCCACTTTTAAAGATGGGTACTAGCCCAAGATGGGTTATGTTGGAACACAACCGGTCAAGCTTTGATACCAAATGATACAAGATCAAACCAACAACACCAAGAACTACAAGTTGGTTCGAATTTCAGTACAACAACACAAGAACAACAAGCTTAAATTTCAGTTTTTCAGCTCAACAACACGAGAACAACAAGATGAACAACAATGCTAGTGAATCGAAAATAGCCCCACACGGCTTCACTAGACTTTAAGATAACAAAATCAACAACAACAACAAGATAGAGAAAAGATAGATAACTTGACATATAACATTCAAGATACTAAGAACCCTAACATCAAGAGAGGACCCTAAGTCTAATGAATGTAAACACCAAGTTCTTACGAGGACCAAGAGGCACTCAAAGACCTCAAAACCCTTGTTTCTAGCCAAAGTGACAACACAAGTATCCCTCTACTTGTGAGATATTGGTGGCGGCTCCAAGAGTGGAAAAGAGAGAGAGAAATGTTTAGTATTTAGGTTACAAAAATCAGCTTTCAAAAAGTGAAGTCTAACTCTCTAACATGTTCTATTTATACTACAAACAAAAGGGGCAAAATGACCCATCCGCCCTTGCTTCTTGTGCCATCCTTGAAGAGTAGTTTATTACACATTAGGACCCCTCTTCACACATAAAAACGTTTAGGTCCTTGGTTGGTTCAATCACCAACTCACACACGGCCATTTTCATGAACAAAGCTTGGAGTTTTTGTAATTCCCGAGCTTGGCTTCGTGTGAAAGGCCGTGTACGTGTGGAGGCTGTCCCAACCGTATCATCATCAAAGTAAACAACAACAAAATTTCCAATAAATGGCTTCATCACATGATTCATTAGCCTCATGAAAGTACTTGGAGCATTTGTTAGGCTGAATGGCATAACCATCTATTCATAGAGACCAAATTTAGTCTTGAAGGCGGTTTTCCATTCATCACCGGGTTGGATTCTTATTTGGTGATAGCCACTCCTTAAATCAATCTTGGAAAATAAACACGAACCATTCAATTCATCAAGTATATCATCTAACCTAGGGATAGGGTGACGATATTTTACCGTAATCTTATTGATGGCTCGGCAGTCCACACACATACGTCATGTTTCATCTTTCTTAGGCACTAGTAGCATCGGAACCGCGCACGGACTCATGCTCTCCTTGATATACCCTTTGTTGAGGAGTTCCTCAAATTAACGCTGCAATTCTTTGGTGTCCGTAGGGTTGCTTCTGTAAGCCGGCTTATTTGGCAATTGTGAGCCCGACACAAAGTCAATTTGATGCTCAATTCCCCGAAGCGGGGGCAATCCTTGCGGAAGTTCTTTGGGAAATACATCTTCATAATCCTGCAACACTCAATAAATCAAAGGAGAAATAGAAGAATTAGTGGGGTTAGTATTAAAGCAATGAGCCAAAAGAAGCATAGGCACAGTCCACATCATAATCCAAGAAGAGTTCCTTCTTTCTAGCCAACATCACCATGTTTTCTTGCCCATTTTTCGTTGAGGCAGTCCCGGAAATCCCTACTGCCCCACCCACGGTTTTCCCCTCCTTTTCACCATTTTCGAGTTTCTTTTTCTTCTCCTTCAACTCCCTCATCTTTTGATGTAATTCATTCACTTGTGATGGCAAAAGAGGATAAAGAGTGACCTTTCGACAATCCTTCTCAAGTGAATATCGGTTGGTCCTCCCATCATGTTTGATAGACCTATCATATTGCCAAGGTCTACCTAACAACAAATGGCATGCTTGCATTGGTATCACATCACAAAGCACTTTGTCTTGGTAGTTCCCTACCTTAAACCGTATCACACATTGTCTCATGACCTTCAATTCACCGCATTCGTTCAACCATTGTAACTTGTAAGGGCTAGTATGAAGTGTAGTTGGTAATTTCAGAAAGTTCACCATAGAGACACTAACGACATTCGCACAACTACCACTATCAATCACCAAAGTGCACACATTCCCCTTTACAAGGCATTTAGTATGGAATAGATTTTCCCTTTTGGCTAGGGTCGTCTATTGCCTTACTAATCATAGGGCGTCTAACTACAAAGTTTGGAACAACACACTCCCCTTCTTGTGGGTAAATAACTTCACCATCATCATCATTATCATCATCAAGTAGCCTATTTCCAGTTTCCTCTCCATCTTGAGGCTCGGCCTCATCCACCTCTTTTTTAAGACCCATCTCCTCACCAAGGTAATACAATCTCCCTTCCCGCAGTATAACGTTGCGTCGATTTGGACATTCATTGGATTTTGAAACATTGGAATCCTTTTGGGTTTGGATACTTGTGAACTTCTTGTTTTAGAGGAATTTTATGGACTGTTTTGGGCTCGGGCAGACTTGTAGTGGCGGGTTGGTCCTGGTTTTTGGGCTAACCCTAAGAGGACTGAACCACGTCCTTGCTTCTAGGCCAACCCGAGATGGATTGTCCCCTTGCCTTGAGAGACGACCTCTCTTAAAGCTCCCTTTCAATCTCAAGAGCCGCTTGGAAAATACCTTCAATGGTATTAAATTTGTCAAGTGTCAAATGAGTGGAGATCTCTTTGTTCAACCCACACTTGAATCGGATGATGTCATGACTGATTTGTTCCCCACGATGATCAAGCTTCAACATGATTTGTTGAAACTCATCATAATATGCCATCACACTTTTATTGCCTTGACGCAAGTTGTACAATCTAGCAAGCAATTCATGGCGATAAGTCTCGGGAAGGTACCGTTGCCTCATCAAGTACCTTAGCCGAAACCAAGGTGGTGGCTGCCCATCAACTAATTCATCACCAAAATGCTTGACGTACTCCCACCAAGTGTTGGCATAACCCTCAAAATGAGCTATGGCATAACAACTTTTCTTTTCTTCCGAGATATCATTAACTTGAAAAACTTTGTCACAAGCTGATTCCCATGCTAAGTAGGCCTCGGGGTCATTTTCACCCTTAAAGATAGGTAAGATCAATTTGATGGTATTGATGCCTACGTCTCTTTCTTGGTGTCGATTTTCCCTTTCTCCATACCCTCGGTACCCCCTTGGATCAACATAGCCCCTTCTTAGCTCCTCCTCTCTCATGTAAGCATCATCAAAGGCTCCATATCCATCATACTCCTCTCTACCATGTTCCTCAAAGTGAGCTGGTCGGTTTTGGTGATTTGGAATCTGATTTGGAGGCATTGGGATTTGTGGAGGTGGTGGTCTTTGATTTGGTGGAGTTTGGTAAGGTACGTTCAGATTTTGTGGAGGTAATGGACGGCTACATCCTTCTTGTGGAATTGGAGAAGTTTGGGAATGGCGTGGTCTATTCGCTTCTTGGTTTGGAGGGAAAGTAGTGGTATGATTTGTGGCATTTAGTGGGGCTAGAGGTGGATTCATTATTTGGTGCAATGTTTCTGGTGAGATAGTTGTGGATGAAGTTCTTTCATGCCGACTTGAAGGAATATGATGAGGAGTGGATGGACGAGAGTTCCTTTGACTCTCCACTTGCTCCAATCTCCCACTTATCGTAGTCAAATCTCCCCTCATTGCCCCAACTTCTGTGTTCAACCTCTCTAAACTTCTGGTAATGGCCTCAAGTGTGGCCTTCATAGTGTCTTGTTCACTAGTACCCCCACTTTGGGATGTGCTTCCTTCCATGTCAAGGTGTTACCTACACAATCAGCAAACAAGTTAGCGTTAAACCTCTCCTCACTCACACTCTCTCGGTTCACTCACACTTGAGCTCCACAAATGTTGTAGATTGGCTAGTAACCGTGAATCCTTAAGATATGAGTAAAGCTCTTGTCCGGAGTGGATTCTTGTTTGAAACTCAAAGAATTCTCGACGGACTGGAGTTAAGAAGTTACAACGTATTCAAACGAATAAAAGCACCCAACTAAACGTGGACACGAACAAGAGAATTTAAAAGGACTAATTGACAACCTAGTAGGAGTGTACTAGCATGTTAATTAGTTCTAGAACCAAGTAATGAAACTAAGAATCAACAATTAGAAACTAGAAAACCTAAATTTTAGCTTATTAATGACGTGAACAGTAGCCAATGGGTGACGTGAACAGTAGCAAATGGGTGACATGGCAGCATGCAATTGGTCTTGGTCCCACACAATTTAAGCACCAATTCTGAAATTTAAATCATTACACAATTTGGAAAGGATGACAATTGGTCTTGGAGGGAAAACTTATCTTGAAATAAGAAAAGTACCTTGTCCCACAACACTAGGTTCTTGAAATAAGAAAAAGTACTTGTCCCACAACACAAGGTTCTTGAAATAAGAAAAGGTATCTTGTCACACAACACTAGGTTCTTGAAATAAGGAAAAGGTATCTTGTCACACAACACTAGGTTCTTGAAATAAGAAAAAGAAGTTTCTGAAAAGTAGAAGCTTAGTCTAAGAAATGATGGGTTCAAGGCTTCTCAAAACATGCTTTACAATTTTCAGCTTCAACTCTTGAATTTATATCACACTTTTTGGTTGTCTAAAGTTGTAAGAAAAGATGAAGAACTTGATGAACACCACAAAAACCTTCAAGAACTGAACAACAGCTTCTTCAAAAACACAACACAACACCACCAATTGTCAACAACAAGTAACAACAAACAGCCAACCACAAGGCACCACAACTATGGTCAATATTATAAGCTCAATCTTTAGATCTTGACACCTTTAGTGTTGGTGAGAAAGAAACCAACTCTAGAAACACTTTAGACAAGCAAAATACTACAAGAACTAGCCAAAAAACAAGAAAATCTCGGCCCATACAACAACACATCACAATTTTTGATCAAGAACACAAAGGTAGAAGATTTGACTATTTCTGGAATTTTCAGATTTCAGTTTTTTTTTCTTTTTGTAGTTTTCAAGTCTCAAGCCCAAGCTTGATCTTGTTAAAACAAAATCAAAGATGGCTCTGATACCAAATGATACACTACTAACTTGGACCGTATCAAATCTGCCACAAAATCAGTCCAAACACACTACAATTCCGAGAGCTTGAAGATAACAACTCCAATATGTGAAGACAATAACAATCACGAAATTTTGAAGGAATACCAACACCAAAACAGTAGCTACACAAGGAGAACAAGAAGATAACAATAACATTAAACAATGGTTAAACAACACAAGATGATAGATTACAAAGAGTACAATGTTAACAACAAGAACAACAAATGGTAGTAACTATAGTGAATCGAAAATCAGCCCCACACGGCTTCACTAAGTTACTACAAAGTTTCAAGAGTACAAAATGAAAGATAGTAACTTGACACAAAGATATCTTAGAATCTATGAACCCTAACTTAAAGATAGGACCCTAAGACCAAAAGATTTTAGTACCAAGTTCTTACTTAGACCAAGAGGAACTCATGAACCTCAAGATCTCAAGTTTCTAGCCAAGAAACAACACAAGTGTAATTACACTTGTTGGACAGATTTCAGGTTCTACTCTCAAGAACAAGAGAGAGAGAAATATTCAATGTTACAAGACTTGTTGTTGTGAAATTTGAAGAATGAACTAAGTGCTAAAAATAACCCTAATAGCATCTAATTATATTACACACAAAATGAAGGACGAATGACCTTCCTACCCTTCAGTCATGGGGTGCCCTTAGATTGTAATTTATTACACTTCAAGGCTCATTTTCACACTTAAAAATGTTGAAGCTCTTTGGCGGATCAAGTACCAACTCACACGCAGCCATTTGCATGAACATGGCTTGTAGTTTTCGTAACTCCCGAGCTTGATTTCGTGTGAATGGTCGAGAACGTATTGGACAGCTTTGTACACCCGTATCATATCTTAGGCATAATCCTAGAAATAGGGATTCTTAATTAAGGATTTGTGGTAATTAGTTGACCACACCCATGAGGTATTCGAAAGAATACGTGGGTAATAGTTTGGTACATTATTGACAGGCTAGTATTGAAATCCCTTATCGTGCCTACCCACACATGCTTTAACTAAGATTTGAATTTGATTTTTATGTACTCACTTACTAGTTATACTTATTAAAACATAACCCCAAGATCTATTCCTAATTGACTACCCTCTAATTATTCATAGCCTCGAATTAGTCCTTTAGAAGTTGGAAAGTAATTACACCTTTAAAACGTTTAACAACACCCCCCCCCCCCATAAATACTTATATCTTAGGTTTAAATTTAGCAAGAAACTTTTATTTTTAACTAATTCTATCACCACTCACATTGTTCCTCATAGATTTGACCCCAACTCAAAGTTGGGTAAAATACTGAAAATGATCGCTTTTCACTTAAATTGACATGTTTGTTGAGCATTATTAATGAGTCGAACCTATTGTCGTTAGAAGCATCATCTCCAAATGGTACCTTTTAAATGTCAAACGGTCATCATCTCCATTAATTACAAAATCAAACCTTTTTTATTTTACTCTTCTCCAATGAAATTCAAATCATCTTTCTCAATCGCTCTCATCTCTAAAACTGGACTGGTCCTTTTATTTCTCTCTTACAAAAATTTTAAATGGAAGACATTCCCACTTCCTCTACTTCCATTAAATACCAAAAAATCAATAAATCCCTAAAAAAATCAATCTGAACAATCCCAAATCAAATACTCTGATACTTTAACATCCAGAACCATAGAAGAAGCCACCTTAAGTCCTCATTATAAACCTGTGTTAACTCCGCCCACTGAATTCTCTCCAAAATTTCTAGAACCCTTACGAGAACCTATACTTATTGAAACTCTAGCTTCTATTGAAAACCTTGTTGAGTCAGTGATGGAGGTAGATTTAAATCGGGGTTTTGTTTCACCAATTGAATAAGAAGTTTCTCAATCTGAAGTTCCTCTTTCCTTAGAAGAACCAAAATTACCTGAAGATTCTCAAATCCCCATTTCTTCTGAAAACCAAAAAAATCTAAAGTCACAGAAATCATACAAAAACCTGGTTCCCCTACTCTCTTATATTCAAACCTTATTTTTACTCAATTGTGTGACAAAGAAATACCTATAAAGAGGTCTAATCTTTCCAGCAGTGTTGACTAGGTAGCTAAAAGTTTCCTTCTGCTTGCATATAATCCAAAGGAAAGCTCTATTAGTACAGAAAGTAAGCAATAGGTGAAAAGGATAATGTGAAAAATAATGAAGAAATTGGACTACCTCCAAATGAGGAGGAGGAGAAGGATTAACCACCTCGGAGGTGGCCTATGAAAAACAAAGAGACAGTAAAGGCAAGGAGAATGATACGGGAAATACAAGGGAAGCACGAAACAACTCCAAAACAGTCCACTAATCTTAAGGATTTGAGGACCAAGATGGAGACCACTCTCGGATTCGCTACCAACAACAAGAATACAAGATACAAGGGTGTATTTCAACACCAAAACAGCTACAAAATGTGATGAACAAGATGTACAACAACAATACAAGTTTCGGATCCAACGAAGGCCCAAAACAGTCCACTCAACAACACATACACGATTGCAAGAAAAATAAAGATAGATAGTGAGACCAAGATTATTACAAGATTAAGAACTAAAGAGTATATTAAACTCAAAAACCCCTAATGAATGTAACAATCAAAACCACACTCTTACGGTGACCGCCAAGGGAACGAACTCGCCTCAAGATCTACCGTTTCCAAGCAAAGATCAATATTGGCTTTTCCAAGCCCTATGCTAAGGGTGACTTTTCCAAGTCCTACAACTAATGGAGTTACACTCTCAAAAGAGAGAGAGAATATTTCTTTCAATTCTTCATCATCCAAAAACTAATGAAAATAAGACTAAGGGGGCCTATTTATAATACATTGCCAATGAAGATAACAAGACCATATTACCCTTAATGAGAGGGGCGGCCTTGGTGTGTTGGAAGACAATATGAATTGTCCAAAATGCCCCTTAGGCTAAGTGACCGAAATGCCCTTAGTAAAGGCACCAAAACCGTGAACCAACAAAGGTGGTCCAAATTCGAGAGTCCTTAAGTCTTCTAGGCTCCAATCAATCTTCCACACTTGGGTTTGGTCAATGGTAGGCTAAAAACATCCCCTCCAAGTATGATCCCATGCCCTCCATGTGACCAAAGCTCGATTCTTCACATTGTGACTTCGAATGATGTCGTCCAAAAGCTAAGGCGGTCATTATTCTTATATCATCCTCCTCTTCTTGAAAAGGATTCGACCTCGAATCCAAACCTTGCAAAACTAAAAAGAGGACACACAAATGCAAACTCCTCATGGCATGAGGGTTAGGGTTAGCATAACAAATCAGCTCAACATGCCAAGGTTGCACATATTTGCAATATAACCAAGAATCCTTTGAAAGGAATATTAAAAATTCAATAAAAGATGTACAAAGGATTTGGTTATAGGATACATCAAAAGTAACACTTTGCTTGTCATGTTGACCAAGCAACAAGTTTGGTGCACCAACATCACCATTTCTAAAGTTGGCACCGGGGTCAAATGGGAAAAGTGGCCATAGACACGGGTCTCGACAACACTTCCCTTTCCCGTGGTCTACACCTAAACTAAATGACATACTCTCTACAATAACATACATATCATCCAAATCAAATAGAGAGTAGAGAAAGGTATCACTCAAATCGACTTCTACTAAGGTGCTCTCATGTGTGTACCCACTACTAGTTTCCCAATAATCACTATGAGTACTCTCAACAATGAAATCACACAAAGTAGAAGAGGAAGTAGCTTCCGCAACTACACATTCCTTACCCTTAAGAGTACTCTCATCTTCCAAGAAGAGATTTCCCTCTTTAGGAGGAATGTTGTCACACCATAGTGGGTTAGCATATAGGCTATAGCTTCCAAGGCAAGCTATACCGTCATTTTCACCACTAGGTTCATTAGGAGTGTTTAAATCATCTTCAAACAAGACATTATTCCTAAAAAGAGTGTGATCTACCTCACGGACAGATTTGGAACAAGAAAGTTCCTCACTCTCTAAATGATCAATATCAAGTTTCAAGGATGTTTCAAACACAATATTACCCCAAGAAGAGCTCTCGGGTTCATTCTCACTTTGTTGACCAACATTTTCAAATATTTCACTCACTTGAGTCCTATTAAGCACATCACACACATACTCAAGTGGTGGGTAATTTTCACACATAAGTTGATCAACACAAATTTCAGAAGATAACGTACTTTCATTCAACATATAAGCTTCAACACTAGGTGGACATAAATTGATCTTACAAGAAGAGTCAATTTCGTCATCAATAGGATCAACTAGTGTATCCAAACTCACAATATGTACATCATCAACGAGAGGCACGGAATCATTAGACTCATAAATAAGTAAGCTACTACTCACACTCAATGGCTTACTAGCCACACAATTGTCATTCACATGCACTAAAGTGTAAGAGTTAGCTATTTTACCTTTAAGATCTTGAGTAGACTCTTCCTTGCCGTGAGGTGAAGGACCTCCACAAGCTTGGGCAGAAACTTCCTTTTGGCATTGTTCGCCTTCGCTTGCCATGTTGGTACCTACACAAATGTCCTTAGAAATGGAAGGACAACCAATGTTAGCACGGTTTGGTGGCAATCCCCTCACTTCGCTCCACATATCCTCTCCTTTTTCCACTCTCGGATTGCCACCTTGCACTCCCTTACTCCTCTCAATCTTTTGTCTCTCATCATAAATCGGATTGGAGTAGGTAAACATTTCTCTTTGCGGTTTGGGCAGCAAGTATGTTATGAGGCGATTTCCCCATTGGTCTCTTACAATATTAGGCCACTTTTGCACGTTAGGAACTTGATGTCGTGCAAACCAATCGGCACCCAAGCTCATATGACCGTAGGTTAAGGAAAAAACATCACACCACACCTCCTCATGGTAATCAAATTGGGAGAAGACAACTTTTACCCTCTCGGTAACCTTGAACTCGCCCAAGTAGTATGGAACAAGTAAAGGCTCTCGCAATAACCCCAAGTAATCAACCATGGACGGAAGAATGTAGTTTCCATAGTACCTATCATTCAACACCATAAGGCAGCCCGGTATCCCACAAATAGTCACCTTTCCGGAGTGTACACTCCTTCTTGGATCTACATTGTAAGGCATACGAGTACCCCTTAGTTTTGGAGATGCATATCCTCTTCTTCTCATTGGACATCCTCCACTAGAGCTAGTATAACCATTCACACTATATCGACTTTGATAAGAAGTACTACAAGGTGGAGAATATGGATCTTCATACTCCTCACGTGTACCCTCATCATAGCTCTCATAAGCTTTGCAAACAAAAGGGTTATACCTAACACCAAATCTAGGTTCGGAGTAAGAAGTGTAAGACTCCTCACATGCCCCAACATCATCACAAGATCCATCACTAGGTCCTACATCATCTCCAAAGTTACCATAAGCACTAGGCACTTCATTCACCTCATTTTCTCCCTTAAAACAGTAACTTTCAAATCTGCCCAAGTCTCGATCATGGCTATTTTCATAGCCTCCGCAATCTCCCTCAACTTCGTAGCCATAAAACCCTTCACTACAATCATAGTCTCCCATGTTGTAGTCACCATAATCCCCGGCTATCGAAGACATGTTCCCCTTATATCACCCTTTAAACCTACAAAATGAACAAACAAGATTAGTAGTAAAGCTCCTCACCAACACTCGTATACACTCACCTTTGTGATCCTCACAATTGGAGCGGCGAATATTGAAAGTTGCTTATACTCCGGTAGTCAATAGGATGTCAATTCTACTTGGCGGCCGGAATAGATTCTTGTTTGATCGACTCAAGACACAACACAAAATCTACTTACGAACTTGAAACAAAGAAGTTACTACGAGTTAAAAATGAGAAAAGCACACAACAACGAAGACACGAAGAAACGGATTCAATAATTAATCTACAACTAAGTAGGTGATTACTAGTTGTTAATTAATTCTAGAATCAAGACATGAAACTAATGAAACAATAAGATGAAACTAAGAATCTAAAATTTTGAGCTCGGAAATATTGCGTGAACAGTAGCAGTGATGACATGGCAGTCACGTATTGGTTTCGGTCCCACACAACCTTTGTTGTCCAATTTCAAGTGTTGGTCAATTTTTCAATTTGGACTTTGGTGGAATTTGTTTAAGGAGGGAAATTCAAACAAGTCTTGGAGCCCTTTTCAATTTCAAGTTTTCAAGACTTGACTTTATTGTACTTCTCCTTAAAACATGGATCCGTAAATCATGGAAAAGTGTTGGAAAGTGGTTGAGACTTGATTGATAGGTCTTTGTTGGTTGTAGTGTCTTTCAAGACTAACAAATAGTACACCTTTTTCCTTCAACTTTTGGATTTAGCATTCACTTTATCTTCAACAATATATGAAGGTGGTGATGAACATCAATAACAACAACAACAACAACAAGAACTACAACAATAATCTTCAAGAACACCAACAATTTTTCACACGGCCAACTCCAATCCACAATAACAATATCTCCAACACTTGGCCAAGACAACTACAACTTCAACAAAATGGTTTTCAATCCACCAATTAACAACAATATCACGTGGCCAAGCTTATAACAACAACAAGATGAAAACCACAAGGCCAAAACAGTCCACCACAATGGCCAAGCTTATGTTCACAACAACCTTTCAACAAGTTCAAGCTCAAGTTTAGATCTAGACTCAAAGTGTTAGTGGACAAGAAAACTAACACTAGGAACAACAAAACAAACAAGAACACTATTAGATCTAGACATACAACAACAAATCTCGGCCAAGACACAACAAGAACACGATTTTGGCCAAGAACACAAACACGGACAGATTGCTATTTTTTTCTGAAAATTTCAGTTTTCCTTTTTTTTTTTTTTTTTTTTAACAAGAAAGCCCAAGATTGATCTTGTAGGAACAAGATCAAGCCATGCTTTGATACCAAATGATACGGGAAATACAAGGGAAGCACGAAACAACTCCAAAACAGTCCACTAATCTTAAGGATTTGAGGACCAAGATGGAGACCACTCTCGGATTCGCTACCAACAACAAGAATACAAGATACAAGGGTGTATTTCAACACCAAAACAGCTACAAAACGTGATGAACAAGATGTACAACAACAATACAAGTTTCGGATCCAACGAAGGCCCAAAACAGTCCACTACAACAACACATACACGATTGCAAGAAAAATAAAGATAGATAGTGAGACCAAGATTATTACAAGATTAAGAACTAAAGAGTATATTAAACTCAAAAACCCCTAATGAATGTAACAATCAAAACCACACTCTTACGGTGACCGCCAAGGGAACGAACTCGCCTCAAGATCTACCGTTTCCAAGCAAAGATCAATATTGGCTTTTCCAAGCCCTATGTTAAGGGTGACTTTTCCAAGTCCTACAACTAATGGAGTTACACTCTCAAAAGAGAGAGAGAATATTTCTTTCAATTCTTCATCATCCAAAAACTAATGAAAATAAGACTAAGGGGGCCTATTTATAATACATTGCCAATGAAGATAACAAGACCATATTACCCTTAATGAGAGGGGCGGCCTTGGTGTGTTGGAAGACAATATGAATTGTCCAAAATGCCCCTTAGGCTAAGTGACCGAAATGCCCTTAGTAAAGGCACCAAAACCGTGAACCAACAAAGGTGGTCCAAATTCGAGAGTCCTTAAGTCTTCTAGGCTCCAATCAATCTTCCACACTTGGGTTTGGTCAATGGTAGGCTAAAAACATCCCCTCCAAGTATGATCCCATGCCCTCCATGTGACCAAAGCTCGATTCTTCACATTGTGACTTCGAATGATGTCGTCCAAAAGCTAAGGCGGTCATTATTCTTATATCAGAGAAAGTGATTGATTCTGGTGTAAAAATTGCTATATCCTATTCTACTAGGGGATGTAAAAAAAAGTTGTTAGTGGATGCATTAAAAACAAGCAAGTCTTAGATAACTAAGAGAAGAAAACTTAAGAAATGAAAAAGAAACATATTACTGTTAAGAAGTCTCTGAGGGACCTGGTCCCAAGAAGAGAAAAGTTATTGAAGAGGACCAAGTGGTTATTCCAAAAGAAGAAGAAATAAGGAAGAAAAGAAGTCAGCATCTAGAGAAGCAAGAAATGCAATCTTGAAAACCCAGAAAGTATTATTTGGTAGAATGTTTGATCCCACGATTTTTTAGAAACCTAGCATAGTGGAGTTGGTGGAATATGTCAAACACTAGGGATGATTACACCTCATAGAGGAACTAACTCCTATGGTTTTTTAAAATGAAATTAGAGATTTTTATTGTATAATGGATTTCACAAAAGATGGGTTAAGTCTGACTGTGCTGGTACAAGAAAAGGAAATAAAACTGGATGAAGAAGCATTGGGAAAAAATTTGGATGTGCTTATAATGGGTGTGAGGACTGTTGGGAAATAACAACCCTCAACTGAGTTCATGATTGCAGCCTCAAAGGTTGGAGGGACTTCAATAGCTGGTGTTAAGAAGAAATTTATCACAAGTGACTTCCAGTTAGTATTTGAATTTGTGAACAAGGTTCTTCTACCTAGGTCTGCAAAAAAGACCATTGAATATGTTCTTTATCTATTACTGATAGAGAGTGAGAAAATTTGAGCTAATAAATCTACCTACTCTTATGATAGAGAACATGAATAAAGTGATCATTGAAAAGGAAAGAATACATAGGATGTCGTATGGGTGCTTCTTGAACAAATTATTTTATCATTTTAAAGTGATTGGGACTAAGGGAACACTTGTAATAGTCAAACAAAAGTTTAATCTAACAAAATTGGTGGAAAATAAATTGGGCCAGTCATGGTTGTGACCCTATCCTAGAGTCTTAATGAGAATATTTACGCTATCTCATTATATGTTCGGAATTCAGCCTATCAAAGGTTGTGTAAACTGTGTGAGGTTGGGTCACAGGGGGTGGTCCTCGATCTCGAATGGACTTGGGATGCTTATTACTATAAGGCTCGTGGTCGGGTCGGGTCATAGGGGTAGTTTTGTAATTTTTAGCAGCCGACCCCAAATCCTTTAAAAGCCTAAATCCTTTCCTTTTTTGGGCATTTTTAATTCTTGCAACATTTTGAATTTCAATTTGAAACCCTAAATTAGGAAAGAATTGTAATTAGATTTAGAGACTTTGAATTTAGTAACTTTTTGAAGAATGGATGCTTTGCACAACCCTTATTGTATATTTTTCTCTCCTTTCTTCATGAGTACCTAAATTTCATTGTCTTGGGATTATGTTGAACAAAGGTGCATTTAGTTGTGAGTTGTGATTTATTTGTGTATATGTTGGTTATTTGTTGATGGATTCTACAATTGTTTGATTATATTGGTTGGGATTTATAGGTGAAACCCCAAACTCTTGAAAGTTCAAGCCATCCTTGAAAGAGGGGTTTGGGTGAAATTTTGGAAACCACGTCATCCTTGAAAGAGTGATGTGAGAACCAAGGCAATAGCAGACTATTAATGGGATTAGTTTTCTAATTCTCACTATCTTAGACATAAGAGTGATTATGAAGCTGACTATATCTTGGGTATTTTCCAAGAAATAGGGATACCCAATTGAGGTAATAAGTGAATTTAATTAACATACTTTTTAGGTATCCAAAAGGTTCAATAATTGAAATTCTTAAGGTATTTTTGACAAACTAGCCTCAAGGATCCTAGACCTAGGCTACCATATTGTTAACAACTAGCATGTGCACCAAATCTTCATATACCCATACCTAATTTGCCCTTAGGTAGACATAATCCCAAGATTCTCTCTAATCGAAGTTAAATTACAATTGTTGTGTAATTTGTGGAATTGAGTTACTATTGAAAAACATTCTCCCAAAACCAAAATCTCCTATTTTATATCATGTTTTTCACTTTATTTTCACTTCGGGTGTTTTCTTTGTAAGTGTTAACACCCATAAGACTAGAATTCTAATTTCACTCCTTGTAGATTCGACCTCAATGAAAGTTGAGATATTCACAATGATCGTCCTCTACCAAATTGCATGGTATAGGTGAGCGTTATTAAAATAGCTCCTATGTCAGGGAGTGATATTTAGTTTTCACTTGTGAGGTATTGATTCTTACTTAGGGCATACCTGTGGTGGTGTATATTTGTTTTAATTATTGTTTTTTTATTTCTTTTAGGTGATCTTTGTAACATAAATGGAACCATGAGTGACAATGCTAGTCGAGTTGGGTATTTTGATGGCCCTCTTAATAATGAGGAGAAACTCAATTACATTGGTCGATCAAGTTCTATACGTATCCCACTGACTCATGGGAATGGTGGCTTTCATGTCACAAGTGTTATGTTACATATGCTACAAATGAAAGGACTTTTTGGGAGACAAGCCTATGAGGACCCCAACTTGCATTTGAAGAACTTTATCGAAGTGTGTGCACCCTTTGATATTGCACACATAACCTAAGAGTCCATCCAACTTTATCTCTTCTAGTTTTCACTAACGGGAGAGGTGGTATTACGGCTTCAATCTCTTCCGACGGGGTTTATCAATTCATGGGAAGAACTCACCACGATCTTCCTTGACCGGTATTTCCTGCCATACAAAATGCTCTAATTGCATGATGAGATTACAAACTTTAGGCAGTTGAATGGAGAACTCTTGTATAAAGTGTAGGAGAGGTTCAATAGAAAACTCACGCAATGTCCCAACCACGAGGTCCCGTAGAAGATGTTGCTCCAAATATTCTACCAGGCTCTTGATCTGCTCAAAAAAATAATGGTAGCTAATGCGGCGAGGCACTCTTGTGAAGATAACTTATCATGTGGCTTCAAATTTTCTTGAATAGGTTACCAAGCAAAACCGGGGATGGCATACCCAAGATGCTAAATTTCTAAAAGGGTCTCTTTCTACCTTCGTGGTTGACAAGGAAAAAAGAAAGAGAGATGAGAAAAGAGAGGAGAATATGGAAAAAATGATGATTCAATTTGAGCTTTTGATGAAACATATGATGGGTGTACCCACGAAGGCGGTAAATGTCGTAGCATCCAAGGCCAATGATTAAGAAGAGTCCAAGAATCTTGATTAGGAGATTTGGTATTTGGAAAATTATTTGGGGGTTCCCACCCCGCCTATCAAAGGAAAGGTGAGAATCAAGGTTGGACAGATCATAAATGTTACCATGATTGAAGGGATAGAGATCACAATTATGATCGTTATGTGCCTCCTAATGACAGGGAAAAAAACAAATATGGTAGCACCGTCGACACAGAAAAATATAAAACCAAAGATGTCTTAGAAAGGATTTTAGTGAAAGTGGAAGGAACGGACAATATGGCCCATGAAATAAAAGGTGATTTTTTGCAACTCCACTAAATAGAGGTGTCCCACTCCGCTTCCATCAAACAATTCAAAACGGAAATCGACAAATGTCCACTCGATTAAATACTAGACCAAAGGGGGGGTCTTCATATTTACACTATTGTGAACCCAAAAAATAAAGCCCAAGTGTTGGCAATAGTCACTAGAAGTGGTAAGACTCTTGGTGATCATTAGAAGAAAGTTGAGGGAGAAAATTTGGGTGAAAAGAAGCCCAAGGTCAAGTGAACAAATGTGAAGGCAAAGTTTATGGGTGAGTCAGAAGAAAGTTCCCCATCATCTAATAAAAGCAAAGAAGATAAAAAAAATTGGTGGAGATGAATGAAGAGGTGGTCGAGGATGATAAGACTCAAGTTGATGTATTGACCACCATGCAAGACCCCCCCTTCTATTTCCCACAAAGGCTCAAGAAGAAAGTAGAGAATGAAAATCTCAAGAAATTTATGACTAAACTTAGAAATCACTCTATCAATATCCCATTGTTTGAAGCGATACAAGAGATCCCAAGATATGCTAAACTCATGAAGAATTTAATGTCTAAAATGAAGCTCATCAAAGGTGAAAAATTAAAGTCACCCATGGTTGTAGTGCTATCATGAGTATCAAAATTGCGGAAGAGAAGGAAGACCCCAGAATTTTTACCATCCCTTGTACCATCAGAACGCATATGTTTCAGAAATATCTTTGTGACCTTGGTGCGAGTATAAACCTCATGCCTTCTGTCATTTATAAAAAGCTTGGATTAGACACCCTAACTCCAACATTTATGAGACTTTTAATGGAGGGTCGGTCTATCATGAGGATGGTCAGGATTTTGTTTGTTATTCCAATCAAAGTGGACAAATTTATACTTCCGGTGGACTTCGTAGTTTCAGATTGTGAAATGGACCAAGAGGTTCCCATCATTGTTGGTTGGCCTTTCTTAGCCACCAGAAGAGCCATTGTGACTTAGAGTTGGGTGAAATGAGGTTTAGAGTTCATGATGACGAGGTCTCCTTTTGAGTATACAAAAAAAAAACAATCCTAGAAGCTTTAAGTGATATCGGTGATTGATGTTACAATCAAAAAAATGAATGAGGGGGCACTTGAGTACCCAAGTTAAGAAAGAAGAAAAATGTCAGCCATGATGTAAAATAAGGAGCTATGTGGGAGGGAACCCATAAATTCCACAAAAGTGGATCGTATCCTTTATTTCTATTTTGGTAGTGAAGATTTTAGTTATGTTGATTGAATAACCCATGCATTTATGGTGTTATAAAGTGTGTTGGATAAGATTCAAGTGATATCGTTGATTGATGTTGCAATCAAAAAAATGAATGAGGGGGACCTTGAGGACCCAAGTTGAGAAAGAAGGAAGACGTCGTGCCATGACATAAACTAAGGCGCTATGTGGGAAGGAAACCATAAATTCCACAAAAGTGAATCGTATCCTTTATTTTTATTTTGGTAGTGTAGATTTTAGTTATGTCGATTAAATAACCCATGCATTTATGGTGGTATAGAGTGTGTTGGATAAGGTTGAGAAGTGGAAAGTGTGAAACTTAAGCATGTTGAACTGAATAGGAAAAAATCTGTCCAAATGTGAAATAAGCTAAACAGGGGAAAATAGGGGAGAAAAAATGCCCCCAATTACCACGATTGCGGGACATCAGCCACGATCATGCTCACCCGCATGTCTGTGATCGCAGAACATGACCATGATCGTTGTCACATCAGTAATTTAACCATCTGAACCCCCATTTTCTCCCAACACTCTTTTCTCAACTTTTTCTCTAATTGGACCCAGTTCTGTCCAAATTGTGAGCATTCTAATAGCATTCTTGCATTACTTATGTGGTAGGTGCCTCAAATCTATGCCTTGATTATGGAAAATAGGCCATTGAATGCATGTTATAGGGAAGGCCTGAAATTATGTTTTTCATGCTTAAATGCTTCATAAATCATACTTGTGTGGTGATGAACTGCTAAAATATTGTGTGCACATAAGTGGGGAAGTCTAGAGTACCCAAATTATGTGTGAAATTAAGAAAAACAAAGAGTACACCCCAAGTGCTCGATATGTTTCCTGAATGAGTATTCACTAATGTTTTTTCCATTCTAGGGGCATAATCGAGTACCTAGTAGTCTTGTTCAATGCTTTTAGTGTAAATCCTCATTATAGAACGTGATTTGGGCTTTAAATTTGAATTTTCAGACATTGAAAAAATGGGTTGAAACTGGTTTCAGATACTGTGATTGCGGTCATTGGGACTGCGATCGCGGCTGTCATCGCGACTCTGTGGACCACAATTGTGGTAATAGAGGCTGATTTTCTGCCTATGCCAAAAATTTTGTACTTCTAATTTTTATCCAAACACTTCTAAGTGACTATCCAATGAGCTTTGCTGGACAACATAACATAGTTTGTGCATAAATATGCTAATTATTGATGTTGCTGTGTTTTTTGTTGTTTTTCAGGATAATCTCATGGAGAAATATGACCACATCCAATTCATGGCACCCAAGTACCATACTCTCTACTATGGTGATCTTTTGAGGACAAAGTTACTCTTGGAGAGAGGAATATGCTTGGAGAATATGCTGAAAAAGCTTCTGACATTTCATGACAGGCTTCTGGCCACAGGGTGGCGGTGTTTTAACCCATATCCTTGCAAGTAAAATGAGAAATGGGTCCATGAATTATATGCCAACCTTAGTGTAGTGTATTTCTCAGATCCATCCAACACGACTATAAAGATCCGGGGGAAAAAGGTGGACTTCGGGGCAGAGCGAATCAATGATATCTATGGGCTCCCAAATGCAAACATGGATGATTTTGAAAAAAAAGGATGTGAGTCGAGAAGTTGGTTAGCAAAAAGACTTTTCCCCAAAAAGGAAGTCTTATGGGCAGCAACCAAGAGTAACATCCATATGAATGACTTCACTATCAAGGCTCAAATTTGGTTAAACATCATATGTAGTCGAGTCTCCCCTTGAACCCACATGACCACAGTCCTAAATTTGGGGGCTCGGATGGTTTCTTGAATTCTAGATGGTATTCCTTTGAATGTTGGTCAGCTCATGGTTTTTGACATAAAGTATTTCGCGAACCAGGGTGGGATACATATTTTCTTTCCCTCTTTGTAGGAGATCTGGGGTTGAGGAATACTCTGGAGATACTTAGATGCACCCTGTCACTTCCATCTATACATTGAAAATTTGAGGAGAGGCACATTGGGCAAAAGCAAGAAGATGAATATCGATTTGGGGAAGTCGACATGTGAGGAGCCTCGGCCTTATGGGCCATCTACCATCGGTCCTCTTGAGTATATTGGAGTTGATATTAAGTCATTAGAGAGTTCATGTCAGTTTTACCCTAGGGGGCTAGAGAGCCCTTCACCACCCGTCATTCATATGTGTTCCAATCTTATTATGAGGAATATCGAGATGACCAAAAGAAGAAGTGAGATACAAATCCTAGTCTTTTGAGAACCTACTCATCCTTGGTAGAGTCACATCATGATATCTGAGTTAAATATGGAAAGATGGTAAAAAGGGAGAATAAGAGTGATGAGTTATTTATCAAGATGTAAAAGGGGTGAAGGGCCTATGAAAGTGATACGGTTAGGACAGCCACACGGCCTTTCACACGAAGCCAAGCTCGGGAATTACAAAAACTCCAAGCTTTGTTCATGCAAATGGCCGTGTGTGAGTTGGTGATTGAACCAACCAAGGACTTAAACGTTTTTATGTGTGAAGAGGGGTCCTAATGTGTAATAAACTACTCTCCAAGGTTGGCACAAGAAGCAAGGGCGGATGAGTCATTTTACCCCTTTCCTTTTGTAGTATAAATAGAAGATGTGAGAGAGTTATTAGATAGTTTTTGAAATCTGATTTTTGTAACCTAAAATATCACAACATTTCCTCTCTCTTCCACTCTTGGAGCCGCCTCCAACATCTCACAAGTAGAGGAATACTTGTGTTGTATCTTTGGCTAGAAACAAGGGTTTTGAGGTCTTTGAGTGCCTCTTGGTCCTCGTAAGAACTTGGTGTTTACATTCTCTAGACTTAGGGTCCTCTCTTGATGTTAGGGTTCTTAGTATCTTGAATGTTATATGTCAAGTTATCTATCTTTTCTTTATCTTGTTGTTGTTGTTGTTGTTAATTTTGTTATCTTTAAAGACTAGTGAAGCCGTGTGGGGCTACTTTCGATTCACTAGCATTCTTGTTCATCTATTTGCTCTCTTGTTGTGTGCTGAAAACTGAAAATTGAACTTGTTATTCTTGTGTTGTTGGACTGAAATCCGAACCTACTTGTAGCTCTTGGTGTTGTTGGTTTGATCTTGTATCATTTGGTATCAAAGCAAGACCGGTTGTGTTCCAACATAACCCATCTTGGGCTAGTTCACGGTCTAAACAAGCAATACCAAAGGGAAGTTCTGAAAAATCTGTCCATTAAAAGTTGAAAACCGAGAATGATGTTGCATGTCTAGACCTAGGCGTTATTTTGCTTGTTTAGTGAGTTTCTAGTGTTGGTTTCTTTCTCACCAACACTAAGGTGTCTAGATCCGAAAGTTGAGCTTGAAAACTTGAACATTGAGTAGTGACTTGAAGTGGCCGAAGGTTGTATGTTGTTGATGAGCAAAAGAAAAATCGGTGGTTATGTGTTATGTGCTAAAGAAGTTGATGAAGTTTGTTGAGGTGTTCATCTTTTGAACTTGTTCATCTTGTTCATCTTGTTGTGTGCTCAAGTTGTAAGACAAGTTATAAAGTTGTTGTGAAAGACTTGCACCCCTCACCCTCTAGTCTTGTCAATCACTTTTCCCTAATTCAAGGAGCCTTGTTTTGTGGGATTGGTCAACCAAACACCACTTTCTTGAGTTTGAAAAGGTTGAAAGACTACAAGATTTTATTTTTTTCCCACCAAAACATTTTGCAAACTATAACAAGTTGTGTGAATATTAACACAAAACAAAAAAAAAAAAAAGATAAGAGGAACGGGTGGAACCATTGCATGCTGCCACGTCACTATAAGCTCAACTTAGGATATTCTTTGGTTGCAAATTGTTGATCCTTGGTTTCCCTTAATTGGTCCTAGAACTAATTAACAAACTAGTACATTCCTACTAGGTTGTCAACTAGTTCCTTGAACCGTTTGTTCGTGTCAACGATTATTTGAGTGCTTTTATTCGTTTGAATGAGTTGCTGATTTTTGATTCTAGTCCGGCAAGAATTCTTTGAGTCTTCAAACAAGAATCCATTCCGGATAAGAGCTCACTCATACCTTGAAAATTTCACGGTTACTAGCCAATTATACAACACTTGTGGAACACGAACTTGTGGTGAACTAAAGCGGATAATATCTTGACAATGGAAGGAGCTACGTCTCATAATGCGGATACTAATGCCCTTGATTCTATGAGGGTCACTCTTGAGGCCGTTACCCGGACACTTGAAAGGTTGAATTCTGAATTTGGGGCCGTGAGAGGGGACTTGGCAGCCATAAAGGGGGAAGTGTCGACTATTAGTGGGAGATTAGAACAAGTGGAGAGTCAAAGGAACTCTCGTCCTTCTACTCCTCTACACGTATCTACCAATGGTCATGATAGGACCTCCTCCGCAACCATCACCCCCGAAACAGTCCACCAAATGCTAAATGCACCCCAAGCTCCACTAAATACCGCAAGTCAAACTACCTATTTTCCTCCAAACCGAGACTCCACTAGACCACTACATTTCCAAGCCCCTCCAATTCCACAAGAGGGATTTGGACGACAAGTACCTCCACTAAATCTGAACCTTCCATTCCAAGCTCCATTAACCCAAAGACCGCAAATTCCAAATCCTCCGACTCAAAACGGCCAAGGCCGACCAGCCCACTTTGAAGGATACGGTAGAGGGGAGTATGAAGGAGATGGAGCCTTTGATGATGCTTATATGAGGGAGGAGGAGTTAAGAGGGGGTCGAGGAGAACCTAGGAGATACCGGGGGTATGGAGATAGGGGAAACCGACACCAAGAGAGAGACGTAGGCATCAACACCATCAAGTTGAGCCTACCCATCTTTAAGGGTGAAAGTGATCCCGAGGCCTACTTAACTTGGGAATCGGCTTGTGACAAAGTTTTCCAAGTTAATGACATCTCGGACGAAAAGAAGAGTTGCTACGCTATAGCTCACCTCGAGGGCTATGCTAACACTTGGTGGGAGTATGTTAAACGATTTGGTAATGAATTAGTCGATGGGCAGCCACCACCTTGGTTTCGGTTGAGGTATTTGATGAGACAACGATACCTTCCCGAGAGATATCGTCATGAGTTGCTTGCTAGGTTATATGGCTTGCGGCAAGGGGGCAAGAGTGTGATGGCCTATTTTGACGAGTTCCAACAACTCATGTTGAAACTTGACCATCGTGGGGAGCAAATCAGTCATGACATCATCCGGTTCAAGTGTGGGTTGAACAAAGAGATCTCCACTCATTTGACCCTTCATCGGTTTGAAACCATCGACGGTATATTCCAAGCGGCCCTAGAGATTGAAAGGGAACTTAAGGAGAGATCATCCTTCAAGGCAAGGGTACAAGCTCCCTCGGGTTGGCCCAAAAACAAGGACCAACCCGCCCCTACGAAGCTGCCCGAGTCCAAAACAGTCCACTACGAGTCCAAAACAGTCCCTAAATTCCCTCCGAAACCGGAGGCTCACAAATATCCCAACCCAAAGGGATTCCAATGCTTCAAGTGCCAAGGTTGGGGGCATAAGGCCAATGAATGTCCGAACCGGCGCAATGTGATCCTACGAGAAGGGAAAGTGTACTACCTTGGTGAGGAGGTGGTTTCCGAAAGAGGGGAGGATGAGGCCGAGCCTCAAGATGGAGAGGAAGCTGAAAATGGGCCGAATGATGATGAATTAGATGGTAGTGAAGATGCCTATCCACAAGAAGGGGAGTGTGTGGTTCCTAACTTTGTGGTTAGACGTGTCATGATTAGTAAGGCGATAGATGACCCGAGTCAAAGGGAAAATCTATTCCATACTAAGTGTCTTGTAAAGGGGAGTGTGTGCACCTTGGTGATTGATAGTGGTAGTTGTACGAATGTTGCGAGCCAAGCTATGGTAAATTTCTTGAAGCTGCCAACTACACCACACACTAGTCCTTACAAGCTACAATGGTTGAACGATTGTGGTGAATTAAGGGTCGCAAGGCAATGTGTGATTCGGTTTAAGGTAGGAAACTACCACGATGAAGTGCTTTGTGACGTGATCCCAATGCAAGCATGTCACTTGTTGTTAGGTAGACCATGGCAATATGATAGGTCTACTAAACACGATGGGAGGTCCAACCGCTATACGCTTGAGAAGGATGGCCGAAAGGTCACACTTCACCCTCTTTCACCCTCCCAAGTACATGAGTGGCATCAAAAGATGAGAGAGTTAAAAGGAAAGGGAAAGGAAACCGGGAAAGGAGAAAAGGGGGGGGATGCCGTAGGTGAGGAAGTAGGGCCATCCGAATCTGTCCCAACCACAAAGGAGATGGAAAACGTAGTGATGTTGGCTAGGAGGAAAGAACTCTTCGTGGACCATGATGAAAACAAGCCGATGTTACTGTTGGCCCATTGTTTTAATACTAACCCCACTAATTCTTCCATTTCCCCTTTGATTTCTTGTGCGTTGCAGGAGTATGAAGATGTATTTCCTCAAGAACTTCCGCAAGGATTGCCCCCACTTCGGGGAATTGAGCACCAAATTGATTTGGTGCCGGGTTCACAACTTCCAAACAAACCGGCCTATAGGAGCAATCCCATGGACACTAAGGAGCTTGAGAGGCAAGTTGAGGAGCTTCTCAACAAGGGATACATCAAGGAAAGCATGAGTCCGTGTGCTGTTCCGGTGCTTTTGGTACCAAAGAAGGACGGAACTTGGCGCATGTGCGTCGATTGTAGAGCCATCAACAAAATCACTATAAGGTATCGTCATCCAATTCCTAGACTAGATGATATGTTAGATGAGCTCCACGGATCTTGTTTGTTTTCTAAAGTGGACCTTAGGAGCGGCTATCACCAAATTCGCATGCAACCCGGTGATGAGTGGAAGACCGCATTCAAGACGAAATTCGGTCTATATGAGTGGCTGGTCATGCCCTTCGGCCTTACCAATGCTCCTAGCACATTTATGAGGCTAATGAATCATGTAATGAAGCCTTATATTGGAAAGTTTGTGGTGGTTTACTTTGATGATGTGTTGGTGTATAGTAAATCTATTAATGATCATGTAATGCATTTGAGATGTGTGTTTGATGTGCTCCGAAAGGAGAAGCTGTATGCCAACATGGAGAAGTGTTCTTTTGGTGTTGATAAAGTTATATTCTTGGGTTTTGTCGTGAGCTCACGGGGTGTGGAAGTGGACGATTCCAAGATAGACTCTATCCGAAGTTGGCCGACCCCTAAAACTATTGGAGAAATCCGAAGTTTCCACGGGTAGGCAAGCTTTTATAGGAGGTTTGTCAAAGGATTTAGTTCCATAGCAGCCCCCTTGACCGAGGTAATTAGAAAGGACGGACCCTTTAAATGGGGTGATGAGCAAGCTAGGGCTTTTGAGGCCTTGAAAGCTACGCTCATCTCGGCGCCTTTATTGCAATTGCCCGATTTTGATAAGATGTTTGAAATAGAGTGTGATGCTAGTAAAGTTGGTATCGGGGCTGTTTTGATGCAAGAAGGTAAGCCCGTTGCTTATTTCAGTGAAAAGCTCAAAGGGGCAACTCTTAATTACTCAACTTATGATTTGGAGTTGTACGCCCTTGTTAGAGCTTTGGGAAATTGGCAACATTATTTGTGGCCTAAGGAGTTTGTGATACGAACGGATCATGAGTCGTTGAAACACCTTAAGAGCCAAGACAAGTTGAATAGGCGTCATGCTAAGTGGATTGAGTTCATCGAGACTTTCCCTTATGTAATTCATTACAAAAGGGGAAAGGAAAATGTTGTTGCCGATGCCTTGTCTAGGAAGCATGTGCTTGTTGCTACCTTGTCTTCGAAATTGATGGGTTTTGAGAGCTTGCGGTTGTTGTATCCCGAGGATCCTACCTTTGCTCCTATTTTTAGGGAATGCGAAGAGTGGGGAAGGGACCGTTGGCTCAAGGAGAATAACCATTCCTCCTACTCTCGGTTCGATGGGTATTTGTTCAAAGGGAGGAGGTTGTGTGTTCCTTCTAGTTCTTGGAGGGAATTATTTGTAAGGGAGGCCCATGACGGAGGCCTCATGGGTCACTTTGGGGTAGACAAGACCCTCGGAATCTTAGAGGAGAACTTCTATTGGCCCAAAATGCGCAAAGACGTCACTAAAATTTGTAGTCAATGCGTGGCCTGCCGGAGTGCGAAATCTCGTCTCTTACCCCAAGGATTATACACCCCACTCCCTACTCCCCTTAGGCCTTGGTTGGACATCTCGATGGATTTTGTTTTGGGGCTGCCAAGGACTAGAAAGGGCCGAGATAGCATTTTTGTTATTGTTGATAGATTCTCTAAAATGGCTCATTTTATTCCATGTACTAAAACCGAGGATGCTAGTAGTGTAGCTTCATTATTTGTTGAACATGTTGTCAAGCTTCACGGGGTACCGAGGACTATTGTGAGCGATAGGGACTCCAAGTTCCTAAGTCTCTTTTGGAAGTCCATGTGGGGTAGGCTTGGAACGAAGTTACTTTTCTCCACGTCTTGCCACCCACAAACCGATGGCCAAACGGAGGTAGTAAATAGAACCTTAGGGTCTATGCTACGTTCTATGGTTAAAGGTAAACTGACTTCATGGGAAGATCACCTACCCTTAGTGGAATTTGCCTACAACCGGGTAATACATTCGAGCACGGGAATGACTCCCTTTGAATGTGTTTACGGCCTGAATCCCCTTACCCCTTTAGATCTCACTCCTTTGTCTAGTGATCTCATGACCAGCTTAGATGGAAACCAAAGAGCCGAGGCAATGAAGAAAATGCATGAGACGGTGCGGATCAAGCTTGAAAAGAAGAATCAAGAGATTGCCAAAAGGGCAAACAAAGGGAGAAGAAGGCTTGTGCTTGAACCCGGAGATTGGGTGTGGGTGCATCTTCGAAAAGACCGGTTTCCAGCTCATAGGAAGTCCAAATTGCTGCCAAGGGGTGATGGTCCTTTCCAAGTACTTGAGAGGATCAATGACAACGCCTACAAGATTGACCTTCCACCGGAATATCAAGTGCACAACACTTTCAACGTTGGTGATCTCTCCCTCGTGGATGCGGTTGAAGATGACCAAATGCTGAATTTGAGGCCAAATTCCTCTCAAGATGGAGAGGATGATACGGTTATGACAGCCACACGGCCTTTCACACGAAGCCAAGCTCGGGAATTACAAAAACTCCAAGCTTTGTTCATGCAAATGGCCGTGTGTGAGTTGGTGATTGAACCAACCAAGGACTTAAACGTTTTTATGTGTGAAGAGGGGTCCTAATGTGTAATAAACTACTCTCCAAGGTTGGCACAAGAAGCAAGGGCGGATGAGTCATTTTACCCCTTTCCTTTTGTAGTATAAATAGAAGATGTGAGAGAGTTATTAGATAGTTTTTGAAATCTGATTTTTGTAACCTAAAATATCACAACATTTCCTCTCTCTTCCACTCTTGGAGCCGCCTCCAACATCTCACAAGTAGAGGAATACTTGTGTTGTATCTTTGGCTAGAAACAAGGGTTTTGAGGTCTTTGAGTGCCTCTTGGTCCTCGTAAGAACTTGGTGTTTACATTCTCTAGACTTAGGGTCCTCTCTTGATGTTAGGGTTCTTAGTATCTTGAATGTTATATGTCAAGTTATCTATCTTTTCTTTATCTTGTTGTTGTTGTTGTTGTTAATTTTGTTATCTTTAAAGACTAGTGAAGCCGTGTGGGGCTACTTTCGATTCACTAGCATTCTTGTTCATCTATTTGCTCTCTTGTTGTGTGCTGAAAACTGAAAATTGAACTTGTTATTCTTGTGTTGTTGGACTGAAATCCGAACCTACTTGTAGCTCTTGGTGTTGTTGGTTTGATCTTGTATCAGAAAGTCCTAAAACACCATGATAGTATGCCTTCCTCCCGAGTAGAGAGTGACGATGAGGCTCTAGCCGATTGTTCCAGTCCTAAGGATGCTGATAATGATGTAGAGTCTACAAGTGAGAGAGTTCTTGATAAGGTTTTAGGGATAACCCTTATCACTTCTTATGTTTTACTGTTTATACAGTGAGGACACTGCTATCTACTTAGTTAGGGGGTGCTATCTCTGCATTTATTTAATTTGAGATTGTATTATTGATATTTTTGGATGTTTTGTGTTCTTTTCGATGATTTTTATTTTTATTTGGGTTGTAATATACGGGCGCTCTGATGGTGCCCACATTTGCATGGATTAGTCATTTTGTTTCGTTGTTAGATTTTTTCATTATCTTTATTTTGATTTTGATGATATCTGATGAGCATTTCCCTATGATACATTGAGTGACGACATTCTTAAGGGAAAGCATCGTGATTAGGTTTTGAGCCATGGATACAGGGGAAGTATGAGTACTCGTATCATCACGGTCATAAATTCAAGGGAATCTGAGTACTTGGGAATTTTGGATTTGGGATCGCACTTGTACCTATGGCAAAGTCTGAGTAACCATATGGTTTGCCCGTGTGAAAGACAAAATGTGAGATGAAGGCTTAAGTTGGTACCGTAATTAACAAATTGTGTATGGTGAAAATGCAAAGAAAACACCCCTCTCTATCCAAAAAGTTTTTAAAAATCAAGGGCACGGATGTGAGCAACCTTGTATCAACATTTTTTCTCTTTTTGTGACTCCGAAATTTTGTATTTTAAAAATTGGTAGATACTCCTTTTTGCTTTTAGCGGAAGGGAAAATTGAGTCTCCTTGACGAATTTACATGCCATGTGTGGTGATCTTATTTTTCCAAATCTCATGTGTACTTGTACCACCTAGAACTTGACCCATTAGTCTCTCAAGGCTAATTTTGATTGTACTTGGTTGGGGAGATGATCTTAGGCCATATTTGTTACATTGATAGTCCACTTTATCTTAAAAAACCTTCCCTTGCATAGTTGTTATCCCTAGTCACCTACTTTGAGCCTTGTCTTTTCTTTGGAAAACACGTTGCAAGCCGTGAGCCTTTCAATTTTTATCCTTCCTTTGAACCCTACCCTCTATGAACTTAAAATTGCAATTTGAGGCTAAAATCCTAAGTTGGGGATGGTGAAGATTTGAAGTGAATGCCTAAGAGGTAACTTTGGGCCACAAAGTTGGAAGTAAATGCCTATGGGCTTAAGCATTGAGAATAAATGACTAATAAAAAGAAATGATCCAACAAAGGAAGGAGAAGCACGAAGTGGCATGAAAAAGAAATGAAAAAAATGGGTGAACCAATGAACTAAAAGTAGGCACATGTGTAAAAAAAGTAAAAACAAAAAAAAAGTGTCCCATGATCAAAAGTTGGATAGGATAGTGTGTTGTAGATGCTCAAAGAGGGTATAGCCTTGTTGTTCCTAAATATAGCCTACCCGACTCCAAACCCATGCTACAAGCTTAAAAAGCCATTTGAGATCTCCAACCAAGTATTTCATTGTAGTGGTGATTGAAAGTAGGGGCAAGCCTATGGCATGGTACTTGTTAGCATCGAGAGTTCTTGAGAGAGAGAGTGTTTCGCACTTAAATTCCTTATTGTATATTTGATATCTTGGTGTGTAGAATTTTCATTCTTGTGAGGAGGTATTTGAACAAGTTGAGGTGGGTGATTTTGTCATCTCCCAAAAAATGAGGCAAAAGGACTACAATGTAGTTAAGGTCAAAGGGGAGTCATTTCTAGAGTATTATTGATTGTTGCATAGTTGCTCTTTAAAGTCTTTTGCATTATTGAAAATTGCATTTTATATTGAGGGTGTCATGAAAATAGTTTTGCCTATGTTTAAAGAGCTAAATTGTGGTAATAACTAAGCTTAAAGTCATTATGATCATTAGATCATTTAATTTGTGCATAAATGTGCATTGTCTCGTGGTAAGAAGTTGTGTTGCTTGAGGACAAGAAAAGATTCAAGTTGGGGGTGTTGGTCAGTGGTGAATTTTCCGCTCATTTATACTTAACATCCATGCACACTACTATGATTTGAAGGCATAAATGAGACAACATTGTGGTTAAATGCACTAATTTCTACATTTTGCAGGCATACAGGTGATGAGATAAATGTATAAGGAATCGAGCTGAAAAGGAACAAAAAGGGGAACAAAGTGCATAGCTGATGGACTATGTAAAGAACGAGGCTCAGTTACCGCGATTGTAGCCAGTAAAGAAGATCAGCAACCGCGATCACATGGATCTATATGCGGTCGCGGTAGTCGCGATCTCAGCAAATCTGGTACGATCACGGCAACGTAGGATTAGGCCTAGGGGTAGTTTTGTAATTTTCAGCAGCCAACCCCAAATCCCTTAAAAGCCTAAAACCCTTTCCTATTTTAGGCATTCTTGATTCTTGCAACATTTTGAATTTGAAGTTGAAACCATAAATTTGGCGAGAATTGTAGTTAGATTTGGAGACTTTGAACTTAGTAATTCTTTGAAGAATGGATGCTTTGCACAACACTTATGGTGTATTTTTCTCTCTTTTCTTCATGAGTAGCTAAAGTTCATTGTCTTAGGATTATGTTGAACTAAGGTGCAATTAGTTGTGGGTTATGATTTATTTGTATATTTATGAGTTAGTTGATAATGGGTTCGACTATTGCTTGATTAAATTGGTTGGAATTTATGGGTGAAAGTCCCAAATACTCAAAATGGATTTGTGGGTGAAAACCCCAAACTCTTGAAAACTCAAGCCATCCTTGAAAGAGGAGTTTGGGTGAACTTTTGTAACCCACATCATCCTTGAAAGGGATGTGAAAACCAAGCCAATTATAGGCGATTAATGGATTTAGTTTGCTAATTCTCCCTATCTTATACATAAGAGTTATTATGAAGTTTACTATATCTTGGTTATTTTCCTAGAAATGGGGATACCCAATTGAGGTAATCGATGAATTTAATTAACACACTTGTTAGGTATCCGAAAGGTTCAATAAGTGAAATTCTTGAGGTTTTGTTGAAAAACTAGCCTCAAGTATCCTAGACCTAGCCTACCATATTGTTAACAACTAGCATGTGCACCAAATCTTCATATACCCTTACCTGATTTGCCCTTAGGTAGACATAATCCCAAGATTCTCTCTATACCAAAGTTAAATTACAATTGTTGTGTAGTTGTTGGAATTGAGTTACTATTAACAAGCATTCTCCCCAACAAAAATCTCTTATTTTAAATCAAGTTTTTTACTTTATTTGCACTTCGGGTGATTTCTTAGTAAGTGTTAAGACCCATAAGACTAGAATTTTAATTTCACACTTTGTGGATTCGACCTCAACTTGAGATATTGACAACGATCGTCCTCTACCAAATTGCATGGTATAGGTGAGCGTTATCACAGGTCTTTTAAGCGACCCAGAATTTGCCTATGTAGGTGCACCGCTGAGTGGTGCACTGGCTGGAATTTTAATTCTCCGCAGACCCCTCAGGATTCATCCAAAATCCCAAGAATGCAAACGAACTATGCTACAAGACTAAATTCAATGGCGATATTAAATTTTCAAATAAAAAATGTCATTTTCACAAAGTTGATCCCTGAAACCCCATTTCACAACTTTTTGAATCGAGGGTCAAAAGGAGATATAAAAGCCGTAAAACCATACCAACTATGTTACCAACCTAAATCAGCATTTCAGATTTGCTTGCACAATCCGTTTTGCTATCCGATTCATAAATTAATTAATGTTGACTGAAGTCAACTATAATGCCTTTACAACCACCAAAAGCAACAATCTCGCAAAATCACACCAAAATGCATTGGGAACCATGCCAATCATCCTCTCACCCCAGAAGTACCACAATGCAACCATAGAGGGAGGGGTAAAATGGTCAAAAAACATAAAAATGAATAATTCACATAAATCACAAAAATCAGGTCATTACATCATCCACCACTAAAAATCTAATTCATCTTCGAACTAAAGGCAAGAGAAATACTTGAAACTATAAAAAACTGAGAATAACTACTACAAATATCAAACTTTAGCTCCCAAGTAGACTCATCCATAGGTCGATGTCTCCACTGGACCTTAACCACTAGTATATCGCTAGAATACAATCGTCTCACATCCCAAGCTAGAATGGAGACAAGCTCCTCAACAAAAGACATCCTCTCATCTAACTGTACTGAATCCTAATAATTGACATTAGACTCATCTAGAATATAACGCCGAAGAATAGAAACATGAAAATCGAGATGGGCATATGATAAGTTTGGGGGCAATGCTAAGTTAACTCATAAGCTATATCCTCAATAGTCCAAAGAATTTCAAAAGGTACAATATACTTTGGGTTGAGCTGTCCCCTCTTCCCAAAAATCTAATCACAACCTTCATGGGCAACACACTAAGGAAAACTCGATTACCAACACTAAATCTTAAGGCACGAAGTCTACAATCTGCATTGAACTTCTACCTACTCTGGGTTGCCCAAAGTCTATCTTGAATGACCCAAACTCTATCTAAAGACTCAAGAAAAAAATTCTTACCTAGAGGTCTAATCTCAGAAACCTCAAATTAACAAATTAGAGAGCGACAACACGTACTATACAAAGACTCAAAATGAGCCATCTCGAAACTAGAATGGTAGTTATTACTATACACAATGTCCTCCAAAGATAGATATTGCTCCCATTGACCACCCAAGTCCATCAAACATGAGTGAAGCATATCTTCTACAACTTGAATAGTCCTCTCTAACTGACTGTCGATTTGGTGGTGAAAGGTTGTTCTAAGATAAAACCAGGTACCTAACTCCTTCTAAAAAGTCTTTCAAACATGAGATATGAATATTGAACCTCGATTTAAGATAATAGACATTGACACATATTAAAGATGAACTATCTAACGAATATAGATATGGGCAAACCTACTCACGAAGTCTATAGTGATTCATTCCTATTTCCACTTTGGAATGGGTAACCTCTAAAGCAAACCACCAGTCCTCAAATGCTCATATTTCACTTACTGGAAACTTAGGACACGAGCTACAAAATCTGCTATATCCTTCCTCATACCGTTCCACCGGTAATGTTGTCTCAAATAATGATACATCTTAGTTACTTATAGATGGATGGAATACCAGAAATAATGAGCCTCTTCCAAAATCAATCTAATCCAATTGCCAACTCTATGCACACAAAATTGGACTACAATCCTCAAAACACCAACAGAATAAAGCAAGGCTACATTAGCCTTTCCACTAACACCTTATCTTGAATCACTCTCAATCCAACATCATCAGACTGATGAGCCTGAATCAATGCCATAAAGAAAGACCTAGCCTCAACATATGCCAAAACACACCCAGGTGTTGAATATCAAGCCTATTTATCGGGTTACCCAAACATTAAACCTTTAAGGCCAAAGGCCGCTTTTGGGTGAAAAGGTGCACTAAGCTACCCATGCAAGTCTACTTCTAGCTCAAGGCATATGCAACCATATTATCCTTGCTCGGATGATAGAGAATAGTAAGATCATAATTCCTTAGAAATAAGCCAATGGCACTGCCTCATATTAAGAGCTAGCTAGGTGAAGAAATACTGAAGGTTAGGATGGTCTTAGAAAATCTCATGATGGACTCCATACAAGTAGTGCCTCCACAACTTAAAAGACAAAACAATGGTGCACAACTCCAGATTATGAGTAGTGTAATTTTTTAATGGGGCTTCAATTATCAATAAGCATGAGGAATCACTTTACCCACTTGTATCAACATGATATGTAACCCAACACCAAAAGTATCACAAAAGATGGTAAGCCCCACGCATTCCTTGGGCAAAGTAAAGATAGGAATTGAAGTCAATAAATCCTTGAGCTTGTGAAAGCTCATCCTCACAAGTATCAGACCACTGAAAGAAAATCTTATTCTTAGTCAACTTAGTCAACGGAGCTATGATATGGAACAGCCGAAAACACAAGAAAATACAACAAGAACACAAGATAATAACACTAAAATAGATTTCCAAGACAAACAACAACTACAAGATTCAATAAAAAAAAGGATAAATAGTTTGACATACAATATCCCATAATCTAAGAACCAAAACATGTCTCAAACATTAAAACCCTTAGACCAAGAGATATTAATACCAAACTCCTATGCTAACACAAGAGGAACTCTATAACCCCAAGAACTCATGTTTCTAGCCAAAAGAACAACACAAGTGTCACTACACTTGTCTAGTTTCAGGTTGATCTAGCCTCCTTTGAGAGAACAATGTTTTAAATATTACAAGTGAATATCCAAAATAAAGTAAGAGCTAAAATTAACCCTAGGGAGTCTATTTATACCATATTACAAAATAAGGTCAAAAAGACCAAAGTACTCTTAATGAGCAAGGGCGCACTTGGAGTGTAACTAGGGGCGGCCTTGATGAATATTTAGGGCCCCTCTTCTTCATGCTTCAATATGTATAGTCCCTTAGATGGAATTGTAATACATTCGCACACGACCATATTCATGAACATTCCTTGAAATTCTTATAACTCCCGAGCTTGGCTCCTTGTGAATAGTCTTGAGCTTGTTCCACCTGTATCATCCTCTCTATCTTAGAAGGAATTTGACCTCAAATTCATAGCTTATTCATCATCAATAGTGTTAATAAGTGAGAGGTCACACACATTAAAGGTGTTGTGTACTTGATACTCCAGAGGATGGTCAATGTTGTATGCATTTTCATTGATCCTTTCAAGCACCTAAAAGGGTCCATCACCCCTCGGCATCAATTTGGATTTCCCTTGTGTTGGAAACCTATCTCTCCTTAGATGCACCCATACACAATATCTTGGCTCTCTTAGCAACTTTTTGGTTCTTTTCTTCAAGTCATAGCTGCACCTTTTCATGTAACTTCTTCATGTCTTCGACCCTTTTGCTTCCATATAAGATCAACATAATACCACTAGACAAGGGGTTAAATCCAAAGGGGTAACGGGTTTTAAGCCATATACACTCTCAAAGGGAGCCATACCCGTACTTGAATGGATAACACGATTGTAAAAGAACTTAACTAAGGGTAGGTGATCCTCCTAAGAAGTCATTTTGCCTTTAACCATGGATCGTATCATAGAAACTAAGGTCCTATTTACTACTTACATTTGGCCATCGGTTTATGGGTGGAAAAGATGGAGAATAATAACTTCGTACCAAGCCTACCCCACATCGACTTTCAAAAGTGGATATGGAACTTGGAGCCCCTATCACTAATAATGGTCCTCAAAATTCCATGTAGCACATGTTCAACAAACAACAAGCTACACTAGAAGAATCCTTACTTTTAGAGCATGGAATGAAATGTGCCATAATGGGAGAATCGGTCAACCACCACAAATATTTTATCCCTACCTTTTCTTGTCCCTAGAAGCCCTAAAATAAAGTCCATAGATATGTAAAGCCAAGGATGTAAGGGAGTAGGAAGCGGGGTATATAATCCTTGAGGAAGGAGGTGGGATTTGGCACTCCTACAATCCATACATTAGCTACAAACCTGAGCAACATCTTTGCGTATTTTAGGCTAATAGAATTGTTCCTCTAGAATTCCAAGGGTCTTCTCAACCCTAAAGTGTCCCATTAAACCACCATCATATGCCTCTCTCACAAACAATTCTCTCCAAGAATAAAAGGGCACACATAACCGCCTTTCTTTAAACAAGTAACCATCAAACTTGGAATATAGAGTGGAATTTCCATCCTTGAGCCATTTTTCCCTACCCCATTCTTCATATTCCCTAAATATAGGAGCCAAGGTAGGGTCCTTGGGATACAATGATTTGAGGCTCTTAAAACCCATCAACTTGGAAGACAAGGTAGAAATAAGCACATGTTTCCTAGATAATGCGTCGGCAACCACATTTTATATTCTCTTTTTGTATTGAATGACATAAGGGGAAGTTTCTAGGAATTCAATCAATTTAGCATGTTGTTTGTTGAGCTTATTTGGGACCTAATATGTTTCAAGGATTCTTGGTCCTTTCAGATCACAAACTCTTTGGGCCACAAGTAGTGTTGCCAATTACCCAAAGCTCTAATCAAGGCATACAACTCTAGATCATAAGTGGAATAATTTAGAGTTGCGCCCTTGAGCTCTTTACTAAAGTAGGCAATAGGTTTAAGGTTGTGCATCAAAAGAACCCCTATACCTACTTTACTAGAATCACATTCAACTTTAAACATTTTATCAATATTGGGTAATTGTAACAAAGGGGCAAAGATGAGCATAGCTTTCAAGGTTTCAAATGCCTTAGCTTGTTCATCACTCTACTTGAATGGTTGGTCCTTTAGAATGACCTCAGTTAAGGGGCGGAAATGGTGCTAAACCCTATGACAAACCAGCTATAAAAACTAGCCAACCCATGGAAGCTTCGGATTTAACCAATGGATTGTGGAGTTGGCCAACTTTTAATAGCATTTATCTTGGATTCCTCCACTTCAACCCCTCTTGAACTAACAACAAATCCCAAGAATTCAACTTCACCAACACCAAAAGAACAGTTCTCAAGATTAGCATACAATTTCTCCTTTCAAAGGAAATTAAAAACACCTTAAAAATGCAACACATGTTCTTCTAGGGACTTTCTATAGACCAAGACATCATCAAAGTACACAACAAAAAACTTTCCAATGAATACTTTCATCACATGATTAATAATTAACCGCATGAAAGTTCTAGGAGCATTAGTTAGGCCGAATGGCATGACCATTCATTCATAGAGACCAAATTTGGTCTTGAAGGTGGTCTTTCACTCATCACCAGGTTGAATTCTAATTTGGTGATAGACACTCCTATGATAAATCTTAGAAAATGCATAAGAACCATTTAAATCATCAAGAATATCATCCAATCTAGGAATGGGATGGCAATAATTTACTGTGATTTTGTTGATGGCTCGAAAGTCCACACACATACGCCATGTTCCATTCTTTTTGGGCACTAGCAACACCAGAACCGCACATGAACTCATTCTCTCTTTGATGTATCCTTTGTTGATAAATTCCTCAACTTGCCCTTGAAGCTCTTTGTTGTCTGTTGGGTTACTACGATAAGCCAGTTTTTTGGGTAATTATGATCCCAGCATAAAGTCAATTTTGTGTTCAATACCCTAAAGTGGGGGTAACCCTTGCAGCAACTCGTTAGGAAATACATCTTTAAATTCCTACAAAATAAGAGAAATAGAAGGTGGAATAGAAGAAGTAGAAGGGTTAGAATAAAAAACATGGGCTAGGAGAAAAATGGGTGTCATGTTATCATACTCCATGAAGAGATCCATCTTCTGAGCCAACATCACCATAGCCTCCTTAACCCTTAAAGTTGGAACTCCCTCGGCTCCTTCACCCTTCCCACTCACGGGTTCACCCCCTCACTCTCGGGTTCCTCTTATTTCTTCCTCTTTTTCTTCAACTCCCTCATTTGTTGATGAACTTCACATATTTGTGATAGTGAGAGTGGATGGAGTGTGAACTTTTGGCCCTTGAATTCAAAAGAGTACCAGTTGGTTTGGCCATCATTCTTGGAAGATCTATCATATTGCCATGGTCGACCCAACTATAAGTGACAAGCTTGCATTGGGATGATATCACTAAGCACCTCGTCTTCCTAGTTTTCCCACTTTAAATCAAATTACTATTTGGTGGGTCACCTTTAATTCTCCACACTCGTTCAATCATTGGAGCTTATAGGGAATTGCATGTTGAGTAGTAGGCAATTTTAAGTAGTCCACCATTGTGGCAATAGCAACATTGGCACAACTTCCGCTATCAACAATCAAGGAACACAATCTCCCTTAATAAGACACTTGGTATGAAAAAGGTTCTCTCTTTGACATGGATGATCCAATGCCTTACTAATCATAAAACTCTGTACCAAAAAATTAGGTATTTCACATTCACCACCTTACGGCCAAGTATCCTCCTCATCACCCTTATTTTGTTTTTTGGTTTCTACTCCCTCTCCATTTTGAGAACCACCATCATTCTCACTCATTTTAATTCCCACTTCATACCCTAGGTAATACAATTTTCCCTCTCTTAGGATCATATTTCTCCAGTTTGGACACTCACTAGCCCTGTGTCCACACCCTTGACATTTAAAGTATTGAAATCCCCTAGAATTTGAATTAGAATTTGATTTGACTTCATACCTTGGGGTATGATTTTGGGAAGCCTTGACCCCAGGTTGATGAGCAATGGATGGAGGGTTTTTGGTCTTGTTCCATGCCGAGGATGATGGAGCCACTTTTTTGCTCTTAGCCCAACCTAAGGGCACTTGGTGTCCCTTTGCCTTGTATACACCTTTCTTTAAGATCTCTAAAGTTTCTTAAAGATTCCATCAATTGTTTCAAACTTATGAAGAATCATGTGCCAACATATTTCCTTATTCAAGACAACTTTAAAGCATATGATGTCGTGATTTACTTGCTCCCCTCGATGATCAAGTTTCAAAAGGAGTTGTTGAAACTCATCATAGTAAGCCACGACGCTCTTGTTACCTTGACTCAAATTATACAATTTGGAAAGGAGCTCATGTTGGTAGCTCTTGGGTAAGTACCTTTGCCTCATAAGGTACCTCAATCTAAACCAAGGAGGGGGTTACCTCTCAATTATCACATTACCAATCGATTTAACAGACTTCTACCATGTAGCAGCATAACCCTCAAAGTGAACTATTGGTTAAAAACTTTTTTTCTTCTTAGTAAGATCGTTAACTTATAAGATTCTCCCACATGTGGATTGATATGCAAGAAACTCTTTCAGATCACTCTCTTCCTTGAAGATTGGAAGTCCCACTTTGATGGAGTTTATGCCTACATATCTCTATGGCTTTGATAATTCCCGGTGCCAACTCTACCATCATGCCCCCAAAATCCCCTTGGTTCCATCTGCCTCCCTCTAAGTCCCTCTTCCATCATGTACGTACCATCATAAGCTCTATACCCCTTTTGTTGATCCTCTCTACCATATCCCTCAACATGGACGGGTGGATTTTAGACAAATGGAATTTGGTATGGTAGGTTCGGACTTGAAGGTGGGAGAGGCCTTTGGTTTGGTGGAGGGTTTGGGTTTGGTGGAGGAATTTTGTTTCCAAGACCCTTTTATTGGACTTAGGGAATTAGAGGGTGGAAGGTCTATTTAGCTCTCGGCTTTAGGAGTACAAAGTGGCTTGATTGGTGGAATTTGGTGGTGGTCTTGGAGGGTTGAACTTTTGATGAAAATTTTTGGGGGTAATGGTTGCAGAAGTACTATGATCATATCCACTTGAAGAGACATGGTAGTGTTGAGGGGTATATGACCGAGAGTTCCTTTGACACTCCACATGCTCCAACCTCCCACCCATGGTAGTCATATCCCCCTTCATCGATGTCACATCCCTTATCAATGACGCCAAATCCATTTGCATTTTTTCTATATTCCGAGTGAGGTTCTCAACCGAAGCCACAAGAGTACCAATGGCATTGTTATCCATGGTTTGGGAACTACTCCCTTCCATTGCAAATGTATCTAGAAAGATGATACACGATCAAACCAACAACACCAAGAGCTACAAGTAGGTTCGGATTTCAGTCCAACAACACAAGAATAACAAGTTCAATTTTCAGTTTTCAGCACACAACAAGAGAGCAAATAGATGAACAAGAATGCTAGTGAATCGAAAGTAGCCCCACACGGCTTCACTAGTCTTTAAAGATAACAAAATTAACAACAACAACAACAACAAGATAAAGAAAAGATAGATAACTTGACATATAACATTCAAGATACTAAGAACCCTAACATCAAGAGAGGACCCTAAGTCTAGAGAATGTAAACACCAAGTTCTTACAAGGACCAAGAGGCACTCAAAGACCCCAAAACCCTTGTTTCTAGCCAAAGATACAACACAAGTATTCCTCTACTTGTGAGATGTTGGAGGCGGCTCCAAGAGTGGAAGAGAGAGAGGAAATGTTGTGATATTTTAGATTACAAAAATCAGATTTCAAAAACTATCTAATAACTCTCTCACATCTTCTATTTATACTACAAAAGGAAAGGGGTAAAATGACTCATCCGCCCTTGCTTCTTGTGCCAACCTTGGAGAGTAGTTTATTACACATTAGGACCCCTCTTCACACATAAAAACGTTTAAGTCCTTGGTTGGTTCAATCACCAACTCACACACGGCCATTTGCATGAACAAAGCTTGGAGTTTTTGTAATTCCCGAGCTTGGCTTCGTGTGAAAGGCCGTGTGGCTGTCCTAACCGTATCATCCTCTCCATCTTGAGAGGAATTTGGCCTCAAATTCAGCATTTGGTCATCTTCAGCCGCATCCACGAGGGAGAGATCACCAACGTTGAAAGTGTTGTGCACTTGATATTCCGGTGGAAGGTCAATCTTGTAGGCGTTGTCATTGATCCTCTCAAGTACTTGGAAAGGACCATCACCCCTTGGCAGCAATTTGGACTTCCTATGAGCTGGAAACCGGTCTTTTCGAAGATGCACCCACACCCAATCTCCGGGTTCAAGCACAAGCCTTCTTCTCCCTTTGTTTGCCCTTTTGGCAATCTCTTGATTCTTCTTTTCAAGCTTGATCCGCACCGTCTCATGCATTTTCTTCATTGCCTCGGCTCTTTTGTTTCCATCTAAGCTGGTCATGAGATCACTAGACAAAGGAGTGAGATCTAAAGGGGTAAGGGGATTCAGGCCGTAAACACATTCAAAGGGAGTCATTCCCGTGCTCGAATGAATTACCCGGTTGTAGGCAAATTCCACTAAGGGTAGGTGATCTTCCCATGAAGTCAGTTTACCTTTAACCATAGAACGTAGCATAGACCCTAAGGTTCTATTTACTACCTCCGTTTGGCCATCGGTTTGTGGGTGGCAAGACGTGGAGAAAAGTAACTTCGTTCCAAGCCTACCCCACATGGACTTCCAAAAGAGACTTAGGAACTTGGAGTCCCTATCGCTCACAATAGTCCTCGGTACCCCGTGAAGCTTGACAACATGTTCAACAAATAATGAAGCTACACTACTAGCATCCTCGGTTTTAGTACATGGAATAAAATGAGCCATTTTAGAGAATCTATCAACAATAACAAAAATGCTATCTCGGCCCTTTCTAGTCCTTGGCAGCCCCAAAACAAAATCCATCGAGATGTCCAACCAAGGCCTAAGGGGAGTAGGGAGTGGGGTGTATAATCCTTGGGGTAAGAGACGAGATTTCGCACTCCGGCAGGCCACGCATTGACTACAAATTTTAGTGACGTCTTTGCGCATTTTGGGCCAATAGAAGTTCTCCTCTAAGATTCCGAGGGTCTTGTCTACCCCAAAGTGACCCATGAGGCCTCCGTCATGGGCCTCCCTTACAAATAATTCCCTCCAAGAACTAGAAGGAACACACAACCTCCTCCCTTTGAACAAATACCCATCGAACCGAGAGTAGGAGGAATGGTTATTCTCCTTGAGCCAACGGTCCCTTCCCCACTCTTCGCATTCCCTAAAAATAGGAGCAAAGGTAGGATCCTCGGGATACAACAACCGCAAGCTCTCAAAACCCATCAATTTCGAAGACAAGGTAGCAACAAGCACATGCTTCCTAGACAAGGCATCGGCAACAACATTTTCCTTTCCCCTTTTGTAATGAATTACATAAGGGAAAGTCTCGATGAACTCAATCCACTTAGCATGACGCCTATTCAACTTGTCTTGGCTCTTAAGGTGTTTCAACGACTCATGATCCGTTCGTATCACAAACTCCTTAGGCCACAAATAATGTTGCCAATTTCCCAAAGCTCTAACAAGGGCGTACAACTCCAAATCATAAGTTGAGTAATTAAGAGTTGCCCCTTTGAGCTTTTCACTGAAATAAGCAACGGGCTTACCTTCTTGCATCAAAACAGCCCCGATACCAACTTTACTAGCATCACACTCTATTTCAAACATCTTATCAAAATCGGGCAATTGCAATAAAGGCGCCGAGATGAGCGTAGCTTTCAAGGCCTCAAAAGCCCTAGCTTGCTCATCACCCCATTTAAAGGGTCCGTCCTTTCTAATTACCTCGGTCAAGGGGGCTGCTATGGAACTAAATCCTTTGACAAACCTTCTATAAAAGCTTGCCAACCCGTGGAAACTTCGGATTTCTCCAATAGTTTTAGGGGTCGGCCAACTTCGGATAGAGTCTATCTTGGAATCGTCCACTTCCACACCCCGTGAGCTCACGACAAAACCCAAGAATATAACTTTATCAACACCAAAAGAACACTTCTCCATGTTGGCATACAGCTTCTCCTTTCGGAGCACATCAAACACACATCTCAAATGCATTACATGATCATTAATAGATTTACTATACACCAACACATCATCAAAGTAAACCACCACAAACTTTCCAATATAAGGCTTCATTACATGATTCATTAGCCTCATAAATGTGCTAGGAGCATTGGTAAGGCCGAAGGGCATGACCAGCCACTCATATAGACCGAATTTGGTCTTGAATGCGGTCTTCCACTCATCACCGGGTTGCATGCGAATTTGGTGATAGCCGCTCCTAAGGTCCACTTTAGAAAACAAACAAGATCCGTGGAGCTCATCTAACATATCATCTAGTCTAGGAATTGGATGACGATACCTTATAGTGATTTTGTTGATGGCTCTACAATCGACGCACATGCGCCAAGTTCCGTCCTTCTTTGGTACCAAAAGCACCGGAACAGCACACGGACTCATGCTTTCCTTGATGTATCCCTTGTTGAGAAGCTCCTCAACTTGCCTCTCAAGCTCCTTAGTGTCCATGGGATTGCTCCTATAGGCCGGTTTGTTTGGAAGTTGTGAACCCGGCACCAAATCAATTTGGTGCTCAATTCCCCGAAGTGGGGGCAATCCTTGCGGAAGTTCTTGAGGAAATACATCTTCATACTCCTGCAACGCACAAGAAATCAAAGGGGAAATGGAAGAATTAGTGGGGTTAGTATTAAAACAATGGGCCAACAGTAACATCGGCTTGTTTTCATCATGGTCCACGAAGAGTTCTTTCCTCCTAGCCAACATCACTACGTTTTCCATCTCCTTTGTGGTTGGGACAGATTCGGATGGCCCTACTTCCTCACCTACGGCATCCCCCCCCTTTTCTCCTTTCCCGGTTTCCTTTCCCTTTCCTTTTAACTCTCTCATCTTTTGATGCCACTCATGTACTTGGGAGGGTGAAAGAGGGTGAAGTGTGACCTTTCGGCCATCCTTCTCAAGCGTATACCGGTTGGACCTCCCATCGTGTTTAGTAGACCTATCATATTGCCATGGTCTACCTAACAACAAGTGACATGCTTGCATTGGGATCACGTCACAAAGCACTTCATCGTGGTAGTTTCCTACCTTAAACCGAATCACACATTGCCTTGCGACCCTTAATTCACCACAATCGTTCAACCATTGTAGCTTGTAAGGACTAGTGTGTGGTGTAGTTGGCAGCTTCAAGAAATTTACCATAGCTTGGCTCGCAACATTCGTACAACTACCACTATCAATCACCAAGGTGCACACACTCCCTTTACAAGACACTTAGTATGGAATAGATTTTCCCTTTGACTCGGGTCATCTATCGCCTTACTAATCATGACACGTCTAACCACAAAGTTAGGAACCACACACTCCCCTTCTTGTGGATAGGCATCTTCACTACCATCTAATTCATCATCATTCGGCCCATTTTCAGCTTCCTCTCCATCTTGAGGCTCGGCCTCATCCTCCCCCCTTTCGGAAACCACCTCCTCACCAAGGTAGTACACTTTCCCTTCTCGTAGGATCACATTGCGCCGGTTCGGACATTCATTGGACTTATGCCCCCAACCTTGGCACTTGAAGCATTGGAATCCCTTTGGGTTGGGATATTTGTGAGCCTCCAGTTTCGGAGGGAATTTAGGGACTGTTTTGGACTCGTAGTGGACTGTTTTGGACTCGGGCAGCTTCGTAGGGGCGGGTTGGTCCTTGTTTTTGGGCCAACCCGAGGGAGCTTGTACCCTTGCCTTGAAGGATGATCTCTCCTTAAGTTCCCTTTCAATCTCTAGGGCCGCTTGGAATATACCGTCGATGGTTTCAAACCGATGAAGGGTCAAATGAGTGGAGATCTCTTTGTTCAACCCACACTTGAACCGGATGATGTCATGACTGATTTGCTCCCCACGATGATCAAGTTTCAACATGAGTTGTTGGAACTCGTCAAAATAGGCCATCACACTTTTGCCCCCTTGCCGCAAGCCATATAACCTAGCAAGCAACTCATGACGATATCTCTCGGGAAGGTATCGTTGTCTCATCAAATACCTCAACCGAAACCAAGGTGGTGGCTGCCCATCGACTAATTCATTACCAAATCGTTTAACATACTCCCACCAAGTGTTAGCATAGCCCTCGAGGTGAGCTATAGCGTAGCAACTCTTCTTTTCGTCCGAGATGTCATTAACTTGGAAAACTTTGTCACAAGCCGATTCCCAAGTTAAGTAGGCCTCGGGATCACTTTCACCCTTAAAGATGGGTAGGCTCAACTTGATGGTGTTGATGCCTACGTCTCTCTCTTGGTGTCGGTTTCCCCTATCTCCATACCCCCGGTATCTCCTAGGTTCTCCTCGACCCCCTCTTAACTCCTCCTCCCTCATATAAGCATCATCAAAGGCTCCATCTCCTTCATACTCCCCTCTACCGTATCCTTCAAAGTGGGCTGGTCGGCCTTGGCCGTTTTGAGTCGGAGGATTTGGAATTTGCGGTCTTTGGGTTAATGGAGCTTGGAATGGAAGGTTCGGATTTAGTGGAGGTACTTGTCGTCCAAATCCCTCTTGTGGAATTGGAGGGGCTTGGAAATGTAGTGGTCTAGTGGAGTCTCGGTTTGGAGGAAAATAGGTAGTTTGACTTGCGGTATTTAGTGGAGCTTGGGGTGCATTTAGCATTTGGTGGACTGTTTCGGGGGTGATGGTTGCGGAGGAGGTCCTATCATGACCATTGGTAGATACGTGTAGAGGAGTAGAAGGATGAGAGTTCCTTTGACTCTCCACTTGTTCTAATCTCCCACTAATAGTCGACACTTCCCCCTTTATGGCTGCCAAGTCCCCTCTCACGGCCCCAAATTCAGAATTCAACCTTTCAAGTGTCCGGGTAACGGCCTCAAGAGTGACCCTCATAGAATCAAGGGCATTAGTATCCGCATTATGAGACGTAGCTCCTTCCATTGTCAAGATATTATCCACTTTAGTTCACCACAAGTTCGTGTTCCACAAGTGTTGTATAATTGGCTAGTAACCGTGAAATTTTCAAGGTATGAGTGAGCTCTTATCCGGAATGGATTCTTGTTTGAAGACTCAAAGAATTCTTGCCGGACTAGAATCAAAAATCAGCAACTCATTCAAACGAATAAAAGCACTCAAATAATCGTTGACACGAACAAACGGTTCAAGGAACTAGTTGACAACCTAGTAGGAATGTACTAGTTTGTTAATTAGTTCTAGGACCAATTAAGGGAAACCAAGGATCAACAATTTGCAACCAAAGAATATCCTAAGTTGAGCTTATAGTGACGTGGCAGCATGCAATGGTTCCACCCGTTCCTCTTATCTTTTTTTTTTTTGTTTTGTGTTAATATTCACACAACTTGTTATAGTTTGCAAAATGTTTTGGTGGGAAAAATAAAATCTTGTAGTCTTTCAACCTTTTCAAACTCAAGAAAGTGGTGTTTGGTTGACCAATCCCACAAAACAAGGCTCCTTGAATTAGGGAAAAGTGATTGACAAGACTAGAGGGTGAGGGGTGCAAGTCTTTCACAACAACTTTATAACTTGTCTTACAACTTGAGCACACAACAAGATGAACAAGATGAACAAGTTCAAAAGATGAACACCTCAACAAACTTCATCAACTTCTTTAGCACATAACACATAACCACCGATTTTTCTTTTGCTCATCAACAACATACAACCTTCGGCCACTTCAAGTCACTACTCAATGTTCAAGTTTTCAAGCTCAACTTTCGGATCTAGACACCTTAGTGTTGGTGAGAAAGAAACCAACACTAGAAACTCACTAAACAAGCAAAATAACGCCTAGGTCTAGACATGCAACATCATTCTCGGTTTTCAACCTTTAATGGACAGAATTTTCAGAACTTCCCTTTGGTATTGCTTGTTTAGACCGTGAACTAGCCCAAGATGGGTTATGTTGGAACACAACCGGTCTTGCTTTGATACCAAATGATACACGATCAAACCAACAACACCAAGAGCTACAAGTAGGTTCGGATTTCAGTCCAACAACACAAGAATAACAAGTTCAATTTTCAGTTTTCAGCACACAACAAGAGAGCAAATAGATGAACAAGAATGCTAGTGAATCGAAAGTAGCCCCACACGGCTTCACTAGTCTTTAAAGATAACAAAATTAACAACAACAACAACAACAAGATAAAGAAAAGATAGATAACTTGACATATAACATTCAAGATACTAAGAACCCTAACATCAAGAGAGGACCCTAAGTCTAGAGAATGTAAACACCAAGTTCTTACAAGGACCAAGAGGCACTCAAAGACCCCAAAACCCTTGTTTCTAGCCAAAGATACAACACAAGTATTCCTCTACTTGTGAGATGTTGGAGGCGGCTCCAAGAGTGGAAGAGAGAGAGGAAATGTTGTGATATTTTAGATTACAAAAATCAGATTTCAAAAACTATCTAATAACTCTCTCACATCTTCTATTTATACTACAAAAGGAAAGGGGTAAAATGACTCATCCGCCCTTGCTTCTTGTGCCAACCTTGGAGAGTAGTTTATTACACATTAGGACCCCTCTTCACACATAAAAACGTTTAAGTCCTTGGTTGGTTCAATCACCAACTCACACACGGCCATTTGCATGAACAAAGCTTGGAGTTTTTGTAATTCCCGAGCTTGGCTTCGTGTGAAAGGCCGTGTGGCTGTCCTAACCGTATCAAAAGATACCTACGAAACAACAAACAAGTTAGTTCAAAAATTCTCCTCACTACACCCTCACACTTGATTACCTCACACTTAGTTACACAAGTATTGTAAGCTTCTCTAGTAACCCGTGAGAGGTTGAGGGTCAGTCTATTTTTTCTTGGAGTGGATTTTTTTTTGAAGGACTCAAAGAAAATCTTGTTCGGACTTGAGCCAAGAATCACAACGATTTACAAATGACAAAAGTACACAAATAACGTTAGCAAGAAGAAACGTACTTAAAAACTAATTTACAACCTAGTAGGTTATTACTAGCTTGCCAATTAGTGTTAGACTCAACAAAATTGAAAACAATTGGAAATAAGGAAAAGAAACTAGAAATTCCAATTCTTTGAGCCTTTGATGACATGGCAGCCACCTATTGGCCGTTGTAATATTGTTGAAATTACAGATTTTCTTCTTCCAAAATTTAAGTTGTTCAATTTCACTATTGGAAAAAAGAAGTTTTGTCTATATAGACATGCAAACAAGGTCTTAGGCTTTCTTTTCAAGATTCAAAAAGTTTTGACCTACTTACACTCTTTTGGTAAGACAACCATTTGGAAGTCTTGTCCCCTTTCCTTTTTTGGACAATCTTGAAAAGTGACAAAACTCTTTTGGGGTAACAAGTCTTTTAGATAACCTTTTGTTTTTTTTCCCTTTTAGTGATGTCTTGGAAGTGTTTCCAAGACAAACAAGAACCCACACTCTCTTTCCTTTGAATTTTGGATCAAACAAATCTATTCTTGAAGCTTCTTCTTTACCACAACACAAAAACACAAGAACAACAACAACAAACCATCCAATAACACCACAACATAACTTGAAACTTAGCTAAAAAAAATTGGACTTAGACTCTAGAAGTGCTAGTGAGAAAGAAACTAACACTAGAGACACTCAAAACGCATAAAAATATCCTAAATCTAAGTCTAAACTTTTGGCTAAGACACACAAAAACAAGAACACTAGATTTTTTCTTTTTTGAGGTTATTCCAAGTATCAATCCCAAGACTTGATTTTGTTGGAACAAAATCAAGCCTTGCTCTGATACCAAATGATATGGACCAGCCAACAACACACAAGAAAATACAACAAGAACACAAGATAACAACACTACAATGGATTTCCAAGACAAACAACAACTATAAGATTCAATAAAAGAAAAGGATAACTAGTTTGATATACAATATCCCATCCTGTAAGAACCTAAACATGACTCAAACATTAAGATCCTTAGACCAAGATATATTAACACCAAACTCCTACATGAACACAAGAGGAACTCTAGAACCCCAATCACTCACATTTCTAGCCAAAAGAACAACAAAAGTGTCAGTGCACTTGTCTACTTTTGGGTGGAGCTAGCCTCCTTTGAGAGAACAATGTTTCAAATGTTACAAGTGAATATCCAAAATGAACAAAGAGCTGAAATTAACCCTAGGGAGTCTATTTATACCATATTACAAAATGAAGCCAAAATACCAAAGTACCTTTAATGAGCAAGGACGCCCTTAGTGTGTACTAGGGGCGGCCTTGATGTGTTTTTAGGTCCCCTCTTCTTTATGCTTCAATATGTATAGTCCCTTAGATGGAATTGTAATACATTCACACCCGACCATATTCATGAACATTCCTTGAAGTTCTTGTAACTGCCAAGCTTGGCTCTTTGTGAATGGTCTTGAGCTTGTTGAACCCGTATCTGTAACGCCTCAATTTTCTGAGCCGAAACACTACACGGTACTCATGACCCCAAAGGACCACAAGCTAACCCGTGACTGATATTGATACGGTTGGGGAAGCCTCCACAGGTACACGGCCTTTCACACGAAGCCAAGCTCGGGAATTACAAAAACTCCAAGCTTTGTTCATGCAAATGGCCGTGTGTGAGTTGGTGATTGAACCAACCAAGGACCTAAACGATTTTATGTGTGAAGAGAGGTCTTAATGTGTAATAAACTACTCTCCAAGGTTGGCATAAGAAGCAAGGGCGGATGGGTCATTTTACCCCTTTTGTTTGTAGTATAAATAGAACATGTTAGAGAGTTATTCCTTAGTTTTTGAATGCTGATTTTGTAACCTAAAAACACTAAACATTTCGGCTCTCTCTTGATACGGGACAAATGGCCATCTTATCTTTTGATGACATTGTTGGAGGCCAACACATAGAGACTCAAGACTTGGTCACCTCGGGAAAACAAGAACATGCATGGAGGACCCGTTTTGAGTGCTACTTAAAGCAATCTCGCGTGTGGAAGATTGCTTGGAGAATTTAAGGTTGAGGACTCACGGTTTTGGACCCTAATTAAGGGTATTTTGGACATTACACATGGTGTAGTTACACACCATGGCCGCCCCTCTCATTAAGGGCAAAGTGGTCTTTTGTCTTCTTTGTAATACACTATAAAAAGGCCCCCTTAGTCTTATTTTCATTAGTTTTCAGATTTTAGAAAGATGAAGTATTGAAAGGAAATATCTTCTCTCTTTTGAGAGTGTACACACTTAGTGGTAGGACTTGGAAAAGTCATCTTTAGCATAGGGCTTGGAAAAGCCAATATTGATCCTTGCTTGGAAACGGTAGATCTTGAGGCGAGTTCATTCCCTTGGTGGTCACCGTAAGAGTGTGGTGTTGTTGTTACATTCATTAGGGGTTTTTGAGTTTGATATACTCTTTAGTTCCTAATCTTTGTAATAATCTATGTCTCACTATCTATCTTTACCTTTCTTGCAATTGTGTTAGTGTTTGTATCTTGTAATCGTTTGTTCTTGTTGAATCCGAATCTTGTGTTCATTGTGTTCATCTTGTTCTTGTTGTATTGTTGCTGTTTTGGTGTTAAAACACCTTGTCAACTCGTGATACTCGTGTTGTTGTTGTTGGCCGAAACTAGCTCTAAAAGGGGTCCTCGGATTCCTCTTGATTTGTGGACTGTTTTGAGCCTTTTCTTGTGTTCCCTTGTTTTTTTCTTGTATCATTTGGTATCAAAGCCAGGTCACGGGTTCGAATCCCGCTTACACCATGCGCAGGTTCGAGGGCGAACCTTTCCCTAAGAAAGGGGGGATGATGGCAGATGGCCAGTCATCTCAGGTTTGGAAAGGATGACACCCAAAGGGGGTGTGGGTCCATCTCGAGTTGGCCTTGGTGGGGGTGTGTGATCGGGTTCGTGACCCTTTGGTTCAGGGCCTTTAAAGGGTGGGATGCGCCTTCCTCTACCAGCTATAGCTTTTAGAGCAGTTGGTTAGTGGCTCACCCTTAAGGTTTGGTATCAAAGCCATCTTTGATTTTGTTCTAACAAGATCAATCTTGGGCTTGAGACTTGAAAACTACAAAAAAAAAAAAAAAAAAAAAGTTGAAATCTGAAAATTTCAGAAAATTGCAATCTGTCCATTGTTGTTGTCTTGGCCGAAATTGTGTTCTTGTGGTGTTCTTGGCCGAGATTTGTTCTTGAGTCTAGGTCTAGGAGTATTTTACTTGTCTTGTGTGTTTGTAGTGTTAGTTTTGTTCCTCACTAACACTTTGAGTCGATCCAAACTTGAGCTTGAATTGTTAATATTATTGTTGTGAACAAGTGTGGCCGATTGGATGTTGTTGTTGTTCTAGCCTTGACCGAGTTGAAGGCCTTGTGTTGTGGTGGTGCTGTAGATCTTGAAAGGTTGTTGTTGTATTCTTGTTGTTCATCACACCTTTCACCATTTGTAAAATCGAAAACACAACACAAAGGGGACTTAGTCGATTGTTGTTGCTATCCTTGTGGTCTTAGCCGTGAGATTGTTGACCTTGTTGTGGTGAACTGTTTTGGCCTTGTGGTTTTCATCTTGTTGTTGTTATAAGCTTGGCCACGTGATATTGTTGTTAATTGGTGGATTGAAAACCCTTTTGTTGAAGTTGTAGTTGTCTTGGCCAAGTGTTGGAGATATTGTTATTGTGGATTGGAGTTGGCCGTGTGAAAAATTGTTGGTGTTCTTGAAGATTATTGTTGTAGTTCTTGTTGTTGTTGTTGTTGTTCTTGATGTTCATCACCACCTTCATATATTGTTGAAGATAAAGTGAATGCTAAATCCAAAAAGTTGAAGGAAAAAGGTGTATTATTTGTTAGTCTTGAAAGACACTACAACCAACAAAGACCTATCAATCAAGTCTCAACCACTTTCCAACACTTTTCCATGATTTACGGATCCATGTTTTAAGGAGAAGTACAATAAAGTCAAGTCTTGAAAACTTGAAATTGAAAAGGGCTCCAAGACTTGTTTGAATTTCCCTCCTTAAACAAATTCCACCAAAGTCCAAATTGAAAAATTGACCAAGACTTGAAATTGGACAACAAAAGTTGTGTGGGGCCGAAACCAATACGTGACTGCCATGTCATCACGGCTACTGTTCACGCAATATTTCCGAGCTCAAAAATTTTAGATTCTTAGTTTCATCTTATTGTTTCATTAGTTTCATGTCTTGATTCTAGAATTAATTAACAACTAGTAATCACCTACTTAGTTGTAGATTAATTATTGAATCCATTTCTTCGTGTCTTCGTTGTTTGTGTGCTTTTCTCATTTTTAACTCGTAGTAACTTCTTTGTTTCAAGTTCGTAAGTGAATTTTATTTTTGTGTCTTGAGTCGATCAAACAAGAATCTATTCCGGCCGCCAAGTAGAATTGACATCCTATTGACTACCGGAGTATAAGCAACTTTCAATATTCGCCGCTCCAATTGTGAGGATCACAAAGGTGAGTGTATACGAGTGTTGGTGAGGAGCTTTACTACTAATCTTGTTTGTTCATTTTGTAGGTTTAAAGGGTGATATAAGGGGAACATGTCTTCGATAGCCGGGGATTATTGTGACTACAACATGGGAGACTATGATTGTAGTGAAGGGTTTTATGGCTACGAAGTTGAGGGAGATTGCGGAGGCTATGAAAATAGCCATACTCGAGACTTGGGCAGATTTGAAAGTTACTGTTTTAAGGGAGAAAATGAGGTGAATGAAGTGCCTAGTGCTTATGGTAACTTTGGAGATGATGTAGGGCCTAGTGATGGATCTTGTGATGATGTTGGGGCATGTGAGGAGTCTTACACTTCTTACTCCGAACCTAGATTTGGTGTTAGGTATAACCCTTTTGTTTGCAAAGCTTATGAGAGCTATGATGAGGGTACACGTGAGGAGTATGAAGATCCATATTCTCCCCCTTGTAGTACTTCTTATCAAAGTCGATATAGTGTGAATGGTTATACTAGCTCTAGCGGAGGTTGTCCAATGAGAAGCAGAGGATATGCATCTCCAAAACTAAGGGGTACTCGTATGCCTTACAATGTAGATCCAAGAAGGAGTGTACACTCCGGAAAGGTGACTATTTGTGGGATACCGGGCTGCCTTATGGTGTTGAATGATAGGTACTATGGAAACTACATTTTTCCGTCCATGGTTGATCACTTGGGGTTATTGCGAGAACCTTTACTTGTTCCATACTACTTGGGCGAGTTCAAGGTTACCGAGAGGGTAAAAGTTGTCTTCTCCCAATTTGATTACCATGAGGAGGTGTGGTGCGATGTTTTCTCCTTAACCTACGGTCATATGAGCTTGGGTGCCGATTGGTTTGCACGACATCAAGTTCCTAACGTGAAAAATTGGCCTAATATTGTAAGAGACCGATGGGGAAATTGCCTCGAGACGTACATTCTGCCCGGGCCGCAAAAAGAAGTTCCTACCTACTCCAATTCAAATTATTATGAGAGACAAAAGATTGAGAGGAGTAAGGGAGTGAAAGGTGGTAATCCGAGAGTGGAAAAAGGAGAGGTTGTGTTGAGCGAAGTGAGGGGATTACCACCAAACCGTGCTAACATTGGTTGTCCTTCCATTTCTAAGGACATTTGTGTAGGTACCAACATGGCAAGCGAAGGCGAACAATGCCAAAAGGAAGTTGCTGCCCAAGCTTGTGGAGGACCTTCACCTCACGGCAAGGAAGAGTCTACTCAAGATCTTAAAGGTAAAATAGCTAACTCTTACACTTTAGTGCATGTGAATGACCATTGTGTGGCTAGTAAGCCATTGAGTGTGAGTAGTAGCTTACTTATTTATGAGTCTAATGATTCCTTGCCTCTTGTTGATGATGTACATATTGAGAGTTTGGATACACTAGTTGATCCTATTGATGACGAAATTGACTCTTCTTGTAAGATCAATTTATGTCCACCTAGTGTTGAAGCTTATATGTTGAACGGAAGTACATCGTCTTGTGTAATTGGTGTTGATCAACTTGTTGGTGAAAATTGTTCCCCACTTGAGTATGTGTGTGATGTGCTTAATAGGACTCAAGTGAGTGAAGTATTTAAAAATGTTGGTCAACAAAGTGGGGGTGAACCCGAGATCTCTTCTTGGGGTAATCTTGTGTTTGGAACATCCTTGAAACTTGATATTGATCATTTAGAGTGCGAGGAACTTGCTTATTCCAAATCTGTCCGTGAGGTAGATCACACTCTCTTTAGGTGTAATGTCTTGTTTGAAGATGATTTAAACACTTCTAATGAACCTAGTGGTGAAAATGACGGTATAGCTTGCCTTGGAAGCTATAGCCTATATGCTAACCCACTATGGTGTGACAACATTCCTCCTAAAGAGGGAAATCTCTTCTTGGAAGATGAGAGTACTCTTAAGGGTAAGGAATGTGTAGTTGCGGAAGCTACTCCTTCTTCTACTTTGTGTGATTTCTTTGTTGAGAGTACTCATAGTGATTATTGGGAAACTAGCAGTGAGTACACACATGAGAGCACCCTAGTAGAAGTCGATTTGAGTGATACCTTTCTCTACTCTCTATTTGATTTGGATGATATGTATGTTATTGTAGAGAGTATGTCATTTAGTTTAGGTGTAGACCACGGGAAAGGGAAGTGTTGTCGAGACCCGTGTCTATGGCCACTTTTCCCATTTGACCCCGGTGCCAAATTTAGAAATGGTGATGTTGGTGCACCAAACTTGTTGCTTGGTCAACATGACAAGCAAAGTGTTACTTTTGATGTATCCTATAACCAAATCCTTTGCACATCTTTTATTGAGTTTTTAATATTCATTTCAAAGGATTCTTGGTTATATTGCAAATATGTGCAACCTTGGCATGTTGAGATGATTTGTAATGCTAACCCTAACCCTCATGCCATGAGGAATTTGTATTTGTTTGTCCTCTCTTCGGTTTTGCAAGGTTTGGATTCGAGGTCGAATCCTTTTCAAGAAGGGGAGGATGATACGGGACAAATGGCCATCTTATCTTTTGATGACATTGTTGGAGGCCAACACATAGAGACTCAAGACTTGGTCACCTCGGGAAAACAAGAACATGCATGGAGGACCCGTTTTGAGTGCTACTTAAAGCAATCTCGCGTGTGGAAGATTGCTTGGAGAATTTAAGGTTGAGGACTCACGGTTTTGGACCCTAATTAAGGGTATTTTGGACATTACACATGGTGTAGTTACACACCATGGCCGCCCCTCTCATTAAGGGCAAAGTGGTCTTTTGTCTTCTTTGTAATACACTATAAAAAGGCCTCCTTAGTCTTATTTTCATTAGTTTTCAGATTTTAGAAAGATGAAGTATTGAAAGGAAATATCTTCTCTCTTTTGAGAGTGTACACACTTAGTGGTAGGACTTGGAAAAGTCATCTTTAGCATAGGGCTTGGAAAAGCCAATATTGATCCTTGCTTGGAAACGGTAGATCTTGAGGCGAGTTCATTCCCTTGGTGGTCACCGTAAGAGTGTGGTGTTGTTGTTACATTCATTAGGGGTTTTTGAGTTTGATATACTCTTTAGTTCCTAATCTTTGTAATAATCTATGTCTCACTATCTATCTTTACCTTTCTTGCAATTGTGTTAGTGTTTGTATCTTGTAATCGTTTGTTCTTGTTGAATCCGAATCTTGTGTTCATTGTGTTCATCTTGTTCTTGTTGTATTGTTGCTGTTTTGGTGTTAAAACACCTTGTCAACTCGTGATACTCGTGTTGTTGTTGTTGGCCGAAACTAGCTCTAAAAGGGGTCCTCGGATTCCTCTTGATTTGTGGACTGTTTTGAGCCTTTTCTTGTGTTCCCTTGTTTTTTTCTTGTATCATTTGGTATCAAAGCCAGGTCACGGGTTCGAATCCCGCTTACACCATGCGCAGGTTCGAGGGCGAACCTTTCCCTAAGAAAGGGGGGATGATGGCAGATGGCCAGTCATCTCAGGTTTGGAAAGGATGACACCCAAAGGGGGTGTGGGTCCATCTCGAGTTGGCCTTGGTGGGGGTGTGTGATCGGGTTCGTGACCCTTTGGTTCAGGGCCTTTAAAGGGTGGGATGCGCCTTCCTCTACCAGCTATAGCTTTTAGAGCAGTTGGTTAGTGGCTCACCCTTAAGGTTTGGTATCAAAGCCATCTTTGATTTTGTTCTAACAAGATCAATCTTGGGCTTGAGACTTGAAAACTACAAAAAAAAAAAAAAAAAAAAAGTTGAAATCTGAAAATTTCAGAAAATTGCAATCTGTCCATTGTTGTTGTCTTGGCCGAAATTGTGTTCTTGTGGTGTTCTTGGCCGAGATTTGTTCTTGAGTCTAGGTCTAGGAGTATTTTACTTGTCTTGTGTGTTTGTAGTGTTAGTTTTGTTCCTCACTAACACTTTGAGTCGATCCAAACTTGAGCTTGAATTGTTAATATTATTGTTGTGAACAAGTGTGGCCGATTGGATGTTGTTGTTGTTCTAGCCTTGACCGAGTTGAAGGCCTTGTGTTGTGGTGGTGCTGTAGATCTTGAAAGGTTGTTGTTGTATTCTTGTTGTTCATCACACCTTTCACCATTTGTAAAATCGAAAACACAACACAAAGGGGACTTAGTCGATTGTTGTTGCTATCCTTGTGGTCTTAGCCGTGAGATTGTTGACCTTGTTGTGGTGAACTGTTTTGGCCTTGTGGTTTTCATCTTGTTGTTGTTATAAGCTTGGCCACGTGATATTGTTGTTAATTGGTGGATTGAAAACCCTTTTGTTGAAGTTGTAGTTGTCTTGGCCAAGTGTTGGAGATATTGTTATTGTGGATTGGAGTTGGCCGTGTGAAAAATTGTTGGTGTTCTTGAAGATTATTGTTGTAGTTCTTGTTGTTGTTGTTGTTGTTCTTGATGTTCATCACCACCTTCATATATTGTTGAAGATAAAGTGAATGCTAAATCCAAAAAGTTGAAGGAAAAAGGTGTATTATTTGTTAGTCTTGAAAGACACTACAACCAACAAAGACCTATCAATCAAGTCTCAACCACTTTCCAACACTTTTCCATGATTTACGGATCCATGTTTTAAGGAGAAGTACAATAAAGTCAAGTCTTGAAAACTTGAAATTGAAAAGGGCTCCAAGACTTGTTTGAATTTTCCTCCTTAAACAAATTCCACCAAAGTCCAAATTGAAAAATTGACCAAGACTTGAAATTGGACAACAAAAGTTGTGTGGGGCCGAAACCAATACGTGACTGCCATGTCATCACGGCTACTGTTCACGCAATATTTCCGAGCTCAAAAATTTTAGATTCTTAGTTTCATCTTATTGTTTCATTAGTTTCATGTCTTGATTCTAGAATTAATTAACAACTAGTAATCACCTACTTAGTTGTAGATTAATTATTGAATCCATTTCTTCGTGTCTTCGTTGTTTGTGTGCTTTTCTCATTTTTAACTCGTAGTAACTTCTTTGTTTCAAGTTCGTAAGTGAATTTTATTTTTGTGTCTTGAGTCGATCAAACAAGAATCTATTCCGGCCGCCAAGTAGAATTGACATCCTATTGACTACCGGAGTATAAGCAACTTTCAATATTCGCCGCTCCAATTGTGAGGATCACAAAGGTGAGTGTATACGAGTGTTGGTGAGGAGCTTTACTACTAATCTTGTTTGTTCATTTTGTAGGTTTAAAGGGTGATATAAGGGGAACATGTCTTCGATAGCCGGGGATTATTGTGACTACAACATGGGAGACTATGATTGTAGTGAAGGGTTTTATGGCTACGAAGTTGAGGGAGATTGCGGAGGCTATGAAAATAGCCATACTCGAGACTTGGGCAGATTTGAAAGTTACTGTTTTAAGGGAGAAAATGAGGTGAATGAAGTGCCTAGTGCTTATGGTAACTTTGGAGATGATGTAGGGCCTAGTGATGGATCTTGTGATGATGTTGGGGCATGTGAGGAGTCTTACACTTCTTACTCCGAACCTAGATTTGGTGTTAGGTATAACCCTTTTGTTTGCAAAGCTTATGAGAGCTATGATGAGGGTACACGTGAGGAGTATGAAGATCCATATTCTCCCCCTTGTAGTACTTCTTATCAAAGTCGATATAGTGTGAATGGTTATACTAGCTCTAGCGGAGGTTGTCCAATGAGAAGCAGAGGATATGCATCTCCAAAACTAAGGGGTACTCGTATGCCTTACAATGTAGATCCAAGAAGGAGTGTACACTCCGGAAAGGTGACTATTTGTGGGATACCGGGCTGCCTTATGGTGTTGAATGATAGGTACTATGGAAACTACATTTTTCCGTCCATGGTTGATCACTTGGGGTTATTGCGAGAACCTTTACTTGTTCCATACTACTTGGGCGAGTTCAAGGTTACCGAGAGGGTAAAAGTTGTCTTCTCCCAATTTGATTACCATGAGGAGGTGTGGTGCGATGTTTTCTCCTTAACCTACGGTCATATGAGCTTGGGTGCCGATTGGTTTGCACGACATCAAGTTCCTAACGTGAAAAATTGGCCTAATATTGTAAGAGACCGATGGGGAAATTGCCTCGAGACGTACATTCTGCCCGGGCCGCAAAAAGAAGTTCCTACCTACTCCAATTCAAATTATTATGAGAGACAAAAGATTGAGAGGAGTAAGGGAGTGAAAGGTGGTAATCCGAGAGTGGAAAAAGGAGAGGTTGTGTTGAGCGAAGTGAGGGGATTACCACCAAACCGTGCTAACATTGGTTGTCCTTCCATTTCTAAGGACATTTGTGTAGGTACCAACATGGCAAGCGAAGGCGAACAATGCCAAAAGGAAGTTGCTGCCCAAGCTTGTGGAGGACCTTCACCTCACGGCAAGGAAGAGTCTACTCAAGATCTTAAAGGTAAAATAGCTAACTCTTACACTTTAGTGCATGTGAATGACCATTGTGTGGCTAGTAAGCCATTGAGTGTGAGTAGTAGCTTACTTATTTATGAGTCTAATGATTCCTTGCCTCTTGTTGATGATGTACATATTGAGAGTTTGGATACACTAGTTGATCCTATTGATGACGAAATTGACTCTTCTTGTAAGATCAATTTATGTCCACCTAGTGTTGAAGCTTATATGTTGAACGGAAGTACATCGTCTTGTGTAATTGGTGTTGATCAACTTGTTGGTGAAAATTGTTCCCCACTTGAGTATGTGTGTGATGTGCTTAATAGGACTCAAGTGAGTGAAGTATTTAAAAATGTTGGTCAACAAAGTGGGGGTGAACCCGAGATCTCTTCTTGGGGTAATCTTGTGTTTGGAACATCCTTGAAACTTGATATTGATCATTTAGAGTGCGAGGAACTTGCTTATTCCAAATCTGTCCGTGAGGTAGATCACACTCTCTTTAGGTGTAATGTCTTGTTTGAAGATGATTTAAACACTTCTAATGAACCTAGTGGTGAAAATGACGGTATAGCTTGCCTTGGAAGCTATAGCCTATATGCTAACCCACTATGGTGTGACAACATTCCTCCTAAAGAGGGAAATCTCTTCTTGGAAGATGAGAGTACTCTTAAGGGTAAGGAATGTGTAGTTGCGGAAGCTACTCCTTCTTCTACTTTGTGTGATTTCTTTGTTGAGAGTACTCATAGTGATTATTGGGAAACTAGCAGTGAGTACACACATGAGAGCACCCTAGTAGAAGTCGATTTGAGTGATACCTTTCTCTACTCTCTATTTGATTTGGATGATATGTATGTTATTGTAGAGAGTATGTCATTTAGTTTAGGTGTAGACCACGGGAAAGGGAAGTGTTGTCGAGACCCGTGTCTATGGCCACTTTTCCCATTTGACCCCGGTGCCAAATTTAGAAATGGTGATGTTGGTGCACCAAACTTGTTGCTTGGTCAACATGACAAGCAAAGTGTTACTTTTGATGTATCCTATAACCAAATCCTTTGCACATCTTTTATTGAGTTTTTAATATTCATTTCAAAGGATTCTTGGTTATATTGCAAATATGTGCAACCTTGGCATGTTGAGATGATTTGTAATGCTAACCCTAACCCTCATGCCATGAGGAATTTGTATTTGTTTGTCCTCTCTTCGGTTTTGCAAGGTTTGGATTCGAGGTCGAATCCTTTTCAAGAAGGGGAGGATGATACGGGACAAATGGCCATCTTATCTTTTGATGACATTGTTGGAGGCCAACACATAGAGACTCAAGACTTGGTCACCTCGGGAAAACAAGAACATGCATGGAGGACCCGTTTTGAGTGCTACTTAAAGCAATCTCGCGTGTGGAAGATTGCTTGGAGAATTTAAGGTTGAGGACTCACGGTTTTGGACCCTAATTAAGGGTATTTTGGACATTACACATGGTGTAGTTACACACCATGGCCGCCCCTCTCATTAAGGGCAAAGTGGTCTTTTGTCTTCTTTGTAATACACTATAAAAAGGCCTCCTTAGTCTTATTTTCATTAGTTTTCAGATTTTAGAAAGATGAAGTATTGAAAGGAAATATCTTCTCTCTTTTGAGAGTGTACACACTTAGTGGTAGGACTTGGAAAAGTCATCTTTAGCATAGGGCTTGGAAAAGCCAATATTGATCCTTGCTTGGAAACGGTAGATCTTGAGGCGAGTTCATTCCCTTGGTGGTCACCGTAAGAGTGTGGTGTTGTTGTTACATTCATTAGGGGTTTTTGAGTTTGATATACTCTTTAGTTCCTAATCTTTGTAATAATCTATGTCTCACTATCTATCTTTACCTTTCTTGCAATTGTGTTAGTGTTTGTATCTTGTAATCGTTTGTTCTTGTTGAATCCGAATCTTGTGTTCATTGTGTTCATCTTGTTCTTGTTGTATTGTTGCTGTTTTGGTGTTAAAACACCTTGTCAACTCGTGATACTCGTGTTGTTGTTGTTGGCCGAAACTAGCTCTAAAAGGGGTCCTCGGATTCCTCTTGATTTGTGGACTGTTTTGAGCCTTTTCTTGTGTTCCCTTGTTTTTTTCTTGTATCATTTGGTATCAAAGCCAGGTCACGGGTTCGAATCCCGCTTACACCATGCGCAGGTTCGAGGGCGAACCTTTCCCTAAGAAAGGGGGGATGATGGCAGATGGCCAGTCATCTCAGGTTTGGAAAGGATGACACCCAAAGGGGGTGTGGGTCCATCTCGAGTTGGCCTTGGTGGGGGTGTGTGATCGGGTTCGTGACCCTTTGGTTCAGGGCCTTTAAAGGGTGGGATGCGCCTTCCTCTACCAGCTATAGCTTTTAGAGCAGTTGGTTAGTGGCTCACCCTTAAGGTTTGGTATCAAAGCCATCTTTGATTTTGTTCTAACAAGATCAATCTTGGGCTTGAGACTTGAAAACTACAAAAAAAAAAAAAAAAAAAAAGTTGAAATCTGAAAATTTCAGAAAATTGCAATCTGTCCATTGTTGTTGTCTTGGCCGAAATTGTGTTCTTGTGGTGTTCTTGGCCGAGATTTGTTCTTGAGTCTAGGTCTAGGAGTATTTTACTTGTCTTGTGTGTTTGTAGTGTTAGTTTTGTTCCTCACTAACACTTTGAGTCGATCCAAACTTGAGCTTGAATTGTTAATATTATTGTTGTGAACAAGTGTGGCCGATTGGATGTTGTTGTTGTTCTAGCCTTGACCGAGTTGAAGGCCTTGTGTTGTGGTGGTGCTGTAGATCTTGAAAGGTTGTTGTTGTATTCTTGTTGTTCATCACACCTTTCACCATTTGTAAAATCGAAAACACAACACAAAGGGGACTTAGTCGATTGTTGTTGCTATCCTTGTGGTCTTAGCCGTGAGATTGTTGACCTTGTTGTGGTGAACTGTTTTGGCCTTGTGGTTTTCATCTTGTTGTTGTTATAAGCTTGGCCACGTGATATTGTTGTTAATTGGTGGATTGAAAACCCTTTTGTTGAAGTTGTAGTTGTCTTGGCCAAGTGTTGGAGATATTGTTATTGTGGATTGGAGTTGGCCGTGTGAAAAATTGTTGGTGTTCTTGAAGATTATTGTTGTAGTTCTTGTTGTTGTTGTTGTTGTTCTTGATGTTCATCACCACCTTCATATATTGTTGAAGATAAAGTGAATGCTAAATCCAAAAAGTTGAAGGAAAAAGGTGTATTATTTGTTAGTCTTGAAAGACACTACAACCAACAAAGACCTATCAATCAAGTCTCAACCACTTTCCAACACTTTTCCATGATTTACGGATCCATGTTTTAAGGAGAAGTACAATAAAGTCAAGTCTTGAAAACTTGAAATTGAAAAGGGCTCCAAGACTTGTTTGAATTTTCCTCCTTAAACAAATTCCACCAAAGTCCAAATTGAAAAATTGACCAAGACTTGAAATTGGACAACAAAAGTTGTGTGGGGCCGAAACCAATACGTGACTGCCATGTCATCACGGCTACTGTTCACGCAATATTTCCGAGCTCAAAAATTTTAGATTCTTAGTTTCATCTTATTGTTTCATTAGTTTCATGTCTTGATTCTAGAATTAATTAACAACTAGTAATCACCTACTTAGTTGTAGATTAATTATTGAATCCATTTCTTCGTGTCTTCGTTGTTTGTGTGCTTTTCTCATTTTTAACTCGTAGTAACTTCTTTGTTTCAAGTTCGTAAGTGAATTTTATTTTTGTGTCTTGAGTCGATCAAACAAGAATCTATTCCGGCCGCCAAGTAGAATTGACATCCTATTGACTACCGGAGTATAAGCAACTTTCAATATTCGCCGCTCCAATTGTGAGGATCACAAAGGTGAGTGTATACGAGTGTTGGTGAGGAGCTTTACTACTAATCTTGTTTGTTCATTTTGTAGGTTTAAAGGGTGATATAAGGGGAACATGTCTTCGATAGCCGGGGATTATTGTGACTACAACATGGGAGACTATGATTGTAGTGAAGGGTTTTATGGCTACGAAGTTGAGGGAGATTGCGGAGGCTATGAAAATAGCCATACTCGAGACTTGGGCAGATTTGAAAGTTACTGTTTTAAGGGAGAAAATGAGGTGAATGAAGTGCCTAGTGCTTATGGTAACTTTGGAGATGATGTAGGGCCTAGTGATGGATCTTGTGATGATGTTGGGGCATGTGAGGAGTCTTACACTTCTTACTCCGAACCTAGATTTGGTGTTAGGTATAACCCTTTTGTTTGCAAAGCTTATGAGAGCTATGATGAGGGTACACGTGAGGAGTATGAAGATCCATATTCTCCCCCTTGTAGTACTTCTTATCAAAGTCGATATAGTGTGAATGGTTATACTAGCTCTAGCGGAGGTTGTCCAATGAGAAGCAGAGGATATGCATCTCCAAAACTAAGGGGTACTCGTATGCCTTACAATGTAGATCCAAGAAGGAGTGTACACTCCGGAAAGGTGACTATTTGTGGGATACCGGGCTGCCTTATGGTGTTGAATGATAGGTACTATGGAAACTACATTTTTCCGTCCATGGTTGATCACTTGGGGTTATTGCGAGAACCTTTACTTGTTCCATACTACTTGGGCGAGTTCAAGGTTACCGAGAGGGTAAAAGTTGTCTTCTCCCAATTTGATTACCATGAGGAGGTGTGGTGCGATGTTTTCTCCTTAACCTACGGTCATATGAGCTTGGGTGCCGATTGGTTTGCACGACATCAAGTTCCTAACGTGAAAAATTGGCCTAATATTGTAAGAGACCGATGGGGAAATTGCCTCGAGACGTACATTCTGCCCGGGCCGCAAAAAGAAGTTCCTACCTACTCCAATTCAAATTATTATGAGAGACAAAAGATTGAGAGGAGTAAGGGAGTGAAAGGTGGTAATCCGAGAGTGGAAAAAGGAGAGGTTGTGTTGAGCGAAGTGAGGGGATTACCACCAAACCGTGCTAACATTGGTTGTCCTTCCATTTCTAAGGACATTTGTGTAGGTACCAACATGGCAAGCGAAGGCGAACAATGCCAAAAGGAAGTTGCTGCCCAAGCTTGTGGAGGACCTTCACCTCACGGCAAGGAAGAGTCTACTCAAGATCTTAAAGGTAAAATAGCTAACTCTTACACTTTAGTGCATGTGAATGACCATTGTGTGGCTAGTAAGCCATTGAGTGTGAGTAGTAGCTTACTTATTTATGAGTCTAATGATTCCTTGCCTCTTGTTGATGATGTACATATTGAGAGTTTGGATACACTAGTTGATCCTATTGATGACGAAATTGACTCTTCTTGTAAGATCAATTTATGTCCACCTAGTGTTGAAGCTTATATGTTGAACGGAAGTACATCGTCTTGTGTAATTGGTGTTGATCAACTTGTTGGTGAAAATTGTTCCCCACTTGAGTATGTGTGTGATGTGCTTAATAGGACTCAAGTGAGTGAAGTATTTAAAAATGTTGGTCAACAAAGTGGGGGTGAACCCGAGATCTCTTCTTGGGGTAATCTTGTGTTTGGAACATCCTTGAAACTTGATATTGATCATTTAGAGTGCGAGGAACTTGCTTATTCCAAATCTGTCCGTGAGGTAGATCACACTCTCTTTAGGTGTAATGTCTTGTTTGAAGATGATTTAAACACTTCTAATGAACCTAGTGGTGAAAATGACGGTATAGCTTGCCTTGGAAGCTATAGCCTATATGCTAACCCACTATGGTGTGACAACATTCCTCCTAAAGAGGGAAATCTCTTCTTGGAAGATGAGAGTACTCTTAAGGGTAAGGAATGTGTAGTTGCGGAAGCTACTCCTTCTTCTACTTTGTGTGATTTCTTTGTTGAGAGTACTCATAGTGATTATTGGGAAACTAGCAGTGAGTACACACATGAGAGCACCCTAGTAGAAGTCGATTTGAGTGATACCTTTCTCTACTCTCTATTTGATTTGGATGATATGTATGTTATTGTAGAGAGTATGTCATTTAGTTTAGGTGTAGACCACGGGAAAGGGAAGTGTTGTCGAGACCCGTGTCTATGGCCACTTTTCCCATTTGACCCCGGTGCCAAATTTAGAAATGGTGATGTTGGTGCACCAAACTTGTTGCTTGGTCAACATGACAAGCAAAGTGTTACTTTTGATGTATCCTATAACCAAATCCTTTGCACATCTTTTATTGAGTTTTTAATATTCATTTCAAAGGATTCTTGGTTATATTGCAAATATGTGCAACCTTGGCATGTTGAGATGATTTGTAATGCTAACCCTAACCCTCATGCCATGAGGAATTTGTATTTGTTTGTCCTCTCTTCGGTTTTGCAAGGTTTGGATTCGAGGTCGAATCCTTTTCAAGAAGGGGAGGATGATACGGGACAAATGGCCATCTTATCTTTTGATGACATTGTTGGAGGCCAACACATAGAGACTCAAGACTTGGTCACCTCGGGAAAACAAGAACATGCATGGAGGACCCGTTTTGAGTGCTACTTAAAGCAATCTCGCGTGTGGAAGATTGCTTGGAGAATTTAAGGTTGAGGACTCACGGTTTTGGACCCTAATTAAGGGTATTTTGGACATTACACATGGTGTAGTTACACACCATGGCCGCCCCTCTCATTAAGGGCAAAGTGGTCTTTTGTCTTCTTTGTAATACACTATAAAAAGGCCCCCTTAGTCTTATTTTCATTAGTTTTCAGATTTTAGAAAGATGAAGTATTGAAAGGAAATATCTTCTCTCTTTTGAGAGTGTACACACTTAGTGGTAGGACTTGGAAAAGTCATCTTTAGCATAGGGCTTGGAAAAGCCAATATTGATCCTTGCTTGGAAACGGTAGATCTTGAGGCGAGTTCATTCCCTTGGTGGTCACCGTAAGAGTGTGGTGTTGTTGTTACATTCATTAGGGGTTTTTGAGTTTGATATACTCTTTAGTTCCTAATCTTTGTAATAATCTATGTCTCACTATCTATCTTTACCTTTCTTGCAATTGTGTTAGTGTTTGTATCTTGTAATCGTTTGTTCTTGTTGAATCCGAATCTTGTGTTCATTGTGTTCATCTTGTTCTTGTTGTATTGTTGCTGTTTTGGTGTTAAAACACCTTGTCAACTCGTGATACTCGTGTTGTTGTTGTTGGCCGAAACTAGCTCTAAAAGGGGTCCTCGGATTCCTCTTGATTTGTGGACTGTTTTGAGCCTTTTCTTGTGTTCCCTTGTTTTTTTCTTGTATCATCTCTTCCACTCTTAGAAGCCGTCCCTATTATCTCACAAGTAGAGGGATAATTGTGTTGTCTCTTTGGCTAGAAACAAGGGTTTTGAGGTCGTTGAGTGCCTCTTGGTCCTCGTAAGAACTTGGTGTTTATATTCATTAGACTTAGGGTCCTCTCTTGATGTTAGGGTTCTTAGTTTCTTGAATGTTATATGTCAAGTTATCTATCTTTCTTTATCTTGTTGTTGTTGTTGATTTTGTTATCTTAAAGTCTAGTGAAGCCGTGTGGGGCTCTTTTCGATTCACTAGCATTGTTATCTATCTTGTTGTTCTTGTGTTGTTGGACTGAAAAACCGAAACTTAAACTTGTTGTTCTTGTGTTGTTGGACTGAAATCCAAGCCTACTTGAAGCTCTTGGTGTTGTTGGTTTGATTTTGTATCATTTGGTATCAAAGCGAGACCGGTTGTGTTCCAACATAACCCATCTTGGGCTAGTTCACGGCTTAAACAAACAACACCAAAAAGAAATTCTGAAAATCTGTCCATTAAAAGTTGAAACCAAGAATGATGTTGTATGTTTAGATCTAGGTGTTATTTTGCTTGTTTAGTGAGTTTCTAGTGTTGGTTTCTTTCTCACCAACACTAAGGTGTCTAGATCCAAAAGTTGAGCTTGAAAACTTGAACATTGTGTAGTGACTTGAAGTGGCCGAAAGTTGTATGTTGTTGATAACCAAAAGAAAAATCGGTGGTTGTGTGTTTATGTGCTAAAGAAGTTGATGAAGTTTGTTGAGGTGTTCATCTTTTGAACTTGTTCATCTTGTTCATCTTGTTGTATGCTCAAGTTGTAAGACAAGCTATAAAGTTGTTGTGAAAGACTTGCACCCATCACCTTCTAGTCTTGTCAATCACTTTTCCCTAATTCAAGGAGCCTTGTTTTGTGGGATTAGTCAACCAAACCTCACTTTCTTGAGTTTGAAAAGGGTGAAATACTACAAGATTTTATTTTTCCCACCAAAACACTTTGCAAACTATAACAAGTTGTGTGAATATTAACACAAAAAAAAAAAAAAAAAAAAGAGAAGAAGAACGTGTGGAACCATTGCATGCTGCCACGTCACTATAAGCTCAACTTAGGATATTCTTTGGTTGCTAATTGTTGATTCTTGGTTTCCCTTACTTGGTCCTAGAACTAATTAACAAACTAGTACATTCCTACTAGGTTGTCAACTAGTTCCTTGAACCGTTTGTTCGTGTCAACGATTATTTGAGTGCTTTTATTCGTTTGAATGAGTTGCTGATTTTTGACTCTAGTCCGGCAAGAATTCTTTGAGTCTTCAAACAAGAATCCATTCCGGATAAGAGCTTACTCATACCTTAAAAATTTCACGGTTACTAGCCAATTATACAACACTTGTGGAGCACGAACTTGTGGTGAACTAAAGCGGATAATATCTTGACAATGGAAGGAGCTACGTCTCATAATGTGGATACTAATGCCCTTGATTCTATGAGGGTCACTCTTGAGGCCGTTACCCGGACACTTGAAAGGTTGAATTCGGAATTTGGGGCCGTGAGAGGGGACTTGGCAGCAATAAAGGGGGAAGTGTCGACTATTAGTGGGAGATTAGAACAAGTGGAGAGTCAAAGGAACTCTCGTCCTTCTACTCCTCTACATGTATCTACCAATGGTCATGATAGGACCTCCTCCGCAACCATCACCCCCGAAACAGTCCACCAAATGCTAAATGCACCCCAAGCTCCACTAAATACCGCAAGCCAAACTACCTATTTTCCTTCAAACCGAGACCCCACTAGACCACTACATTTCCAAGCCCCTCCAATTCCACAAGAGGGATTTGGACGCCAAGTACCTCCACTAAATCCGAACCCTCCATTCCAAGCTCCATTAACCCAAAGACCGCAAATTCCAAATCCTCCGAATCAAAACGGCCAAGGCCGACCAGCCCACTTTGAAGGATACGGTAGAGAGGAGTATGAAGGAGATGGAGCCTTTGATGATGCTTATATGAGGGAAGAGGAGTTAAGAGGGGGTCGAGGAGAACCTAGGAGATATCGGGGGTATGGAGATAGGGGAAACCGACACCAAGAGAGAGACGTAGGCATCAACACCATCAAGTTGAGCCTACCCATCTTTAAGGGTGAAAGTGACCCCGAGACCTACTTAACTTGGGAATCGGCTTGTGACAAAGTTTTCCAAGTTAATGACATCTCGGAAGAAAAGAAGAGTTTCTACGCTATAGCTCACCTCGAGGGCTATGCTAACACTTGGTGGGAGTATGTTAAACGATTTGGTAATGAATTAGTTGATGGGAAGCCACCACCTTGGTATCGGTTGAGGTATTTGATGAGACAACGATACCTTCCCGAGAGATATCGTCATGAGTTGCTTGCTAGATTATATGGCTTGCGGCAAGGAGGCAAGAGTGTGATGGCCTATTTTGACGAGTTCCAACAACTCATGTTGAAACTTGATCATCGTGGGGAGCAAATCAGTCACGACATCATCCGGTTCAAGTGTGGGTTGAACAAAGAGATCTCCACTCATTTGACCCTTCACCGGTTTGAAACCATTGACGGTATATTCCAAGCGGCCCTTGAGATTGAAAGGGAACTTAAGGAGAGATCATCCTTCAAGGCAAGGGTACAAACCCCCTCGGGTTGGCCCAAAAACAAGGACCAACCCGCCCCTACGAAGCTGCCCGAGTCCAAAACAATCCCTAAATTCCCTCCGAAACCGGAGGCTCACAAATATCCCAACCCAAAGGGGTTCCAATGCTTCAAGTGCCAAGGTTGGGGGCATAAGGCCAATGAATGTCCGAACCGGCGCAATGTGATCCTACGAGAAGGGAAAGTGTACTACCTTGGTGAGGAGGTGGTTTCCGAAAGGGGGGAGGATGAGGCCGAGCCTCAAGATGGAGAGGGAGCTGAAAATGGGCCGAATGATGATGAATTTGATGGTAGTGAAGATGTCTATCCACAAGAAGGGGAGTGTGTGGTTCCAAACTTTATGGTTAGACGTGTCATGATTAGTAAGGCGATAGATGACCCGAGTCAAAGGGAAAATCTATTCCATACTAAGTGTCTTATAAAGGGGAGTGTGTGCACCTTGGTGATTGATAGTGGTAGTTGTACAAATGTTGCGAGCCATGCTATGGTAAATTTCTTGAAGCTACCAACTACACTACACACTAGTCCTTACAAGCTACAATGGTTGAACGATTGTGGTGAATTAAAGGTCACAAGGCAATGTGTGATTCGGTTTAAGGTGGGAAACTACCACGATGAAGTGCTTTGTGACGTGATCCCAATGCAAGCATGTCACTTGTTGTTAGGTAGACCATGGCAATATGATAGGTCTACTAAACACGATGGGAGGTCCAACCGGTATACGCTTGAGAAGGATGGCCGAAAGGTCACACTTCATCCTCTTTCACCCTCCCAAGTAAATGAGTGGCATCAAAAGATGAGAGAGTTGAAGGGAAAGGGGAAGGAATCCAGAAAGGGAGAAAAGGGGGGGAATGCCGTAGGTGAGGAAGTAGGGACATCCGAGGCTGTCCCAACAACAAGGGAGATGGAAAACGTAGTGATGTTGGCTAGGAGGAAAGAACTCTTCGTGGACCATGATGAAAACAAGCCGATGTTACTTTTGGCCCATTGTTTTAATACTAACCCCACTAATTCTTCCATTTCCCCTTTGATTTCTTGTGTGTTGCAGGAGTATGAAGATGTATTTCCTCAAGAACTTCCGCAAGGATTGCCCCCACTTCGGGGAATTGAGCACCAAATTAATTTGGTGCCGAGTTCACAACTTCCAAACAAACCAGCCTATAGGAGCAATCCCATGGACACTAAGGAGCTTGAAAGACAAGTTGAGGAGCTTCTCAACAAGGGATACATCAAGGAAAGCATGAGTTTGTGTGCTGTTCCGGTGCTTTTGGTACCGAAGAAGGACGGAACTTGGCGCATGTGCGTCGATTGTAGAGCCATCAACAAAATCACTATAAGGTATCGTCATCCAAACAAGAATACAAGATACAAGAGTATATTTTAACACCAAAACAGTTACAAAACGTGATGAACAAGATGAACAACAATAATACAAGTTTCGGATTCAACGAAGACCCCAAAACAGTCCACTACACAACACATACACGATTTGCAAGAAAAATAAAGATAGATAGTGAGACCAAGATTATTACAAGATTAAGAACCAAGTGTATTTCAACACTAACCCCTAATGAATGTAACAATCAAAACCACACTCTTACGGTGACCACCAAGGGAATGAACTCGCCTCAAGATCTACCGTTTCCAAGCAAAGATCAATATTGGCTTTTCCAAGCCCTATGCTAAGGATGACTTTTCCAAGTCCTACAACTAAGGGTGTTACACTCTCAAAAGAGAGAAGTTATGTCTTTCAATTCTTCATCCTTTAAAATCTAGTGAAAATAAGACTAAGGGGGCCTATTTATAATATATTACAAATGAAGATAACAAGACCACTTTGCCCTTAATGAGAGGGGCGGCCATGGTGGGTAAATACACCATGTGTAATGTCCAAAATACCCTTAATTAAGGTCCAAAACCGTGAGTCCTCAACCTTAAATTCTCCAAGCAATCTTCCACACGCAAGATTGCTTTAAGTTATGCTCAAAACGGGTCCTCTATGCAAGTTCTTGTTTTCTCGAGGTGACCAAGTCTTGAGTCTCTATGTGTTGGCCTCCAAAAATGTCATCAAAAGATAAGATGGCCATTTGTCCCGTATCAGGAAAGCTTTTATAGGAGGTTTGTCAAAGGATTTAGTTCCATAGCAACCCCCTTGACCGAGGTAATTAGAAAGGACGGACCCTTTAAATGGGGTGATGAGCAGGCTAGGGCTTTTGAGGCCTTGAAAGCTACGCTCATCTCGGCGCCTTTATTGCAATTGCCCGATTTTGATAAGATGTTTGAAGTAGAGTGTGATGCTAGTAAGGTTGGCATCGGGGCTGTTTTGATGCAAGAAGGTAAGCCCGTTGCTTATTTCAGTGAAAAGCTCAAAGGGGCAACTCTTAATTACTCAACTTATGATTTGGAGTTGTACGCCCTTGTCAGAGCTTTGGGAAATTGGCAACATTATTTGTGGCCTAAGGAGTTTATGATACGAACGGATCATGAGTCGTTGAAACACCTTAAGAGCCAAGACAAGTTGAATAGGCGTCATGCTAAGTGGATTGAGTTCATCGAGACTTTCCCTTATGTAATTCATTACAAAAGGGGAAAGGAAAATGTTGTTGCCGATGCCTTGTCTAGGAAGCATGTGCTTGTTGCTACCTTGTCTTCGAAATTGATGGGTTTTGAGAGCTTGCGGTTGTTGTATCCCGAGGATCCTACCTTTGCTCCTATTTTTAGGGAATGCGAAGAGTGGGGAAGGGACCGTTGGCTTAAGGAGAATGACCATTCCTCCTACTCTCGGTTCGATGGGTATTTGTTCAAAGAGAAGAGGTTGTGTGTTCCTTCTAGTTCTTGGAGGGAATTATTTGTGAGGGAGGCCCATGACGGAGGCCTCATGGGGCACTTTGGGGTAGACAAGACCCTCGGAATCTTAGAGGAGAACTTCTATTGGCCCAAAATGCGCAAAGACGTCACTAAAATTTGTCGTCAATGCGTGACCTGCCGGAGTGCGAAATCTCGTCTCCTACCTCAAGGATTATACACCCCACTCCCTACTCTCCTTAGACCTTGGTTGGACATTTCGATGGATTTTGTTTTGGGGCTGCCAAGGACTAGAAAGGGCCGAGATAGCATTTTTGTTATTGTTGATAGATTCTCTAAAATGGCTCATTTTATTCCATGTGCTAAAACCGAGGATGCTCGTAGTGTAGCTTCATTATTTGTTGAACATGTTGTAAAGCTTCACGGGGTACCGAGGACTATTGTGAGCGATAGGGACTCCAAGTTCCTAAGTCTCTTTTGGAAGTCCATGTGGGGTAGGCTTGGAACGAAGTTACTTTTCTCCACGTCTTGCCACCCACAAACCGATGGCCAAACGGAGGTAGTAAATAGAACCTTAGGGTCTATGCTACGTTCTATGGTTAAAGGTAAACTGACTTCATGGGAAGATCACCTACCCTTGGTGGAATTTTCATACAACCGGGTAATACATTCGAGCACGGGAATGACTCCCTTTGAATGTGTTTACGGCCTGAATCCCCTTACCCCTTTAGATCTCACTCCTTTGTCTAGTGATCTCATGACCAGCTTAGATGGAAATAAAAGAGCCGAGGCAATGAAGAAAATGCATGAGACGGTGCGGATCAAGCTTGAAAAGAAGAACCAAGAGGTTGCAAAAAGGGTAAACAAAGGGAGAACAAGGCTTGTGCTTGAACCCGGAGATTGGGTGTGGGTGCATCTTCGAAAGGATCGGTTTCCAGCTCAAAGGAAGTCCAAATTGCTGCCAAGGGGTGATGGTCCTTTCCATGTACTTGAGAGAATCAATGACAACGCCTACAAGATTGACCTTCCACCGGAATATCAAGTGCACAACACTTTCAACGTTGGTGATCTCTCCCTCGTGGATGCGGTTGAAGATGACCAAATGCTGAATTTGAGGTCAAATTCCTCTCAAGATGGAGAGGATGATACGGTTGGGGCAGCCTCTACAGGTACACGGCCTTTCACACGAAGCCAAGCTCGGGAATTACAAAAACTCCAAGCTTTGTTCATGCAAATGGCCGTGTGTGAGTTGGTGATTGAACCAACCAAGGACCTAAACGTTTTTATGTGTGAAGAGAGGTCTTAATGTGTAATAAACTACTCTCCAAGGTTGGCACAAGAAGCAAGGGCGTATGGGTCATTTTACCCCTTTTGTTTGTAGTATAAATAGAACATGTTAGAGAGTTATTCCTTAGTTTTTGAATGCTGATTTTGTAACCTAAAAACACTAAACATTTCGGCTCTCTCTTCCACTCTTAGAAGCCGTCCCTATTATCTCACAAGTAGAGGGATACTTGTGTTGTCTCTTTGGCTAGAAACAAGGGTTTTGAGGTCGTTGAGTGCCTCTTGGTCCTCGTAAGAACTTGGTGTTTATATTCATTAGACGTAGGGTCCTCTCTTGATGTTAGGGTTCTTAGTTTCTTGAATGTTATATGTCAAGTTATCTATCTTTCTTTATCTTGTTGTTGTTGTTGATTTTGTTATCTTAAAGTCTAGTGAAGCCGTGTGGGGCTCTTTTCGATTCACTAGCATTGTTATCTATCTTGTTGTTCTTGTGTTGTTGGACTGAAAAACCGAAACTTAAACTTGTTGTTCTTGTGTTGTTGGACTGAAATCCGAGCCTACTTGAAGCTCTTGGTGTTGTTGGTTTGATTTTGTATCAGATATCTATACCTATAAATTGTACAATATCTCATAAAATATGTGAAAACATGAACTGTAAGGCCATAAGGTTCAATACTGATACATATCCAAAAAAACATGGTCTAACAATACCAAAAAGGAACATAAATACTGATGTCTGAACATCTAATCTGACATCTAATCCGAAAGCCTCTAACTGAACTGAATAAGGAGTTGAAGGAACACGTCTCCAACTAACTCCATGAACTAAAAAACTAATCTGAAATACGGTAATAAAGTAATAATAATATTTTCCTCGAATGAAGAGAAGCACTGACTACTGAAATCTGTAATACTACTGCTGCTCTAAAACTCGAGCCTTTGTACCTATGGCGTCAAATAAAACACCATAGCATGAATGCATCAGTACGACTGAATGTACTGAGTATACGAGTGAAGTAGGCTAAATGCAAAGGGTTTTATATGCATGAACAATGCTGACGGATATAAACGTGAAAATATATACATACATACATAACTGCAACTAAACTCGTGGTGATACTGACTACTGAGTCTGAATACTAAAAACATGAGTTTACTGATGTTGAGATATTGAATGACTGAGTTTATGGATATTGAGATACTGAATGACTGAGTTTACTGATATTGAGATAGTGAATGACTGAGTTTTCTGATATTGAGATACAGAATGACTGAGTTTACTGATATTGAGATACTGAATGACTGAGTTTACTGATATTGAGATATAATTCACTAATAAGTGAGGAACTGATACTGTATTACTGAATACTGGGAGACTAAAAATATATTAGTGATAAAGGAATGATTGTTTCTGATAGTTCTGATTATGAAGAATTAATTTGATTGACAGTATATAACAGTTCTGAAACTGAGCTCGTGATAACATGACTACTGAGTATGAATACTGATGACATGTATTTACTGATAACATATCATGAATTAACTGAATTCTGATAACTGATATATTTGATAACATGAGTTCTGATAACTGATAGCATGAATGACTGTATCTAACAATCCTGATATCCTGAAGAGCTATTTGAGTTCTTTTACTAAGACTGATATTGAAATTGTAGGAAGTTGTTATCTAACAGACATGCCCCAAATACTCTATAATAGCTAAGCTGGGGTCCAATCTTTGCCCCGACTGGAGGGGTGTCAATACCACACCACTGGTAAGGACAGCTGTGAGAACCCTATACTAGCAGGTACTCAAATGAGAACGGTGGGAACCCTAAACTGACATGTTAAGCCACCTCATCAACCCTAATCTGACAGGTTAAGATGTCTCAACCTACGCTGGCTACGTAGTTCTGGAACACAAGGATGACTGCTAAGAATCACACCCTGAACTGGCAAGTGAGTTCCCATCCTTGGGTTAGATCGGTGCTGAATCCTACTCCCATCTGAAGGACACTGAACTGAATAACTGAACTGAACTGATTAGCTGAACTGATACTGATTAACTGGACTGATAATAGTGGTATTGTTTAGCGGAGCTAAAATAAGTTTACTAGATTCTGATAAATGTAGAAATGTACTGAGTTTTGAGGACAGGTTGAGAGTACTGAAGTTACTGAGATTGACTGTGAATACTGAGGTTGCTGAGGTTACTGAGTACTGAGATTACTGGACTACTGAGATTACAGAGATTTTTGAGTTTTCCTGAGTCACATGACTAATTGAATTCTATAGATCATGGCTTGACTGAGAGTATCGTGAAAACATGACATGGCTCTAGGCACACAGCTATATTTTTTAGGTACAAGTACCCCCAGGACTCGATGGAAGGAAACTGACACAACTTGAATTTCTTGAGTACACGACCATCAATAACAATCCATAATACATGAGTGAGGGATTTCATGAAGTACATGGTCATAATAATATCTATCATGAATAGGAATGCTTATAATCAAGTCATAAATCTCATATTCTAATATCATGGGCATTCCGACAACATATACTACTCATAGCAATGGCATGAAAACCATTCAAGCATAAGGAAACAGCAACATGTAATATTTAGTTCATATTGTAATGATTTGGGGCTATTAAACTTGATACGGGATTGACAAGGGAAGCACGAAACGAACACCAAATCAGTCCACTAATCTTAAGGATTCGAGGACCAAGATGGAGACCTCACTCGGATTCGCTACCAACAACAAGAATACAAGATACAAGAGTATATTTTAACACCAAAACAGTTACAAAACGTGATGAACAAGATGAACAACAATAATACAAGTTTCGGATTCAACGAAGACCCCAAAACAGTCCACTACACAACACATACACGATTTGCAAGAAAAATAAAGATAGATAGTGAGACCAAGATTATTACAAGATTAAGAACCAAGTGTATTTCAACACTAACCCCTAATGAATGTAACAATCAAAACCACACTCTTACGGTGACCACCAAGGGAATGAACTCGCCTCAAGATCTACCGTTTCCAAGCAAAGATCAATATTGGCTTTTCCAAGCCCTATGCTAAGGATGACTTTTCCAAGTCCTACAACTAAGGGTGTTACACTCTCAAAAGAGAGAAGTTATGTCTTTCAATTCTTCATCCTTTAAAATCTAGTGAAAATAAGACTAAGGGGGCCTATTTATAATATATTACAAATGAAGATAACAAGACCACTTTGCCCTTAATGAGAGGGGCGGCCATGGTGTGTAAATACACCATGTGTAATGTCCAAAATACCCTTAATTAAGGTCCAAAACCGTGAGTCCTCAACCTTAAATTCTCCAAGCAATCTTCCACACGCGAGATTGCTTTAAGTTATGCTCAAAACGGGTCCTCCATGCATGTTCTTGTTTTCTCGAGGTGACCAAGTCTTGAGTCTCTATGTGTTGGCCTCCAAAAATGTCATCAAAAGATAAGAAGGCCATTTGTCCCGTATCATCCTCCCCTTCTTGAAAGGGATTCGACCTCGAATCCAAACCTTGCAAAACCGAAAAGAGGACCAACAAATGCAAACTCCTCATGGCATGAGGGTTAGGGTTAGCATAACAAATCATCTCAACATGCCAAGGTTGCACATATTTGCAATATAACCAAGAATCCTTTGAAAGGAATATTAAAAACTCAATAAAAGATGTACAAAGGATTTGGTTATAGGATACATCAAGAGTGCCACTTTGCTTGTCATGTAGACCAAGCAGCAAGTTTGGTGCACCAGCATCACCATTTCTAAATTTGGCACCGGGGTCAAATGGGAAAAGTGGCCATAGACACGGGTCTCGACAACACTTCCCTTTCCCGTGGTCTACACCCAAACTAAATGACATACTTTCTACAATAACATACATATCATCCAAAGCAAATAGAGAGTAGAGAAAGGTATCACTCAAATCGGCTTCTACTAAGGTGCTCTCATGTGTGTACTCACTATTAGTTTCCCAATAATCACCATGAGTACTCTCAATAATGAAATCACACAAAGTAGAAGAAGAAGTAGCTTCCGCAACTACACATTCCTTACCCTTAAGAGTTCTCTCATCTTCCAAGAAGAGATTTCCCTCTCTAGGAGGAATGTTGTCACACCATAGTGGGTTAGCATATAGGCTATAGCTTCCAAGGCAAGCTATACCATCATTTTCACCACTAGGCTCATTAGGAGTGTTTAAATCATCTTCAAACAAGACATTATACATAAAAAGAGTGTGATCTACCTCACGGACAGATTTGGAACAAGCAAGTCCCTCACTCTCTAAATGATCAACATCAAGTTTCAAGGATGTTTCAAACACAACATTACCCCAAGAAGAGCTCTCGGGTTCATTCTCACTTTGATCAACATTTTCAACATCATCACATACTTGAGGTTCATTAATTACATCATACACATCCTCAAGTGGTGGGTAATTTTCACACATAAGTTGATCAACACAAATTTCAGAAGATAACGTACTTTCATTCAACATAATGGTTTCAACACTAGGTGGACATAAATCGATCTTACAAGAAGAGTCTATTCGGTCATCAATAGGATCAACTAGTGTATCCACACTCACAACATGTACATCATCATCAAGTGGCAAAGAAACAATACACTCACATATAGGCAAGCTACAACTCACACTCAATGGGCTACTAGCCACACAATTATCATTCACATGTACAAAAGTGTAAGAGTTTGCCATTTTACCTTGAAGTCCTTGAGTAGATTCTTCTTTGTCATGGTGTGAAGGTCCTCCAAAAGTTTGGGCAGCAACTTCCTTTTGGCATTGTTCTTCTTCGCTTGCCATGTTTGATACAAAATGGAACCAACAACAACAAGAACATCAAGTAGACTCGGATTTCAGTCCAACAACACCAAGAACAACAAGTTTAACATTCAGTTTTTCAGCCCAACAACACAAGAACAACAAGATAGATAACAATGCTAGTGAATCGAAAAGAGCCCCACACGGCTTCACTAGACTTCAAGATAACAAAATCAACAACAACAACAAGATAAAGAAAGATAGATAACTTGACATATAACATTCAAGAAACTAAGAACCCTAACATCAAGAGAGGACCCTAAGTCTAATGAATATAAACACCAAGTTCTTACGAGGACCAAGAGGCACTCAAAGACCTCAAAACCCTTGTTTCTAGCCAAAGAGACAACACAAGTATCCCTCTACTTGTGAGGAAATAGTGGCGGCTTCCAAGTGTGGAAGAGAGAGAGAAATGTTTAGTATTTTAGGTTACAAATTTCAGCATTCAAAAAGTGAAGTCTAACTCTCTAACATGTTCCATTTATACTACAAACAAAAAGGGTAAAATGACCCATCCGCCCTTGCTTCTTGTGCCAACCTTGAAGAGTAGTTTGTTACACATTAGGACCCCTCTTCACACATAAAAACGTTTAGGTCCTTGGTTGGTTCAATCACCAACTCACACACGGCCACTTGCATGAACAAAGCTTGGAGTTTTTGTAATTCCCGAGCTTGACTTCGTGTGAAAGGCCGTGTACGTGTGGAGGCTGCCCCAACCGTATCATCCTCTCCATCTTGAGAGGAATTTGACCTCAAATTCAGCATTTGGTCATCTTCAACCGCATCAACGAGGGAGAGATCACCAACGTTGAAAGTGTTGTGCACTTGATATTCGGGTGGAAGGTCAATATTGTAGGCGTTGTCATTGATTCTCTCAAGTACTTGGAAAGGACCATCACCCCTTGGCAGCAATTTGGACTTCCTTTGAGCTGGAAACCGATCCTTTCGAAGATGCACCCACACCCAATCTCCGGGTTCAAGCACAAGCCTTCTTCTCCCTTTGTTTACCCTTTTTGCAACCTCTTGGTTCTTCTTTTCAAGCTTGAGCCGCACCGTCTCATGCATTTTCTTCATTGCCTCAGCTCTTTTATTTCCATCTAAGCTGGTCATGAGATCACTAGACAAAGGAGTGAGATCTAAAGGGGTAAGGGGATTTAGGCCGTAAACACATTCAAAGGTAGTCATTCCCGTGCTCGAATGTATTACCCGGTTGTATGCAAACTCCACCAAGGGTAGGTGATCTTCCCATGAAGTCAGTTTACCTTTAACCATAGAACGTAGCATAGACCCTAAGGTTCTATTTACTACCTCCGTTTGGCCATCGGTTTGTGGGTGGCAAGACGTGGAGAAAAGTAACTTCGTTCCAAGCCTACCCCACATGGACTTCCAAAAGAGACTTAGGAACTTGGAGTCCCTATCGCTCACAATAGTCCTCGGTACCCCGTGAAGCTTTACAACATGTTCAACAAATAATGAAGCTACACTACGAGCATCCTCGATTTTAGCACATGGAATAAAATGAGCCATTTTAGAGAATCTATCAACAATAACAAAAATGCTATCTCGGCCCTTTCTAGTCCTTGGAAGCCCCAAAACAAAATCCATCGAAATGTCCAACCAAGGTCTAAGGGGAGTAGGGAGTGGGGTGTACAATCCTTGAGGTAGGAGACGAGATTTCGCACTCCGGCAGGCCACGCATTGACTACAAATTTTAGTGACGTCTTTGCGCATTTTTGGCCAATAGAAGTTCTCCTCTAAGATTCCGAGGGTCTTGTCTACCCCAAAGTGCCCCATGAGGCCTCCGTCATGGGCCTCCCTCACAAATAATTCCCTCCAAGAACTAGAAGGAACACACAACCGCCTCCCTTTGAACAAATACCCATCGAACCGAGAGTAGGAGGAATGGTCATTCTCCTTAAGCCAACGGTCCCTTCCCCACTCTTCGCATTCCCTAAAGATAGGAGCAAAGGTAGGATCCTCGGGATACAACAACCGCAAGCTCTCAAAACCCATCAATTTCGAAGACAAGGTAGCAACAAGCACATGCTTCCTAGACAAGGCATCGGCAACAACATTTTCCTTTCCCCTTTTGTAATGAATTACATAAGGGAAAGTCTCGATGAACTCAATCCACTTAGCATGACGCCTATTCAACTTGTCTTGGCTCTTAAGGTGTTTCAACGACTCATGATCCGTTCGTATCACAAACTCCTTAGGCCACAAATAATGTTGCCAATTTCCCAAAGCTCTAACAAGGGCGTACAACTCCAAATCATAAGTTGAGTAATTAAGAGTTGCCCCTTTGAGTTTTTCACTGAAATAAGCAACGGGCTTACCTTCTTGCATCAAAACAGCCCCGATGCCAACCTTACTAGCATCACACTCTACTTCAAACATCTTATCAAAATCGGGCAATTGCAATAAAGGCGCCGAGATGAGCGTAGCTTTCAAGGCCTCAAAAGCCCTAGCTTGCTCATCACCCCATTTAAAGGGTCCGTCTTTTCTAATTACCTCGGTTAAGGGGGCTGCTATGGAGCTAAATCCTTTGACAAACCTCCTATAGAAGCTTGCCAACCCGTGGAAACTTCGGATTTCTCCAATAGTTTTAGGGGTTGGCCAACTTCGAATAGAGTCTATCTTGGAATCGTCCACTTCCACACCCCTTGAGCTCACGACAAAACCCAAGAATATAACCTTATCAACACCAAAAGAACACTTCTCCATGTTGGCATACAGCTTCTCCTTTCGGAGAACATCAAACACACATCTCAAATGCATTACATGATCATCAATAGATTTACTATATACCAACACATCATCAAAGTAAACCACCACAAATTTTCCAATATAAGGCTTCATTACATGGTTCATTAGCCTCATAAAGGTGCTAGGAGCATTGGTAAGGCCGAAGGGCATGACCAGCCACTCATATAGACCGAATTTGGTCTTGAATGCGGTCTTCCACTCATCACCGGGTTGCATGCGAATTTGGTAATAGCCACTCCTAAGGTCCACTTTAGAAAACAAACAAGATCCGTGGAGTTCATCTAACATATCATCTAGTCTAGGGATTGGATGACGATACCTTATAGTGATTTTGTTGATGGCTCTACAATCGACGCACATACGCCAAGTTCCGTCCTTCTTTGGTACCAAAAGCACCGGAACAACACACGGACTCATGCTTTCCTTGATGTATCCCTTGTTGAGAAGCTCCTCAACTTGTCTTTCAAGCTCCTTAGTGTCCATGGGATTGCTCCTATAGGCCGGTTTGTTAGGAAGTTGTGAACCCGGTACCAAGTCAATTTGGTGCTCAATTCCCCGAAGTGGGGGCAATCCTTGCGAAAGTTCTTGAGGAAATACATCTTCATACTCCTGCAACACACAAGAAATCAAAGGGGAAATGGAAGAATTAGTGGGGTTAGTATTAAAACAATGGGCCAAGAGTAACATCGGCTTGTTTTCATCATGATCCACGAAGAGTTCTTTCCTCCTAGCCAACATCACTACATTTTCCATCTCCCTTGTCGTTGGGACAGCCTCGGATGTCCCGACTTCCTCACCTACGACACTCCCCCCCTTTTCTCCCTTCCCGGATTCCTTTCCCTTTCCCTTCAACTCTCTCATCTTTTGGTGCCACTCGTTTACTTGGGAGGGTGAAAGAGGATGAAGTGTGACCTTTCGGCCATCCTTCTCAAGCGTATACCGGTTGGTCCTTCCATCGTGTTTAGTAGACCTATCATATTGCCATGGTCTACCTAACAACAAGTGACATGCTTGCATTGGGATCACGTCACAAAGTACCTCATCGTGGTAGTTTCCCACCTTAAACCGAATCACACATTGCCTTGTGACCCTTAATTCACCACAATCATTCAACCATTGTAGCTTGTAAGGACTAGTGTGTGGTGTAGTTGGTAGCTTCAAGAAATTCACTATAGCATGGCTCGCAACATTTGTACAACTACCACTATCAATCACCAAGGTGCACACATTCTCCTTTACAAGACACTTAGTATGGAATAGATTTTCCCTTTGACTCGGGTCACCTATCGCCTTATTAATCATGACACGTCTAACCACAAAGTTAGGAACCACACACTCCCCTTCTTGTGGAAAGACATCTTCACTACCGTCTACTTCATCATCATTCGGCCCATTTTCAGCTCCCTCTCCATCTTGAGGCTCGGCCTCATCCTCCCCCCTTTCGGAATCCACCTCCTCACCAAGGTAGTACACCTTTCTTTCTCGTAGGATCACATTGCGCCGGTTCGGACATTCATTGGCCTTATGCCCCCAACCTTGGCACTTGAAGCATTGGAACCCCTTTGGGTTGGGATATTTGGGAGCCTCCGGTTTCGGAGGGAATTTAGGGACGGTTTTGGACTCGGGCAGCTTCATAGGAGCGGGTTGGTCCTTGTTTTTGGTCCAACCCGAGGGGGTTTGTACCCTTGCCTTGAAGGATGATCTCTCCTTAAGTTCCCTTTCAATCTCAAGGGCCGCTTGGAATATACCGTCAATGGTTTCAAACCGGTGAAGGGTCAAATGAGTGGAGATCTCTTTGTTCAACCCACACTTGAACCGGATGATGTCGTGACTGATTTGCTCCCCACGATGATCAAGTTTCAACATGAGTTGTTGGAACTCGTCAAAATAGGCCATCACACTCTTGCCTCCTTGCCGCAAGCCATATAATCTAGCAAGCAACTCATGACGATATCTCTCGGGGAGGTATCGTTGTCTCATCAAATACCTCAACCGATACCAAGGTGGTGGCTTCCCATCAACTAATTCATTACCAAATCGTTTAACATACTCCCACCAAGTGTTAGCATAGCCCTCAAGGTGAGCTATAGCGTAGCAACTCTTCTTTTCGTCCGAGATGTCATTAACTTGGAAAACCTTGTCACAAGCCGATTCCCAAGTTAAGTAGGCCTCGGGATCACTTTCACCCTTAAAGATGGGTAGGCTCAACTTGATGGTGTTGATGCCTACGTCTCTCTCTTGGTGTCGGTTTCCCCTATCTCCATACCCCCGGTATCTCCTAGGTTCTCCTCGACCCCCTCTTAACTCCTCCTCCCTCATATAAGCATCATCAAAGGCTCCATCTCCTTCATACTCCTCTCTACCGTATCCTTCAAAGTGGGCTGGTCGGCCTTGGCCGTTTTTTGATTCGGAGGATTTGGAATTTGTGGTCTTTGGTTTAATGGAGCTTGGAATGGAGGGTTCGGATTTAGTGGAGGTGCTTGGCGTCCAAATCCCTCTTGTGGAATTGGAGGGGCTTGGAAATGTAGTGGTCTAGTGGAGTCTCGGTTTGGAGGAAAATAGGTAGTTTGGCTTGCGGTATTTAGTGGAGCTTGGGGTGCATTTAGCATTTGGTGGACTGTTTCGGGGGTGATGGTTGCGGAGGAGGTCCTATCATGACCATTGGTAGATACATGTAGAGGAGTAGAAGGACGAGAGTTCCTTTGACTCTCCACTTGTTCTAATCTCCCACTAATAGTCGACACCTCCCCCTTTATTGCTGCCAAGTCCCCTCTCACGGCCCCAAATTCCGAATTCAACCTTTCAAGTGTCCGGGTAACGGCCTCAAGAGTGACCCTCATAGAATCAAGGGCATTAGTATCCACACTATGAGACGTAGTTCCTTCCATTGCCAAGATATTATCCGCTTTAGTTCACCACAAGTTCGTGTTCCACAAGTGTTGTATAATTGGCTAGTAACCGTGAAATTTTAAGGTATGAGTAAGCTCTTATCCGGAATGGATTCTTGTTTGAAGACTCAAAGAATTCTTGCCGGACTAGAACCAAAAATCAGCAACTCATTCAAACGAATAAAAAGCACTCAAATAAACGTTGACACGAACAAACGGTTCAAGGGTCTAATTGACAACCTAGTAGGAATGTACTAGTTTGTTAATTAGTTCTAGGACCAAGTAAGGGAAACCAAGGATCAACAATTAGCAACCAAAGAACATCCTAAGTTGAGCTTATAGTGACGTGGCAGCATGCAATGGTTCCACACGTTTTCTTTTCTCTTTTTTTTTTGTCAATATTCACACAACTTGTTATAGTTTTCAAAGTGTTTTTGGTGGGAAAATAAAATCTTGTAGTATTTCACCCTTTTCAAACTCAAGAAAGTGATGTTTGGTAGACTAATCCCACAAAACAAGGCTCCTTGAATTAGGGAAAAGTGATTGACAAGACTACAAGGTGATGGGTGCAAGTCTTTCACAACAACTTTATAGCTTGTCTTACAACTTGAGCACACAACAAGATGAACAAGATGAACAAGTTCAAAAGATGAACACCTCAACAATCTTCTTCAACTTCTTTAGCACATAAACACAACATCCACCGATTTTATTTTCTTTTGGTCATCAACAACATACAACTTCGGCCACTTCAAGTCACTACACAATGTTCAAGTTTTCAAGCTCAACTTTCGGATCTAGACACCTTAGTGTTGGTGAGAAAGAAACCAACACTAGGAACTCACTAAACAAGCAAAATTAACACTTAGATCCACATGCAACATCATTCTCGGATTCCACTTGTAAGGGACTAATTTTCAGAATTTCCTTTTTGGTGTTGTTTGTTTAAGCCGTGTACTAGCCCAAGATGGGTTATGTTGGAACACAACCGGTCAAGCTCTGATACCAAATGATACAAAATGGAACCAACAACAACAAGAACATCAAGTAGACTCGGATTTCAGTCCAACAACACCAAGAACAACAAGTTTAACATTCAGTTTTTCAGCCCAACAACACAAGAACAACAAGATAGATAACAATGCTAGTGAATCGAAAAGAGCCCCACACGGCTTCACTAGACTTCAAGATAACAAAATCAACAACAACAACAAGATAAAGAAAGATAGATAACTTGACATATAACATTCAAGAAACTAAGAACCCTAACATCAAGAGAGGACCCTAAGTCTAATGAATATAAACACCAAGTTCTTACGAGGACCAAGAGGCACTCAAAGACCTCAAAACCCTTGTTTCTAGCCAAAGAGACAACACAAGTATCCCTCTACTTGTGAGGAAATAGTGGCGGCTTCCAAGTGTGGAAGAGAGAGAGAAATGTTTAGTATTTTAGGTTACAAATTTCAGCATTCAAAAAGTGAAGTCTAACTCTCTAACATGTTCTATTTATACTACAAACAAAAAGGGTAAAATGACCCATCCGCCCTTGCTTCTTGTGCCAACCTTGAAGAGTAGTTTGTTACACATTAGGACCCCTCTTCACACATAAAAACGTTTAGGTCCTTGGTTGGTTCAATCACCAACTCACACACGGCCACTTGCATGAACAAAGCTTGGAGTTTTTGTAATTCCCGAGCTTGACTTCGTGTGAAAGGCCGTGTACGTGTGGAGGCTGCCCCAACCGTATCAATGTTGGTACCTACACAAATGTCCTTAGAAATAGAAGGACAACCAATGTTAGCATAGTTTGGTGGTAATCCTCTTACTTTGCTCCACACAACCTCTCCTTTTTCCACTCTCGGATTACCACCCTGCACTCCCTTACTCCTCTCAATCTTTTGTCTCTCATAATAATTCGGATTGGAGTAGGTAGGCATTTCTCTTCGTGGCTTAGGCAGCAAGTAAGTCATGAGGCGATTCCCCCACTGGTCTCTTATAATATTTGGCCAATTTTGCACATTTGGAACTCTATGTTGTGCAAACCAATTGGCACCTAAGCATACATGACCGTATGTCAATGAAAGAATATCGCACCACACCTCCTCATGGTATTCAAATTGGGAGAAGACAACCTTGACCCTCTCGGTAACCTTAAACCCGTCCAAGAAGTATGGAACAAGTAAAGGCTCACGAAACAACCCCAAGTAGTCAACCATGGATGGAACGATGTAGTTTCTATGGTACCTATCATTTAGCTCAATGAGGCAGCCCGGTATCCCACACATGGTCACCTTTCCGGAGTGTACACTCCTTCTTGGATCTACATTGTAAGGCATACGAGTACCCCTTAGTTTTGGAGATGCATACCCTCTTCTTCTCATTGGACAACCTCCACTAGAGCTAGTATAACCATTCACACTATATCAACTTTGATAAGAAGTACTACAAGGTGGAGAATATGGATCTTCATACTCCTCACGTGTACCCTCATCATAGCTCTCATAAGATTTGCAAACAAAAGGGTTATACCTAACACCAAATCTAGGTTCGGAGTAAGAAGTGTAAGACTCCTCACATGTCCCAACATCATCATAAGATCCATCACGAGGTCCTACATCATCTCCAAAGTTACCATAAGCACTAGGCACTTCATTCACCTCATTTTCTCCCTTAAAACAGTAACTTTCAAATCTGCCCAAGTCTCGATCATGGCTATTTTCATAGCCTCCGCAATCTCCCTCAACTTCGTAGCCATAAAACCCTTCACTACAATCATAGTCTCCCATGTTGTAGTCACAATAATCCCCGGCTATCGAAGACATATTCCCCTTATATCACCTTTTAAACCTACAAAATGAACAAACAAGATTAGTAGTAAAAACTTCTCACTAACACTCGTATTCACTCACCTTTGTGATTCTCACAATTGGAGCGGCAAATATTGAAAGGTTGTTTATACTCCGGTAGTCAACACCAACAATGTAAGCTCAAACTTAGATTTAGACTAAAGAGTGTTAGAGATGAAGAAAACTAACACTAGAAACAACAAAACAAGTAAAAATCTCGGCCAAGACACAACAATAACACAATTTCGGCCAAGACACAACAATAACACAATTTCGGCCAAGAACACAAAATGGACAGATTTGCTTCTTTTTGATTTTTTTTTTCCAGTTTTTAACACTTTCCTTCTTCTTTTTTTTTTTTTTGAATTTTCTAACAAGCAAGCCCAAGATTGATCTTGTAGGAACAATATCAAGCCATGCTTTGATACCAAATGAAAGTTCATTTGGTATTATTGTTGTTCATCTTGAATCCGAAACTTGTATTATTGTTGTTCATCTTGTTCATCACGTTTTGTAACTGTTTTGGTGTTAAAATATACTCTTGTATCTTGTATTCTTGTTGTTGGTAGCGAATCCGAGTGAGGTCTCCATCATGGTCCTCGAATCCTTAAGATTAGTGGACTGATTTGGTGTTTGTTTCGTGCTTCCCTTGTCAATCCCGAATCATTTGGTATCAAAGCCTTTTGTTTGCAAAGCTTATGAGAGCTATGATGAGGGTACACGTGAGGAGTATGAAGATCCATATTCTCCACCTTGTAGTACTTCTTATCAAAGTCGATATAGTGTGAATGGTTATACTAGCTCTAGTGGAGGTTGTCCAATGAGAAGAAGAGGGTATGCATCTCCAAAACTAAGGGGTACTCGTATGCCTTACAATGTAGATCCAAGAAGGAGTGTACACTCCGGAAAGGTGACCATGTGTGGGATACCGGGCTGCCTCATTGAGCTAAATGATAGGTACCATAGAAACTACATCGTTCCATCCATGGTTGACTACTTGGGGTTGTTTCGTGAGCCTTTACTTGTTCCATACTTCTTGGACGGGTTTAAGGTTACTGAGAGGGTCAAGGTTGTCTTCTCCCAATTTGAATACCATGAGGAGGTGTGGTGCGATATTCTTTCATTGACATACGGTCATGTATGCTTAGGTGCCAATTGATTTGCACAACATAGAGTTCCAAACGGGCAAAATTGGCCAAATATTATAAGAGACCAGTGGGGGAATCGCCTCATGAATTACTTGCTGCCTAAGCCACGAAGAGAAATGCCTACCTACTCCAATCCGAATTATTATGAGAGACAAAAGATTGAGAGGAGTAAGGGAGTGCAGGGTGGTAATCCGAGAGTGGAAAAAGGAGAGGTTGTGTGGAGCAAAGTAAGAGGATTACCACCAAACTATGCTAACATTGGTTGTCCTTCTATTTCTAAGGACATTTGTGTAGGTACCAACATGGCAAGCGAAGAAGAACAATGCCAAAAGGAAGTTGCTGCCCAAACTTTTGGAGGACCTTCACACCATGACAAAGAAGAATCTACTCAAGGACTTCAAGGTAAAATGGCAAACTCTTACACTTTTGTACATGTGAATGATAATTGTGTGGCTAGTAGCCCATTGAGTGTGAGTTGTAGCTTGCCTATATGTGAGTGTATTGTTTCTTTGCCACTTGATGATGATGTACATGTTGTGAGTGTGGATACACTAGTTGATCCTATTGATGACCGAGTAGACTCTTCTTGTAAGATCGATTTATGTCCACCTAGTGTTGAAACCATTATGTTGAATGAAAGTACGTTATCTTCTGAAATTTGTGTTGATCAACTTATGTGTGAAAATTACCCACCACTTGAGGATGTGTATGATGTAATTAATGAACCTCAAGTATGTGATGATGTTGAAAATGTTGATCAAAGTGAGAATGAACCCGAGAGCTCTTCTTGGGGTAATGTTGTGTTTGAAACATCCTTGAAACTTGATGTTGATCATTTAGAGAGTGAGGAACTTGCTTGTTACAAATCTGTCCGTGAGGTAGATCACACTCTTTTTATGTATAATGTCTTGTTTGAAGATGATTTAAACACTCCTAATGAACCTAGTGGTGAAAATGATGGTATAGCTTGCCTTGGAAGCTATAGCCTATATGCTAACCCACTATGGTGTGACAACATTCCTCCTAGAGAGGGAAATCTCTTCTTGGAAGATGAGAGAACTCTTAAGGGTAAGGAATGTGTAGTTGCGGAAGCTACTTCTTCTTCTACTTTGTGTGATTTCATTATTGAGAGTACTCATGGTGATTATTGGGAAACTAATAGTGAGTACACACATGAGAGCACCTTAGTTGAAGCCGATTTGAGTGATACCTTTCTCTACTCTCTATTTGCTTTGGATGATATGTATGTTATTGTAGAAAGTATGTCATTTAGTTTGGGTGTAGACCACGGGAAAGGGAAGTGTTGTCGAGACCCGTGTCTATGGCCCCTTTTCCCATTTGACCCCGGTGCCAAATTTAGAAATGGTGATGCTGGTGCACCAAACTTGCTGCTTGGTCTACATGACAAGCAAAGTGGCACTCTTGATGTATCCTATAACCAAATCCTTTGTACATCTTTTATTGAGTTTTTAATATTCCTTTCAAAGGATTCTTGGTTATATTGCAAATATGTGCAACCTTGGCATGTTGAGATGATTTGTTATGCTAACCATAACCCTCATGCCATGAGGAGTTTGCATTTGTTGGTCCTCTTTTTGGTTTTGCAAGGTTTGGATTCGAGGTCGAATCCTTTTCAAGAAGGGGAGGATGATACGGGACAAATGGCCATCTTATCTTTTGATGACATTTTTGGAGGCCAACACATAGAGACTCAAGACTTGGTCACCTCGAGAAAACAAGAACATGCATGGTGATACGGTTAGGACAGCCACACGGCCTTTCACACGAAGCCAAGCTCGGGAATTACAAAAACTCCAAGCTTTGTTCATGCAAATGGCCGTGTGTGAGTTGGTGATTGAACCAACCAAGGACTTAAACGTTTTTATGTGTGAAGAGGGGTCCTAATGTGTAATAAACTACTCTCCAAGGTTGGCACAAGAAGCAAGGGCGGATGAGTCATTTTACCCCTTTCCTTTTGTAGTATAAATAGAAGATGTGAGAGAGTTATTAGGGAGTTTTTGAAATCTGATTTTTGTAACCTAAAATATCACAACATTTCCTCTCTCTTCCACTCTTGGAGCCGCCTCCAACATCTCACAAGTAGAGGAATACTTGGGTTGTATCTTTGGCTAGAAACAAGGGTTTTGAGGTCTTTGAGTGCCTCTTGGTCCTTGTAAGAACTTGGTGTTTACATTCTCTAGACTTAGGGTCCTCTCTTGATGTTAGGGTTCTTAGTATCTTGAATGTTATATGTCAAGTTATCTATCTTTTCTTTATCTTGTTGTTGTTGTTGTTGTTAATTTTGTTATCTTTAAAGACTAGTGAAGCCGTGTGGGGCTACTTTCGATTCACTAGCATTCTTGTTCATCTATTTGCTCTCTTGTTGTGTGCTGAAAACTGAAAATTGAACTTGTTATTCTTGTGTTGTTGGACTGAAATCCGAACCTACTTGTAGCTCTTGGTGTTGTTGGTTTGATCTTGTATCATTTGGTATCAAAGCAAGACCGGTTGTGTTCCAACATAACCCATCTTGGGCTAGTTCACGGTCTAAACAAGCAATACCAAAGGGAAGTTCTGAAAAATCTGTCCATTAAAAGTTGAAAACCGAGAATGATGTTGCATGTCTAGACCTAGGCGTTATTTTGCTTGTTTAGTGAGTTTCTAGTGTTGGTTTCTTTCTCACCAACACTAAGGTGTCTAGATCCGAAAGTTGAGCTTGAAAACTTGAACATTGAGTAGTGACTTGAAGTGGCCGAAGGTTGTATGTTGTTGATGAGCAAAAGAAAAATCGGTGGTTATGTGTTATGTGCTAAAGAAGTTGATGAAGTTTGTTGAGGTGTTCATTTTTTTGAACTTGTTCATCTTGTTCATCTTGTTGTGTGCTCAAGTTGTGAGACAAGTTATAAAGTTGTTGTGAAAGACTTGCACCCCTCACCCTCTAGTCTTGTCAATCACTTTTCCCTAATTCAAGGAGCCTTGTTTTGTGGGATTGGTCAACCAAACACCACTTTCTTGAGTTTGAAAAGGTTGAAAGACTACAAGATTTTATTTTTCCCACCAAAACATTTTGCAAACTATAACAAGTTGTGTGAATATTAACACAAAACAAAAACAAAAAAAAAGATAAGAGGAACGGGTGGAACCATTGCATGCTGCCACGTCACTATAAGCTCAACTTAGGATATTCTTTGGTTGCAAATTGTTGATCCTTGGTTTCCCTTAATTGGTCCTAGAACTAATTAACAAACTAGTACCTTCCTACTAGGTTGTCAACTAGTTCCTTGAACCGTTTGTTCGTGTCAACGATTATTTGAGTGCTTTTATTCGTTTGAATGAGTTGCTGATTTTTGATTCTAGTCCGGCAAGAATTCTTTGAGTCTTCAAACAAGAATCCATTCCGGATAAGAGCTCACTCATACCTTGAAAATTTCACGGTTACTAGCCAATTATACAACACTTGTGGAACACGAACTTGTGGTGAACTAAAGCGGATAATATCTTGACAATGGAAGGAGCTACGTCTCATAATGCGGATACTAATGCCCTTGATTCTATGAGGGTCACTCTTGAGGCCGTTACCCGGACACTTGAAAGGTTGAATTCTGAATTTGGGGCCGTGAGAGGGGACTTGGCAGCCATAAAGGGGGAAGTGTCGACTATTAGTGGGAGATTAGAACAAGTGGAGAGTCAAAGGAACTCTCGTCCTTCTACTCCTCTACACGTATCTACCAATGGTCATGATAGGACCTCCTCCGCAACCATCACCCCCGAAACAGTCCACCAAATGCTAAATGCACCCCAAGCTCCACTAAATACCGCAAGTCAAACTACCTATTTTCCTCCAAACCGAGACTCCACTAGACCACTACATTTCCAAGCCCCTCCAATTCCACAAGAGGGATTTGGACGACAAGTACCTCCACTAAATCCGAACCTTCCATTCCAAGCTCCATTAACCCAAAGACCGCAAATTCCAAATCCTCCGACTCAAAACGGCCAAGGCCGACCAGCCCACTTTGAAGGATACGGTAGAGGGGAGTATGAAGGAGATGGAGCCTTTGATGATGCTTATATGAGGGAGGAGGAGTTAAGAGGGGGTCGAGGAGAACCTAGGAGATACCGGGGGTATGGAGATAGGGGAAACCGACACCAAGAGAGAGACGTAGGCATCAACACCATCAAGTTGAGCCTACCCATCTTTAAGGGTGAAAGTGATCCCGAGGCCTACTTAACTTGGGAATCGGCTTGTGACAAAGTTTTCCAAGTTAATGACATCTCGGACGAAAAGAAGAGTTGCTACGCTATAGCTCACCTCGAGGGCTATGCTAACACTTGGTGGGAGTATGTTAAACGATTTGGTAATGAATTAGTCGATGGGCAGCCACCACCTTGGTTTCGGTTGAGGTATTTGATGAGACAACGATACCTTCCCGAGAGATATCGTCATGAGTTGCTTGCTAGGTTATATGGCTTGCGGCAAGGGGGCAAGAGTGTGATGGCCTATTTTGACGAGTTCCAACAACTCATGTTGAAACTTGATCATCGTGGGGAGCAAATCAGTCATGACATCATCCGGTTCAAGTGTGGGTTGAACAAAGAGATCTCCACTCATTTGACCCTTCATCGGTTTGAAACCATCGACGGTATATCCAAGCGGCCCTAGAGATTGAAAGGGAACTTAAGGAGAGATCATCCTTCAAGGCAAGGGTACAAGCTCCCTCGGGTTGGCCGAGCAAATCAGTCATGACATCATCCGGTTCAAGTGTGGGTTGAACAAAGAGATCTCCACTCATTTGACCCTTCATCGGTTTGAAACCATCGACGGTATATTCCAAGCGGCCCTAGAGATTGAAAGGGAACTTAAGGAGAGATCATCCTTCAAGGCAAGGGTACAAGCTCCCTCGGGTTGGCCCAAAAACAAGGACCAACCCGCCCCTACGAAGCTGCCCGAGTCCAAAACAGTCCACTACGAGTCCAAAACAGTCCCTAAATTCCCTCCGAAACCGGAGGCTCACAAATATCCCAACCCAAAGGGATTCCAATGCTTCAAGTGCCAAGGTTGGGGGCATAAGGCCAATGAATGTCCGAACCGGCGCAATGTGATCCTACGAGAAGGGAAAGTGTACTACCTTGGTGAGGAGGTGGTTTCCGAAAGGGGGGAGGATGAGGCCGAGCCTCAAGATGGAGAGGAAGCTGAAAATGGGCCGAATGATGATGAATTAGATGGTAGTGAAGATGCCTATCCACAAGAAGGGGAGTGTGTGGTTCCTAACTTTGTGGTTAGACGTGTCATGATTAGTAAGGCGATAGGTGACCCGAGTCAAAGGGAAAATCTATTCCATACTAAGTGTCTTGTAAAGGGGAGTGTGTGCACCTTGGTGATTGATAGTGGTAGTTGTACGAATGTTGCGAGCCAAGCTATGGTAAATTTCTTGAAGCTGCCAACTACACCACACACTAGTCCTTACAAGCTACAATGGTTGAACGATTGTGGTGAATTAAGGGTCGCAAGGCAATGTGTGATTCGGTTTAAGGTAGGAAACTACCACGATGAAGTGCTTTGTGACGTGATCCCAATGCAAGCATGTCACTTGCTGTTAGGTAGACCATGGCAATATGATAGGTCTACTAAACACGATGGGAGGTCCAACCGGTATACGCTTGAGAAGGATGGCCGAAAGGTCACACTTCACCCTCTTTCACCCTCCCAAGTACATGAGTGGCATCAAAAGATGAGAGAGTTAAAAGGAAAGGGAAAGGAAACCGGGAAAGGAGAAAAGGGGGGGGATGCCGTAGGTAAGGAAGTAGGGCCATCCGAATCTGTCCCAACCACAAAGGAGATGGAAAACGTAGTGATGTTGGCTAGGAGGAAAGAACTCTTCGTGGACCATGATGAAAACAAGCCGATGTTACTGTTGGCCCATTGTTTTAATACTAACCCCACTAATTCTTCCATTTCCCCTTTGATTTCTTGTGCGTTGCAGGAGTATGAAGATGTATTTCCTCAAGAACTTCCGCAAGGATTGCCCCCACTTCGGGGAATTGAGCACCAAATTGATTTGGTGCCGGGTTCACAACTTCCAAACAAACCGGCCTATAGGAGCAATCCCATGGACACTAAGGAGCTTGAGAGACAAGTTGAGGAGCTTCTCAACAAGGGATACATCAAGGAAAGCATGAGTCCGTGTGCTGTTCCGGTGCTTTTGGTACCAAAGAAGGACGGAACTTGGCGCATGTGCGTCGATTGTAGAGCCATCAACAAAATCACTATAAGGTATCGTCATCCAATTCCTAGACTAGATGATATGTTAGATGAGCTCCACGGATCTTGTTTGTTTTCTAAAGTGGACCTTAGGAGCGGCTATCACCAAATTCGCATGCAACCCGGTGATGAGTGGAAGACCGCATTCAAGACCAAATTCGGTCTATATGAGTGGCTGGTCATGCCCTTCGGCCTTACCAATGCTCCTAGCACATTTATGAGGCTAATGAATCATGTAATGAAGCCTTATATTGGAAAGTTTGTGGTGGTTTACTTTGATGATGTGTTGGTGTATAGTAAATCTATTAATGATCATGTAATGCATTTGAGATGTGTGTTTGATGTGCTCCGAAAGGAGAAGCTGTATGCCAACATGGAGAAGTGTTCTTTTGGTGTTGATAAAGTTATATTCTTGGGTTTTGTCGTGAGCTCACGGGGTGTGGAAGTGGACGATTCCAAGATAGACTCTATCCGAAGTTGGCCGACCCCTAAAACTATTGGAGAAATCCGAAGTTTCCACGGGTTGGCAAGCTTTTATAGGAGGTTTGTCAAAGGATTTAGTTCCATAGCAGCCCCCTTGACCGAGGTAATTAGAAAGGACGGACCCTTTAAATGGGGTGATGAGCAAGCTAGGGCTTTTGAGGCCTTGAAAGCTACGCTCATCTCGGCGCCTTTATTGCAATTGCCCGATTTTGATAAGATGTTTGAAATAGAGTGTGATGCTAGTAAAGTTGGTATCGGGGCTGTTTTGATGCAAGAAGGTAAGCCCGTTGCTTATTTCAGTGAAAAGCTCAAAGGGGCAACTCTTAATTACTCAACTTATGATTTGGAGTTGTACGCCCTTGTTAGAGCTTTGGGAAATTGGCAACATTATTTGTGGCCTAAGGAGTTTGTGATACGAACGGATCATGAGTCGTTGAAACACCTTAAGAGCCAAGACAAGTTGAATAGGCGTCATGCTAAGTGGATTGAGTTCATCGAGACTTTCCCTTATGTAATTCATTACAAAAGGGGAAAGGAAAATGTTGTTGCCGATGCCTTGTCTAGGAAGCATGTGCTTTTTGCTAACTTGTCTTCGAAATTGATGGGTTTTGAGAGCTTGCGGTTGTTGTATCCCGAGGATCCTACCTTTGCTCCTATTTTTAGGGAATGCGAAGAGTGGGGAAGGGACCGTTGGCTCAAGGAGAATAACCATTCCTCCTACTCTCGGTTCGATGGGTATTTGTTTAAAGGGAGGAGGTTGTGTGTTCCTTCTAGTTCTTGGAGGGAATTATTTGTAAGGGAGGCCCATGACGGAGGCCTCATGGGTCACTTTGGGATAGACAAGACCCTCGGAATCTTAGAGGAGAACTTCTATTGGCCCAAAATGCGCAAAGACGTCACTAAAATTTGTAGTCAATGCGTGGCCTGCCGGAGTGCGAAATCTCGTCTCTTACCCCAAGGATTATACACCCCACTCCCTACTCCCCTTAGGCCTTGGTTGGACATCTCGATGGATTTTGTTTTGGGGCTGCCAAGGACTAGAAAGGGCCGAGATAGCATTTTTGTTATTGTTGATAGATTCTCTAAAATGGCTCATTTTATTCCATGTACTAAAACCGAGGATGCTAGTAGTGTAGCTTCATTATTTGTTGAACATGTTGTCAAGCTTCACGGGGTACCGAGGACTATTGTGAGCGATAGGGACTCCAAGTTCCTAAGTCTCTTTTGGAAGTCCATGTGGGGTAGGCTTGGAACGAAGTTACTTTTCTCCACGTCTTGCCACCCACAAACCGATGGCCAAACGGAGGTAGTAAATAGAACCTTAGGGTCTATGCTACGTTCTATGGTTAAAGGTAAACTGACTTCATGGGAAGATCACCTACCCTTAGTGGAATTTGCCTACAACCGGGTAATACATTCGAGCACGGGAATGACTCCCTTTGAATGTGTTTACGGCCTGAATCCCCTTACCCCTTTAGATCTCACTCCTTTGTCTAGTGATCTCATGACCAGCTTAGATGGAAGCAAAAGAGCCGAGGCAATGAAGAAAATGCATGAGACGGTGCGGATCAAGCTTGAAAAGAAGAATCAAGAGATTGCCAAAAGGGCAAACAAAGGGAGAAGAAGGCTTGTGCTTGAACCCGGAGATTGGGTGTGGGTGCATCTTCGAAAAGACCGGTTTCCAGCTCATAGGAAGTCCAAATTGCTGCCAAGGGGTGATGGTCCTTTCCAAGTACTTGAGAGGATCAATGACAACGCCTACAAGATTGACCTTCCACCGGAATATCAAGTGCACAACACTTTCAACGTTGGTGATCTCTCCCTCGTGGATGCGGTTGAAGATGACCAAATGCTGAATTTGAGGCCAAATTCCTCTCAAGATGGAGAGGATGATATGGTTAGGACAGCCACACGGCCTTTCACACGAAGCCAAGCTCGGGAATTACAAAAACTCCAAGCTTTGTTCATGCAAATGGCCGTGTGTGAGTTGGTGATTGAACCAACCAAGGACTTAAACGTTTTTATGTGTGAAGAGGGGTCCTAATGTGTAATAAACTACTCTCCAAGGTTGGCACAAGAAGCAAGGGCGGATGAGTCATTTTACCCCTTTCCTTTTGTAGTATAAATAGAAGATGTGAGAGAGTTATTAGGGAGTTTTTGAAATCTGATTTTTGTAACCTAAAATATCACAACATTTCCTCTCTCTTCCACTCTTGGAGCCGCCTCCAACATCTCACAAGTAGAGGAATACTTGGGTTGTATCTTTGGCTAGAAACAAGGGTTTTGAGGTCTTTGAGTGCCTCTTGGTCCTTGTAAGAACTTGGTGTTTACATTCTCTAGACTTAGGGTCCTCTCTTGATGTTAGGGTTCTTAGTATCTTGAATGTTATATGTCAAGTTATCTATCTTTTCTTTATCTTGTTGTTGTTGTTGTTGTTAATTTTGTTATCTTTAAAGACTAGTGAAGCCGTGTGGGGCTACTTTCGATTCACTAGCATTCTTGTTCATCTATTTGCTCTCTTGTTGTGTGCTGAAAACTGAAAATTGAACTTGTTATTCTTGTGTTGTTGGACTGAAATCCGAACCTACTTGTAGCTCTTGGTGTTGTTGGTTTGATCTTGTATCACATGGAGGCCCCGTTTTGAGCATAACTTAAAGCAATCTCGCGTGTGGAAGATTGCTTGGAGAATTTAAGGTTGAGGACTCACGGTTTTGGACCTTAATTAAGGGTATTTTGGACATTACACATGGTGTATTTACACACCATGGCCGCCCCTCTCATTAAGGGCAAAGTGGTCTTGTTATCTTCATTTGTAATATATTATAAATAGGCCCCCTTAGTCTTATTTTCACTGGATTTTAAAAGGATGAAGAATTGAAAGACATAACTTCTCTCTTTTGAGAGTGTAACACCCTTAGTTGTAGGACTTGGAAAAGTGATACAAAATCAAACCAACAACACCAAGAGCTTCAAGTAGACTCGGATTTCAGTCCAACAACACAAGAACAACAAGTTTAATTTTCGGTTTTTCAGTCCAACAACACAAGAACTACAAGATAGATAACAATGCTAGTGAATCGAAAAGAGCCCCACACGGCTTCACTAGACTTTAAGATAACAAAATCAACAACAACAACAAGATAAAGAAAGATAGATAACTTGACATATAACATTCAAGATACTAAGAACCCTAACATCAAGAGAGGACCCTAAGTCTAATGAATGTAAACACCAAGTTCTTACGAGGACCAAGAGGCGCTCAATGACCTCAAAACCCTTGTTTCTAGCCAAAGAGACAACACAAGTATCCCTCTACTTGTGAGATAATAGTGGCGGCTTCCAAGAGTGGAAGAGAGAGAGAGAAATGTTTAGTGTTTTAGGTTACAAAATTCAGCATTCAAAAACTAAGGCATAACTCTCTAACATGTTCTATTTATACTACAAACAAAAGGGGTAAAATGACTCATCCGCCCTTGCTTCTTGTGCCAACCTTGAAGAGTAGTTTATTACACATTAAGACCTCTCTTCACACATAAAAACGTTTAGGTCCTTGGTTGGTTCAATCACCAACTCACACACGGCCATTTGCATGAACAAAGCTTGGAGTTTTTGTAATTCCCGAGCTTGGCTTCGTGTGAAAGGCCGTGTACCTGTGGAGGCTGCCCCAACCGTATCATCCTCTCCATCTTGAGAGGAATTTGACCTCAAATTCAGCATTTGGTCATCTTCAACCGCATCCACGAGGGAGAGATCACCAACGTTGAAAGTGTTGTGCACTTGATATTCCGGTGGAAGGTCAATCTTGTAGGCGTTGTCATTGATTCTCTCAAGTACTTGGAAAGGACCATCACCCCTTGGCAGCAATTTGGACTTCCTTTGAGCTGGAAACCGATCCTTTCGAAGATGCACCCACACCCAATCTCCGGGTTCAAGCACAAGCCTTCTTCTCCCTTTGTTTACCCTTTTTGCAACCTCTTGGTTCTTCTTTTCAAGCTTGATCCGCACCGTCTCATGCATTTTCTTCAGTGCCTCGGCTCTTTTATTTCCATCTAAGCTGGTCATGAGATCACTAGACAAAGGAGTGAGATCTAAAGGGGTAAGGGGATTCAGGCCGTAAACACATTCAAAGGGAGTCATTCCCGTGCTCGAATGTATTACCCGGTTGTATGCAAGCTCCACCAAGGGTAGGTGATCTTCCCATGAAGTCAGTTTACCTTTAACCATAGAACGTAGCATAGACCCTAAGGTTCTATTTACTACCTCCGTTTGGCCATCGGTTTGTGGGTGGCAAGACGTGGAGAAAAGTAACTTCGTTCCAAGCCTACCCCACATGGACTTCCAAAAGAGACTTAGGAACTTGGAGTCCCTATCGCTCACAATAGTCCTCGGTACCCCGTGAAGCTTTACAACATGTTCAACAAATAATGAAGCTACACTACGAGCATCTTCGGTTTTAGCACATGGAATAAAATGAGCCATTTTAGAGAATCTATCAACAATAACAAAAATGCTATCTCGGCCCTTTCTAGTCCTTGGCAGCCCCAAAACAAAATCCATCGAAATATCCAACCAAGGTCTAAGGGGAGTAGGGAGTGGGGTGTATAATCCTTGAGGTAGGAGACGAGATTTCGCACTCCGGCAGGCCACGCATTGACTATAAATTTTAGTGACGTCTTTGCGCATTTTGGGCCAATAGAAGTTCTCCTCTAAGATTCCGAGGGTCTTGTCTACCCCAAAGTGCCCCATGAGGCCTCCGTCATGGGCCTCCCTCACAAATAATTCCCTCCAAGAACTAGAAGGAACACACAACCTCCTCCCTTTGAACAAATACCCATCGAACCGAGAGTAGGAGGAATGGTCATTCTCCTTAAGCCAACGGTCCCTTCCCCACTCTTCGCATTCCCTAAAAATAGGAGCAAAGGTAGGATCCTCGGGATACAACAACCGCAAGCTCTCAAAACCCATCAATTTCGAAGACAAGGTAGCAACAAGCACATGCTTCCTAGACAAGGCATCGGCAACAACATTTTCCTTTCCCCTTTTGTAATGAATTACATAAGGGAAAGTCTCGATGAACTCAATCCACTTAGCATGACGCCTATTCAACTTGTCTTGGCTCTTAAGGTGTTTCAACGACTCATGATCCGTTCGTATCACAAAATCCTTGGGCCACAAATAATGTTGCCAATTTCCCAAAGCTCTAACAAGGGCGTACAACTCCAAATCATAAGTTGAGTAATTAAGAGTTGCCCCTTTGAGCTTTTCACTGAAATAAGCGACGGGCTTACCTTCTTGCATCAAAACAGCCCCGATGCCAACCTTACTAGCATCACACTCTACTTCAAACATCTTATCAAAATCGGGCAATTGCAATAAAGGCGCCGAGATGAGCGTAGCTTTCAAGGCCTCAAAAGCCCTAGCTTGCTCATCACCCCATTTAAAGGGTCCGTCCTTTCTAATTACCTCGGTCAAGGGGGCTGCTATGGAACTAAATCCTTTGACAAACCTCCTATAAAAGCTTGCCAACCCGTGGAAACTTCAGATTTCTCCAATAGTTTTAGGGGTCGGCCAACTTCGAATAGAGTCTATCTTGGAATCGTCCACTTCCACACCCCTTGAGCTCACGACAAAACCCAAGAATATAACCTTATCAACACCAAAAGAACACTTCTCCATGTTGGCATACAGCTTCTCCTTTCGGAGCACATCAAACACACATCTCAAATGCATTACATGATCATTAATAGATTTACTATACACCAACACATCATCAAAGTAAACCACCACAAATTTTCCAATATAAGGCTTCATTACATGATTCATTAGCCTCATAAAGGTGCTAGGAGCATTGGTAAGGCCGAAGGGCATGACCAGCCACTCATATAGACCGAATTTGGTCTTGAATGCGGTCTTCCACTCATCACCGGGTTGCATGCGGATTTGGTGATAGCCACTCCTAAGGTCCACTTTAGAAAACAAACAAGATCCGTGGAGCTCATCTAACATATCATCTAGTCTAGGGATTGGATGACGATACCTTATAGTGATTTTGTTGATGGCTCTACAATCGACGCACATGCGCCAAGTTCCGTCCTTCTTTGGTACCAAAAGCACCGGAACAGCACATGGACTCATGCTTTCCTTGATGTATCCCTTGTTGAGAAGCTCCTCAACTTGTCTTTCAAGCTCCTTAGTGTCCATGGGATTGCTCCTATAGGCCGGTTTGTTTGGAAGTTGTGAACCCGGCACCAAATCAATTTGGTGCTCAATTCCCCGAAGTGGGGGCAATCCTTGCGGAAGTTCTTGAGGAAATACATCTTCATACTCCTGCAACACACAAGAAATCAAAGGGGAAATGGAAGAATTAGTGGGGTTAGTATTAAAACAATGGGCCAAAAGTAACATCGGCTTGTTTTCATCATGGTCCACGAAGAGTTCTTTCCTCCTAGCCAACATCACTACGTTTTCCATCTCCCTTGTCGTTGGGGCAGCCTCGGATGTCCCTACTTCCTCACCTACGGCATCTCCCCCCTTTTCTCCCTTTCCGGATTCCTTCCCCTTTCCCTTCAACTCTCTCATCTTTTGATGCCACTCATTTACTTGGGAGGGTGAAAGAGGATGAAGTGTGACCTTTCGGCCATCCTTCTCAAGCGTATACCGGTTGGATCTCCCATCATGTTTAGTAGACCTATCATATTGCCATGGTCTACCTAACAGCAAGTGACATGCTTGTATTGGGATCACGTCACAAAGTACCTCATCGTGGTAGTTTCCCACCTTAAACCGAATCACACATTGCCTTGTGACCCTTAATTCACCACAATCGTTCAACCATTGTAGCTTGTAAGGACTAGTGTGTGGCGTAGTTGGTAGCTTCAAGAAATTTACCATAGCATGGCTCGCAATATTTGTACAACTACCACTATCAATCACCAAAGTGCACACATTCCCCTTTACAAGACACTTAGTATGGAATAGATTTTCCCTTTGACTCGGGTCATCTATCGCCTTACTAATCATGACACGTCTAACCACAAAGTTTGGAACCACACACTCCCCTTCTTGTGGATAGACATCTTCACTACCATCTACTTCATCATCATTCGGCCCATTTTCAGCTCCCTCTCCATCTTGAGGCTCGGCCTCATCCTCCCCCCTTTCGGAAACCACCTCCTCACCAAGGTAGTACACTTTTCCTTCTCGTAGGATCACATTGCGCCGGTTCGGACATTCATTGGCCTTATGCCCCCACCCTTGGCACTTGAAGCATTGGAACCCCTTTGGGTTAGGATATTTGTGAACCTCCGGTTTCGGAGGAAATTTAGGGACTGTTTTGGACTCGGGCAGCTTCGTAGGGGCGGGTTGGTCCTTGTTTTTGGTCCAACCCGAGGGGGTTTGTACCCTTGCCTTGAAGGATGATCTCTCCTTAAGTTCCCTTTCAATCTCAAGGGCCGCTTGGAATATACCGTCAATGGTTTCAAACCGGTGAAGGGTCAAATGAGTGGAGATCTCTTTGTTCAACCCACACTTGAACCGGATGATGCCGTGACTGATTTGCTCCCCACGATGATCAAGTTTCAACATGAGTTGTTGGAACTCGTCAAAATAGGCCATCACACTCTTGCCTCCTTGCCGCAAGCCATATAATCTAGCAAGCAACTCATGACGATATCTCTCGGGAAGGTATCGTTGTCTCATCAAATACCTCAACCGATACCAAGGTGGTGGCTGCCCATCGACTAATTCATTACCAAATCGTTTATCATACTCCCACCAAGTGTTAGCATAGCCCTCGAGGTGAGCTATAGCGTAGCAACTCTTCTTTTCGTCCGAGATGTCATTAACTTGGAAAACTTTGTCACAAGCCGATTCCCAAGTTAAGTAGGTCTCGGGGTCACTTTCACCCTTAAAGATGGGTAGGCTCAACTTGATGGTGTTGATGCCTACGTCTCTCTCTTGGTGTCGGTTTCCCCTATCTCCATACCCCCGGTATCTCCTAGGTTCTCCTCGACCCCCTCTTAACTCCTCCTCCCTCATATAAGCATCCTCAAAGGCTCCATCTCCTTCATACTCCTCTCTACCGTATCCTTCAAAGTGGGCTGGTCGGCCTTGGCCATTTTGATTCGGAGGATTTGGAATTTGCGGTCTTTGGGTTAATGGAGCTTGGAATGGAGGGTTCGGATTTAGTGGAGGTACTTGGCGTCCAAATCCCTCTTGTGGAATTGGAGGGGCTTGGAAATGTAGTGGTCTAGTGGAGTCTCGGTTTGGAGGAAAATAGGTAGTTTGGCTTGCGGTATTTAGTGGAGCTTGGGGTGCATTTAGCATTTGGTGGACTGTTTCGGGGGTGATGGTTGCGGAGGAGGTCCTATCATGACCATTGGTAGATACATGTAGAGGAGTAGAAGGACGAGAGTTCCTTTGACTCTCCACTTGTTCTAATCTCCCACTAATAGTCGACACTTCCCCCTTTATTGCTGCCAAGTCCCCTCTCACGGCCCCAAATTCCGAATTCAACCTTTCAAGTGTCCGGGTAACGGCCTCAAGAGTGACCCTCATAGAATCAAGGGCATTAGTATCCACATTATGAGACGTAGCTCCTTCCATTGTCAAGATATTATCCGCTTTAGTTCACCACAAGTTCGTGTTCCACAAGTGTTGTATAATTGGCTAGTAACCGTGAAATTTTTAAGGTATGAGCAAGCTCTTATCCGGAATGGATTCTTGCTTGAAGACTCAAAGAATTCTTGCCGGACGAGAGTCAAAAATCAGCAACTCATTCAAACGAATAAAAGCACTCAAATAATCGTTGACACGAACAAACGGTTCAAGGAACTAGTTGACAACCTAGTAGGAATGTACTAGTTTGTCAATTAGTTCTAGGACCAAGTAAGGGAAACCAAGGATCAACAATTAGCAACCAAAGAATATCCTAAGTTGAGCTTATAGTGACGTGGCAGCATGCAATGGTTCCACACGTTCTTCTTCTCTTTTTTTTTTTTTCTTTTGTTTTGTGTTAATATTCACACAACTTGTTATAGTTTGCAAAGTGTTTTGGTGGGAAAAATAAAAATCTTGTAGTATTTCACCCTTTTCAAACTCAAGAAAGTGGGGTTTGGTTGACTAATCCCACAAAACAAGGCTCCTTGAATTAGGGAAAGGTGATTGACAAGACTAGAAGGTGATGGGTGCAAGTCTTTCACAATAACTTTATAGCTTGTCTTACAACTTGAGCACACAACAAGATGAGCAAGATGAACAAGTTCACAAGATGAACACCTCAACAAACTTCATCAACTTCTTTAGCACATAACACACAACCACCGATTTTTTTTTTTTGTTCTTTTGGTTATCAACAACATGCAACTTTCGGCCACTTCAAGTCACTACACAATGTTCAAGTTTTCAAGCTCAACTTTTGGATCTAGACACCTTAGTGTTGGTGAGAAAGAAACCAACACTAGAAACTCACTAAACAAGCAAAATAACACCTAGATCTAAACATACAACATCATTCTTGGTTTCAACTTTTAATGGACAGATTTCAGAATTTCTTTTGGTGTTGTTTATTTAAGCCGTGAGCTAGCCCAAGATGGGTTATGTTGGAACACAACCGGTCTTGCTTTGATACCAAATGATACAAAATCAAACCAACAACACCAAGAGCTTCAAGTAGACTCGGATTTCAGTCCAACAACACAAGAACAACAAGTTTAATTTTCGGTTTTTCAGTCCAACAACACAAGAACTACAAGATAGATAACAATGCTAGTGAATCGAAAAGAGCCCCACACGGCTTCACTAGACTTTAAGATAACAAAATCAACAACAACAACAAGATAAAGAAAGATAGATAACTTGACATATAACATTCAAGATACTAAGAACCCTAACATCAAGAGAGGACCCTAAGTCTAATGAATGTAAACACCAAGTTCTTACGAGGACCAAGAGGCGCTCAATGACCTCAAAACCCTTGTTTCTAGCCAAAGAGACAACACAAGTATCCCTCTACTTGTGAGATAATAGTGGCGGCTTCCAAGAGTGGAAGAGAGAGAGAGAAATGTTTAGTGTTTTAGGTTACAAAAATCAGCATTCAAAAACTAAGGCATAACTCTCTAACATGTTCTATTTATACTACAAACAAAAGGGGTAAAATGACTCATCCGCCCTTGCTTCTTGTGCCAACCTTGAAGAGTAGTTTATTACACATTAAGACCTCTCTTCACACATAAAAACGTTTAGGTCCTTGGTTGGTTCAATCACCAACTCACACACGACCATTTGCATGAACAAAGCTTGGAGTTTTTGTAATTCCCGAGCTTGGCTTCATGTGAAAGGCCGTGTACCTGTGGAGGCTGCCCCAACCGTATCAAAAAGTCATCCTTATCATAGGGCTTGGAAAAGCCAATATTGATCTTTGCTTGGAAACGGTAGATCTTGAGGCGAGTTCATTCCCTTGGTGGTCACCGTAAGAGTGTGGTTTTGATTGTTACATTCATTAGGGGTTAGTGTTGAAATACACTTGGTTCTTAATCTTGTAATAATCTTGGTCTCACTATCTATCTTTATTTTTCTTGCAAATCGTGTATGTGTTGTGTAGTGGACTGTTTTGGGGTCTTCGTTGAATCCGAAACTTGTATTATTGTTGTTCATCTTGTTCATCACGTTTTGTAACTGTTTTGGTGTTAAAATATACTCTTGTATCTTGTATTCTTGTTTTTGGTAGCGAATCCGAGTGAGGTCTCCATCTTGGTCCTCGAATCCTTAAGATTAGTGGACTGATTTGGTGTTTGTTTCGTGCTTCCCTTGTCAATCCCGTATCATTTGGTGTATTTACACACCATGGCTGCCCCTCTCATTAAGGGCAAAGTGGTCTTGTTATCTTCATTTGTAATATATTATAAATAGGCCCCCTTAGTCTTATTTTCACTAGATTTTAAAGGATGAAGAATTGAAAGACATAACTTCTCTCTTTTGAGAGTGTAACACCCTTAGTTGTAGGACTGGCCCCCTTAGTCTTATTTTCACTAGATTTTAAAGGATGAAGAATTGAAAGACATAACTTCTCTCTTTTGAGAGTGTAACACCCTTAGTTGTAGGACTTGGAAAAGTCATCCTTAGCATAGGGCTTGGAAAAGCCAATATTGATCTTTGCTTGGAAACGGTAGATCTTGAGGTGAGTTCATTCCCTTGGTGGTCACCGTAAGAGTGTGGTTTTGATTGTTACATTCATTAGGGGTTAGTGTTGAAATACACTTGGATTCGCTACCACCAACAAGAATACAAGATACAAGAGTATATTTTAACACCAAAACAGTTACAAAACGTGATGAACAAGATGAACAACAATAATACAAGTTTCGGATTCAACGAAGGATAATACAAGTATCCTTTCAACTAAGGGTGTTACACTCTCAAAAGAGAGAAGTTATGTCTTTCAATTCTTCATCCTTTTTTTTCAGTTTTTAACACTTTCCTTCTTTTTTTTTTTTTTGAATTTTCTAACAAGCAAGCCCAAGATTGATCTTGTAGGAACAATATCAAGCCATGCTTTGATACCAAATGATACGGGATTGACAAGGGAAGCACGAAACGAACACCAAATCAGTCCACTAATCTTAAGGATTCGAGGACCAAGATGGAGACCTCACTCGGATTCGCTACCAACAACAAGAATACAAGATACAAGAGTATATTTTAACACCAAAACAGTTACAAAACGTGATGAACAAGATGAACAACAATAATACAAGTTTCGGATTCAACGAAGACCCCAAAACAGTCCACTACACAACACATACACGATTTGCAAGAAAAATGAAGATAGATAGTGAGACCAAGATTATTACAAGATTAAGAACCAAGTGTATTTCAACACTAACCCCTAATGAATGTAACAATCAAAACCACACTCTTACGGTGACCACCAAGGGAATGAACTCGCCTCAAGATCTACCGTTTCCAAGCAAAGATCAATATTGGCTTTTCCAAGCCCTATGCTAAGGATGACTTTTCCAAGTCCTACAACTAAGGGTGTTACACTCTCAAAAGAGAGAAGTTATGTCTTTCAATTATTCATCCTTTAAAATCTAGTGAAAATAAGACTAAGGGGGCCTATTTATAATATATTACAAATGAAGATAACAAGACCACTTTGTCCTTAATGAGAGGGGCGGCCATGGTGTGTAAATACACCATGTGTAATGTCCAAAATACCCTTAATTAAGGTCCAAAACCGTGAGTCCTCAACCTTAAATTCTCCAAGCAATCTTCCACACGCGAGATTGCTTTAAGTTATGCTCAAAACGGGTCCTCCATGTATGTTCTTGTTTTCTCGAGGTGACCAAGTCTTGAGTCTCTATGTGTTGGCCTCCAAAAATGTCATCAAAAGATAAGAAGGCCATTTGATGACATCTTATCTTTTCAAGAAGGGGAGGATGATACGGGACAAATGGTCATCTTATCTTTTGATGACATTGTTGGAGGCCAACACATAGAGACTCAAGACTTGGTCACCTCGGGAAAACAAGAACATGCATGGAGGACCCGTTTTGAGTGCTACTTAAAGCAATCTCGCGTGTGGAAGATTGCTTGGAGAATTTAAGGTTGAGGACTCACGGTTTTGGACCCTAATTAAGGGTATTTTGGACATTACACATGGTGTATTTACACACCATGGCCGCCCCTCTCATTAAGGGCAAAGTGGTCTTTTGTCTTCTTTGTAATACACTATAAATAGGCCCCCTTAGTCTTATTTTCATTAGTTTTCAGATTTTAGAAAGATGAAGTATTGAAAGGAAATATCTTCTCTCTTTTGAGAGTGTACACACTTAGTGGTAGGACTTGGAAAAGTCATCTTTAGCATAGGGCTTGAAAAAGCCAATATTGATCCTTGCTTGGAAACGGTAGATCTTGAGGCGAGTTCATTCCCTTGGTGGTCACCGTAAGAGTGTGGTGTTGTTGTTACATTCATTAGGGGTTTTTGAGTTTGATATACTCTTTAGTTCCTAATCTTTGTAATAATCTATGTCTCACTATCTATCTTTACCTTTCTTGCAATTGTGTTGGTGTTTGTATCTTGTAATCGTTTGTTCTTGTTGAATCCGAATCTTGTGTTCATTGTGTTCATCTTGTTCTTGTTGTATTGTTGCTGTTTTGGTGTTAAAACACCTTGTCAACTCGTGTGGAAGATTGCTTGGAGAACCTTAAGGGTGAGCCACTAACCAACTGCTCTAAAAGCTATAGCTGGTAGAGGAAGGCGCATCCCACCCTTTAAAGGCCCTGAACCAAAGGGTCACGAACCCGATCACACACCCCCACCAAGGCCAACTCGAGATGGACCCACACCCCCTTTGGGTGTCATCCTTTCCAAACCTGAGATGACTGGCCATCTGCCATCATCCCCCCTTTCTTAGGGAAAGGTTCGCCCTCGAACCTGCGCATGGTGTAAGCGGGATTCGAACCCGTGACCTAGCTCTGATACCAAACCTTAAGGGTGAGCCACTAACCAACTGCTCTAAAAGCTATAGCTGGTAGAGGAAGGCGCATCCCACCCTTTAAAGGCCCTGAACCAAAGGGTCACGAACCCGATCACACACCCCCACCAAGGCCAACTCGAGATGGACCCACACCCCCTTTGGGTGTCATCCTTTCCAAACCTGAGATGACTGGCCATCTGCCATCAAGTGTAGGGCTAACATGAACTTGTTATTTAGATATCTTGAAATCATATAAATATGAAGTTCTAACATACTAGGCATTTTATCGAACACCTTGCATGCATTCTTTAAGGCATAGGTGGATTTCATACTTGCATTCTATCAATCCATCCAAAGATCATGTTTTTCAACTAACAACATAACTTTCATGAGATATACTGTAACATCCCGTATCTTGCTTGTACTTATTCTAATTATATAGAACCTGGTATGGTCATATGGTATAGGTAACGGATGAGATTTGTTATGCAATTATTAATGGTGTAGATGGAATTATAGAGGCTGCTCGTATAGTTTAGTGTGATGCGACTAAGTTAACGTTAAGATAACTATTTAAACTTGGAATCGTAAGCTAGTATTTGAATCTAAAGTTTAAAGTGACCAAGTGTGTATAAGTTGAAGGTTAGACTAAAGGGATTAGAAGCTGAAAATGGAGCAAAATATTGAGATGCTTGCTTGACTTATTTAAGCTAGTAGGTGAGTCACCTACTTAAGTTGTTTGAACCAAATTAATGGACCCATGGCTATGGATCAGATTTGGGTCTATGCTAATATACTCATTTGGGCCAAATTGAACAAAAAAGAAAGAAAATGGATAAGTGACCCAACACACCAATCTGCCAAGGCCCAAATATAATTGAGCCCAACAAGAAATTATGCAAGTAGGTGCATCACCTACTTTGAAGTTTCAGCAGCTTGGACCCTTAAGTAGGTGCATCACCTACTTGGACCAATTTGACCAATTTTATGGTCCAAAATGCAGCTAAGGAGGTGGACAAGATAGGGCCTTTAAAAGGATAAGTTGCTGGTCATTTTACTTCACTTTTAAGTCACAAAAAAGGAGTTTATTTCAGCAAATCTCTCTACTCTCTCAAAAACAACAAGAGCAGCAGCCCTATTTTTCCTTCTAGGGTTCTTGAAGAAACCCTCCCCTTTGCAGCCCAAGGTAAGTGAAAAACACTTAAGGTTTTGTTTAATTATCTCATGGGAGATTAGGGAAACAAGTTATAAGTGTTTGACTATAAGTATATGGCTGATTATAGAACAAGCTGTTTGTTCATGTTTCCTTGTTATTGAGGAACTTTTTTTCTTCTTCTTTGGTTTAAGTGTGAAGGAAAGTTCAAGCTCTTGAAGAGTTCAATTAAAAGAATAAGTTGCTGAATTGAGGTAAGGTGACTGCCCCATTTTATTTTTCTTTATATGTGAATTTGAGAGGGGATTATGGATGTCTTGTTTTTGATAACCCAAGAGATGAAGAGTTCAATAATTGATTGCTACAATAAAAGTGGTTTGGGACAGTTTTGTGGACTGTTTTGTATGTGTATGTTATGATAGGCTGCCAGGTTGAAGTTGGATAAAGGTGTGATGAGTTTGTAATGAATTATAGAAGAAAGATGTGGTGATACACCACCGAACTAATGCTTGCTGTCCAATCTATTTTGCGTATTGTTTGGAATGTGTAATGAAGTCGAGGTGGTTTTGGTGAACCTTATAAGAACCTATATGGTATGTGGGTGTAATTGGAGGAAAGAAAAAGGATTAAAATAACACCCTTGTTTGATAGAGTAATAGTTGCTGCCCGGTTACTGTTTTGGGTGAAATTAAGTACCTCAAATGTGTTTATTGGTTACTAATACTAGTTTACCATATATTCTATTGTAGATAAGTAATCTAAGAGGCGAGAAGTCAAGTCGGGCTAGTTTCGGAGTCAAATAACCAGGTATGTAAGGCATACTTATTTCACATTCTTTGGCATGAAGTCGTACCATTGTTCCCTCGAGCAAGTTTCCGAGGTTATCCTATAACAAAGTGATACATAATGGTAGCATATTAAACTCCATGTATCCAATGACCTTGTTCCCACTCTCTAACGCATTAGAACACCTCAATACGTGCTTATTATTAAATTGCGCGTCTCCATTTGTTCAAATAAGACCCATGTGTTATTTCAACTCCTAAACACTTTATTTGTGTGCCAACATCTCCCTACCTCATTGTTGTTGCATTAAGTTTCTATTTACATGTCTCTTATTAGCGTATTACTGGTTCAAGGTACCATAATGTGATGACCACCGAAGTAACAATCTCAAAGGCTAAATAAACTAAGTAATGCAAATCTGTAAAATGATGAGTGGCAGCTCAGGGGCACTTGCCTAGCATGGGCCGATCCCAATCTTTATATAGGTGGCAGCTCAGGGGCGTAAGCCTAGCATGGGCCGATCCTAATTTATCTTTTTACCACTGATCAGCTGGTCATTTGCATTATATGGATTACAAAGATTATGAAGTAAGAAAGTAAAATAAAGAACGAATGTAATGTACATTGTCCCACAAGTATTTATAAAGGTGGTCTACTAGTACTCCTTATACACTTGTATCAGATTTCTATTGAGCTTTTGTATCAAGTGTGTTGCTACTTTCTGCCTTACATATTCAGTACATATTTTCGTACTGACGTCCCTCACAGGGGACCTGCATTTCATGCTGCAGGCAGAGGCACTTCAGCTCATACAACTCACTAGTAGGAGCGCAGGTTGTTCAAGGACTATTGGTAAGCTCCAGGTTGATTCAGGCCTTTCCGAGTCTGCTCCATATATTTTGGTATTGTACAGTAAGTCAAGAGTAGGGCGGGGGTTTGTCCCGACCCTGACTAAGTCTATGTATCTTCTAGAGGCTTTGTAGACTAATGTAAAGTTATGGTAGTGTCCTGATTTTAGACATGGTGGCCCCACCGGCCAAGTGTTGTACATATCAGTTTTGGGAGTGTATGTGTCGTTAATTTCATCGATGCATAATATTATGTTGTCAAAACATTTGGTTGTTACAGTTACATGCATGGGAAGTATACGGTTATGAATTGGTTCTCTCGGGCCTTTACGGCTACGGGTGCCTGTCTGCCCCAATAGGATTTGAGGCGTGACATATACAGTCACGATACTATTATATAGCAAAACAAACAAGCATTAACATGGGTATGATCATATCACCACAACCAACCAAGCTTTTGTATTTTAAAGATTGATTCTTGAAGTCCACGGATGAAAGGAATTTGTGGATGAACACTACGCATACCTTGGAAGGGAGGTTCTTGATGATTGACGGAGGAATTTTCTTAAAATTTAATCTTCAAGCTTGATTGAACAACCCTAGTTGTTTTTATCCTATGGTGCTCTTGGATAATGAACTTTGAGATGTTAATAGGGTTGTAATGTGTTTAGAAGCTATATATTTCATAGGGTTAAGTTTAGGGACGTGTAAGGAGTGTTAAAAGACTTAATTACCCTCAAAATAACTCAAAACGGACTGTATTTGGCACTTGGAACTGACTTAGGGGCACCCAAGTAATCGCACAAGCTAGGTTGGGCGGCACCTAACCAATCGCCTAAGTTTGGTTGGGAGGCACCTAACCAATCGCATACCCTTACTATCTCTCACGAAAATGGGCATAACTTTTCGCTCGGGTATTGGATTAAGGCAAAATTGGTATCGTTGGAAAGCTAATTCGATTCTTTATAATTTATTGGGTAGAAATATGCAGAAATACCACACTAACATCTAGTTATACTCATTAAAATATGTCCCTTACGAAATCGAACACTAAAACTTGATGGATTCAAAAACTCTTAGCTTGTATTACCTTAAGTGACTCATATGAACATGCTTAACGCATCATAAGCTATCTTATCACTAGGATACTCATTGTAAGTCATGTACTCAAGTATGAATCACAGGATAGGAGATTTCATATGTAGGAAAAATGGTTCGTCTCCTAGCTTAGAAATATGTGGGGTATTACAATATCTCCCCCTTGGGAACATTTGTCCTCAAATGGAACTGACTGAGAGGGGAAAAGACCAACTGAACATGAACTGAACATGAATAAATGGAACATGATCTCATGACTGACGTGACTGATAAACTGAATATATCTTACTGAACATACATATCGATGCATGTATAATGAGGACTTAGCGTTCTGGTGAGCTGAGTTTCTCAAACAGGAATGCATATATGATGCATGATTATATGACTGACATAATACGTGAATGCATGACTGAAAGTACTGATGAGCTGATCACGCATATCTGATACGTGAATTCATGACTAAACTTACTCATGAACATGCAATGGTAAAGGTATCGAGTTTGAACTGAAAACTGAGCATGGAACTGAATACTAAGTTTGGTACTGAAATATGAACATGAGAACGAGTAAGTTTAAGGAAAACTGTAATCTTGAACTGAAAATACCGATAAGTTTGAGATTAATTACTCCATATGCATGATCAGAAACATGAGAACATAACTGAGTCTGGGACGTGGTAGATATATTGAATATCATGATCTGAACTAAATCTTGAAAACATGACATACGACTAAAGTTGGATTTTGAGGGTTAACTTATGAGTACCCCTTCTCCAAACTGGATTCATAAAAAAAAAGAGCAGCATGTTTATGTCATGAAAGTTTGGGGGTATGATGTATCTTCCCCTTGGGACACTATGTCCCTCAAAGAATACTGACTTGGATGAGCTACTGAGGGGAATTGAGGCGATGCGTAAGACACCTAGGAAGTGAGTCATGACTGAATAGATAGGATCTGAAACTGAGACATGATACATGAACTGAGATAAACACTAACTTATCTAATTAACTGAATAACTGATAGCTGAATACTGGATATGCAAAGCTAAACTATACTTAGTTTGAATAGCTGGGATGAGATTTTTGAGTTTTATGCATAGGAGATAAGGACTAACTGAGTAGAATGAGGTATCTGAGCATGGATTCATGCAGTTTGTATTATTTTTGAATGCGAGACCAAGCGTATGACATGGCTCTAAGGTATTCTATAAACTGGGGTACTGAAACACTGATAACTGAGAACTGACAACCTGAATGCTATGGTCAAGCATGTCTGGAACTGAACTGAGTTTCAAATCTGGTTACTGAACTGAAGATGACATTATAACTAAGCCTATAGCTAGTACAGAAGTACTGAATTCTGAGGCTAAGTAACTGGTAACTGAAGCCATGGCTCTATAGGACTACCTGAGTCCTTTACTGAATATTGATTTCTTAACTATCGCTGTAACTAAGTTTTATACTGATACTGAAGTACTGAATTCAAGGACTGAACACTGATCACTGAGTGCTGGATACTGAAACTATAATTGAGTTGGAAACTGAGTTTTTGACGGCTACATGCTGGGGACTGACATAAGTCAAGGATCTAAATGAACACTTACACTTTGTACTTTCCCAACTTCTAAATACAACCCCTTGCTAGACGTTTACTTGCATATTTATCATGACATTCAAGCCTATCTTCACAACTACACCCTCGTGCAAAGTAAGCATGCAACAATCTTCTCTTATCTAAACAACTGCTCATCACTACACTGTTTCATAAGGAGAGCTAACTGGAGGAGTAAATCAGGAGGACCTGAAACATGAATAGATACAAACTAAACTTGACACATGACTGAAACTTGAGGAATAAAATATCAATAGTTTGGATTTACCAATAAGGTCTGAACTGAGGATATACGTGACGTAGTCTAAATGTATCTAATCTGTACGGGCATAGGATGAGTCATGAAAGCTAAGTATACTGGAAAGCATATGCGTACATGAGTCATGAGTTGCATGACCTGAGTCTAGGGTTTTTGTACTCGTGGGACATGATTAGTAATACTGAGGGAGCTAGAACTGAACCCCTTATACTGGGAACTGAAGGCGCACATAATCCCATCGAAAGTGTATGAAAGTAGATTGTGCTCATGGAACATGATTCGTACTGCAGAGTAAACTGGGATCCCTTATACTGGGAAAGAAAATCATACATGATTTATGGGAAAAAGAAATGCATAAGTCTGGTTCGTGACCATAGAGTTGACATGCAACTCTTGAGTGGATTTTTTTGTGATAGCTGAGGTGCAAAACTCTGCACTGAGATGAGGATGGGTCAAGAATTGTCTTCCCTTACTGCTTTCTATACATACTAGCTCTACTACTGGAGTCTAAGGGACTGACTTGGTCACTTGATCTATTATCACATACCTACATTCTGTTCAACACCTGCTTGTCTTACTAAATATATCATCTGATTTTGTTTCCTCTTATACTGCTAATATCACATTCACACCTTCATGCTTAATTTCAAGTCAATAAACTTAAATTCTTGCTCGCCTGCTAGAACTGTTCAAACCTTCTAATTTATGTTGGTACAACTATCCCCAAGAATACATAATCTAATCAGACTAGATAATACTATCCCAACTCATCTACTGCTAAACTCTTAGGTCCATGCTTAAAATTCTAGGTCTATACTGTCATAGAATTCTAAGAAGGGATCTAACGGCATATCAAAAATTAGATTTGAGTTTACAAAGGAGTTCTCATAATCATAAATGAAATTTGTACAACTTTGGAACATGACTGAACTGAGGGGATATTGTCTGTGCATGTGGAAAATCCCATAACTGTCTCCGGGGACTGCATGAGAAATCCCTATTTTAGGACTTGAGCTTCACAATTTTTGTTACCTTAAAAGTAAGGTAAGGTTGACATGAGGGGAGCCTGATGTGAATCTACATGGGTTCCTTAGAGAAACTTGCCATAGCATGATCTTGAGACATGAAAGAAGGGAAACTGTTCCTAAAACATCTCATAGCCTCTTGTACATAAGTGTGGTGCACAACACGCCCATGTACAAGACTCTACTTGATGCAGCTTTCAGACTTTCTAGGAGACTGTTGAACCTTAGGCTCTCATACCAAGTTTGTAACGCCCCGATATTCTAAACCGAAATGTTGTACGGTGCTCATGACCCCGAAGGACCACAAGCTAACCCATGACTGATAGCTGTACCTATAAACTGCATAATATCTCATAAAATATGTGGAAACATGAACTGTAAGGCCATAAGGTTCAATACTGGTACATATCTGGAAAAAAACATGGTATAACAATACCAAAAAGGAACATAAATACTGAAGTCTGAACATCTAATCTGATATCTAGTCCGAAAGCCTCTAACTGAACTGAATAAATAAGAAGTTGAAGGAACATGTCTCCAACTAACTCCATGAATTGAAAAACTAATCTGAAATACTATAATAAGTAATAATAATATAGTCCTCGAATGAAGAGGAGCACTGACTGCTGAAATCTGCAATGCTATTGCTTCTCTGAAACTCGTGCCTCTGTACCTATGGCGTCAAATAAAACACCATAGCACGAATGCATCAGTATGACTGAATGTACTGAGTATACGAGTGAGGTAGACTAAATGCAAAGGGTTTTATATGCATGAACAATGCTGACTGATATGAACGTGAGAATACATACATACATACGTAACTGCAACTAAACTCATGGTGATACTGACTACTGAGTCTGAATACTGACAACATGAGTTTACTAATGCTGAGATACTGAATGACTGAGTTTACTGATATTGAGATACTGAATGACTGAGTTTACTAATATTGAGATACTGAATAACTGAGTTTACTAATATTGAGATATTGAATGACTGAGTTTACTGATATTGAGAAATAATTCACTAATAAATGAGGAACTGATACTGTATTACTAAATATTGGGAGACTGATACTATATTAACTGATAAAGGAATGATTGTTTCTGATAGTTCTGATTATGAAGAACTGATTTGATTGACCGTATATAACAGTCCTGAAATTGAGCTCGTGATAACATGACTACTGAGTATGAATACTGATGACATGTATTTACTGATAACATATCATGCATGATAACTGAATTCTGATAACTGATATATTTGATAACATGAGTTCTGATAACTGATAGCATTAATGACTATATCTGACAGTCCTTATATTCTGAAGAGCTATCTGAGTTCTTTTACTGAGACTTATACTGAAACTGTGGGAAGTAGTTACCGATATGTCCCAAATATGCTATAATAGCTAAGCTGGGGTCCAATCTCTGTCCCAACTAGAGGGGTGTCAATACCGCACCACTAGTAAGGACAGCTGTGAGAACCCTATACTGGCAGGTACTCAAATGAGAATGGTGGGAACCCTAAACTGACAGGTTAAGCCACCTTATCAACCTTAATCTGACAGGTTAAGATGTCTCAACCTACGCTGGATACTTAGTTCTGGAACACAAGGATGACTGCTAAGAATCACACCCTAAACTAGCAGGTGAGTTCCCATCCTTGGGTTCCCTCGGTGTTGAATCCTACTCCCATCTGAAGTACACTGAATTGAATAACTAAGCTGAACTGAATAACTGAACTGAACTGATTAGCTGAACTGATATTGATTAACTGGACTGATAATAGTGGTATTGTTTAGCGGAACTAAACTAAGTTTACTGGATTCCGATAACTATCGAAATGTACTGAGTTCTGAGGACTGGTTGAGAGTACTGAAGTTACTGAGATTGACTGTGAATACTGAGGTTTCTGAGGTTACTGAGCACTGAGATTACTGAGATTACTGGACTACTGAGATTACTGAGATTTCTGAGTTTTCCTGAGTCACATGACTGACTGAATTCTATAGATCATGGCTTGACTGAGAGTATCATGAAAACATGACATAGCTCTAGGCACACAACTATATTTTTCGGGTACAAGTACCCCCAGGACTCAATGGAAGGAAACTGACACAACTTGAATTTCTTGAGTACACGACCATCAATAACAATTCATAATACATGAGTGGGGGATTTCATGAAGTACATGGTCATCATAATATCTATCATGAATAGAAAGGCTTATAATCAAGTCATAAATCTCATATTCTAATATCATGGGCATTTCGACAACATATACTATTCATAGCAATGGCATGGAAACCATTCAAGCATAAGGGAATGGCAACATGTAACATTTAGTTCATATTGTACTGATTTGGGGATATTAAACTTCATGTATTTATTCAACATCTCAAAAATGGTAGGGAAAGCATGGATATATTTTGTGTACATAATATATATCTCCATTATCATACATGTTTTATACCACAACAATAACAACACATAATTTGCATGGAAATTCAATTGGAGTGTAGGGCTAACATGAACTTGTTATTTAGATATCATGAAATCATGTAAATATGAAGTTCTAACATACTAGGCATTTTATCGAACACCTTGCATGCATTCTTTAAGGCATAGGTGGATTTCATACTTACATTCTATCAATCCATCCAAAAATCATGTTTTTTAACTAACAACATAACTTTCATGAGATATACAGTCATGATAATATTATACAGCAAAACAAACAAGCATCAACATGGGTATGATCATATCACCACAACCAACCAAGCTTTTGTATTTTAAAGATTGATTCTTGAACATCCACGGACGAATTTGAGTTTATAAAGGAGTTCTCATAATCATAAATTAAATCTGTACAACCTTGGAACATGACTGAACTGTAGGGATATTGTCTGAGCATGTGGCAAATCCCATAATTGTCTCCAGGGACTGCATGAGAAAGCCCTATCTTTAGGACTTGAGCTTCACTATTTCTATTACCTTGAAAGTAAGGTAAGGTTGACATGAGTGAAGCCTTGAGTTGAATCTACATGGGTTCCTTACAGAAACTTTCCATAGCACGATCTTGAGACATGAAAGAAGGGAAACTATTCCTAACACATCTCATAGCCTCCTGCACATAAGTGTGGTGCACAACACGCCCATGTACAAGACTCTACTTGATGCAGCTTTCAGACTTCCTAGGACATTGTTGAACCTTAGGCTCTGATACCAAGTTTGTAACACCCCAATTTTCTGAACCAAAATGCTACACCGTGCTCATGACCCCGAAGGACCACAAGCTAACCCATGACTGATATCTGCATCTATAAACTGTATAATATCTCATAAAATATGTGGAAACATGAACTGTAAGGCCATAAGGTTCAATACTGATACATATCTGAAAAAAACATGGTATAATAATACCAAAAAGGAACATAAATACTGAAGTCTGAACATCTAATCTGACATTTAGTCTGAAAACCTCTAATTGAACTGAATAAGGAGTTGAAGGAACATGTCTCCAACTAACTCCATGAACTGAAAAACTAATCTAAAATACTGTAATAAAGTAATAATAATATTTTCCTCGAATGAAGAGGAGCACTGACTGCTGAAATCTACAATGCTACTGCTGCTCTGAAACTCATGCCTCTGTACCTATGGTGTCAAATAAAATACCATAGCGTGAATGCGTCAATACGACTGAATGTACTGAGTATACGAGTAAGGTAGGCTAAATACAAAGGGTTTTATATGCATGAACAATACTGACTGATATGAACGAGAGAATACATACATACATAACTGCAACTAAACTCGTGGTGATACGCACTACTGAGTCTGAATACTGACAACATGAGTTTACTAATGCTGAGACACTGAATGACTGAGTTTACGGATATTGAGCTATTGAATGACTGAGTTTACTGATATTGAGATACTAAATGACTGAGTTTACTGATATTGAATGACTGAGTTAACTGATATTGAGATACTGAATGACTGAGTTTACTGATATTGAGATATAATTCAATAATAAGTGAGGAACTGATACTGTATTATTGAATACTGGGAGACTGATACTATATTACTGATAAAGGAATGATTATTTTTGATAGTCCTAATGATGAAGAATTGATTTGATTGACCATATATAACAGTCCTGAAACTGAGCTCGTGATAACATGACTACTAAGTATGAATACTGATGACATGTATTTACTGATAACATATCATGAATGATAACTGAATTCTGATAACTGATATATCTGATAACATGAGTTCTGATAACTGATAGTATGAATGATTGTATCTGACAGTCCTGATATCCTGAAGAGCTATCTGAGTTCTTTTACTGAGACTGATACTGAAACTATGGGAAGTAGTTATCTAACCGATATGCCCAAAATACCGGTTGGAGGGGTGTCAATACCGCACCACTGGTAAGGACAGCTGTGAGAACCCTATACTGGCAGGTACTCAAATGAGAATGGTGGGAACCCTAAACTGACAGGTTAAGCCACCTCATCAACCCTAATTTGATAGGTTAAGATGTCTCAACCTACGCTGGCTACGTAGTTCTGGAACACAAGGATGACTGCTAAGAATCACACCCTGAACAGGCAAGTGAGTACCCATACTTGGGTTCGCTCGGTGCTGAATCCTACTCCCATCTGAAGGACACTGAACTAAATAACTAAGCTGAACTGAATAACTGAACTGAACTGATTAGCTGGACTGATACTGATTAACTGGACTGATACTAGTGGTATTGTTTAGCAGAGCTAAACTAAGTTTACTGGATTTCGATGACTGATGGAATATACTAAGTTCTGAGGACTGGTTGAGAGTACTGAAGTTACTGAGATTGACTGTGAATACTGAGGTTTCTGAGGTTACTGAGCACTGAGATTACAGAGATTACTGGACTACTGAGATTACTGAGATTTCTGAGTTTTCCTGAGTCACATGACTGACTGAATTCTATAGATCATGGCTTGACTGGGAGTATCGTGAAACATGACATGGCTCTAAGCACACAGCTATATTTTTTAGGTACAAGTACCACCAGGACTCGATGGAAGGAAACTGACTCAACTTGAATTTCTTGAGTACACGACCATCAATAACAATCCATAATACATGAGTGGGGGATTTCATGAAGTACATGGTCATCATAATATCTATCATGAATAGGAATGCTTATAATCAAGTCATAAATCTCATATTCTAATATCATAGGCATTCCGACAACATATACTATCATAGCAATGGCATGGAAACCATTCAAGCATAAGGGAACGGCAACATGTAACATTTAGTTCATATTGTAATGATTTGGTGATATTAAACTTCATGTATTTATTCAACATCTCAAACATGGTAGGGAAAGCATGGATATATTTCTGTACATAATATATATCTCCATTATCATACATGCTTTATAGCACAATAATAACAACACATAATTTGCATGGAAATTCAATTGGAGTGTAGGGCTAACATGAACTTGTTATTTAGATATCATGAAATCATGTAAATATGAAGTTCTAACATACTAGGCATTTTATCGAACACCTTGCATGCATTCTTTAAGGCATAGGTGGATTTCATACTTGTATTCTATCAATCCATCCAAAGATCATGTTTTTCAACTAACAACATAACTTTCATGAGATATACAGTCACGATACTATTATATAGCAAAACAAACAAGCATCAACATGGGTATGATCATATCACCACAACCAACCAAGCTTTTGTATTTTAAAGATTGGTTCTTGAAGTCCACGGACGAAAGGAATCCGTGGATGAACACTACGCATACCTTGGAAGGGAGGTTCTTGATGATTGACGGAGGAATTTCCTTAAAATTTAATCTTCAAGCTTGATTGAGCACCCCTAGTTGTTTTTCTCCTATGGTGCTCTTTGATAATGAACTTTGAGATGTTAATAGGGTTGTAATGTGTTTAGAAGCTATATATTTCGTAGGGTTAAGTTTAGGGACGTGTAAGGAGTGTTAAAAGACTTAATTACCCTCAAAATAACTCAAAACGGAGTATTTTTGGCACTTAGAACTGACTTAGGCGGCGCCCAAGTAATCGCACAAGCCAGGTTGGGCGGCGCCTAACCAATCGCTTAAGTTTGGTTGGGCGGCGCCTAACCAATCGCATACCTTTACTGTCTCTCACGAAAATGGGCATAAATTTTCGTTCGGGTATTGGATTAAGGCGAAATTGGTATCGTTGGAAAGCTAATTCGATTCTCTATAATTTGGTGAGTAGAAATATGCAGAAATACCACATTAACATCTAGTTATACTCGTTCAAATATGACCCTTATGAAATCGAACACTAAAACTTGATGGATTCAAAAACTCTTAACTTGTATTACCTTAAGTGACTCATATGAACATGCTTAATGCATCATAAGCTATCTTATCGCTAGGATACTCATTGTAAGTCATGTACTCAAGTATGAATCACAGGATAGGAGATTTCATATGTAGGAAAAATGGTTCGTCTACTATCTTAGAAACATGCGGGGTATTACAGTATCAAGCTGCAACAGATGAAACCCCCTCAACAAAGCACTGATAATAACATGTTAAACCAACAAAAATCATAATCTCGATACGAGAAATGGGCCTAGCCCAATCGCAAACTACAGTAATCTTGGTCGGATCAACCATAATACTATCCCTAGTCACACATGGCCTAAGAAAGAGATAGACTCCAACCAACACCCACACTTAGAGAACTTAGCATACAACTTCTCACCCCCTCAATCTATGAAATACAATTTCCAAATACTCCTCATGGTCAACCTCACTATTGGAATAACCCAAGATATCATCTATAAATACAATGATAAAAGAGTCAAAATACCCAGTTCATCAACTCCATGAATGTGGTGGGGGCATTCGTCAACCCAAAGGACATGACCAAGAACCCATAATGATCGTACTGAGTCTGAAAAGCTATATTTAGAATATTCAAAGCTCTAATGCTAAACTAGTGATACCCAAACCTTAAATCAATCTTCAAAAACATCAAAGCACCCTGAAGCTGATTGAACAAATCATCAATACAAGGAAGAGGACACTTACTCTTAACCATCACCTAATTCAACCTCTAATAATCAATACACATATGAATAGACCCATTATTTTTATTCATAAACAAGATAGGCACACCCTAAGATGATACACTTGTATGAATAAATCCCTTATCCAACAACTCCTGTAATTGATCCTTTAATTCCTTTAACTCTATTAGTACAATCCTACAAGGAGGAATAGAAATGGACTTGGTGCCCAACTTAATATCATTGGTGAAGTCAATATCATGATCTAGAGGCATACCAGGTAAATTCATAGGGAAAATATCTATGAACTCAAAGACAATACGAACAAAATCCAAAGAAGGAGGCGAAGAAAAACTAATATTGCTAATATGATCCAAATAAGAAAAATATCCCCTCTCAACCAAGTGAAGAGTCTGAAGGAATGATATAACTATATCGGGACCCGAATGAAGTACACCCTTCTAAGTTATCTTTGGAACACCTGGTGAAGCTAAGGTCACGGTCTTAGTATAATAGTATAGGATAGCATGATGAAGAGCTAACTAATTCATACCCAAATTAAATCAAAATCTACGATATCAAGGACAATCAGATCTACCCAAGTCTCACACCCAAAAAATATCACAACAATAGATCGGTGCACCCGATCCACCACTAAAGAGTCTACTACAGCGGTAGATACATGGATAGGCACGACAAGAGAAACACCAGCTGAATCAAAAAATTTGTAGACACATAGGAGAAATTCATCTTGGATCAAATAACACAGATGTAGATCTAAAATAAATAAGGATAATACCTATAATGAAAGTATCAGAATACTCCGACTCTGTCCTAATGTGTATAGCATAACATTTCCACGACTACTATATGATTTAGTGGCCCCATAAACACCTCGAAGGGCACCACTACATCTGCCTAATTCACCTTTAGTAGAACATCCACCTCTGACAACTGATATAGGAGTAGCCCTGAAAACACAGGAGGGATAGTCCTTGGCCAAATGGCCAATATCATCACATATACAACACCCTCTACAACCCAACTAAATAGGAGGAGGTACGGCTGAGATAGAATACCGCCCAAGGTTGCTGAAATAAAAAACCCACTACCTGAACCCTGCAAGGCTGCATGCATTGGTCTACTATGATACCTATGAAAACATCTAGAATCTCTATCTCGAGTAGTGTGACCTCTAAGCTCGCCTTGATGGCACCCTCTTGGTGCCTCCCTAAAACATTTGAAGAATAGACTCTATCATCCTAGAATAGGTCACTAATACTAAAAATGATGCCCTATACATTATCATTTGATTTATAGCTAGCTGAAGAGAAATATCCAACCCATTCTAAACTTTTGAATCTTCTCAGACTCGGTGGCAATGCTGGCATAAGAATATTTGTACAAGGCATATAAATGTTCCTCATACATCATAACAGTCATTGAGCCTTGATCTAGGTGATCAAACTCATCTCTCATCTGATCCCTCATACTACAAGGCACAAATCTATCTAAAAAAGCCTCAGCAAACTGATCCCAAGTTATCTCCTGAGAATCAAGAGGTCTGACACTAATAAGTTACCTCTACCAATCTCTGGCTATATTTTTCAACTGATAAGTAGTATAAGGAACCCCTTGTGACTCCAGGGAACCAAGGTTATGCAACTTCTAAGGAAAGTCAATCAAGAACTCATAGACATCCTCGCCTACAGAACCACTAAATCTAGGAAAACCAAACCAAGTGAATCCATTTAACTTCTTCTGATCCTCAGAAGACATAACTATAATCATAACAATAAAAGGCATAGTAAAATTTGGTTGGCTGAGATCCCACCTGAAAAGGTAATATACAAAAAGGCTGAACCTCTAATCTCGAAATACCATACATATATTGGCATTGAAAGAGGAATAGCACTCAAAGTCTGCTCTAAGTATTTCCATAGTGGTACCAATGTTTCACAAGTATATATAACATGAGAATGTAATGCTCATAACAAACCAGAAAGAGAATTTCCCAATTCAATAAATATACCAGCCATGTGTGCCAGATATCCACTTAGTATGTCAACCATCAATGAATTAAATGTAATTCATATGCCAATAGAATAATATAGACAAAAATATTCCATTGATACCATATAAATTCTGATTTAGGGTTTTTCACCAAAAAAATATCACCAAATATACATACCTAAGGCCAACAACATCATATAAGACCTCACATGGTCACACATAGTAGATAATGTCTCAAACTACCAAATAGCAATAACATAGGCCCTCATACGATCACAACATGATAGTAAATAACTTTCCATGATTAGTTCCCACACCCATAACATTATTTTATACCAATATTAATACCCAACCAAGTTTGAAAAAGATTTAGACATAATCTACATTGAATGCAAAAAATCAACCCAAAAAGCCTTTACCACAAAGCTTTATCCTCACGAACAGACCCAGAATCAACTAAAATAGACAATTATAGAATCTACGCATTAAAAGAAAGATAACAATGCCCATATTTCTTATTTTCTGGTTGAGGTCAAAATGGACCCCAAAATTGGTTTTAGAAAAAGAAGGTTAAAACCAACATGTTTGTCCAAAAATATATTTTTAAAGATTAAACGAACTTATAAAAGAAAACTCAAGTGAAAACAGGTTGAATTTAGGGTTTAGATCAAAGAATTACCAGTTTTAGGCCTTTCGGGCCAAAATCTACCATAAATTTAAGTTTTAAAAGAATTTAAATGAAAAGAACCAAAGAAAAATAAATGAAATTGGGATTTGGAGCCTACGAAACTTTACAATAGAAAAAATTGACCAGTAACTCAAAACCCTAAGCTCCAAGTCTCAAAATGATGAAAATCATGAAAATAGGTGATTTAACCCACACATGCATCCCCTAAGAGACCACTAGGTTGATTAAGCGACCATCGCTTAAGATACCGGGCATTGCTTACACGATAAACGCCTTGACATGTAGCGATATGGTTGTCACTCAAGATAAAGGAGCCTAAGAAATGGGGGAGTCACTTAAATGATACCCCCACCTAGTTTCCAAGTGTCTTAAGTGACTAAGAATTTACCTAAGTGGGTGCACCGAGTGGAGCACCACTAGAGACTTGGAGAATTCCATGTCACTACGAACCCCTCAGGATTCAATCTCAAGAACATAAAAATCTAGGCTACTAGACTAAATTTGATGCTCCAGACTCAGTGGTGATATCATATTTTAAAAAAAACATCATTTTCATAAAGTTGACCCCCGAAACCAAATTGTACATCTTTTCAAAATGAAAGTTAAAATAAGATATAAAAGTCATAAAACTATGCCAACCATGTTACCAACCTAAAATCAAAGTTCTAGATCTGCTAGCATAGTTACTTTTGCAATCTGATGCATAGATCAATAAATGTTTACTGCAGTCAACTATATAAAGCCTTTATAACCACCAAAAACCATAATCTGGCATAAATCACACTAAAATGCATTAGGAACTATGCCAATCATCCCCACACCCCCAAAATACGATAATGCAACCATGGTGAGGGATAAAATGGTCAAATTATATAGAAATAAATAATTCACATAAATCATAAACATCAGGTCATTACAGGTACATCCTTCAATAATGGTATGTAACACAAAAATCACCACCATAATGAATATTGAAACAATACTTGTAACAACCAACAAATTTTACATGTATGTTTATTGCATGTGATTAACACATAGGATATCAAGTAGTGATTCACATTCCTTGAATATTAATTGTATAAGAAATACTAAGAAATAGTTATCATGTAAACATAAGACAAGTTGGTTTTCAATTGCATCAAACCATCATCTATAACTTGTACGTATATCAATAGCATAACCCACCCTCAATTGTTCATCCTAACATTTGATACATTACCAACTTTTCGTTCCCAAGTTAAGACCTATAGATTCATCTGAATCCATCTACACTAACCACTTTTATTTTAGGCATTTAATAGGCTCAACTAGTTTTTTGGGTACAATACCATTATTAAATCATACAAGGATGTACAAAACCAGATAAGCATATAAATTTAAGAACAAATTCAATATCACAATATAACAATAACCTCTCACCCAATTAATAGGGTTTCATACATTTATCCATCATAACACCGTTACTAAAGGAATATGAATGCAATGTTATATCATTCTACATCATGCATATGATTTCTAACCTAGATCCAAACTACATAGTTAAGCCTAGATGACCTATAGTAATAACTTTCCTAGTCATTTTCTCAATTTGCATGCATTTTTGGCATTTTGAGTGTCCCATAATGGGTACACATCATTTATAAATTAACTAAATTATAGATTCAGTGATCAAATAATTTATTTAGATTTTAGGTTTTCTATTTTGGAGCTTTTGCTGATTTGGATTTAGTCTCAGGCCAAAAATCTTAGTATACAACCTGGGATGACCAACAGTGCCATTAACTTTGGAATATTTGTATTAGGCTAAAAGGACCCTTGGTTCAGGTCTCGATGAATTTAGACTCGTTTAGTGTGATCAGACAGATAATGTGAGTAATAGAACTATAATTGTGGGGCCCATACATAGCTAAAAAATCTCAAATGAAACTTTTGATGGTTCCATTGAGTCTAGAATATTGAATTTGGTATGGTAGCATCATTCATTTGCATGCAAGGGGTTCCAAATAATTCTCGGACACCCGATCAAAGTCCATTTCAAACTTAGCAAAATTTGGTGTGTGGCACCTGATAGGACCGCTTAAGCGCCTATTGGGTCACTTTAGCACTCACCACTTTAGCACCCAAGAGCCACTTTAGTGGCCCTAGACCTTTGTCATTGGTGTGCTTTAGTGCCCAATGGACACTAAAGTGGTGCCTACTTTAGTATCATTGGGACCGTTTTAGTGGTACCCGCTGTTGTTGCCAAACTGCTTTAGCGATTGTGTTACCACTTTAGCGGAAGTCACTTTAGTGCCCAGGTGTCCGATTTAGCAGCTCCTGTAGTAATTTTATTCCCTTTTATCCACCCAATTTACTTCTATTCCTTCCATATTTTTACATCAAATTGAGAGCTCAAAGAGAGGGAAAAGTGGGAAATCATCCACATAATTTTTGGTAAGCTAACCTAACTTTTCTTTGTTATTTTTTACTAATTTTCCCTTGAATTTCCATCCTAATTCTTGGTAATATTCTTAGAAAATAGGGCTTCAATTCCTAAACTTTGAGGGCTGATTTGGGACTCGAATTGTGCTCCGTTTGTGCTCAACTTTTGAACATAATTTCCTAGTCCTTCGAGGGACCTCATGACGGATTCAATTTTGGATTTTGTTTGTTGTCCCCATGACCACTTTCTTGACTCTAACTTTGACTTGACCCTTAATATAGCAATATGTGTCATAATTACTCCAAACGACATGTATATTTCTATTTTGATAGCATGATGGTGTTTCGGGATCATAGAGCAAAGACAAATGTTTTGTGGATGATTCAATGGTTGTGGTTTGACATTGAGGTAGGATTCAGTCTATTTTTCTCTTGTAATGGTATTTTATATATGTTTCATATTAGATAGGGATTCTAGGAGGTAATTGTGGGTAGAACGCCATGACTGAGCCTAAATTATGAGTTTAGGGGCTAGCAGAGTATTTGACCCTTAAGTTGAAATACTTATTATACTTTTATAATCCTATTACCTTCTTCATAGATAGAGCTCATTCGTAGTATGATTACGATATTATTCTAGATATGGAATGGGATTTAGGTACTGGAAATATGATTAGCATAATTAGTCTTATTTGGAAGGTTTAGGCTATCTTGGAACTGGTACTTTAGTTGGAATTGACTTAGTTGCTCATGGTCTAGGTGAAATTCTTATCTTAGGTCTAATTATGGCTTATTTAACATCTATAAGTGAGTTTAGATACCTTAGCCAAAGCCTGGGTAGAAGCTTATCTAAAATGGATTTTGAAGATTAGAAGTATGCCTCTCTGCACCACCTTAAGCCAAGACTTGTGTTACCTTTGTAGAATTATATTTGCATGTTATAATACTACACACAATTGAGGCTAATAAACCTTTAGTATAAGGTTTAGTATGTTACTCAATGGGTTGTGATGGTGTTGTCTAGATTATTATGTTATGGTTATGCAGGATATATATTGAGCCCAAGTCATGATTATAATATTGGTTGGGTTTCGAGAAGTGTTCTATCCTAGTTAAAAAAGTTGTCATAGTTTATATACATATTAATACTTATAATCATATTGTTTGTATACTAGTGATGGCATACATAGATTCAGTACATCATGATCACTTAGATGGTAAATGTTATGATTCCAACTAAAGTATAATTTTACTATTTTTTTCCTAAAAAGGGATTTATTCCCATTTTTCACTTTTCAAAAACATTTCTTCATAATGGAAATTATACCTTCTAAAAGAATAAAATATGTGAATTTGAGATTAAAGATGGTAATTTAGGGATTTGATCAAGATAGATTTGGGTCCACAGTTTTGCTACTATTATATACCCCGATCGAGAGAGATTTTGACCCTTTCTACACTTGTATGATGATTTAGTCCTAAATTTTACCTCGAGCAATGAATTTATAGACTTATACTCTTTTATCCATAGTTATATCCCATGCATTTTATGTGTGTGTGTGTGTGTGTATCATAGTAGATTAATGATGGTATTGATGATAGGAGTTTTCAAGTTTGGCAATTGATGATGACATTGATGATTATTGGAAATCCTAGATTGGTACCAGATTGGTGTATATGGGTACTCTTGAACCCCCTGGGGACTTTTTCATCCATGAGCTATCATGACAAGAGAAAAGAGGTTGATGTAGGTCCTACCTTTATGATACGTTAAGATGGAGGAGGTGTATACACTAGTTACTTTATGGTACTTGGATTAGTTATAGTATTATAGACTTACATGGCATTCATTCTTGCATGTGCATTACCTATCACCAGTATGTGCCTATATCTATCAGCCTTATGGGAGTTGCATATGTATAGATGATGAGTATGACTTGTGGTGTATGTTATTTTTTACTTGAATCTATCATCCTTGTGGGGATTACATAGGTATGGGATATGATTATTATTTATTGATGTTGATTGAACCTTTTGGGCCTATGGTGGCAGGCATTTATGAAAGGCCTAGTTAGATATTGCTTGTCTGGATTAGCCGATTACTTTATATTGTTATTGTTATTATTATGGTTAGTAAGAGATAGGTTGATTATTGACTAGTATTAATATTTAAGATGTGATTCTAACTCTTTTATCTTATGATGATATTATTACACATGATTATCCCATGGTTAGGAATTATGGCTTTAGATCCAGATATTCTGATTCCTTTCTTTGCAGTTTCTTTATTATGGTAATTATCTTATGTTTAGACATATGGATTCGAGAAGCTGATTAATTTTAGCACTAGTTCCTATTATGATTGGGAGGCCTGGAAATGCTAATGTGATAATTTAGGTTGTACCTTTCAGTTAACCTTGTTTATATATATGTATATCTATCTATGTGTAGAGATGGCATTACCACATATCCCTTTCTTCCTTCATTTAATCATATTGTATATCAATTTCTTGGTCTTGTATACTATTATATATCCTTCTTTCACTCTTTATTTGTATATTGTCCAGTGATATATGGTATAGTATTGAGGTTCCTGACTATGTCTAGAATAGGATAGTTTGTCCTTATGTCTCCATATCTTTACTCTATTGGTTCTTGAATATTTAGGTGTAGTTTACATTCTTGCATGCTATTTATATCTGCATTATCTTCGGGGCTCAGTCATAGTTACCTATTGAGTACCATGTATTGGTACTCATAATACACTTCTGCAGCCTATAGATAGTATGGGTTCTTTCCATTGTTGAATGTGTCATACGGAGTAGTAATGGTTCATAGGCATAGGGTGAGCACTAACATTTAGAGTATTTCTACTCTCTCTCTTATGTACTAGACTAGTCTCTGTATTGTATTTAGAGATGAGTTGTATCAATATATTCATTTTATACTTCATTTTTGTCAATCTTATAACATTAAAAGCTCTTGTACTAATTTCACAAGGTTTTTGGACTATTTTATATATTTCAGCATTTTACTATACTTATTCCCCATTTACCTTTATTTCTCTTTGTAGTCTGTTACTAGTAGTTCTAGACTACGGGTTGACTTACCTACTAGTGGGTTATAGTAGGTGCCATCATGACTTGAGAAACTAGGTTGTGACACTTGTACACCAGTTGCTACAGAGGCATGAACATGAGTAGTTGACTCTATGAAAGTGAATCTGGACATGAAATTAGAGGAAAATCATGGGTTTTACCATGTGAATGTGGAATCTCTTCTCTCTATTGCTTCTGGGACATGTGTTAACCCTAGGAGATTTTTTAAACCAAATCTCATCCTTTTACAATAAAAGAATATATAAGACAACTATAAAATCAAACCTGAGGTTTTGGTTTTGTCATTCTACTATAGTGACCTATCATCCGCTAGGGCCAGATTACTATAGTGGGAAAATTATCGCTATAGTGGGATGATGTCAGCCCGACATAAAATTTAAATTTCTAAAATTTTAAGTTCCATCAACCCAAACTAATTTAAGATTTTATTTTCAAAATATTTTCATGATCCATACACATAATAAGGTGTCTTTTAATGATGATAGAATAGGTTGTTCCACTAGGGTTCCTGATACGAGAAATACAAGGGGGCACGAAACAACCACCAAATCAGTCCACTAATCTTAAGGATTTGAGGACCAAGATGGAGACCACTCTCGGATTCGCTACCAACAACAAGAATACAAGATACAAGGGTGTATTTCAACACCAAAACAGTACCAAAACGTGATGAACAAGATGTACAACAACAATACAAGTTTCGGATCCAATGAAGGCCCAAAACAGTCCACTACAACAACACATACACGATTGCAAGAAAAATAAAGATAGATAGTGAGACCAAGATTATTACAAGATTAAGAACTAAAGAGTATATTAAACTCAAAAAACCCCTAATGAATGTAACAATCAAAACCACACTCTTACGGTGACCACCAAGGGAACGAACTCGCCTCAAGATCTACCGTTTCCAAGCAAAGATCAATATTGGCTTTTCCAAGCCCTATGCTAAGGGTGACTTTTCCAAGTCCTACAACTAATGGAGTTACACTCTCAAAAGAGAGAGAGAATATTTCTTTCAATTCTTCATCATCCAAAAAAAACTGAAAATAAGACTAAGGGGACCTATTTATACTATATTACAAATGAAGACAAAAGACCACTTTGCCCTTAATGAGAGGGGCGGCCATGGTGTGTAAATACACCATGTGTAATGTCCAAAATACCCTTAATTAAGGCCCAAAAAACCGTGAGTCCTCAACCTTAAATTCTCCAAGCAATCTTCCACACGCGAGATTGCTTTAAGTTATGCTCAAAACGGGTCCTCCATGCACGTTCTTGTTTTCTCGAGGTGACCAAGTCTTGAGTCTCTATGTGTTGGCCTCCAAAAATGTCATCAAAAGATAAGAAGGCCATTTGTCCCGTATCATCCTCCCCTTCTTGAAAAGGATTCGACCTCGAATCCAAACCTTGCAAAACCGAAGAGAGGACAAACAAATACAAATTCCTCATGGCATGAGGGTTAGGGTTAGCATAACAAATCATCTCAACATGCCAAGGTTGCACATACTTGCAATATAACCAAGAATCCTTTGAAAGGAATATTAAAAACTCAATAGAAGATGTACAAAGGATTTGGTTATAGGATACATCAAAAGTAACACCTTGCTTGTCATGTTGACCAAGCAACAAGTTTGGTGCACCAACATCACCATTTCTAAATTTGGCACCGGGGTCAAATGGGAAAAGTGGCCATAGACACGGGTCTCGACAACACTTCCCTTTCCCGTGGTCTACACCTAAACTAAATGACATACTCTCTACAATAACATACATATCATCCAAATCAAATAGAGAGTAGAGAAAGGTATCACTCAAATCGACTTCTACTAAGGTGCTCTCATGTGTGTACTCACTACTAGTTTCCCAATAATCACTATGAGTACTCTCAACAATGAAATCACACAAAGTAGAAGAAGAAGTGGCTGCCGCAACTACACATTCCTTACCCTTAAGAGTACTCTCATCTTCCAAGAAGAGATTTCCCTCGCTAGGAGGAATGTTGTCACACCATAGTGGGTTAGCATATAGGCTATAGCTTCCAAGGTAAGCTATACCGTCATTTTCACCACTAGGTTCATTAGAAGTGTTTAAATCATCTTCAAACAAGACATTACACCTAAAGAGAGTGTGTTCTACCTCACGGACAGATTTGGAATAAGCAAGTTCCTCGCACTCTAAATGATCAATATCAAGTTTCAAGGATGTTTCAAACACAATATTACCCCAAGAAGAGCTCTCGGGTTCATTCTCACTTTGTTGACCAACATTTTCAAATATTTCACTCACTTGAGTCCTATTAAGCACATCACACACATACTCAAGTGGTGGGTAATTTTCACACATAAGTTGATCAACACAAATTTCAGAAGATAACGTACTTTCATTCAACATATAAGCTTCAACACTAGGTGGACATAAATTGATCTTACAAGAAGAGTCAATTTCGTCATCAATAGGATCAACTAGTGTATCCAAACTCACAATATGTACATCATCAACAAGAGGCACGGAATCATTAGACTCATAAATAAGTAAGCTACTACTCACACTCAATGGCTTACTAGCCACACAATTGTCATTCACATGCACTAAAGTGTAAGAGTTAGCTATTTTACCTTTAAGATCTTGAGTAGACTCTTCCTTGCCGTGAGGTGAAGGACCTCCACAAGCTTGGGCAGCAACTTCCTTTTGGCATTGTTCGCCTTCGCTTGCCATGTTGGTACCTACACAAATGTCCTTAGAAATGGAAGGACAACCAATGTTAGCACGGTTTGATGGCAATCCCCTCACTTCGCTCCACATATCCTCTCCTTTTTCCACTCTCGGATTGCCACCTTGCACTCCCTTACTCCTCTCAATCTTTTGTCTCTCATCATAAATTGGATTGGAGTAGGTAAACATTTCTCTTTGCGGTTTGGGCAGCAAGTATGTTATGAGGCGATTTCCCCATTGGTCTCTTACAATATTAGGCCAATTTTGCACGTTAGGAACTTGATGTCGTGCAAACCAATCGGCACCCAAGCTCATATGACCGTAGGTTAAGGAAAAAACATCGCACCACACCTCCTCATGGTAATCAAATTGGGAGAAGACAACTTTTACCCTCTCGGTAACCGTGAACTCGCCCAAGTAGTATGGAACAAGTAAAGGCTCTCGCAATAACCCCAAGTAATTAACCATGGACGGAAGAATGTAGTTTCCATAGTACCTATCATTCAACACCATAAGGCAGCCCGGTATCCCACAAATAGTCACCTTTCCGGAGTGTACACTCCTTCTTGGATCTACATTGTAAGGCATACGAGTACCCCTTAGTTTTGGAGATGCATATCCTCTTCTTCTCATTGGACAACCTCCACTAGAGCTAGTATAACCATTCACACTATATCGACTTTGATAAGAAGTACTACAAGGTGGAGAATATGGATCTTCATACTCCTCACGTGTACCCTCATCATAGCTCTCATAAGCTTTGCAAACAAAAGGGTTATACCTAACACCCAATCTAGGTTCGGAGTAAGAAGTGTAAGACTCCTCACATGCCCCAACTTCATCATAAGACCCATCACGAGGTCCTACATCATCTCCAAAGTTACCATAAGCACTAGGCACTTCATTCACCTCATTTTCTCCCTTAAAACAGTAACTTTCAAATCTGCCCAAGTCTCGATCATGGCTATTTTCATAGCCTCCGCAATCTCCCTCAACTTCGTAGCCATAAAACCCTTCACTACAATCATAGTCTCCCATGTTGTAGTCACAATAATCCCCGGCTATCGAAGACATGTTCCCCTTATATCACCCTTTAAACCTACAAAATGAACAAACAAGATTAGTAGTAAAGCTCCTCACCAACACTCGTATACACTCACCTTTGTGATTCTCACAATTGGAGCGGCGAATATTGAAAGTTGCTTATACTCCGGTAGTCAATAGGATGTCAATTCTACTTGGCGGCCGGAATAGATTCTTGTTTGATCGACTCAAGACACAAAAATAAAATTCACTTACGAACTTGAAACAAAGAAGTTACTACGAGTTAAAAATGAGAAAAGCACACAAACAACGAAGACACGAAGAAACGGATTCAATAATTAATCTACAACTAAGTAGGTGATTACTAGTTGTTAATTAATTCTAGAATCAAGACATGAAACTAATGAAACAATAAGATGAAACTAAGAATCTAAAATTTTGAGCTCGAAAATATTGCGTGAACAGTAGCAGTGATGACATGGCAGTCACGTATTGGTTTCGGCCCCACACAACTTTTGTTGTCCAATTTCAAGTCTTGGTCAATTTTTCAATTTGGACTTTGGTGGAATTTGTTTAAGGAGGGAAATTCAAACAAGTCTTGGAGCCCTTTTCAATTTCAAGTTTTCAAGACTTGACTTTATTGTACTTCTCCTTAAAACATGGATCCGTAAATCATGGAAAAGTGTTGGAAAGTGGTTGAGACTTGATTGATAGGTCTTTGTTGGTTGTAGTGTCTTTCAAGACTAACAACTAATACACCTTTTTCCTTCAACTTTTTGGATTTAGCATTCACTTTATCTTCAACAATATATGAAGGTGGTGATGAACATCAAGAACAACAACAACAACAACAAGAACTACAACAATAATCTTCAAGAACACCAACAATTTTTCACACGGCCAACTCCAATCCACAATAACAATATCTCCAACACTTGGCCAAGACAACTACAACTTCAACAAAATGGTTTTCAATCCACCAATTAACAACAATATCACGTGGTCAAGCTTATAACAACAACAAGATGAAAACCACAAGGCCAAACAGTCCACCACAATGGCCAAGCTTATGTTCACAACAACCTTTCAACAAGTTCAAGCTCAAGTTTAGATCTAGACTCAAAGTGTTAGTGGACAAGAAAACTAACACTAGGAACAACAAAACAAACAAGAACACTATTAGATCTAGACATACAACAACAAATCTCGGCCAAGACACAAAAAGAACACGATTTTGGCCAAGAACACAAACACGGACAGATTGCAATTTTTCTGAAATTTTCAGCTTTTCAACAATTTTTTTTTTTTGTTTATTTTCTAACAAGCAAGCCCAAGATTGATCTTGTAGGAACAAGATCAAGCCATGCTTTGATACCAAATGATACGAGAAATACAAGGGGGCACGAAACAACCACCAAATCAGTCCACTAATCTTAAGGATTTGAGGACCAAGATGGAGACCACTCTCGGATTCGCTACCAACAACAAGAATACAAGATACAAGGGTGTATTTCAACACCAAAACAGTACCAAAACGTGATGAACAAGATGTACAACAACAATACAAGTTTCGGATCCAATGAAGGCCCAAAACAGTCCACTACAACAACACATACACGATTGCAAGAAAAATAAAGATAGATAGTGAGACCAAGATTATTACAAGATTAAGAACTAAAGAGTATATTAAACTCAAAAAACCCCTAATGAATGTAACAATCAAAACCACACTCTTACGGTGACCACCAAGGGAACGAACTCGCCTCAAGATCTACCGTTTCCAAGCAAAGATCAATATTGGCTTTTCCAAGCCCTATGCTAAGGGTGACTTTTCCAAGTCCTACAACTAATGGAGTTACACTCTCAAAAGAGAGAGAGAATATTTCTTTCAATTCTTCATCATCCAAAAAAAACTGAAAATAAGACTAAGGGGACCTATTTATACTATATTACAAATGAAGACAAAAGACCACTTTGCCCTTAATGAGAGGGGCGGCCATGGTGTGTAAATACACCATGTGTAATGTCCAAAATACCCTTAATTAAGGCCCAAAAAACCGTGAGTCCTCAACCTTAAATTCTCCAAGCAATCTTCCACACGCGAGATTGCTTTAAGTTATGCTCAAAACGGGTCCTCCATGCACGTTCTTGTTTTCTCGAGGTGACCAAGTCTTGAGTCTCTATGTGTTGGCCTCCAAAAATGTCATCAAAAGATAAGAAGGCCATTTGTCCCGTATCAGTTCCTCCTTAAATTTCAGAATCCTCTAGGTTCATAGCAAGAACGCATATTCTAGGTATGTGGGGTTTCATCAATGGGTACCCTTCACCCATTATTGAGTCCAAATAACTCAGAGTCTCTTAGTTTCTTTACAAATTAAAGTTAGGATTTTCATTCAATTTATGACTTTAGTTCTCTCAAGATTCATGTAGCACAGTTATGTATTTCCATGAATTTGGTATTTTACACAATCCATCTATTTTGTAAAATGTTTATTTAGCTTGATATTAGAATATTTCCATATGAATTGCTTTTTAGTCATAAAGCTTGGGATTTTATATACATACAATACCAATAAATTATTAATTTTAACATGAATAAAGTATTTTAGCATTAGTTTATAGCATAACTTTAGTTAATTAGATTTTTAGAATACTTTCAAATAAAGCATATTTTGACTCGGTTTTATTTATTGATAGGACATTAAATTAGTTTACTGAGGCTGCAAGTCTCGCCTTAATCTGATGTCGAGGAAAAAAGTTGTGGAAATTTTTCCTAAGGGGGCCTGTCACACTGTAGTGATGAAGACTCTAGTAATGAGTCATTACCATACGCAATGATCCATTACGTGTAAGTCGTTGCCACTCTAGTGAATGTCTTAAAATTCATCCCAGGGGTAACAACTAGACTCTATGATTTATTATCAGTGACAATGAGTTGTTAGGTGGTCTCGCCACCTTAGCAGAAAAGAATCCAAAAATTGAATCTCAAATAATGACTACTTCTAACGACTCAAATTCATACCTTATGACTCATTATGAGGGTGAGTCATTACCTTAGCAGTGAAGATCCCAGAGCTCAGAACCTCAAGTCACAACTCAGTCTACGACTCGTGACTAGAGGGCACGAGTCTAGGCTGAGTCATGATGATTGGAACAAAAATTTCTCCATGTTTTTAACAGGGGCTCTTTCATAAATTCTACCCCCCTTTTAACCTAACCCACATTGTTTAAGCCCCATAATATATCAATTATCAAGGTTAAACACTACCCTAAGCCCTCATAACTCAGAAATTTGTCAACATATAGCAAAAGAAACAATATCTTCTCTCAAAAGCCAAACTAGGATTCATCAAAAGAAAGTTCAAGTTTTAAGAAGATTCTCTATGGGGTTTATTTATAGGTATGTGGGATTTTCATCAGTGGGTCCCTTTCACCCACTGAGTCCCAAGAACTCTGTAAATTTACTATGTTACCTTTAATTGGGTTTCAAGTCAAGTATAAATCTATTAACTCTTCTTAGTTTATGTGTATCACCTTGAGTATGTATTTTTCCCTTAGATTAGTAATCTCCCATGTACGAGAACATGATTTTCTCCATTATTTCAAGTTGTTGAGTTGTTGGCTTTAAATTAAGAAATTATCTTACCATGCTTAGTAAATTCTATCATGCTCAGTTGCATTAGCCAGAGTTGGTCGGTTATGATCACCCGATACGTAGGAGGTAAACATGCATCAATTTACATAGTTACGAGTTTCTTTAGATTATGCATATTTTATATACATAGAATACTATGATTGAGCATATTAGTTACCAGTTTATATTTTAGTATGTAATTCAGTGTCAGTTTAGTTAGGAATTGTACTTAGCACTGAGTCAATGCAGGGATGAAGGCTCACCCACCAGCTGAGGACTGAGACCTTTAGTTAAAGTTCCTAAGTTCCATAACTATGAGGACACCATAGGTTATGAGGAGTACCTACCAATAGAGAACTAACACCCTAGTCCCTCGGGATATCAGTTTAGTGTATCCACACGCCAACCAATGTTGGTACCCTTGGTAAGGTACCGATACCCTTCCAACTGGGGTTATAGGTTGGACCCCGATTAGCTCAAATTGGGGAATTTTGGTTAAATGTTATCTCCTACAGTCCTTAGTCTAGTGCTCAGATTATGTTCAATATAGGTTTGTATGACCAAGTGTTCAGTATTCATATTTATTTCTTCAGATACACAATATATGTTTGTACTTGGTATTGTATTCAATTTTTATGTTTAAGCATTCCTGCTCAGTATATATATGTATATAATCTAGCTTTTAATCTCGCATACTTAGTATATTCAAAGTATTGACGCATACTTCTTTGTACTAAATTATCTCATAATATAGGTTCGGACACTCAATACCCAGACCGCACTTAGTGTATTTACATGCCACTCAGCTGCAGCCTTGGTGAGTCCTCATTAGCTGAGGATTAGTTATCTTACTAGCTATTCATTTCAGTACTTTATTTTATTTTAGTTAGTAAGAGTTAGTTGGGGACCTATCCCAACAACTCATCAGGTTTAGAGGCTTTCGAGTAGTCAGACAGTTATCCATGTTTTAAATTTCATTTGGGTATTTTCAAACAACATCTACCTTAACCTTATGATTATTTCTTGTCATTTTGTGTCAGTTAAATTCCGCCTAGTATTTTAGTAACATTCTTTTAGTATTTAATTCTTATGCCAGTCCATGGGTTAGCTTAGGGTTCCTTGTGACTTTAAGCACCGTGTTACTCTAGGGGTAACCTCAGGTCATGACAAACTTGGTCTCAGAGCATGAGGTTTAAAGTGTCCTAGGGTGTCTGAAAGTCGTGTTAAGTAGAGTCTTGTTCATGGGTGTGAAACGTACCACACTTATGGGAAAGAGGCTACAAAATGTTTTGGAAAAGTCCTACTTCTTTACGTATTCATGTCATGAGATGGAGCACAAGCTCTATTATACTTCTTCTTCTAACTCATTCTCTACCATTTATAGAAAATGCCTCCCATAAGGGCTAATAGAGTAAGGAATGGGGACCAGTTAGAACCACTATTTTTTTTTTCAAACCCCTCTAAATGAGTAGGTCTCTCACACTGAATTTAGGGTTTCCTTCACGGTATTAGCCCAATACATGGCTGCTCAAAATAACCAGCAGGTCATTAACCCAGCTAACCCAGTGGTGAGTTTGGCAGTAGCCAGAATCTAGGATTTCACCCAAATAAATCCTTCAGCATTCTTCTGATCCAAGTCTGAAGAGGATTCATAGGAGTTCTTAGATAGTGTTTAGAAAGTGATCAGGATCATAGGTATCATTTTGAGCGAGAGTGATGATTTGGTTGCCTACCAATTGTAAGGAGTGGCCCATACTTAGTTTAAGCAGTGGTATGCGGATAGGGGTGTTGAAGCAGGGCCTACAGAGTGTGATGAGTTTTCCACTGCTTTTCTAGATAGGTTCTTCCCACTTGAGTTGAGGGAGGCCAAGGTACAATTTTTTATCAACTTAAAGCAGGGTAACATGAGTATGAAGAAGTATTCACTCAAGTTTACTCAGTTGATAGGATATGCACCGACTATGGTGGCTAATTTTAAGGCTCAAATAAGCAAGTTTGTATTGGGTGTCTCTGAAGATATGGTCAGAGAGTGTAGGATGGCCATGTTGGTTAAGAAGATGGATCTCTCTAAGAGGGCCAAAAATGGTAGTTTTAGTTTCTCTAAGTAGAGTTAGATGGTGGGAACCAATCTTAGTTCCACCAAAAATCTTCAGCTCTAGCCCCTTCATCTGTTAGCCTCTATGACTAACTTCAGACAGGATGCATGGGATAGAACGTCGGGCTCTAAGTCCTAAAGTAGCATGAACAGTAGTCACACCAACCCATTCTATAGGAGATATGGTAGGAACCATAGGGGTGAGTGTATGACTGGAAGTGATATTTGTTACTGGTGTGGTAAGCCATGCCACATAATGAGGGATTTTCCAGTGGTTGCGCAGAGGGGTAAGGATCTTCGTCAGCAAGATCAGGATAACTCTTCATTAGCTCTAGTAGGTCACCCTACTCAGCAGGGTGTGACTTCTAGTGAAACCATCGGATAGCACCTAAATTGAATTTATGCCTTTCAGACTCCTGATACGGGTGTACAAAGCTGTCCAATACGTTCTCGACCATTCACACAAAGCCAAGCTCGGGAGTTACAAAAACTACAAGCCATGTTCATGCAAATGGTTGCATGTGAGTTGGTACTTGATCCGCCAAAGAGCTTCAACGTTTTTAAGTGTGAAAATGAACCTTGAAGTGTAATAAACTTCACTCTAAGGGCACCCCATGACTGAAGGGTAGGAAGGTCATTTGTCCTTCATTTTGTGTGTAATATAAATAGATGCTATTAGGGTTATTTTCAGCACTTAGTTCATTCTTCATATTTCACAACAACAAGTCTTGTAACATTGAATATTTCTCTCTCTCTTGTTCTTGAGAGTAGAACCTAAAATCTGTCCAACAAGTGTAGTTACACTTGTGTTGTTTCTTGGCTAGAAACTTGAGATCTTGAGGTTCATGAGTTCCTCTTGGTCTAAGTAAGAACTTGGTACTGAAATCTTTTGGTCTTAGGGTCCTATCTTCAAGTTAGGGTTCATAGATTCTAACATATCTTTGTGTCAAGTTACTATCTTTCATTTTGTACTCTTGAAACTTTGTAGTAACTTAGTGAAGCCGTGTGGGGCTTATTTTCGATTCACTATAGTTACTACCATTTGTTTTTCTTGTTGTTAACATTGTACTCTTTGTAATCTATCATCTTGTGTTGTTGAACCATTGTTTAATGTTATTGTTATCTTCTTGTTCTCCTTGTGTAGCTACTGTTTTGGTGTTGGTATTTCTTCAAAATTTCGTGATTGTTGTTGTCTTCACATATTGGAGTTGTTATCTTCAAGCTCTCGGAATTGTAGTGTGTTTGGACTGATTTTGTGGCAGATTTGATACGCTCCAAGTTAGTAGTGTATCAACTCCCCAGGATTAGGAGGGTTCACCTTATGTGGTTACCGATATGTTGTAGGTCTTTCATATTTATGTATATGCATTATTAGACCCTGGAGCTACACTTTTATTTGTAACTCCTTATATAGTTGTAGACTTTGGCGTCAGTCCAAAGATCCTTGTAGAACCCTTCTCAATGTCTACTCTGACTGGTAGTTTAGTCATAGCTAGACAGACAAGTATGCAAATATTGATCAGTCACAGTGTCCTAAAAAATCACCGTAGTCAATCTTAAAGAATTAGAGATGATTGATTTTGATGTCATTCTTGGCATGGATTGACTCCACTCTTACTATGCTTCAATCGATTATAGAACCAAAATAGTCCAGTTTCAGTTTCCTAATGAGCCAGTCATAGAATAAAGGGGTCATACCTCAATGCCTATCAGTCAATTCATCTCCTACCTTAAGGTAAGAAAGATGATCTCTAAGGGATGCATCTATCATCTTTCCCGAGTCAAGGAATCAAAGTCTGAAATTCTAAGTCTTGGGTCAGTTCCAGTAGTAAAAGAGTTTCCAGAAGTATTTCCTAAAGATATTCCCGAAGTTCCTCCCAAGAGGAAAATTTACTCTAAATAGATCTCCTTTTAGATACCCAACCTATCTCAATTCCACCTTAATGAATGGCTCCGGCTGAACTTAAGGAATTGAAAGAGCAGTTGAAAGTTCTTCTAAATAAGGGTTTCATCAGGACTAGTCTTTCCTTGTGGGGTGCTCCAGTTTTTTTTTTGTGAAAGAAAAATGTGTCTCTAAAAATGTGCATCAATTATCACCAGTTGAACAAGGTCACAATCAAGAATAAGTACCCACTCCCCAGGATTAATGACTTATTCGACCAACTTCTGGGTGAAATTTTTTCTCCAAGATAGACCTAAAATCTAGCTACCACTAGCTCAAGATCCGTTAATATGACATTCTAAAAATATCCTTTTGAACTTTTTATGGTCAATTTGAATTTGTAGTTATGTCTTTTTGACTAATGAATGCTCCTACAGCTTTTATGGACTTGATGAATAGGGTGTTCAAGCAGTATCTATACATATTCGTTATAGTCTTTATAGACGGCATTCTCATCTATTCTCGAAGTGAGGGTGAGCATGCAGACTATTTTAGGATTATTTGCATACTCTCAAGGATCTTTAGTTATTCGCTAAGTTCAGTAAGTGTGAATTATGGTTTATCAGTAGCCTTTCTTAGTCATATTATTTATAGTGAGGGAATTTGAGTTGGCCCTCAAAAGACCAATGCCATGAGAAACTAGCCTAGACCCATCTCTCCATCAGATATTAGGAGTTTCTTAAATTTAGCCGGTTACAATAGATTATTTGTTGAGGGATTTTCTTCTATTTCTTCTCCCATGTCTAGAGTGACTCAGAATAAACTCAAATTTTAGTGGTTTGATTCTTATGAGAAGAGTTTTCAGGAGTTGAAGACTCGACTTACCTCTGCTCTAGTTTTGACAGTACCAGAGGGTTCAGATGGTATTATAGTGTATAATTAATCTTCTAGATTTGGTCTTGGTTGTGTTTTGATGCAGCGAGGCAAGGTTATAGCATATGCCTCTAGAAATCTCAAACCCCATGAGAAGAACTACTCGACTCATGATTTTGAGTTGGCAGAAATTATCTTTTCCTTCAATATTTTGAGACATTACCTTTATGGGGTCTGATGTTGGGTGTATTTATTTATGTATTCTAGTGCCACTGTTCTAGCCTTTTAGCCTTGTTTGAGGATGATTCATGTTCTATATGGGTTGATAATGAGATAAATGTGAATCAAAGTGTTAAAGCATGTGTTTATGATGTTTAAAGTGAGTTTCAAACAAGTTTGTACCTAAAAGATTCATTTAGAGTTCAACCAGGAAAACTAGTGTTACTAGCTTGAGCTAGGTGCTTGTCTAGTTGATTCTGGTGGATTCTATTGTGTTTAAAGTGTTACAAATGGTTTTTATGTGTAATTATTTGTGAAACAACTTGTTGATAATTCTCAAGGGTCAATTGGATCAAGCTAATGGTCAAAACAATAAGTTAAAGATTAAAGTGAAATTAGCCTCTTCTTAGCTTGTGTTTCTGGTTCGTTGTGTTGGATGTTGTGTTGTTTTGAGCTTTAAATTGTTGTGTTTAATGCTATATTATGCTTTTTGAATGGATTATAATGATAAATGAATGATATAAAAGCTTTAAATCAAGTGGGAACAACTCAAAAAGGCTCGGAATGGCTCAACAAAGGCACAATACGCAGATTGACTCACTTTTGGACCCCTGGAATGTCTTGTGTGCGTGTCGACTATAGGAGTGGCCAACGGACATGTGAAAAATACTATTAAATTCAAAATAGGCCCAAAATAGTAACCAATAGGCGCGTGGTGCTCCTAACCACGATTAGCCCACGACACAGGGTCATTTTTGTGCTCTCTTGCCTTAGAAAAACTCTAAACAACAAATTCCAGAGGCTTAGGGCGATTTGGAGGAAATGCCTCACTTGGAGTGAGGCTCAAACCACAGCGGCGCCCCACCTAGTCCCGCGCTTAATAACTAAAGGTTTTCTTCTCCTACACGGAAAGGGTTTGCTCCTATACTATAAATACATGTTATATCACATTTTTTTCATACTTTTGGATATCTTGGAGCATTGGAGGCTACCAAAACTTCTTTTTAGGTTGTATCATTCTTTAATTTATTTTCTTTATAGTTTTTATCATCTATCCAAGGGATTGGATGATGAATATTTCCATTAAAGACTAAACTCCCTCTCCGGGTTAAGGCCAAGATCATGACTACTTTCATTTTGAATTGATTTCGTTTAAGTTTCTTATCATTATTGGTTGTTTGTTTATTCTTGTTTTAACTATTTAAGGATTACCTACCCTTAGAATACATCAATTGTCAACCTTGTGAACTCGGGAGAGGGAAAAGGGAGATAGAATATGGGAATAAATAAAGTATGGTTTGCCTTTTTTTATGAAATAAGGAATTCAAATTAGCATCTAGAATAGGGATGTACTTAGATGCCTTAGTTAATTCACACATAGGATGATAGCTTAATACACTTAATTGAATTATTACATCCCCGCTCAATGATGTAGTTGTAATGTCCAAGTTAGGTAAATAGTTAGAGGTTGGGAGACTATAACCGTGCGATTAACCCTACGAATCAATAACCAAGATAAGCGATTTAACAAATGAAGTTAAATAGCATAGTAGGACTATTCGTAAGCCTTAACCCTGGGCTTCTAGCCATAGATTGTCCTAAGTTATTATGATACTGCAATAGTTTAGTTTATTTTTAATTCTAAAACTCTATTTGCTACTCTCCTTAATTGGTTAAACTAGAATTGGATAGTCGGCGAACGCAAGTCCCCAAGAGATCGATACTTGAGCTTCCTTGAAGACACTTTACTACTTTATAGACCACGTACATTTGCATGTGCGCTTGGGCGTTTTGGCGCTGTTGCTGGGGACTTGTAACTAGGAAACTATCTTATTTTTAGTTTTTCTATATTAAGTTGTAAATAGTTTTTGTCTTTTAGTTTCTTTTTATTTTCTTTTATATCCTCAAGGTGGAGGAAAAAGTTGATTAGGTCGTGTCGCGACACTAAATTAGGTGCTTCTTGGGAGGCAAGCCAAGCTAAGGTTGATGGGAAGTCTGAGTACCGAAAACCTGAGCTAAGAATCATGGAAAAAACTGAGTGTGGGGTCCCACAGATCTCATTTATGAGTAAAGATGCCACTAGCTAGGCCTAGAGGCCTCAAGGAGTATTTCTATCTCTTACTTTAAAAAGATCACTTTGGAGAGAAAGTAGATTTTTTAAGTGTGGGGTGGGGAAATTCCCAAATTTTAGCTCAATTTAAAAAAATTAGTGTAAGATATTCTTGTTGGTGCGATTTTTGATTACATGGGGCAAGTGTTTTGTTTTGTAAAATCATGTTGAATGTAAGAATTTCTACTTTCTAGACTCCTAGGCTCATGTTTGTGACTCTTGTACTTGTTGGCTTAATTTTGAATTCATGTTATTATTTGGTGGGAGTCTATGATGATCCTATATGAGTTGAGCATGTGCCATGTGTAGGGGAGATTTTTGTATATTCCTTGTTTCATATGATGTCTAGAACTTTTCCAGTGTGTGTGTAAAGCAAAATAAAGAGTGTGAGTTTAGGAGATGATTTAGGCATTTCTTTGATAGCCTTATTTTATACCTTCTATTTGTCCTACCTTTTGTGCATTATTCTAGTTAACCCCCATTGAGCCTTTAGCCTTTTCTTTGGTAGCCTTTTCTTTGATAGACTATAATTTGATCCAAAAAGCTCCTAAGTGCTTTAATGAAAAAAAGAAATAATTGAAAAAGGAGTTTGAGAAATTGAAGAATAAAAAGGTGAAATTGATGCCCCACGGTAATAGTTATTAGTGTTAATAATTGATGTGTGGTGGATGGGTGTGTATAATTTATGTTAAAAATATTTCCATGATTGTGAAAAAAAATGATAAAATTGATTCTTGTGGTAGTAAATTATGTTTCCACCAAAGTGTTTGTGAAAATTCTTAAAAGAGATGGGGCAAAAACAAAAGAATGGGGTAGACAAAAAACATATAAATTGGTTGTTGGAGATTGGTTCTAAATGTATATTATAGTGTATTAAAGCGCTTAGAGAGATTAGTCACTATTCCTAAATAGTTCCTACCTGTCCCTTAGCTTACATTACAACCCGGAAAAGTCCTAATTGATCTTAATATTTACATTCTAACATTAGTGGAGCATTACACTAAGGGCAAGCCTATGGTTCATTGTGTGTAACTTGTGAATTCTTTGTGAGAGTGAGAGTAATTTGATTCTTGTACCCATCATATTATGAATTGCTTAATTGTAAGTGATTATGGGTAACTCTCTTGTTGTGGGGGCACATGTTTGATGAGTGTGGGTGATTTGTATGATGTCCTTTATTGAATTATAAGCATGAGTTTGCCAACTAGGTGAGTGATACGGTTGGGGCAGCCTCCACAGGTACACGGCCTTTCACACGAAGCCAAGCTCGGGAATTACAAGAACTCCAAGCTTTGTTCATGCAAATGGCCGTGTGTGAGTTGGTGATTGAACCAACCAAGGACCTAAACGTTTTTATGTGTGAAGAGAGGTCTTAATGTGTAATAAACTACTCTTCAAGGTTGGCACAAGAAGCAAGGGCGGATGGGTCATTTTACCCCTTTTGTTTGTAGTATAAATAGAACATGTTGGAGAGTTATTCCTTAGTTTTTGAATGCTGATTTTGTAACCTAAAAACACTAAACATTTCGGCTCTCTCTCCACTCTTAGAAGCCGTCCCTATTATCTCACAAGTAGAGGGATACTTGTGTTGTCTCTTTGCCTAGAAACAAGGGTTTTGAGGTCGTTGAGTGCCTCTTGGTCCTCGTAAGAACTTGGTGTTTATATTCCTTAGACTTAGGGTCCTCTCTTGATGTTAGGGTTCTTAGTTTCTTGAATGTTATATGTCAAGTTATCTATCTTTCTTTATCTTGTTGTTGTTGTTGATTTTGTTATCTTAAAGTCTAGTGAAGCCGTGTGGGGCTCTTTTCGATTCACTAGCATTGTTATCTATCTTGTTGTTCTTGTGTTGTTGGACTGAAAAACCGAAACTTAAACTTGTTGTTCTTGTGTTGTTGGACTGAAATCCGAGCCTACTTGAAGCTCTTGGTGTTGTTGGTTTGATTTTGTATCATTTGGTATCAAAGCGAGACCGGTTGTGTTCCAACATAACCCATCTTGGGCTAGTTCACAGCTTAAACAAACAACACCAAAAAGAAATTCTGAAAATCTGTCCATTAAAAGTTGAAACCAAGAATGATGTTGTATGTTTAGATCTAGGTGTTATTTTGCTTGTTTAGTGAGTTTCTAGTGTTGGTTTCTTTCTCACCAACACTAAGGTGTCTAGATCCAAAAGTTGAGCTTGAAAACTTGAACATTGTGTAGTGACTTGAAGTGGCCGAAAGTTGTATGTTGTTGATAACCAAAAGAAAAATCGGTGGTTGTGTGTTTATGTGCTAAAGAAGTTGATGAAGTTTGTTGAGGTGTTCATCTTTTGAACTTGTTCATCTTGTTCATCTTGTTGTATGCTCAAGTTGTAAGACAAGCTATAAAGTTGTTGTGAAAGACTTGCACCCATCACCTTCTAGTCTTGTCAATCACTTTTCCCTAATTCAAGGAGCCTTGTTTTGTGGGATTAGTCAACCAAACCTCACTTTCTTGAGTTTGAAAAGGGTGAAATACTACAAGATTTTATTTTTCCCACCAAAACACTTTGCAAACTATAACAAGTTGTGTGAATGTTAACACAAAAAAAAAAAAAAAAAAAAAGAGAAGAAGAACGTGTGGAACCATTGCATGCTGCCACGTCACTATAAGCTCAACTTAGGATATTCTTTGGTTGCTAATTGTTGATTCTTGGTTTCCCTTACTTGGTCCTAGAACTAATTAACAAACTAGTACATTCCTACTAGGTTGTCAACTAGTTCCTTGAACCGTTTGTTCGTGTCAACGATTATTTGAGTGCTTTTATTCGTTTGAATGAATTGCTGATTTTTGACTCTAGTCCGGCAAGAATTCTTTGAGTCTTCAAACAAGAATCCATTCCGGATAAGAGCTTACTCATACCTTAAAAATTTCACGGTTACTAGCCAATTATACAACACTTGTGGAACACGAACTTGTGGTGAACTAAAGCGGATAATATCTTGACAATGGAAGGAGCTACGTCTCATAATGTGGATACTAATGCCCTTGATTCTATGAGGGTCACTCTTGAGGCCGTTACCCGGACACTTGAAAGGTTGAATTCGGAATTTGGGGCCGTGAGAGGGGACTTGGCAGCAATAAAAGGGGAAGTGTCGACTATTAGTGGGAGATTAGAACAAGTGGAGAGTCAAAGGAACTCTCGTCCTTCTACTCCTCTACATGTATCTACCAATGGTCATGATAGGACCTCCTCCGCAACCATCACCCCCGAAACAATCCACCAAATGCTAAATGCACCCCAAGCTCCACTAAATACCGCAAGCCAAACTACCTATTTTCCTCCAAACCGAGACCCCACTAGACCACTACATTTCCAAGCCCCTCCAATTCCACAAGAGGGATTTGGACGCCAAGTACCTCCACTAAATCCGAACCCTCCATTCCAAGCTCCATTAACCCAAAGACCGCAAATTCCAAATCCTCCGAATCAAAATGGCCAAGGCCGACCAGCCCACTTTGAAGGATACGGTAGAGAGGAGTATGAAGGAGATGGAGCCTTTGATGATGCTTATATGAGGGAGGAGGAGTTAAGAGGGGGTCGAGGAGAACCTAGGAGATACCGGGGGTATGGAGATAGGGGAAACCGACACCAAGAGAGAGACGTAGGCATCAACACCATCAAGTTGAGCCTACCCATCTTTAAGGGTGAAAGTGACCCCGAGACCTACTTAACTTGGGAATCGGCTTGTGACAAAGTTTTCCAAGTTAATGACATCTCGGAAGAAAAGAAGAGTTGCTACGCTATAGCTCACCTCGAGGGCTATGCTAACACTTGGTGGGAGTATGTTAAACGATTTGGTAATGAATTAGTTGATGGGCAGCCACCACCTTGGTATCGGTTGAGGTATTTGATGAGACAACGATACCTTCCCGAGAGATATCGTCATGAGTTGCTTGCTAGATTATATGGCTTGCGGCAAGGAGGCAAGAGTGTGATGGCCTATTTTGACGAGTTCCAACAACTCATGTTGAAACTTGATCATCGTGGGGAGCAAATCAGTCACGACATCATTCGGTTCAAGTGTGGGTTGAACAAAGAGATCTCCACTCATTTGACCCTTCAACGGTTTGAAACCATTGACGGTATATTCCAAGCGGCCCTTGAGATTGAAAGGGAACTTAAGAAGAGATCATCCTTCAAGGCAAGGGTACAAACCCCCTCGGGTTGGCCCAAAAACAAGGACCAACCCGCCCCTACGAAGCTGCCCGAGTCCAAAACAGTCCCTAAATTCCCTCCGAAACCGGAGGCTCACAAATATCCCAACCCAAAGGGGTTCCAATGCTTCAAGTGCCAAGGTTGGGGGCATAAGGCCAATGAATGTCCGAACCGGCGCAATGTGACCCTACGAGAAGGGAAAGTGTACTACCTTGGTGAGGAGGTGGTTTCCGAAAGGGGGGAGGATGAGGCCGAGCCTCAAGATGGAGAGGGAGCTGAAAATGGGCCGAATGATGATGAAGTAGATGGTAGTGAAGATGTCTATCCACAAGAAGGGGAGTGTGTGGTTCCAAACTTTGTGGTTAGACGTGTCATGATTAGTAAGGCGATAGATGACCCGAGTCAAAGGGAAAATCTATTCCATACTAAGTGTCTTGTAAAGGGGAGTGTGTGCACCTTGGTGATTGATAGTGGTAGTTGTACAAATGTTGCGAGCCATGCTATGGTAAATTTCTTGAAGCTACCAACTACACTACACACTAGTCCTTACAAGCTACAATGGTTAAACGATTGTGGTGAATTAAAGGTCACAAGGCAATGTGTGATTCGGTTTAAGGTGGGAAACTACCACGATGAAGTGCTTTGTGACGAAATCCCAATGCAAGCATGTCACTTGTTGTTAGGTAGACCATGGCAATATGATAGGTCTACTAAACATGATGGGAGGTCCAACCGGTATACGCTTGAGAAGGATGGCCGAAAGGTCACACTTCATCCTCTTTCACCCTCCCAAGTAAATGAGTGGCATCAAAAGATGAGAGAGTTGAAGGGAAAGGGGAAGGAATCCGGAAAGGGAGAAAAGGGGGGGATGCCGTAGGTGAGGAAGTAGGGACATCCGAGGCTGTCCCAACGACAAGGGAGATGGAAAACGTAGTGATGTTGGCTAGGAGGAAAGAACTCTTCGTGGACCATGATGAAAACAAGCCGATGTTACTTTTGACCCATTGTTTTAATACTAACCCCACTAATTCTTCCATTTCCCCTTTGATTTCTTGTGTGTTGCAGGAGTATGAAGATGTATTTCCTCAAGAACTTCCGCAAGGATTGCCCCCACTTCGGGGAATTGAGCACCAAATTGATTTGGTGTCGGGTTCACAACTTCCAAACAAACCGGCCTATAGGAGCAATCCCATGGACACTAAGGAGCTTGAAAGACAAGTTGAGGAGCTTCTCAACAAGGGATACATCAAGGAAAGCATGAGTCCGTGTGCTGTTCCGGTGCTTTTGGTACCGAAGAAGGACGGAACTTGGCGCATGTGCGTCGATTGTAGAGCCATCAACAAAATCACTATAAGGTATCGTCATCCAATCCCTAGACTAGATGATATGTTAGATGAGCTCCACAGATCTTATTTATTTTCTAAAGTGGACCTTAGGAGTGGCTATCAACAAATTCGCATGCAACCCGGTGATGAGTGGAAGACCGCATTCAAGACCAAATTCGGTCTATATGAGTGGCTGGTCATGCCCTTCGGCCTTACCAATGCTCCTAGCACCTTTATGAGGCTAATGAATCATGTAATGAAGCCTTATATTGGAAAGTTTGTGGTGGTTTACTTTGATGATGTGTTGGTGTATAGTAAATCTATTGATGATCATGTAATGCATTTGAGATGTGTGTTTGATGTGCTCCGAAAGGAGAAGCTGTATGCCAACATGGAGAAGTGTTCTTTTGGTGTTGATAAGGTTATATTCTTGGGTTTTGTCGTGAGCTCAAGGGGTGTGGAAGTGGACGATTCCAAGATAGACTCTATTCGAAGTTGGCCTACCCCTAAAACTATTGGAGAAATCTGAAGTTTCCACGGGTTGGCAAGCTTTTATAGGAGGTTTGTCAAAGGATTTAGTTCCATAGCATCCCCCTTGACCGAGGTAATTAGAAAGGACGGACCCTTTAAATGGGGTGATGAGCAGGCTAGGGCTTTTGAGGCCTTGAAAGCTACGCTCATCTCGGCGCCTTTATTGCAATTGCCCGATTTTGATAAGATGTTTGAAGTAGAGTGTGATGCTAGTAAGGTTGGCATCGGGGCTGTTTTGATGCAAGAAGGTAAGCCCGTTGCTTATTTCAGTGAAAAGCTCAAAGGGGCAACTCTTAATTACTCAACTTATGATTTGGAGTTGTACGCCCTTGTCAGAGCTTTGGGAAATTGGCAACATTATTTGTGGCCTAAGGAGTTTGTGATACGAACGGATCATGAGTCGTTGAAACACCTTAAGAGCCAAGACAAGTTGAATAGGCGTCATGCTAAGTGGATTGAGTTCATCGAGACTTTCCCTTATGTAATTCATTACAAAAGGGGAAAGGAAAATGTTGTTGTCGATGCCTTGTCTAGGAAGCATGTGCTTGTTGCTACCTTGTCTTCGAAATTGATGAGTTTTGAGAGCTTGCGGTTGTTGTATCCCGAGGATCCTACCTTTGCTCCTATTTTTAGGGAATGTGAAGAGTGGGGAAGGGACCGTTGGCTTAAGGAGAATGACCATTCCTCCTACTCTCGGTTCGATGGGTATTTGTTCAAAGGGAGGAGGTTGTGTGTTCCTTCTAGTTCTTGGAGGGAATTATTTGTGAGGGAGGCCCATGACGGAGGCCTCATGGGGCACTTTGGGGTAGACAAGACCTTCGGAATCTTAGAGGAGAACTTCTATTGGCCCAAAATGCGCAAAGACGTCACTAAAATTTGTAGTCAATGCGTGGCCTGCCGGAGTGCAAAATCTCGTCTCCTACCTCAAGGATTATACACCCCACTCCCTACTCCCCTTAGACCTTGGTTGGACATTTCGATGGATTTTGTTTTGGGGCTGCCAAGGACTAGAAAGGGCCGAGATAGCATTTTTGTTATTGTTGATAGATTCTCTAAAATGGCTCATTTTATTCCATGTGCTAAAACCGAGGATGCTCGTAGTGTAGCTTCATTATTTGTTGAACATGTTGTAAAGCTTCACGGGGTACCGAGGAATATTGTGAGCGATAGGGACTCCAAGTTCCTAAGTCTCTTTTGGAAGTCCATGTGGGGTAGGCTTGGAACGAAGTTACTTTTCTCCACGTCTTGCCACCCACAAACCGATGGCCAAACGGAGGTAGTAAATAGAACCTTAGGGTCTATGCTACGTTCTATGGTTAAAGGTAAACTTACTTCATGGGAAGATCACCTACCCTTGGTGGAATTTGCATACAACCGGGTAATACATTCGAGCACGGGAATAACTCCCTTTGAATGTGTTTACGGCCTGAATCCCCTTACCCCTTTAGATCTCACTCCTTTGTCTAGTGATCTCATGACCAGCTTAGATGGAAATAAAAGAGCCGAGGCAATGAAGAAAATGCATGAGACGGTGCGGATCAAGTTTGAAAAGAAGAACCAAGAGGTTGCAAAAAGGGTAAACAAAGGGAGAAGAAGGCTTGTGCTTGAACCCGGAGATTGGGTGTGGGTGCATCTTCGAAAGGATCGGTTTCCAGCTCAAAGGAAGTCCAAATTGCTGCCAAGGGGTGATGGTCCTTTCCAAGTACTTGAGAGAATCAATGACAACGCCTACAAGATTGACCTTCCACCGGAATATCAAGTGCACAACACTTTCAACGTTGGTGATCTCTCCCTCGTGGATGCGGTTAAAGATGACCAAATGCTGAATTTGAGGTCAAATTCCTCTCAAGATGGAGAGGATGATACGGTTGGGGCAGCCTCCACAGGTACACGGCCTTTCACACGAAGCCAAGCTCGGGAATTACAAGAACTCCAAGCTTTGTTCATGCAAATGGCCGTGTGTGAGTTGGTGATTGAACCAACCAAGGACCTAAACATTTTTATGTGTGAAGAGAGGTCTTAATGTGTAATAAACTACTCTTCAAGGTTGGCACAAGAAGCAAGGGCGGATGGGTCATTTTACCCCTTTTGTTTGTAGTATAAATAGAACATGTTGGAGAGTTATTCCTTAGTTTTTGAATGCTGATTTTGTAACCTAAAAACACTAAACATTTCGGCTCTCTCTCCACTCTTAGAAGTCGTCCCTATTATCTCACAAGTAGAGGGATACTTGTGTTGTCTCTTTGGCTAGAAACAAGGGTTTTGAGGTCGTTGAGTGCCTCTTGGTCCTCGTAAGAACTTGGTGTTTATATTCCTTAGACTTAGGGTCCTCTCTTGATGTTAGGGTTCTTAGTTTCTTGAATGTTATATGTCAAGTTATCTATCTTTCTTTATCTTGTTGTTGTTGTTGATTTTGTTATCTTAAAGTCTAGTGAAGCCGTGTGGGGCTCTTTTCGATTCACTAGCATTGTTATCTATCTTGTTGTTCTTGTGTTGTTGGACTGAAAAACCGAAACTTAAACTTGTTGTTCTTGTGTTGTTGGACTGAAATCCGAGCCTACTTGAAGCTCTTGGTGTTGTTGGTTTGATTTTGTATCAGTGAGTCAATTCTTGAGGCTAGGATGTTTTGGAGTAGTATTCATAAGGTTTCAATTGTGATTGTAATATGCGTAGTGAAGAAACTTGCATTTTGTGTAGTCATTGTAGTATTATCTTGAGTGTGTATTGCATGAAGTATAAGTGTAGGATCTCCAACTCATAAGGTTTATAGTAAAGAGTTGTTTGAGGACGAACAAGGCTTTAAGTGTGGGGTGGTGATGTTGGGTGAATTTATGCATTCTAGTGTCACTATTCAAGCCTTTTTAGCCTTGTTTTGAGGATGATTCGTGTGCTATATGGGTTGATAATGAGATAAATGTGTATCAAAGTTTTAAATCATGTGTTTATGATGTTTAAAGTGAGTTTCAAACAAGTTTGTACCTAAAAGATTCATTTAGAGTTCAACCGGGAAAACTAGTGTTACTAGCTTGAGCTAGGTGCTTGTCTAGTCGATTTCGGTGGATTCTATTGTGTTTAAAGTGTTACAAATGGTTTTTATGTGTAATTATATGTGAAACAACTTGTTGATAATTCTCAAGGGTCAATTGGATCAAGCCAAGGGTCAAAACAATGAGTTAAAGATCAAAGTGAAATTAGCCTCTGCTTAGCTCGTGTTTCTGGTTCGTCGTGTTAGATGTTGTGTTGGTTTGAGTTCTAAATTGTTGTGTTTAATGATATATTATGCTTTTTTAATGGATTATGATGATATATGAAGGATATACAAGCTTCAAATCAAGTGGATACAACTCAAAATGGCTCGGAATGGCTCAACGAAGGTACAATACGCAAATTGATTCACTTTTGGACCCCTGGAATATCTTGGGTGCGTTTGGACTGTAGAAGTGGCCAATAAAAGCTAAAAAATCTAAATTGGATTCAAAAGATCCCCAAAACAGTAACCATTAGGCGCGTGGTGGTCCTAACCACGATTAGCCCGCGACGCGACGCGGGCTCATTTCGATGCTCCCTTGCCTTAGAAAAATTCTGAACAATAAATTCCAGAGGCTTAGGGAAATTTGTAGGCGACGCCTGATCAGGAGAGGGACTCAAACTAGGGTGGCACCCCACCTAGTCTCGTTCTCAATAACTGAAGGTTTTCTTGTGAGACACAAAAAGGGCTGGCTCCTAGACTATAAATACATGTTATATCACATTTTTACATACTTTTCGACATCTTAGAGCATTAGAGGCTACCACAACTTCTTTTTATGTTTTATCATTCTTTAATTTAGTTTCTTTATGGTTTGTATCATCTATCCAAGGGATTGGATGATGAATATTTCCATTAAAGGCTAAACTCCCTCTCCGGGGTTAAGGCCAAGATCATGACTACTTTCATTTTGAATTAATTTTGTTTAAGTTGTTTATCATTATTGGTTGTTTGTTTATTCTTGTTTTAACTTTTTAAGGATTAGCTACCCTTAGAATACATCAATTGTCAACCTTGTGAACTCGGGAGAGGGAATAGGGAGATAGAACATGGGAATAAATAAAGTATGGTTTGTCTTCTTTTATGAAATAAGGAATTCAAATTAGCATCTAGGACAGGGATGAACTTAGATGCCTTACTTGATTCAAACGTAGGATGATAACTTAATACACTTATTGGATTATTATATCCCCACTCATTGATGTAGTTGTAATGTCCAAGTTAGGTAAATGGTTAGAGGTCGGGAGACTATAATCGTTCGATTAACCCTACAAATCAACAACCAAGATAAGCGAATTTAACAAATAGCATAGTAGGATTGTTGTAAGCCTTAACCCTGGGCTTCTATCTGTCAATTTTCCTAAGTTATTATGTTACTGCAATAGTTTAGTTTATTTTTAATTCTAAAACTCTATTTTCTACTCTCCTCAATTGGTTAAACTAGAATTGGATAGTCGCTGAACGCAAGTCCCTAAGAGATCGATACTTGGGCTTTCTTGAAGGCACTTTACTACTTGATAGAACACGTATACTTGTGTGTGCGCTTGGTCACTGTCAGGGTCCATATTTATGTGTTTACTGATTACAAGAGTCTTCAGAACATGTTCACTTAGAAAGATCTAAATCTTCAGTAGAGAAGGTGGATAGAATTATTAAAAAACTATGTTATGAGTATGATGTATCACCCGAGTAAAGCAAATGTTATTTGAATGACCTTAGTAGGTTATCTATGGGGAGTGTTGCTCACGTGGTGGATAATAAGAAAGAGTTAGTTTGTGAGGTTCATCAGCTTGCTAGATTAGGAGTTCGGTTGGGTGATTTGACCGAATGTAGTGTTTGGGTTCTGAATGGTTTGAAATCTTCCTTTGTTTCTAATGTAAAGGAAAAGCAAGATAGTTATCCTAGTTTGGTTAAGTTGAAGGAGGTAGTTCGGGAACAAAAGGTTGAGGTTTTCTCTTAATGAGGAGATAGTATTCTTTGTTGCCAAAGCAGGTTATGTGTTTTGAAGGTGGGTGATTTGAGATAGCGGATATTAGCAGAAGCTCATGGTTCGCGATATTTAATTTTTCTTGGAGCCACTGTGATGTACCATAATTTGCAGGAAGTCTACTGATGGAGCGGTATAAAGAAAGATATTGCAGAATTTGAGGCTACAAATTGCCAGCAAGTTAAGGTCGAGCACCACAGGCCTAGTGGTATGCTTTAGGAATTCAGCATTCCCACCTAGAAGTGGGAAGTGGTGAATATAGACTTCATCATAGTGTTACCTCGTACTCATCGCCAACATAATTCTATTTGGGTAATTATGGACCAGATGACCTAGTCAACTTATTTCTTGCCAATTAATATGTCGGACTCAGCCAAAGATAATGTAAGACTCTATCTTAGGGTGTTGGTGAAGTTGCACGGAGTCCCTTAGACCATAATTTCAGACAAAGGTACTCAATTTACCTCTAGTTTATGAAAGACTTTTTAGAAGGGTCTAGATATCCAAGTTCATATTAGTACAACTTTTCAATCAATGATAGATGGTCAAGCCGAAAGGAACATTCAGACTTTAGAGGACTTGTTGAGAGCATGTGGACTTGATTTCAAGGGTAGTTAGGATGACTACTTGCCTTTGATTGAATTCACATATAATAATAGTTGTCGCTTTAATATCCATATATCTACATTTTAGGCTCTGTATGGTAGGAGATATAAATATCCTATTGGTTGATTTGGGGTTGGTGAAGCTTCTTTGATAGGACCACACTCAGTGCATGAAGCGATGGAGAACGTTCAGCTGATTCAAAAAAGGCTAAAAATAGCCTAGAGTCATTAGAAATCCTATGTAGATGTGAGAAGAAGGGATCTTGAGTTTGATATTGGTGATCTTGTATGCTTGAGAATTTTGCCTATGAAAGCGTGAAGCGCTTTGGTAATAAAAGAAGGCTTAGTCCTTGCTATATTGGCCCTAACAAAATTTTGAGCTAGTAGGGAAAGATGGCTTATGAGTTAGAGTTGCATGCAAAGTTAGCATCAGTGCACCCAGTGTTTTGTGTCTCCTTGTTAAAGAAGTGCCTTGGTGACCCAACATTAGTAGTACCATTAGAAAATATTGGAGTGGAAGATGGTCTCTTTTATAAAGAAGTTTGTGTTGAGATCCTTAACGGTCAGGTCCGTAGGTTGAGGAACAAATAGGTCGCCTTTGTAAAGGTTATGTAGAGAAATTAGTTAGTTGAGGGAGCTACTTGGGAAGCAGAAGTAGATATGATGACCAAGTGCCTCCACTTCTTCTCTTTGAACCCTGTCTCTATTTGAGGTAATAGTTTTCTTTATTAATTCCTTCATTCCCATCTCAGCCATTTAGCTAGTTTCACATTGTTTTATGATTTCATGAGTTTAGTTCATTTTATGCATTAGTCACAGATTTAGATATCAGCTCATTGTTTAGCTTTTGAATGTTCAGTGCAAAATCTTAGTTTCACCCAAGTTTTTTTAGCTTAGATAGTTTAATTCGAGAACGAATGATCCCAAGGGGGAGATATTTTAATAACCCAAAATTCTTAAGATCTAGACCCATCAATAGATAGGCCATAAAATTAGTTTTTTAAGGCCACAAGTCTCGTCTTAATCCAATGTCATGGAAAAAAGAGTTATGGATTTTTTCCTAAGGGGTCTGTCATACTATAGTGACGATGATATGGTAATGGGTTGTTACTTAACGTAAAGAGTCATTTTGTGTGAGTCTTTTCCACTCCAGTGAAGATCTCAAATTTTAGCCCAGGAGTAACGACTAGACCCTACAACTCATTAACAGTGATGATGAGTCGTTTGGTGGTCTCGTCACCTTAGAAGAAAGGAACCCAGAAATTGAGTCTCAAACAACAACTACTCCTAATGACATGTAGTCAGACCTTATGAGTCATTTGGAGAGAGAGTTTTTACCTTAGCAGTGAAGAGCCCAGACCTCAGAACCTATGATCACAACTCAGACCACGACTTGTGACTAGAGGGTACGAGTCATAGGGTAAGCCGTGACGACTGGAACAAAAATTTATGCAAACTTTTAACAGGGGATCTTTGGTAAATTTCACCTCCTCTTAAACCAACCCACATTATTTAAGCCCATAAAAACATTAGTTATCAATGTTAAACACTACCCTAACCTCTTATAACTCAGAAATTTGTCAACACATAACAAAAGAAGCAATTTCTTCTCTCAAAAGGCAAACTAGGGTTCATCAAAAGCAATTTAAAGTTTTAAGAAGATTCTCCAAGGGGTTTGTTTTCAGGTATGTTTAAACACCCTAGGTTTTGACTCTTAGAAAATTTCTTGGTTTTTGGCTTCTGGACATCATACGATTTGGGGTACTAGTCATATAATAGGGTACAAGTCAAGTTACCCGATCGTATGTTGTCCAGTGTTTGGTGGTGTTGGGTGGTTGAGTTTAAGGAATGGGTACGACTAGGTGGCTACGAGTCGTATAGTTGGTGATGAGTCATTGGTTTGGGTTTTCCTTCAATTAATTTGAAACTTACTAACTTAACTTGGATCTGAATACGAGTGGCTCACCATGAGTCGTGAGGATAGGGTACGAGTCATATAGTCCAACTTGTATGTTAGAAAGTGTTTAACCCCTTATGATTCTACCTAGGGTATGATTTCAAGGCACTAATCATATGGTTGGGTATGGTTTGGCTATGGTGGTCGTATATTGGACAGTGTTGGGGTCCAAGGGAAGGCGTAGGGTATGAGTAGTGGGTACCACTCGTATGGTAGGTTACGATCAGTATGGGGTGGTCGTACCATTCTGCGGGAATTTTAAACAGTTTAAATTGGGGTAATCTGGACATTTCCCCACTTAACCTTTTAAGGCCCCATGACTTATAACACTTTTGGGACATAATTTAACCAATTTGCAATCACTCAAACTCTCTTAAAATACTCTCAAATCCTCTTAAGGTTCTTGGGTAAAAAAAAGGCTAGGTTTTCATCAATAGGAACAATTTGGGGCTTACAAGGATGATTTCTCTCCATCATCTTCATAATCTAAGGCATGTTACTCCTTCCTCATTGTTAGTTCCAACTAAAGGCATATTTTATGTATTGTTTTCATGGCATAAATATTGAATGGTTTTGGGTTTTCAAATATATGTTGGGATTTTGGTTATAATAATTGGTTATGGTTTTCCCATGTCTTTTACTTATGGTTTTCATATTATTATGGTGGTTTGAACATTTAGTTGCATGGGAATGGTTAATTGGTACTTGGTTTTGTCTTTGGAATGACTATGCCCCCAACATGTTTCAACTTAAAGCTATACTTCAAAAATGATCACATAATGTTGGTTAACAACCAACTAAAGTGATTTATACTTCTTCACTACTCGTACAGACTTGACGGAGTTAAGCTGTATTGAGGGAATAGTCCCCAAGAAACTTCACCTTAACCCTTATAAACATATAAGGCATTTCTCTCTTATCGATATTTTAACAAACATGTGATATGCATGAAAGGTAAGATCTTGAAAAATAGAATTACAACACATGTGAACAAGCTCAATGCAACAATTCATCACCAAACACACCATTTATAATTATACCAAAACAATTAAATCACCCACAACTCAATTATGCAAACAAACTACAAGTGGGCATTTCGTCAAACACATAGTGTGCTCTAGAGTATGGAAATAAGAGTTTTGCAATTGAGCATTTGAAACAAGGCACAGATTTAAAAAATTTCATCCCAACAACCACAATCAACCAAATTAAGCTCAAATAAAATAAATTTAAACCCAAAAGAAATTATTGAATGTGATTAGTATTTACACATCAAAGAAAATTTAACTAAGGAGCATACATTGTGAGCTTATTAAAGAGAGGAAAATAATGAAAAGAAAGTCCACTATACTTATCTGGGGTTTCATTCTTGAGTAGGGCTGGCAATTTCAGCCCATATTTGTGAAAAGAGTCCATTTAACCCATATTTATTGAATTGGATCACTCATATTTCAAATAGGTAAATATGGACTTCAACTCATTTTAAAAGCTCATACAAATATGGACAAAATGGGTAAAATATGGATACCCATTTAAACACAGAGATCACCCACCTATGCTTAAAATTTCAGTTTTTTTTCTTTCTTTTTTCCTTTAATTTACTTTTTTGATTTTTCATTTTTTTTATTGTTTACTTACGTTTCTTATAATTTTCTTTTTTCTTTCTCATTTTTTCATCTATTTTTTTTTCTTTTTTCTTTGTATTTTTTTCCCCCTTTTTCATTCTTATTTGATCATTCATATTCGCTTGAGACCTACATGGGTTAATTAATTTAAGCTTCTAGTTATTTCATTTAACCTATACAATTTATAGCATCTCTTATCAATTAAATATAATCCATAGTCTCACTCCTTTATTATTATTATTATTATTTTTCTATCTTTTATTTCTCTTTCTTTTTTTTTCTTTTCCAGTTTTTTTTTGTTTTTTTCTTTCTTTTTCCTTTAATTTACTTTTTTTTTCTTCCTTCCTTTAATTTACTTTTTTTTTTCATTTTTTTTCTACTTATTTTTTACTCGTTTCTTACACTTTTTTCTTTCTTCTATTTCATCAATTTTATTTCTTTTTTCTTCGCATTCTTTTTTTTATATTTTCGTTTTTCCCCTTTTCATTCTTGGTTAATCATTTTTTCATTTTTATTTTTTTTTTAATATTTTTTTCCTCATCTTTTTTTCATTGCATTTTATATTTTAAAAAAAATTACTTTCAATTTATTTGTATCATACTATATATTTCAAATAATTTTATTATTTGTATTTGAATAGCTTAGTTGTCAATATGTATAATTTATCATTTGTATTTATATACAAATAAGTGTATCGAGACTAAAATATATAAATATACAATGCATTATTCAATGCAAATGTGTCATTAGTATTTGTATGTCAAATTTATCCTTTATATTTGTTTATAAACAAGTATCATTAGTATGCGTATGGTTCAAGTTGTATAAACATGTATCATTTGATACAAAGGTAACATTTGTATTTGTATAATTTAGCAATTATATTTGCATAATTTTATTATTTGTATTGTTTAATTTATATCAATAAAATACAAGTTGTATCAATATATATAAATATAAGTGTTTGTAGAAAGAAAAATAATTGTTCTTTTTCAATTATTTAAAAATACAATTGATATTGTCAACTACGAATGCAAAGACAAACAAATGCAATTATAAATACAAATACAATACACGGTCAACTTAAAAATACAAATATAAAATAGATCTTTAAAAATACAAGTTCATCAATGAAAATAGAATACAAATACAAATACAAGCAAAATAAAACCACAAAATACAAATACAATGTGTAGTCAAAGATAAATTACAAATACAAAATAGTCCTTTTAAAATATAAGTGCGAATTATATAAAATAACGGTGCAAACTATAAAATACAAATATAAGTTTGAAGTCTAAAAAACAAATACAAATACAATTGCATTAAGTAGCTTGGTCCATCTTTATTCCATTTCATATATGGCAGAGGATCCACATAGCCCTCGATTTATGGAAAAGTCCAGCTTCAAATCCGACTTCTAACTCTCTCATCTTAGACCTCTCGTTTGAGCAGAAGTAAGGCACAAAACGAAGAGCTTAGGGTCAGGCAAGGAAAGAAGTACGTAGAAACCTTGATTTGTTTACTTCTTGCGACTACTAAAGATATTTGGTTTGACGAATATAATCCCAAGATCTTTCAGGATACTATCTCTGTATTTGTCCATTAGGTGGAGTCCACTTGAGTGTACTTACATAAATTATAAATGTTGGGCAAATATAAATCAATATGCGCTATGGGTAATTTCATTATCATAAAAAAAACAAAAAAGAAAAAAAAAGAGGTAGAAGTTAGAGATAGAAGACAAAAAAAACGTAAAGAAAGAATTGAAGAAAAAATACAAAAAAATCAAAAAGAAAAAAATAATGAAAAGGGAGAAAAGAAAAAAAGAAAAAAAATAATGGTAAATACAAATATACTGAGTGGTTATGATATTTCAGTCATCATCCATAATTTGTACTTGACTTAACCATGTTCTTAAAAAATATAAAAAATATAAAACATAAAATACAACCAAAAAAGAAAAAAATAAGAAAAAAGTAAAAACAAAACAAAATAAAAATAGAAAAAAAGCAAACTAAAAAGAAAAAGAAAAAAAAAGAAAAAAGAAAGAGAAGCAAAGGGTAGAGAAAAAATGAAAAAAAATTGAAAAAAAATGAAAAAAAATGAAAAAAAATGAAAAAAATAAAAATAAAACTAGAGGCTACATATAGAAGAGAGAGAGGAAAAAACTAAAAAAAAATAGAAAAAAAGTCAAGTTGATATGATATAGAAGTTTTAAGTTTTTGACTTTAGGAGTTAAAGTGGGTTGGAACCATTTTTACCCAATCCATATTTGACCAAATCCATATTTGACCATATTTATATGGGTGTATTGCAATTCAAACCATTTTTGCTCGATCCATCTTTAACCCATCCAAATCCAATCCAATCCGCCCGTTTGTCACCCCTATTCTTGAGGTACCCGTTCCAACTTATGCTATCACCTACAGACACCCAAAAACAAACTAAAAATTGAATAAAAAACATTAGAAAACATCAAGAAAAATTTCTTGGGTTGCCTCCCAAGAAGCATTAGTTAAATCACGGCGCGACATCTTTTGACTATCATTTATGTCTCCATTTAGAAGATTTGAATCTTTTATCCAACTTTTGATCAACACGTCTTTGAGGTACTTTGGGTAAAAGTAAGGGGACAACGATACATATTCTATCTCGTCACTTTGAGGACTTGAACCTTTTACCCAACTTCACATCAAACTTCTGAGTAGGCTCATTAGGTATTGGTGAGAACATAAAAAACCACTGGTCAAACATTGGATTTTGGACTTATTTGTCTTGAAGTGAGGGATGTCATCTCTCCCTATTGGAATGGCAAACTCCAAAATATAAGGATTTTGTACCCCATCTACAAAGTTTATCATTTGCTCAGGTGGTTCAACTTTTATCATATCCATCAAGCATAATGTTGAAAAGTGGTTAGAATGAGGTTGTCTTCCCAATTCTAGAGTCACATTCTTCTTGCAATTCTCACCTGAAAATGAACTAGATCCTTCATAAGGGATTTGCTTGGCTTTTTCTTTTGACTCTAGTGTCATTTCCTCAATTTTGGCATCCTTTATTATTTTTGGTTCGGTTGGTTGGCAAATCACCGAGAATTCTTCTACATCAAGCCCACCATCAACCACATGGATTGATATCTTTTCCTTATCAACCTTATTTTAAAGATTAGGCATATCTAAGTGATACGGGACAAATGGCCATCTTATCTTTTGATGACATTTTTGGAGGCCAACACATAGAGACTCAAGACTTGGTCACCTAGAGAAAACAAGAACATGCATGGAGGACCCGTTTTGAGCAAAACTTAAAGCAATCTCGCGTGTGGAAGATTGCTTAGAGAATTTAAGGTTGAGGACTCACGGTTTTGGACCTTAATTAAGGGTATTTTGGACATTACACATGGTGTATTTACACACCATGGCCGCCCCTCTCATTAAGGGCAAAGTGGTCTTGTTATCTTCATTTGTAATATATTATAAATAAGCCCCCTTAGTCTTATTTTCACTAGATTTCAAAGGATGAAGAATTGAAAGACATAACTTCTCTCTTTTGAGAGTGTAACACCCTTAGTTGTAGGACTTGGAAAAGTCATCCTTAGCATAGGGCTTGGAAAAGCCAATATTGATCTTTGCTTGGAAACGGTAGATCTTGAGGCGAGTTCATTCCCTTGGTGGTCACCGTAAGAGTGTGGTTTTGATTGTTACATTCATTAGGGGTTAGTGTTGAAATACTTTTGGTTCTTAATCTTGTAATAATCTTGGTCTCACTATCTATCTTTATTTTTCTTGCAAATCGTGTATGTGTTGTTGTAGTGGACTGTTTTGGGGTCTTCGTTGAATCCGAAACTTGTATTATTGTTGTTCATCTTGTTCATCACGTTTTGTAACTGTTTTGGTGTTAAAATATACTCTTGTATCTTGTATTCTTGTTGTTGGTAGCGAATCCGAGTGAGGTCTCCATCTTGGTCCTCGAATCCTTAAGATTAGTGGACTGATTTGGTGTCCGTTTCGTGCTTCCCTTGTCAATCCCGTATCACTAAGGCACTTCAAAGATCGACCTCCTCACCCACTTCTGCTTCTTTTTCAGTCTTCTTTCCAAATACCATCTTAGATTGATGTAAGTGATGCACGTCCTCCTCTATTATAGTTACCCAATCTAAGAGAGTTGCAATCATTGCTTCAACACCATTGTATCCAGTATGTTATTCTTTCTTTATCACATCATTAGACCTATCAAACTCATAAGAAGAACTAGCATTTTTGTTAGCATAAATAGGGGAGAGGGTATTTGGACAATCAATCTAATTCCATCTCGACCAACACATTAAGAAAAATCATACTCCCAATAGGATCGACATGGTGCACACACCTCTTTTTGAGGAGCACATTTATAATTTTTCCAAAAGTAGGGTCCACCATAATATGGACATGGATCATCAAGAAAAGATTTGCAACCACCAAACTCATATTCATTTCAAGATGCCATAGTAACAAGCAAAAAAAAAAAATCTACCTAACAAAAGAAACAAAAGAAAATCACAAACAAATATTTACAAGTTTGAAACCAAGTAAGTAAGCTAAAATTCCAAACTAACTCAATACGTCAAATTGTTCCCCGGTAACTGCACTATTTTTTATAACACTCAACTTACACGTCAAATTAACTGCAAGGCAGTCGTTGTCAATATAATTACTCAACTTTTAGTTGGGATCGAATCCACGAGGAACAATGTGAGCGGTGATCAAGTAAATTTGAAAAATAATTCTAGTTAAATTCATATATGAGATACAAATGTTTGGGGTTTTTAGAATGTTTTAAAAAGTATAAAAATTTGATACGGGAAAGACAAGAGAAGACAAAACAACTCCAAAACAGTCCACTAATCTTAAGGATTTGAGGACCTTTTTGAAGACCACTCTCGGATTCCCTATCAACAACACAATAACAAGATAAAGAGGTGTGTTTTCAACACCAAAACAGAAACAACAACAATAAGATGAGAACAATGTGATAAGAACAATAACAACAAGAGACAACAACTCACGGGTTGAAGATTACAAGATACACAAACGGTTACAAGATTACAATAAACAAAAGGGATAAATAGTTAGACCTTGGTTGGTATAATCTTAAGAACCCAAGAACATGTGATACTCTTGAACCCTTAACGCTACACACAACGGTTAACCTAACTCTTACGTTGGCACAAGAGTGACCTCGATCTCCCAAGCATCCAATGTTTCCAAGCTTAAATCCAACACGAGTGATTCAACACTCAAGTTGATTTCCCTAGTTACTATGTTTCGGCCAAGAGGCCATTCTCTCAGGAGAGGGTGTTTCAATGTTACAACTTTCAATATTCAATCAAAACTAATGACGAAAACCCTACATCATTCTATTTATAGTGTATTACAAATAATAGATAAAATGACCAAAATGGCCCTTCAAGTGATTGTAGTGGGCTGTTTTTGGTGTGTATTTGGGCCCTTAATTACGCTTCTCTTGGACACACACTTGGACAACTTCAATACACACCCACAAGAGTCCATCTACGTGATCGCACTCGTATCAAAATTCTTAGGATTCTGGAAGACTAACTCGAGGCTAATAATAATTAGTATATAATCAATTAGGAACGGATCTTGGGGTTATGCCATTCTAGGTTTGAATTCATACATGGGTAATTCAAAATTTATCCAAATTTTGCTAGGAGTCATAGGTAGGCTAGATTTGAAGTATTAGCATTAGTCCATCAACAAAACACTAAATTGCACTCATGGATTCTTTTGAATACCACATGAGTATGCCAAACATACCAATCCAAAACCTCAACTTAGCATCCCTATTTTTAGGATGATGCCCATCAAGCTAGCTAAATTAAATAACATCCTTATTTCTAAGATAAGGCTAAGGAAATAACTAGTATCAAATAGTTGTTCACAATTACTCAACACTCACATCTCTCTTTCAAGGATGATGTGGGATCCAAGTCAATTTGGGGTTTTCACCCACAAATCTCATTTCAACAATGGAGAACTAGCAAAACCCACAACAAATGGCCAATTAGGTGGATACATAAACAATATTCATGTATAAATCACAACCTATCCAAGAATAACCCTAAGAGTAAGGACTAACAACTCATAAAGATAATAAATAAAAATATATCAAAATATCAATTAAATTGACTCATTAAAGATAAACAGAATATCAATCCACACTTTAAATTTCAATAAATATTTAATGGGATTTGTCAATTCTTCACTTAGGAGTTACTCTAATTCTCCTTAGCTCAAGATTAGTACAAATTTTTCTTCAAGCTTTAACTGATAGGATAAAAATTATTGATGAAAAAGATAGGATAAAAAATGAGTTAAAAAACCCCTATTTTAGCCCCAATTTCACATTTGGAAAATATTACAAAAATTCCCTCTTGATCTTAGTCTCTTTAGAAAATACAATTTTGCCGTTGAAATGTTTCTGCTCCGTCATAATTGCATCCTTTGGATCGCAATGCGATAGCACGACTCTTGGGTCGCGATTGCGATAAATGAGGGTCATTCAGATCCTTAATTACTTGACCGTGATCGCGACTCTGAACTGTGATCACGGTATATAAGGGCCTCCTAATCTCCGAATTTTTGATCTGTTTTGCCTATTTTCCTTTCCTTTCAGCTTAATTTCCATTCATTTTCATCATAGGTCCTGCAGGATCACAAAAGTTGGAAATTAATGCATTCAAATGGAGAATTAGCTTTATTTACATAATTTTAGCCAAAATAGTGCAAGAATTTTGATGCCAAAGAGTGGTAAATTTTCCACTCATCAGAAAGGCAAGCTCAGGCCCAGATATATTGGGCCCTTTGAGATTATTCGCACAGTTGGTGAGGTAGCCTATGAGTTAGCCTTACCCCTAGATTTTTTTTGTTTTCCATCCCTTTTCCATGTTTTTATGTTATGTTGATACATTCATGATCTATCTTACATGCTTAGATGAGATTTAATTTAGCTGGATGAGCGGTTGACCTTCATGGAGGAGTCGATGCTCATAGAGGCTAGTGATGTTAGGTGGTTATGCACTAGACATATTTCAGTAGTTAAGGTTAAGTGGAGGCACCGCCTATTAGAGGAGACTATATGGGAGATCAAGAGCGAGATATGGACCCACCATCCTCACCTGTTTGAGGCTTCAAGTATATCCTAATCCCTTACTTTCACGGAGGAAAGTTCTTTTAGTAGTGGTTATTGTGATGACCCTCCATGTCAGTTTCTATATTTTCACTCATTTTTGCTATTTAGTGTTTTTTTATAGCTTCCCTAAGTCATTTATGACTTGTTGGAAATGAATGTTTGGTTACCAGGTAATTCACTTGGTGTTTAGAGCAAATTTTTAGTTTTGAAGCCTTTGCTAGTTCAAATTGTATACTACGTAAAAACATCAGTAAAACGGCCTTGTATGCAATTCTTACAGTTCCAACTACTCCAAAACGCCAATTTTATACTAGGTGAACCCTTGGTTTGAGTCTCAAGGCTTTCAAACTCATTTTCTATTATCGACCAGAAGTTAAGGAAAATGGCACATAAGTGTGGGACCCGTTATTCATTGAAATGACCCTGGATGGAAATTTTAACTGTGCCATTGAGTTTGAAATGAAGAATTTGATATAGTAGCATAGTTCGTCTGTGTATACAAAATTCCAGATGAACTCTGAGTAGTTGGCGGATACTTAGGAAATTTCTAAGTGTCAGTTGGTGCTGGTGCACCACTTAAGCACCCTTTTAGGTTGCTTAAGCGAAGGGAGCCACTAAAGAGGTCAGCCCATCGCTTAAGTGACTTGGTTAGCTGAGTGGAATTTTGCTTAAGAGGAACCCCTAACGCTTAAGCAGTATTTGTGCAATCAACTATGTATCGCTAAAGCGACACTAGGCGGCTTAAGCACAGACTGCTTAAGCAGCCAAATGTCCACTTAAGCAGTACCAGAGTACCTGGTAGGGTATAAAAACCCCACTTAGCCTGATTTTCCCCAATTTTCATCCATGTACAACGATATTAAACCTTAAAAAGTAGGAAAACTTGGGATAATCAATTGTAGGTGAATTTGGAGTTTTGGTGAAGTTAATTTTTACTTTCATTCTTTGAATTTTTGGTAAGCTTCCATCAATTTCTCAGCTAATTCTCCATCTTTTTCTAAAATCTCTAAAACCTTTGTGGCTTGATTGTAGAACCATTAGAGCTCAGAATTCACCCATTTTTAATGACATATATTCCTTGAGCATAGAAGAACATGGTGTTGGTTTCAAAAGTTTAATTTCATATACAAGCCCCAAATGGGATTTTTTCATAATTTTGGATCCAAAGCACAATAGTGTCATATGGGTATCACTGTTCTTATTTTCATGAGTAGATTGTATTTTTGATAGCGTGGCACCTTATGGAAGCTTATTAGAAAGGGAAATCAGTGATTTAGTGAATTTTTGAGCTTTTCTCCAGCGACCAAGTAGGCTAGTTTTACCTTCTTCATAGATTGAGCTAATTCATAGTATAATTATGATATTATACTAGATATGGTATGAGATTTAGGTATTGAAAGCATGATTGGTATGATTAGTCTTGTTTGGACTATATGGGCTGTCTTGGAACCGTAATTTAGGTAAAATTGACCTATTTGCTCACATTTTAGGTGGAGTTGGCTTAGTTGCTAATGTCTTTTGAAGAATTGCTATATTAGGTCTAATTATGGCTTATTTCACATCTAGAAATAAATTTAGATACCTAAGCCTAATCTAGGTAGAATTTCCCTAAAAATAGATTTCAGGGATTAGAAGTAGTCCCTTTCGGTCCACCTTAGGCCAAGACTTGTGTTAGATTTTATAGACATATTTATGCATGTTATACCCATATTAATGATTCTTTTATGACTTTGAGGAGATTGAGTACTTCTTAATGAGTATGCTAGTTTTGTCTTGGGAGTTGGTGCTAATTATGGGTAAAAATTCGGTGGTTTATTGTTGAAGTTTACTCATATGGTTTGTTGATATTGCTTATGGATATGGTTTATTTGTATGTTTTATTGATATGGACTATTCACATGATTTTTGGTTTAAGTCTGGCAATTATGATGATATTGACAATATGAGTTCCTGCTCAAGTCTGGCAATTGATGATGATATTTGATACTATGAGTTTCGATTTGAGTCTGACAAATGATGTTATGATGTTGAGACTATTGAGGATGATATGAGTTTTTGTTTGAGTCTGGCATTGAGAGTTGGGTATGATATAGTACGGTATGATGGTTTGAAGGTTATAACTGATATTTGATAGAGTTATGGATCTTTGGTTATTTTATGTCCTTTTGATTGTACCCTTCGAGCTTATGGGACCCGCATTGGATTATTTATTTTTCCATACTTATTGGCTTATGGGGACCAATTTAGTAGTTATAATGGTGTGTTCTTTACGTTACTATTCCAGTTTTATTTATTTATGTATAAGTGTAGGAGCTTATTTTCATGTTTTACCTAATACCTTAACTTACCTTATTTTTTCTTGCATCTTTTCATATTTTTATCATGATTTAGCCCAGTCAGTTGATATGCCTACTGAGTACCTTTTTGGTATGGATTCGAGTACTAGTAACTGTTATTGACTTGAAATTCGTGCTGAGTAGATTTTAGAGATCGGGTGAGCTCTCGGAGTTAGAGTTTTCCCTTTTCCTTCTATTATCAATGTCTAGTCTTTTATTTTCGAGATAGATATATTTGACTATTTTCATACTTATGTTCCATTTATAGTAGTTCTTGTACTAACACTACTAGGTCATAGGATGATTGTTGATATTTTATCCATCTATTAGATGATTATAGTTTCTTTATTATAATTTTAAGTCTTTAGTTGTTGATTTCTGGCCTTTAGTTATTTTCCACCAAGTTAGCCCACTGCATATAGATTTGGTTTATTGTTTGGCTTACCTACTGCAAGATAAAGTATGTTCCATAATGACTCATAAATCAGGTTGTGACAAATAACCATCAAGGTGTTTTTGGCCCCCAAAATGCATAACGTATATAAGAGGGAAGTGAATTGATAGGACCCGAACCAGCGCCTAGTCGTGTCGGGTATCTCAAGTCCAACCAGGACTGGAGACCACCCCTTAATACCCCACCGTCAACTAGCCTACATCCCATGTTGGATGAATTTCGAACATATAACAAGATAAAATGATAATAACTTAAAGACATTAGATGAAATCTATAACCATAACCAAACAACCCCAACCAAATGTCCATCCAATACCAATCCGAATCCAATACCAAGGCTAACACTAATACCGACACCTCCCATGCCCAGAGTAGTCCGACAAATCCTCTATCCAGTATCAAAGAATATTCAGTCGGAACATGCCCCCAACCATATCCAAAACTAAATCCGAAGAAATAACGATAATGAAAAGAAGTCCAGAGCATGAAATGGAGCCTTCGGGAGTATGGAAGCTCACTATTTCAAACTAACTCAAAGTTGTTCCTGATCCAAGTCACTGAGAAGGTGGAATTGCAGTATGGTTGGTTCCTGCATTGAGTGGGATACAACACCAAAAGATGATTAGCAGAGTGAGTGCTAGCATGTAACTCAAGGATAAAGGTAAAATAATGCCATTATTAAAAACCAAATCAAATAACCATATGTAGTCACATATATACATATATATACATATATATCATGTTGGGATAGGGAACAAGGTTTAGCATGCAATTTGAAACCTTAACCTAGGTTGTGTAGCTTTTCCATTCAAACCATCCACCCATGGGCTATAAGGGTTTAGCTCCCCCCGTTGAATGGGCCCCGATGCTTGTTTGCCGCACGAACTAGAAAAAAGAACCTGAGATGATTAGTATATTTCAAAAATATAAAGTATGACATCATGCACAGGGTCACCAAGACCACCCTCACATCGGTAAACATGATTTTCCAGTGTCGGTCCCTCGGGACCCTTACCTTCCACAGCTTTACTACTCAACCCCCTTTAAGACCATATTAAATCAATTACGCATTCCCAACCATTTACCAAGGAGTCTTTTAATTAGGCATTAACCATTTGTATCGTCATACCAAAATTAGAGCTTGCAAGTATATTTATTACGTTATGTCATGCAAACCATTAAACCAAATTAGGCTCTATCATTATCAATTAACCAAAACCATTTATAATAAAACCGTGGCCACCAAGGCCTTTCCAAAACAGTATGAAACTAACCAAAACCAATTCATGTTTCTTTAACCATTTATGCAATGCGAGGACTCCAAGAATAATTAAACTATGTGACAAAATCATTCTCATTGACAATTTCACAAACAGATTGAGGGCATGTCATTATCAAAGCCAAATTCATCAAATTGTGGAGGGTCAAACATGATCCCTTCATTAAATCACCATTCCAATGCACCCACATACGCAAAATCATAATTAAAATATGCATAATCATAAATTAAACCATAGAAAGCAATATTCAATAATATGCATTCAAACCCCTCAACCTTGATTTCAAAACCACCATTAATGATTAATGAACAATGCTTTAAACATCTGATGTTAGTAAACTAACAATGAGGGAGGATTCACATGCCTTAGACACCAAGAAATACGGAGAGAATCACTCTTGAAATCCCCTAATTGATTAGCTTAATAAAACCCTAGCCTTTGGTTGATCAGAGAATTTATGAGAGATTTTACGAGTGTTTGATTAGGAATAATGTATTAATGAAGTCCCAAAAGATGTTCTAGGTCATAGTATCAAAGGGAGTTAAAGTGGGAAATATCAAGAATGCCCTCAACTTAAAGCTGTAAAAAAACCACAGGTGGTTACGAGTCGACCCCTTGACTCGTCACAACAACATACGACTCGTACCCTTGAGTCGTCACCAAGACAGTGAGTTGGACACCCATACACTGTCCACCATATGACTCCATGACCCCCAATCCTGACCTATCCATACAACTCATATGGTCTAGTCGTATGCAGGGTAGTACCAAAGGGATTAAACACTAGACATTATACGAGTCAACCCTACCACTCATAACTTATCCTCATGGCTCTAAGTGAGCTATTTGTACTCAGATCCAAGTTAAGGCACTAAGTTTCTGATTTGATTAAGGATCATTTTAGGACTCATCACAATCCCTAACGACTCGTACCAACAACTCCTAACCACAACAGAAACCCAACCACCATCCGCTGGATACCTAACAATTTAGGTCACCTGACCCGTACCTACACCTTGGGACTTATATGATGAATCATTACTAGGATAGTGAGCCCAAAACTTAGGAAATTTCTCAGAGCCAAAACCCAAGGTGTTTTAGGCCTTCAACTCCAAAATTTGAGGGTCCTCAATAGATGGTTTTGCCGGTGGGGCTACTTTATTTTTTAGATCAGAGTCCATCTTTTCTGGTGCATAAGTGTATGAACCTCTACCAACATATGCATTCATCATCTCATCATACTCATCAATACCATCACTGTCAAAATTTATTATCACAGCTGTAAATGCCTCAACACCAAGCCTCTCATCAAGAGGTGCTATCAATGCATCCTTATTTACAGTTTCTATCACCTAAATCACACTCATATATTTTGATTTCTTCATTGATTGACATATATTAAATATAACCTACTCATCATTAAGTCTAAATATCATCTATCTCATATTCATGTCAACTAATGCCCTACTCATGGCTAGGAAAGGCCTTGTTAATATGATACAAACCTCAAAGTGGGTCTCATAATCATAAATGACAAAATCAACTTGAATATAAAAGATTCTACCATTACCAATACATCACATAATAAATACCAATGGGTTTATAGTGTGATCTGCCATTAAGAGTCTTATCGAAGCCAGTTTAGACTACCCTAACCCCAACTGTTTATAGACGACTAGCGACATTAAGTTAATACTAGCTCCAAGGATATATAAAGATCATGCAAAATTAAAAGACCCAATAGTACAAGGAATGGTGGATGCTCTTGTATTTTCTTCTTTTTAAAATTAAGATTGAGAGGCAATGGCGTTATAGTGGTGCACATTATCAACAGGCTTAAATCTTACTGTCCTTTTCTTTGTCACCAAATCTTTCACAAACTTCACATAACCTGGCATCTTTTCTAGAGCTTCCACAAGAGGGATATTCATAGAAAACTCTTTTAGCATGGTCATAAATTTATTATATTTCCCTTTTTCAAGCTTTTTGTTTAATTTTTTGGGAAAAGGTGGAGGAGGTTGGGGAATGGGCTTCAATATTGGTGTTACCTCCTTACCCTTTCTTTTATCAGTATTAGCTTCTTTATTATCAACAAGAGGATTCGGAGGGGCCTCATTATTTATCTTTAAACTTTTTATTTCATTAGTATCTATATCCTCAATAATCATGGAAACATTCCTTATATTATCAACCACGACCATGGGTGGATCAGTTGTGTCCTTAACCCTCTGAGTAGTAATAGCTAGATAGTGACTAACATTCTTAGGATATTGAATAGTGTTGCTAGGAAGAGTGCCTAGTTGACACTGATTCAATGTGGTAGACATCTGCCTAAATTGTTGCTCAAGGTGCTTAATTAAAGTTACATGAAATTCTACACTGGATAAACACCGAATGTGTGCCTTAATTTACTTAAGGCAACTCTCTTAGCTTTCAAAATCATTTACAAGTTTTGCAAGCAACCATTGTCAGAATCCCAGATTTAGTATCCTGATTTTCTCCAGTTTCCATCACGCTCTTTACACCTGTCCCAATACCTATATCCATAATAGTTTTGACCTTGATTTTCTTTTCTCGAGTTCCAATGGTTTTGATTATACCCTTGGACTTTAGCTTGAAAATCTACCATCTCTCTATCAAGGTACCTAGTTTTTTTCTCAAAATCTGACTCTTCACGTCTAGAAGACTTTCCTCGTGAACACATTACATTTACCTTTTTCTCCCCAACTGCTGCAAATTACTTTGTAAGCAAGTTAATCTCAGTCCTCAACTGTGTCACCTCTTGAGCCACAATATCTCTAATGCTCTCTACTCATTGGAGGCCCCAATTGAATAGGTACCAACTGATCTATCCATCTCTTGAGTATGCCATTCTCAGTTGGTTATAGTGATCCAGTGTAAGATCTCAGAAGCATGCTCCTAGCATAAACTGATGAAGGCATATAGAAAATCTTTTCTACCCATGATTCTATGATTTTTATCATTCTATAACTTTCTCTTAAACCTCAACCATGTCTTATATAGTGCCTCTAAATGCAACTATCTGAAATTATAGACCTCTTCTTCCAATTGTAGCATTCTTAAGGGCAAGAATAATTGGTCTGGGAACTATGTCCTCAACTTGTTCTAAGTAGTGATGGATCTATAAGGCAACTCACCTAACTATAAAGTTGCATCCCTCATACAAAAATGGGAATAGTCTCAGCCGTATGGCCTCCTAACTTACCCCAGAAAGATTAGATAAAGTAAATATCCCCACAAAATACATAAGATACAAGTTTGCACAATCAGTAGGAAGGCCAGTAAATACCCCTTTAAGTTTAGCAACTGGATCATTGCACTCTTACTATCAAACTTGGTAACTTAGGTCAATTTTGGAGTAAGGATTGCACCTGTCTTGATTTGCTCAACATATGCCAAATCTTCTTCTAGATCATCAAAAACTAGAAGATAGTTCTGTATAGGTTGTTTATCTATGTTCCTTCTCAATCTATTCCTTACTTTAAGTGCAGCTAGATGATATTCCTCTTTTTGTATAGCTCTTGCTTCCCTAGCTGCTCATTGGGCAAATGCTTACCTAGAATTTTCCCCAACCATTAAATGAGTAGTAACTTGCTATATAGTTTCCTAAACATCATTATAAAGTAGCTAATTCATTATTGTTGATTCATCATGAACCCCTTCGAATAGGGTTCCTCGATCACGAACTCTTTATTCCTCTATCTTTTGATTTTGTTTCAAAGTTTTCTCAAGTTCAAGATCAAATAAAATCAGGGGATTGCCTTGACTCTGAGTTCTAGGCATACACCAACGTATGCCTTAGAAATAGTTGAAAATCAAAATGCAATAAATGAAACCAACAACTTCAACAAACTCAATCCATCACTTTGTAACTATATTCCTCGATAATAATGCTAAAATTTAATATCACCAAATTACACCTCTCAAAAAGTATAAATCAGTCACTAAATCAAATATAGAACCCAACAAGATTCGAGTCGATCCTATAAGGAATAGGCCAAATTTCTACCGAAGTGATTGTCTACATAACTGACAAATTAGTAAATAAAAGGGGGATTTTGTAAAAGTAAATTCTAGTAGTAATAGTTATTGGTTAATTGGGTACTGATCAATATCAGATGAGCGTTAGGATTGTGATTGCCATGACTTCATAACTCCATAGGCTATTTGTAATAGCAGACTATCTCGATGCTTTACATTCAAAATCTTACAAGATATGTATCATCTACCATCCATAGAACTTGTTTAAATGAATTTCACTCATCTCCTATAGAACTCAGAGTGTCGCATTACTAGCCCCCGTTCTATGATTTTAGATTAACTCTCCTAGTTAAGGCTCAATTTAATTAGATGAAGGTTGATTGCTTCAAATTTTTGTTGTTATCTCCTTTTCCCAATATCTACCTCTCTCAAGCAAGTCTAGAATATTGACAAATTCCTAATGCTTGAAATCATCAAGAAAGTAATCAAATTGAAGGAAATTCCAATATATGCAAACACACTTATCAAGAATGACTTTACACTTAACCTAATTTGTTAATTCATGATGGTTTCCACAACCCTAATTATGGGTTTTTAGCTACTCATTATTATAAGCATACAAGAAGAATTCATAGATGAAAGCATAATTGTGCACTCACCAGAATAAGATGAAAACTTTACAATCTCAAATTGAGTACAAACCTAAAAACCAATATCAATAATTCCAAGAACAACAATATGTCTAAGAACCTCAAAATAATGTAAAAGCATGTACACTAATCATAAAACACAGTGGGAGTATTTATAGGTTCAAAAAAAATCATATCCTAAAATATTAAGGAGAACTAGGTCGGCAGCATCATATGACTCATGGACTAAAGTTGTGGATAAGACCCATAATTTGTAGATCTCTATCGTGATATCCTCAGGAATACTATTCATAATTCCTTGGATAGAGTCATGCAATGTGGAGCAATTTGTAGAATTTATACTTATCTTTGAGCTTTAGAACCCAACTCACGAGTCCCAATCACAAATCATTGGTTGGATTCATGGGTTGTGTAACACTCCAATTTTCTAAACCAGAATGCTACACGGTGCTTATGACCCTAAAGGACCACAAGCTAACCCATGACTAATATCTATACCTGTAAAATGCATAATATACATGTAAAATGCAGAAAACATGAACAATAGGCCATAAGGTTCAACTAAATAAAATATCTGACAAATCATAACATCCATATGGGGAAACAAATACCCAAAACAACTGAAGTCTGAAACAAAGCTAAACTAAATTTGAAAGCCTCTAAATAATGTCTGAGTAAGGAGTTGAAGGAACATGTCTCTAACTAACTTCGTAAACTGAAAGATAATCAAAGAAAATAAATAAAGTCAAATCATATCGTCCTCAAATGAAGAAGACTCACTGCAACTCTGTATATTGAAATACGACTGCTACTACTGATCTGGAACTCGTGGCTCTGAACCTATGGTGTAACATAAAAGAAAGAACCATAACGTAAATGCGTCAGTACAATTGAAAGAACTAAGATACGAATGAGGTAGGCTATATGCAAAAGGGCTTACACGCATGAGCAGTGCTAACTGAATGACTAATATGAACGTGAGAGTGCAAACATACATACATAGTAACTAAGATCGTGAATACGTGATATCTAGATCTGTACGCTAATACATGGTTTATTGATATCTAACATGACTAATATTGGTATTTTTGATAACATGGATGACTGTGTCTGACAGTCCTGAATCTGATGGAACTACCTGAGTTCCGTACTGTAATTGAATTAACTATATCTGACAGTCCTGGTATACTGAAATTTGAAGAACTATCTGAGTTTTTTTACAGAGACTGAGACTGAAACTGTGGGAGGTAGTTGTTTAACCGACATGCCCTAAATGTGCTATAATAGCTGAGCTGGGGTCCAATCTGTGCCCTGATTAGAAGGGTGTCAATACTGCGCCATTGGTAAGGACAAGCTGTGAGTGACCCTTATCTGGCAGGTTACTCTAATGAGAATGGTGGGACCCTAGTTTGACAGGTCAAATCACCTCATCAACCCTAATCTGACAAGTTAAGATGTCTCAACTTACGCTAGCTACGTAGTTCTGGAATACAAAGATGACTGCTAAGAATCACACCCTTATCTGGCAGGTGAGTTCCCATCCTTGGGTTCACTCGGTGCTAACTTCTAATACCATTTGAAGAGATTAAACATGGTTAATTGACTGTACATGGACTGAGTAATTGACTTCTATTGACTGACGGAATAGTACTATTATCTGAGAATTAACTGAGATCATGAGATTTCTGAGATTTCCTGAGTCACATGACTGTCTGAGTTCTATAGAATGATAACATGACATAGCTCTAGGCACACAGCTATATATTTTGGGTACAAGTACCCCCAAAACTTGATGGAAGGAAACTGACACACATGACTGACTTGATCATAAGAATAGAGTCCACAATTTACAATATCATAAGTAGTGGATTTCATACTACACTTGGTTTTCAACATCTTATACATGGAAGGGGATGCATACAACATGTATATACTCGCGTTGCTTCAATATCATGCTCATTCCATATCACAACAATAACACACAACAATAATGTGAAATTTATGTGGAGTCATAAAGAATAGTACATGGGCTTGTCATTTAAACACTATTAAGTCATAAAAATATGGATTCTATCATTCATGGCATTTTATCAAACACCTTACATGCACAACTTCGGGCATAGGTGTACATAATCAATTTGACAATCTTAATCCATCCAAAATTCATGGGTTTCAACTAACCTACTCACATGCTTCATGAAAAACATATCAAGATACAATCTTGAATCCAATCAACAATCATCAATATGAATATAGTCATAACACAACAAGGAAATCACAATTTATAATTTAAAACATGATTCTTGAGCTCTATGGATTAAAGGGATCCATGGATGAACACTACGCATACCTTAGTGATTGAATCTTGAAAGAGATCTAATGTTTCTAAAGGTTCTTAAAGAAATCTAGGCTTGCTCTTGATTTTTCTTGACTAGGGTTTAACTCCTTTGGGAGAGAATATTCTTGTTCTTGAGGAGATGATCTTGAGAGGCAACCCTAATCTTGTGGTTGAGAGTGTATGAGAGAGCTTTTTGAGATGTTTAACTAAAGAGAGTGGAAGTTAATACGCTCCTTGAGGGTTATAAGTCATGGGAAGTGAAGGAAAAGACCCAAAAATACACTTGCAAAAATGTCCCTCAATTGCTGGAAAAAAATAGCTGAAGATATTTGTGACAAGTCGTCAAGCTGGTTGATACAAGATCAAACCAACAACACCAAGAACTACAAGTAGATTCGGATTTCAGTCCAACAACACAAGAACAACAAGTTTAATTTTCAGTTTTCAGCTCAACAACACGATAACAACAAGATGAACAAGTATGCTAGTGAATCGAAAATAGCCCCACACGGCTTCACTAGACTTTGAGATAACAAATCAACAACAACAACAAGATAAATAAAAGATAGATAACTTGACATATAACATTCAAGATACTAAGAACCCTAACATCAAGAGAGGACCCTAAGTCTAATGAATGTAAACACCAAGTTCTTACGAGGACCAAGAGGCACTCAACAACCTCAAAACCCTTGTTTCTAGCCAAAGAGACAACACAAGTATCCCTCTACTTGTGAGGTATTGGTGGCGGCTCCCAAGAGTGGAAATGAGAGAGAGAAATGTTTAGTGTTTAGGTTACAAAATCAGATTTCAAAAACTAGAGACTAACTCTCTAACATGTTCTATTTATACTACAAACAAAAGGGGTAAAATGACCCATCCGCCCTTGCTTCTTGTGTCAACCTTGAAGAGTAGTTTATTACACATTAAGTCCCCTCTTCACACATAAAAACGTTTAGGTCCTTGATTGGTTCAATCACCAACTCACACACGGCTACTTGCATGAACAAAGCTTGGAGTTGTTGTAATTCCCGAGCTTGGCTTCGTGTGAAAGGCCGTGTACGTGTGGAGGCTTCCCCAACCGTATCATCCTCTCCATCTTGAGAGGAATTTGACCTCAAATTCAGCATTTGGTCATCTTCCACCGCATCAACGAGGGAGAGATCACCAACGTTGAAAGTGTTGTGCACTAGGTATTCCGGTGGAAGGTCAATCTTGTAGGCGTTGTCATTGATTCTCTCAAGTACTTGGAAAGGACCATCACCCCGTGGCAGCAACTTGGACTTCCTTTGAGCTGGAAACCGATCCTTTCGAAGATGCACCCACACCCAATCTCCGGGTTCAAGCACAAGCCTTCTTCTTCCTTTGTTTACCCTTTTTGCAACCTCTTGGTTTTTCTTTTCAAGCTTGAGCCGCACTGTTTCATGCATTTTCTTCATTGCCTCGGCTCTTTTATCTCCATCTAAGCTGGTCATGAGATCACTAGACAAAGGAGTGAGATCTAAAGGGGTAAGGGGATTTAGGCCGTAAACACATTCAAAGGGAGTCATTCCCGTGCTCGAATGTATTACCCGATTGTATGCAAACTCCACCAAGGGTAGGTGATCTTCCCATGAAGTCAGCTTACCTTTAACCATAGAACGTAGCATAGACCCTAAGGTTCTATTTACTACCTCCGTTTGGCCATCGGTTTGTGGGTGGCAAGACGTGGAGAAAAGTAACTTCGTTCCAAGCCTACCCCACATGGACTTCCAAAAGAGACTTAGGAACTTGGAGTCCCTATCGCTCACAATAGTCCTCGGTACCCCGTGAAGCTTTACAACATGTTCGACAAATAATGAAGCTACACTACGAGCATCCTCGGTTTTAGCACATGGAATAAAATGAGCCATTTTAGAGAATCTATCAACAATAACAAAAATGCTATCTCGACCCTTTCTAGTCCTTGGCAGCCCCAAAACAAAATCCATCGAAATGTCCAACCAAGGTCTAAGGGGAGTAGGGAGTGGGGTATATAATCCTTGAGGTAGGAGACGAGATTTCGCACTCCGGCAGGCCACGCATTGACGACAAATTTTAGTGACGTCTTTGCGCATTTTGGGCCAATAGAAGTTCTCCTCTAAGATTCCGAGGGTCTTGTCTACCCCAAAGTGCCCCATGAGGCCTCCGTCATGGGCCTCCCTCACGAACAATTCCCTCCAAGAACTAGAAGGAACACACAACCTCCTCCCTTTGAACAAATACCCATCGAACCGAGAGTAGGAGGAATGGTCATTCTCCTTAAGCCAACGGTCCCTTCCCCACTCTTCGCATTCCCTAAAGATAGGAGCAAAGGTAGGATCCTCGGGATACAACAACCGCAAGCTCTCAAAACCCATCAACTTCGAAGACAAGGTAGCAACAAGCACATGCTTCCTAGACAAGGCATCGGCAACAACATTTTCCTTTCCCCTTTTGTAATGAATTACATAAGGGAAAGTCTCGATAAACTCAATCCACTTAGCATGACGCCTATTCAACTTGTCTTGGCTCTTAAGGTGTTTCAACGACTCATGATCCGTTCGTATCACAAACTCCTTAGGCCACAAATAATGTTGCCAATTTCCCAAAGCTCTAACAAGGGCGTACAACTCCAAATCATAAGTTGAGTAATTAAGAGTTGCCCCTTTGAGCTTTTCACTGAAATAAGCAACGGGCTTACCTTCTTGCATCAAAACAGCCCCGATGCCAACCTTACTAGCATCACACTCTACTTCAAACATCTTATCAAAATCGGGCAATTGCAATAAAGGCGCCGAGATGAGCGTAGCTTTCAAGGCCTCAAAAGCCCTAGCTTGCTCATCACCCCATTTAAAGGGTCCGTCTTTTCTAATTACCTCGGTTAAGGGGGCTGCTATGGAGCTAAATCCTTTGACAAACCTCCTATAGAAGCTTGCCAACCCGTGGAAACTTCGGATTTCTCCAATAGTTTTAGGGGTCGGCCAACTTCGAATAGAGTCTATCTTGGAATCGTCCACTTCCACACCCCTTGAGCTCACGACAAAACCCAAGAATATGACCTTATCAACACCAAAAGAACACTTCTCCATGTTGGCATACAGCTTCTCCTTTCGGAGCACATCGAACACACATCTCAAATGCATTACATGATCATCAATGGATTTACTATATACCAACACATCATCAAAGTAAACCACCACAAATTTTCCAATATAAGGCTTCATTACATGATTCATTAGCCTCATAAAGGTGCTAGGAGCATTAGTAAGGCCGAAGGGCATGACCAGCCACTCATATAGACCGAATTTGGTCTTGAATGCGGTCTTCCACTCATCACCGGGTTGCATGCGAATTTGGTGATAGCCACTCCTAAGGTCCACTTTAGAAAACAAACAAGACCCGTGGAGCTCATCTAACATATCATCTAGTCTAGGGATTGGATGACGATACCTTATAGTGATTTTGTTGATGGCTCTACAATCGACGCACATGCGCCAAGTTCCGTCCTTCTTTGGTACCAAAAGCACCGGAACAGCACACGGACTCATGCTTTCCTTGATGTATCCCTTGTTGAGAAGTTCCTCAACTTGTCTTTCAAGCTCCTTAGTGTCCATGGGATTGCTCCTATAGGCCGGTTTGTTTGGAAGTTGGGAACCCGGCACCAAATCAATTTGGTGCTCAATTCCCCGAAGTGGGGGCAATCCTTGCGGAAGTTCTTGAGGAAATACATCTTCATATTCCTGCAACACACAAGAAATCAAAGGGGAAATGGAAGAATTAGTGGGGTTAGTATTAAAACAATGGGCCCAAAGTAACATCGGCTTGTTTTCATCATGATCCACGAAGAGTTCTTTCCTCCTAGCCAACATCACTACGTTTTCCATCTCTCTTGTCGTTGGGACAGCCTCGGATGTCCCGACTTTCTCACCTACGGCACTCCCCCCCTTTTCTCCCTTCTCGGATTCCTTCCCCTTTCCCTTCAATTCTCTCATCTTTTGATGCCACTCGTTTACTTGGGAAGGTGAAAGAGGATGAAGGGTGACCTTTCGGCCATCCTTCTCAAGCATATACCGGTTGGTCCTCCCATCGTGTTTAGTAGACTTATCATATTGCCATGGCCTACCTAACAACAAGTGACATGCTTGCATTGGGATCACGTCACAAAGTACCTCATCGTGGTAGTTTCCCACCTTAAACCGAATCACACATTGTCTTGTGACCCTTAATTCACCACAATCATTCAACCATTGTAGCTTGTAAGGACTAGTGTGTGGTGTAGTTGGTAGCTTCAAGAAATTTACCATAGCTTGGCTCGCAACATTTGTACAACTTCCACTATCAATCACCAAGGTGCACAAATTCTCCTTTATAAGACACTTAGTATGGAATAGATTTTCCCTTTGACTCGGGTCACCTATCGCCTTACTAATCATGACACGTCTAACCACAAAGTTTGGAACCACACACTCCCCTTCTTGTGGATAGACATCTTCACTACCGTCTACTTCATCATCATTCGGTCCATTTTCAGCTCCCTCTCCATCTTGAGGCTCGGCCTCATCCTCCCCCCTTTCGGAATCCACCTCCTCACCAAGGTAGTATACCTTTCCTTCTCGTAGGATCACATTGCGCCGATTCGGACATTCATTGGCTTTATGCCCCCAACCTTGGCACTTGAAGCATTGGAACCCCTTTGGGTTGGGATATTTGTGAGCCTCCGGTTTCGGAGGAAATTTAGTGACTGATTTGGACTCGGGCAGCTTCGTAGGAGCGGTTTGGTCCTTGTTTTTGGTCCAACCCGAGGGAGTTGGTACCCTTGCCTTGAAGGATGATCTCTCCTTAAGTTCCCTTTCAATCTCAAGGGCCGCTTGGAATATTCCGTCAATGGTTTCAAACCGGTGAAGGGTCAAGTGAGTGGAGATCTCTTTGTTCAATCCGCACTTGAACCGGATGATGTCGTGGCTGATTTGCTCCCCACGATGATCAAGTTTCAACATGAGTTGTTGGAACTCGTCAAAGTAGGCCATCACACTCTTGCCTCCTTGCCGCAAGCCATATAACCTAGCAAGCAACTCATGACGATATCTCTCGGGAAGGTATCGTTGCCTCATCAAATACCTCAACCGAAACCAAGGTGGTGGCTGCCCATCGACTAATTCATTACCAAATCGTTTAACATACTCCCACCAAGTGTTAGCATAGCCCTCGAGGTGAGCTATAGCGTAGCAACTCTTCTTTTCGTCCGAGATGTCATTAACTTGGAAAACTTTGTCACACGCCGATTCCCAAGTTAAGTAGGCCTCGGGATCACTTTCACCCTTAAAGATGGGTAGGCTCAACTTGATGGTGTTGATGCCTACGTCTCTCTCTTGGTGTCGGTTTACCCTATCTCCATACCCCCGGTATCTCCTAGGTTCTCCTCGACCCCCTCTTAACTCCTCCTCCCTCATATAAGCATCATCAAAGGCCCCATCTCCTTCATACTCCCCTCTACCATATCCTTCAAAGTGGTGATATAAGAATAATGACCGCCTTAGCTTTTGGACGACATCATTCGAAGTCACAATGTGAAGAATCGAGCTTTGGTCACATGGAGGGCATGGGATCATACTTGGAGGGGATGTTTTTAGCCTACCATTGACCAAACCCAAGTGTGGAAGATTGATTGGAGCCTAGAAGACTTAAGGACTCTCGAATTTGGACCACCTTTGTTGGTTCACGGTTTTGGTGCCTTTACTAAGGGCATTTCGGTCACTTAGCCTAAGGGGCATTTTGGACAATTCATATTGTCTTCCAACACACCAAGGCCACCCCTCTCATTAAGGGTAATATGGTCTTGTTATCTTCATTGGCAATGTATTATAAATAGGCCCCCTTAGTCTTATTTTCATTAGTTTTTGGATGATGAAGAATTGAAAGAAATATTCTCTCTCTCTTTTGAGAGTGTAACTCCATTAGTTGTAGGACTTGGAAAAGTCACCCTTAGCATAGGGCTTGGAAAAGCCAATAATGATCTTTGCTTGGAAACGGTAGATCTTGAGGCGAGTTCGTTCCCTTGGCGGTCACCGTAAGAGTGTGGTGTTGCTATCGTAAGTTCTAAGGGTCTTTAGATTTAATATATCTTTGGGTTCTTGGGTCTTATATTAGTTTATGTCTCACTATCTATCTCTACAATTTCTTGTAGCCGTGTGTTTGTTATTTCTTAATAATATTGTTATTGTTCTTCATGTTCTTCATTCTCGTGTGGTTAATCTAGTGTGTTGTCCGCTGAAAATAGGTGTTAATCACCTCATTACATTGTGTTCTTGTTGTAGATCTTGAATCCGAGAGGGGTCATTCAAAGGGTCCTCGGTTCTCTTGAACTTGTGGACTGTTTTGAGTGTTTGTTTTGTGTTTCCATTGTTTTTCTCGTATCATTTGGTATCAAAGCATGGCTTGATTTTGTTCCTACAAGATCAATCTTGGGCTTTCTTGTTAAAAAAAAAAAAAAAAAAAAAAAAGGGAAAACTGAAATTTTCAGAAAAATAGCAATCTGTCCGTGTTTGTGTTCTTGGCCAAAATCGTGTTCTTGTTGTGTCTTGGCCGAGATTTGTTGTTGTATGTCTAGATCTAATAGTGTTCTTGTTTGTTTTGTTGTTCCTAGTGTTAGTTTTCTTGTCCACTAACACTTTGAGTCTAGATCTAAACTTGAGCTTGAACTTGTTGAAAGGTTGTTGTGAACATAAGCTTGGCCATTGTGGTGGACTGTTTTGGCCTTGTGGTTTTCATCTTGTTGTTGTTATAAGCTTGGCCACGTGATATTGTTGTTAATTGGTGGATTGAAAACCATTTTGTTGAAGTTGTAGTTGTCTTGGCCAAGTGTTGGAGATATTGTTATTGTGGATTGGAGTTGGCCGTGTGAAAAATTGTTGGTGTTCTTGAAGATTATTGTTGTAGTTCTTGTTGTTGTTGTTGTTGTTGTTATTGATGTTCATCACCACCTTCATATATTGTTGAAGATAAAGTGAATGCTAAATCCAAAAGTTGAAGGAAAAAGGTGTACTATTTGTTAGTCTTGAAAGACACTACAACCAACAAAGACCTATCAATCAAGTCTCAACCACTTTCCGACACTTTTCCATGATTTACGGATCCATGTTTTAAGGAGAAGTACAATAAAGTCAAGTCTTGAAAACTTGAAATTGAAAAGGGCTCCAAGACTTGTTTGAATTTCCCTCCTTAAACAAATTCCACCAAAGTCCAAATTGAAAAATTGACCAACACTTGAAATTGGACAACAAAGGTTGTGTGGGACCGAAACCAATACGTGACTGCCATGTCATCACTGCTACTGTTCACGCAATATTTCCGAGCTCAAAATTTTAGATTCTTAGTTTCATCTTATTGTTTCATTAGTTTCATGTCTTGATTCTAGAATTAATTAACAACTAGTAATCACCTACTTAGTTGTAGATTAATTATTGAATCCGTTTCTTCGTGTCTTCGTTGTTGTGTGCTTTTCTCATTTTTAACTCGTAGTAACTTCTTTGTTTCAAGTTCGTAAGTAGATTTTGTGTTGTGTCTTGAGTCGATCAAACAAGAATCTATTCTGGCCTCCAAGTAGAATTGACATCCTATTGACTACCGGAGTATAAGCAACTTTCAATATTCGCCGCTCCAATTGTGAGGATCACAAAGGTGAGTGTATACGAGTGTTGGTGAGGAGCTTTACTACTAATCTTGTTTGTTCATTTTGTAGGTTTAAAGGGTGATATAAGGGGAACATGTCTTCGATAGCCGGGGATTATGGTGACTACAACATGGGAGACTATGATTGTAGTGAAGGGTTTTATGGCTACGAAGTTGAGGGAGATTGCGGAGGCTATGAAAATAGCCATGATCGAGACTTGGGCAGATTTGAAAGTTACTGTTTTAAGGGAGAAAATGAGGTGAATGAAGTGCCTAGTGCTTATGGTAACTTTGGAGATGATGTAGGACCTAGTGATGGATCTTGTGATGATGTTGGGGCATGTGAGGAGTCTTACACTTCTTACTCCGAACCTAGATTTGGTGTTAGGTATAACCCTTTTGTTTGCAAAGCTTATGAGAGCTATGATGAGGGTACACGTGAGGAGTATGAAGATCCATATTCTCCACCTTGTAGTACTTCTTATCAAAGTCGATATAGTGTGAATGGTTATACTAGCTCTAGTGGAGGATGTCCAATGAGAAGAAGAGGATATGCATCTCCAAAACTAAGGGGTACTCGTATGCCTTACAATGTAGATCCAAGAAGGAGTGTACACTCCGGAAAGGTGACTATTTGTGGGATACCGGGCTGCCTTATGGTGTTGAATGATAGGTACTATGGAAACTACATTTTTCCGTCCATGGTTGATTACTTGGGGTTATTGCGAGAGCCTTTACTTGTTCCATACTACTTGGGCGAGTTCAAGGTTACCGAGAGGGTAAAAGTTGTCTTCTCCCAATTTGATTACCATGAGGAGGTGTGGTGTGATGTTTTTTCCTTAACCTACGGTCATATGAGCTTGGGTGCCGATTGGTTTGCACGACATCAAGTTCCTAACGTGCAAAAGTGGCCTAATATTGTAAGAGACCAATGGGGAAATCGCCTCATAACATACTTGCTGCCCAAACCGCAAAGAGAAATGTTTACCTACTCCAATCCGATTTATGATGAGAGACAAAAGATTGAGAGGAGTAAGGGAGTGCAAGGTGGCAATCCGAGAGTGGAAAAAGGAGAGGATATGTGGAGCGAAGTGAGGGGATTGCCACCAAACCGTGCTAACATTGGTTGTCCTTCCATTTCTAAGGACATTTGTGTAGGTACCAACATGGCAAGCGAAGGCGAACAATGCCAAAAGGAAGTTGCTGCCCAAGCTTGTGGAGGTCCTTCACCTCACGGCAAGGAAGAGTCTACTCAAGATCTTAAAGGTAAAATAGCTAACTCTTACACTTTAGTGCATGTGAATGACAATTGTGTGGCTAGTAAGCCATTGAGTGTGAGTAGTAGCTTACTTATTTATGAGTCTAATGATTCCGTGCCTCTCGTTGATGATGTACATATTGTGAGTTTGGATACACTAGTTGATCCTATTGATGACGAAATTGACTCTTCTTGTAAGATCAATTTATGTCCACCTAGTGTTGAAGCTTATATGTTGAATGAAAGTACGTTATCTTCTGAAATTTGTGTTGATCAACTTATGTGTGAAAATTACCCACCACTTGAGTATGTGTGTGATGTGCTTAATAGGACTCAAGTGAGTGAAATATTTGAAAATGTTGGTCAACAAAGTGAGAATGAACCCGAGAGCTCTTCTTGGGGTAATATTGTGTTTGAAACATCCTTGAAACTTGATATTGATCATTTAGAGAGTGAGGAACTTTCTTGTTCCAAATCTGTCCGTGAGGTAGATCACACTCTTTTTAGGAATAATGTCTTGTTTGAAGATGATTTAAACACTCCTAATGAACCTAGTGGTGAAAATGACGGTATAGCTTGCCTTGGAAGCTATAGCCTATATGCTAACCCACTATGGTGTGACAACATTCCTCCTAAAGAGGGAAATCTCTTCTTGGAAGATGAGAGTACTCTTAAGGGTAAGGAATGTGTAGTTGCGGAAGCTACTTCCTCTTCTACTTTGTGTGATTTCATTGTTGAGAGTACTCATAGTGATTATTGGGAAACTAGTAGTGGGTACACACATGAGAGCACCTTAGTAGAAGTCGATTTGAGTGATACCTTTCTCTACTCTCTATTTGATTTGGATGATATGTATGTTATTGTAGAGAGTATGTCATTTAGTTTAGGTGTAGACCACGGGAAAGGGAAGTGTTGTCGAGACCCGTGTCTATGGCCACTTTTCCCATTTGACCCCGGTGCCAAATTTAGAAATGGTGATGTTGGTGCACCAAACTTGTTGCTTGGTCAACATGACAAGCAAAGTGTTACTTTTGATGTATCCTATAACCAAATCCTTTGTACATCTTTTATTGAATTTTTAATATTCCTTTCAAAGGATTCTTGGTTATATTGCAAATATGTGCAACCTTGGCATGTTGAGCTGATTTGTTATGCTAACCCTAACCCTCATGCCATGAGGAGTTTGCATTTGTGTGTCCTCTTTTCAGTTTTGCAAGGTTTGGATTCGAGGTCGAATCCTTTTCAAGAAGAGGAGGATGATATAAGAATAATGACCGCCTTAGCTTTTGGACGACATCATTCGAAGTCACAATGTGAAGAATCGAGCTTTGGTCACATGGAGGGCATGGGATCATACTTGGAGGGGATGTTTTTAGCCTACCATTGACCAAACCCAAGTGTGGAAGATTGATTGGAGCCTAGAAGACTTAAGGACTCTCGAATTTGGACCACCTTTGTTGGTTCACGGTTTTGGTGCCTTTACTAAGGGCATTTCGGTCACTTAGCCTAAGGGGCATTTTGGACAATTCATATTGTCTTCCAACACACCAAGGCCACCCCTCTCATTAAGGGTAATATGGTCTTGTTATCTTCATTGGCAATGTATTATAAATAGGCCCCCTTAGTCTTATTTTCATTAGTTTTTGGATGATGAAGAATTGAAAGAAATATTCTCTCTCTCTTTTGAGAGTGTAACTCCATTAGTTGTAGGACTTGGAAAAGTCACCCTTAGCATAGGGCTTGGAAAAGCCAATAATGATCTTTGCTTGGAAACGGTAGATCTTGAGGCGAGTTCGTTCCCTTGGCGGTCACCGTAAGAGTGTGGTGTTGCTATCGTAAGTTCTAAGGGTCTTTAGATTTAATATATCTTTGGGTTCTTGGGTCTTATATTAGTTTATGTCTCACTATCTATCTCTACAATTTCTTGTAGCCGTGTGTTTGTTATTTCTTAATAATATTGTTATTGTTCTTCATGTTCTTCATTCTCGTGTGGTTAATCTAGTGTGTTGTCCGCTGAAAATAGGTGTTAATCACCTCATTACATTGTGTTCTTGTTGTAGATCTTGAATCCGAGAGGGGTCATTCAAAGGGTCCTCGGTTCTCTTGAACTTGTGGACTGTTTTGAGTGTTTGTTTTGTGTTTCCGTTGTTTTTCTCGTATCAAGTGGGCTGGTCGGCCTTGGCCGTTTTGATTCGGAGGATTTGGAATTTGCGGTCTTTGGGTTAATGGAGCTTGGAATGGAAGGTTCGGATTTAGTGGAGGTACATGGCGTCCAAATCCCTCTTGTGGAATTGGAGGGGCTTGGAAATGTAGTGGTCTAGTGGAGTCTCGGTTTGGAGGAAAATAGGTAGTTTGGCTTGCGGTATTTAGTGGAGCTTGGGGTGCATTTAGCATTTGGTGGACTGTTTCGGGGGTGATGGTTGCGGAGGAGGTCCTATCATGGCCATTGGTAGATACATGTAGAGGAGTAGAAGGACGAGAGTTCCTTTGACTCTCCACTTGTTCTAATCTCCCACTAATAGTCGACACTTCCCCCTTTATTGCTGCCAAGTCCCCTCTCACGGCCCCAAATTCAGAATTCAACCTTTCAAGTGTCCGGGTAACGGCCTCAAGAGTGACCCTCATAGAATCAAGGGCATTAGTATCCGCATTATGAGACGTAGCTCCTTCCATTGTCAAGATATTATCCGCTTTAGTTCACCACAAGTTCGTGTTCCACAAGTGTTGTATAATTGGCTAGTAACCGTGAAATTTTCAAGGTATGAGTGAGCTCTTATCCGGAATGGATTCTTGTTTGAAGACTCAAAGAATTCTTGCCGGACTAGAGTCAAAAATCAGCAACTCATTCAAACGAATAAAAGCACTCAAATAATCGTTGACACGAACAAACGGTTCAAGGAACTAGTTGACAACCTAGTAGGAATGTACTAGTTTGTTAATTAGTTCTAGGACCAATTAAGGGAAACCAAGGATCAACAATTAGCAACCAAAGAATATCCTAAGTTGAGCTTATAGTGACGTGGCAGCATGCAATGGTTCCACCCGTTCTTCTTATCTTTTTTTTTTTTTTTGTTTTGTGTTAATATTCACACAACTTGTTATAGTTTGCAAAATGTTTTGGTGGGAAAAACAAAATCTTGTAGTCTTTCACCCTTTTCAAACTCAAGAAAGAGATGTTTGGTTGACTAATCCCACAAAACAAGGCTCCTTGAATTAGGGAAAAGTGATTGACTAGACAAAAGGTGATGGGTGCAAGTCTTTCACAACAACTTTATAACTTGTCTTATAACTTGAGCACACAACAATATGAACAAGATGAACAAATTTAAAAGATGAACACCTCAACAATCTTCATCAACTTCTTTAGCACATAAACACAACATCCACCGATTTTATCTCCTCTTTTTTTTTTGTCAACAACAACATACAACTTTCGGCCACTTCAAGTCACCACACAATGTTCAAGTTTTCAAGCTCAACTTTCGGATCTAGACACCTTAGTGTTGGTGAGAAAGAAACCAACACTAGAAACTCACTAAACAAGCAAAATAACACCTAGATCTAGACATGCAACATCATTCTCGGTTTTCAACTTTTAATGGACAGATTTTTCAGAACTTCCTTTTGGTATTGCTTGTTTAGACCGTGAACTAGCCCAAGATGGGTTATGTTGGAACACAACCGGTCTTGCTTTGATACCAAATGATACAAGATCAAACCAACAACACCAAGAACTACAAGTAGATTCGGATTTCAGTCCAACAACACAAGAACAACATGTTTAATTTTCAGTTTTCAGCTCAACAACACGATAACAACAAGATGAACAAGGATGCTAGTGAATCGAAAATAGCCCCACACGGCTTCACTAGACTTTGAGATAACAAATCAACAACAACAACAAGATAAATAAAAGATAGATAACTTGACATATAACATTCAAGATACTAAGAACCCTAACATCAAGAGAGGACCCTAAGTCTAATGAATGTAAACACCAAGTTCTTACGAGGACCAAGAGGCACTCAACAACCTCAAAACCCTTGTTTCTAGCCAAAGAGACAACACAAGTATCCCTCTACTTGTGAGGTATTGGTGGCGGCTCCCAAGAGTGGAAATGAGAGAGAGAAATGTTTAGTGTTTAGGTTACAAAATCAGATTTCAAAAACTAGAGACTAACTCTCTAACATGTTCTATTTATACTACAAACAAAAGGGGTAAAATGACCCATCCGCCCTTGCTTCTTGTGTCAACCTTGAAGAGTAGTTTATTACACATTAAGTCCCCTCTTCACACATAAAAACGTTTAGGTCCTTGATTGGTTCAATCACCAACTCACACACGGCTACTTGCATGAACAAAGCTTGGAGTTGTTGTAATTCCCGAGCTTGGCTTCGTGTGAAAGGCCGTGTACGTGTGGAGGCTTCCCCAACCGTATCACTGGTGATAAGTCATCACGAAATGTCGTCACAAAAAGGTAAAATTTTGATTTTCTTGTTAAGTTTGACGATATTGGTGATAGGCCGTCACGGGCGTGACGACTTATCACAAAATGTCGTCACTAGGGGTGGAAATCTACCCAGGGCTAACGACATTGGTGATAAGTCATCACACTTGTGACAGCGTATCACGAATGTCGTCACTCAGTTTCCCAGCCTGACATGCTAGAGTAAAATGGGCATAACTCCTTGCTCCGATATCGGATTTAGGCGAAATTAGTATCGTTGGAAAGCTAATTCAATTATATATTTGTTGGTGGGTTATGATCTTATAAATTCATATCATAACGAGAGATATGATCACTTGAAGTTGACTATACCAATATCCTTCTCAAGAATTCAATCGGTATGGAAATGTTTTGATTTGTCTATTAGCTAGGACACTTTTGAGGCCTTAATATGCATCAAACTTGATAATAGAACTACCAAATCACTAAAATTTATTACTCATGAGTTTGAAGCACGATCCTAAAAATGTCTGAACTTTTGGGGTATTAGAATATCCCCCCCTTGGGAACATCCATCCTCAAATGATACTGACTAAGCTGAGATTACTAATGTACTGGCCTTACTTAAGGGATGCAACATCTGAAACATGATGACATGACTGACCTAAATGATAAGCTAAATATATCTGAACATACTGAACATGCATATCTGATGCATAACTGGCAAGCTAAACTCATGCATATATGATGCATGATTACGTGACTGAGCTGTTACATGTATGCATGACCGAATAAAATGATATTTAGTACCAAATTCGTAAATAGAATTTGAACATGAAACTAAATAATCTTAAGGAGAATACCATGAACTTGATCTAAATTGGCGGAGAACAGGTGAGGATACTTGGTACGCATATCTGCTTCTGCTTCCCAAGTAGCTCCCTCAACGGACTGGTTTCACCAAAGAATTTTTACTAGAGGGACTTCTTTGTCCCTCAGTCTACGAGTCTGATAGTCTAGAATTTCGATCGGAATCTCTTCATAAGAGAGGTTGTTCTGGATATCCATGCTCTGAGTAGGGGCTACAACTGAAGGGTCACATATGCACTTCTTGAGCAAAGAAACATGGAAGACTGGATGAACTGAAGCTAGATCTAGAGGTAATTCGAGCTCATAAGCTACCTTGTCCAAGTGACTGAGAATTTTTAAAGGACCAACATATCGGGGACTGAGCTTTCCCTTCTTGCCGAATTTCTTCACCCCCTTCATAGAAGAGATCTTGAAATAGATAAAATCATCAACTTTAAATTCTAGATCCTTTCTACAAATGTCTGCATAAGACTTCTGTCGGCTCTGAGCAGCCCGAAGTCTTTCTCTGATTAACTAAACTTTCTCTGAGGCATCAAATACTAAGTCAGGACCTATGACTGAGGCCTCACTAACTTTGAACCAACCGATTGGAGATCTGCACCTCCTACCATAAAGAGCTTCAAACGGAGCTATCTGAATACTGGAATGATAGCTATTATTGTATGCAAACTCAATCAAAGGCAAGTGGTCATCCCAACTTCCCTTCAAATCAATTGCACACGCCCTTAGCATATCTTCTAGAGTTTGAATGGTCCTTTCTTCTTGACCATCTGTCTGAGGATGAAAAGTTGTACTGAGATGAACTTGGGTACCAAGACCCTTTTGGAACGCTTTCCAGAAGTGAGAGATGAACTGGGTACCTTTGTCTGAGATAATAGATAGTGCAACATCGTGTAATCTGACCAGCTCCCTAATGTAGAGTTTAGTATAATCCTCGACTGAATAAGAGGTATGGACTGGAAGGAAATGAGCTGACTTGGTCATCCTATCTACAATGACCCAAAAACTAAATCATACCGATGACAAGTTCGAGGCAAACCCGTAACGAAGTCCATATTCACTTCTTCCCACTTCCAAGTAGGAATAGTGAACTCCTGCATGGAAACACTAGGCTTTTAATGCTCTATCTTAACCTGCTGACATGTAGAGCACTTAGCCACAAAAGTTGCAATATCTCTCTTCATCCCACTCCACCAATAGATCTCCCATAAGTCACGGTACACCTTAGTGGCCCCTGGATGAATAGAGTATCGCTCACCATTTGCCTCTATAAGAACCTGCTGCCTCAAGTCATCCACATCTGGAACACAGAGACGACCCTGAAACGAAGGACTCCATCTCCCCTTGGGAGAAAACCTTAACCTTCTGATCTCTGATTGACTCTTTTAGCTTGACAAGGCTAGGATCCCTGTCTTGCTTTTCTTTTACCTCAGAAACTGGAGATGATTCTGAACTACTCTGAACACATACACCACCCTCTAAAGAATCGACTAAGCGAATACCTAGTCTGGCAAGCTGATGAATTTCCTGAGCTATCTTCTTTTTGGTATCCTCAATGTGAGAAACACTACCCATGGAGAGTCTACTGAGAGCATCGGCCACAACGTTGGCCTTGCCTGGATGGTAAAGAACACTTATATCATAATCTTTCAAGAGCTCTAACAACCTTCTTTGACCAAGATTGAGATCTTTCTAGGAAAGGACATACTGAAGACTCTTATGATTTGTGAAGACATATACATAAACTCTGTATAGATAATGCCTCCAAATATTTAAGGCAAATACTATGGCTGCTAACTCAAGATCATGAGTAGGATAATTCTTCTCATGGGGCTTTAATTCTTCTCATGGGGCTTGAACTGTATGGAGGCGTAGGCCATCCTTACCATGCTGTATGAGGACACAACCTACACCCACTCTGGATGAATCATAACACACTACGAACCCATTTGAACCATCTGGAAGAGCTAGAACTAGAGCTGAGGTGAGTCGAGGCTTCAACTTCTAAAAACTCTTCTCGCAAGAATCTGACCATTGAAACTTGACCTTCTTTTGAGTCAATCTGGACATAGGGGATGCAATAGAAGAAAATCCCTCAACAAACTGTCTGTAATAGCCAGCCAAACCCAAGAAACTCCTGATATCTGATGGAGAGACAGGGCGAGGCCAGTTTCTTACTGCTTCGGTCTTCTGAGGATATACTCTAATACCATCGCTGGTCATAATATGGCCAAGGAATGCTACTGACCTTAGCCAAAACTCTCACTTATTGAATTTTGTGAATAGCTGGTGATCTCTGAGGGTTTGAAGAACAATTCTGAGATGGTCTGCATGATCGCGCTCTGTGCGGGAATAGACTAGGATGTCATCTATGAAGACTATGACGAACATGTCCAAGTACTGCTTAAACACACGGTTCATCAAGTCCATGAAAACGGCTGGGGCATTGGTAAGACCAAAGGACATAACTAGAAACTCGAAGTGACCATACCGAGTATAGAAAGTTGTCTTCGGGATGTCACATTCTCTAACTCTGAGCTGAAGATAGCCTGATCTAAGGTCTATCTTGGAGAAACAACTAGCACCCTGAAGTTGGTCAAACAAGTCATCTATCCAAGGAAGAGGATACTAGTTCTTGACCATGACTTTATTGAGCTGATGGTAATCAATGCACATCCTAAGAGAACCATCTTTCTTATGCACGAATAAGACTGATGCGCCCCACGAGGAAATGTTAGGTCTAATGAATCCCTTATCTAAGAGATCCTTTAACTATTCTTTCAGTTCTCTGAGTTCTGCTGGTGCCATTTTATATGGAGGAATAGAAATATGCTGAGTATCTGGAATAAGGTTAATATCGAAGTCTATTTCCCTTTCAGGAGGAATGCCTGGAAGTTCTTTGGGAAACACGTCTGAATACTCATTTACAACTGGGACTGATTCGAGATTCAAGATTAGGAGATTCAAAACCAGAGTCTTTAACATGAACAAGATGATAAACACATCCCTTAGATATCATTTTCCTTGCCCGAAGGTAGGAAAAAAGTTGACCCCTGAAAGATGAAGTATTACCCCTCCACTCTAGGACGAACTCATTCGGGAACTGAAAAGAAACTATCCTGTTTCTATAGTCGACTGTGGCATAGCAAAAATGAAGCCAATCCATGCAGAGAATAACATCAAAATCAGTCATCTCTAACTCAACTAAATCCGCTGATGTGGCTTTCTGAAATATCATAACCGGGCAGTTCCTGTATACCTGCCGAGCTATAATGGTTTTACCCACTGGGGCAGAGACTAAAAAGGGCTCTGTTAAAATTTTGAGACTGATTCCAAAATCGCCTGCTATATAAGGAGTAACAAAAGACAAGGATGCACCTGGATCTACAAAGCATAAACATGAACATAGAAAATCTGCAATGTACCAGTAACGACATCAGAAGAATTTTCCAGATCTTGTCAGGTCTGAAGAGCATAGAGTTTGTTTGGGCGTTGCTTACTAGTAGCACTGGAAGTGGCACCCTACTGATTTGGGTGACCGAACTGGGCTGTGGAATGATTCTGCTGACTCTACAGACCTTGATACGGTTGGGACAGCCTCCACAGGTACACGGCCTTTCACACGAAGCCAAGCTCGGGAATTACAAAAACTCCAAGCTTTGTTCATGCAAGTGGCCGTGTGTGAGTTGGTGATTGAACCAACCAAGGACCTAAACGTTTTTATGTGTGAAGAGGGGTCCTAATGTGTAATAAACTACTCTTCAAGGATGGCACAAGAAGCAAGGGCGGATGGGTCATTTTACCCCTTTTTGTTTGTAGTATAAATAGAACATGTTAGAGAGTTAGACTCCACTTTTTGAAATCTGATTTTTGTAACCTAAACACTAAACATTTCTCTCTCTCTTCTCCACTCTTGGAGCCGCCACCAATATCTCACAAGTAGAGGGATACTTGTGTTGTCTCTTTGGCTAGAAACAAGGGTTTTGAGGTCTTTGAGTGCCTCTTGGTCCTCGTAAGAACTTGGTGTTTACATTCATTAGACTTAGGGTCCTCTCTTGATGTTAGGGTTCTTAGTATCTTGAATGTTATATGTCAAGTTATCTATCTTTTCTTTATCTTGTTGTTGTTGTTGATTTTGTTATCTTAAAGTCTAGTGAAGCCGTGTGGGGCTATTTTCGATTCACTAGCATTGTTGTTCATCTTGTTGTTTTCGTGTGGTTGAGCTGAAAAACTGAAATTTAAGCTTGTTGTTCTTGTGTTGTTGGACTGAAATTCGAACCAACTTGTAGTTCTTGGTGTTGTTGGTTTGATCTTGTATCATTTGGTATCAAAGCTTGACCGGTTGTGTTCCAACATAACCCATCTTGGGCTAGTACACGGCTTAAACAAACAACACCAAAAGTGGAATCCGAAAATGATGTTGCATGTCTAGATATAAGTGTTAATTTTGCTTGTTTAGTGAGTTCCTAGTGTTGGTTTCTTTCTCACCAACACTAAGGTGTCTAGATCCGAAAGTTGAGCTTGAAAACTTGAACATTGTGTAGTGACTTGAAGTGGCCGAAAGTTGTATGTTGTTGATGCCCAAAAGAAAATAAAATCGGTGGATGTTGTGTTTATGTGCTAAAGAAGTTGAGGAAGATTGTTGAGGTGTTCATCTTTTGAACTTGTTCATCTTGTTCATCTTGTGTGTGCTCAATTTGTAAGACAAGCTATAAAGTTGTTGTGAAAGACTTGCACCCATCACCTTGTAGTCTTGTCAATCACTTTTCCCTAATTCAAGGATCCTTGTTTTGTGGGATTAGTCTACCAAACATCCCTTTCTTGAGTTTGAAAAGGGTGAAATATCACAAGATTTTTATTTTCCCACCAAAAACACTTTGAAAACTATAACAAGTTGTGTGAATAAAAAAAAAGAGAAAAGAAAACGTGTGGAACCATTGCATGCTGCCACGTCACTACAAGCTCAACTTAGGATATTCTTTGGTTGCTAATTGTTGATCCTTGGTTTCCCTTACTTGGTCCTAGAACTAATTAACAAACTAGTACATTCCTACTAAGTTGTCAATTAGATCCTTGAGCCGTTTGTTCGTGTCAACGTTTATTTGAGTGCTTTTATTCGTTTGAATGAGTTGCTGATTTTTGACTCTAGTCCGACAAGAATTCTTTGAGTCTTCAAACAAGAATCCATTCCGGATAAGAGCTTACTCATACCTTAAAATTTTCACGGTTACTAGCCAATTATACAACACTTGTGGAACACGAACTTGTGGTGAACTAAGGCGGATAATATCTTGACAATGGAAGGAACTACGTCTCATAGTGTGGATACTAATGCCCTTGATTCTATGAGGGTCACTCTTGAGGCCGTTACCCGGACACTTGAAAGGTTGAATTCGGAATTTGGGGCCGTGAGAGGGGACTTGGCAGCAATAAAGGGGGAAGTGTCGACTATTAGTGGAAGATTAGAACAAGTGGAGAGTCAAAGGAACTCTCGTCCTTCTACTCCTCTACATGTATCTACCAATGGTCATGATAGAACCTCCTCCGCAACCATCACCCCCGAAACAGTCCACCAAATGCTAAATGCACCCCAAGCTCCACTAAATACCGCAAGCCAAACTACCTATTTTCCTCCAAACCGAGACTCCACTAGACCACTACATTTCCAAGCCCCTCCAATTCCACAAGGGGGATTTGGACGCCAAGTACCTCCACTAAATCCGAACCCTCCATTCCAAGCTCCATTAAACCAAAGACCACAAATTCCAAATCCTCCGAATCAAAACGGCCAAGGCCGACCAGCCCACTTTGAAGGATACGGTAGAGAGGAGTATGAAGGAGATGGAGTCTTTGATGATGCTTATATGAGGGAGGAGGAGTTAAGAGGGGGTCGAGGAGAACCTAGGAGATACCGGGGGTATGGAGATAGGGGAAACCGACACCAAGAGAGAGACGTAGGCATCAACACCATCAAGTTGAGCCTACCCATCTTTAAGGGTGAAAGTGATCCCGAGGCCTACTTGACTTGGGAATCGGCTTGTGACAAAGTTTTCCAAGTTAATGACATCTCGGACGAAAAGAAGAGTTGCTACGCTATAGCTCACCTCGAGGGCTATGCTAACACTTGGTGGGAGTATGTTAAACGATTTGGTAATGAATTAGTCGATGGACAGCCACCACCTTGGTTTCGGTTGAGGTATTTGATGAGGCAACGATACCTTCCCGAGAGATATCGTCATGAGTTGCTTGCTAGGTTATATGGCTTGCGGCAAGGAGGCAAGAGTGTGATGGCCTACTTCGACGAGTTCCAACAACTCATGTTGAAACTTGATCATCGTGGGGAACAAATCAGCCACGACATCATCCGGTTCAAGTGCGGATTGAACAAAGAGATCTCCACTCATTTGACCCTTCACCGGTTTGAAACCATTGACGGTATATTCCAAGCGGCCCTTGAGATTGAAAGGGAACTTAAGGAGAGATCATCCTTCAAGGCAAGGGTACCAACTCCCTCGGGTTGGACCAAAAACAAGGACCAACCCGCACCTACGAAGCTGCCCGAGTCCAAAACAGTCCCTAAATTTCCCCCGAAACCGGAGGCTCACAAATATCCCAACCCAAAGGGGTTCCAATGCTTCAAGTGCCAAGGTTGGGGGCATAAGGCCAATGAATGTCCGAACCGACGCAATGTGATCCTACGAGAAGGAAAGGTGTACTACCTTGGTGAGGAGGTGGATTCCGAAAGGGGGGAGGATGAGGCCGAGCCTCAAGATGGAGAGGGAGCTGAAAATGGGTTGAATGATGATGAAGTAGACGGTAGTGAAGATGTTTATCCACAAGAAGGGGAGTGTGTGGTTCCTAACTTTGTGGTTAGACGTGTCATGATTAGTAAGGCGATAGGCGACCCGAGTCAAAGGGAAAATCTATTCCATACTAAGTGTCTTGTAAAGGAGAATGTGTGCACCTTGGTGATTGATGGTGGTAGTTGTACAAATGTTGCGAGCCATGCTATGGTAAATTTCTTGAAGCTACCAACTACACCACACACTAGTCCTTACAAGCTACAATGGTTGAATGATTGTGGTGAATTAAGGGTCACACGGCAATGTGTGATTCGGTTTAAGGTGGGGAACTACCACGATGAGGTACTTTGTGACGTGATTCCAATGCAAACATGTCACTTATTGTTAGGTAGACCATGGCAATATGATAGGTCTACTAAACATGATGGGAGGACCAACCGGTATACGTTTGAGAAGGATGGCCGAAAGGTCACACTTCATCCTCTTTCACCCTCCCAAGTAAACGAGTGGAATCAAAAGATGAGAGAGTTGAAGGGAAAGGGGAAGGAATCCGGGAAGGGAGAAAGGGGGGGGAGTGCCGTAGGTGAGGAAGTCGGGACATCTGAGGCTGTCCCAACGATGAGGGAGATGGAAAACGTAGTGATGTTGGCTAGGAGGAAAGAACTCTTCGTGGATCATGATGAAAACAAGCCGATGCTACTCTTGGCCCATTGTTTTAATACTAACCCCACTAATTCTTCCATTTCCCCTTTGATTTCTTATGTGTTGCAGGAGTATGAAGATGTATTTCCTCAAGAACTTCCGCAAGGATTGCCCCCACTTCGGGGAATTGAGCACCAAATTGATTTGGTGCCGGGTTCACAACTTCCAAACAAACCGGCCTATAGGAGCAATCCCATGGACACTAAGGAGCTTGAAAGACAAGTTGAGGAGCTGCTCAACAAGGGATACATCAAGGAAAGCATGAGTCCGTGTGCTGTTCCGGTGCTTTTGGTACCAAAGAAGGACGGAACTTGGCGTATGTGCGTCGATTGTAGAGCCATCAACAAAATCACTATAAGGTATCGTCATCCAATCCCTAGACTAGATGATATGTTAGATGAGCTCCACGGATCTTGTTTGTTTTCTAAAGTGGACCTTAGGAGTGGCTATCACCAAATTCGCATGCAACCCGGTGATGAGTGGAAGACCGCATTCAAGACCAAATTCGGTCTATATGAGTGGCTGGTCATGCCCTTTGGCCTTACCAATGCTCCTAGCACCTTTATGAGGCTAATGAATCATGTAATGAAGCCTTATATTGGAAAATTTGTGGTGGTTTATTTTGATGATGTGTTGGTATATAGTAAATCTATTGATGATCATGTAATGCATTTGAGATGTGTGTTTGATGTGCTCCGAAAGGAGAAGCTGTATGCCAACATGGAGAAGTGTTCTTTTGGTGTTGATAAGGTTATATTCTTGGGTTTTGTCGTGAGCTCAAGGGGTGTGGAAGTGGACGATTCCAAGATAGACTCTATTCGAAGTTGGCCGACCCCTAAAACTATTGGAGAAATCCGAAGTTTCCACGGGTTGGCAAGCTTCTATAGGAGGTTTTTCAAAGGATTTAGTTCCATAGCATCCCCCTTAACCGAGGTAATTAGAAAAGACGGACCCTTTAAATGGGGTGATGAGCAAGCTAGGGCTTTTGAGGCCTTGAAAGCTACGCTCATCTCGGCGCCTCTATTGCAATTGCCCGATTTTGATAAGATGTTTGAAGTAGAGTGTGATGCTAGTAAGGTTGGCATCGGGGCTGTTTTGATGCAAGAAGGTAAGCCCGTGGCTTATTTCAGTGAAAAGCTCAAAGGGGCCACTCTTAATTACTCAACTTATGATTTGGAGTTGTACGCCCTTGTTAGAGCTTTGGGAAATTGGCAACACTATTTGTGGCCTAAGGAGTTTGTGATACGAACGGATCATGAGTCGTTGAAACACCTTAAGAGCCAAGACAAGTTGAATAGGCGTCATGCTAAGTGGATTGAGTTCATCGAGACTTTCCCTTATGTAATTCATTATAAAAGGGGAAAGGAAAATGTTGTTGCCGATGCCTTGTCTAGGAAGCATGTGCTTGTTGCTACCTTGTCTTCGAAATTGATGGGTTTTGAGAGCTTGCGGTTGTTGTATCCCGAGGATCCTACCTTTGCTCCTATATTTAGGGAATGCGAAGAGTGGGGAAGGGACCGTTGGCTTAAGGAGAGTGACCATTCCTCCTACTCTCGGTTCGATGGGTATTTGTTCAAAGGGAGGCGGTTGTGTGTTCCTTCTAGTTCTTGGAGGGAATTATTTGTGAGGGAGGCCCATGACGGGGGCCTCATGGGGCACTTTGGGGTAGACAAGACCCTCGGAATCTTAGAGGAGAACTTCTATTGGCCAAAAATGCGCAAAGACGTCACTAAAATTTGTAGTCAATGCGTGGCCTGCCGGAGTGCGAAATCTCGTCTCCTACCTCAAGGATTGTACACCCCACTCCCTACTCCCCTTAGACCTTGTTTGGACATTTCGATGGATTTTGTTTTGGGGCTGCCAAGGACTAGAAAGGGCCGAGATAGCATTTTTGTTATTGTTGATAGATGATACGGGACAAATGGCCTACTTATCTTTTGATGACATTTTTGGAGGCCAACACATAGAGACTCAAGACTTGGTCACCTCGAGAAAACAAGAACATGCATGGAGGACCCGTTTTGAGCATAACTTAAAGCAATCTCGCGTGTGGAAGATTGCTTGGAGAATTTAAGGTTGAGGACTCACGGTTTTGGGCCTTAATTAAGGGTATTTTGGACATTACACTTGGTGTATTTACACACCATGGCCGCCCCTCTCATTAAGGGCAAAGTGGTCTTTTGTCTTCATTTGTAATATAGTATAAATAGGCCCCCTTAGTCTTATTTTCACTCAGTTTTTAGTTGATGAAAAAAATGAGATTTTGAGACTCTTAAAATCCTCTCTCTTGAGAGAAGACCAACTTAGTGTAATTCTAGTATAGGGCTTGGAAAGGCTAACATTGTTCTTTGCTTGGAAACGGTAGATCTTGAGGCGAGTCATTCCCTTGGTGGTCACCGTAAGAGTGTGGTGTTGCTATCGTAAGTTCTACGGGTCCTTAGATTTAATATATCTTTGGGTTCTTGGGTCTTATTGTAGTTTATGTCTCACTATCTATCTCTACATTATCTTGTAGCCGTGTGTTTGTTGTTTCTTAATAATAATGTTATTGTTCTTCATGTTCTTCATTCTTGTGTTGTTAATCTAGTGTGTTGTCCGCTGAAAATAGGTGTTAATCACCTCATTACATTGTGTTCTTGTTGTAGATCTTGAATCCGAGAGGGGTCATTCAAAGGGTCCTCGGTTCTCTTGAACTTGTGGACTGTTTTGAGTGTTTGTTTTGTGTTTCCGTAGTTTTTCTTGTATCAATAGATTCTCTAAAATGGCTCATTTTATTCCATGTGCTAAAACCGAGGATGCTCGTAGTGTAGCTTCATTATTTGTTGAACATGTTGTAAAGCTTCACGGGGTACCGAGGACTATTGTGAGCGATAGGGACTCCAAGTTCCTAAGTCTCTTTTGGAAGTCCATTTGGGGTAGGCTTGGAACGAAGTTACTTTTCTCCACGTCTTGCCACCCACAAACCGATGGCCAAACGGAGGTAGTAAATAGAACCTTAGGGTCTATGCTACGTTCTATGGTTAAAGGTAAACTGACTTCATGGGAAGATCACCTACCCTTGGTGGAGTTTGCGTACAACCGGGTAATACATTCGAGCACGGGAATGACTCCCTTTGAATGTGTTTACGGCCTAAATCCCCTTACCCCTTTAGATCTCACTCTTTTGTCTAGTGATCTCATGACCAGCTTAGATGGAAGTAAAAGAGCCGAAGCAATGAAGAAAATGCATGAGACAGTGCGGCTCAAGCTTGAAAAGAAGAACCAAGAGGTTGCAAAAAGGGTAAACAAAGGGAGAAGAAGGCTTGTGCTTGAACCCGGAGATTGGGTGTGGGTGCATCTTCGAAAGGATCGGTTTCCAGCTCAAAGGAAGTCCAAGTTGCTGCCAAGGGGTGATGGTCCTTTCCAAGTACTTGAGAGAATCAATGACAACGCCTACAAGATTGACCTTCCACCGGAATATCAAGTGCACAACACTTTCAACGTTGGTGATCTCTCCCTCGTTGATGCGGTTGAAGATGACCAAATGCTGAATTTGAGGTCAAATTCCTCTCAAGATGGAGAGGATGATACGGTTGGGACAGCCTCCACAGGTACACGGCCTTTCACACGAAGCCAAGCTCGGGAATTACAAAAACTCCAAGCTTTGTTCATGCAAGTGGCCGTGTGTGAGTTGGTGATTGAACCAACCAAGGACCTAAACGTTTTTATGTGTGAAGAGGGGTCCTAATGTGTAATAAACTACTCTTCAAGGATGGCACAAGAAGCAAGGGCGGATGGGTCATTTTACCCCTTTTTGTTTGTAGTATAAATAGAACATGTTAGAGAGTTAGACTCCACTTTTTGAAATCTGATTTTTGTAACCTAAACACTAAACATTTCTCTCTCTCTTCTCCACTCTTGGAGCCGCCACCAATATCTCACAAGTAGAGGGATACTTGTGTTGTCTCTTTGGCTAGAAACAAGGGTTTTGAGGTCTTTGAGTGCCTCTTGGTCCTCGTAAGAACTTGGTGTTTACATTCATTAGACTTAGGGTCCTCTCTTGATGTTAGGGTTCTTAGTATCTTGAATGTTATATGTCAAGTTATCTATCTTTTCTTTATCTTGTTGTTGTTGTTGATTTTGTTATCTTAAAGTCTAGTGAAGCCGTGTGGGGCTATTTTCGATTCACTAGCATTGTTGTTCATCTTGTTGTTTTCGTGTGGTTGAGCTGAAAAACTGAAATTTAAGCTTGTTGTTCTTGTGTTGTTGGACTGAAATTCGAACCAACTTGTAGTTCTTGGTGTTGTTGGTTTGATCTTGTATCAGACCTGACTGCGAACACTCTCTAACCCTGTGGCCTGGCTTGCCACAATCGAAACAAATATCGCTACCAGCTCTACAGGTACCCTTGTGGTTCTTACCATAAGTCTGACACAGGGGGTTAGTTCTGGCACTGTTGACAATTCCCTGAGACTTAAAGCCTGGTACTCGATCTCGGTTGCCGTCTTTGAATTTTAGCACAGGAGCACTGGCGGAAGAAGGAGCTGGAACTGCTGGCTTAGGACGAAACTGCGAACGGTTTCCTCCTTCTGATTTGGGTTAAGCAAATATGAAACTGCTTGACCTTGCTCTCTTGTTCTGCCTCTCCCTAATCCTAATCTTCTGCTCCTCTATTTGCTGAGCATGGGTAATGGGCCTGGCTAAAGTTGTATCATTGTTCAGCATCGCAGACCTACACTCATTTACCACACTATCATTCACCCCCGACACGAACTTGCTCATCTTAGCCCTATCGTCTGCAACTATATGAGGGGCATATCTGGCTAACTGAGTAAATCTGAGAGAGTACTCTTTAACCGTCATATTTCCCTGCTTGAGGTTGATGAACTCTAGAACTTTTGCCTCCCTTAGCTCTTGGGGAAAAAATCTATCTAAGAAAGTCGTCACAAATACCTCCCACTCTATAGGACCTGCATCATCTAACCTTTCAGACTTCCACTGTTTGTACCAAATGTTAGCAACATCCTGTAATTGGTATGCGGCCAACTCGGCACTTGATACAAGATCAAACCAACAACACCAAGAGCTACAAGTAGGTTCGGATTTCAGTCCAACAACACAAGAATAACAAGTTCAATTTTCAGTTTTCAGCACACAACAAGAGAGCAAATAGATGAACAAGAATGCTAGTGAATCGAAAGTAGCCCCACACGGCTTCACTAGTCTTTAAAGATAACAAAATTAACAACAACAACAACAACAAGATAAAGAAAAGATAGATAACTTGACATATAACATTCAAGATACTAAGAACCCTAACATCAAGAGAGGACCCTAAGTCTAGAGAATGTAAACACCAAGTTCTTACAAGGACCAAGAGGCACTCAAAGACCTCAAAACCCTTGTTTCTAGCCAAAGATACAACCCAAGTATTCCTCTACTTGTGAGATGTTGGAGGCGGCTCCAAGAGTGGAAGAGAGAGGAAATGTTGTGATATTTTAGGTTACAAAAATCAGATTTCAAAAACTATCTAATAACTCTCTCACATCTTCTATTTATACTACAAAAGGAAAGGGGTAAAATGACTCATCCGCCCTTGCTTCTTGTGCCAACCTTGGAGAGTAGTTTATTACACATTAGGACCCCTCTTCACACATAAAAACGTTTAAGTCCTTGGTTGGTTCAATCACCAACTCACACACGGCCATTTGCATGAACAAAGCTTGGAGTTTTTGTAATTCCCGAGCTTGGCTTCGTGTGAAAGGCCGTGTGGCTGTCCTAACCGTATCATCCTCTCCATCTTGAGAGGAATTTGGCCTCAAATTCAGCATTTGGTCATCTTCAACCGCATCCACGAGGGAGAGATCACCAACGTTGAAAGTGTTGTGCACTTGATATTCCGGTGGAAGGTCAATCTTGTAGGCGTTGTCATTGATCCTCTCAAGTACTTGGAAAGGACCATCACCCCTTGGCAGCAATTTGGACTTCCTATGAGCTGGAAACCGGTCTTTTCGAAGATGCACCCACACCCAATCTCCGGGTTCAAGCACAAGCCTTCTTCTCCCTTTGTTTGCCCTTTTGGCAATCTCTTGATTCTTCTTTTCAAGCTTGATCCGCACCGTCTCATGCATTTTCTTCATTGCCTCGGCTCTTTTGCTTCCATCTAAGCTGGTCATGAGATCACTTATAGTGATTTTGTTGATGGCTCTACAATCGACGCACATGCGCCAAGTTCCGTCCTTCTTTGGTACCAAAAGCACCGGAACAGCACACGGACTCATGCTTTCCTTGATGTATCCCTTGTTGAGAAGCTCCTCAACTTGTCTCTCAAGCTCCTTAGTGTCCATGGGATTGCTCCTATAGGCCGGTTTGTTTGGAAGTTGTGAACCCGGCACCAAATCAATTTGGTGCTCAATTCCCCGAAGTGGGGGCAATCCTTGCGGAAGTTCTTGAGGAAATACATCTTCATACTCCTGCAACGCACAAGAAATCAAAGGGGAAATGGAAGAATTAGTGGGGTTAGTATTAAAACAATGGGCCAACAGTAACATCGGCTTGTTTTCATCATGGTCCACGAAGAGTTCTTTCCTCCTAGCCAACATCACTACGTTTTCCATCTCCTTTGTGGTTGGGACAGATTCGGATGGCCCTACTTCCTTACCTACGGCATCCCCCCCCTTTTCTCCTTTCCCGGTTTCCTTTCCCTTTCCTTTTAACTCTCTCATCTTTTGATGCCACTCATGTACTTGGGAGGGTGAAAGAGGGTGAAGTGTGACCTTTCGGCCATCCTTCTCAAGCGTATACCGGTTGGACCTCCCATCGTGTTTAGTAGACCTATCATATTGCCATGGTCTACCTAACAACAAGTGACATGCTTGCATTGGGATCACGTCACAAAGCACTTCATCGTGGTAGTTTACTACCTTAAACCGAATCACACATTGCCTTGCGACCCTTAATTCACCACAATCGTTCAACCATTGTAGCTTGTAAGGACTAGTGTGTGGTGTAGTTGGCAGCTTCAAGAAATTTACCATAGCTTGGCTTGCAACATTCGTACAACTACCACTATCAATCACCAAGGTGCACACACTCCCCTTTACAAGACACTTAGTATGGAATAGATTTTCCCTTTGACTCGGGTCACCTATCGCCTTACTAATCATGACACGTCTAACCACAAAGTTAGGAACCACACACTCCCCTTCTTGTGGATAGGCATCTTCACTACCATCTAATTCATCATCATTCGGCCCATTTTCAGCTTCCTCTCCATCTTGAGGCTCGGCCTCATCCTCCCCCCTTTCGGAAACCACCTCCTCACCAAGGTAGTACACTTTCCCTTCTCGTAGGATCACATTGCGCCGGTTCGGACATTCATTGGCCTTATGCCCCCAACCTTGGCACTTGAAGCATTGGAATCCCTTTGGGTTGGGATATTTGTGAGCCTCCGGTTTCGGAGGGAATTTAGGGACTGTTTTGGACTCGTAGTGGACTGTTTTGGACTCGGGCAGCTTCGTAGGGGCGGGTTGGTCCTTGTTTTTGGGCCAACCCGAGGGAGCTTGTACCCTTGCCTTGAAGGATGATCTCTCCTTAAGTTCCCTTTCAATCTCTAGGGCCGCTTGGAATATACCGTCGATGGTTTCAAACCGATGAAGGGTCAAATGAGTGGAGATCTCTTTGTTCAACCCACACTTGAACCGGATGATGTCATGACTGATTTGCTCCCCACGATGATCAAGTTTCAACATGAGTTGTTGGAACTCGTCAAAATAGGCCATCACACTCTTGCCCCCTTGCCGCAAGCCATATAACCTAGCAAGCAACTCATGACGATATCTCTCGGGAAGGTATCGTTGTCTCATCAAATACCTCAACCGAAACCAAGGTGGTGGCTGCCCATCGACTAATTCATTACCAAATCGTTTAACATACTCCCACCAAGTGTTAGCATAGCCCTCGAGGTGAGCTATAGCGTAGCAACTCTTCTTTTCGTCCGAGATGTCATTAACTTGGAAAACTTTGTCACAAGCCGATTCCCAAGTTAAGTAGGCCTCGGGATCACTTTCACCCTTAAAGATGGGTAGGCTCAACTTGATGGTGTTGATGCCTACGTCTCTCTCTTGGTGTCGGTTTCCCCTATCTCCATACCCCCGGTATCTCCTAGGTTCTCCTCGACCCCCTCTTAACTCCTCCTCCCTCATATAAGCATCATCAAAGGCTCCATCTCCTTCATACTCCCCTCTACCGTATCCTTCAAAGTGGGCTGGTCGGCCTTGGCCGTTTTGAGTCGGAGGATTTGGAATTTGCGGTCTTTGGGTTAATGGAGCTTGGAATGGAAGGTTCGGATTTAGTGGAGGTACTTGTCGTCCAAATCCCTCTTGTGGAATTGGAGGGGCTTGGAAATGTAGTGGTCTAGTGGAGTCTCGGTTTGGAGGAAAATAGGTAGTTTGACTTGCGGTATTTAGTGGAGCTTGGGGTGCATTTAGCATTTGGTGGACTGTTTCGGGGGTGATGGTTGCGGAGGAGGTCCTATCATGACCATTGGTAGATACGTGTAGAGGAGTAGAAGGACGAGAGTTCCTTTGACTCTCCACTTGTTCTAATCTCCCACTAATAGTCGACACTTCCCCCTTTATGGCTGCCAAGTCCCCTCTCACGGCCCCAAATTCAGAATTCAACCTTTCAAGTGTCCGGGTAACGGCCTCAAGAGTGACCCTCATAGAATCAAGGGCATTAGTATCCGCATTATGAGACGTAGCTCCTTCCATTGTCAAGATATTATCCGCTTTAGTTCACCACAAGTTCGTGTTCCACAAGTGTTGTATAATTGGCTAGTAACCGTGAAATTTTCAAGGTATGAGTGAGCTCTTATCCGGAATGGATTCTTGTTTGAAGACTCAAAGAATTCTTGCCGGACTAGAATCAAAAATCAGCAACTCATTCAAACGAATAAAAGCACTCAAATAATCGTTGACACGAACAAACGGTTCAAGGAACTAGTTGACAACCTAGTAGGAAGGTACTAGTTTGTTAATTAGTTCTAGGACCAATTAAGGGAAACCAAGGATCAACAATTTGCAACCAAAGAATATCCTAAGTTGAGCTTATAGTGACGTGGCAGCATGCAATGGTTCCACCCGTTCCTCTTATCTTTTTTTTTGTTTTTGTTTTGTGTTAATATTCACACAACTTGTTATAGTTTGCAAAATGTTTTGGTGGGAAAAATAAAATCTTGTAGTCTTTCAACCTTTTCAAACTCAAGAAAGTGGTGTTTGGTTGACCAATCCCACAAAACAAGGCTCCTTGAATTAGGGAAAAGTGATTGACAAGACTAGAGGGTGAGGGGTGCAAGTCTTTCACAACAACTTTATAACTTGTCTTACAACTTGAGCACACAACAAGATGAACAAGATGAACAAGTTCAAAAAAATGAACACCTCAACAAACTTCATCAACTTCTTTAGCACATAACACATAACCACCGATTTTTCTTTTGCTCATCAACAACATACAACCTTCGGCCACTTCAAGTCACTACTCAATGTTCAAGTTTTCAAGCTCAACTTTCGGATCTAGACACCTTAGTGTTGGTGAGAAAGAAACCAGCACTAGAAACTCACTAAACAAGCAAAATAACGCCTAGGTCTAGACATGCAACATCATTCTCGGTTTTCAACCTTTAATGGACAGATTTTTCAGAACTTCCCTTTGGTATTGCTTGTTTAGACCGTGAACTAGCCCAAGATGGGTTATGTTGGAACACAACCGGTCTTGCTTTGATACCAAATGATACAAGATCAAACCAACAACACCAAGAGCTACAAGTAGGTTCGGATTTCAGTCCAACAACACAAGAATAACAAGTTCAATTTTCAGTTTTCAGCACACAACAAGAGAGCAAATAGATGAACAAGAATGCTAGTGAATCGAAAGTAGCCCCACACGGCTTCACTAGTCTTTAAAGATAACAAAATTAACAACAACAACAACAACAAGATAAAGAAAAGATAGATAACTTGACATATAACATTCAAGATACTAAGAACCCTAACATCAAGAGAGGACCCTAAGTCTAGAGAATGTAAACACCAAGTTCTTACAAGGACCAAGAGGCACTCAAAGACCTCAAAACCCTTGTTTCTAGCCAAAGATACAACCCAAGTATTCCTCTACTTGTGAGATGTTGGAGGCGGCTCCAAGAGTGGAAGAGAGAGGAAATGTTGTGATATTTTAGGTTACAAAAATCAGATTTCAAAAACTATCTAATAACTCTCTCACATCTTCTATTTATACTACAAAAGGAAAGGGGTAAAATGACTCATCCGCCCTTGCTTCTTGTGCCAACCTTGGAGAGTAGTTTATTACACATTAGGACCCCTCTTCACACATAAAAACGTTTAAGTCCTTGGTTGGTTCAATCACCAACTCACACACGGCCATTTGCATGAACAAAGCTTGGAGTTTTTGTAATTCCCGAGCTTGGCTTCGTGTGAAAGGCCGTGTGGCTGTCCTAACCGTATCAGCACTCTGACAAGAAGTAACTCCCATGATGTCTATGACCTTCTGGACTTGGTCAATGAATTCCTGGGGGTCTTCATCAGACTTATACTCGAAGAAAGATGGAGGGTTTATTCGAGTGAAGTCCCGAATCCTAGCTGCGTCTAAGTTGACCACTGGATTAGCCGGAATAGCTGGTGGCCATTCATTTTGGGCAGCCACAGACTGAGCAAGAGTGGTAAATACGGTCCTGACTTCCGCATGAGAACATGATCGCCCAAAGGTTCTTCGGGCTGAGGGGCTAACTGATTTCTTCTCTTAGGAGGCATGTTCTGAAATAATGAGAAGAAGCGGATTAGACTGAGAGACTAACTTATGATTATGCTCACTAGCATGACATGAATACTTAAAGAGAGGAAACTATTCTTAAAACATCTCATATCCTCTTGTACATAAATGTGGCGCGCAACACACCCATGTACAAGACTCTACTAGATGCGGTTTTCAGACTTCCTAGGACTCTATTGAACCTTAGGCTCTGATACATAGTTTGTAACACCTTGATTTTCTGAACCGAAATGCTACATGGTGCTTATGACCCCGAAGGACCACAAGCTAACCCATGACTGATATTTATACCTGTAAACTGCATAATAATATACATGTAAAATGCGGAAAACATGAACAATAGGCCATAAGGTTCAACTGAATAAAATATCTGACAAATCATAACATCCATATGGGGTAATAAATACCCAAAACAACTGAAGTCTGAAACAAATCTGAACTAAATCTGAAAGTCTCTAAATACTATCTGAGTAAGGAGTTGAAGAAACATGTCTCCAACTAACTCCGTAAATTGAAAGATAACCAAAGAAAATAAATAAAGTCAAATCATATCATCCTCAAATGAAGAGGACTCATTGCAACTCTGTATACTGAAATACGACTGTTATTGCTGATTTGGAACTCGTGGCTCTGAACCTATTGATACGGTTAGGACAGCCACACGGCCTTTCACACGAAGCCAAGCTCGGGAATTACAAAAACTCCAAGCTTTGTTCATGCAAATGGCCGTGTGTGAGTTGGTGATTGAACCAACCAAGGACTTAAACGTTTTTATGTGTGAAGAGGGGTCCTAATGTGTAATAAACTACTCTCCAAGGTTGGCACAAGAAGCAAGGGCGGATGAGTCATTTTACCCCTTTCCTTTTGTAGTATAAATAGAAGATGTGAGAGAGTTATTAGATAGTTTTTGAAATCTGATTTTTGTAACCTAAAATATCACAACATTTCCTCTCTCTTCCACTCTTGGAGCCGCCTCCAACATCTCACAAGTAGAGGAATACTTGGGTTGTATCTTTGGCTAGAAATAAGGGTTTTGAGGTCTTTGAGTGCCTCTTGGTCCTTGTAAGAACTTGGTGTTTACATTCTCTAGACTTAGGGTCCTCTCTTGATGTTAGGGTTCTTAGTATCTTGAATGTTATATGTCAAGTTATCTATCTTTTCTTTATCTTGTTGTTGTTGTTGTTGTTAATTTTGTTATCTTTAAAGACTAGTGAAGCCGTGTGGGGCTACTTTCGATTCACTAGCATTCTTGTTCATCTATTTGCTCTCTTGTTGTGTGCTGAAAACTGAAAATTGAACTTGTTATTCTTGTGTTGTTGGACTGAAATCCGAACCTACTTGTAGCTCTTGGTGTTGTTGGTTTGATCTTGTATCATTTGGTATCAAAGCAAGACCGGTTGTGTTCCAACATAACCCATCTTGGGCTAGTTCACGGTCTAAACAAGCAATACCAAAGGGAAGTTCTGAAAAATCTGTCCATTAAAGGTTGAAAACCGAGAATGATGTTGCATGTCTAGACCTAGGCGTTATTTTGCTTGTTTAGTGAGTTTCTAGTGTTGGTTTCTTTCTCACCAACACTAAGGTGTCTAGATCCGAAAGTTGAGCTTGAAAACTTGAACATTGAGTAGTGACTTGAAGTGGCCAAAGGTTGTATGTTGTTGATGAGCAAAAGAAAAATCGGTGGTTATGTGTTATGTGCTAAAGAAGTTGATGAAGTTTGTTGAGGTGTTCATTTTTTTGAACTTGTTCATCTTGTTCATCTTGTTGTGTGCTCAAGTTGTAAGACAAGTTATAAAGTTGTTGTGAAAGACTTGCACCCCTCACCCTCTAGTCTTGTCAATCACTTTTCCCTAATTCAAGGAGCCTTGTTTTGTGGGATTGGTCAACCAAACACCACTTTCTTGAGTTTGAAAAGGTTGAAAGACTACAAGATTTTATTTTTCCCACCAAAACATTTTGCAAACTATAACAAGTTGTGTGAATATTAACACAAAACAAAAACAAAAAAAAAAGATAAGAGGAACGGGTGGAACCATTGCATGCTGCCACGTCACTATAAGCTCAACTTAGGATATTCTTTGGTTGCAAATTGTTGATCCTTGGTTTCCCTTAATTGGTCCTAGAACTAATTAACAAACTAGTACCTTCCTACTAGGTCGTCAACTAGTTCCTTGAACCGTTTGTTCGTGTCAACGATTATTTGAGTGCTTTTATTCGTTTGAATGAGTTGCTGATTTTTGATTCTAGTCCGGCAAGAATTCTTTGAGTCTTCAAACAAGAATCCATTCCGGATAAGAGCTCACTCATACCTTGAAAATTTCACGGTTACTAGCCAATTATACAACACTTGTGGAACACGAACTTGTGGTGAACTAAAGCGGATAATATCTTGACAATGGAAGGAGCTACGTCTCATAATGCGGATACTAATGCCCTTGATTCTATGAGGGTCACTCTTGAGGCCGTTACCCGGACACTTGAAAGGTTGAATTCTGAATTTGGGGCCGTGAGAGGGGACTTGGCAGCCATAAAGGGGGAAGTGTCGACTATTAGTGGGAGATTAGAACAAGTGGAGAGTCAAAGGAACTCTCGTCCTTCTACTCCTCTACACGTATCTACCAATGGTCATGATAGGACCTCCTCCGCAACCATCACCCCCGAAACAGTCCACCAAATGCTAAATGCACCCCAAGCTCCACTAAATACCGCAAGTCAAACTACCTATTTTCCTCCAAACCGAGACTCCACTAGACCACTACATTTCCAAGCCCCTCCAATTCCACAAGAGGGATTTGGACGACAAGTACCTCCACTAAATCCGAACCTTCCATTCCAAGCTCCATTAACCCAAAGACCGCAAATTCCAAATCCTCCGACTCAAAACGGCCAAGGCCGACCAGCCCACTTTGAAGGATACGGTAGAGGGGAGTATGAAGGAGATGGAGCCTTTGATGATGCTTATATGAGGGAGGAGGAGTTAAGAGGGGGTCGAGGAGAACCTAGGAGATACCGGGGGTATGGAGATAGGGGAAACCGACACCAAGAGAGAGACGTAGGCATCAACACCATCAAGTTGAGCCTACCCATCTTTAAGGGTGAAAGTGATCCCGAGGCCTACTTAACTTGGGAATCGGCTTGTGACAAAGTTTTCCAAGTTAATGACATCTCGGACGAAAAGAAGAGTTGCTACGCTATAGCTCACCTCGAGGGCTATGCTAACACTTGGTGGGAGTATGTTAAACGATTTGGTAATGAATTAGTCGATGGGCAGCCACCACCTTGGTTTCGGTTGAGGTATTTGATGAGACAACGATACCTTCCCGAGAGATATCGTCATGAGTTGCTTGCTAGGTTATATGGCTTGCGGCAAGGGGGCAAGAGTGTGATGGCCTATTTTGACGAGTTCCAACAACTCATGTTGAAACTTGATCATCGTGGGGAGCAAATCAGTCATGACATCATCCGGTTCAAGTGTGGGTTGAACAAAGAGATCTCCACTCATTTGACCCTTCATCGGTTTGAAACCATCGACGGTATATTCCAAGCGGCCCTAGAGATTGAAAGGGAACTTAAGGAGAGATCATCCTTCAAGGCAAGGGTACAAGCTCCCTCGGGTTGGCCCAAAAACAAGGACCAACCCGTCCCTACGAAGCTGCCCGAGTCCAAAACAGTCCACTACGAGTCCAAAACAGTCCCTAAATTCCCTCCGAAACCGGAGGCTCACAAATATCCCAACCCAAAGGGATTCCAATGCTTCAAGTGCCAAGGTTGGGGGCATAAGGCCAATGAATGTCCGAACCGGCGCAATGTGATCCTACGAGAAGGGAAAGTGTACTACCTTGGTGAGGAGGTGGTTTCCGAAAGGGGGGAGGATGAGGCCGAGCCTCAAGATGGAGAGGAAGCTGAAAATGGGCCGAATGATGATGAATTAGATGGTAGTGAAGATGCCTATCCACAAGAAGGGGAGTGTGTGGTTCCTAACTTTGTGGTTAGACGTGTCATGATTAGTAAGGCGATAGGTGACCCGAGTCAAAGGGAAAATCTATTCCATACTAAGTGTCTTGTAAAGGGGAGTGTGCACCTTGGTGATTGATAGTGGTAGTTGTACGAATGTTGCAAGCCAAGCTATGGTAAATTTCTTGAAGATGCCAACTACACCACACACTAGTCCTTACAAGCTACAATGGTTGAACGATTATGGTGAATTAAGGGTCGCAAGGCAATGTGTGATTCGGTTTAAGGTAGGAAACTACCACGATGAAGTGCTTTGTGACGTGATCCCAATGCAAGCATGTCACTTGTTGTTAGGTAGACCATGGCAATATGATAGGTCTACTAAACACGATGGGAGGTCCAACCGGTATACGCTTGAGAAGGATGGCCGAAAGGTCACACTTCACCCTCTTTCACCCTCCCAAGTACATGAGTGGCATCAAAAGATGAGAGAGTTAAAAGGAAAGGGAAAGGAAACCGGGAAAGGAGAAAAGGGGGGGGATGCCGTAGGTAAGAAAGTAGGGCCATCCGAATCTGTCCCAACCACAAAGGAGATGGAAAACGTAGTGATGTTGGCTAGGAGGAAAGAACTCTTCGTGGACCATGATGAAAACAAGCCGATGTTACTGTTGGCCCATTGTTTTAATACTAACCCCACTAATTCTTCCATTTCCCCTTTGATTTCTTGTGCGTTGCAGGAGTATGAAGATGTATTTCCTCAAGAACTTCCGCAATGATTGCCCCCACTTCGGGGAATTGAGCACCAAATTGATTTGGTGCCGGGTTCACAACTTCCAAACAAACCGGCCTATAGGAGCAATCCCATGGACACTAAGGAGCTTGAGAGACAAGTTGAGGAGCTTCTCAACAAGGGATACATCAAGGAAAGCATGAGTCCGTGTGCTGTTCCGGTGCTTTTGGTACCAAAGAAGGACGGAACTTGGCGCATGTGCGTCGATTGTAGAGCCATCAACAAAATCACTATAAGGTATCGTCATCCAATTCCTAGACTAGATGATATGTTAGATGAGCTCCACGGATCTTGTTTGTTTTCTAAAGTGGACCTTAGGAGCGGCTATCACCAAATTCGCATGCAACCCGGTGATGAGTGGAAGACCGCATTCAAGACCAAATTCGGTCTATATGAGTGGCTGGTCATGCCCTTCGGCCTTACCAATGCTCCTAGCACATTTATGAGGCTAATGAATCATGTAATGAAGCCTTATATTGGAAAGTTTGTGGTGGTTTACTTTGATGATGTGTTGGTGTATAGTAAATCTATTAATGATCATGTAATGCATTTGAGATGTGTGTTTGATGTGCTCCGAAAGGAGAAGCTGTATGCCAACATGGAGAAGTGTTCTTTTGGTGTTGATAAAGTTATATTCTTGGGTTTTGTCGTGAGCTCACGGGGTGTGGAAGTGGACGATTCCAAGATAGACTCTATCCGAAGTTGGCCGACCCCTAAAACTATTGGAGAAATCCGAAGTTTCCACGGGTTGGCAAGCTTTTATAGGAGGTTTGTCAAAGGATTTAGTTCCATAGCAGCCCCCTTGACCGAGGTAATTAGAAAGGACGGACCCTTTAAATGGGGTGATGAGCAAGCTAGGGCTTTTGAGGCCTTGAAAGCTACGCTCATCTCGGCGCCTTTATTGCAATTGCCCGATTTTGATAAGATGTTTGAAATAGAGTGTGATGCTAGTAAAGTTGGTATCGGGGCTGTTTTGATGCAAGAAGGTAAGCCCGTTGCTTATTTCAGTGAAAAGCTCAAAGGGGCAACTCTTAATTACTCAACTTATGATTTGGAGTTGTACGCCCTTGTTAGAGCTTTGGGAAATTGGCAACATTATTTGTGGCCTAAGGAGTTTGTGATACGAACGGATCATGAGTCGTTGAAACACCTTAAGAGCCAAGACAAGTTGAATAGGCGTCATGCTAAGTGGGTTGAGTTCATCGAGACTTTCCCTTATGTAATTCATTACAAAAGGGGAAAAGAAAATGTTGTTGCCGATGCCTTGTCTAGGAAGCATGTGCTTGTTGCTACCTTGTCTTCGAAATTGATGGGTTTTGAGAGCTTGCGGTTGTTGTATCCCGAGGATCCTACCTTTGCTCCTATTTTTAGGGAATGCGAAGAGTGGGGAAGGGACCGTTGGCTCAAGGAGAATAACCATTCCTCCTACTCTCGGTTCGATGGGTATTTGTTCAAAGGGAGGAGGTTGTGTGTTCCTTCTAGTTCTTGGAGGGAATTATTTGTAAGGGAGGCCCATGACGGAGGCCTCATGGGTCACTTTGGGATAGACAAGACCCTCGGAATCTTAGAGGAGAACTTCTATTGGCCCAAAATGCGCAAAGACGTCACTAAAATTTGTAGTCAATGCGTGGCCTGCCGGAGTGCGAAATCTCGTCTCTTACCCCAAGGATTATACACCCCACTCCCTACTCCCCTTAGGCCTTGGTTGGACATCTCGATGGATTTTGTTTTGGGGCTGCCAAGGACTAGAAAGGGCCGAGATAGCATTTTTGTTATTGTTGATAGATTCTCTAAAATGGCTCATTTTATTCCATGTACTAAAACCGAGGATGCTAGTAGTGTAGCTTCATTATTTGTTGAACATGTTGTCAAGCTTCACGGGGTACCGAGGACTATTGTGAGCGATAGGGACTCCAAGTTCCTAAGTCTCTTTTGGAAGTCCATGTGGGGTAGGCTTGGAACGAAGTTACTTTTCTCCACGTCTTGCCACCCACAAACCGATGGCCAAACGGAGGTAGTAAATAGAACCTTAGGGTCTATGCTACGTTCTATGGTTAAAGGTAAACTGACTTCATGGGAAGATCACCTACCCTTAGTGGAATTTGCCTACAACCGGGTAATACATTCGAGCACGGGAATGACTCCCTTTGAATGTGTTTACGGCCTGAATCCCCTTACCCCTTTAGATCTCACTCCTTTGTCTAGTGATCTCATGACCAGCTTAGATGGAAGCAAAAGAGCCGAGGCAATGAAGAAAATGCATGAGACGGTGCGGATCAAGCTTGAAAAGAAGAATCAAGAGATTGCCAAAAGGGCAAACAAAGGGAGAAGAAGGCTTGTGCTTGAACCCGGAGATTGGGTGTGGGTGCATCTTCGAAAAGACCGGTTTCCAGCTCATAGGAAGTCCAAATTGCTGCCAAGGGGTGATGGTCCTTTCCAAGTACTTGAGAGGATCAATGACAACGCCTACAAGATTGACCTTCCACCGGAATATCAAGTGCACAACACTTTCAACGTTGGTGATCTCTCCCTCGTGGATGCGGTTGAAGATGACCAAATGCTGAATTTGAGGCCAAATTCCTCTCAAGATGGAGAGGATGATACGGTTAGGACAGCCACACGGCCTTTCACACGAAGCCAAGCTCGGGAATTACAAAAACTCCAAGCTTTGTTCATGCAAATGGCCGTGTGTGAGTTGGTGATTGAACCAACCAAGGACTTAAACGTTTTTATGTGTGAAGAGGGGTCCTAATGTGTAATAAACTACTCTCCAAGGTTGGCACAAGAAGCAAGGGCGGATGAGTCATTTTACCCCTTTCCTTTTGTAGTATAAATAGAAGATGTGAGAGAGTTATTAGATAGTTTTTGAAATCTGATTTTTGTAACCTAAAATATCACAACATTTCCTCTCTCTTCCACTCTTGGAGCCGCCTCCAACATCTCACAAGTAGAGGAATACTTGGGTTGTATCTTTGGCTAGAAACAAGGGTTTTGAGGTCTTTGAGTGCCTCTTGGTCCTTGTAAGAACTTGGTGTTTACATTCTCTAGACTTAGGGTCCTCTCTTGATGTTAGGGTTCTTAGTATCTTGAATGTTATATGTCAAGTTATCTATCTTTTCTTTATCTTGTTGTTGTTGTTGTTGTTAATTTTGTTATCTTTAAAGACTAGTGAAGCCGTGTGGGGCTACTTTCGATTCACTAGCATTCTTGTTCATCTATTTGCTCTCTTGTTGTGTGCTGAAAACTGAAAATTGAACTTGTTATTCTTGTGTTGTTGGACTGAAATCCGAACCTACTTGTAGCTCTTGGTGTTGTTGGTTTGATCTTGTATCACCTATGGTGTAACATAAAAGAAAGAACCATAGTGCAAATGCGTCAGTACAACTGAAAGTACTGAGTATACAAGTGAGGTAGGCTATATACAAAAGGGCTTACATGCATGAGCAGTGCTAACTGAATGACCAATATGAACGTGAGAGTGCAAACATGCATACATAGTAATTGAGATCATGAATACGTGATATCTAGATTTGTACGCTAATATATGATTTATTGATATCTAATATGACTAATACTGGGATTTCTGATAACATGGATGACTATGTATGACAATCCTGAATCTGATGGAACTACCTGAGTTTCGTATTGTAATTGAATCGACTATATCTGACAGTCCTGGTATACTAAAATCTGAAGAACTATCTGAGTTCTTTTACTGAGACTGAGACTGAAACTGTGGGAGGTAGTTATTTAACCGGCATGCCCCAAATGTGCTATAATAGCTGAGCTGGGGTCCAATCTATTCCCTGATTGGAAGGGTGTCAATACCGAACCACTGGTAAGGACAAGCTATGAGTGACCCTTATCTGGCAGGTTACTCTAATGAGAATGATGGGACCCTAGTCTGACAGGTCAAATCACCTCATCAACCCTAATCTGACAGGTTAAGATGTCTAAACCTACACTGGCTACATAGTTCTGGAATACAAGGATGACTGAAAAGAATCACACTCTTATCTGGCAGGTGAGTTCCCATTCTTGGGTTCACTCGGTGCTAACTTCTACTCCCATCTAAAGAGATTAAACATGATTAATTGACTATACATGGACTGAGTAACTGACTTCTGTTGACTGAAAGAATAGTACTATTATCTGAGAATTAACTGAGATCATGAGATTTCTGAGATTTCCTGAGTCACATGACTGTCTGAGTTTTATAGATCATGGATTGACTGAGAGTATCTTGATAACACAACATGGCTCTAGGCACACAACTATTTTTTTCGGGTACAAGTACCCCCAGGACTTGATGGAAGGAAACTGACACACATGGCTGACTTGATCATAAGAATAGAGTCCATAATTCACAATATCATAAGTAGGGAATTTCATACTACACTTGGTTCTCAACATTTTATACATGGAAGGAGATGCGCACAACATGTATATATTCACGTTGCTTCAATATCATGCTCATTCCTTATCATAATATTAACAACACACAACAATAACGTGGAGTTCATGTGGAGTCATAAAGAATAGAACATGGGCTTCTCATTTAAACACTATTAAGTCATAAAAACATGGATTCTATCATCCTTGGCATTTTATCAAATACCTTACATCACAACTTTGGGTATAGGTGTACTTATCAATTTGACAATCTTAATCCATCCAAAATTCATGGGTTTCAACTAACCTACTCACATGCTTCATGAAAAACACATCAAGATTCAACCTTGAAACCAAACAACAATCATCAACATGAATATAGTCATAACACAACAAGGAAATCACAATTTATAATTTAAAACATGATTCTTGAGCTCCATGGATGAAAGGGATCCATGGATGAACACTACGCATACCTTAGTGATTGAATCTTGAAAGGGATCTAATATTTCTGAAGGTTCTTGAAGAAATCCTTAGGCTTGCTCTTGATTTTTCTTGACTAGGGTTTAACCCCTTTGGGAGAGAATGTTCTTGTTCTTGAGAGGAAACACTAATCTTGTGGTTGAGAGTGTATGCGAGAGCTTTTTGAGATGTTTAACTAAAGAGAATGGAAGATAATATGCTCCTTGAGGGTTATAAGTCATGGGAAGTGAAGGAAAAGACCAAAATACCCTTGCAAATATATCCCTCAATTGCTGGAAAAAAAAATAGCTGACGATATTCGTGACAAGTCATCAAGCTGGTGATAAGTCGTCATGAAATGTCGCCACAAAAAGGTAAAATTTTGATTTTCTGGTTAAGGTTGACGACATTGGTGATAGGCCATCACGGGCATGATGACTTATCACAAAATGTCATCACTGGGGGTGGAAATCTTCCCAGAGCTGACGGCATTGGTGATAACTCGTCACGCTTGTGATAGCTTATCACGAATGTCGTCACTCAATTTTCCAGCCTGACATGCTGGAGTAAAATGGGCATAACTCCTTGCTCCGATATTGAATTTAGGAGAAATTGGTATCGTTGAAAATATAATTCAATTATATATCTGTTGGTGGGTCATAATCTACAAAATTCATATCATAAAGATAGATATGCTTGCTTAAAGTTGATTGTACCAATATCCTTCTCAAGAATTTAATCGATAAGGAAATGTTTTGATTCGTCTATTAGCTAGGACACTTTTGAGGCCTTAATATGCATCAACCTTGATCATACCACTACCAAAGCACTAAAATTTATTACTCATGTGTTCGAAGCATGATCCTAAAAATGTCTAAACTTTTGGGGTATTACAGGTCGTGAACCACACTCATTAATCTCTAACTTCTCCTTGCTTAGCATAGTTTTATCCTATTTCTTAGATTTTCCTCTAAATCCAGATTTCCTACACAATCTCCATAGAAGTACATCATACCCAACAAAATTACCTAAGTTCTTTCATAATTTCCATATTTTAAGCATTGAAAGTGCCATGTACCCATGGCCCATCACCTTTACTCTCATAGTGGATGTAGGCAATATTATAGAAAGACTTGGTGGAGAGTTTGGTTAAGAAATTTTGAGATAAAATAAAAGGAAGTTTAGACAAACTAGTTTTAATAATTTCTAAAGGAAATGAGTAAAAACAGAACTTTATAAAGAGGTGAGAACTAGATAGTCCAATGTGATAGTGCAAGATACATTTTAAATTTCATAGGTAATTTAAGTTAGACTTGCCTTTAAGGGAACCAGGTTCCTTTTCTAAATGTTTGTTCCATTGTTGCATTAGCATGTCCTTCCCATTTCTTTTTATTGTTCCTTTTCTACTAAGCGTGTATACCAGTACGGGTAAAAGGTTGAGTTAGACCTAATAAAAAATACATTCACTTGGATACCAGTAATCAATTTTCTAGACAATTATAAGAATTCCAAGTAATATAGAGATTTAATTTAATTTCATTGGCCCAAGCTTTAAATAATTCCATTAAAACCGGTCCTTGCTAAGTGGTTTGGTGAAGATATAAGCAACTTGATCCTCCATTTTTCAATGAATTCTTGGGCACATTGAGAGCACTAATGTTGCACACATTAGGGCCCAGTCTGTCAATACACCAAGGTATTCAAGTTGTCCATCCTTGAGATATTTCTTATGCATGATGGAGGGCCTGGTTTGATTTTACTTTACACAAGAGTCACAAGTCTTTTGCTCTACAACTTTAGCTTAAGTAACCCATGGACCGGGTCCTTGAGATCAACTTCTAAAGGGGAAAAAAGTAGCATGTCTTATATTCTTGTGCCTCAAAAAACATCATCACCTAGGGCCCTTCATTTCCTTTGTCTCATATCTGGACATATTGATCAACTATACATCAACCCATTTACATTGTACACATTTACCAATTTCATGACCAAGTGTGTTTCTAATCCTTCTAATCGCCAAGACTACTTTATTCTTTACCATTTCCAAAGGAGACACTCCCTCTTGAAATTCCTCAAGAAAGAGAAAATTTGTTGTTCTTCCATTTATATGCCTTGAGAAGCCACTATCTATGAACATATTTTGTTTGCCTTTTCTCACTTCTTCATCATTGGTAGTTCATGTGTTGGATTTAAGGACCCATTTCAACTTGGATTCCTAAACAGAGGACAGAGAAAAAATAAAACTTTTCTTTGTCTAAGTTGGAAACTTGACGTTTTTACAGAGGGGACTAGGTACCTTAGTGTTCATCTCTAATTCATTGCACTTTTAGTGTTTCCCTTTAATAGGATATTTTTCTTAGCACACATTATTCCAGCATTCATTCCTACCATGTTAAGTATACAGTCGATGCTTTGAGACTAGTACATATTTGTTGTAGAAGTTCCTAGGATCATTTTTCTTCTCTTTTTTCTTCTGATAACCAAGACCTTCACCTCTAATATATCTCTGATTGGTTAAGATATCTAGAAATTATAAAGGGACTTTCCGCTTGCACATTTTTTCAAGAGAAGTCTTTTGGTCCAGCCTACACTTGTTTAGTTTTTGTTTAATCTCAAGTTGCAGGCACCTACCTTCTCATTTTCCCTTTGAACCATTATGAGCATGATCCTTTAATTTTTGGTCTAGTTGTTCATTTTTACCATTGAGAGAAAAAACCTTTTCTTCTAGCATAAAAACATTATTTAACCAGTTGGACTCATTTGCTTTAGCTTCAACAAAAACTTCAGAATTAAAATTTATTCTTTAGCTTAAAATTTTATGCTTTAGCTTCAACAAAAACTTCAACATAGTACATATTTTATGCTTTAGCTTAAAATCTAGTATGCTTATCGTCTCTTCATACTCATCATCAGAATTAGCCTTATGTGCAGATAAAGCGTCGAAGGTTGAATCTTAATCTACAAACATTATTATAAAGATATCCTTTGTACCTTCTTCAAGATTTGGTGGAGATGTCATAATTCACGGGGTTTCCTAAGTGTTAACCTTTTAGGAAGGACTTGCTTTAATACCAATTGTTAGTTTGTATGGTTCAACCTCGACAACAAGGACCTAGTTCAACGCCTGGTCCCTATATAAGGGGGAAAAAATAGGAAGAAAAAATAAATAGCAGTAAAGTAAATAAACCATGACCTATCTCATAGGAATATATCAAAGTCCAATTAACTAAAACAAGAGCAATGGTTTGATTACACTCTCTCTGTCATAATACTATGGTTAACCCCTTAGCCTCATTCCCTTGAACTAAGGATGACACCAAGCCACCACTAAAATGTTTCTACTATAGCGTTCAGTTAACTACACCTATTTGACACAACTTAACTAACTATTTCCCTTTTTATCAACTACCTCTAGATTATCCACTTTGGATAACTCTATCCTAACGATACAACTAACTCTAGTTGATCTACTCTTTACAAGAAAAGAGTTTAATAAAAATGACACCTACACAAGCTTCATGAATGAAAAGTTGCTTTACAATTTAGCATACAAAACAAAGACTAAAACAAGAATGAACTAAAAGCAACTATCATTGACTACGAATAGGTCCTTGTTGTAGGAGATTTGAACTGAAGAGTAATGAACACTTTGATGGGAGATATAACAATTTTTCGATTTTCAGTAACTAGGTTTTCACTCCACATAATAATGCATATAGAGGGAGCTCATGGAAGGGAAAACCTTAAGTATTTTTTATCGGTCAAGAGGGAAGGACAAAGTATTGCAAGTTCTCAAATTTGGCAACACTTTTATAGTTGTACACAGTTGTCAGGGTTGACTTGTATGGAACAGCATGGTCCACCTATCTAGTCCCTCATTTGGTCCCTATGAAATAAAATCTCTTTGTGGGATAGTTTCTCTTGAATAAGTATTCTCACTTGAATGACCATTTCAATCATGCAACTTATTTCGTTGTTTTCTCAGAGATCTTAATTCTTTCATTCCCCCTATGATAATCCTAGTGTGTGTGTCTGTTCTTTTATCGGGTTTTTTGGTAGATTTGTCAAATTATCAAATAAAGCATAGTACCACAGTAACTATGTATCATCAATATATAAGGATCAGATTTTGTAGAAGATATCCACACACACATGTGCAGTGCTATCAAACACCTGTTGATTACATACTTAAACATCTCACACCAAGTCTCTCCATGAGATTTGTTAATCATCAAAACTATGAGTACAATAGGTGTGTTTATGTTCACACCAAATCTATAGAAAGATACAAGAAATCTAGGAAATCAACCTCACTATATTCTCTCCTATTATTTGATTTTAGTATTGTCTCCCCGAGTTGAGTCCTATTGATATCTAGTAGATCATAATTGGTATTGGATAAGTTGGTCCCAATTGGTATCTCAGTAATATTCAAAAGGTTGAAAGATTATTATTCTAACTAATAGAGGTTAATAAGAGTGATAAGACTTTTATTCTAATATCATAAATTATATTTGAATGTATTAAATGGTGTAGATTTCAATGTTGCTAAGTGAACATAACTCTTCTTTTAGTGACTGGTCATGTTTGCTAAAAAGGTACTTGGGTTTTAACTATTTCATTGTGTTTTAATATCATTTTATGTGTATTTATAATATGGGACTATTATTCTTGATTGTAATAGCATCTTACAGTGTATATGTCAGTTTTCTCAAGTGTAAGTGGCTATTATGAATGATGTGAGATGATCTACTATAAAGTAACTAGGGAATCATAAGGGTTGGGTGTGATTTCAAGTTATAACTTCATCTCTATGATTTGAGACACATCTTGCTTCCCATGATTTGAAGTACTTATTAATTTCCATACGGGTCCTGGCGAATAACCTAGAGATCTTATTATTTTCAATCAAAATTATCATTAATAGACTTGTGGTGTCTTGGACCTTATTGTGCTTAATTCAGTTTAAGGAATTGAAAATCACTTTAACAATAGACTTATAATAAAGAATTTTATTATTGGTAAAAATTTAATATGACGTCAAGGATATAGGTAATAAAGTTTGTGATATAGTATCATGTGAGAGGGACCTGGAAATGGCTAAAATATGAGCGAGTATTAGGCACCGGTGCAGCAATGGATTTACCATGGTAGCGATGTTGCTATAGTGGCTCCTTACCTCTTCCATGGTACTATTGTAGTGGCAATTTTGTCACTGCAATGATGCTGCTATAGTGGTGAATTCTTTGCTTCAGTGACCTGAGCAATAAGTTGCCAATGCTTTCCTTATTTTATGATTTTTCAAGCATTATAAAAATAACCTTATGCTCATAATAATTAAAGATAATAATAGTTATACGACATGCATAACAAGCTAATATATAGTTAAGATGTTATAAAATTAGATGTTCTAAGAATACAACAAGTAAAGGAAATTGATTGTTTGTTACATGCCCCAAATAGGGGCAATCAAAATCTAGAATTAGTAATTAAATTGGGGGAAATCTAGCTAGTGGACTCATTATATACGAAGACACAGCATCTAATAACTCCTTATCCATCCCACTAAGAAAGAGAACTCCTCCATATCTTTATTCGACATCTTCAGGAGCTTTTTGTCAGGGGAGATACATTTGAGTATAACCTTCGTATCCTTCCACATCCTCACTAACATGCAGTACCGTGAGTGCCTCTTGTTCTTCTCCTCATCCAGATCATTTCAAGGACCTGTATAGGCCTAGGCTAAGTTTGATGGGGTCATGGAACCACTCCAAATAAACTTAAAAAGCAAGAAGGTCTTTCTCTCAACCTTAAGAGATACAGGAGGCTGTAAAGAAGGGGTGCTAGTCTTCTTGCCCCCTTCATTCCTGCTACTTTCACCTTTCTCCACTAATTTTTTTTCTTCTTATTCCTTTCACATGATACCTTCACCGTCAGTAGGTTGAAGGCTACCACTCCTCCAGTATGTCATGGTCATTCTTTGGCACCTCCACTCTCTTGCACAGATCTGTGATCAATGATGGTAATAAAAGATACCTCAAAAACCCTTCTGTAGTGTAGAAATGTTGCCACTCATTGATAATCAACATCCCTACAATTATTTCTATTCCCAAGAGAGCACAGGCAACCACTATAACCCAGTGTAAGGTCACATCATTAACATTTCCTAAAGGTCAGATCCTCTGAGATTCCAAGAGATATAATCTTTGAGACTCCACTAAGAAGGGAGTGCTCTTGATCCCATTAATGTTGTTCCACTTTACCTTACCCTCCTGACCCTTCGGTATAAGGGTTTGTGCTACCCACTTCAGGTCAACCTATGTAATCTTAGCCTTAAAAGAGGTATTGGAGGGGTTTGAAACCCCAAAGTGTCATTTATGGTGTCATCATCCATAAAAATATTCTTTTACCAAGGTTTATTTTATATAAAAGGGCACATACCTGTCCACAGTTGGGAGGATGGCATAAAACTTCTAAACTATGGCTAGATTACGTACAAGGATTACCTTTAGCAGCAAAATCCAACCAAAAGTAGAAGTCAGGCATCTCATCCTCCATATTTTTCATCAAAAACTCTCTTTTATGAAAAACCCCCTATTGAGTCGCCCTTCATTATAATGCTCACGGTATGTAGAGTTGGGGAACTTTCAATATGTGGGATTGTTATCCATAGTAGTCTTGAAAATATTTCAATTACGGTGTTAGAACAAATTTGAGATGCTACAAAAGGGATGAGAATTCAAAAGTAGGAAAACCAAAAATCTAGGATGGGCAACTTGACATTGTTGTAGCCATCATCTCCAACTATCATGATTGGATTACCCGAGTTGTGATGGCACCTACTTCACCCCACTACTAGGTAAGACAAATGTAGCTTGGAAGCATAAGTAATAGGATAATTGGTAGGAAAATGTCAGAAATGTGCAAGTAGATAAATTACTAGCAATAAATCATAGAATAACAAAAATAACAGAAGAGGACTAAAAAAGAGGTAATATCATCCCACGACCTAGTAAGGTTAGTATAGGAGCCTCTAATCTAAATAATACAAGTACTATAAACTCAATAAACAACATTCTCCAAAATAGAAATACTATCAAAGATTAAAGTTGGAGAAAAGGTCAACTCCCGATCTGAGAGCTCACCCTATCTCTGAACTTTGACCAGCACAATCACAGCGTCAATGGCGGTAGCTAGTACTTGAATTTGCACCAAAAAGGTACAAAAGTGTTGTATGAGTACCAAATACACGAGTACTCAATAGGAATCATCGATGGACTAAGATAAATAATAAAATGTGAGATAAATTAGCTAGGTGAAATGGAAAGGGCAAACCTAAAATAATGCTCTAATTACAAAGAGTAAAAACTCAAAATAATAACAATAAGGTAACATATCTATCTCTACATAATGGGGACCCCATAAGTCTAGATAATGCAAATAAAGTATATAATCCGACGTAGGCCCCATAAGCCTGGCAGATGTAATAAAAAAGAAGTAATAATGTAATTATGCTAATTATCCATATCTTGAAACCATAACCATGGGTCCTTCCATACCATAAACACTAAAATCAAACCAGTTCCACAACCTTCATAAATAACTTCTCAATGTCGTTCTTGAATAGAAACTAGTATCTTTATGCCAGATTTGAATTGGAACTAATATCGTGAATACCAAACTTGGACCAGAAGTAGTTCATCAATAATACCGAAATCAAACTGGTCTTAATATCATAAATTGCTGGATATGAATCGAAACTCATTATCTCCCCAAAGACCAATCTAAAGTAAATAATATATGTCTAAAACTTCCACGAGCTTTAGAATGTAATTAAAGTAATGCACAAGGCCAATTGAGTCTACAAGGAACTAGTAGCAGTCTTGGTCTAAGGTGGGCCAGAAGGGGCCACTTATAACCCCAATAATCTGTTCTAAGGAAAGTTCTACACCAAAGTAGGATAAGGTATCAAATCTCACTATTAGACGCTAAACAAGACACATTAGGTCCTAAGATAGAAATTCTACCTAAGGAACAAGTAGGTAAGTAAATTATGCCTAATTATGGTCCCTTAATCAAGATCACACTAATTAAGCTTCCAAGACCTAATTCCTAATCAAAAACTAGAATAATATCATGTCAATACAATAATTAATCCCAATTTATGAGAAATATAAGCCTAGCCTACCTGGAAGCCGAAGATAGCCCGATAAAGTCTGCTAAATCGGTGATTTCCCTTTTCAGAGAAGCTTCTGCACAATGTCATGCCATCAAAATAAAAATCTACTCATTAATATGAGAGAAATGGTTCCCATATTGCATTTTTATGCTTTAGGTCCAAAGTCAATTAAAAATCCCGTATCGGGCCCGCTTGCAAGATGCGTACTTTCAAAATTATCAATACGTCCCTCTTTGCTCAAGGATTATTTACCCTAAAAAATAAGTAAATTCTAAACTCAAATTATACTAAAATCAACCCAACATTAATCTAGGCATTTATGAATAAATTGGGGAATTAAACAATGAATTAGTCGAAAACTTATAAGGTTTACGATCAGAAAATGGTTATTTCGAGCTCACAAGCACCCCACAACCTCCTAAGGATCACTCTTCTAATTCTCCACACTCTCTAGTTCTTTGGCTCTTGAGACATGAAAAAGATTAGGAGAAAATTTAGGCAAAAGAAGAATTTAATGCCCTCCAGGTTTCGCTTAAGCAGTCACCACTAAAGAAGCTAAGCACCACTAAAGTGGTACCCGACTGGCGTAACTTTCCACTAAAGTAGAAATATTGCCGCTTAAGCGGCCTCAGCTTTAGAAAGATGGATTTTGCTTTAGCAACATGAGTGGGCAACCCTTGGTCGCTAAAGCAAATATCTGGACACTAAAGTAACCAAAGTTTTGCTTTAGTAGATGCATCAGCTTAAACTTGGAAGAGTTCCAAGTTTCCATCGATCCATCAGTATTCATCCAGAATCCCGTGAATACAAAAAAATATGCTACCCTACCAAATTCTATATTTCAATCTCAATGGTGCCAGTAAAATTTCTATCCGGGGTCATTTTGACAAAATATGGTCCCTATACTAATGGGCCATTTTTATAAAATTTTGACCAATAGCCCAAAATGAGTCTTGAAGCCTTAGGATCCAAACCAATGGCATCCTAGACTGAAATTGACTTTCTGGAGCTGATGAAATGGTTAGAATTGACATAAGAAGTTTTAAAACTAACGTTTATGCCCAATAGCTTCTCCTTGCCTTTGAAGAATTCAAAATAGAGAACTGGTTCTAAAATCCAAATTAACTACCCGATAACTGAATTGGTAGCTCCAAGAAGTCAAAAATGAATTGAGGAAATTATAGAAAGGCTTTAAGTGGTGAAAGTGTGAAAATACAGAAAATAACCTATAAAGTTCATTACAATATCCACTACTAAAAGAACCTTCATCCATAAAAGTAAAGGGTTGGGATGGACCTAAATTCTCAAATAGGTGAGGATGTTAAGTCCGTATCTCGCTATTGATCTACCAAGTAGCCTCCTCTATTGAGCGGTGTCTCCACTGAATCTTAACTACAAGAATCTCCCTAAAGCTCAACCACCTGACATCTCTGGCTAATATGAATACTAGCTCCCCTCCACAAAGGTTAACCTCTCATCTAATTGAACTGAGTTCCACCAAAGCACTTGTGACTTATCCAAAATACAATGGTGTGGAATAGAAACATAGAAAGTTGTATGGAGAGCAGAAAAATCTGAGGGCAAGTCTAACTCATAAGCCACATCTCCAACTGTGTGAAGGATCTCAAAAGGTCCAATATATCTAGGTTGAGGTTGTTTTTCCTCCTGAACCTCACCATACCTTTTATGTGTAATATTTGAAAGAATAACCAATCTCTAACTCCAAACCTCAAGGTACAAAGTCTACGGTCTGCATAAGCTTTTTGCCTACTCTGAGCTTCCCTCAGCCTATCCTGAATCCCCCTGACTCTATCCAATGACTCTTGAAGCAAGTCAGTACCACAAAGTCTAAACTCAGAGGTCTTGAACCATCCATTTAGATATCGATAATGCCTACCATATAGTACCTCAAATGGTGCCATCTCAATACTCAAATGGTAGTTATTATTATACACAAACTCCGTTAATGCTAAGTGTTACTCCCACTAACCTCTATAATCCATAACACAGGCTTAGAGCATGTCCTTGAGATCATGGATAGTTTGCTCTGACTTCTCATGGATCTGAGGGTGAAAATAGTTCTAAGATCCACCTAAGTACCCAACTCCTCCTGAAATATCTCTAGAAGCTAGAAGCAAATATCGATCCTCGGTCTAAACTGATAGATATAGGTACTCCATGTAAGAGAAATATCTCATGAACATACTGCAATTGAACCAAACAAGGCTTCTAATTATATTTCTATCCTAGTCGCTACGTTATCTTCTTCGTTATGTAAAATAGTACAAACTTGCTCCTTAAACTCTTTGGTTTATCCCTAAGATTCTCTTTTCGAGTTCACAAAGAAATTACAGATTTATTCTAATGGTGGGCACTCATTAAAATGGTAGAAACAAGAGAATAAGAATAACCCATATGACAAATCAACATTAACCACTCTAAGAATATCAAAATATAATCATGTTCTTGGCCTCAACCCCAGAACCAGGGTGTTTAGCCACTCATGTTCGAAATTAACATCAAAGAAATATAATTAATCATACCCAAAATTAATGTTGAAAGATGAAGTGTTCAAAGAACCCCAAAAGAAGTATCATAATTTTTTTTGCCTCTGTTGTACGTATCCAAAAGTATCCCCAATTGATTTGGATTATTCCTATTATAGTGGGAAAAATTTGGCCGAAACTTGATTATTACCGCATCACAAACCCCATCGTGGAGGCCTACATCTGTACCACTGGATTAGATTTTGCAAAAATATTTCAGCCTCACGATGCGGGACTATCACGGAAGGCTACTGGAATTCATTATCTGAAAATCATCAACCTCCACAATATGGAGGTAACATTTCGTGATAAGCTTCGCGATGCGGAGCTATCGCGATCCCTTACTTGATTTTTTCATTCTATGCTCATGCCTCGCCACTTTATTCCATGATTTCTGAATTATTTTTCCATCTTCTTCATGTCCAATATGTCACTCCAAGTGCTTCATTGATCCAGAATCTCCTTATTATTGCATAAAAACATGTCCAATTTCACCAAAATCAAGCCCTGCAATACTAATCATGTCCATTAGCTTGAGAATATATTTTAGGCTCAAACACAATACAATGCACAGATTTTAGCTCATAGAAAAAGTATAAATGTGGGTAAAATTGGCATTTGGACGTATAGATAAGCCCAAGATCACCACCCCACACTTAGAATCTTATTCGTCCTTGAATAATCTCAAGGAATCACTATACACAACTAGGCTTCACACCACAATCTAGACAGGACCCTTATGTGTGGTACACATAAGCCACACATGAAATTTTGCTAAAACATGTCAATTCAATTATGAAAACATGGGATTACTCTTTCCAAGCGCCCTATCCTCAATAGTAAACTTCTAACTTGTTGGCAAACATATGCAAATTGTTCAACTAGTTCTACTTTAGGTCACCTAACTATCATCCACATGCACCCTCACAACAAGAAAATTACCCTTATTCACTCACAATCTTGCAATATATTATCAGAATAGGTATATCAAAACAAATTCTCTCCCTCTCAAAGAATTCATACATAGGATTTCCCTTAGTGTGCTACTCCACTAATAGTCGAATATTAGGATTAAGGATCAAATAGGTCTTTAATAGTTGTAATGTAACCTAAGAGATGGGTAGGAACTATTTAGGAAAATAGTGGCTAATCTCTCTAAGCGCTTTAGTACATCACATGAACAATAAAAACACTCAAATAACAACCAATTATTTCCCTCAACTATCTTCCTTCTTTTTTTGCTTTGGCCCTATCTTCGTAAGATCTTTCACATACATTATGGTGGGAGTGTCTTCTATTCACATCTTATTCAACTTTGAACATTCAACATTCTTTTTACTTCACACTCTCAACCACCACACATATCAATTTACAAACCCAATAGTTATTACCTAAGGGCTTCAATTTCACCCTTGCCCTTACTTGAATTTCTTCTCCTTAACTCAATTAAATTTCAACTAGAGCGCTTAGGAAATTTGCATCAAATTACGGTCAATTAAAGAAGGGGTATAGGCTACATATTAAGTTGCCAAAGAAAATAGGCTATAGGCTTAACTGGGCTAATAAAAATATTCACAATGGTAGGTACAAGGGGTCTAAAACATGGCTATCAACAAAATTCCTACATCATCTCCTAAATCCAACACCATTTATTTTACTTTGTAAATACACTAGGCAAGTTCTAGACATCATTATGCATGTAGAATAACTAGAAAATCTCACTCATACTTGGTGCATGCCAGATTCAAGTATGATCCCTATAGACTTTTGATCTAGTAATTTCACAAATTCATAATTAAGCCAGCAGACAAAGAGTCACACTATTGAACATAGGTGTCCAAAACTAGCATCCTTCTTTTAAATTTGACATCCTTCTCTTTTTAAAAAAGGTATTTTCCATGTCATGTAACCACATTACCCCACACAAAGTATCTCAACCTAGAATTGTGGTTGGGTTCTTTTCACTTCTTTATTTCCTATGACTCTCCTTAAGAGAATCGTCATCCATCTATCATAGGAAAACGAACCTAACTATGACGAGTTATTAATATTGCCTTTAAGGGCAAACATTTTTACCTTTAAGGGAAAAAATCAAAAATAAAAAATTTTACTCCTAATTTTGAACTAAAAGTATTGAACTAAGCACAATAAAGAAAACACTACTCTATTGTGAACTACCAATAGCTTTGAACTACCAATAACAAATATCATCAATACCAACTGTTACAGATCGAATAGTTAGAATGTCTATCAAAATCTACATCACAGACACAATAATTTCCAAAAGATGAAAAAAACAAATAAGGGTATGAGGAATAAAAACCACCACCACACACTTAAAATGTAGCACTATCCTCAGTGATTGCAAATGTTATGATGTAATGAGGTGGTGTACAACTCCATGATCAGGCATTGTCTATGTCATCATTATTATCATCTGGGCAATATGCTTCAACTCCTACATCTAGGTCTACTGACTCTTCCTCCTCTTCTGAGTCAATGTCTGAATCTCTCAATTGCCTCTCCTCATCAGTGGGCACATCATCATCAACAGGATAAAAAAACTCTGGGCATATTCACAGCAAGGTCATGGCATGGTGACCAAGAAGGTAATCTATCTCAACAACATGAATCTCCTCATTTATCACTGGTCTACCCCTAACTCGCAGTTATAGCATCTGCAGCCCATACATATTGGCTATAATATCTTTATTCTGAGACTGACACTCAGGCATAGTGAGTACCAGTCCATGAGTCACAGCTTGATACAAGAATTCCAAGGAACACAAGAATTGTCTCAAAACAGTCCACACACACTCCAAAAACAGTCCACTAATCTTAAGGATTTGAGGACCAAGATGGAGACCACTCTCGGATTCACTACAACAACAACAATACGAGATAACAATGGTGTATTTGACACCCAAAACAGCCACAAAACGTGATGAACAAGATGAACAACAATAACACAAGTTTCGGATTCAACAAAGACCCCAAAACAGTCCACGATTTGCAAGAAAAATAAAGATAGATAGTGAGACATAAACTACAATAAGACCCAAGAACCCAAAGATATATTAAATCTAAAGACCCCTAGAACTTACGATAGCAACACCACACTCTTACGGTGACCACCAAGGGAATGAACTCGCCTCAAGATCTACCGTTTCCAAACAAAGATCAATATTGGCTTTTCCAAGCCCTATGCTAAAGATGACTTTTCCAAGTCCTACCACTAAGTGTGTACACTCTCAAAAGAGAGAAGATATTTCTTTCAATTCTTCATTGTCAAAAATCTGAAAACTAATGAAAATAAGACTAAGGGGGCCTTTTTATAGTGTATTACAAAGAAGACAAAAGACCACTTTGCCCTTAATGAGAGGGGCGGCCATGGTGTGTAAATACACCATGTGTAATGTCCAAAATACCCTTAATTAGGGTCCAAAACCGTGAGTCCTCAACCTTAAATTCTCCAAGCAATCTTCCACACGCGAGATTGCTTTAAGTAGCACTCAAAACGGGTCCTCCATGCATGTTCTTGTTTTCCCGAGGTGACCAAGTCTTGAGTCTCTATGTGTTGGCCTCCAACAATGTCATCAAAAGATAAGATGGCCATTTGTCCCGTATCATCCTCCCCTTCTTGAAAAGGATTCGACCTCGAATCCAAACCTTGCAAAACCGAAGAGAGGACAAACAAATACAAATTCCTCATGGCATGAGGGTTAGGGTTAGCATTACAAATCATCTCAACATGCCAAGGTTGCACATATTTGCAATATAACCAAGAATCCTTTGAAATGAATATTAAAAACTCAATAAAAGTTCTGCAAAGGATTTGGTTATAGGATACATCAAAAGTAACACTTTGCTTGTCATGTTGACCAAGCAACAAGTTTGGTGCACCAACATCACCATTTCTAAATTTGGCACCGGGGTCAAATGGGAAAAGTGGCCATAGACACGGGTCTCGACAACACTTCCCTTTCCCGTGGTCTACACCTAAACTAAATGACATACTCTCTACAATAACATACATATCATCCAAATCAAATAGAGAGTAGAGAAAGGTATCACTCAAATCGACTTCTACTAGGGTGCTCTTGATACGGGACAAATGGCCTTCTTATCTTTTGATGACATTTTTGGAGGCCAACACATAGAGACTCAAGACTTGGTCACCTCGAGGAAACAAGAACATGCATGGAGGACCCGTTTTGAGCATAACTTAAAGCAATCTCGCATGTGGAAGATTGCTTGGAGAATTTAAGGTTGAGGACTCACGGTTTTGGGCCTTAATTAAGGGTATTTTGGACATTACACATGGTGGATTTACACCCCATGGCCGCCCCTCTCATTAAGGGCAAAGTAGTCTTTTGTCTTCATTTGTAATATAGTATAAATAGGCCCCTTAGTCTTATTTCTCATCAGATTTTTGAGAATGAAGAATTGAAAGAAATATCTTCTCTCTTTTGAGAGTGTACACACTTAGTGGTAGGACTTGGAAAAGTCATCTTTAGCATAGGGCTTGGAAAAGCCAATATTGATCTTTGTTTGGAAACGGTAGATCTTGAGGCGAGTTCATTCCCTTGGTGGTCACCGTAAGAGTGTGGTGTTGCTATCGTAAGTTCTAGGGGTCTTTAGATTTAATATATCTTTGGGTTCTTGGGTCTTATTGTAGTTTATGTCTCACTATCTATCTTTATTTTTCTTGCAAATCGTGGACTGTTTTGGGGTCTTTGTTGAATCCGAAACTTGTGTTATTGTTGTTCATCTTGTTCATCACGTTTTGGTGGCTGTTTTGGGTGTCAAATACCCCATTGTTATCTCGTATTGTTGTTGTTGTAGTGAATCCGAGAGTGGTCTCCATCTTGGTCCTCAAATCCTTAAGATTAGTGGACTGTTTTTGGAGTGTGTGTGGACTGTTTTGAGACAATTCTTGTGTTCCTTGGAATTCTCGTATCATTTGGTATCAAAGCCATCTTTGATTTTGTTCTAACAAGATCAATCTTGGGCTTGAGACTTGAAAACTACAAAAAAAAAAAAAGTTGAAATCTGAAAATTTCAGAAAATTGCAATCTGTCCATTGTTGTTGTCTTGGTCGAAATTGTGTTCTTGTGGTGTTCTTGGCCGAGATTTGTTCTTGAGTCTAGGTCTAGGAGTATTTTACTTGTCTTGTGTGTTTGTAGTGTTAGTTTTGTTCCTCACTAACACTTTGAGTCGATCCAAACTTGAGCTTGAATTGTTAATATTATTGTTGTGAACAAGTGTGGCCGATTGGATGTTGTTGTTGTTCTAGCCTTGACCGAGTTGAAGGCCTTGTGTTGTGGTGGTGTTGTAGATCTTGAAAGGTTGTTGTATTCTTGTTGTTCATCACACCTTTCACCATTTGTAAAATCGAAAACACAACACAAAGGAGACTTAGTCGATTGTTGTTGCTATCCTTGTGGTCTTAGCCGTGAGATTGTTGACCTTGTTGTGGTGAACTGTTTTGGCCTTGTGGTTTTCATCTTGTTGTTGTTATAAGCTTGGCCACGTGATATTGTTGTTAATTGGTGGATTGAAAACCATTTTTTGTTGAAGTTGTGGTTGTCTTGGCCAAGTGTTGGAGGTATTGTTATTGTGGATTGGAGTTGGCCGTGTGAAAAATTGTTGGTGTTCTTGAGGATTATTGTTGTAGTTCTTGTTGTTGTTGTTGTTGTTCTTGATGTTCATCACCACCTTCATATATTGTTGAAGATAAAGTGAATGCTAAATCCAAAAAGTTGAAGGAAAAAGGTGTATTATTTGTTAGTCTTGAAAGACACTACAACCAACAAAGACCTATCAATCAAGTCTCAACCACTTTCCAACACTTTTCCATGATTTACGGATCCATGTTTTAAGGAGAAGTACAATAAAGTCAAGTCTTGAAAACTTGAAATTGAAAAGGGCTCCAAGACTTGTTTGAATTTCCCCCCCCTTAAACAAATTCCACCAAAGTCCAAATTGAAAAAAAAATTGGCCAAGACTTGAAATTGGACAACAAAGGTTGTGTGGGACCGAAACCAATACGTGACTGCCATGTCATCACTGCTACTGTTCACGCAATATTTTCGAGCTCAAAATTTTAGATTCTTAGTTTCATCTTATTGTTTCATTAGTTTCATGTCTTGATTCTAGAATTAATTAACAACTAGTAATCACCTACTTAGTTGTAGATTAATTATTGAATCCGTTTCTTCATGTCTTCGTTGTTTGTGTGCTTTTCTCATTTTTAACTCGTAGTAACTTCTTTGTTTCAAGTTCGTAAGTGAATTTTATTTTTGTGTCTTGAGTCGATCAAACAAGAATCTATTCCGGCCGCCAAGTAGAATTGACATCCTATTGACTACCGGAGTATAAGCAACTTTCAATATTCGCCGCTCCAATTGTGAGGATCACAAAGGTGAGTGTATACGAGTGTTGGTGAGGAGCTTTACTACTAATCTTGTTTGTTCATTTTGTAGGTTTAAAGGGTGATATAAGGGGAACATGTCTTCGATAGCCGGGGATTATTGTGACTACAACATGGGAGACTATGATTGTAGTGAAGGGTTTTATGGCTACGAAGTTGAGGGAGATTGCGGAGGCTATGAAAATAGCCATGATCGAGACTTGGGCAGATTTGAAAGTTACTGTTTTAAGGGAGAAAATGAGGTGAATGAAGTGCCTAGTGCTTATGGTAACTTTGGAGATGATGTAGGACCTCGTGATGGATCTTATGATGATGTTGGGGCATGTGAGGAGTCTTACACTTCTTACTCCGAACCTAGATTTGGTGTTAGGTATAACCCTTTTGTTTGCAAAGCCTATGAGAGCTATGATGAGGGTACACGTGAGGAGTATGAAGATCCATATTCTCCACCTTGTAGTACTTCTTATCAAAGTCGATATAGTGTGAATGGTTATACTAGCTCTAGTGGAGGTTGTCCAATGAGAAGAAGAGGATATGCATCTCCAAAACTAAGGGGTACTCGTATGCCTTACAATGTAGATCCAAGAAGGAGTGTACACTCCGGAAAGGTGACTATTTGTGGGATACCGGGCTGCCTTATGGTGTTGAATGATAGGTACTATGGAAACTACATTCTTCCGTCCATGGTTGATTACTTGGGGTTATTGCGAGAGCCTTTACTTGTTCCATACTACTTGGGCGAGTTCAAGGTTACCGAGAGGGTAAAAGTTGTCTTCTCCCAATTTAATTACCATGAGGAAGTGTGGTGTGATGTTTTTCCCATAACCTATGGTCATGTGAGCTTGGGCGCCGATTGGTTTGCACAACATAAAGTTCCAAATATGCAAAATTGGCCTAATATTGTAAGAGACCGATGGGGAAATTGCCTCGAGACGTACATTCTGCCCGGGCCGCAAAAAGAAGTTCCTACCTACTCCAATTCAAATTATTATGAGAGACAAAAGATTGAGAGGAGTAAGGGAGTGAAAGGTGGTAATCCGAGAGTGGAAAAAAGAGAGATTGTGTTGAGCGAAGTGAGGGGATTACCACCAAACCGTGCTAACTTTGGTTGTCCTTCTATTTTTATGGACATTTGTGTAGGTACCAACATGGCAAGCGAATGCGACCAATGTCAAAAGGAAGTTGCTGCCCAAGGTTATGGAGGACCTTCACCTCACGGCAAGAAAGAGTCCACTCAAGATCTTCAAGGTAAAATAGCTAACTCTTACACTTTAATGCATGTGAATGATAATTGTATGACTAGTAGTCCATTGAGTGTGAGTAGTAGCTTACTTATTTATGAGTCTAATGATTCCTTGCCTCTTATTGATGATGTACATATTGTGAGTGTGGATACACTAGTTGATCCTATTGATGACGAAATTGACTCCTCTTGTGAGATCAATTTATGTCCACCTAGTGTTGAAGCCTATATGTTGAATGGAAGTACCTCGTCTTGTGTAATGGGTGTTGATCAACTTGTTCGTGAAAACTGTCCACCACTTGAGTATGTGTGTGATGTGCTTAATAGGACTCAAGTGAGTGAAATATTTGAAAATGTTGGTCAACAAAGTGAGAATGAACCCGAGAGCTCTTCTTGGGGTAATATTGTGTTTGAAACATCCTTGAAACTTGATATTGATCATTTAGAGAGTGAGGAACTTTCTTGTTCCAAATCTGTCCGTGAGGTAGATCACACTCTTTTTAGGTATAATGTCTTGTTTGAAAATGATTTAAACACTCCTAATGAACCTAGTGGAGAAAATGACGGTATAGCTTGCCTTGGAAGCTATAGCCTATATGCTAACCCACTATGGTGTGACAACATTCCTCCTAAAGAGGGAAATCTCTTCTTGGAAGATGAGAGTACTCTTAAGGGTAAGGAATGTGTAGTTGTGGAAGCTACTTCTTCTTCTACTTTGTGTGATTTCATTGTTGAGAGTACTCATGGTGATTATTGGGAAACTAGTAGTGAGTACACACATGAGAGCACCTTAGTAGAAGTCGATTTGAGTGATACCTTTCTCTACTCTCTATTTGATTTGGATGATATGTATGTTATTGTAGAGAGTATGTCATTTAGTTTAGGTGTAGACCACGGGAAAGGGAAGTGTTGTCGAGACCCGTGTCTATGGCCACTTTTCCCATTTGACCCCGGTGCCAAATTTAGAAATGGTGATGTTGGTGCACCAAACTTGTTGCTTGGCCAACATGACAAGCAAAGTATTACTTTTGATGTATCCTATAACCAAATCCTTTGTACATCTTTTATTGAGTTTTTAATATTCCTTTCAAAGGATTCTTGGTTATATTGCAAATATGTGCAACCTTGGCATGTTGAGATGATTTGTTATGCTAACCCTAACCCTCATGCCATGAGGAATTTGTATTTGTTTGTCCTCTCTTCGGTTTTGCAAGGTTTGGATTCGAGGTCGAATCCTTTTCAAGAAGGGGAGGATGATACGGGACAAATGGCCTTCTTATCTTTTGATGACATTTTTGGAGGCCAACACATAGAGACTCAAGACTTGGTCACCTCGAGGAAACAAGAACATGCATGGAGGACCCGTTTTGAGCATAACTTAAAGCAATCTCGCATGTGGAAGATTGCTTGGAGAATTTAAGGTTGAGGACTCACGGTTTTGGGCCTTAATTAAGGGTATTTTGGACATTACACATGGTGGATTTACACCCCATGGCCGCCCCTCTCATTAAGGGCAAAGTAGTCTTTTGTCTTCATTTGTAATATAGTATAAATAGGCCCCTTAGTCTTATTTCTCATCAGATTTTTGAGAATGAAGAATTGAAAGAAATATCTTCTCTCTTTTGAGAGTGTACACACTTAGTGGTAGGACTTGGAAAAGTCATCTTTAGCATAGGGCTTGGAAAAGCCAATATTGATCTTTGTTTGGAAACGGTAGATCTTGAGGCGAGTTCATTCCCTTGGTGGTCACCGTAAGAGTGTGGTGTTGCTATCGTAAGTTCTAGGGGTCTTTAGATTTAATATATCTTTGGGTTCTTGGGTCTTATTGTAGTTTATGTCTCACTATCTATCTTTATTTTTCTTGCAAATCGTGGACTGTTTTGGGGTCTTTGTTGAATCCGAAACTTGTGTTATTGTTGTTCATCTTGTTCATCACGTTTTGGTGGCTGTTTTGGGTGTCAAATACCCCATTGTTATCTCGTATTGTTGTTGTTGTAGTGAATCCGAGAGTGGTCTCCATCTTGGTCCTCAAATCCTTAAGATTAGTGGACTGTTTTTGGAGTGTGTGTGGACTGTTTTGAGACAATTCTTGTGTTCCTTGGAATTCTCGTATCAGCTCTCATGTGTGTACTCACTACTAGTTTCCCAATAATCACTATGAGTACTCTCAACAAAGAAATCACACAAAGTAGAAGAAGGAGTAGCTTCCGCAACTACACATTCCTTACCCTTAAGAGTACTCTCATCTTCCAAGAAGAGATTTCCCTCTTTAGGAGGAATGTTGTCACACCATAGTGGGTTAGCATATAGGCTATAGCTTCCAAGGCAAGCTATACCGTCATTTTCACCACTAGGTTCATTAGAAGTGTTTAAATCATCTTCAAACAAGACATTACACCTAAAGAGAGTGTGATCTACCTCACGGACAGATTTGGAATAAGCAAGTTCCTCGCACTCTAAATGATCAATATCAAGTTTCAAGGATGTTCCAAACACAAGATTACCCCAAGAAGAGATCTCGGGTTCACCCCCACTTTGTTGACCAACATTTTTAAATACTTCACTCACTTGAGTCCTATTAAGCACATCACACACATACTCAAGTGGGGAACAATTTTCACCAACAAGTTGATCAACACCAATTACACAAGACGATGTACTTCCGTTCAACATATAAGCTTCAACACTAGGTGGACATAAATTGATCTTACAAGAAGAGTCAATTTCGTCATCAATAGGATCAACTAGTGTATCCAAACTCTCAATATGTACATCATCAACAAGAGGCAAGGAATCATTAGACTCATAAATAAGTAAGCTACTACTCACACTCAATGGCTTACTAGCCACACAATTGTCATTCACATGCACTAAAGTGTAAGAGTTAGCTATTTTACCTTTAAGATCTTGAGTAGACTCTTCCTTGCCGTGAGGTGAAGGTCCTCCACAAGCTTGGGCAGCAACTTCCTTTTGGCATTGTTCGCCTTCGCTTGCCATGTTGGTACCTACACAAATGTCCTTAGAAATGGAAGGACAACCAATGTTAGCACGGTTTGGTGGTAATCCCCTCACTTCGCTCAACACAACCTCTCCTTTTTCCACTCTCGGATTACCACCTTTCACTCCCTTACTCCTCTCAATCTTTTGTCTCTCATAATAATTTGAATTGGAGTAGGTAGGAACTTCTTTTTGCGGCCCGGGCAGAATGTACGTCTCGAGGCAATTTCCCCATCGGTCTCTTACAATATTAGGCCAATTTTTCACGTTAGGAACTTGATGTCGTGCAAACCAATCGGCACCCAAGCTCATATGACCGTAGGTTAAGGAGAAAACATCGCACCACACCTCCTCATGGTAATCAAATTGGGAGAAGACAACTTTTACCCTCTCGGTAACCTTGAACTCGCCCAAGTAGTATGGAACAAGTAAAGGTTCTCGCAATAACCCCAAGTGATCAACCATGGACGGAAAAATGTAGTTTCCATAGTACCTATCATTCAACACCATAAGGCAGCCCGGTATCCCACAAATAGTCACCTTTCCGGAGTGTACACTCCTTCTTGGATCTACATTGTAAGGCATACGAGTACCCCTTAGTTTTGGAGATGCATATCCTCTTCTTCTCATTGGACAACCTCCGCTAGAGCTAGTATAACCATTCACACTATATCGACTTTGATAAGAAGTACTACAAGGGGGAGAATATGGATCTTCATACTCCTCACGTGTACCCTCATCATAGCTCTCATAAGCTTTGCAAACAAAAGGGTTATACCTAACACCAAATCTAGGTTCGGAGTAAGAAGTGTAAGACTCCTCACATGCCCCAACATCATCACAAGATCCATCACTAGGCCCTACATCATCTCCAAAGTTACCATAAGCACTAGGCACTTCATTCACCTCATTTTCTCCCTTAAAACAGTAACTTTCAAATCTGCCCAAGTCTCGAGTATGGCTATTTTCATAGCCTCCGCAATCTCCCTCAACTTCGTAGCCATAAAACCCTTCACTACAATCATAGTCTCCCATGTTGTAGTCACAATAATCCCCGGCTATCGAAGACATGTTCCCCTTATATCACCCTTTAAACCTACAAAATGAACAAACAAGATTAGTAGTAAAGCTCCTCACCAACACTCGCATACACTCACCTTTGTGATCCTCACAATTGGAGCGGCGAATATTGAAAGTTGCTTATACTCCGGTAGTCAATAGGATGTCAATTCTACTTGGCGGCCGGAATAGATTCTTGTTTGATCGACTCAAGACACAAAAAATAAAATTCACTTATGAACTTGAAACAAAGAAGTTACTACGAGTTAAAAATGAGAAAAGCACACAAACAACGAAGACACGAAGAAACGGATTCAATAATTAATCTACAACTAAGTAGGTGATTACTAGTTGTTAATTAATTCTAGAATCAAGACATGAAACTAATGAAACTATAAGATGAAACTAAGAATCTAAAATTTTGAGCTCGGAAATATTGCGTGAACAGTAGCAGTGATGACATGGCAGTCACGTATTGGTTTCGGTCCCACACAACTTTTGTTGTCCAATTTCAAGTCTTGGTCAATTTTTCAATTTGGACTTTGGTGGAATTTGTTTAAGGAGGGAAATTCAAACAAGTCTTGGAGCCCTTTTCAATTTCAAGTTTTCAAGACTTGACTTTATTGTACTTCTCCTTAAAACATGGATCCGTAAATCATGGAAAAGTGTTGGAAAGTGGTTGAGACTTGATTGATAGGTCTTTGTTGGTTGTAGTGTCTTTCAAGACTAGCAAATAATACACCTTTTTCCTTCAACTTTTTGGATTTAGCATTCACTTTATCTTCAACAATATATGAAGGTGGTGATGAACATCAAGAACAACAACAACAACAACAAGAACTACAACAATAATCTTCAAGAACACCAACAATTTTTCACACGGCCAACTCCAATTCCACAATAACAATATCTCCAACACTTGGCCAAGACAACCACAACTTCAACAATATGGTTTTCAATCCACCAATTAACAACAATATCACGTGGCCAAGCTTATAACAACAACAAGATGAAAACCACAAGGCCAAAACAGTTCACCACAACAAGGTCAACAATCTCACGGCTAAGACCACAAGGATAGCAACAACAATCGACTAAGTCCCCTTTGTGTTGTGTTTTCGATTTTACAAATGGTGAAAGGTGTGATGAACAACAAGAATACAACAACAACCTTTCAAGATCTACAACACCACCACAACACAAGGCCTTCAACTCGGTCAAGGCTAGAACAACAACAACATCCAATCGGCCACACTTGTCCACAACAATAATATTAACAATTCAAGCTCAAGTTTGGATCGACTCAAAGTGTTAGTGAGGAACAAATCTAACACTACAAACACACAAGACAAGTAAAATACTCCTAGACCTAGACTCAAGAACAAATCTCGGCCAAGAACACCACAAGAACACAATTTCGGCCAAGACAACAACAATGGACAGATTGCAATTTTCTGAAATTTTCAGATTTCAACTTTTTTTTTTTTTTTTTTGTGTAGTTTTCAAGTCTCAAGCCCAAGATTGATCTTGTTAGAACAAAATCAAAGATGGCTTTGATACCAAATGATACAAGAATTCCAAGGAACACAAGAATTGTCTCAAAACAGTCCACACACACTCCAAAAACAGTCCACTAATCTTAAGGATTTGAGGACCAAGATGGAGACCACTCTCGGATTCACTACAACAACAACAATACGAGATAACAATGGTGTATTTGACACCCAAAACAGCCACAAAACGTGATGAACAAGATGAACAACAATAACACAAGTTTCGGATTCAACAAAGACCCCAAAACAGTCCACGATTTGCAAGAAAAATAAAGATAGATAGTGAGACATAAACTACAATAAGACCCAAGAACCCAAAGATATATTAAATCTAAAGACCCCTAGAACTTACGATAGCAACACCACACTCTTACGGTGACCACCAAGGGAATGAACTCGCCTCAAGATCTACCGTTTCCAAACAAAGATCAATATTGGCTTTTCCAAGCCCTATGCTAAAGATGACTTTTCCAAGTCCTACCACTAAGTGTGTATACTCTCAAAAGAGAGAAGATATTTCTTTCAATTCTTCATTGTCAAAAATCTGAAAACTAATGAAAATAAGACTAAGGGGGCCTTTTTATAGTGTATTACAAAGAAGACAAAAGACCACTTTGCCCTTAATGAGAGGGGTGGCCATGGTGTGTAAATACACCATGTGTAATGTCCAAAATACCCTTAATTAGGGTCCAAAACCGTGAGTCCTCAACCTTAAATTCTCCAAGCAATCTTCCACACGCGAGATTGCTTTAAGTAGCACTCAAAACGGGTCCTCCATGCATGTTCTTGTTTTCCCGAGGTGACCAAGTCTTGAGTCTCTATGTGTTGGCCTCCAACAATGTCATCAAAAGATAAGATGGCCATTTGTCCCGTATCACAGCTAGACCCTTAGTCCAAGTTACATCAATAGGGCGTGTATCTACAACTGGATTATAATCTAGCTTTTCTTCTTCAACCCCATGCTTTCTTAAGCACTTGGTTAGTAATCCACCAAACCCATATCGGCATCCCCATGGTATCGCACCTTCTTCATCACAGAAAAATGACAGCACCTATATTAATTTCAATATCATCTTGCAGTATAGCATAAATAAGGCATACCCTATCGTATGTCATATCTGTCATATGCTTGCCCTAAATAAGGCAATAATAGACAATCTTCCCCCATATATATTCCTACATATTCATTTGATCAAAAGGGAATGTTAGATAAAGGTCATTGTTTTTGTGTCGAGTCCATACAGCAGCAGACCTGTTTCCACATTATAGGTTTGTGATGTGTGTGTACGGTGGGGTAATGTTCAGCTACCTTAACAGATCTGTATCTACCTCGGGAACACCTAACAGTTCATTCAAGTCATTGGTCGTAAGGGTTACCACTTGCCCGTAGATCTTTACCTTAGAGTCTGGGCCTAGGGTCCCAGTTAGCATAGAATTCCCTAATGAGGTGCAAGCTTCACTCCGTGGGCTGCTCAAAGAAAAAGTTCATATTTAGCTACTCCAACCTGTGTACCATACTCAGGTACTCTCTCAGTAAGCTCGCCCAGTTGATAAACTCTTCCGGTGCGTACTTAGTATCATTGTGTTTTGAGTACCATTTCTTTCCGGCTTTATCAACCCATCTCAGTCCATATCTCCGTACCTAACCATGGGGAACTACCATAGCTCTTGGTACCCTGTTAGTCTACTTGTTTCTTTTCATTGAGGGCTTAAATGGCCCAGCAATATCTTTTCCCTTCCATTGGAGACAATCTATAGTCTCTGATAGGTAGAACAATGTAGTAAATAAGTTAGACATGGCATCCCTCTTAGCCAACAAATACTAAGTATGGAATGGTTGCGAAAACACCCCATACTTAGTTGCCAGCTTGGGTGCTTAGATGTGTAGTTAGGGTACTTAAGACTTCCCCTTGTTTCTCAACATTATCTCATCTTCAAGCCCCTCAACAACTATATTAAACCATATGAGTGTTTCTTTACTTAGACTTTAAGTACACATCAGTTTTAACCAAGCATGCTCATATTTTATTTAATGGTCGCTTCATATCCCCTTACAAACTAAATCTAGTGCAACAGTGTTTATTCACACATCAATTACATAAGGAAAGCACAATGCACTTCTCAACGCATCTTAAATGATAACTCCTATTAGGTGAACTACTTTGCAGAGCGTTATAGGAGACAGTTAATTTTAACAGGTTCAAAAATTCGAAGAATCATTTAGACCCATAAACACACATTCAGAGGAAAGTCAACAATCACTAAGTATAAGCATATTTAGGGACCACCCTATACTTAGTTGCTAACTAGGGTGTGTATCACATCCAACAAAGGTACTTAGACTTCCCTTCCTTTTGACTCACACCCCATGCACCATTTCAGTTCTAACATGCAAGAAAAACCTTCACCTTAAACTTATCTAACTTACTCATCCAACAAAAGTTCAACTTAAAATTATAAAGCAAATGTCATTAGTCTAGTTCAACAAATGCTAAATGAAAAAAGCACATAAAGTGGAGTAATGTCTATCAGCGCACAAAATACTCAATTTATTCAACTCATTACATTACATATCAATAAGTTAGGGGAAATATCTATCAACACACAAAATACTCCATATATTTGAGTCATCACATTACATATCAATTAGTTAAAGTGTTTACCCCATTTATGCATCACAATAATTTCACTATGGCACCCAAATAAAGAAAATATATAATAACATGAGAACTTACCTGAGTTTTATTGGAGGAGAGAAGAGAAAGAGAGTATATTTTGCGTGATAAAATTTGAAATGAAGGAAACTAGGGAGAATTTGGAAGAGTGGGGTGGCACACTAAGTTTAGTTATGAGGGAAAAAATTAGGGAATTAGAGGGGATTTATAAAAGAGGTTAGGGGTAATAGGATCCGGTCGGGTTAAAATCCAATATTTTAATGGAATTCCACTAAAAATTATCCTCTCCATGATATGGGGGTATATCACCGTGATAGGCTCCGTGACGCAGACTTATCGCGGAGGCTCACTAGAATCTGCCATGACTGAGGGTATGTTTCTGCAATAAGCTCCGTGAAGCGGGGCTATTGCAGAGACTCACTGGAATGCGCACTTCGGGAAAAATTTTGCACTCTCAACAAAAAATACAAAAATACATAAGAAAAAGTGGGTTGCCTCTCATCCAGCGCCTTAGTTTTGGTCGTGGCTCGACACATCTTTTTGTATTTTTGACTTTTTTTCTCTTTTTTATTTTCTTTTTCAAAAAACAAAGAAATAAACTAAACTAAAAAATTACATTTGTGGGTTGCCTCCCATGCAGCGCCTTATTTACTATCGTGGCACGACCAAACTCAGCTTCACTCTTCTTCAAAGACTGCCTTATGCCTATCCATATAATCCACCCAATAATTCTTAACTCTCTACTCATTTACTAAGAATGTAGCACTTTTATCCTCAAGTCAAAGTTCAACAGCCCCGTGAGGAGTCATTTTCATAACCTCAAAGGGTCTAGACACTTGGACCTCAATTTACCTAGAAACAACTTCAACCTCGAATTGAATAACAACACTTGCTGACAACGCTCAAAGACTCGAGTCATAATTTGTTATCATGCCATCTTTTGGTCTTTTCTTTATACAATTTTGCATTTTCATAGGTATGTAAGTGAAACTCGTCGAGTTTGCTCAATTGTAGTAGTCTCTTTTATCTTGAGCCTTCAAATCAACATTTAGTTTCTTCATATTTCCTAATAAGCCTGACGCTCAAGCTCCACAGGCAAGTGAAACAATTTTTTGTACACCATGTGATAAGGAGAGGTCCCAATGGGCATTTTATCGGCTTTCCTATACGCCCATAATGCATCATCTAACTTAGCCGACCAATCCTTACGCTATCCTTTGACTGTTTTCTATAGTATCTACTTAATCTCATGATTAGACACCTCTACTTACCCATTTTTTAGTGGGTGATAAGTTATGGACAGCTCGTGTCTAACCCCATATTTAGCCAACAAATTCCTAAACCAACTATTTATATAGTGGGCCCCTCCATCACTAATGATTGCTTTAGGTGTGCTAAAGCAAGAGAAAATATACTTCTTGACGAACTTCATTACTACTTGTACATCATTTATGGGGAGAATTGCAGCTTCTACCCACTTGGATAAGAAATCAACAGCCACTAAAATATATAAATTTCCATAAGATGGTAGAAATGGCCCCATAAAATCTATACCCCAAATGTCAAATATCTTCACCTCAAGAATATTGTTCAAGGGCATTTCATGGCACCTTGATATTGGACCATTCTCTACCATTGGTCAGACTCTCTCACATATGCAACTGCATCTTTAAACAATATAGGCCAAAAGAAACTGGGTTGTAATACCTTTTTTATTGTTTATTCACCTCCATGATGGCCTCCATAAGGTGATTAATAATAATTTTCCACTACATGTTTAGATTCAACTTTAGAAACACACCTTCGAACAATTCTATCATCACCTTATTTGAATAAATAGGGCTCATCCCACATGTATGAGCGAGAATCACAAAACAACTTTTTCTTCTATTGACTTGTGGCCTTTGAAGAATAAATACCACTTACCAGTAAATTTACTGTATCAGCATAACAAGGAACGTCTGCTACATCCAGTGCCAACAATTGCTCATCCAGTGCCAACAATGGCTCATTCAAAAACTCCTCCCGAATACACAGTGTATCATGAGTAATATGAGCATGACTCTCAAGCCTCGAAAAATAATCTTTCACTTTATTTTTAGCTCCCTTTCTATCATAAACGTCTAAATCAAATTCTTGGAGCAGAAGAATCCACCTAATCAACCTTGTCTTTGCATCTTTTTTATTGAACAAATACCAGATAGTAGCATGATTAGTATGAATAATTATCTTCATGCCCACTAAGTATGCTCTTAATTTATCAAATGCATATACAAGTGCTAGCATCTCTTTCTCTATGACTGTATAATTTACCTAGGCTGGATCTAAGATTTTACTTACATAGTAGATAGAGTGAAATACCTTATCTTTGTGATGCCCCAATACTGCTCCAACAAACACATCACTAGCATCACACATCATCTCAAATGTTAATGCCCAATCAGGAGAAATTAGGATGGGTACTTCTATCAATCTTCTCTTCAGACTATCAAATGCTTTCTAACACTTAGCCCCAAAGTTGAACTTGACCTATTTCTCCAACAGCTTGCATGTTGGACTTGCTATCTTTGAGAAATCATTGCTAAAGCGTATGTAGAACCCTGCATGCCCAAGAAAGATTCTAACACTTTTCACTGACACCAAATATGGGAGATTTTCAAAGACCTCTACCTTAGCTCTGTCTACCTCAACTCTTTTATGTGACACTTTATGACCAAGGACAATTCCCTCCTTGACCAAAAAGTGGCACTTCTCCTAGTTTAATATAGGGTTGGTTTCTATACAGCGAGCCAAGACCCTATCTAAGTTCTGCAAGCACATATCAAATAAATTACCAAAAATGGAAAAATCATACATAAATACCTCGAAAAAGTCTTCCACCATATCATAGAAGATAGCTATCATACATCTCTGAAAGTCCATGGGTGCGTTGCAAAGACCAAAGAGCATACGTCTGAATGCATAAGTATTATAAGGAAAGGTGAAGGTGGTATTCTCCTGATTTTCAGGTGCTATGGTTATCTGGTTATACCCTGAATATCCATCCATAAATCATTAATATTTTTTTTCTGCTAATTTATGCAACATCTGATCAATAAACAAAATAGGATAGTGATCTTTCCTAGTCGCATCATTCAACTTCTTATAATCTATACAGATCCTCCACCTAGTTATTGTACGAGTTGGAATTAACTCATTATCTTCATTAGTCACAACAGTCATCCCTCCTTTCTTTGGAACACAATGCACTAGGCTGACTCATTTACTATTGGATTGGGATAGACTATCCCAGCATCAAGCCACTTAATGACTTTTTTCTGACTACTTTTTTCATCATAGGATTCAGTTTTTGTGGGTGTTGCACACTTGCTTTATATACCTCTCTTCCATCTATATTTTGTGCATACAAAAGGCAGGATTGATTCATGTGATATCCGACATCTACCATCTGATTGCTTTCTTTATTTTCTTCAATATTATCAATGCCTCTCTCACCTACACATCAAATAAACATGCACAAACAAAACCATAGGCAAAGTATCATCCTTAATAAGGAAAGAATATTTTAAATAAGAGGGGGAGCCTTAAGCTCTAGCTTCAGTGCTTAATCAATAGATGCCTTTGGATAGGGAACAATTTGTCTATTAAATTGGTTAAATTCAGTAATTCTAGTGTCAAAGCCTGCCAAAACCATAATTTGTACCATTTGAAGTGCCTCAACATCACCAAACAGATTATACCCCATCAAAGCTCGCTCAAGTGGGTCATTAGACAATAGAAGGTGAAGCTCAGACTCAAGGTCTATGACTGTAATAGCAGAAAATTCTTCATATATTATAGGAAGCTTTATACCTTATACATGTCGAAAACCTCGACCTTATCATGAGCTCTCTTGGTCATATGTCCTATTGCTACATCAATCAATGATTGCACAGTTTCTAAAAAGGGACATCCTAAAATAAATGGGACTGTTGGATCTGAATCAAAATCAAGAATAACAAAATCTACTTGGAAAATAAGAAATCCTACTTGAACTAATATATTTTCAATAATCCCATCAGGCCTAGCAAGGGAACGGTCAGCTAACTACAGAATCATTATGGTGGGTATAGGACTTCCTAAACCCATATTCTGAACCAGGATGTGGGCATAAGATTTAGGCTTACCCTAAGATCACATAAACCTCAATCACTAATGAATTGCCCAATTATGATCTGCAGAGTGACACTTCCTGGATATTTCAGCTTTGTGGATAATTTATTCTGAATCCTGGATGTGAACTCCTCAATAAGAGCTACGGTAGTGTATTTAGTTAAGAAATTCTTATTTTCTACAACGTCCTTCACATACTTAGCATACTTTGGAACACTGGAAAATATCAACGAAAGGGAGATTAAGATTAACCTATTTCAAAATCTCAATAAACTTCTTGTAACAAGTCTCCTCGTGATTTTTCCAAAGCCTTTGTGAGAACGGTAGAGGCGGTATTGCCTTTTCTACTTTGGTTTCTTTGCTTTCATCATTTTTTTCCATAAATTTATCTTTATCCCTTGCACTTTGACCATTAGTAGCCTTGTGTTTCACCTGCTTAGCTTCTAACTGCTTCAGCTGTAGACCATTTCGAGTACTGACTGCATTTACCTATTTTGGATTTGGCTCAGTATCACTAAGTAGACCTCTTTAAGTTCTAGTGTTCTGTGTTCCTGTAGTTTGACCCATTTGCATATCTAAGTTCTTTGTAATCATCTGCTGACTCTTCACATCTGCTACCAACTGTGTTTGAGTAGCCATAATCTTCTTCGATATCTCTTTAATATTGCTAGTTTGAGTTGTGGCCTGATTACCCTGAACATTCTACTACTTGTACTATCCTCTGTATTCATTATTATTGTGTGCCTAATTTATACTCTATAAGAAATTGGGATAATTCCACTAGTTAGGATTATAAGTGTTACCAAAGTTTTATTGTCCTTGACGATTAGAATTTCCCATATAATTGACAGACTCTGGATTTTTTGTGCAAGAATCGACTTTATGTTCACTGTTCCCATAAACCTTACACCAGTTAGAAGCCTAATAAACTATATTTGTTATTGCTGGAGTGGGCTGTGTGACCCCCAAACTAATATTGCTGAGCTGAGTAGTTAACTGATTTTGTAATACACCAATCTGATTTGATATAGCCGTGAACTGGTCAACCTCCAACATACCTGCAACCTTTTTTGGAGCACTCCTTGCATCGGTATTCCACTCAGGACTCCCCTATGAAATCCGATTTAGAAATGTATATAATTCATCATACGTCTTCTCAAAAGCCTGTCACCTGTTGTTGAATCAAGGAGAATCTTAGTGTTTGGCTCAAGACCCTCAATGAAAGTGTGTACCAATATATCATTAGTCTGATGATGATGAGGACAATTCCTGAGCATACCCTAGAATCTCTCCCAAGCTTTGTAAAGATTTTCTCCATCTTTTTTCCTGAAACTCAGATTCTCACTTCTCAAATATGTTATCTTCCCATATGGGAAGAATCAAATAAGTAATTTTTGAGCTAGATCATCCTAGGATGTGATTGAGTTTGGTGGTTCAATATATAACCACCTCTTTGCTTTCCCCAATGGAGAGAAAGGGAAGAGAGTCAGTCGAACATAATTAGTAGATACCCCGATAGGAATGTAGGTATCATTGATATCAAGAAAATTTTGTATGTGTTGTTATGAGTCCTCGTGAGATAACCCTGTGAACTACCCACTCGTGTGCAATATTTGCACCATATTTTGCTTCAGTTCAAACCAACTGACCACCTCTGGCTTGCAGATGCAATTAGTAGCATTGTTCATAATTAGGATCGCCACTTCTCGAATAGGTCTAGCTTCTGCTCGAGCAGGATTAGCTGGAACCGCTGGAGCTGTAGTAGTTGGAGCATTAGGATCAATTGGATTGTTAAGATTTGGGTCTCTTTGATCTCCCATTTGAACTTGCTGAATTGGATAGTAAAGTGTTGTTGCTCTTTGCCTTTGATGAAATACCTGTTCTATTTTTGTATAAGGCTCTACCAATTCTTTCGCTATTTCCAGTCTGATACCTCACTTTTTCTGCAAAAGTCAGTCTTTAAGATCAAGTCGTTAACACTTAAATTATTATCAAAAGCCAAAATTTAGAAAATTACTAATTATTTGAGTCCCTAGCAACGGCGCTAAAAACTTGTTGTGGTCTATTGTACACGCAAGTGCACATGATCGTACATGTAATATAGTGACTCAAAGAATCAGATATCGTACCCACGGGGACTATTAGATTAGTAATTTAATCAACTTTAGTTTCGACAATAAAGTATTCAAGTATTTCAGAGGGTTATGGAAGCCTTGTAGCATACAATCTATTACTTTGGATTTTAAATTCAGTATGCATTGATTTGTTTACATCATACTCTCTTAGTTTATTTTGAATTCTCGTGGTTGCAAACATAAAGGATGTGCCTTAAAATACAATTTGTTCGAGAGAAAGGTTGTTGTTTGGAAAAGAGAGTAGTGACAAGAAAATAGGATTTCCAATCCCTATTTCATATGTTAATGCCTTAACAGGATTAACTACTTGGAGATTTTGGATTTTTTTTGGTAAACGCTTTTGATTCGAGTGAACTAAAGTGAATTAGTCCTTGATGGTTGAGAAACACTAGGATTATGTTATTAAATACAATACGTTTCTCTGTAAGCAAGATACATGTATGAATTCGTAAAGCCCATAGTTAGAAAGTATTGAAAACTACAAGGTAGACATAACCCTAGCTTGTTATTTCTCTGAATTTGAATACTACTACACATATTTCTTTTCGTTAAACTGAAACTATTAATTTGTGAACTGAATCAAACCCCCTATTTATTTTACGAAAACGAATGATTAAAAGTCAACTAATCTGCACACAACTTAATTAACACCATATTCCTTGTGGGATTCGACCCCAACCTAGTTGGGTTATATATTTGACAACGACCGCTTACTCTCTCGTAAGAGAAGTGTAATTTGAGCGTTATTAAAAATGGCGTCGTTGTCGGGGAATATGGTTGTCGATTGAGTTTATGTGTGTTAATTGACTGTTAGTCAAGTTTCTTAATTTTACGTTTAAGAGAGCTTGTTTGGAATTTTAGCCTACTTGCTTAAATTCAAACTTGTAAATATTTGTTTTTAGTTTTCTTTTATTTCTTGTGTTAGGTAGATTTTTATTTTAGTTTACTTATTACTATGGCATCGTGGAATGAAAACGAGCTTGGTGGTTGGAAGTATTATCTTGATGATCCATGTCCATATTGTGATGGACCTCACTTTTGGCAAGATTGTAGATATGCTCCCCGGAGAGAGATGTGTGCACCATCTCCATCCTACCGAGAGTATGATTGTTCTTTATGTGGTGGTCAAGATGGACATTGGAGTGATTGACCTAATGCACCCTCCCCCCTTTGCCTAACCCAAATTCTAGTTCTTTTTTGAGTTTAACAGGTCTTATGGTTAAGAAAAGGAAGAACGAAGCACCGGAAGGAGTGGCATTGAAGCTATGTTTCAACGAATGTTGGATCTCCAGGAAGAAACATACGATATCGTATGTGATATGCATCAAGGCATGAGGCCAATCATTCATGAGAAGATGGATATAGAGGTCAATCATTCAAAGCACTCTTCTACATTATACTTAGATGATATCTTGTCTATGGAATCATTTAACATAATGGAAGAGTGTGAAGATAAGGAGCTAGAACCCTATATTGATGTTGAGCAACCCTCAGTGACTTCCCAACCAACCGAACCAACCATTAGAGATGATTCCAAGATTGAGGACTTGGTGCTAGAGGCAAAAAAAGAAACCAAGAAAATCTCTAATAAAGACTCTAGCCCAATTCCAAGAGAAGATGTCGAGAAGGTGAGTAAAAGTGAGTGTGTAGTAGATAGTGTAAATTTTGAAGTAGAATTAGTTGGGCTCCACTCAAAGCATTTTTCCATATTATGTTTAGATGATATATTTTCCGTGGAATCATCTAAAATAGTAGAAGAGTGTAAAGATGAGGACCAAGAATCCTATATTCTTTATTTTACACTTGATAAGCAACATAAAAACACACCTCACTTTAAGACCGAGTTGTTTACCATGCATCATCCATTACTCAATTTCTTAATTTCTGCACCACCCCCGTATGAGCGAGGCAAAAAGATGGATGCGATGTTGGGGGTGAAATTCATATCCTCAAGATGGAGGAAAAAGTTGATTGGGTTGTGCCGCGACACTAAATTAGGCGCTTGGTGGGAGGCAACCCATCCTTCTAATTATTTTTGTTGTTTTTGATTAAGTGTAGGTGCATGAAGTACTAAGGAGGTGATTGCTACCAATTTTAATTTGGAAGTGAGCCATGTCAATGGTCGTAAGTTAAGGAGTGATGGGAACATTACAGGTAAGTTGGAGTGGTCAAATGTGTAAGGCTCAAGTATGATTCACATTAGAGTCGCGCCTCAAATTATGTAAATCTGACCCAAAAAGTTTTGCGGTGCGATTTTATTTTGTGACTTTCATTGAGGTCTGTGGTGGTAGTGTAGGGATCGGGCCGATAGGCCCAATCCCGAAGCCCACCACTGACCTCGATGGAGGTGCAGGGGCGAAGCCCCCACGGTATGGACCTTTTCAACCAAGAGTGCGCCGCATTTCCAATCGCCTATGCTCACTGCCTCACTTAGGCGATAGGTTACGCGCCGCCTATGTCAACATAGGCGATGGCTTAAGCGCCGCCTATGTCAACATAGGCGATGGCTTAAGCGCCGCCTATATCAACATAGGCGATAGGTTAGGCGCCGCTTATACCATTGCCTATGCTCACTTCCTTACTTAAGCGATAGGTTAGGCGCCGCCTATGTCAACATAGGCGATATCTTAGGCGCCACCTATATCAACATAGGCGATAGGTTAGGCGCCGCCTATGTCAACATAGGCGATATCTTAGGCGCCACCTATATCAACATAGGCGATAGGTTAGGCGCCGCTTATACCATTGCCTATGCTCACTGCCTCACTTAGGCGATAGGTTAGGCGTCGCCTACTTATGCTTAGGCGATTTCATGGGCGCCGCCTATCAGTGTAAGTTTTGCCTAATAATCCATTTTTATTGGATCAACTCGACCCAAATCTCACCCTTTAATAGAATCCACACCATGAATGCCCAAAGCCATCCTTATTTCACCCCTAACCTGCATAAGATTGCTCTCACCATTCTTTTTGTCTTTCAACATTAACTATCTCAAGAATTTTCCTTTTCTTTCACTAAACTTTCATCTTCAAGGTAAGTTTTACGTTCTTAATCATTAGTTATTGTGACTCTATGTTATAGCTAAGTGATTTATTAGATTATGAATTAAAATCTTGCCATGGTAATGTTGTGAAAGTGATGGCGTTTTGTATATCTTGATATGGTTGAAAGTGTAGAGCATGATTCTGTTAAAAAAAAGTGCTTCATTAAAATAAAATTGGGGGAATTGAAGTGAATGAATCATATTGTGACTAATGTTGATGCACCTTGTCAAAGTGTATGTCGGTGAAGATCTGAGTACCCGATAAAAACACTTAATTGGTTAATATTAACAAATTAAGTGTGGGGTGGTGACTTCACCATCTGCATCTTAATTGAAGTTAATTTGATTATGTGTGACTGACATGGATGATATGGGTGATGTGATGAGTACAGGAAAAATGGCTCCAATGATGATCTCCATGCAGGTGGCATGACTCCTAATGTGGAAGAGAAGTACTACTAGCTAGGTTCTTTATCTTGTTATTTACACTGGGGACAGTGTTGAGCTTAAGTGTGGGGTGGCTTGGTACTTTGCTACTTGTTTTGTAAGAAAATAGAACCTTCTCAAGGTATACTTCTCGATAGGATTAGTTATTTTGTTTATTTCATTTTGTTAGTTATTTAGTCATAATTAGGTTCTTTTCTCGATGATGGATGGATGACGACCGTCTTAAGAGAAAATTAGTCATTTAATTGCATGTAGCTATTCTTGTGGATCACTTGACATTATAACATAAGTATGTGAGGGATCATTACGTTTGAAATACCTAGGCTCTAGTTGTGACTCTTGTTGTGATTGTTGATTTTATTTGAATTCATGTAACTGTTAGGTTGAGAATCTATAATGCTCCTAATTGAGTTGACCATGTGCCATGAGTGTGTAAGACTATTGTATATTCCTTATTGCAACTAATGCTAGAACTTGCCTGGTGTATGTGCAAAGCGAAATAAAGATTGTGAGTTTAGGAGATGATTTAGGCATTTCTTTGATAGCCATTGTTCATACCTTCTTTTGACCTACCTTTGTACATTATCTTACATAGCCCCATTAGACTTTAGCTTGTTCTTTTATTAGCCTCATATGTAGCCTATTTCCTTCTTTAATAGACCGTAATTTGATCCAAAAGCTCCTAAGCACTTTAATGTAAAATCAATTTGAGTTAGGAGTTTGACAATTAGATGAAAAAGGTGAAATTGACGCCCCAAAGTCTAGTTATTGACGTGTGAAATTGATGTGGTTGGGAGTAGCAAAAATTGTAAAAAAAAAGTTCCAAATTTTATCTCGGACATGTTACAATGAACCTGTTTTGGCCCTGGTCCTTCTTGGACATTGCGCACCTTAACTAAGGCAAATCGCTTAAGTTGAGGGTTGCTATTATAGGGGTGCGTAACATGAAAAGGGTGCAAAAAAAAATTTTTGAAAGGGTTGCATACTCCCACCATAGTGTTATTAATTAAGCTTAACAAGTTGGGGTGAAAAGCAAATCTTTAAAGATAGCAGAAGTGGAAATTGGTTGTTAGAGATTGGTCTTAATTGCATAATATAGTGTATTAAAGTGCTTAGGGAAGATAGTCACTATTTCTGGCCAAAATAGTTCCTACCCATCCTTTAGCCCTGCATTACAACCCGTAAAAGACCTATATGATCCTAATCTTAGCATTCTGTTATTAGTGGAGTATTACACTAAGGGAAAGCATATGGTCATCAATTGTAATTTGAGAATTCTTTGTGAGAGTGAGCGCAACTTGATTCTTGTACCCATTTTGTTAGAAATTGCATGATTGTGAGTGATTGTGGGTAACTTTCTTGTTGTAAGGGCACATGGTTGATGAAGGTTGGGTAATTTATATGATTTCTATGCTTAAATGATATGCATGAAATTGCCAACTTAATGAGTCTATTCTTAAGGGTAGGTTGTCTCTAGTAATGATTCCTGAATCTACTTCTTGTTTATAATTGTTGTGGGAGCCTATTTGAGCATGTTGTCTTCCTTTGTGGGTGCTAAGGCTTGTGTAGTATGTATAAATGGATATGTTGTTCGAGGAAGAACAAAGATTTAAGTATGGGGTGGTGATCTTGGGTGTATTTATACGCCTAAGCACCATAATTTATCCATATTTTAGTTATGTTTAGAGAACAAAGTGCCTAGTTTCTTATGTTTTTACTCTACTTCTATGTAATTGAGCTAACCGATGTGATTAGCATGATTTCAGGTATTAATAAGGTAGATGAAGACATTATGGGACTATGGAATGTGGATGGCATATGACACAAGAGAGAGTAGCAACCTGGACCAAATGTGGCGCCTAGAAACTACAATCTGAACCAAATGTGGCGCCTAGAAACTATGTCCAAGACTAGTTTGTCATTTATAATTAGTTCAGGGACCTAGAAGGAAATTATGAGAGAAACGATTATTAAAAGGGTTAAATGTTGAATTTTTATTCATTATTCAATTATTCTGTATTATTCAGAGAGAGGAGAATAGCGGCTTAGCTTGGGAGAGAGAGAAAAATGTTTTTTCTCTCTTGCTCTCAGTATTCGCACACCAAGATCGTCTTCTAGTTTTTGGTATGATGAATATATTTATGATGCTTTTCGTTTTATTCATGAGTAGCTAAGTTTATTAGTTAGGGTTATGGAAGCCTTGTAGCATACAATCTATTACTTTAGATTTTGAATTCATTATGCATTGATTTGTTTACATCATACTCTCTTCGTTTATTTTGAATTCTCATGGTTGCAAACATAGAGGATGTGCCTTAAAGCACAACTTGTTCGAGAGAACGGTTGTTGTTCAAAAAAGAGAGTAGTGACAAGAAAATAGGATTTCCAATCCCTATTTCATATGTTAATGCCTTAGCAGGATTAACTACTTGGAGATTTCGGATTGTTTTTGGTAAACTCTTTTGATTCGAGAGAACTAAAGTGAATTAGTCCTTGATGGTTGAGAAACACTAGGATTATGTTATTAAATACAATACGTTTCTCTGTAAGCACGATGCATGTATGAATTCGTAAAGCCCATAGTTAGAAAGTATTGAAAACTACAAGGTGGACATAACCCTAGCTTGCTATTTCTCTGAATTTGAATACTACTACACATATTTCTTCTCATTAAACTGAAACCATTAATTTGTGAACTGAATCAAACACCCATATTTATTTTACGAAAACGAACGATTAAAAGTCAACTAATCTGCATACAACTTAATTAACACCATATTCCCTGTGGAATTCGACCCCAACCTAGTTGGGTTATATATTTGACAACGACCGTTTACTCTCTCATAAGAGAAGTGTAATTTGAGCGTTATCAGATCCTTAAACCCTTTGGTCTAAGATTCTCCTTTCGGGTTCACAAAGGAATTACAGATTCATTCTAATGGTGGCCACTCATTAAAATCGTAGAGACAAGAGAATAAGAATAACCCATATGACAAATTAACATTAACCACTCTAAGAATATCAAAATATGATAATGTTCTTGGTCTCAACCCCAGAACATGGGTATTTAGCCACTCATGTTCGAAATCAACATCAAGGAAATATAATTAATAATACCAAAAATTAATATTGAAAGATGAATTTTTCAAATGAACCCTAAAAGAAGTATCGTAATTGTTTTTGCCTCTGTTTTATGTATCCAAAAGTGTCCCCAATTTCTTTGGATTGTTCCTTTTATAGTGGAATGAATTAGACCAAAACTTGACCATCACCGCATCGCGAAGCCAATCACAGAGGCATAGGTACGTGATGTGGTTTTATTGTGGATAGCCACTGGATTAGATTTTGCAGAAATAGTTCAGTCTCTGCGACAAGGGGCTACCACGGAAGGCTACTAGAATTCATCATCTAAAAATCATCAACCTCTATGAAGTGGGAGGTAATATTCCGTGATAAGCTCCACGACGTGGAGCTATCGCGATCCCTTACTAGATTTTGTCATTCTATGCTCATGCCTCACCACTTTATTCCATGATTTTTGAATCATTTTTCTAGCTTCTTCATGTCCAGTATGTCACTCCAAGTTCTTCATTGATCCACAATCTCCTTATTGGATGAAAGCATGTCCAATTTAACCAAAATCAAGCCCTTCAACCAGAGGCGGGTCAAGAATTTCAAACTTGTGGGCTCCCAAGGGCTCATTTCCTACCACTAAGCTATCTCTTGGTTTAGTTATGGGTTCCCACCTTTTAATATTTATAACTTTTGACAATTTTTCTATGTAATTTTAAGCCTTACGGTAATGGGTGTGGGTTCTTGGGAACCCATACCTTCTACTCTACATCCGCCACTGCCTGCAACACTAGTCATGTCTTTTAGCTCGAGAATACATTTTAGGCTCAAACACAATACAATGTACATATTTTAGCTCACAAAACAAGTATAAATGTGGGTAAATATTGGCATTTGGACGTATAAATATACCCAAGATCAACATAGATGTAGGGTAAACTCTCGGCACTAAAGGACAACTGAATAGGAATGAAATATACCAATTCTGTAAACCAATCTACAATGATCCAAATGCCATTAGAACCAAGGGAAGTGCGAGGCAAACCACTACTGAAATCCATGGCGATACGCTCCTACTTTTACTCGAGAATAGGGACTATTTGAATCAGGACACCGGGCCTCTGATGCTCAACCTTCACCGACTGAAAAATAGCCAATGAGATACAAAGTTTTGCCATATATCTCTTCATTCCATCCACTAATAATGTTTCATCAAATCCCTATAAATCTTAGTTGTGAATAGAGTATTTAGAGTTGTCAACCTCATGCAATATCAACTAAATCAAATCACCAACCCTCGAAACACAAATATGGCCATCAAATCTCAAAATACCCTTAGAATCAATAATATCCCTCCTAGACTCATAACTAAGCACCTAATCACATATGACACAAAGACTTAAATCCCTAAACTGGTGCTGAAATAAGGTAGACCTCATCTCAACACTAGCAAGGATCCTCCTGGAGTTTGAAATATCAAGTGAAACTATCAAGTTGGATAAGGACTGGATGTCCCATGCCAACGGCCTCTAAAAAACTAAAATAAAATCCAATCTACCCAAACTCACCATCTTTTGGCTTAAGGCATCTGCTATCACTTTCACCTTGCTTAAATGATCTAGAATAGAGATGTCATAATCCTTCAGCTACTCCATCCATTTATGCTGCCTAAAGCTCACTTTGAGTCATAAAATACTCAATACTATGATGGTTAATGCATATCTCACAATCCATGCTATATGTATATCTCACAATGCATACTATGTAAACACAAAATTATGAGTGGGGTAGTTGTGCTCGTCCACTTTTATCTACCTCAATGCATAAACAATCAATCAGGTTGCTGCATTAAAAAACAACCAAACCAGCACTAGGAGCATCACAATATATGGTGAATCCTTCACACTCAACAGGAAGAGCCAATATAAGAGTAGAAGTAGGAAATCCCTTGAGCTTTAGAAAGCTCGACTCACACTCCTTGGACCAATAGAAAAGGACCTTCTTTTAAGTCAATCTGGTCATTGGCGCTACAATAGTAACCCCTCAATGAATCACCTGTAGTAACCAGCCAGACCAGTAAAGTTATGAACCTCAGACGAAGATATAGGTCGGGCCCAATCAAAAATGGCCTTAATCTTTAATGGGTCCACCATAATCCTATTCTTAGACACCACATGTCCTAGGAATATCACTAACTCAAACCAAAACTCAAACTTTGAGAATTTGACAAAAATTCTATGATCTCTTAAAGTCTGGAGCACAATCATCAAAATGTTGATTATGCTCCTCCCAACTCCTCGAATATACAACAATGTCATCGATGAACATAATCATAAAAGAGTCTAAATAAGGTTTGAACACGTGGTTTATCAAATCCATGAATGTTGCAGAGGCATTGGTCAACCCAACAGACATTACCAGGAATTCATATTGGCCATAACGAGTCCTGAAGGCTGTCTTTGTGATGTCTGCAGCTTGAATAATCAACTGATGGTAACTGGACCTCAATTCAATCTTAGAGAACACTACTGCTCCCTGAAGTTGGTCAAATAAGTCATCAATATAAGGCATTGGATACTTATTCTTCACTGTCACCTTATTAATCTGCCAATAGCCAATACATATACAAAAAGAAATATCTTTCTTCTTCATGAGTAAGCTAGGAGCACTCCAAGGAGACACACGTGGCCTAATTAAACCCTTATCTAAAAGATCCTAACATCGAGAATTAGCTCCTCAAGCTCAGTAAGATCCATACGGCAAGGTGCCATAGAAATAGGTCGGGTGCCTAGCTCAAGTTTAATAATAAACTCAATATCATACTCAGGAGGAAGAATAAGTAGATCAGTAGGAAAAATATCAAGAAAATCACGAATTAAAGGAATAGAGTGTAATGACCCTTCAGGTTATTTTCCATATTTCCACTTATTTACACTATTAGAGCATTTCCATAGATACCCCAAGTCATTTATGACTTACTGGGACTGACAATTTAGTTATCGGGTAGTTCATTTGGTTTTTAGAGTCAATTATCTGTTTTGAAGTCTTCATTGTTCCAAATAGACACAGGGAAAAAACATCAACAAAATGATCTGGAATGCAAATTTTGACTGTGCCAACAGCTTCAAAATATCAATTTTAGGATAGGTAGACCTTTGGTTTGGGTTTCGAGGCACCCGGGCTTATTTCAACCTATTGGTCGGAAGTTGGAGAAATTAGAAATATGGGTATAGGGCCAACATTTGGTCAAAACGACCTCGAAAGGAAAATTCAACATTTCCATTACATTGAAATATTGAATTTAGTATGGTTACATAGTTTATTTTCATATATCGTATTCCAAATGGATCCCGAGGCCTTGGCAGAAACTTAGAAAATTTCTAAGTTTCAGTTGATAGATGGTGCCTTTACAATCGTATCTCTTGAATGGATCACCTCAGTGTGCAGATGTAACGCCCTAAAATTTGGGTCCCGAGATGTCACATGGTGCTTAGGGGCACAAGTGACCCCAAGCTAATCCTTCTACTGGCATAACTCACAAACAACTGGATAAAATGCTTAAATCTATATAACATCAGCAGAAACATAGAACTTATCCGAACTTGCTCAATACAAATATGAACTTTATAAGATTACAACTCTACTTTTACAAATGAAACTAAAACTAAATACATCAACTTCTACTGACTGTCTATGAAGCCTCTACTGGTACTGACTTCAGATAGATGGGTCATGACTCCCAACTACCCAATCTCAATACGACTAAAGTAAGAAAAAATACAACACTTCTCGAACTGCATAACAGACTCAAGCCCTCGAATCAAAAGGACTCATCACCTGCTGACTGGAAGTTGCAAACTGACTGAATGCGGTATCTGCGCAATAACTTGTACCTACATTATAAGGCACTATAGCATATAAAAATATATGGGGGTCAGTACTTTAAGGAATGTACTGAGTATGTGGGGGTGCAATGCAACATTATAAATAATATCATAAATGATTATGAAAATAATGCATACTGATGATAAAGACTTTCTTTGCTTGAATTAATTGAAATATATTCCTTGTAAATCATCAATAATAGTACAACCATTATAAATCTCATAAATCATTATACTCAACTCAAACTCTTTAAATCATGACTTAGAGTGACTCGGTAACTTATGAAAACTTGGACTATTATGGACTTGGGAGTTTCTTATAACCGACATAACTACACCATGTGAGCCGCATAGAGTCCAACGTATTCCCTCCTAAGGAAAGAACCCCACATTGGCAGAAGCGTCGGCCTTTAGCCCACAATCATCAACATCAATCCTACGGTGGCACATAGTTTTGGGGAAATACCAAATTTCCCACTCGATCCTAAATACTCATCCCAGACTCAGCTCAGAACGCGTTAGGGAATCCACCTTAATTAATATCAACTCATGGGTCTATTATAAAGACCGAAACATAAATATATATATATCTCATCTGTAAATCATATACTCTGTGGATCCCTAACTCGACTTAAAATTAAATAATCTTTCTCAACATCAAGATGTATTAATTCATTAAGTCATGGCAACATCAATAACTTTGAGGAAATATCAAGACTCATTATAACGACTCAATCTCATAAATCAATATACTCAATAATCCAATTTTTCATAAGGAAGTTTAAAGCTTGACACATGTCTAGAAAGCACTTGAAATACCAACTCATGGTAGAAACATAAAATTCACAATATTAAATATCAAGTCAAAATTTGGAAATTTTAAAATAATCATGTATCAAAAACTTCATGAAAATATCACAGGACTCATTCTTGACTCTCAAGCTCAAATATCAATATATATATATATATATATATTCAATAATTAACTTCTCATAGAAAAGATTAAATCATGACTCTTATCTTAAATCATTTGAAAATCATCAACTCATAATAATGATATTCAACTCATGGCATAAATTATCAATATAAGAAATAAATGATGAAATAGTCATGTGTAATCTTGAATAGCTCAAATATCATAAACCATTAATAAAGTAATTTGGGTGTAAACCCTTTTTGCAAAAATCATGAACTTTAATAGTAGAAATTAAATCTTTGGGCACAAGAACGAAAAAAGTGTTCTTGTTCAAACCCCACGTACCTTGGATTATGGATTACAAGCTTGATTGGGAACTCTTCTTCACACTTTTGAGCTAAGTTTACTGATGACTTTGACTTGAAAAATTTTGATTCTTGGACAACTTGGTGAAATCTTTGGAAGATTCTTAAATTTCTTGGAGAAGATTTGATTTAGGATTTTAGAAGAAAATCCTAGTTTCTTGATCTATTTCTTGGAAGAGAATGAGAGATAATGAAGGTTTTCTCCACTACTAGTATAAATATAGAGGCTAAAAATGAGTGGAAAAGACCAAAATACCCTTTTAAAAACGTCCTTGAGTTGCTGGAAAAAATATACTTGACGTCATCCGTGATAAGCCATCACAAATAGTCATCACAAAAAGGGGTTCAATTCTTGATTTTCTGCCCAGGGCTGACGACATCGTCATAAATGTCATCATAAAGTAACGATGTTGTCAAAAATGGCGTCAGAAACGTGACAGCCCGTCAGAACCATCGTCACCGTTTTTCAGCTTGACCATGCTGGAGTAAAATAGGTATAACTCTTTGCTCCGATATCGGATTTTGGAAAAATTGGTATAGTTGGAAATCTAATTCAATTATATATCTGTTGATAGGTCATAATCTCAAAAATCTCAAGTATAATGAGATATATGGTCATTTTAAGTTGACTATATGATACGGGACAAATGGCCTTCTTATCTTTTGATGACATTTTTGGAGGCCAACACATAGAGACTCAAGACTTGGTCACCTCGAGGAAACAAGAACATGCATGGAGGACCCGTTTTGAGCATAACTTAAAGCAATCTCGCATGTGGAAGATTGCTTGGAGAATTTAAGGTTGAGGACTCACGGTTTTGGGCCTTAATTAAGGGTATTTTGGACATTACACATGGTGGATTTACACCCCATGGCCGCCCCTCTCATTAAGGGCAAAGTAGTCTTTTGTCTTCATTTGTAATATAGTATAAATAGGCCCCTTAGTCTTATTTCTCATCAGATTTTTGATAATGAAGAATTGAAAGAAATATCTTCTCTCTTTTGAGAGTGTACACACTTAGTGGTAGGACTTGGAAAAGTCATCTTTAGCAAAGGGCTTGGAAAAGCCAATATTGATCTTTGTTTGGAAACGGTAGATCTTGAGGCGAGTTCATTCCCTTGGTGGTCACCGTAAGAGTGTGGTGTTGCTATCGTAAGTTCTAGGGGTCTTTAGATTTAATATATCTTTGGGTTCTTGGGTCTTATTGTAGTTTATGTCTCACTATCTATCTTTATCTTTCTTGCAAATCGTGGACTGTTTTGGGGTCTTTGTTGAATCCGAAACTTGTGTTATTGTTGTTCATCTTGTTCATCACGTTTGTGGCTGTTTTGGGTGTCAAATACACCATTGTTATCTCGTATTGTTGTTGTGGTAGTGAATCCGAGAGTGGTCTCCATCTTGGTCCTCAAATCCTTAAGATTAGTGGACTGTTTTTGGAGTGTGTGTGGACTGTTTTGAGACAATTCTTGTGTTCCTTGGAATTCTTGTATCATTTGGTATCAGAGCATGGCTTGATCTTGTTCCTACAAGATCAATCTTGGGCTTTCTTGTTAGAAAATTCAAAAAAAAAAAAAAAGGGGTGTTAGAAAACTGAAAAGTTAAAAAGAAGCAAATCTGTCCATTTTGTGTTCTTGGCCGAAATAGTGTTATTGTTGTGTCTTGGCCGAGATTTTTACTTGTTTTGTTGTTTCTCGTGTTAGTTTTCTTCATATCTAACACTCTTGAGTCTAAATCTAAGTTTGAGCTTACATTGTTGGTGTGGTTTTCGTGAACTTGGACTTGACCGATTTGTTGTTGAACATTGTTGTGGTGGACTGTTTTGGCCTTGTGGCTTTCATCTTGTTGTTGTTATAAGCTTGGCCACGGGATATTGTTGTTAATTGGTGGATTGAGAACCATTTTGTTGAAGGTGTAGTTGTCTTGGCCAAGTGTTGGAGATATTGTTATTGTGGAATTTGGGAGTGGCCGTGTGAAAAATTGTTGGTGTTCTTGGAGATTATTGTTGTAGTTCTTGGTATTGTTGTTGTTGTTCTTGATGTTCATCACCACCTTCATATATTGTGGAAGATAAAGTGAATGCTAAATCCAAAAAGTTGAAGGAAAAAGGTGTATTATTTGTTAGTCTTGAAAGACACTACAACCAACAAAGACCTATCAATCAAGTCTCAACCACTTTCCAACACTTTTCCATGATTTACGGATCCATGTTTTAAGGAGAAGTACAATAAAGTCAAGTCTTGAAAACTTGAAATTGAAAAGGGCTCCAAGACTTGTTTGAATTTCCCTCCTTAAACAAATTCCACCAAAGTCCAAATTGAAAATTGACCAAGACTTGAAATTGGACAACAAAAGTTGTGTGGGGCCGAAACCAATACGTGACTGCCATGTCATCACTGCTACTGTTCACGCAATATTTTCGAGCTCAAAAAATTTTAGATTCTTAGTTTCATCTTATTATTTCATTAGTTTCATGTCTTGATTCTAGAATTAATTAACAACTAGTAATCACCTACTTAGTTGTAGATTAATTATTGAATCCGTTTCTTCGTGTCTTCGTTGTTTGTGTGCTTTTCTCATTTTTAACTCGTAGTAACTTCTTTGCTTCAAGTTCGTAAGTGAATTTTATTTTTGTGTCTTGAGTCGATCAAACAAGAATCTATTCCGGCCGCCAAGTAGAATTGACATCCTATTGACTACCGGAGTATAAGCAACTTTCAATATTCGCCGCTCCAATTGTGAGGATCACAAAGGTGAGTGTATACGAGTGTTGGTGAGGAGCTTTACTACTAATCTTGTTTGTTCATTTTGTAGGTTTAAAGGGTGATATAAGGGGAACATGTCTTCGATAGCCGGGGATTATTGTGACTACAACATGGGAGACTATGATTGTAGTGAAGGGTTTTATGGCTACGAAGTTGAGGGAGATTGCGGAGGCTATGAAAATAGCCATGATCGAGACTTGGGCAGATTTGAAAGTTACTGTTTTAAGGGAGAAAATGAGGTGAATGAAGTGCCTAGTGCTTATGGTAACTTTGGAGATGATGTAGGACCTCGTGATGGATCTTATGATGATGTTGGGGCATGTGAGGAGTCTTACACTTCTTACTCCGAACCTAGATTTGGTGTTAGGTATAACCCTTTTGTTTGCAAAGCCTATGAGAGCTATGATGAGGGTACACGTGAGGAGTATGAAGATCCATATTCTCCACCTTGTAGTACTTCTTATCAAAGTCGATATAGTGTGAATGGTTATACTAGCTCTAGTGGAGGTTGTCCAATGAGAAGAAGAGGATATGCATCTCCAAAACTAAGGGGTACTCGTATGCCTTACAATGTAGATCCAAGAAGGAGTGTACACTCCGGAAAGGTGACTATTTGTGGGATACCGGGCTGCCTTATGGTGTTGAATGATAGGTACTATGGAAACTACATTCTTCCGTCCATGGTTGATTACTTGGGGTTATTGCGAGAGCCTTTACTTGTTCCATACTACTTGGGCGAGTTCAAGGTTACCGAGAGGGTAAAAGTTGTCTTCTCCCAATTTAATTACCATGAGGAAGTGTGGTGTGATGTTTTTCCCATAACCTATGGTCATGTGAGCTTGGGCGCCGATTGGTTTGCACAACATAAAGTTCCAAATATGCAAAATTGGCCTAATATTGTAAGAGACCGATGGGGAAATTGCCTCGAGACGTACATTCTGCCCGGGCCGCAAAAAGAAGTTCCTACCTACTCCAATTCAAATTATTATGAGAGACAAAAGATTGAGAGGAGTAAGGGAGTGAAAGGTGGTAATCCGAGAGTGGAAAAAGGAGAGATTGTGTTGAGCGAAGTGAGGGGATTACCACCAAACCGTGCTAACTTTGGTTGTCCTTCTATTTTTATGGACATTTGTGTAGGTACCAACATGGCAAGCGAATGCGACCAATGTCAAAAGGAAGTTGCTGCCCAAGGTTATGGAGGACCTTCACCTCACGGCAAGAAAGAGTCCACTCAAGATCTTCAAGGTAAAATAGCTAACTCTTACACTTTAATGCATGTGAATGATAATTGTATGACTAGTAGTCCATTGAGTGTGAGTAGTAGCTTACTTATTTATGAGTCTAATGATTCCTTGCCTCTTATTGATGATGTACATATTGTGAGTGTGGATACACTAGTTGATCCTATTGATGACGAAATTGACTCCTCTTGTGAGATCAATTTATGTCCACCTAGTGTTGAAGCCTATATGTTGAATGGAAGTACCTCGTCTTGTGTAATGGGTGTTGATCAACTTGTTCGTGAAAACTGTCCACCACTTGAGTATGTGTGTGATGTGCTTAATAGGACTCAAGTGAGTGAAATATTTGAAAATGTTGGTCAACAAAGTGAGAATGAACCCGAGAGCTCTTCTTGGGGTAATATTGTGTTTGAAACATCCTTGAAACTTGATATTGATCATTTAGAGAGTGAGGAACTTTCTTGTTCCAAATCTGTCCGTGAGGTAGATCACACTCTTTTTAGGTATAATGTCTTGTTTGAAGATGATTTAAACACTCCTAATGAACCTAGTGGAGAACTTGACGGTATAGCTTGCCTTGGAAGCTATAGCCTATATGCTAACCCACTATGGTGTGACAACATTCCTCCTAAAGAGGGAAATCTCTTCTTGGAAGATGAGAGTACTCTTAAGGGTAAGGAATGTGTAGTTGTGGAAGCTACTTCTTCTTCTACTTTGTGTGATTTCATTGTTGAGAGTACTCATGGTGATTATTGGGAAACTAGTAGTGAGTACACACATGAGAGCACCTTAGTAGAAGTCGATTTGAGTGATACCTTTCTCTACTCTCTATTTGATTTGGATGATATGTATGTTATTGTAGAGAGTATGTCATTTAGTTTAGGTGTAGACCACGGGAAAGGGAAGTGTTGTCGAGACCCGTGTCTATGGCCACTTTTCCCATTTGACCCCGGTGCCAAATTTAGAAATGGTGATGTTGGTGCACCAAACTTGTTGCTTGGCCAACATGACAAGCAAAGTATTACTTTTGATGTATCCTATAACCAAATCCTTTGTACATCTTTTATTGAGTTTTTAATATTCCTTTCAAAGGATTCTTGGTTATATTGCAAATATGTGCAACCTTGGCATGTTGAGATGATTTGATATGCTAACCCTAACCCTCATGCCATGAGGAATTTGTATTTGTTTGTCCTCTCTTCGGTTTTGCAAGGTTTGGATTCGAGGTCGAATCCTTTTCAAGAAGGGGAGGATGATACGGGACAAATGGCCTTCTTATCTTTTGATGACATTTTTGGAGGCCAACACATAGAGACTCAAGACTTGGTCACCTCGAGGAAACAAGAACATGCATGGAGGACCCGTTTTGAGCATAACTTAAAGCAATCTCGCATGTGGAAGATTGCTTGGAGAATTTAAGGTTGAGGACTCACGGTTTTGGGCCTTAATTAAGGGTATTTTGGACATTACACATGGTGGATTTACACCCCATGGCCGCCCCTCTCATTAAGGGCAAAGTAGTCTTTTGTCTTCATTTGTAATATAGTATAAATAGGCCCCTTAGTCTTATTTCTCATCAGATTTTTGATAATGAAGAATTGAAAGAAATATCTTCTCTCTTTTGAGAGTGTACACACTTAGTGGTAGGACTTGGAAAAGTCATCTTTAGCAAAGGGCTTGGAAAAGCCAATATTGATCTTTGTTTGGAAACGGTAGATCTTGAGGCGAGTTCATTCCCTTGGTGGTCACCGTAAGAGTGTGGTGTTGCTATCGTAAGTTCTAGGGGTCTTTAGATTTAATATATCTTTGGGTTCTTGGGTCTTATTGTAGTTTATGTCTCACTATCTATCTTTATCTTTCTTGCAAATCGTGGACTGTTTTGGGGTCTTTGTTGAATCCGAAACTTGTGTTATTGTTGTTCATCTTGTTCATCACGTTTGTGGCTGTTTTGGGTGTCAAATACACCATTGTTATCTCGTATTGTTGTTGTGGTAGTGAATCCGAGAGTGGTCTCCATCTTGGTCCTCAAATCCTTAAGATTAGTGGACTGTTTTTGGAGTGTGTGTGGACTGTTTTGAGACAATTCTTGTGTTCCTTGGAATTCTTGTATCATTACCAATATCCTTCGTAAGAATTCAATCGGTTAGGAATGTTTTGATTCGCCCAATCGTTAGGACATCTTTAAGGCCTTAATACACACCATACTCAACTAGAAAAAACCAAAGCACTATAATTTATTTCTCAAGAGTTTGATTCATGGTTGCACTATTGGTTAGAGTCTCGGGGAATTACAAAATGGCTCTAACTTTCTCACCGGGTGTCTGATTCGGGTGAATCTTATGTCGATGGAAAGCTTATCCAATTCTCCAAATGATAGAAAGTAGAATTTAGGGAAATACAACATGAGATAAATAACAATAAATTAGGAAGTCATCCATATTTACTTAAAAGATGGATTTAGGCTTAAGAAACGATCGGGGTATTACAGCAGAGGAAATAGTGTGATCGCACTAAAATTTGTTGTGATAAAAACACCTGCTCCTGATTCCAGGTTGTGCAATTGCACATCTGAATGTGCGTTTGCAATATCTGACTACCTTGAAGGGGTATAAATAGACCCTTTAGGTCGTGAATTAGACTATTTCTTACTCGTCCCTTGATATCAAAAAACCTAGAGAGTGGGATATCTTAAAATTAAGACTTTTGGGTGACTTAGGATGTTGATTAACATCTATTTCCACAATTATCTTTCAATTTAAGTAAGATTTCACCCTTTTCTTGGTTCTTGACCAAAACCCCAATTAGCTTGAGGGCTTGATTTTAGCCCCAAATTAAATTGGTTTTCACCCATTCTGATACGGGACAAATGGCCTTCTTATCTTTTGATGACATTTTTGGAGGCCAACACATAGAGACTCAAGACTTGGTCACCTCGAGGAAACAAGAACATGCATGGAGGACCCGTTTTGAGCATAACTTAAAGCAATCTCGCATGTGGAAGATTGCTTGGAGAATTTAAGGTTGAGGACTCACGGTTTTGGGCCTTAATTAAGGGTATTTTGGACATTACACATGGTGGATTTACACCCCATGGCCGCCCCTCTCATTAAGGGCAAAGTAGTCTTTTGTCTTCATTTGTAATATAGTATAAATAGGCCCCTTAGTCTTATTTCTCATCAGATTTTTGAGAATGAAGAATTGAAAGAAATATCTTCTCTCTTTTGAGAGTGTACACACTTAGTGGTAGGACTTGGAAAAGTCATCTTTAGCATAGGGCTTGGAAAAGCCAATATTGATCTTTGTTTGGAAACGGTAGATCTTGAGGCGAGTTCATTCCCTTGGTGGTCACCGTAAGAGTGTGGTGTTGCTATCGTAAGTTCTAGGGGTCTTTAGATTTAATATATCTTTGGGTTCTTGGGTCTTATTGTAGTTTATGTCTCACTATCTATCTTTATTTTTCTTGCAAATCGTGGACTGTTTTGGGGTCTTTGTTGAATCCGAAACTTGTGTTATTGTTGTTCATCTTGTTCATCACGTTTTGGTGGCTGTTTTGGGTGTCAAATTCCCCATTGTTATCTCGTATTGTTGTTGTTGTAGTGAATCCGAGAGTGGTCTCCATCTTGGTCCTCAAATCCTTAAGATTAGTGGACTGTTTTTGGAGTGTGTGTGGACTGTTTTGAGACAATTCTTGTGTTCCTTGGAATTCTCGTATCATTTGGTATCAAAGCCATCTTTGATTTTGTTCTAACAAGATCAATCTTGGGCTTGAGACTTGAAAACTACAAAAAAAAAAAAAAGTTGAAATCTGAAAATTTCAGAAAATTGCAATCTGTCCATTGTTGTTGTCTTGGTCGAAATTGTGTTCTTGTGGTGTTCTTGGCCGAGATTTGTTCTTGAGTCTAGGTCTAGGAGTATTTTACTTGTCTTGTGTGTTTGTAGTGTTAGTTTTGTTCCTCACTAACACTTTGAGTCGATCCAAACTTGAGCTTGAATTGTTAATATTATTGTTGTGAACAAGTGTGGCCGATTGGATGTTGTTGTTGTTCTAGCCTTGACCGAGTTGAAGGCCTTGTGTTGTGGTGGTGTTGTAGATCTTGAAAGGTTGTTGTTGTATTCTTGTTGTTCATCACACCTTTCACCATTTGTAAAATCGAAAACACAACACAAAGGGGACTTAGTCGATTGTTGTTGCTATCCTTGTGGTCTTAGCCGTGAGATTGTTGACCTTGTTGTGGTGAACTGTTTTGGCCTTGTGGTTTTCATCTTGTTGTTGTTATAAGCTTGGCCACGTGATATTGTTGTTAATTGGTGGATTGAAAACCATTTTTTGTTGAAGTTGTGGTTGTCTTGGCCAAGTGTTGGAGGTATTGTTATTGTGGATTGGAGTTGGCCGTGTGAAAAATTGTTGGTGTTCTTGAGGATTATTGTTGTAGTTCTTGTTGTTGTTGTTGTTGTTCTTGATGTTCATCACCACCTTCATATATTGTTGAAGATAAAGTGAATGCTAAATCCAAAAAGTTGAAGGAAAAAGGTGTATTATTTGTTAGTCTTGAAAGACACTACAACCAACAAAGACCTATCAATCAAGTCTCAACCACTTTCCAACACTTTTCCATGATTTACGGATCCATGTTTTAAGGAGAAGTACAATAAAGTCAAGTCTTGAAAACTTGAAATTGAAAAGGGCTCCAAGACTTGTTTGAATTTCCCCCCCCTTAAACAAATTCCACCAAAGTCCAAATTGAAAAAAAAATTGGCCAAGACTTGAAATTGGACAACAAAGGTTGTGTGGGACCGAAACCAATACGTGACTGCCATGTCATCACTGCTACTGTTCACGCAATATTTTCGAGCTCAAAATTTTAGATTCTTAGTTTCATCTTATTGTTTCATTAGTTTCATGTCTTGATTCTAGAATTAATTAACAACTAGTAATCACCTACTTAGTTGTAGATTAATTATTGAATCCGTTTCTTCATGTCTTCGTTGTTTGTGTGCTTTTCTCATTTTTAACTCGTAGTAACTTCTTTGTTTCAAGTTCGTAAGTGAATTTTATTTTTGTGTCTTGAGTCGATCAAACAAGAATCTATTCCGGCCGCCAAGTAGAATTGACATCCTATTGACTACCGGAGTATAAGCAACTTTCAATATTCGCCGCTCCAATTGTGAGGATCACAAAGGTGAGTGTATACGAGTGTTGGTGAGGAGCTTTACTACTAATCTTGTTTGTTCATTTTGTAGGTTTAAAGGGTGATATAAGGGGAACATGTCTTCGATAGCCGGGGATTATTGTGACTACAACATGGGAGACTATGATATTAGTGAAGGGTTTTATGGCTACGAAGTTGAGGGAGATTGCGGAGGCTATGAAAATAGCCATGATCGAGACTTGGGCAGATTTGAAAGTTACTGTTTTAAGGGAGAAAATGAGGTGAATGAAGTGCCTAGTGCTTATGGTAACTTTGGAGATGATGTAGGACCTCGTGATGGATCTTATGATGATGTTGGGGCATGTGAGGAGTCTTACACTTCTTACTCCGAACCTAGATTTGGTGTTAGGTATAACCCTTTTGTTTGCAAAGCCTATGAGAGCTATGATGAGGGTACACGTGAGGAGTATGAAGATCCATATTCTCCACCTTGTAGTACTTCTTATCAAAGTCGATATAGTGTGAATGGTTATACTAGCTCTAGTGGAGGTTGTCCAATGAGAAGAAGAGGATATGCATCTCCAAAACTAAGGGGTACTCGTATGCCTTACAATGTAGATCCAAGAAGGAGTGTACACTCCGGAAAGGTGACTATTTGTGGGATACCGGGCTGCCTTATGGTGTTGAATGATAGGTACTATGGAAACTACATTCTTCCGTCCATGGTTGATTACTTGGGGTTATTGCGAGAGCCTTTACTTGTTCCATACTACTTGGGCGAGTTCAAGGTTACCGAGAGGGTAAAAGTTGTCTTCTCCCAATTTAATTACCATGAGGAAGTGTGGTGTGATGTTTTTCCCATAACCTATGGTCATGTGAGCTTGGGCGCCGATTGGTTTGCACAACATAAAGTTCCAAATATGCAAAATTGGCCTAATATTGTAAGAGACCGATGGGGAAATTGCCTCGAGACGTACATTCTGCCCGGGCCGCAAAAAGAAGTTCCTACCTACTCCAATTCAAATTATTATGAGAGACAAAAGATTGAGAGGAGTAAGGGAGTGAAAGGTGGTAATCCGAGAGTGGAAAAAGGAGAGATTGTGTTGAGCGAAGTGAGGGGATTACCACCAAACCGTGCTAACTTTGGTTGTCCTTCTATTTTTATGGACATTTGTGTAGGTACCAACATGGCAAGCGAATGCGACCAATGTCAAAAGGAAGTTGCTGCCCAAGGTTATGGAGGACCTTCACCTCACGGCAAGAAAGAGTCCACTCAAGATCTTCAAGGTAAAATAGCTAACTCTTACACTTTAATGCATGTGAATGATAATTGTATGACTAGTAGTCCATTGAGTGTGAGTAGTAGCTTACTTATTTATGAGTCTAATGATTCCTTGCCTCTTATTGATGATGTACATATTGTGAGTGTGGATACACTAGTTGATCCTATTGATGACGAAATTGACTCCTCTTGTGAGATCAATTTATGTCCACCTAGTGTTGAAGCCTATATGTTGAATGGAAGTACCTCGTCTTGTGTAATGGGTGTTGATCAACTTGTTCGTGAAAACTGTCCACCACTTGAGTATGTGTGTGATGTGCTTAATAGGACTCAAGTGAGTGAAATATTTGAAAATGTTGGTCAACAAAGTGAGAATGAACCCGAGAGCTCTTCTTGGGGTAATATTGTGTTTGAAACATCCTTGAAACTTGATATTGATCATTTAGAGAGTGAGGAACTTTCTTGTTCCAAATCTGTCCGTGAGGTAGATCACACTCTTTTTAGGTATAATGTCTTGTTTGAAAATGATTTAAACACTCCTAATGAACCTAGTGGAGAAAATGACGGTATAGCTTGCCTTGGAAGCTATAGCCTATATGCTAACCCACTATGGTGTGACAACATTCCTCCTAAAGAGGGAAATCTCTTCTTGGAAGATGAGAGTACTCTTAAGGGTAAGGAATGTGTAGTTGTGGAAGCTACTTCTTCTTCTACTTTGTGTGATTTCATTGTTGAGAGTACTCATGGTGATTATTGGGAAACTAGTAGTGAGTACACACATGAGAGCACCTTAGTAGAAGTCGATTTGAGTGATACCTTTCTCTACTCTCTATTTGATTTGGATGATATGTATGTTATTGTAGAGAGTATGTCATTTAGTTTAGGTGTAGACCACGGGAAAGGGAAGTGTTGTCGAGACCCGTGTCTATGGCCACTTTTCCCATTTGACCCCGGTGCCAAATTTAGAAATGGTGATGTTGGTGCACCAAACTTGTTGCTTGGCCAACATGACAAGCAAAGTATTACTTTTGATGTATCCTATAACCAAATCCTTTGTACATCTTTTATTGAGTTTTTAATATTCCTTTCAAAGGATTCTTGGTTATATTGCAAATATGTGCAACCTTGGCATGTTGAGATGATTTGTTATGCTAACCCTAACCCTCATGCCATGAGGAATTTGTATTTGTTTGTCCTCTCTTCGGTTTTGCAAGGTTTGGATTCGAGGTCGAATCCTTTTCAAGAAGGGGAGGATGATACGGGACAAATGGCCTTCTTATCTTTTGATGACATTTTTGGAGGCCAACACATAGAGACTCAAGACTTGGTCACCTCGAGGAAACAAGAACATGCATGGAGGACCCGTTTTGAGCATAACTTAAAGCAATCTCGCATGTGGAAGATTGCTTGGAGAATTTAAGGTTGAGGACTCACGGTTTTGGGCCTTAATTAAGGGTATTTTGGACATTACACATGGTGGATTTACACCCCATGGCCGCCCCTCTCATTAAGGGCAAAGTAGTCTTTTGTCTTCATTTGTAATATAGTATAAATAGGCCCCTTAGTCTTATTTCTCATCAGATTTTTGAGAATGAAGAATTGAAAGAAATATCTTCTCTCTTTTGAGAGTGTACACACTTAGTGGTAGGACTTGGAAAAGTCATCTTTAGCATAGGGCTTGGAAAAGCCAATATTGATCTTTGTTTGGAAACGGTAGATCTTGAGGCGAGTTCATTCCCTTGGTGGTCACCGTAAGAGTGTGGTGTTGCTATCGTAAGTTCTAGGGGTCTTTAGATTTAATATATCTTTGGGTTCTTGGGTCTTATTGTAGTTTATGTCTCACTATCTATCTTTATTTTTCTTGCAAATCGTGGACTGTTTTGGGGTCTTTGTTGAATCCGAAACTTGTGTTATTGTTGTTCATCTTGTTCATCACGTTTTGTGGCTGTTTTGGGTGTCAAATACCCCATTGTTATCTCGTATTGTTGTTGTTGTAGTGAATCCGAGAGTGGTCTCCATCTTGGTCCTCAAATCCTTAAGATTAGTGGACTGTTTTTGGAGTGTGTGTGGACTGTTTTGAGACAATTCTTGTGTTCCTTGGAATTCTCGTATCACATTCTTGAGGACTATGATTCCTTAACCATGTATGAATGTTGGGTTATCCTTAAAAATATGGTTTTCATAAGTGGGGCCCACTTAGGGGTTTTGATTTCTTTTTGGACCTGAAGCACAATGACGCAATATGGGTACTGTTATTCTCTTATTGATGAGTAAAATGTATTTTTGATAGCTTGGAATCTTGAGGAGGCTTCTCTAAGGATAAAATCAAAGGTTTAGCGGTTCGTTGAGCTTTCTTCAACGACAATATTATCTAGGTTTACCTTAGACTGAGCTATGTCATAGTATATTTGTGATATCTTATTAGATTGGGATGGGTTTTAGGTGTTTTATTAATGAAAACAAGACTTGGGATTAGTTGGATCACTTAAGTCATTTGAAACATTAGAGTTGGAATGCTTAGTTTGTTGCCTTGAACCTTAGTGAATTAGACTTAATGGATCATGTTAAGCATGAGAATACTTTAGATTACTAAAGTTAGATAGTATGACCACTTATGCTTGGGGTAAGATTGGCCTTAGTTGTTTGTACTAGTAAAGTTTACCTTAGTTCTATTGGGCTTAGCTATAGTGCTTGAGTAGAATCTCTACCTTAGGATAAATTGTGGCTTGCTACAAATCTAAGAGTTGATTTAGATATTTTAGCCTAGTCCAAGGTAGATTTTGACTTATAATATACTTTGAGGATTTAGAAATGGGCTCTTTGACCCACCTTAAGATAAGATTTGATATAGTTCTCTTGAAACCCTTATACATTTCTAAATGCTTAGAGAATGCCACTTTTAAGAAACCTTAGGGAAACTTGATACTTGTCAGTTATGATGAATGGAGTTATAGGTAATGCCTAAATGATTGTGTTATATTTATGAGTTTTGGCTATGGTCATGATGAGCCATTGATTATGCCATTGTTTTGGCTATTGATTAGGCTTCCAAAAATACTATTGAACGGGCCCTTGACTATGATATTGACTAAGCAATAAATTATGTTATTGACTATGCTTTGAATAAGCTATAGATTATGCCATGGATAAGATGTAGATTATGCCAAGAAATTATGCTTGAAAATATTCATAATGATGATATTAGTAATAGTGTTATGAATTATCTTTCTTATTGATGATATTGGAAATTATGATATTGATGATGCTAGAAGGCATGCTTAATAATTATGTGGGAAGTTATGTTACTAATTATGTTTAAAATTATTGTATTTCCTTATATGGTTGCTTATGTTATTGATTTGCCACTGATTATGAATATATATGTATGTATGATACCCAGCAAAGCCGAAAGATATTATGACGATATGATGATACTCGATAAGGATGAAGGATATTATGATGATATGATAATGCCCGGCAAGGCCGGAGGATATTTTGATAATGTTGATACATGGCAAGGACAAAGGATGATTATGATGATATATACCTAACAAGGTCAAAGAATGATTATGATAATACATAGATAACTGACAAGGCCGGAGGATGATTATATTGATGTGCCTATGTGTACATCTACCTGTTCGAGTTCGGATAGCCCTATGTATGGCAATTAAATGCTTATATATACTGATATGTAATTTGGGTATGATGTTGAGAGTTGGGATGCCAATTATAGCCCACTAGTGATAAATACATATAAAGTAATATAGTCAATTATTGATGCTTAATGAGGATTAGTGGTGGATATTGTTTACGTAGGTAATAATGACTAGTTGGCAAATGGGAATGTGTTGTATAATGATGTTTAGCTAATAAATGATGTTAGTTTATAAATGATAGCTAGTTAGTGAATGTTGTCTATTTAATGAATAGCTAGTGAATAGTTTCCTAAGTGATGACTAGTAATCTAATGAATTAGTTAAGAAGAGATGGTTAGTTATTAAGTGGTGACTAATGAGTAGCGGTGATAAAGTGGTTAATAATGGTAAGTATTATGAAATGTGGGTACTTGTCTAAAGTTGGTAAATTATGAAATATTGGTAATGACCGATTGATGATAATTAGGTAATGGTGGTTAAATAACGATGAAAGTTGGTTATAATTTCCTTTATTTCCTTTATTCTTCTATTGGGTGTACTCTCCAGTCGTATGGGAGACTGTGATGAGTTCTTTACTTTTCTGCACTAGTTGGTGTATGGGAGCCAACTTTTTTGTTATGAGTTCTTGTGATGTTATTTTATGATGAGTTATTATTTTGAATTATTTACTTATTATGCATGGAAATTTTAGTACATTTTGATGTCTTATGTTATACTGTTATTCCGACTATATTACTTATTATGTACAGTGGTATTTGAGGTGATTCAGGTTTATTTCTGTACCTTGACTTAGTTTATGTTATCTCGCATGTTATCATTCTTATAGCATGATTTAGCTCAGTCGGTCGACGCCTACTGAGTACCCATTGTTTGGTACTCATACTTTATTTTTGTACCATTTAATGCAGATCCAAGTACTAGTTACTTCCATTGATCTAAGTTCGTGCGGTGTTGATATTTTGGAGATAAGGTGAGCTCTTAGAGTCTGAGTCACCTATTTCTTTCTATCTTTATATTCAATTTTTTGTTTTAATTCAGATGTATATTACTATTTTTAGACATTTGGGTTGTATTATTAATATTAGATGCTAAGTTTTGGGTTTGGTATCATATTGAGTATCTTATCTATTTAGAATGACTTGCATATTATTTAAGTGTGTTGTTTATTTCCGCCTAAGTTGGGAAATTTCCTACCAAATTAACCCATTGCAATAGCTCTGGGTTATGGTTTGTCTTACCTATTGGTGGGTTTTATTAGGTGCCATCATGACTCGTAAATCAGGTCATGACACTAGTCAAAGAAAGGACTCTCCATACTAACATCATGAATATAAGTGAGATATGACTCGAAACCCCTTGATATAAATCTCCTATCCTAAATAGAAGAAATAATTCGTATTGGTTCGTAGCTAAAAGATCCCTGTCACACAATTGGGGGTATGCTAGCCATGGCTAAGGTAATGGTCGTAGCGAAACAATCCAAGACCACATGATAGAGGGATAACTAGTTCATACCCAAAATCACATCAAAATCCACCATATATAACACAATAATATTAGCTTGAGTAACAAACTCTTGAATAGTCACAACACATGATCTATAAACCCAATCCACTACACTAGAATCACCCATGAAAGTGTTACACATAATTACTACACTACACTACACTAGATCCTGGCATACCACTTCTAGCTGGGGGAGGTACTGCCCTAATTGGAGGAACACTCTAATCAATAGGTACAACAGGCCACACCTGGGACACTCTCTAGAGAAATGGTCAAGGGACCCATGATCATAGCATGCCCCAAGCATTGTACCATATCCAAAAGATCTGGCTGACTCTAAATAGCCACCTCAGCTAGAAAATCCAGAAGATGAACCTCTCTACGGTTGACCACTACCCTGGCTAGGATGATCACTGTAGTTAGAATGGCCTCCATCAGTAATCTGAAGTACAGCATAAAAAGGCTTACTAGGATGACCTGATGTTGATAAGGTTAACATAGAAGATACCTACATTGAGAACCACTGCATCTAAATCGTTATCCATTACTACTACCATTGAAACTATCCTGGTAACATGATCTCTTATCGCTTCCCTCTTAGGCCTCGTGATACATCTCTTTCATGATCTGAGCATGATTAGAAACCTAGACCTCCCAGCAACAACCAAACTCTGAGTATCCATGTAAATAGAAAGTCTTAATCCTCGAACAGAACACTAAATCATCTCATACTCGATTAGGTAAGATAGACGTAGCATGCCTAGCCAACTTATAAAACTGAACCTCATACTCTAAGACAATCATAAAACCATGTTCTAACCTCAATAACTAGTCCCTCAAATAATCTCTAAGTCTATGAGGCATATACTTCTCCAAAAAGACCTCAGAGAACAGAGTCCATGTTAATGGGGTAGATCCAACTGGCTTGGAATCAAGATAACCTATCCACCAGTGTCGAACCGCCAAATCCAACTGAAAAATAGTGTAGTTGATACCACAAGTCTCAACTAGGCCCAAATTATGGATCCTATCCTCATAAGCAACCAATAACTCATAAGCAGCCTAGTTTGGGGCCCTAAAAAACCTAGTAGAGTCAATATCAAGAATCTACCCATCATGTTCTACTCCTCAACGGACATAGAAAGTTGGAACTAGCTTCTGAGCATCTATTGGTGCCTAGAAAAATCTCAACTCTTGGAGTAGCTACCACTGTGATTCGCAGATTGGTCACCATTAGACAGTGTACCACCAACCAATCTAAAGAGTTGGCCCACCACTAGCTATAGTGGAGAAATCTCTAGTGTAGGAGTGAGGATAAGGTATGGTGAAGGATCCATATCCTGGTCTTTAGTTAGGTCTACATCACTCATATTCCCCTAACCTCTACGTCATCCACGTTCTCCGGTAGGATCCCTGCTCGTGAACTTAGGGTCCTCATCTCTAGTAGTAGTAGTACGTGTCCTAGCTATCTACGAAAGAATAAAACTAAAAAAATCTAAGAAACCAATGCATACTCTTAGTAAAAAAGGAGTAAAGGAAGTGAAAGTATCCTAAAAATATCCTATAGCCTCCCAAAGATATGAAACTAACATCATTGTTTTGATCCGTAGGACTGTACTTTCTTTATACCAATAATACTGGTGAACTCCTCTGATACCAATTTGTCACGACCTAATTTACCAAGTCATGATGGAACCTACTAGTAGAAAACCATAAGTAATGGGATGATTGGTGAAAAAAATAGCATAAATTCCGAAATATGCAAGTAAATAAATTACAGGCAATAAATTATAGATTAATAAAAATAACAGAAGAGAAATAAAAGAGAGGTAATATCATCCCACGAACTAGTAAGGTCGATACAAGAGCCTCTGATCCAAAAGAATACGAGTACTAGCAAGTCAATCTACAACAGTCTAAAAAATAAAAGACCATAAAAAATTAACGTTGGAAAAAAGGTCAACTCCGGCTTTGAGAGCTCACGATCTCCGAACTCTAACCAGCATAATCACAGTGTCAATGGTGGCAACTAGTACTTATATCTGCACCAAAAAGGTACAAAAGTATAGTATTAGTACCAAAGCCACGAGTACCCAGTAGGCATCATTGATCGACTAAGCTAAATTATAATATAAATATAATAAAATGTGAGATAAATAAGCTAAATGAAATAGAAAGGAAAAAACTAGAATAATGCTCTAATTACTAAAAGTAAAAATTAGAATAGTAACAATAAGGTAACATAGATATCTCTACATAACTGATCCCTCATAATCCCAGATGATACAGATAAAGTAAAAATCCCAACGCAGGCCCCATAAGCCTGGTGGATGCAATAAAAAAGAATTAATAATGGTAATGTTGTCAAGTATTCATATCTTGAAACCATAACTGTGGTTCCTTCCATACCATAAACACCAAACTCGAACTGGTTCTATAATTTTCAAAAATAACCTCTCAATGTCGTACTTGATTCAAAATTAGTATCTCATATGCTAGACTTAAACCAAAACTAATATCATGAAAATTGGACTTGAACCAAAAATAGTATAATAATAATGCCAAAATCAAATTGATCTTAATATAATAAGTCACCAGACTTGAACCAGAACTCATCATCTCCTCAAACACTAATCTAAAGTAAAATATCATATGTCTAAAACCTCCTAAGGCTCAAGAATGTAATTAAAGTAACGCGCAAGGTATATTGTGTCTACAAAGAACTAATAGTAGTCTTGGCCTAAGGTGGGCTGGAGGGGCCCACTTCTAACCACAATAATCCATTCTAAGACAAGTTCTATCCTGAACTAGGCTAAGGTATCAAATCTCACTACAAGATGCTAAACAAGCCACATTAGGTCCTAAGATAGCAATTCCACCTACGGAATGAGTATTTAAGTCAATTATTCTTAATTATGGTCCCTTAATTAGCTAAACAATTCAATCACACTAATTATGCCTCTAAGACTTAATTCCTAACCCAAAACTAGCCTACTTGGACGTCAAAGAAAGCCCGATAAAGTCCGCTAAATTGATGATTTCTCTTTCTGAGAAAATTTTACACGACGCCATGCTAATAAATAACAATCTACACAATAATATGAGAGCAACGGTACCCATATTTCAATTTTATAATTTGGGTCCAAATTTAAGTCAAAATCCCATGTGGCTTTCGCTTGCGGATTCACACTTTCAAAATCGTCAACATGTCCCTCTATGTTCAAGGATTATTTACCCTCAAGAATGCATAAATTTTGAGCTCAAATGATACTAAAATCGACCCAACAAGAATCTAGGAATTTATTATGATTAAATTAGGGAATCAAACCATGAATTAATTGGAAACTTACAAGGTTTACGATTAGAAAAAGGATTATTTCGAGCTCAGATACACCCCATGATCTCCTAATGATCACTCTTCTAATTTTCCAAACCCTCTAGGGCTTTGACTGACTCTTGAGACTTGTGAAAAATGAGGAGAAAAATTGGACAAAAGTAAAATTTAATGCCCTCCAGATGCTTCTTAAGTGATCACTTAACCGCTAAAGTAGCTAAGAGTGGTGACCGACTGGCCTGGTCTTGTGCTAAAGTGGACAAGCTGCCGCTTAAGTAGCCTCAACTTTAGTGGGCTAGCTTCTACTTTAGCGACCTAGCTGGGAAATTAGTTCCTAAAGAGACCGGTTGGCCGCTAAAGCAGTCTCTGCTAAAGTGACCAAGGGTTTACTTTAACGGATGCACTAACTGAGTTGTATCAACTAAAACTTGGAAAAAATTCAAGTTTTCACCGTCCTCTCAGGATTTATCTGGAATCCCGTAAACATAAATGAAATATGCTACCCTATTGAATTTGAAATTCTAGACTCAGTGGAGCCATCAAATTTTTTATCTAAGGTCGTTTCGATAAAATATGGGCCTCACACCCATGGGCCATTTTTATCAAATTCCGACCAAGAGTCCGAAATAAATTCAGAAGCCTTGGTACCAAAACCAAAGTCTCCCTAGCCTAAAATTAATATCTTAGATTTGATGAAACTATTAGAATTATCATATGAGGTCGTTAAACTAACGTTTATGCCCGATAACTAATCCTTACCAGTGAAGACTCTTAGAGAATTAGTTCTAAAACCCAAATGACCCGATAACTGAATTGCCAGCTCCAACAAGTCATAAATGACTTGGGGCAGCTATGGGAAGGCTCTAAAGAGCAAAAATATGTGGAAATATAGAAAATGATCCTGAGGTTTTGAAATACCCCAAGTGTTGATCCTTGAGAAATCTCTAATTTTTGAGCTCACTGCTCAGATAACGACTCTTCTTATGAGTCGTAAAGTCTTTATATGAGTCGTATAGACTCAAATCATAGGCCAACCAGTGTATGTGTCAAAATTTTTGCCTTGAAAACAATTTGACTCTACGAGTCGTAGTGACTCTATATGGGTCGTTATGTGCTAATCGTAGGGTGACCAGTGAGTTACCCAAATGGTTCTGTCTTGGATACGACTTGGACCCTATAGTCGTAGGGTCATGTTATGAGTCATATGATGTAAGTCGTAGGGTCAACAAAATATGTGCCCCATGATACTTTCTTGACTACGACTTACGGTAATAAGTCGTAAGGTGTCTCAACAAGTCATCACGAGACCCGTAATGGCTAGAGATAATTTTTCAGCTTTTAAGTTGAGAGAATTTTGGATATTTCCTCTTTTCCCCACTTGTGACCCACGACCATAAAGCACCTTTGGGGCATTATTTTCACCCTTTGGCAAATCAAAGCACATTCTCTTCTCTCTCAAATTCTCTCAAGCAAAAAGTAACTAGGGTTTCTAAAGGTTAACCATCTAGATCTTTAAAGGTTGAATTCTCTCCATAATTCTTGATTTTTAAGCATGTTACTCTTCCCTAATTATTACTTTATAAAAAGCATGTATTTAAATAGTTTAATTGGGTGGTTTTGAATGTAGGTTTTGATGTGGTTGAGGGTTTTAACATGGTTGATTCTTAAATTATTTTCCCATGATTTATTATGCATTTTTATGCTTTATTAATGATTTTAAACTTTTGGGGTGCATGGGAATGGTGAATAAACTAAGGGGCCATGGTTTTCCCAAATTGGAGTTTTGAAATTGGAATTGGATTTGAATAATTGGGTTCTCTCAATGCACTTGTGTAAATGGCTTTAAATTATGAAATTGTCACTTGGTTTGACTTACCCACCTATGTCATTACATTGCATAAAAATTTAAACAATGAACATGGTTTAAAAAGCCTTATTGGTTATGATTTCGAGTCCCCTTTGTTATTGACGAAGTGCTTAAGCCACTCTTGGTATATGCTGGGAGGTTTGAGTCCCCCATAGTGATTATGTTTATGTGATTATTCTTTAGTTCGTGTGGCCACACGTACTGGGGCCCTTTTAACTAGGGGACGCTGGACCCATATAGCTCGTGGGTGCCTTGTTATGATAGTCATGCTACACAGTTCAGGTTAATGATTTCAAAGTACATGATAAGCCTTGTTCCCTATCCTAGCATATTATTTATACATGTACGTGATGATGTTCACATGGATTTAAATTGGATTTGACTTGGCATTATTTTATCCCCTATCGCTAAGTTACATTCTAGTGCACAACACACTAATTATCTCCGAACTCTGCATCCCCATGTGATGCAGAAACTGAAGATACTTCTACTTTTTCTACGCATTATTAGGTGATCAGTTCAGTTCGTCGGTTATTGTGGTAAAATGGTGAGCTTCCATTCTGTGGAAAGACTTGGTCATTTCATTAGTTTTCTTTCATAGAGTAGAATTGAAGACTTTACATTTTCATTAACATTATCATTGTCAGAGTCGGGGGCATGTCCCTACTTAGATTTGCTTTTAGTATTGTTTAGAGGCTTTGTGGATATTGCTGAGGACTTGGGAGGGTTTGCTTATTAGTTGTTGGATATTTAGGTATCTTAGATTCATTTAAGATTTAATATCATATCTTGTTATATGTTTGAAATTCAGCCTCTGTTGGGTATTGTGTTCAATTTGACTAGGCAACGGGGGTGGTCTCCGGTCCTCGGTGGACTTGAGATACCCGTCAAGGCCAGGACCTAGTTTGGGTCATGACAGGTTCATTACACCAACCAAACCAGACCCCCTCCGATGGCAGAATTTTAATTTATTTTAATTTTTTTATTTCTAAGTATAGATCGTGCTTGTTCGAGTACATGCAAACTCTTATACACTATAGTAAGGGTGATTAACACTCCAATTAAAGTCCAAATCATTCCAAATTAGTAAAAATGGTGACTCTTTATCTCCCACCCCTCTCACACCTAAAAACTACCATGTATGTTAGCAAACTTATGCCTAGAATATTGTAGGAGCGTTGTGGACACAAAATAATTCAGTATGATTTTCAAATCATGCAAGAAAAACTCAAATTTTCAAATTCAAACTTGCACCAAGAAACCATCCAAAAATCCCCCTTTTTATCCTAATTTTTACAATTCTTCAATGATGAACGTGTAAATAAAGTAGTAGGGACAAAAATTATTTTACACTATCCCAAAAGAAGGTTTGCACTACAAAATTTGAGAGAATATTTTGAGTTGGAGATTTGAAAATGGGGAAATGGAACATTCCCTATTATTTGAAACTATCAAGCCCATGTTGCAGTGATAGTCTTGTCGCTGCAGCGTTATTGTTGTAGCAATGGGTTTGTTGTTGTAGCAATGGGCTCTGCAATGTTTTATTTTATTCCAAAATTTTGTGTGTGCTAATTATCTTATAATGTTTTGGGTATTTTAAAGGACTCATTATGTGAAATATTATTGTTAATTTTATTCCTTGGTTAATAATAATGGTGCATTGAGTTAGGGAGTTCAAACACTTATAATGCATGGATTGATTGGATATGGTGAGGCAAATTTCATTAACAAAATTCAATGGGATATTAGTGGGTATTAATAAAAATAAAAGATTGCTCTTCTTTCTAAAACTATTATGTTCATTGAATTTTGATAATCGTATTGAAAATATTTTTCCTCCTTTAGTAAGTGTTTGAGGATGAACAGTGGATAAATTGGTATCAATTGTAACAACCCAAATTGTTGTTATATTCAATTTCGTTCTAAAAAATATTTTGATTAAGAAATCCTTATATCAGACCTTGTATAAATTATTTTATGGGAAAAATTTGTAGCTGCAATTTTAACAAATTAGGCTAAGCCACTGACCCATCGTAACAATCGTGGATCTGCCATTGTAGTGACACTCTTTTCATTGTAGTGGCAGTCAGCCAGTAGCCAATCCGAGGTTTAATTAAAAAATCCCATTCAGTTGAGACTCCTTATGTCGTCCACCACCTCCAAGAATAACCTAAGTGAACTCTATACTTCAAACGACAAGGATCTTGAGGACAAGCTCCATGAGGGCGATTGCAAAGTATTTCGGCAGAGTTTTTGGCTTTATTAAAGGGTAGGCACATGTGGGACAACTCATCACTCTATGTGACATTTTAATTCATCAACAAGGTAGGTTAAGGTTTAATTGTCATAGACTTAGACTAGATACATGTAATAACAATAGCAATATTGAGAGATTTCGTGCCTTAGGACTTCGGGCACGAAGCTTGGTTAGGTGGAATGATAGCCAAACTAGGATAACAAATGTACAATTTGAGTGATAAGTTTTTCAAATATTTTTGCTCTTTTAATTGTCCAAGAAGATAACTATTGCATAAGCTAAAGGTGGTTTAATAAAAGAAAGTGTTTTTATGAGTTAGAGAAAAGGTTAGGGTGGCTAAGAATATAAAAAAGAGTTAGGGGTAGAGTATGTATTTAGTGGGTTCATACGAGTCCGGTAGATCTTTAGATTGGGAGTGAAAAGAATAAGTAGTAGGTGTCTTGATTTTTGATGAGTTGAGAGGAGTCAAGTTGTGGTTGTGTTTATTATGTTTATGGGTAGTTGTTCATAGTGGAATGGGTATAGACATAGTAGGGGGAAAGGGAAGTAGGAGGTAGGCATAGTATTACGGATTGAGGTCGTTAGTAGAAACATCTGTGATATCCATGGGGTATGGTCATTATGGTGGGTGAGTGTGAGTCATCAAGTGTAACATCGAATCGATTTACTCTATATTTATATGTGGGTTGGATGTTGTAATTAGACTTCGGGCATTACTTGTGATTATTGATTGCATCGTGCATTGAACATATGGGTTGAGATAGTATTGAGATGATATATGGATTAGGTGTCATCCTGAAACTGTTATACAAATCGTGTGTCAAGCCGACACTATTATATGGATTAAGTGTCATGCCTAAGGGCAGACCCACATAGGTTCAAGAAGGTTCATATAAAACCACTTCGTCAAAAAATACATTGTATATATAAGCAGCTTTTACAAATATAAAAGGTTTATATTATATATTAAACCCATTGTGCACAAGAGGAGTGCCCAGCGATGGTGGGTTCAATTCTTAACACTCATGTCATGTGTTCGATCCCTTGTAGGACCTTTTTTTATTGTTTTATGTAGCAACCATTTTAAGCAGCAATTCCCATAAAATAGTTAAATCTTTTTTTATATATTGAACCCACTTGGTGAAAAGTCTGGGTCTGTCACTGGTCATGCCGACACTGTTAGTCGATCGTCTATCATGTCGGTACTGATACATGAAATAAGATCATCCACTATAAGTCATAGCTTATATTTCATGTTGACTCTAGTATGTGTGTACATCTTGCATCCATGCATTGATCATTTTATTGCTCATATTCATTGTGGTGACTATTATTGTAAGAACCTTGATGGATCGTAAATTTATTTATCTATTGAAGTGAACGGTTATGAATTTACTTGATTTATGTTATGTATTATGTATGTGGAATATTGGAGGATCTGGTCTAGTCCTTATAGCATTTTAGACAGTCAAACTAGTTGCCTTGTCAGTGTGATTTAGAGGTGGAGTAAAGAGTCAGAATCATGTTGGGGATAGAGTCGTAGGTTTATGAGTAAAGGATGAAAGGTAAGAGTTAGGGAACTTAAGGAGGTGTCAGAGTTGCTAAGGGCAACATGTCAAAGACCTGAAGAAAGGGGCATTGGGAGGGATTAGTTGTTCAAAATCTTAACTGGTGCCATAATTTCCTCCCTATTTTCTTTTATTATTTTTTATATCTAATCCTAATCAGCCGATGATATCTACTAGTACGTGTGGTTGTACTGATACTATATTTATTATATCTCCACTTTGGGGTATATCCATGTTGTAGGTTAGTGGAGTTTCTATGATTACGATGGTGGTTACTCTGCACCAGACCCTATCATCTCACTCTTATATGAATGTTGTGTCCCGGATTCGCTTTTTCATTTGCTTAGTACTCTTGTACCGGTTAGATTAGGTTCTGACGAATCACTGTTATTTTATTTCTGCATTATAATTAGTTCACAAATGTATTTTCATAATAGTCTATTTTTTATTAAAGGATTATTTCTTTTAAAGATCGTTTTTTGTAACTTCTGCACGTAATTGAATGATTGGGGGGTAAGATTTCTCCTATCTAGGGTAGAACTAGGTTGGTGCTCACGCGATCCGTAAATTGGATAGTGACATATTCGACATAAAGTAGAATAAACTAGCCTCTTTAAGTAAGTCTACCTTGCCATTTCCGATTTGACCCTAATATATTGGGTTTCTATATTTGAACAAGATTGTTTTGCACTAATTAGGTTTAATTTTATGGATAATTACATAGCTTAGAAAATATAAGTTCTTATTACCCTATTTAGCCTAGGTTTCAATTAATTACAATTCATAGCCGCTCTTAAAAATTAAATACGATCTATAATCTCTTTCATTTATTTTCTCCCATAATTTTTTTTTTCATTTTTTCAGTTTCTTTACCTTTTCCTTTTTTTCTTTTCCGTTTTTTTAATTCCATTTGTTCCTTTTTTGTTTTTATTTTTTTCTCATTTTTTTATATTTTCTTTCTTCTTTCTCATTTTTTTCATTTTCATTTTTTCATCTTCTTTTTGTTTTTATTTATTTTTTCTTTGCATCCTTTCTTTTATTTTGTTTTGTTCTGTTTCACTTTTTCTTTTTTGTCATTTTTTTATTTTTTTTATATTCTCTTCTTCTTTTTTCTCATTTTTTGTGTTGTTGTCGTATTTTATGTTTTATATATTTTTTATATTTTTTATATTTTTTATTTATTTGTATCATACTATATATTTCAAATAAATTTATTATTTGTATTTGAATACTTTAGTCGTGAATACAATTTATTATTTGTATTTGAATACTTTAGTCGTGAATACAATTTATCATTTATATTTGTATACAAATAATATAAGAAATAATTGTATTTACTTGAGTCTAAAATATATAATATGCAATGTGTCATTCAATGCAAATATATCGTTCATATTTGTATGTCAAGTTTATCATTTGTATAAAAATGCATCATTTGATATTTGTATTGTTTAACATTTCTATTTGTGTAATTTATCATTTGTATTGTTCAATTTCTATTAAAAATTATAATTTGTATCAATGAATATAAATACTCGTAGAAAAAAAAATTCTATTTTAATTACTTAAAAATATAAATGATGTTGTCAACTACAAATTCAAATACAAACAAATGAAACAAGTAAAATTACAAATACAAATACAATTTGTGGTCAATCTACAAATACAAACACAAAATAGTTCTTTAAAAATACAAGTGCATCGACGAAAATAAAATACAAATACAAATAAAATAAAATCACAAAATACATTTACAATATGCAGTCAACTATAAAATACAAATACAAAATAGTTCTTTAAAATACAAAGGCAAATTATATAAAATATATTTGATGGTGAGAACTATAAAATATAAATACTAGTGTGAACTATAAAATATAAATACAAATACGAATAATAAAATATAATATAAATACAAATACAAGTGCGAACTATAAAATAAAAATATAATTGCATCTATGAATACAAAAATATAAATGATGGTGTGAACTATAAAATACAAATATAAGTAGAATTACAAAATACAAATGCAAATTAAAAATAAATACAAATTTAAGGTGAACGATAAAATAAAATATAATTGCATCAATGAATATAAAAATATAAATGATGGTGCGAATACAAATACAATAAGAGATTATGATATTTTCGTTATCACCTATGACTTTTGCCCACATTATCATATTTTTCAAAAATACAAAAAATATAAATTAGAATTAAGAAAAGAGAAATAAAGAATACAAAAAAGAAAACTAAAAAGGAAAAAAAAAGAGAAATACAAGCTAAAGATGAAAAAGAGAGAGAGAGAAAAGAAAAAAGATTAAAAAAATGGAAATAAAAATAAAAAATAAAAAGAAGAATAAAACAAAAGGGGGGAGGGGAATATGAAAAAGAAAAAATAAGAAAAAAGTAAAAAAAAAAAAAATGATGATGAATACAAATACAATGAGAGGTTATAATATATCAATCATCATCCATGACTTATACTCGACGCAATCATATTTTTTAGAAATACAAAAAAATATAAACTACAACAAAAAAAAGAAAAAAAAAAAAGAGAAAGAAAAAAACAAAAAAGAAAAAGAAAAGTAGAAAGAGAAGTAGAGGCTAGAGATAGAAAAAGGAAAAAAATAGAAACAAAAAGAAAAGAAGGAAGAAAGCTTATAAATTGTAATTTTTAAAATTAGACTAAAAATACTTATTTTGCTGAAACCTAGACTAATTTTATAAATCCCACTTAATTTTAACAGATCATTCATATCTAGCCACCCATAGTTTCATGATGTCAGTCTCTTTTAACAAAACAAATATGGACAAAAATAACTTTTGAACAATTTTTAAGTTATGATGATTATGAATTTCTATTTGAGACTACCTAACTAATAAATATTAAATCAATTAAATTATCAACTAAAGAGAATGTGTCAATTTCAAGATTAAGGAGACCTAATTATTATTTCCCCCAATTTTTGAATTTCCTCTCACTATCTCGTCAAACTAATCTATACTGATCATGAATCTTTTCTTACCATGAATACCTATCGATCAAGTGTAGTAATTTTCTAACATTGTTCTCTCAAATGAACCCTAGCCACTGATAAGCTCCCACCTTTAAAATCTCAGTCATTAATCTTTTAATGATTTAAAGTGATTTTGCTCAACTATAACCTAACATCATGGGTAAAACTTACACGCATTCGGTGTATACACCAATCCAATACATGCATGTCATGTGTTTAAATTTAAAGTTCATTAACCATGATTAATCAATATATATTTTACTTAATTTAATTACATAACCATGGTAAAGAACATTAGTTTGGTGCCAATACATGCATGTCATGTGTTTGAATTTAAAGTTCATGTTACTTAATCATGATTAATCAATATATATTTTACTTAATTTAATTACATAATCATGGTAAAGAACATTAATTTAATGTATACTCCGGGTGCGTGTAAGTTTTAAAAACTTACACGCACCCGGTGTATACACCAAGCCAATACATGTATGCCATGTGTTTGAATTTAAAGTTCATGTTGCTTAATCATGATTAATCAATATATATTTTACTTAATTTAATTACATAACCATGGTAAATAACAGTAGGTCCTCAATTAACTTCGAGCAATACGTAGTTGAACAAATAGGGATAAAAAGAATGATTCGATTATAATTACGCAAAGTTACGAGTTCATCCAACAAAAGTTCCATTAAAATCCTAGATATAAAATTATCTACTTATAAAAATACGTGAATTTACAGTACTAAAATTCATAACTAACAATTTAAAATATGAAAAAGAAAGAAAAAACTTGTTGTAGAATTTTTCGTCTTGTTCCACAGTGGCTCCTCGCTCTTTACCTTAGGTTGAATCCCTACCAAAAATTGTAATATAAGACTATTTATAAATATAAAAGAGATTTAAATGAAATAATCAAATCCAAAATAAACTTTTTAAAAAAATCAACTCCGAAATTGACCCGGCACAACGAGGCTCGTAAGTACAATCCTATGCCAATGCTCTACTGCATTGCCGTGACAATTCTTTCTTTCAATTTCCTTCATTTGTTCTTTTTTAATTACTGTAATTATTCCTTCTAATACTAATGTCTTCCACTTGTTCCCCTCTTGCTTTTCTTTTTGTTTTAATTTATTTTTGTTATGAATCTCTTCATATTCATATGATTTATTCTTATACAGTAAAAATATAATATTAAGCATAAATTTCTTTAATTAATACTCAAAATACAATAAAAATTTCAAGATATAAGTCATATATATATATATTGAAAAATTAACTACTTCGGAGTTGATCTTTTAATTCATTCCACATGCGTGAAAAGAGAGTGACTATACTCTCTTTGCCACCTTAGCATCTAGAGTTTTAAGATTATCAAATACTTTCTCCGTTCGATTTTACTTATCATGGTGGGAGGATTACCTGTGACAATCAATGAAACACAGGATTTTAATCAATGTATAAGCTTGTGCAATATGGAAGAATATGGATTCAAGGGAAGCAGGTATACATGGTGGAATGGAAGAATTGATGAGGAATGTATTTTTAAAAGATTAGACAGAATACTGTGTAATGACAAGATGCAGGAGATGTTTCAAACTATGGAAAGTAGAGCATTTAGTTAGGAGTAGTTTTGATCATTCCCCTATGTTATTTCAGTTTAGAATGGAAAAGGGGCAGATAGTTAGATCTTTCAGATTTCTCAATTTATGATTGAATGAAGAATCTTATTTGGAAGTGATACAGCAGAATTGACAAGCAGAGATAGAAGACAATCCATTCATTGTGTTTCAACAGAAGTTGAAAAAGACCAAATCAGCTTTCACAAAATAGAGTAAAGAGAAATTTGGAAATATCTTTCAAGAAATTGCAACCCTGGAAGATATTATCAAGGTGAGAGAAAAGAAATTTGAAGAAAATCCTTCAGGAACAAATAGAGAAAATCTGTTCAGGTTACACATTGAATTAAATTTACAACTTAAAAGGGAAGAAGATTTTTGGAGACAAAATCAAGATTTGAATGGTTTAAAGATGGGGAGAAGAATACCAAGTTCTTCCATACAATTGTTAAAGGAAGAAGAAGCGGACTTAGAATAAGAAGAATCCAGAATGAGAAAGAAAATTGGATGGAGGATCAGGAAGACATTGCACATTCAACTATAGATTTCTTTCAGCAATAATTTACAAAATAGAAAGATGTAGAAGATTTTTCTCTTTTAGAAGAATTACCTACTATAGTGAGTGTAGAGCAGAATAAAGAAATCATAAGAATTCCAACTGAAGAGGAGGTCAAAGAAGCTGTAATGGAATTGAATAGGAACAGTGCAGGAGGACCAGATGGAATGGGAGGAGCTTTTTATCAAGATGCATGGGAAATTATAGGGAAGGACATTCACAAAATAGTAGTAGCTTTCTTTTGTGGATTTGAACTTCCTAGGTTCATTACTCATACTAATTTGGTATTGCTATCAAAAAAGTTAGTAGTGAAAAACTTTTTTGATATGAGACTTATTTCACTTAGTAATTTTGTGAATAAAATCTTTTCAAGAATTATTTATGAGAGAATTAAGGGTTTGCTACCACAGATGATCTTACCAGAACAAGCTGGATTTGTACAAGGGAGAAGTATTGCTGAAAATATATTGGTTGTATAGAAAATAATTTCAGAGATAAGAAAAAGAGGTAAACCTCCAAACATGGTTATTAAGCTAGATATGATAAAGGCTTATGATCGGGCAGAATGGTTATTTCTTACCAAAGTAATGAGAAAGTAAGGATTTTCTGAAATTATAATAGATATAGTATACAGGTTATTGGGGAATAATTGGTATTCAATCTTATTGAATGGTCAGCCTAAAGGATTATTCAAATCCTTAAGAGGATTGAAATGAGGTGATCTATTATCACTTACTTTGTTCATAATTGCAGCAGAAGTATTATCAAGGAGTTTGAAGGCATTGATGCAAAAGAAAGAATTCAAATTTTTTAGCATGCCAAGGGGGAGTCCTAAAATAAATCATCTAGCTTTTGTTGATGATATGATCATACTGTGTAAAGCTGAGGTGGAAACTTTGCAATTGGTAACAAGAGCTTTGGATAGATATGAAGAAGTTTTAGGGCAGAAGATCAATAAAGAAAAAAGTGCAATATATTTGCACAAAACTGTCTCTAATGGAGTAGGAGTTATGGCAGAAGTAGCTACTGAAATATTAAGGAAAATTTTTCCTTTAACTTATCTTAGTTGCCCAATTTTTTTATATGATAAAGAATAAAGATTAATACCAACATATTATGAATAAGATAAGTAGTAAGTTGTAGAGTTGGAAAGGAAAGCTTTTATCATTTGGAGGAAGAGCAGTTCTGATTAAGCATGTCCTACAAAGCATTATTATTCATTATTTATCAGTGAAGAATCCTACTCTTAATGTGATAAATTCTTTACAGAGAGTACTATCTCAATTCATTTGGAGTAGCAAAATAGGTGAAAGAGGGAGACATTGGGTTAAATAGTAGACAGTATGCTTACCTCAAGAGGAATGAGGATTGGATTTTAGAAGGCTATCAAACATCTTCATGGATCTGTTCAGTAGGCTATGGTGGAACTTAAGAACCACAAAATCTATTTAGAGTGTCTACATGTATAACAAATATTGTAAAAATGAACATTCTAAGCTGGTCATATGGAAAAAAGGTGCAGGTGGTTCTCTGTGGAAGAAAATACTAGTAGCTAGGGATCTGGTAGAACACTTGATTATATGGAAAATCAGGAAAGGGAATTCTAATATATGGTTGGATAGTTGGACTTGTCAGTGTGACTTATACTTAATTATGGAAGACAATTACAAGGAAGATGGGGAATACCAGATGGTTAGTGAATTAGCAGAAAATGGTAGCTGGAAAGAGCAAGTTATCAAAGATATTTTTCCAGAAGACATAGCTGATCATATTATGTATAAGATTCATCCACCATCAGAAGAAGATTTTGACATCCCCATATGGAACATTAAACCAAAAGGATAATTTTCAGTAAAGTCAGCTTGGAAATATATCAGTAATAAGGAGCCTATAGATAAAACATATAAAAGTATATGGATAAAGGGTTTGCCCTTTAAAATATGCCTTTTTATGTGGAGGTTGTGGAAAGGAAGAATCCCAGTGCATGATAATATAAGAAGATGGGGGGTACAGGGACATTCAAAATATTGGTGTTGTGAAGGTCCAGCAGTGGAGACTGTGATACGTCTTCAGAAGATCTTTTTGTGCTAACAGGACATGGTCCTATTTTTCTTCTTTTGCAAGAATAAATATCCAAGATCTGAGTCTAAGAAGAACAATTATCAAATGGTGGAATACAGAGGTGAAACGGGGAGAAAAAGCATACATACTATTATGCTTTACCCAGTATCATACTGTGGGAATTAAGGAGAAGAAGAAACAAGTTGAAGCAGGACAACAAGGATACAACAAGGCTGAGTTTCTTGTGTCTGGAGTTTCTTATTCGTGGTGTTGTAGCTGTAGTATTAGCTTTTGGCTAGTGGTGTTAGTTTATTTTGCATACGTACTAGTTTATATGCACTTTTCTTTTGTGTTTGTTATACTGTTAGTTTGTTTTGCGTACCATACTAGTTTGTATGCACTTATCTTTTATTTTTGTATACTATTATCGGTCCTAAGCCGGGGGTCTATCGAAAATAGCCTCTCTACTTCTCCTGAGGCAGTGGTATGGTCTGCATATATTTTACCCTTTCTATACTCCACTAGGTAAGAATACACTGGTATGTTATTGTTGTTGTTGTTGATACAAGAAGTTTGAGAATGTTGCTGAAGGTGAGGAAGCCAACTTTGGAATTCCCAAATGAATGGCCAGATATACTAAGGGAGTTTCAAAAGCTAAAAGTGAAGATTAAGGTGACTAGAGCAATATGGGAGACACCTAAAGAGGAGTGGGTTAAATACAACACAGGTGGAGCAGTAAGAGGGGATTCAGGAGGAAGTTCATATGTATTTTGTCTACGAGATGTGCAGAGTGATCTCCCATATACTAAAAGAGAACTAATTGAAAATGTAAACAGTGTACAGGCAAAAGAAATAGCAATTCTACAAGCAACCAAACATTGTAAGCTGACACAAACCAACAAGGTGGTCATTCAGATGGATTCATTAATCGTGAAAAGGATTTTAACAGAAGAATGGACATGTCCATGGAATATATCTACCATAGTTAGACAGATAAATCAGCTTATACAAGGAAAGCAAGTGCAATATCAATATATATACAGAGAAGGTAATCAACTGGCTGACTATTTTGCTAACTTAGCAATAGACAAAGGGTCATTCACATATACATGCTTCCAGCAACTAGAAACAAGAGGAAAAAGCATAATAAACAGTGATAAATGGCAGTACCCATATCTAAGAATTTCAACATAAAAAGGGTAAAAGGGCTGGGAAGGCTAAAGCTGAAAGTAGCATATGCATCATATGTACAAGCCACAGGGGCAACAAAAAAAGTGAACCATCTAGCTAGCCTAGTCTACTTCATCCAACAAAAAAGACTCTCAGCATCATGGGAGGGTCTATGGATCAATTTGAGCTTGATAAACCTGGGAATATTACTAGTAACTAAATACTTGTGGGTCCAAATATCCCACTATCTTCATCCCAGCTATATCTATGAAGCAGAAGCAAATGAATACATCACATTCAATAAATTCAAAAGCAAAGAAAGAGAAGAGATGGAAGGAAGCTCACTCGGATATGACAAAAGATCCCAGCTGACTAGATCTCTCAAAGCAGTATAAAAAGAAGGTCATAATCCCATCCACCGGAGAACACAACTAAATCAAGATATAAAACAACAAATCAAGCTGATGAAGGAGCTCAAAGCTAAGAAAGAGAAAAGAACCAATACTCACTTATGCAAGCTGCTAACAGAAGGATTCCATGAACTGGGAGGCACAACATTAATCACCCATAGCAAGAGAAAACGGAAGCTAAAATTAGTGATGATGACCATTTTGTGCAAAAAGAGGCGTGAAGGAGAAGTTGTAATGGAAACTATTTGAATTTGGAAACCCTACTTAGATTTTATTTGTTTCTTAGTGGACCCGGGTTGGGCCGGGTTAGTAGGGTAGAGTAGTCCTAATTATGTTTGTAATGGATTGGACCATTTGTGTTTAAATTTGTTTGATTTTGATTAATAAAATACCAAACTAAACCAAAAAAAAAACTTATCAAATTTTGACTTAACACATTTATTAAGAAAAATAATTAATAATATAGTTATTTTATCATAGTACTCCTATTAAATAATATTTATATTATGTTTTGAAATTAATTTGGAGAAAAGAGAATTAATGCTAAGGGAAAAATAGTAAAAAAAAGTTATTTTTTCTTGATATGTCAAAAATGACAAGTAAAACTAGAAATACAATTAGGAATTAGTGACAAGTAAAAGCGAATGAAGATAGTAATTAAGTTCACGAGGATAATTTAAAGCGAATGAAGATAGTAATTAAGTTCATGAGGATAATTAATACTATTGATTATTTAAGTGTGCAATGAGTAATAATTTTATTTCAAATTAGAAAGGGTATTCATCCTGATTTTGTTATGGTGGTAGCTTCATTTGTCTAACTAGGAATCAAACTTGACTCCCCTCCACTAGTAAATCTCTCCGGTTCTTTTATTACATCCTTAAAATTATGACAACTGTCATTTAAATAATATAATGGGTAAAATTCATTTAATTAACTAAAAGGGTTACAGTAAACATTTCTCTCCTCACGTTGCTTTAAAAATTCTGTGTTTTCTTCCAAATCGTTTTCCAGAATAATCATCATCTTCGTGGTCGTTTGCTGCAGTAAATATATCATCTTTAATTTTCATCAAGTTCTCTGCATTTTCCATTACTGCTCTTTTCAGTCTCCATATGTTAAAAAATGCCTTTTGATCCTTTTCTTCCTCATCATATTTAATTTTGTTATTTTCACATATGTCTTCTCTTTGACTTAGTGTTTTGATAAGGACTTTGTGTTGATTTTCTTATTGAATTTGAGTATTAGATTTTTAGTGAAGGAAAATAAAAGTAATGAAAGAATTATTTGCACTCTTTCTAAAAGAAAAAATATAAAACTCTTTCGTATTTGACTAACCTCTTTTTGGAGGAAAGATTTTGAACCTCTATAAATAGAAGACCCTCTTCGTATAAAATAATACAATATCATTCATAGTATAGTCATTTAAAGAGTTTTGATTATGAGGGAGAATTTATTCTATATAGTTTTAGTATTTTTTTGTATTAATTTCATATGTAGGCCAATGGCTAAATCATATATTAATATTATACTTTTTTAGTCTTTTATATTGTGTCATCTGAATTATCAGTGCCTTGGTTTGCCACTTTAAGCTTCTACATAATGCCCTCTCAATTTCAAACTGAACAAGTGGTATCAAAGTCTATGATTCAAAAGTCCGATGATTCAGATTGAGGACATATTAAGGTCAAAGTTACAGTCAATTTAACGATAGTGAAGATCTTTTATCCAAAAAAACTACATGTGGAGATAATTGTCAATCATATTTTCAACAATACTATTGTTGAATATTTAAAAATAAAACTCACTTTTAACTCTGCAAAAGGCTCCAATACTTTTAACTCAAAAGGGCTCATATATTTTTAACCCAAAAAGGCTCTATTTGTCAGCATGTCAAGCAGTAGTAATGAAAATTATGTGAAAAAAGAATATTATGCATGTGAAAAGGGTGGATCAAGTTTTGTCAAAAAAATTAAGCAAAAAATGAGAGATTTGTTAAGGATTTGTGCTGATTTGTTTACCAAATTTCAGTATTACTTTTCTGTTGAAGAAAAATAAAAGTAATAACGTAATTACTTTTACCTTTTCTAAAAGGAAAATATAAAACTCTTTCATATTTGGCTAACCTCTTTCTTAAAGGAAAGATTTTGGATCTCTATAAATAGAAAACCCTTTTTCTCATACATCATCACAATATCATACATGGTGTAGTCATTTAAAGAGTCTTGATTAGGAAAGATTTTTCTCTCTATAGTTTTCATATTTGTTTTATATTAGTTTCATATGTAGCTCAATGGCTAAAACATATAATAATATTATAATTTTTAATATTGTATATTGTGTCATTTGAATTGTAACACTATTAAAAAAAGATCAAAAAGTAATGGTCAAAAGAGACGGTCAGCGCCATTTTTTGGAAAAAAGCGACGCGGTCACTTGCGCCGTAAAAAGGCCTGCTGCTTTTTGAAAACGACGGCCTACGTCGTCTTTTTTATGACGGACAACGTCGTTTTTTGAAAAAAAAATAAAACATACTTTTTTTAGAAAAAGCGATGTTGTGCGTCGTTTTTTGTTCTTCGTGTGAAGAACAAATGATGAACAAAAAATGACGGACATCATCATTTTATTGAATAAAAAATAAAAAATTTCAAAAAAACGACATTGTCCGTCGTTTTCTAAAAAAATAATTTTTTTCAGAAAAAGCAACATTTTTTGTCCTTCGTAATGAAGAAAAAAGGAATGAACATCATCAGTCTTTTTGAAAAAAAAATAGAAAAGCGACGGACAGAAGAGACACTGTTCGTCGCTTTTCTGCATTTTTTATGCAGAAATCTGCATTTTATGTATCACACCTGTCAAATAAAATGCAATCAGCCTCATACAACACATATTACTAAAATAATCATAAACGCTCTACATCATCAAAACATTTAAGCAATTTAAATCAATACTTAAACAACCAATCCAACAACATCCAAAATACTTAACAATTAATCTAACAACATCCAAAATACTAAACAGTTAATCTAACAACATTCAAAACACTTGAGCAATCCTAAATGTTTTTTAATAGTTAAAAGTTAAGTTCAAGAATGTCTAAAAAGTGTCTAGAAGCCAAATCTAATGATACTAAGGAGTACCCCCAACAAACTCCTAATCACTCTCTGTTTCTTCTTCGCTACTTGAATTGGAAGATGGAGAATGGTGATGACGACAACCCTTGCTAACCATTTGTTTCTTAAGTTTCTTGACTGTTTTGCATGTGACTTCATTTTGAGCAATGGGCAATGCCAAGGCACGTGTAAGTTGTGCAATCTATTACGATATTGCAGTGAGATGAATACCGTCAATCGCCTCAGCTTGGCGCGAGAAACCAATACCAGCCCATCCTGCCTCGAGGCGTCGCAATTCATTTCAAGAACCCAACCCATAGGTTCTCCCCTTTTATCTTCTCCCGCCACTTTTTCGGTCTATACATAGCTTGCTCCTGTGTAGGATCGGTTGAACTAAACTCGGACAAGTAACATATATATATTTGTGGTACTTTTTCTTTTGTCCCAATTTATATGATAGTAATAAAATTTAGAGAGTCAACCAAAATTTTTTATGTCTTTTTAATAATTTTAGGTTGTTAATTATTATAACTAATAATAATTTTACGTAATTCTCAAATATATAATAGATTAAAATAGAAAGTAAAATAAACAAATATGAAAGAAAATATCTAATAAGTAGACAACACAAATAAACAAGTCGATCTGCTACCTACTTATCATCCTTTATAAGTGAGATAATAAATCACAAATGTCAATTAAGTGACGCAATACTTAAGTGACTATAATTACTAAGTAGGAGTGATATAGTAAAATCACGAAGCAGTGAAGCAGACATGTCTTAAATGACTTACAATGACTCATTAGAAGTGATATAGCAAAATTACTATAAAAATATATGTGAAAAAAAATTAAGTGAGTCTCATATAAGACGTCGAATTAATTTAAAACATCAAGAATTAATTTATTATTTTATCCTTTTTATTAAATATTATTAGTTTTTAGTACTTAGATGACTCATAATAATTAATTAGGAGAAATATTTAGTAAAATTATGATTGAAGCAGCTACAACAGACATGTCATAAACGTCTATTTTTTTAAAACAAATATTATTAATTTTGTAGTACATAAATGACTTATAATAATTAACTAGGGGTAATATAGTAAAATCACGATTGAAGCTGATGAAATAGACATGTCATAAGTGTCTATTTTTTTAAATAAATATTTATTAATTTTTTAATACATAAATGACTTATAATAATTAATTAAGGTGATGTAGTAAAATCATGGAGCGGCTGATTGGTAAGCATGTCGAAACCAGTGCTTAAATATTTGTGAAAAAAATTTAAGTGGGTCACATATAAGACATCAACTTAATTTAAAACATCAAGAGATAATTTGTCATTTTATGTCTATTTTATATTTTTTATTAAATATTATTAATTTTTAATACGTAGATGATTAATTAGGAGCGATATTTAGTAAAATTACGATTGAAGCAGTTGAAACAGACATGTCATAAATGTCTATTTTTAGTTTTTTAATTAAATATTATTATTTTTTAATACATAAATCACCTATAATAATTAATTAGGAGTCATATAGTTAAATCATGGTTTAAGAACGTCAACTTAATTTAAAACATCAAGAGGTAATTTATCATTTTATGTCTATTTTATCTTTTTATTAAATATTATTAATTTTTTAATACTTAAATTACTCATAATATTTAATTAAGAATGATATTTAGTGAAATTATCGTTGAAGCAGTTGTAACAGACATGTTATACATATTTTTTTCCTTTTTAATTAAATGTTATTAATTTTATAATACATAAATAACTTATAATAATTAATTAGGGGTGATATAGTAAAATCATGGTTGAAACAGCTGAAACAAACATGTCATAAATGTCTATTTATTTTTTAAATTAAATATTATTAATTTTCTAATACATAAATAACTTATAATAATTAATTAAGGTGGTATAGTAAAATCACTAAGCAATGAAGCAGACATGTCGAAACCAGCGTTTCTATAATATAGAAAAATTTATATATATAATTTAATTTTTTAAAATATAAAATTTTAATAAATTAAAAATATCAAAAATCAACAGAAAGTGTCAATTTTATAAAATTAATTTTATTTATTTTTAACAAAAATCGACACTGTTCGGCGCTTTTAGTAAAAATAAAAAATAGTTAAAAAATGCGATAGATGGTGTCGTTTTCACAAAATTAAATATTATTTAATTTTTTAATTGACACTGTCCGTCGCATTTAATAAACAAAAATTAAATATTGCGATGGACACCGTCACTTTTCTATTTATTTTTTTAAAAGGAAAGCAACGTTGTCCTTTGATTTTAGAAAAAATAAATAAAAATAAGATTAAAATTAAAACATTGACGAATGTAGACACGTGATTTCGTCCTCTTGAAGTTCCATTTTTATTCACTTTACCCATTTTATGTTATCCTACCGTGTACCCTACTCCGTGTAATTATCCCTCCACAAAATACAAAAATACAAAAATAAACAAAAAAAAAATACCTCTAACTAATTTATCTTATCCTAACAACCTACCCAATCAAAAGCTTCCACCTACCCTAACTACTCATATGATCCCCCCCCTCCTTTTTCTTGTCCACAAAGAAAGATTATATGGGGGACCCACCAAAATTCCCACATCATAACAAATCCATGCCCATTATAAAAAAAAAAAGATTCTAAGAGGAAAAGGGGCTAAGGCTTTGATCATCATCTTCTCCACAATAACAACAATGACAAAATAATCTTCCTCACAAAAACAAAAACAAAAAAAAAGCACTGTGAACAGTAACCGTGAACAGTAACCGTGAACAGTACCGGTGAACAGTACCCCGCGTGAAAAGTGACGGTGAACGGATCTTTATTTGTCGAGTTGGATTGTGGTGTTAAGGTTCGGCTCGAGGTTTCCGGGTGCAGACTCTCTTTATTCGAATAACATTGAGTTTGAAAGCTTCAAATTTAAGGTCCAACTCTATCTCTTCTAATTTTACTTTACTATACGTGTTTGATTTGCCTGATGTGTGGTTGAATTTTGGTGACATTAATTCGGTGTTCGATTTCATTGAATAGATGGTTGTGGATTGTTGAGATGACTGTCTTGAATCGTTGGAATTTGGTATAAAAAATGGAATGTGGGGTTGGATGGTAGGAATTGATAAAGAATGAATATTGTTTTGATTTATTGTCGTTGGTTATTTTGAAGCAAATACGAGTGTTTGATTGGGTAGTATCATGATGCGCCGATTGGTTTAGGCAAACGTAGTTTGGGTAGGCAAAATTTAGGATTCGTGGCTTCGGTTGAATGTTGGAAATTCTGTGGAGTGTTTGAAATTTTGTTGAATAGTTTTATTTTTTCCGCACTAAGAAATGTATTCATTTGACCGGGGAATGCCCCGAAGCACTTGTATTATTTTATTCGGGGAATGCCCCGAGGTATCTTGTACTCGGAGGACGCTCGTTATCAAGGTCCGAGGCATCGGGTAAAGCTTTGGAGCATAGTTTAGGATTAATATAGGTTAGTGTAGGTTTATATTTTTGCATTTTTCTATTTCGGGATTGTATAATTGGACTGGACACTAATTTTGGATTTGTTTTGTTTCATGTGTTTGGATGGATTGTTTTATGTATTTTTGTGTGGTTTATACATTTGTAATGCCAAATTAGTCGATACCCTCCACCAGGCGACTGTGGTCAAACCACGGGATCGAGGGGTGCCTAACACCTTTCCCTTGGTCAACAGAATTCCTTAACCGGAATCTTTGTTCGCAAAACCAATTTAAGAGTCAAACGGTTTCGAAAAGGATTTTCTAAAGGTGACTTGGCACACCGGATTATGCCAAGTGGCGACTCTGAATAAAAAATGCAAATAATCCTTTTTCCGAAACAAATTTTCATTTCTCGTCACTTAAATAATAAAACCCTTTCGAACTTTAAAAATGTATTCCAATGTTTTGGAGTACGCGTTGAAAAAAAGGGGTGTGACAGCTCTGGCGACTCTGCTGGGGATAATTTCAGAATTTGAGCTTATTTTTTAGTCGTATCGGCTTTGTTTGGCATTACGAGTGTATAAGCATTGTTTGTGATTATTGATTTGTTATTGTTTTCACTTTTGTGCGTTTTCGTGCTCTTTGTTTATAGTATTTATCCTATGTGTTACCGCTTTATATCTGTCATCATGAGTCCATCCCCCCGGCCTTCTTTCTGCAACAAGTCTCGGAGCACACGTCGTGCGCACGAAAATCTAGTTGAGTCACCTTTATTTTAGGGGGGGAGCCGTTGGATGTATGGAGTAGGTGGAAAGCAAAGCAGCCACTATCGACCATATGCTCCCCCGAACGGCCTTGTTAGTAAACCACAACGTAGGTCAGCCTTTAGGTCATTCTTATGTGCATCTTATTGAGACCTAGCGGGGCCTACACGGTCCTTTGTAGGAGACTCGCCTTTAAAGCATCCCTACGTGCTAACTGTTGCATATTTGAGGGTAACGTGGTCATTTGACGGACCGATTTGGGGAAAACATGTGTTAGAAGTAAAGTGTGAAAAAAAAAGAAAAAAAAAAAGGAAAAAAAGTGAGTCGAAAAGAATGAATCAAAAGGAGTGTCGAAGTTTATTTTAGAGTTCTTTATGGTTTTTGTTCTTCACGATCCCAAAACTCAAAAAGATTTTTTTTACGTTTTTGCATTTATCTTCTCAAAGTACCGTAAGTTCAAAAAAAAATTGAATGAAAAAAAAAAAAAAAAGAGGGTTTTATTTGCTTTGTCTACTTATCTGTCAAAAACAAAATACCAAAAAGATTTTTTTTATAATTGGTGGTGTCAGTCTTAGTTGAAATGTCTAGTTGAAAATCCAAAATGTTTTCACTCGTTTGTTTTTGGTTGTCTCTTAAGTTAGGGTCAATTTATTAGTTAATCGTTAAATGTCCAATCTGGACGAACTATGCACCCCTGATCCTCCTCTCTCGGGAGTGAGATACGTAGGCAACCTATTATGGGTTCGGGGATCTTATTTCAAAAATTCAAAAAAAAATAAAATTCTTCACTCTTCATTTAGAGTAGGTGTCTCATGTACATCTTTAAAAGAAAGCAAAAAATATATTTTCCTTTAATAGGTTCAAGTTTCATTTTCGTATGAAATTTAAAATCGAAAATCCAAAAATATTTTCTTCGGTAACCATAGATTTCATGTTGTACAGGAATCTGAAAAATTCAAAACGATTTTCTTCACTCTTCACTTAGAGTAGGTGTTTCATAGACATCTCTAAAAGAAAACTACAAAAAGATTTTTTTTAATAGTTTCAAGTTTCATTTTCCTATGAAATTCTAAATCGAAAACCCAAAAAGATTCCTCTTTGGTAATCATAGATTCCATTTTTGTATAGGGAGTTTAAACCTAAAAAATGCAAAAAAGATTTTCGTCAATTCTTTTGATAATTTGTTATTTTCTTTTCTTTTTAAAGTTTCAAGAAAAAAAAAAAATTTAATTGGCCATTTTGACAAAACTTCCCGAACTACGCAAGATCTGATTCATGTACAACATGATACGTAGGCAGCCTACTTTTGGGTTCGATCTAAGCATTTTGTTTCGTTGTTTTTCATTATTTTTCCTCTTTTAAGGAAAACAAAAGCCATAAAGAATGATAAAATAAAGGTATATAACGCGAGGAAAAGAGCAAATATTGATAAAAAATAGTAATAGGTGTAGATAAAAAAAAAGTGTGTAAATAAAAATCGGGATGATGTTGAAATGACCTCGCTACCCTCAAAAGCTGGTAGAAATGAACATGAATTTAGGGCAATTTTACCAATGTGATTCCCATGCTTTTGGTATACCCTAATCCTAACGGATGTCGTCTTTGATGAGCATGTTCTTTCAGATAAAAGTGGTAGGTTTGCAGGACTCTGGCTAGTCACCCATACTTCACTAGATCCAAAGCAAAGCTCGCAATGGCTAGCAGGGAGATTGAAAATTCGCTCATTGACCCGGATCAGGATCACAGGGAAGAAAGTTCAGAACACAATGATGAGGTAGTAAGGCTCAGGCAACAATTGATAGATTTGCACCGGGCATGGGCCAGCAGAATGTCTCCTCCTCCGCTCCCTGAAGGTCTTGGGAATATCTCTAATTGCCCACCGCTCTCTCAAGCACAATTCTCTGCTACTACTGAGTCACCTGAGCACGCTCCAGGATTCACTCCGCGACATTATTATCCTGGCAATTCTGGAGTGCCCTTGGCAGCTCCCCAATCAAGACCAGCTGCTCAGCTAGCGCCACCGATCACACCGGTATTCGTGGCCCCGCCACCACATGAAACTCCCATATATGCTGTGCGTCCCACAATGAGGCTTCCTCGGTCTTCCAGTGAGCCAGTACTGAAGGTTTCAGATGGTCAGTATTATGCTACGGAGCCTACTTTGCAATTGAATAAACCGTATGGGTACACTCAGCCGCCTGCATTTCCATTTGATACGGAGAAACCTGTCGCAACAGAGGAACAGGAAGTCATAGCGTGGAAGTTGAAAAGTTTGGAACAAGCTATGAGGAATTTGCAAGGAATCGGAGATTATAGAAGTGTTTCCTATAAAGACCTGTGCATGTTCCCAGACATCAACCTGCCTCCCGGTTTTAAGATGCCTAAGTTCGAAAAGTACGCAGGACACGGTGATCCTGTTGCACACTTGAGACGTTATTGCAACCAGTTGAGGGCTGCAAGAGGAAAGGAAGAACTACTCATGGCCTTCTTTGGCGAGAGTCTTTCAGATCTGGCTTCAGAATGGTTCATCGATCGGGATATCGATAAATGGAACAGTTGGGATGATTTGGCTTCTGAATTTGTTCAACATTTTCAGTACAACATCGATTTGATTCCGGACGAAAAATCTTTGGTCAACATGAAGAAAAAGAGCACTGAAGGTTTTAGGGAATACGCTATAAGGTGGCGTGAACAGGCCGCTAGGGTAAAGCCTCCAATGAAGGAAAGTAAGTTGGTAGAAGTTTTCATTCAGGCGCAGGATGAGACCTATTTTCAACATTTACTTTCGGCAATGGATAAAGTCTTTTATGGAAGTCCTCAAAATGGGGGAGATGATAGAGGATGGGATTAAGACCGGTTGAATAGTGAGTTTTGCTGCATTAAAAGATACCACACAAGCGATTCAAGGTGGATCTGGCGCATTTGGATAAAAAAAGAAGAAAGAGGATGTTGCGACTGTCGTAGCCGGAACCCATACTTATCCTAAAAGGCCACCTCGCCCCTATCCCCAATCCCAAGCCCAAGTCTACGCCCAAGCTCCATATATTCCTCCCCACCATTACTACCCTCCACAAAATCCTTTATATTCCATTCCACCACCCCCTTACCCAGTATATAGTGCGCAACCATATGCCCAAACCCCTTCTTACCCGCAGTGGCGCGCGCAAACTTCACAAAATCGCCCATTCGCTCCACCAAATTACCAAAACCCCCCCAGACCCAGTTTTCAGCCTAGGCCCGAGTATAAGCAGGAGAAAACGGTCAAAAATCAATTCACACCTCTTGGGGAGTCATATGCTAGCTTGTTTGATAGGTTGAGGAAGTTGAAGGTTTTAAGCCCAATTCAAGGAAGGCTTTCAAATCCACCACCAAGGAATCTCGATTATTCTTTAAGGTGTGCGTACTGTTCTGATATGCCAGGCCATGATATTGAGAAATGCTGGCATTTAAAGAGAGCTGTCCAAGATTTGATTGACACAAATCAGATGTTGGTCCAAGCCCCGGAGGGTCCAAACATTAACCAGAATCCGTTGCCAACCCATGCTGAAGCCAATATGTTAGAATTGATATATGATGGGAAAGAGTCTTCGAGGGGTTATAAGCCTATTGTCAAGATACACACCACTGAGGAGAAATCGGTGAATGTAGCGGAGTCTTTGAAAGCAATGTCATTGAGCCAGGAAGGAATGGGGGAGGATAAATCCCGAGAAAGCACAAAGAAGCCCCTGATCACAGTACAAGGTGCCAGAAGGTATGGTGATTCGAGTCAGGATAAACCTAAGTTGACAGTGGTGGGAGCTTTGAGTCAGCCTATCTTGACGGTGAAAGAAGCACTGGCACCGCCTATTATCCTCAAACCGGTGACCCAACCTCCGATAGTTGATATGAAAAGGATTCCCTGGAATTATGGGTGGACCGTAATGACCTATCACGGGACAAAAGTTGTGGAAGATGTAGATGAGGTAGGAGGTTTGACCAGGTCAGGAAGATGCTTCGTGCCTGAAAGCTTAAGAAAGTCTAAGCCAACGGTGAGTGAACCGTCGTCTATCAAAAATCCTATCACTGAGGAGGAAGCCGAAGATTTTTTGAAAAAAATGAAATTGCCAGAGTATTCAGTATTAGACCAGCTGAAGAAAACCCCTGCTCAAATTTCCCTTTTATCTTTGCTGTTGCACTCCGAGGAGCATCGTGATGTTTTGCTGAAGGTATTGAATGAATCATATGTTCCAAGGGAGATTACAATCAACCAGGTTGAGAAAATGGTGGGAAAAATCTTTGAGGTCAATCGGATCAGCTTTTCTGATGATGAATTGCCTGTTGAAGGTACAGGGCATAATCGGGGTCTTTACATTACAGTGAAGTGTGAGGATTTCTACGTCACTCATGTTATGATTGATGGAGGTTCAGGTGCAAATATTTGCCCTATTTCTACTTTGCAAAAGCTGAATGTTGGTGCTGATAGGATCAAACCCAACAATGTATGTGTTAGGGCTTTCGATGGTGCAAAGTCAAATTCCATTGGCGAAATAGAACTAATGTTGACCATAGGGCCTGTTGAGTTGCCATAGAGTTTCAGGTATTGAACGTAGAATCCTCTTACAATCTGTTGTTGGGAAGGCCCTGGATCCACAAAGCCAAGGCGGTTGCATCCACGCTGCACCAAATGATTAAGTTTGAGCATGACAGGCAAGAAGTAGTTATTCATGGTGAAGGAGATTTATCAGCCTACGAAGATTCTCCCTTGTCCTTTATTGAAGCAAATAACGTGGAGGAGACATTCGTCTATCAAATTTTTGATACAGTGCCAGTGAGTCGTATCCCTGAGTGGCAAGCTATACCAGGACCGCAATTGTCTTCTGTTTCTATCATGATGGTGAGTGAACTTTGGAAATACGGATTTGAACCAGGAAAAGGTTTGGGAGCATCTCTGCATGGTATAGTTTATCCCATATGTCCGAGTGAGAACGTGGGCACGTTTGGTCTGGGATTTGAGCCTACAGCTGAAGATCTGAAGAAAATCAGGGGAAGGAAGAAGGAAATATGGTCACTCCCTCGCCCAATGCCACTACTCAGTAAGTCATTTGTTAAGAGCGATGTCGCGAAGCATGTGGAATCTGAAGTTGAATTGGTGGGTGACCTCCAGAACTTTTTTATTGAAGTTGATATGGTTGAAGCAGGAGAAGGTACCAGTATGGCAGATGTGCAATTCATAGGTCCAGCTGTCCGGCTCAATAATTGGGAAGTCACTCTTCTCCCCGTCAGGAGGGAGTTTTGGTAGTTTATTTTGTTTTCCTTTCTGTTTATCCGAGTTATTTCAGGGTTGTAATTCGGATTTTAGTTTGTTTATGTTATATTGGTGTCTGTGTTTAAACCCTTCTATCTTTTATTTAATGAAATGCAATGTCCCTTTTGTTTTGTGTCTAATATAGTTTGTTTTTCTTTTTACACAATTCTCTTTATGCTGATTCTAATGACATGACATGCATGCGGAATTTTCAGCCTGGTCTTAAAATCCAAAATAATCCAGATGTAATGGAGCAGGATGAGGAATATGATGAAAAAGAAGCATTAGAAGAAATAAGCAAAGGGTTGGAACAATTTGAAGACAAACCGAATCCTAATTTGAATGAGACTAAGCCAATAAATCTAGGGGATCAAGAAGATGTTAGGGAAACTAAAATCAGTGTACATGTTTTGCCCCAGCTAAAGAATGAAATGATTCAAACGTTAATGGATTATAAGGATGTTTTTGCATGGTCTTATGATGATATGCCTGGTTTAAGCACTGAGTTAGTGTCTCACAAATTGCCAACGGATCCCGTATTCCCACCTGTCAAACAGAAGTTGAGGAAGTTTAAAACAGATGTAAGTATTAAAATCAAAGAGGAAATCATGAAACAACTTGAAGCCAAAGTAATTCGAGTGGCTCGTTATCCCATGTGGTTATCCAATGTTGTTCCCGTACCAAAGAAAGATGGCAAAATTCGAGTGTGTGTTGATTACCGCGATTTGAACAGGGCAAGTCCAAAAGATGATTTTCCACTGCCCAACATCCATATTTTGCTAGACAACTGTGCTAAACACGAGGTTGCCTCTTTTATGGATTGCTATGCCGGATATCACCAGATCATTATGGATGATGAAGACGCGGAGAAGACATCTTTTATCACACCATGGGGAACTTATTGTTATCGGGTGATGCCGTTCGGTTTGAAGAATGCTGGAGCAACATACATGAGAGCCATGGCCACTATGTTTCATGACATGATGCATAAGGAGATTGAGGTTTACGTGGATGATGTGATTATTAAGTCAAAAAGTCAGGCCGACCATGTAAAAGACTTGAGAAAGTTCTTTGAAAGACTTCGCAGGTATAACCTCAAACTCAACCCGGCAAAATGTGTATTTGGAGTTCCATCTGGAAAGCTGTTGGGGTTTGTAGTCAGCCGTCGGGGAATTGAATTAGATCCCTCGAAAATCAAAGCCATTCAGGATTTGCCCCCGCCCAAGAATAAAACGGAGGTAATGAGTTTGCTTGGTAGACTAAACTACATTAGCAGGTTTATTGCTCAACTCACAACCACTTGTGAGCCCATATTCAAGTTGCTGAAAAAGAGTACTGTGGTAAAATGGACTGAAGAATGTCAGGAAGCGTTCGATCGAATCAAAAGATATTTGTCAAATCCGCCCGTGTTGGTACCCCCGGAGCCTGGTAGGCCTTTGATCTTATACTTTTCAGTCATGGACAATTCTTTCGGGTGTGTCCTGGGGCAACATGATGTCACAGGCAAAAAAGAGCAGGCTATTTACTATCTTAGCAAGAAGTTCACCACTTATGAGGCCAGGTATACTCTTCTTGAAAGGACGTGTTGTGCCCTAACTTGGATAGCACAGAAGTTGAAGCACTATCTCTCATCCTATACTACTTATCTCATCTCCCGCATGGATCCTTTGAAGTATATCTTTCAGAAGCCTATGCCGATAGGTCGATTGGCAAAGTGGCAAATTTTGCTTATCGAGTTCGACATCGTATATGTGACTCGAACCGCCATGAAAGCCTAAGCCTTGGCAGATCATCTTGCTGAGAATCCCATCGATGAAGAGTACGAGCCATTAAAGACATATTTTCCTGACGAAGAAGTATCGTGTGTCGATGAAGTCGTTATAGATGTTGATCCAGGTTGGAGGTTATTCTTCGATGGAGCTGTCAATATGAAAGGAGTCGGAATAGGTGCGGTTCTTGTCTCTGAATTGGGACAACATTTCCCGGTAACAGCACAACTTCGATTCTACTGTACTAACAATATGGCAGAGTATGAAGCCTGCATCCTTGGTTTGAGGTTAGCTGTTGATATGGGAGTCCAAGAATTATTGGTGTTGGGAGATTCGGATTTACTCGTCCATCAAATTCAAGGCGATTGGGAGACGCGAGATTTGAAGCTCATCCCGTATCGACAATGCTTGCAGGAGCTATGCCGACGATTTGTGTTAGTAAAATTTAGGCACATTCCAAGGATTCGTAATGAAATTGCTGATGCTTTGGCCACTTTGTCTTCAATGCTCCAACATCCTGACAAAGCCTACATCGATCCAGTGCATGTACAGAGTCGTGATCAGCATGCTTACTGCAATGTGGTTGAAGAAGAGCTCGATGGAGAACCTTGGTTCTTGGATATCAAGCGGTACATTCAATCAGGAGAATACCCAACATATGCCACCAACGATCAAAAGAGGACTCTTAGGCGTTTGGCTAGTGGATTTTTCTCGAGCGGGGGAATCTTGTATAAGAGGACCCCAGATCTGGGACTTCTAAGGTGTGTAGATGCAAAAGAAGCCTCGACAATCATGGTTGAAATACACTCTGGAGTATGCGGGTCGCATATGAACGGTCACGTCTTGTCAAAGAAGATTCTTCGAGCAGGTTATTACTGGCTTACTATGGAGAGGGATTCTATTCAGTTTGTTTGAAAGTGTCATCAATGTCAGGTGCACGGCGATCTGATACGTTCTCCTCCTGTTGAGTTGCATGCAATGGCCGCTCCATGGCCGTTCGTAGCTTGGGGAATGGATGTGGTTGGACCGATTGAGCCGAAGGCATCAAATGGACATAGATTCATTTTGGTAGCCATTGACTACTTCACAAAGTGGGTGGAAGCAGTAACTTTCAAGTCGGTGACAAAGAAGGTTGTGGTAGATTTTGTTCATGCCAATATCATTTGTAGATTTGGAATTCCTAAGATGATTATTACCGACAATGCTGCCAATCTCAATAGTCATTTGATGCAAGAAGTGTGTCAACAGTTTAAGATCGCACATCGAAATTCTACTCCATATCGCCCAAAGGCCAATGGTGCTGTAGAAGCCGCCAATAAAAATATAAAAAAGATACTGCGAAAAATGGTACAAGGTTCTAGACAGTGGCATGAAAAGTTGTCGTTTGCATTGCTAGGTTATCGCACCACTGTTCGCACTTCAACAGGGGCAACTCCATATTTATTAGTGTATGGGACAGAAGCAGTCATCCCTGCAGAAGTTGAAATTCCTTCTCTTCGGGTCATTGTAGAAGCAGAGATCGATGACGACGAATGGGTAAAAGCCCGACTGGAACATTTGAGTTTGATCGAGGAAAAAAGGATAACGTCCGTGTGTCATGGCCAGTTGTATCAAAGGAGGATGGCTCGTGCGTATAACAAAAAGGTCCGTCCCAGGAATTTTGAAGTTGGTCAGTTGGTACTAAGACGTATCCTTCCTCACCAGGTTGAAGCGAAGGGCAAGTTCTCCCCTAACTGGCAAGGTCCCTTCGTTGTGAAGAAAGTGTTACCCAATGGAGCCTTATATTTGACAGATATTGAAGGCAAAATGGCAGAAATGGCTATCAATGCTGATGCGGTCAAAAGATACTATGTATGATATTTGGTCCTTTGTTTGATTTTATTGCATGTTTAGTACTTGCATTTTTTAAGATTGATATGACGAAGGCATTTTATTCTTCTATCCAAACATTGTGTCATCCTTTGTTTACCCGTTTGAGCCTCGTTTATTTTTCTTTCATATCCCTCTTTTGGAATCAAAATAGAGTCAAAGACAAATGTCAAGAAAATAAGAATAAAAGAAAGAGTTCAAAAAAAAAAAAAAAAAAATCAAAGCAAAGCAAAGGACAAGCAGATGGAACTACGTGCGACCTGATTCTCCTCTCTCAGGAGTGAGATACGTAGGCTGCCCTATTTCGGGCTCGGTCCAACCAAATAAAGATTTAAGATTCACCCAGTCAACAAAACTGGGGAATGAGTTAATGCATTGTTTGAGTCGATTCCAAAAGTTGTAAGTCTCACCCCCACTTCAAGTATCGTTTGAGCCTCTTACCATCTTTTCTAACCTTGACCAAAAGCCAAGTTACAACCAAAGAAAGTCCTTCAGATCAATTTTTGATAGTGTTAAGGCTAAGCATGCAATGGATATGACGATACATTGCGAAGTACCGCTTATCTCCCTCAGCATAAGAAATCATGAAAGAAATACAAAAATGAGAGAGTCTTATTGGTGAAAACCTTTGCAGGCACCGTAAGACGATGGTGAGTTGTGAGAAAATGAAAATAAGAGAGTCTTATTGGTGAAAACCTTTGCAGGCACCATAAGGCGATGGTGAGTTGAGAGAAATACAAAAATGAGAGAGTCTTATTGGTGAAAACCCTCACGGGCACCGTAAGGCGAGGGAGAGTTCAAGAGAAAAGTGAAAAGTGAAAAGAAAGAGATTTGTTGGCGAATGTCTTTTTAGATGTCGTCAGTCGAATGTGATGTATGAGTCCAATAGATTTGAAGAAGCGGCTCAACGGCAAAGGCACAAACTCGACAATAAATAGGGAGTTTTGGATAGGAAGATCAGGCAGCTCAATCCTAAATGCATGTCATACTCATTGGAGTTGGTTGTCGTATTCAGATAAGTTTTCTTTTTGAATATGGGACATTTCCCTCTTTCTTTCATTTACATATTCATGCTTTTTGTTTTTTTTATGTCATTTATCAAAATAAAAGTCACCATCATTTCTTTACATTTTAAGTCAAGTCTGTGTCAAAACAAGCAAGAAAGGATGTCAAAATTTACTACCAGTCTTTCCAATTATATGAGGAAAAGCCAAAGAACAACACAGAAAAGAAATATGATCGTAATTCAACACGAAACAAAGGAAGTCTATCAACCGACAGGCTATTGGATTCGTAGAAGCATTTCGGATTTGGGAAAAGAGTGCACCTCAGGGGCATGGTAAAAATAGAAACCCATTGTTTGAGTCAGAACTCATTTCCCTCAATCTGGATCCAGGTCAATGATGCGGCAAGACACGACAAGTGTTAGCAATTTGGAACAAAGATGAAAGGAACGAGTGTTGGGAAGATACCTGAAAAGCCAAGATCTGCAAGCCACCACTAAGTTTTTAACTGACAAATTTTTCTTTGATTGAAACAGGGGCAAATTTGTTTCACTTGATTCAGTTACCATTGGAAATGCATATCCAGGGATTTTACTTTATGTTCAGGACCCTCCTGAAAAATGGGACTTTACTTTATGTTCAGGACCCTCCTGAAAAATGAGACTTTACTTTCTGTTCAGGACCCTCCTGAAAAATGGGATTTTACTTTATGTTCAAGATCCTCCTGAAAAATAGGACTTTACTTTCTGTTCAGGACCCTCCTGAAAAATGGGACTTTACTTTCTGTTCAGGACCCTCCTAAAAAATGGGACTTTACTTTATGTTCAGGACCCTCCTGAAAAATGGGATTTTACTTTATGTTCAGGACCCTCCTGAAAAATGGGACTTTACTTTCAGTTCAGGACCCTTCTGAAAAGACCCTCCTGAAAAATGGGATTTTACTTTATGTTCAGGACCCTCCTGAAAAATGGGAATTTACTTTCTGTTCAGGACCCTCCTAAAAAATGGGATTTTACTTTATGTTCAGGACCCTCCTGAAAAATGGGACTTTACTTTCTGTTCAGGACCCTCCTGAAAAATGGGACTTTACTTTCTGTTCAGGACCCTCCTGAAAAATGGGATTTTACTTTATGTTCAGGACCCTCCTGAAAAATGGGAATTTACTTTCTGTTCAGGACCCTCCTGAAAAATGGGATTTTACTTTATGTTCAGGACCCTCCTGAAAAATGGGATTTTACTTTCTGTTCAGGACCCTCCTGAAAAATGGGATTTTACTTTATGTTCAGGACCCTCCTGAAAAATGGGAATTTACTTTCTGTTCAGGACCCTCCTGAAAAATGGGATTTTACTTTATGTTCAGGACCCTCCTGAAAAATGGAATTTTACTTTATGTTCAGGACCCTCCTGAAAAATGGGACTTTACTTTCTGTTCAGGACCCTCCTGAAAAAATAGGACTTTACTTAATGTCCAGGACCCTCCTGAAAAATGGGATTTTACTTTATGTTCAGGACCCTCCTGAAAAATGGGACTTTACTTTCTGTTCAGGACCCTCCTGAAAAATGGAACTTTACTTTTTGTTCAGGACCCTCCTGAAAAATGGGACTTTACTTTCTGTTCAGGACCCTCCTGAAAAATGGGACTTTACTTTATGTTCAGGACCCTCCTGAAAAATGGGATTTTACTTTATGTTCAGGACCCTCCTGAAAAATGGGACTTTACTTTCTGTTCAGGACCCTCCTGAAAAATGGGATTTTACTTTATGTTCAGGACCCTCCTGAAAAATGGGAATTTACTTTCTGTTCAGGACCCTCCTGAAAAATGGGATTTTACTTTATGTTCAGGACCCTCCTGTAAAATGGGACTTTACTTTCTGTTCAGGACCCTCCTGAAAAATGGGACTTTACTTTCTGTTCAGGACCCTCCTGAAAAATGGGATTTTACTTTCTGTTCAGGACCCTCCTGAAAAATAAGATTTTACTTTATGTTCAGGACCCTCCTGAAAAATGGGAATTTACTTTCTGTTCAGGACCCTCCTGAAAAATTGGACTTTACTTTCTGTTCAGGACCCTCCTGAAAAATGGGACTTTACTTTCTGTTCAATACCCTCCTGAAAAAATGGGATTTTACTTTCTGCTCAGGACCCTCCTGAAAAATGGGATTTTACTTTCTGTTCCGGACCCTCCTGAAAAATGGGATTTTACTTTATGTTCAGGACCCTCCTGAAAAATGGGAATTTACTTTCAGTTCAGGACCCTCCTAAAAAATGGGATTTTACTTTATGTTCAGGACCCTCCTGAAAAATGGGATTTTACTTTTTGTTCAGGACCCTCCTGAAAAATGGGACTTTACTTTCTGCTCAGGACCCTCCTGAAAAATGGGACTTTACTTTCTGTTCAGGACCCTACTGAAAAATGGGATTTTACTTTCTGTTCAGGACCCTCCTGAAAAATGGGATTTTACTTTATGTTCAGGACCCTCCTGAAAAATGGGACTTTACTTTCTGTTCAGGACCCTCCTGAAGAATAGGATTTTACTTTCAGTTCAGGACCCTCCTAAAAAATGGGACTTTAGTTTTTGTTTAGATATTTTTACTTTTTGCTCAGGACCCTCCTGAAAAATGGGATTTCACCTTCTGGTCAGGACCCTCCTGGAAAATGGGACAATGCTTTCAAAAAATGAAATACTAATTATTTATAATTCTTGTTTGGGATAATTTTCGTTCTAGTCTTAATTTTGACTTTCAGGAGCCCGCCTGAAGAACAGGGTGATGAAATAGCAAGGCAGGAGCCCGCCTGGAGAACAGGGTGATGAAAGTCGAGTCAAGAACCAACAAAAGCTGTTTAGATAGGATTTTTGTAATTTCCTTTATGTTTTAGCTTTTAATCTTTATTTTTGATGTAATAACAGAGCCGCGGACCGGAACCTCGATGGAACCTCACTTGACTCTTCAGGTCGGTATAGTCCACCGCCGTCCAAAAGTTGAGATGCTTGTCACTCGATCCTCTCATAACTTGGTTGTGTAGGCTATCCTAATTCAAAACTCGATAGTCCTTCTTTCTTCTGTTTCTTCTTTTGAATAATGGTCGGGACAAAATTCTATCTCGTTGTCTACTTCTTTGTCTGAAAACACTGCGTGTTTACAGTCAAAGGGGGCATGATGTAGACACGTGATTTCGTCCTCTTGAAGTTCCATTTTTATTCACTTTACCCATTTTATGTTATCCTACCGTGTACCCTACCCCGTGTAATTATCCCTCCACAAAATACAAAAATACAAAAATAAACAAAAAAAAATACCTCTAACTAATTTATCTTATCCTAACAACCTACCCAATCAAAAGCTTCCACCTACCCTAACTACCCATATGATCCCCCCCCCTCCTTTTTCTTGTCCACAAAGAAAGAATATATGGGGGACTCACCAAAATTCCCACATCATAACAAATCCATGCCCATTATAAAAAAAAAGATTCTAAGAGGAAAAGGGGCTAAGGCTTTGATCATCATCTTCTCCACAATAACAACAATGACAAAATAATCTTCCTCACAAAAACAAAAACAAAAAAAAAAAGCACCGGTGAACAGTAACCGTGAACAGTAACCGTGAACAGTAACCGGTGAACAGTACCGGTGAACAGTACCCGCGTGAAAAGTGACGGTGAACGGATCTTTATTTGTCGAGTTGGATTGTTGGTGTTAAGGTTCGGCTCGAGGTTTCCGGGTGCAGACTCTCTTTATTCGAATAACATTGAGTTTGAAAGCTTCAAATTTAAGGTCCAACTCTATCTCTTCTAATTTTACTTTACTATACGTGTTTGATTTGCCTGATGTGTGGTTGAATTTTGGTGACATTAATTCGGTGTTCGATTTCATTAAATAGATGGTTGTGGATTGTTGAGATGACTGTCTTGAATCGTTGGAATTTGGTATAAAAAATGGAATGTGGGGTTGGATGGTAGGAATTGATAAAGAATGAATATTGTTTTGATTTATTGTCGTTGGTTATTTTGAAGCAAATACGAGTGTTTGATTGGGTAGTATCATGATGCGCCGATTGGTTTAGGCAAACGTAGTTTGGGTAGGCAAAATTTAGGATTCGTGGCTTCGGTTGAATGTTGGAAATTCTGTGGAGTGTTTGAAATTTTGTTGAATAGTTTTATTTTTTCCTCACTAAGAAATATATTCATTTGACCGGGGAATGCCCCGAAGCACTTGTATTATTTTATCCGGGGAATGCCCCGAGGTATCTTGTACTCGGAGGACGCTCGTTATCAAGGCCCGAGGCATCGGGTAAAGCTTTGGAGCATAGTTTAGGATTAATATAGGTTAGTGTAGGTTTATATTTTTGCATTTTTCTATTTCGGGATTGTATAATTGGACTGGACACTAATTTTGGATTTGTTTTGTTTCATGTGTTTGGATGGATTGTTTTATGTGTTTTTGTGTGGTTTATACATTTGTAATGCCAAATTAGTCGATACCCTCCACCAGGCGACTGTGGTCAAACCACGGGATCGAGGGGTGCCTAACACCTTCCCCTTGGTCAACAGAATTCCTTAACCGGAATCTTTGTTCGCAAAACCAATTTAAGAGTCAAACGGTTTCGAAAAGGATTTTCTAAAGGTGACTTGGCACACCGGATTATGCCAAGTGGCGACTCTGAATAAAAAATGCAAATAATCCTTTTTCCGAAACAAATTTTCATTTCTCGTCACTTAAATAATAAAACCCTTTCGAACTTTAAAAATGTATTCCAATGTTTTGGAGTACGCGTTGAAAAAAAGGGGTGTGACAACGAACAACATTGCTTTTTTAAAATTAATTTTCATTTTGTAAATGAATTACGACGTTGTCCGTCATATTTATTAAAAAATATTAATTCTTTATTAATTGGTTGGCATAATATTCTACGAAAAAAAACGACGGACATTAAAATCTTGGTCATCGATTTAAATAAAAAATAAATAGTAATTAAAAAAGCGACGGACGGTGTCGCTTTTTTCGTCGCTTTTTAAAAGAGACACTGTTCGTCGCCTTTTTGTGTGTCGTTTTTAGGCCTTTTTTTCAGTAGTGTAACAGATTTGATTTGCAATTTTAAGCTTCAGCATCATGCTCTTTCAATTTCGAACCCAATATATTTTTCTAAAGAATAGATGAAAAAGATTATATAGATCTTCCAAAATCCAACTTAACAAATATGAAAGTGAGGTATGAAAGAGGGGTTTCAATGAAATCAAACTTGGGAGATACACAGGCTTGACTACCCGAATTGTTCCATAAGCATGACAGAGAAAGAACTACTTTAAAAAAGAAGAAGTCCTTTTGGCCACAATAGAAAAAAGTTATGTTCACATTATGAACTAGTTAACTTTTAGACATTTTCACCCTTTTCTTTAAAAATTAAATAACTTTGTCTATTTGAAAGAAAAAGAATAATATAACCTTTTTATTATTGTAGCCAAATTTTTGTGGCCATTTAGCACTATCCCGTAAAAAAAGCACTCCACATAGAACATTGAAACTAAAGTTCCTGAGAATAGAAGGTAAAAGCATTAATCGGGTAAAATTTTAGAAAATTTCAATCAAAAATTGTGAGAGAAATGGACAAAGGCATCAATTGAAAAATTCTCAATTACTAGGTAAAATGATATAAAGTCCCAAATATCAATACCACAAACAAAACCTAGAAATCTATAGTTCCAAAATAAATTTTATGAGACTACAATTAATATTGGCGATATTAAGGGTGTGTTTGGTATGAAGGAAAATGTTTTGGATGAAAAATATTTTTCTAGAAAATGTTTTCATAGAAAATAAGGTTGTTTCTTACTTATTTTCTTATGTTTGGTTGGTGATTGAAAATATTTTTTGAATTTTTTTTTTTTAGTATTTAGTTGGTGAATGAAAAACTATTTTTCAGAAAATACATTTAGTGCTTAGCTAAAAAGTAGGAAATACTTTTAAAAAGAAAAAAAACTTAAATTCTTTTTTTTTTGGTGGGGGGAGGGGGCAGAATAGGTGGTAGGGGTGGGATGAGAAAAAGTTTTGAGTTTTTCTGTTTGAAAAATAAATTAAACTAATAATATTTTTTGAGGGGGGTGGTGGAGGGCGGTGGCTAGTAAGGGGTCGGGGTCGGGGTAGGGTGCAAGGGTGGGGTAGAAAAAATTGAAACTTTTTTATTTTTAAAATAAATTTAAGAAATTTAATTTTTTTTTGGGGGGGGGGAGGGGTAGGGGGAGGGGGGAGGGGATGGGGGACTGGTATGTGGGGGAAGGGTAGAGAGTGCGGTAAGAAAAAAGTTTAATTTTTTTAAAAATAAATAAATATATTTTTAGAGTAGGGTGGGTAGAGGGTGAGGGTGAAGGGTAGAAGATGAAGTAAGAAAAAAATTTAAAATATTTTTTAAAAATTAAATATGTTTTTTGGATTAGGGGTGATAGGGAGTGGGAGTGGTACGAAATTGGGTGTCGGAGTAGGGTTGAGTTATTTTGAGAGTTGTATGAACATTTTAATTTGAGAGTGAAATTGAAAGAGAGTTGTGGAAAATGCAGGGGAGGAGCCACCTTGTACCAAGGTTGGTCAGGTGAACAACCTTCGCCGAAAAATTATATCGTGTACATAGATAAAATGCTATTCTATTTGGTTAAATATAAAGGTTTGAACAACCTTAACACATCTGAGGGATGTATCTTAGTGGTGGTAAGCCTTCAGTAAAAGCCAAAGGTGGGTTTGGACATGGGTTCGATCCCTAGCGTCTGCAACCATTTAAATGTTTTTAAAGGAGCTTCTATTTTATTGAACACCCTTCCTAAAATTTCCAGCTCCACTACTGAAAATATTTCCGTTGCTTTTTGAAGGAAAGTTATTTTCCTTAGATTTGGATTTGAGGAAGGGAGAATGTCCTTACTCTTTGAAGGGGAGTCATTTTCCTTAGATTTGAGGAAAATAAGTTGACTTGAAAAATATTTTTCAAAACGTTTAAACTAACCAAACACGAGAAAATTAGAAAATAATTCTCAAAAAATATTTTCCTTCATACCAAACACACCCTAATTTCTGATGAGTTTTAAATAAGTGAAAAAATGGAGAAAATGTATTACTTCAATCTAATGGCAGATAAGAAAATAAATGTCACTGAAAGTGAGAGAAATATTTATCGTGGTTAAACTTCTTTAATTAATCCAATAAATCTAAATCATTAAATTATTTAGAGGACACTCGACATAATTCTAAGGGGGAGGAACCTAAGAAGCTTACCACTGGAAGGGAGCCGTGTCCATAGGAATCGGACGTTTCTCCATTTCGCATTCTAGCCACTAAAGTGGGCAATTGAGTACAAAGAAACAAATCTACAAAATTAAGGTCACCGGATCAAAAAAAAAAAGTAATTTCTCCTTCACGTTAGAAATTGGACAAAACTATCCAAATTTGTTTTGTACTTTTCTCCAATTAATTGACCTAAAAATTGAAACATTGATCGAACAATATAGTGACATGAGTAAGGCATATATTGCTACTTAGTTTAACTGGTGCATGATAATTGGAACTATTGACCACCAAATCATGTTGGGGTAGGGATTTAAAAGTAATTACAAAGAGGAGCTGGGCTTTGGAGTAGTGGGAAGCCATGTCGAGATGAAGTCGTGGGAAGGCACAAAAGAGTTAACCGGGTCAACAGTCTACTTCTACCGAACATCTTCCGAAAATAAACCAACCTGCCCTTAAACACGTATTAGGAAAACAAGAAACATCTTCAATCTTAAACAAACTTCTCTCTCAAATATCCCATCCTTCTCCTTGATTCATTTTTCCGCGATTCGCATGCATACATACAATAGTCTTCGGATCGGATAGCTTCTATTTTGCTCCTTCACATCCATTTAATTAGAAAGAGCAAATGGAGAAGAATATTCAGAGTGTAACTCCAAAAGCACCGCATATTAATCAGCTGGTATGTGAAGATATTGATCATAATAGATTCAAAAATACCGTTTCCACGTCTGATGATGATCCCTCGGAACTCCCCGAAAATGTTGAAAATTTCTCCAAAATCATAGAGTCCAGGATTGCAAAATGTAATTCCGGGGAAACTCCAACCAGATTGGAAAAGATGACCGAGGAAGAGTCATTTTTCCTTGAAGCCGTGATGCATTTATCCAAATTGACAAATACCATTTCCAAATCTCCATCTGCAGGATCCACATTGTTGAGCAGAACCAATATGGTCTTGCAACGAGCCATGACTTTCATGGAAGAAGAATTGCGAACCTTATTAGAAGATTTCGGAGGTCAACGTTCCAATTCAAAAGTTGATAAAAATCCAGAATTCGAGGATTATCCATCGTATCCGCTGGAGGTCGTGACAAGAATGAATCGAACTGCCACTGCCATGATCTCAGCCGGGTTTGAAACAGCTTGTTGTCAAGTGTATTCTATTTCCCGAAGAAACGCATTGTATGAGCAAATGAAAATGATTGAATTCGAGAAGATCAATGTGGATGACGTGCAAAGAATGTCTTGGGATTCTCTAGAAGGAGAGATCACTAGATGGATCAATGTTGCGAGGAGCTGCTCAAACACTTTGTTCCCTGGCGAGAGGAGACTCGGAGAGTCAGTTTTCTCCGATTCTCCAATGATCTCTCAAAGCCTCTTTAACAACCTGGCGCGTTCCATCGTGATTCAGATTCTTGACTTCGCTGAGGCGGTCTCCCGGACAAAACGCTCTGCTGAGAAACTCTTCAAGTATCTAGATATATACGATACCATTAGTGATCTCATTCATGCAATAAGTGAATCTCTTTCCTTTAATGACTCCGAGCACGAACTGAAGTCTGAGATCTTAGCTACCAGAGATAGGTTCGGGGAGGCTGCCGTGAATATATTCTGTGATCTCGAAAACTCCATCAAGAATGATGCAGCAAGAACACCGGTCCCTGGTGGTGCGGTGCACCCGCTCACACGTTACGTCATGAATTATCTAAAATACGCCTGTGAGTACAAAGACACCCTTGAACACATTTTCAAGGAACATGCAAAGTTGGCCGCCATGTCACCGTCCAAGTGGAAATCATCAGTGGATGATCACGTTGATAAAGAGAGCGAAAGCCCCCAGGATGTAGCTGAGACGACGCCGTTAACAGCACAACTCATGACAATAATGGATCTGTTAGATGCAAATCTTGAAGCCAAGTCAAACCTATATAGAGACTCTTCCTTGCGTGACATATTCCTAATGAACAACGGCAGATACATCTTACAAAAAGCCAAAGGATCCACGGAGGTCCGCCAAGTGATGGGCGACACGTGGTATCGAAGAAGATCGACAACCGTGAGGCAATACCACAAGAATTACCAAAGAGAAACATGGGGAAGAGTGCTACAAATACTAAGTCACGATGGGATGCAAGTCAATGGGAAGGTGACAAAGCCAGTAGTGAAAGAGAGGTTCAAGAATTTCAGCACCATGCTGGATGAAATCCATCGTACACAGAGCACTTGGGTAGTGAGTGACGAGCAGCTTCGATCCGAGCTCAGAGTTTCTATATCCGCGGTGTTAATTCCAGCTTACAGGTCCTTCTGTGGAAGATTTAGGCAGTATCTAGACAATACAAAACATTCAGACAAGTATATAAAGTATCAGCCAGAAGATATTGAAACGTTAGTTGAGGGCCTCTTTGACGGCAATCCTGCATCTATGGCACGGAGGAAGGCGTAAGCCCACGTACCTATTTGTGCTGATTTCAAAAAATAATCGGGTTTCTTATTTTTTGTACGATGCGTATATTTATTACTACTAATCTTGGTTCATATTTTCCACGCTTCTTTTAAATCTCCTGTCAACCTCGTCTTTTGAAATGAATCAACATCACGCAGAAATTTTTTGGTGCACTTAATATCAGATGACTTGTGCTCGCCTTAAAAGTCTGTACGCGTTTGGCTATACTCCCTTCGTTCAATTTTATTTTGCTCTTGTTGACTTGTACACTTCTTAATAAAACTTTAATTAGAGCTATATTTTATAAAATTTTCTTAATGATGCTTTGAAATTCTACAGTTGACTATTATTATTTTGTGTTGTTTTTTAATACTAACGATAGGAAGAGAAAAATATAACAAAATCTTCTTTATTTCATAAAATTGTACAAGTAATATAAAACAATTGTTTTTAATAAAAGAGCCAAGTAAAATGGAACTGACAGAGTATTTGATTGAAGTTAGGAAACACTACCAAAAAGGGTCAAATTGCGGGGGTTAATTTTAAGGTTTTCGGGAGTTTTAAACTCCCGCAAATTTCAATTTCGGCGGTTCCCAAAACCCCCACAATTAAGAACCTTCATAATCAATTGCGGCAGTTTTCTGCTGACCGCCATAATTAATTTGCAGCGGTTATTTTGCAGCGCTCGACCTCCGTTACTCTAAATTTAATTCTTTTTATAATAAATTTACATTTAAAAATTGTGGCGGTTTAAAACCTTCGCATTTTTTTTGATTTTTTTTTAATTAATGGGACCCATCAATTTTCAATAATAAATTATTGATTCTAATTTTAGCTCAAATTTAATTGTTCCTTTAGGCATAACCTACAATCCAATATTTATTCAATTCATATATCATTAACCTAACATGACTAATTAAACATTGTAATTCACAAGCATATCAAAAATACATTGAACATTAAACTTTAAATTTAAATTTTCAACATTAGCATCTTCAAACTCCAAATTTTCAATATTAATTAGTATCTTCAAACTCTAAAATCAAATTTAAACATAAAACCTTCAATATTCTAAAATTCGCTCCAACCATACAATTACATCATCATAATTGAATATCCAAGATAATCTGCAACGAAATCAACGACTGTCATTAGGATCACTATCATCATGTGATCTCCTTGCATCCATGGGCGAAATGGGTCCACTAACCGCATCACTTGGCTACATAAAAATGCAAAGTATAAAAACCAATCGGATAAACTTTCAGTCCTTATTATAAAATATTTATATTTGCGTACAACTAAAAATAGCATGATAAATTTAAATAGATCAATCAACAACTACTCCACGCTACAGTTTCAAACTACTCAATCAGTTGATCAAACTAGGAACCAGAGTACCATTCAACATACAACCTATATGTGGTTCAGAATCTGCAGTACGACATATCAGATTATTGGCATCAGAGTCAATAGATATTATGAAGGCACAAAGTTGATGCCCACATGTGACAAGAGATGAATGTCAAAGATGACAAAGCTTTTTACAAAGAAGCAGAATGCACTAACCTGAAAACCTCAAGTATTTCGGAGTTGAGTAATCAAGTCCTCATGGATATGCAACCAAGTGAATGATACAAGTTGTAAATCATAATTTTATGGTTTGAGAGAAATCTGTTTTGGTCACTGGTTGTTTTCTTCTAAGTAAAATGGTTGTAAAAAAATCTCTTATTAATGCTATTTCTATCTTGCCTTTAAACTAAAGAAAATTTGGTCGATTGTCACACTCCATAAGTTAAATCTCAACTAATCTCCTCTGTATTTGAAATTGGGAATAAACTATAAATGTGTCACTACTTCAAATTTTATAATTTACAGTTAGTTGGAACTTGGAATTCCCTCTTCATCATTACTAGTCTTTCATAATATAAAGGGTCCAGTATTATATTTCCACATGCATATTATAGCTATATAGTCATGTATAAGGTGTATAGATAGTTAACTGTTGTATAATTGCCATATTGTAGAAACTGTTAAATGGTAGTAGTAGTAGTAGTATTTTTGTAGTGTACTTTCAGAATTGACTAATTCATTGCTTCAAATTTTGGGGACAAATGAATTTACAGTACTTATGATATGTGCAATACACATTTATAGTCACTAGTGATAATAATAGTACTCCTCAACTACTACCTATTGCCTGGTGTTGTTCATTAGTTATGTTTTTTGGTACCTAAGTTGCACAGACTTTTTATTTTTTATGGTGCATCCATATCGAATTCTTCAAAAATACACTATTTTTGAAGAATTTGACGCACATCCGTCAATGTTTTTGAAGAGTCCCAGCAACATAATTTGGTATAAGTATTCTGTTGAAAGCTTTCAATTGTTTGTACTGTTGTTCCACCATTATTTACTTTTTGAGTTTTAAATTTTACTTACTGGTGTAAAACTTATCACTTTAAGGTAGTAATTTCTAATAAGTTATCATGTTGAATTAATTTCATGTTGTAGTTGACTGTATTTTTCTATTTTTTAAGATTATAATATTGTACCTAGTTAACTTACATCGTACATTCTATTGACATGTGATTCAATGTTGTTGGTTAACTTGGTGTCGCTTTTATGTTCATTAATTTTCCATTGACCTGATCAGTGTTGGGGGAGGGGGGGGGGAGACTTTCTTTACTGTTTTCTATTATTTATAACGTATCTTTCAGGAAAAATTTTTTTATATGAACTACGAACTATGACCAGAAGGGGGCCTAGAAGCTGATGCATAGGTTCAATCAAATCCATTAGCTTCGTTCAAGCCCTATACAATTAGAATCGAGTTACTAATCTCTGATATCCCTATCCTACAATTCAGAACTTATAAAGTTCAATTTTTGGCTTTGCCTCCTCCTCCTGCTACCAAAATATTGAAAAGAAGAAAATGCTTGTTGCTACTGGTTTCTACAAGCTTAAGGACATTAATGAAGGAACCCACATAAGATCCTTGTAAAGCTTGCTTAGTTTAGATGGTTAGAACTCCTGTGACCATGTCTAACTTAAGATAATCTCAGTACAAGAGGATAATCTCACTACTTTTATTCATGCATTTTTTTTGGAGTGTACTAGGTAATGCCTAATCCCTATAATCCTGAATATGCTTATGTTAATTTAGAACACCAAAGTGCATTTACTTAAACTTCAGAATCAATTAACTCCTTGTGATGTTATTCTAAGGAATACCTGTGGTGATGAAATTTTATAGCTAACATAATCGTACAGTAAGTCAATAGTTCAAACTTTACATAGAAGACCCCCTCGCCTTAATCTCTAAACAAGAAAAGCATAATTTGATGTCTAGTTAGCTCTAATATGTGTTATACTTTGCTACGTAATTATAAGATTAAAGCGGTGGAATTCTTGAAAGCTGGAACAACAACGATAACTATAATATTAAGGTACATATAGCAGCTCCTCACCTACTACCATGTTCACCTTTTCTAGATAGTGTATAATTTCCATTATATCTGACATAAAAATCCAATAAACTTATGCCAATTTTACTCCAAATAAAGGGCGTACAGTGAAGCATGTCCCAGTAGTAATAATTTACCAAGATACAGAAACAGATTAAAGCACCTCATTCTTAAAGTGTAACGGGAGATCACTGGGAAACTATTGCTACAATTTATTTATGGTCTATGTTGCTCAGTATCCTTCAAAATTCCTGGCTATTTGTGATACAAGAAAACCAAGGAACACACGAAATTGGCTCAAAATAGTCCAAACACACTCCAAAAATAGTCCACTAATTCAAAGAATCGAGGACCCTTTTGAAGACCACTCTCGGATTCAAGAATGAAATACAAGAAGGACAATATAACTAGGTGTTTGACACCTTTTGCAGCCAACAACAAACTAAGTTAAACAACATAAGATGATGAACAAGAAGACACAAGATTCGAATTTAACAATAACAACAAGAACACAAGATTACAACACAAACATTAAACAAGATTACAAGAAGGTAAAATGATAAATAGATAGACCACATGAAGGTATAATCTTAAAAACCCAAGAATGTACACTCTTGTACCCTTAAAACTACACACAACAATAAACCTATCTCTTACGTGACACAAGATCGGATTCCACCTCTCTAGCATCAATGTTTCCAAGCAAGCAACAACAAAGAGAATTCACCCTATTATTGTATCCTAGTTTCGGTGGTCACTCTTCTCACTAGAGAGAGAGCTTGTTACAAGTCTTACAAGACTCCCAAATATCATCGAAAAACTAAACTAAAAATCCTACAATGTTCCTTTTATAGCTATAACAAGATATAAGTTAAAATGACCAAAAGGCCCTTCAAAGAGTGGGCACCCATCTAGTGTAATTTATGGGATGATTTGGGTGCATTTTGGGCCTCTTTTACACTTCAATTGCACGTGCCAAGGTTTGGGTCCAACACACACTCTCCTAAGTCCATATCCGTGATTATTCCCATATCATCCTTTCCATCTTGAAAGGAATTTGTCCATAAATTCATGGCTTCACCTCATTTAATTGGTCACTTCAAAGGAAACCTACTCAAAAACAATCCGCAAAACATGAAGAGCTCGAGAGCTCAATAATAACAAGGGACGTATAAAAAATGAGCTAAAAACAGCCCACAAGAAATGCACAAAAACAATCCACAAGCTAGCCAAACCCGAGAGCATAATGACAATAAGTCTCGGATCCAACATCTTTATTTTGACCCTCGGCTTCCTCTCCCTATTGAGATTGTCCTTCAATCTCATCTGACTCAAGTCTCCTTCTATTATATAAGCATTATAGTAGACTCCATATCCTTCATGTCTCTCTCTACCATGTTCCTCTTCTTGTATGTGTCAGTTTTTGGAAAGAGAAGTTTTGGTTGAGAGGCTCGATTTGGTAACGTGGAGCTTCGGTTGTAGATCTTGAATGGGAGAAAATTGGCTTCCAAGCCCTCCTTGTTGGACTTGATCAATTTGTAGGGGAAGTGGTCTTTCTTGTTCTCGATTTTGAGGGCTATTTGGAGCTTGGCTTGTGGCATTATGTGGTTGTCTTGGAGGATTGGTCATTGGAAGTAAAGTTTAGGGAGTAAAAGCATGAGAGTTCCTTCGACTCTCCATTCGATCCAACCTCTCACGCATAGTTACCACATCCGAGTCAATTTTTTTAAGACCCGTATTTGTCCTAGCAAGATCTCAGGACAAAGCATTAAGGAGGGACAAAATGGTTTCCATTATGGCCAAGAAGTTACCTACAAAAGAACAAACAAGTTAGTTGTACAAGAATGGTCCTCGCACTCTCTCTCTCTATTGATTTGGCTCTCGGATTTTTTTTCTCACTTTGATCTCATAAGTGTCGTAACCTTGCTTGTACTCCATGAGAAAGTGAGAGGTGGACCAAGTATTACAGCGACTCAAAAGGATAAGACACACAAAGGAACGTATACACGAAGGACGGTTTCAAAACTAACTTACAATCTAAAACTAGCTTGTAAGTTAGTAATGGAATCAACAAACGAAACTAAAGAAACAACACAATGAAACTAGAAGATCAAATTTTGAGCTTAAAATTTTTGTGTGAACAGTAACTTGGGTGACATAGAAGCATACCATTGTTCACGGCCCCACAATTAGTCTCTAGTTGAAGTTTACAAACTTTAGTTACTATGTAATGGAAATAATTGGTTCTAAAGGGAAAGTATATGTCTTAAATCTCCTTTAAGTCTATTCTTCAAAAGGCAAGACTTGATTTTGTACAATTCCCACAAAACAAGGTCCCTTGAAATAAGAAAAGTGGTTGAAAAGTAGATGTTAAGTCAAGAAAGTGATGGCCCAAGTCTTCTCACAAATAACTTTACAACTTGTAGGTTTACCTTTTTGAATCTATGTTATACTTTGGTTGTCTTAAGTAGTAAGGTGAGATGAAGAACAAGATGTACACCACAACAAACTTCAAGAACACATCAACAAAACAACAATAATTTCAACCCCACAGCAAACATCAACACACATCACGGCCAATTTTAGTGTCAACTGGCCAAGGTTCTTTTTGGTGTTGCATTTCAGTTTTGGTAAGGGTGAAGGTTGTGATGAATGTCAAGAACTCAACAACAACTTTATCAAGATCAACAAAAACACCAACAACATCTAACCAAGACTATAACAATAAGTCCACACGTCCAAGAACAACAACTTCAACACACGACCATGGTCTTGTTCACAACAACAACATCAATTTTTTAAAGCTCAAATCTAGATCGACTCAAAGTGTTAATGGACAAAAATACTACCACTTTAAACAAAAACACAAGCAAAATAAATCCTAGACCTAGACACACAACATTTGTCCAAGATACAACAACAACAAGTTCAACTTCTTGGCCAAGATCTCAAGCGCAAGAACACGTCTTTCTTTCCTTTTTTTATTTTTTATTTTCTTAGCAAGAAAGCCCAAGATTGGTATTGTAAGAAGAAAAACAAATATGGCTTTGTTACCAAATGATACAAGAAAACCAAGGAACACACGAAATTGGCTCAAAACAGTCCAAACACACTCCAAAAATAGTTCACTAATTCAAAGAATCGAGGACCCTTTTGAAGACCACTCTCGGATTCAAAAATGAAATACAAGAAGGGACAATATAACTAGGTGTTTCACACCTTTTGCAGCAAACAGCAAACTAAGTTAAACAACATAAGATGATGAACAAGAAGACACAAGATTCGGATTTAACAATAACAACAAGAATACAAGATTACAACACAAACACTAAACAAGATTACAAGAAGGTAAAATGATAGATAGATAGACCTCATGAAGGTAAAATCTTAAGAAACCAAGAATGGAAACTCTTAAACCCTTAACACTACACACAATAATAAACCTATCTCTTACGTGACACAAGATCGGATTCCACCTCTCTAGCATCAACGTTTCCAAGCAAGCAACAATAAAAGAAAATCTACCCTATTATTGTATCCTAGTTTTGGTGGTCACTCTTCTCACTAGAGAGAGAGCTTGTTACAAGTCTTACAAGACTCCCAAATATCATCCAAAAACTAAACTAAAACCCTACAATGTTCCTTTTATAGCTATAACAAAATATAAGTTAAAATGACCAAAAGGCCCTTCAAAGAGTGGGCACCCATCTAGTGTAATTTATGGGCTGATTTGGGTGCATTTTGGGCCTCTTATACACTTCAATTGCACGTTCCAAGGCTCGGCTCCAACACGCACTCTCCTAAGTCCATATCCGTGATTATTCCCATATCATCCTTTCCATCTTGAGAGGAATTTATCCACAAATTCACGGCTTTGCCTCATTCAATTGGTCACTTCAAAGGAAACCTACTAAAAAATAGTCCGCAAAACATGAAGAGTCCGAGAGCTATAATAACAAGGGACGTATAAAAAATGAGCTGAAAATAGCCCACAAAAAATGCACAAAAACAGTCCACAAGCTAGCCAAACCCGAGAGAATAATGACAATAAGTCTCGGATCCAATATCTTCATTTTAACCCTCGGCTTCCTCTCTTTCTTGAGATTGGCCTTCAATCTTATCCGACTCAAGTCTCCTTCTATCATATAAGCATCATCGTAGACTCCATATCCTTCAAGCTCTACCATATTCTTCTTCTTGGATGTGTCATTTTTTGGAAAGGGAAGTTTTGGTTGAGAGGCTCGATTTGGTAATGTGGAGCTTCGGTTATGGAGCTTGGATGGGATGAAATTGGCTTCCAAGTCCTCCTTGTTGAACTTGATCAATTTGTGGGGGAAGTGATCTATCTTGTTCTCGATTTTGAGGGCTATTTGGAGCTTGACTTGTGGCATTATGTGGTTGTCTTGGAGGATTGGTCATTGGAATTAAAGTTTTGGGAGTAAAAGCATGAGAGTTCCTTCGACTCTCCATTCCTCTCACGCATAATTTCCACATCCGAGTTAATTTTTTTAAGACCCACATTTGCCCTAGCAAGGTCTCGGGACAAAGCATTAAGGAGGGCCAAAATGGTTTCCATTATGGCTAAGAAGTTACCTACAAAACAACAAACAAGTTTATACAAGAATGGTCCTCACACTTCCTCTCTATTGGTTTGGCTCTCGGATTTTTTTTCTCACTTTGATCTCAATAGTTCGTAACCTTGCTTGTACTCCATGAGGCAGTGAGAGGTGGACCAAGTATTACAATGACTCAAAAGGATAAGACACACAAAGGAACGTATACACGAAGGACGGTTTCAAAACTAACTTACAATCTAAAACTAGCTTGTAAGTTAGTAATGGAATCAACAAACAAAACTAAATAAACAACACAATGAAACTAGAAGATCAAATTTTGAGCTTAAAATTTTTGTGTGAACAGTAACTTGGGTGACATAGCAACATACCATTGGTCACGACCCCACAATTAGTCACTAGTTGAAGTTTACAAACTTTAGTTACTATGTAATGAAAATAATTGGTTTTAGAGGGAAAATATATGTTAATCTCCTTTAAGTCTATTCTTCAAAAGGCAAGACTTGAATTTGTACAATTCCCACAAAACAAGGTCCCTTGAAACAAGAAAAGTGGTTGAAAAGTAGATGTTAAGTCAAGAAAGTGATGGCCCAAGTCTTCTCACAAACAACTTTACAATTATAGGTTCACCTTTTTGAATCTATGTTACACTTTGGTTGTCTTAAGTAGTAAGGTGAAATGAAGAACAAGATGAACACCACAACAAACTTCAAGAACACATCAACAACACAACAATAATTTTTACCCCACAGCAAACATCAACACACATCACGGCCAATTTTAGTGTCAACACACGGCTAAGGTTCTTTTTGGTGTTGTATTTTGGTTTTAGTAAGGGTGAAGGTTGTGATGAATGTCAAGAACTCAACAACAACTTTATCAAAAGCAACAAAAACACCACCAACATCCAACCAAGACTATAACAACAAGTCCACACTTCAAAGAACAACAACTTCAACACACGGCCATGGTCTTGTTCACAACAATAACATTAATTTTTTAAAGCTAAAATCTAGATCGACTCAAAATGTTAATGAATAAGAATACTAACCCTTGAAACAACAACACAAGCAAAATAAATCCTAGCCCTAGACACACAACATTCGGCCAAGCTACAACAACAACAAGTTCAACTTCTCGGCCAAGATCTCAAGCTCAAGAACACGTCTTTCTTTCCTATTTTTATTTTTTATTTTCTTAGCAAGAAAGCCCAAGATTGTTATTGTAAGAACAAAACCAAATATGTATTTGATACCAAATGATACAAGAAAACCAAGGAACACACGGAATTGGCTCAATACAGTCCAAACACACTCCAAAAATAGTCCACTAATTCAAAGAATCGAGGACCCTTTTGAAGACCACTCTCGGATTCAAGGATGAAATACATGAAGGACAATATAACTAGGTGTTTGACACCTTTTGCAGCCAACAACAAACTAAGTTAAACAACATAAGATGATGAACAAAAATACATAAGATTCAGATTTAACAATAATAATAAGAACACAAGATTACAACACAAACACTAAACAAGATTACAAGAAGGTAAAATGATAGATAGATAGACCACATGAAGTTATAATCTTAAGAACCCTAGAATGGAAACTCTTGGAACCTTAATACTACACACAATAATAAACCTATCTCTTACGTGACACAAGATCGGATTCTACCTCTCTAGCATCAACGTTTCCAAGTAAGCAACAACAAAAGAGAATTCACCCTATTATTGTATCCTAGTTTTGGTGGTCACTCTTCTCACTAGAGAGAGCTTGTTACAAGTCTTACAAGACTCCCAAATATCATCCAAAAACTAAACTTAAAACCCTATAATGTTCCTTTTATAGCTATAACAAAATATAAGTTAAAATGACCAAAATGCCCTTCAAAGAGTGGGCACCCATCTAGTGTAATTTATGGGCTGATTTGGGTGCATTTTGGGGCTCTTTTACACTTCAATTGTACGTGCCAAGGATCGACTCCAACATGCACTCTCCTAAGTCCATATCCGTGATTATTCCCATATCAATTTATGTGTGGCTATGAGGGTTAACCTAAATAGGGTGCTTTGACTACATCTCAGCCAATAATAATCTGATATTTAGTTTGTAACCCCTCAAATTGGGTCTGAATAGGGCAGAGTGTTACGAAAACCTTACCCCTAACTCTAACTCTCGTATAGATAAATAGTCCATCGGCTTAAGCAATAGCATAAACATTGTCATGACTTTAGCTTATAATAATATTTTGTAGAAGTTACAATAAAAGCAATACATGCAAGAGTAATATGAATAGTTTTTTATCTTTAATATGGAAAAGGAGAGTAGTCATTACCTGGAAAGTGATAAAGCTGAAATACCAGGCTGATGGCCGACGAAATCATTAGAGAGTAGCATGTACACAGATGATGGCCGTCTGTTGAAGGTTTAATTTGGGGTAAATGAGATAGCTAGGTTTTATGGGGAAAATGACCAATTAAAAAAATTAAGGGAAAATAAATTGTAAAAAGGAGACAATTAAAACACTATTTTTTTAATGGATAGCGGGGATTAAAACCCCGACAAATCTATAAATTTTAGCAGCACATGTTTAACCCTCCCACACTTAATATAATTCTGCAAAGGTTATAAAACCCTCCACAAATTAACCCCCATAATTAGACCTATTTTTTGTAATGAAAGAAAGGTACTTGACGCTAAAATTGAATAAAAGAAAGAGAAAATATCCTGTTACCCCTCTAAACTATATCCAAAAGAGCTGTGACACACCTCAATTTTAAGGGGGTCCTATTACCCCTCTGAACTAAATAAAAGTGTATTATTAACACCCTTGACTGCCTCCATGGCACCTCTGTGTCACAAGGCATGTATGAAAACGTTGATGGCGTGTGAAGTCTTTTTTTATGTCTCCTTATCCAATAAACAATCGCCACGTGTCCAAAACTAATTAAGAAAATAAAATCTTTATCTAAACCCTTCATCCTCCATGGTTCATCCTCCATTGAAGAAAAATTAGAAGCTCAACAATTCTTTCTCCCTCTGTAAATTCTTCTTCAAAATTTCACTATTCTTTGAATTTATCTTTGATTGGAAGGCAAAGGTAATTTTTGTGTAAATTTCTTATGTTTAATCCATCTAATGTCGTTATTAAAGTTCTAATTTTAGGCCTGTTAATGAATATCCAATTTCTTCATTAATGATTAATCCAAAATTTAAAGTTTTTCAGCACTATTAATGAAGTTTTTTTATCTCCATTAATAAAGTTTTCATGTTTTCTTTTTATAAAATTTTATGGTTAGAAATAAGGAAATATGAGTTGAATAAGTTGTGTATGGACGAGACTGATCCAATGATCAATGCTGAAGTGCAATGTAAACATGGCATTTTATTGCAAATACATACGTCTTGGTCAGATCGCAATCCCAGTAGAAGATTTTGGGTGTGTCCTCATTATGAGGTTTGTGTTCATTCTTGGTTAATTGATTAATGTTTATCTTGGTGTAAAGATCTATTTTTATGTTCTTAATTTTCAGGCTACGAATTACAATTATTTTAGATAGAGAGACTTAGAATGAGTTGATGAAAGATCGAAATTTATTCTTCCAAGATTGGTGAACAAGATTAATGAGCTAGAAAAGAATTCCGAGAGTGTTAAGATGCAATTGAATAAGCTTGAAAGCTTGAAGACTCAGCGTCATAATCCCAACACATGAATTTAAATAATTTGGAGTCAAAATAGAAAAATGACGTTGAAAATATGCAGACTAAATTTCAAAGTCTCAACATCAAGAAAAGTCGTTCAAATATGAAGAATGAAGTAGATGAGAATGTGATGGGTAATTTTAAAGGGAATAAGAAGTGCGATTTGAAAGACAAGAGAATGAAGATGGAAAAAAGAAGAAAAGAGCATGTAACTTTACTGGAAAATTCCTTTGTTGTATGATTATATGTGTAGGTGTTGTTGTTGTTAGTTTTCTTATGTAATTTGACAACACGAATAACAGTCTAATTAAGTTATCGTAGTATGTAGTAGGGACTCATTTTGTGTCGAAATGGAATTGCAATTTGCTATGCTAAGCTACCAAATTATGTAATAGATCATCATTTTGTGGTAATGTGACTTTAATTGATCTTATTTTGGTATTGTTACACTCTTTTCTTTATGATAAATAGGGTTGTGAATTATTGTGTAAATAACCAAAAAGAAGCAACAAAATAGAACTTGCAATTTGGAAGAAGAGAAGAAAAATTAACATTGCATTCAAGCAAGAGACTGAATATCAGTACCATTTACATAAGACATTCACGAGTGACAAAAGTAACAGCTTAATAGATCCAAAATATTACCTTTATGGGACCAAAATAGTAGATTCATTATTTCATACAAGAAAGTAGCTAAGTGACACCAAATTAGTAATTAACAGACGACTATAGTTTCCAGGAGCCTCGGAGTTGTGAAGAGGATGAGTATGCATGGTTCCATTGTTTGAAGTCCTTGATTGATCTCTTATTTGTTGGAGCCTTCTTGTTGTGATTGTTTGCTTTCCTTTCCACTTAAGTCCACTTGAAAGTTTGAACCCAATGTGATACAAGAGTATGATCATGATCATGACACTTTTGAGTATTTTTTAAGACTAGTCACTAAAGGGCTCTTTTGTCATTTCTCTATTATTTGTAATGTTGTATAAATAGAACCTTGTAGGGTTTATTTTCTTAGTTTATGCTTGATATTGAAGACACTACTCTTGTGAGAGAGAGTTCTCAAAACTGAAATTAGGGCATAGCATAAGGGTGGATTCTCTTGTGTGTTGTAAAGCTTGAGACTTTGGTGCTTTGAGAGGTGGGTACCTTTCTTATGTCATTGTAAGAGTTAGGTGTTTGTTATATGAAGTGTTAAAGGTCAAAGAGTGAATATTCTCTTGGGTTGTTAAGACTACACCAACACTTGTCTAACTATCTATCTTTGTTTCTTGTCCTAATCTTGTAGTTTGTGTTGTTGTTGTTCAAGCCGTTTGGTTATTGTGGTTGTAACATTGTTGTTCTTCATTTTTATTGTCATAATATAGTTTGGTTTGCTGCTGGAAATTAGGTGTTAAACACCTCATTACATGGTGTTCTTGTTGTGTTCTTGAATCCGAGAGGGTCACCAAAAGAGGTCTATAGTTCCTTGAACTAGTGGATTGTTTTGGTATTTGTTTTCTTGTGTTCTTTGACTGGTCTTGTATCATTTGGTATTAGAGAAAGGTTTGATTTTGTTCCAACAAAATCAATATTGGGATTGTTATCTTGAAAATAAAAAAAAAAAGTGAAAAGAAAGAAAAAGAAAAAAAGCTACTGTTCACATTTTTAGGGTCTTTCAAAGAAACTTGTTTTTATGTGTTTTGTGTGTTTCTAGTGTTAGATCCTTGTTACCTAACACTATTAGAGTCTAGAAATTGAAAATTTCAACAAAAAAGAAGTGTCAAAATCGAAAATCCCCCCCCAAAAAAAACTAAACCCGTTTTTGACCCTGGGTCAAATTTTGAGTTTTTGATTTTTTGTTTTTCTTGTGTTTTTAGTGTTAGATTTGTGTTTGCTAACACTATAGGTGTATAGGGTTAGAATTTGATCTAAATTGGAGGTTATTTGAGCCATCCACCATTGTTAAGCTTGAGTTTGAAGAAACCTGAAGGTGGGATCTCATTGTGAGAGGTTGTTTTGAACTCACGTGTGTTTTGTTTTGTAGAATTTGTATTGTATTGTTGTGTGTGGCGTTGTGGACTGATTGGGTGTCTTGTCTTGAAGGGTTATTTTTGGTATAACGACAATGGAACCCGAGGCTTCAAATGCTCAAACAATGGATAATAATGCCATCAATCTCATTTTGGCTCACCTTGAAACTATGTCCCGAGATGTGGCTAGGTTGAATGTGGGTCTTGAAAAATTAGGTACGTATGTGGCATCAATAAGTGGGAGATTAGAACGTGTGGAAAGCCAAAGGAGTCGACCTTCCACACCTCAAAACAATTCCCCAACTAATACTCCCGGGACCATGCACCAAATGCTCTATATTCACTAATTGCCACAAATCCAATCAATCTCTACTCCCGAAGCCAAGAACAAGATAGACCAAACCATCCTCCACTCCACCAAGTCCAACAAGAAGGTCTTGGAACCCTAATACCACCACCAAACCTGAAACCTTTCATCCAAACTCCACTTGACCAAAGACCTCACTATCCAAATCCAATCCCGCCACTACAAGCTCTACTTAACCCGAATAGACCTATCCATGTTGAGGGCTATGGCAGGGGAGAACAACATGGTGTTTATGGGCCTATGATGATGTTTACTTAAGGGAAGAAAAAATAAGGGGTAGACATGGGGAGTTAGACCGAGAGGTGAGATATGGCCATCCAAACCGAGATGTAGGTCTCAATTCCATCAAAGTGAGCCTTCCTATTTTCAAAGGTGAGAGTGATCCTGAAGCCTACCTTGCATGGAAGTCTTCTTGTGACAAGATCTTCCAACTTAATGATCTCACCGAAGAAAAGAAAAGTTTTTATATAGCTCACTTCGAAGGGTATGCTAATACATAGTGGGAGTATGTTAAATGGATTGGGAATGAGATGATTGGGGGACAACCTCCTCCTTGGTTTCGGTTGAAGAACCTTATGTGGCAACGACACTTTCCCGAGACTTATAGGCATGAGCTTCTTGCCAAATTATATAATTTGAGGCAAGGGAGCAAGAGTGCCATGGCTTACTACGATGAATTTCAACAATTGATGTTGAAACTTGACCACCGAGGTGAGCAAGTAAGTCATGACATTGTGCGCTTCAAGGTTGGGCTAAACAAGGACATCTCTACTCGCATGACACTTCATAAATTCGACACCATAGATAGAATCTTCCATGAGGCTTTAGAGATTGAGAGGGAACTCAAAGAGAACTCATTCATGGCTACCCAACCCGAGGCCACTAAGGGTTTCCAAAAACATCCTCTAAGGTATAAAGGTAAATTGAATTCTACTTCCAATCCCAAGGGGTTTCAATACTTCAAGTGTCAAGGGTGGGGGCACAAGGCTAGTGAGTGCCCAAACCGGCGGAATATGATCCTAAGGGGGGGTAGATTGTACTATCTTGGAGAAGAGGTGGGCATTGAATCGGTTAAGAATGATGATAAACCGCAAGATGGAGAGCAAAAAAAAGCCGAAGTATAAAATGAAAAGTATGGAGAAGATGTGTGGCCGAAAGAAGGAGATTGTGAAGTGCCTTTGTAAAAGAGGTGAGATCATGAATTTTTGGTCAAATTCCTCTCAAGATGGAGAGGATGATACAAGAATGATCATGATCATGACACTTTTGAGTATTTTTTAAGACTAGTCACTAAAGGGCTCTTTTGTCATTTCTCTATTATTTGTAATGTTGTATAAATAGAACCTTGTAGGGTTTATTTTCTTAGTTTATGCTTGATATTGAAGACACTAATCTTGTGAGAGAGAGTTCTCAAAACTGAAATAAGGGCATAGCATAAGGGTGGATTCTCTTGTGTGTTGCAAAGCTTGAGACTTTGGTGCCTTGAGAGATGGATGCCCCTCTTATGTCATTGTAAGAGTTAGGTGTTTTTTGTATGAAGTGTTAAAGGTCCAAGAGTGAATATGATCTTGTGTTATTAAGATTAAATCAACACTTGTCTAACTATCTATCTTTGTTTCTTGTCCTAATCTTGTAGTTTGTGTTGTTGTTGTTCAAGCCGTTTGGTTATTGTGGTTGTAACATTGTTGTTCTTCATTTTTATTGTCATAATATAGTTTGGTTTTATGATGGAAATTAGGTGTTAAACACCTCATTACATGGTGTTCTTGTTGTGTTCTTGAATCCGAGAGGGTCACCAAAAGAGGTCCACAGTTCCTTGAACTAGTGGACTGTTTTCTTGTTTTCTTGGTGTGATTGTTTGCTTGACTTTCCACTTAAATCCACTTGAAGGTTTGAACCCAATGTCTCCAGATACAACTGCTGATTTCATTACTTACTTAGTAGACACTATTCTCCTATTTGGCAGCCCAGGATACAAAAAAAGGTTGTTTAAGTTCAAGACATTATAAGAAAAGAACACAATCACTGTGAATGTTTTCACTCACATTAATGGTTGTGAAGCCATTTTAAGCTTGAAACACACCCATTCCAGTCATTCTTGGTCTTTTATATTGACTTGTGTTTCCAACAACTCTTCCCCTTCCTCTAGCAGCAACAACAGTCTCTCTTGGTGCAAAATTATAATACCCCAAAAAATCCAAACCAATATTAGCGCCACGTTTCAAGCTCATGCATAGTACATCATGGTTTTTTTTTTTTTATAGTTTTATGAGCAAGCTATATGTATATTAAGTCCTTAAATAACTCCCAGCTATTAGACGAATCAAAACATTCCTTACCGATTGAATTCTTAGGAAGGATATTGCTATAGTCAACTTCAAATGAGTATATCTCTCTTTATACTACGAATTTTTGAGCTCATGAACTACTAAAAGATATATAATTTAATTATATTTCCAACGATACCAATTTTGCCTAAATCCGATATCGGATCAAGGGGTTATGCCCATTTTACCCCGGCATGTCAGGCTGGGAAACTGAGTGACGACATTCATGATAAGCTGTTACGCCCGTGACAGCCTATCACCAATGTCGTTAGCTTTGGCTACATTTTCACCACTAGTGACAACATTTTATGACAAGCCGTCACTTCCGTGACATCCTATCACCAATGTCGTCAACCTTAACCAGAAAACCAAGATTTTACTTTTTTGTGACGACAATTCGTGATGACCTATCACCAGTATGACGGCTTGTCACAAATGTCGTCAGCTATTTTTTCCAGCAATTGAGGGACGTTTTTACAAGGGTATTTTGGTCTTTTTCTTCAATTCCCACAACTTATAACCCTCAAGGAGCGTATTATCTTTCATTCTCTTTAGTTAAACATCTCAAAAAGCTCTCTCATACACTCTCAACCACAAGATTAAGGTTTTCTCTCAAGATCATCTCCTCAAGAATGAGAACATTTCTCCCAAAGGGGTTAAACCCTAGTAAAGAAAAATCAAGAACAAGCCTAAAGATTTCTTCAAGAACCTTCAAGAAATATTAGATCTCTTTCAAGATCAAGCTTTAAGATATGCCCATGGAGCTCAAGAATCATGTTTTAAATTATAAATTATAATTTCCTTGTTGTGTTATGGCTATAATTATGTTGATGATTGTTGTTTGGATTCAAAGTTGTATCTTGATGTGTTTTTCATGAAGCATATGAGTAGGTTAGTTGAAACCCATGAATTTTGGATGGATTAAGATTGTCAAATTGATAAGTACACCACATGAACTCCACGTTATTGCTGTGTGTTATTATTGTGATATGGAATGAGCATGATATTGAAGCAACGCGAGTATATACATGTTGTACGAATCCCCTTCCAAGTATAAGATGTTGAGAACCAAGTGTAGTATGAAATCCCCTACTTATGATATTGTGAATTGTGGACTCTATTTTTATGATCAAGTCAGTCATGTGTGTCAGTTTCCTTACATCGAGTCCTGGGGGTACTTGGTACCCGAAATAATATAGATGTGTGCCTAGTGTCATGTCATGTTATCACGATACTCTCAATCAAGCCATGGTCTATAGAATTCAGTTAGTCATGTGACTCAGGAAAACTCAAGAATCTCAGCAGTCTCAGTAGTTCAGTAACCTTAGTACTTAGTAATCTCAGTGATCTCAGTAATATCAATATTCCTAGTGATCTCAGTAATTTTAGTACTCTTAGTCAGTCCTCAGAACTCAGTACGTTCCTTCAGTCAAGGGAACTCAGTAAACTTAGTTTAGCTCTGCTAAACAATACCTCTAGTATCAGTTCAGTTAATCAGTATCAGTTTAGCTAATCAGTTCAGTTTAGTTATTCAGTTTAGCTCAGTTATCCAGTTCAGTGTCTTTCAAATGGGAGTAGGATTCAGCACCGAGTGATCCTAGGGATGGGAACTCAACCGGTAAAAAGGACGGAGATCCTTAGAAACAATCCCTAAGTTCCAGAACTACGTAGCCAGCGCAGGTATGAGATGTCACCCATTAGATAGGATTGGCATACTCAGGGGTCACCCGTTAGCATATTTATATGTGTAGGACTGATCCCAGGAGTCACCTGCTAGATTAGGACTAACTCCACAGCAGTTGTCATTACTGGTGGTGCGGTACTGACACCCTTCCAGTCAGGGCAGAGATTGGAGCCCAGTCAGCTTAGCATGGGGCATGTCGGTTAGATGAATACATCCCACAGTTTTAGTTACAGAGTCAGGACTGTCAGATGCAGTCAACTCAGTTCAGTAGTACAAATTCAGTACTGTTAGAGACAGTTAATCCTTATCATTATAAATAGACTTCAAGATCACCCATTAAATAGGACTGATCTCAACTATAGTTAAACAGTATCAGAATCATCAGATTTAAAGATCACCCGCTAGATAGGACTGATCTCAATTTCAGTTACTCCATATAGAACAAAACTCAGATAGTTCCATCAGAACTCAGACTGTTAAATACAGTTGCTCAGTATCAGTTACATCGGTCTTTTCGATCATCACAGTTATATCAGTTATGTCAGTTTTCATAGATTATGTTATCAGTATTCAATTTCAGTACTCTTAGACACAGTCAATCAGACCAGTTCTTCATAATTTGAACTATCAAAAATAGTCATTTATCTATTCAGTATCTTAGTATCAGTAAAGTCATGTCGTCAGTATTCAGACTCAGTAGTCAGTATCACCACGAGTTCAGTTATAGTTACTTATGCATGTATGTATTCTCACATTCATATTAGTCAGCATTTTTCATGCATATAACCCTTTATATTTAGCCTACCTCACTCATATACTCATTATATTCAGATGTACTGACGCATTTGTGCTACGGTGCTTTCTCTTATGTTACACCATAGGTTCAGAGGCACGTGTTCCAGATCAGCAGTAGCATTCCAGTCGTAGAGTTGCAGTAAGTCCTCATCCATTTGAGGATGATATTATTTTATTTCATTTATTATTTCAGTTCAGTTTTGCTAGATGGAGTTAGTTGGAGACATATTCCTTCAACTCCTTACTCAGACAGTATTTAGAGGCTTTTAGATTTAGTTCAGATTTGATTCAGACTTCAGTTGTTTTTGGGTATTTGCCACCCATATGGATATTACGTTTGTCAGATATTCTATTCAATTAAACCTTATAGCCTATTGTTCATGTTTTTCCGCATTATTACATCATATATTGCAGTGTACAGGTATAAATATCAGTCATAGGTTATCTTGAGGTCCTTCGGGGTCATAAGCACCGTGTAGCATATCGATTCAGAAAATCGAGGTGTTACAAACTTGGTATCAGAGCCTAAGGTTCATTAGAGTCCTGAGTCCTAAAAAGTCTGAAAGCCACATCTAGTAGAGTTTTATACATGCGTGTGTTGTGCACCACACTTATGTGCAGGAGGCTATGAGATATTTTAGGAACAGTTTCCCTTCTTTTAGTATTCATTTTGTACCAGTGAGCATAATCTCAAGTCACTCTTAGTCTAATCTATTTCTCTCTTTCTTTTACTGAACATGCCTCCTAAAAGAAGATTAAGAATCAGTGAGCTCCTCAGCCCGAAGACCCTTTGGGAGATCATGTTTCTCATGCATGAACGACCAGCTGTCGTTTTGGCTAATCCAGTGGCCAATTCAGCTGCAACTAGAATTCGAGACTTTACCCGAATGAATCTTCCTTCTTTCACGGGGTCTAAGTAAGATGAGGACCCACAGGAATTCTTAGATCAGATTCAGAAAGTGATAGATATTATGGGGGTGACTACTGTGGAAAGTTCTTAGTTAGCTGCATATCAGTTATAGTATGTGGCTCATACTTGGTACAAATAGTGGAAGTCGGAAAGGTTAGATGATGCAGGTTCTATAGAGTGGGAGGAGGTTGCCTCTGCTTTTCTTGATAGATTTTTCCCGCTAAAGCTTAGAGAAGCTAAGGTGCTAGAGTTCATCAACCTTAGGCAGGTCAGCATGACAGTGAAAGAGTATTCCTTAGGTTTACTCAATTAGCCAGATATGCCCCTCATGTGGTTCAGACAGTAGAGCCAAGATGAGTAAGTTCGTGTCAGGGGTGAACAATAGAGTGGTAAACGAGTACAGATCTGCCATGTTGAATAGTGATATAACTTTAGCCAGACTTATGACTCATGCTCAGTAGATAGAGGAGAAGAAGATTAGAATAAGAGAGAGACAGAGTAAGAGAGCAAGGATAGGTAGTTTCAGCTTTGCTTAGCCTAAGTCACAGGGTGGTAACCGTTCTCAGCATAGTCAGAAGTTTTCAGCCCCAACTTCATCCTCAGCTAGTGCACCATCACCTAAGTCCAAAAATGACCGTCATGATGGAGTGCCAGGCTCCAAGGCCCAGGGTAGTGAGAATAGAAGTCTTACTTATCCACTTTGCGAAGAGTGTGGTAAGAATCACCTAGGTGCATGTAGGGCAGGTAGTGATGTATGCTTTGGGTGTGGCAAGCCAGGCCACAAGATACGAGAGTGTAGAGTTCTAGCACAGAGGGGTAAAGAATTGCATCAGCAAGGCACTAAGAGTGGTCAGCATCAGAATAGACTTTATGCACTCCAAACCCGTCATGATCCGAAAAGTTTCCCTGACCTAAATTCGGGTACGTTACCAGTCTTTTATGTTCATGGTATGCATTGTTAGATCTCTTTCTCTGATTTGGACATATGTTTTAGCACGAGTTAGTTAGTAAAGTAAGCAAGTCAGTTTAGCAATCGAGCAGTCAGATTTGTATAGTTTGTTTCTCATCCTTGCATCTATTCATGCTATCCAAGATCTCAGGGAATATAACTATTCCAAGTAGAACCTCCTAGTAGTTGTAAGTTAAGTTCAGTTCATGCATCATGCATTAGTCCCAGACTCCCGAGGTTCAGTTATAATCTAGTTCGTAGATGCTTGTGCATCGCCTCAACTTCCTCAATATCTCAGCAACGTCAGTCCAGCATCCTTTAAGGGACATAGTATCCCAAGGGAGGAGATACACTATAGCTCATAAACTTTCATGATTTAAACATGTTATTTTCTTTGATGAATCTATCTTGGAGGAAGTGTTACTTATGAGCCGACCCTCTAGCTCCAAAACTCAGCAGTAAGCCATGTACTCAATGGCTCAGTTTAGTCCAAGATATAATACTCTATCCATGTCATCCATTACAAACTCAGTTGAGTTCATGTATCACATTCCATACTCAGTTATGTTCTTATGTTTCTGCTCATGCATATTGAGTGATTAATCTCAGACTCATCGATATTTTCAGTTCAAGGTGACAGTCTTCTTTGATCGTACTCGTTCCCATGTTCAGATTTTAGTACCAAACTTTGTATTCAGTTCCATGCTTAGTTTTTAGTTCAAACTTGGTACCTTTACCATTGCATGTTCATCCGCATATTCCTGAGCCCGTTCAGTCATATATTCACGTATCAGATATGCGTGATCAGCTTATCAGTACTTTTTGTTAAGCATTCATGTATCATATCATTCATATAATCATACATCAGATATGCATGGATTCAGCTCATTAATTAGTCATCAGATATGCATTCTTATTATGAGAAACTCAGTTCATCAGAACACTCAATCGTGCATTCATGAATCAGTTACTCATGCATCAGATATGCATGTTCAGTATGATGTATTCAGCTTATTAGTCATGTCATTCCCAAAACCATGTTTCAGTAGTGTATGTATTGTACGTACTTCAGTTGATCTTTTCTTCCATCTCAGTCATTCTCATTCGAGGATGAATGTTCCCAAGGGGGAGATATTGTAATACCCCAAAAAATCCAAACCAATATTCACGTTTCAAGCTCATGCATAGTACATCATGTTTTTTTTTATAGTTTTATGAGGAATTTACATGTATATTAAGCTTTAAATAACTCCCAGCTATCAGACGAATCAAAATATTTCTTAACGATTGAATTCTTGGGAAGGATATTGCTATAGTCAACTTCAAATGAGTATATCTCTCATTATACTATGAATTTTTGATATCATGACCTACCAAAATATATATAATTGAATTAGCTTTCCAACGATACCAATTTTGCCTAAATTCGATATCGCAGAAAGGAGTTATGCCCATTTTACTTCGGCATGTCAGGCTGGGAAACTGAGTGACAACATTCATGATAAGTTGTCATGCTCGTGAAGGCCTATCACCAATGTCGTTAGACCTGGGCAGATTTTCACCCCTGGTGACGACATTTTGTGACAATCCATCACTCCCATAATGGCCTATCACCAATGTCGTCAACCTTAACCAGAAAACCAAGATTTCACCTTTTTGTGACGATAATTCGTGACGACCTATCACTAGTATGACGGCTTGTCACGAATGTCGTCAGCTATTTTTTCCAGAAATTAAGGGACGTTTTTGCAAGGGTATTTTGGTCTTTTCCTTCACTTCCCACGACTTATAATCCTCAAGGAGCGTATTATCTTTCATTCTCTTTAGTTAAACATCTCAAAAAACTCTCTCATACACTCTCAACCACAAGATTAGGGTTTTCTCTTAAGTTTATCTCCTCAAGAACAACAACATTCTCTCCCAAAGGGGTTAAACCCTAGTCAAGAAAAATCAAGAACAAGCCTAAGGATTTCTTCAAGAACCTTCAAGAAACATTAGATCTCTTTCAAGATCAAGCTTTAAGGTATGCGTAGTGTTCATCCATGGATCCCTTTCATCCATGGAACTCAAGAATCATGTTTAAAATTATAAATTGTGATTTCCTTATTGTGTTATGGCTATAATCATGTAGATGATTGTTGTTTGGATTCAAAGTTGTATCTTGATGTGTTTTTCATGAAGCATGTGAGCAGGTTAGTTGAAACCCATGAATTTTGGATGGATTAAGATTGTCAAATTGATAAGTACACCTATGCCCAAAGTTGTGCATGTAAGGTGTTTGATAAAATGCCAAGAATGATAGAATCCATATTTTTATGATTTAATAGTGCTTAAATGACAAGCCCATGTTCTATTCTTTATGATTCCACATGAACTACACGTTATTGTTTTGTGTTACTTTTGTGATATGGAATGAACATGATATTAAAGCAACACGAGTATATACATATTGTGCGCATCCCCTTCCATGTATAAGATGTTAAGAATCAAGTGTAGTATGAAATCCCCTACTTATGATAATGTGAATTGTGGACTCTTTTCTTATGATCAAGTCAGTCATGTGTGTCAGTTTCCTTCCATCGAGTCCTGGAGGTACTTGTACCCGAAATAATATAGCTATGTGCCTAGTTCCATGTCATGTTATCATGATACTCTCAGTCAAGCCATAGTCTATAGAATTCAGTTAGTCATGTGACTCAGGAAAACTCAGGAATCTCAGCAGTCTCAGTAGTTCAGTAACCTCAGTACTTAGTAATCTCAGTGATCTCAGTAACAACAGTATTCCTAGTGATCTCAATAATTTCAGTACTCTCAGTCAGTCCTCAGAACTCAGTACGTTTCTTCAGTCAAGGGAACTCAGTAAACTTAGTTTAGCTCTGCTAAACAATACCACTAGTATCAGTTCAGTTAATCAGTATCAGTTCAGCTAATCAGTTCAGTTCAGTTATTCAGTTTAGCTCAGTTATCCAGTTCAGTGTCTTTCAGATGGGAGTAGGATTCAGCACCGAGTGAACCTAGGGATGGGAACTCAACCGGTAAAAAGGACGGAGATCTTTAGAAGCAATCCCTAAGTTCCAAAACTACGTAGACAATGTAGGTATGAGATGTCACCCATTAGATATGACTGGCATACTCAGGGGTCACCCGTTAGTACATTTATATGTATAGGACTGAACCCAGGAGTTACCCGCTAGATTAGGAATGACTCCATAGCAGTTGTCTTTACTGGTGGCACAGTACTGATACGGTTCCAATCAAGGCAGAGATTGGACCCTAGTCAGCTTAGCATAGGACATGTCGGTTAGATGAATTCATCCCACAATTTTTGTTATAGATTCAGGACTGTCAGATACAATCAACTCAGTTCAGTAGTACAGATTCAGTACTGTTAGAGACAGCCAATCCTTATCATTATAAATAGACTTCAAGATCATCCATTAGATAGGACTGGTCTTAACTATAGTTAAATAGTATCAGAATCATCAGATTTAAAGATCACCCGCTAGATAGGACTGATCTTAAATTCAGTTACTCTATATAGAATGGAACTCATATAGTTCCATCAGAACTCATACTGTTAAATACAGTTGCTCAGTATCAGTTGCATCGGTCTTGTTAATTATCACAGTTATATCAGTTATGTCAGTTGTCATAGCTTATGTTATCAGTATTCAGTTTTAGGACTATTAGACACAGTCAATTAGACCAGTTCTTCATAATTCAAACTGTCAAAAATAGTCATTCATCTATTCAGTATCTCAGTATCAGTAAAGTCATGTCGTCAGTATTCAGTATCACCACGAGTTCAGTTATAGTTACTTATGCATGTATGTATTATCACATTCATATTAGTCAACATTGTTCATGCATGTAACCCTTTGCATTTATCCTACCTCACTTTTATACTCAGTACATTCAGACATACTGACACATTTATGCTATGGTGCTTTCTCTTATGTTACATCATAGGTTCAGAGGCACGTGTTCCAGATCAGCAGTAGCATTCCAATCACAGAGTTGCAATGAGTCCTCATCTATTCGAGGATGATATTATTTTATTTTATTTATTATTTCAGTTCAGTTTTGCTAGACGAAGTTAGTTGGAGACATATTTCTTCAACTCTTTACTTAGACAGTATTTAGAGGCTTTCAGATTTAGTTCAGATTTGATTCAGACTTCAATTGTTTTTGGGTATTTGCCACCCATATGGATATTACGTTTGTCAGATATTTTATTCAGTTGAACCTTATGGACTATTGTTCATGTTTTTCTGCATTATTATTTCATATATTGTTGTGTATAGGTACAAATATCTTTCATGGGTTAGCTTGTGGTCTTTCGGGGTCATAAGCACCGTGTAGCATTCCGGTTCAGAAAATCGGGGTGTTACAAAAATTTGAAGCATCATGTGTTGACCTTGAGAATAGGTAAACCAACTTTCAAGTGGATAACCACTTCCTCTGCCAATTATAGTTCTTGATAATACTCCAACATTGTGTGGATAGATTTCTGGTGTTGTAGATGGGTTAGAATGTGTTGCTCTTCCTCTATAGTTTAGTGGTGTTGCAAAATCAGTACCAACAGATGGAACTCATGCTTTTCTAGGTACCCCTCTCTCTCTTTTTGCAGCAGGTTCATCATCATTATTTGTTTGTTTCTAACAAAAAAAGATAAGGATATGTATTAGATGGTTATAAATATAGTAAAGTAAACAGTAATAGATAAATTACCTTCGGTCTACCCCTTTCTTTTTTTGAGCATGATGATTCTGCAATACTTGTTGCCTTTGGAGTAGCAACATCACCACCACTTCTCTTCATAGGAAAACTTCTTTTGTTGTGACCCTTAACATGGCATTCACTACATGTCATAGTAACTCCAGTTCTAGGCAATTTTCCAGACTTCTTGCTTTCATTAGATTCCTTTGTTCTCTTATTTTTTGGCCTACCTGGCATTTTCTGTATCTTTGGTGAAGCAACAAATGGGTTTATATATATAAGCCACAGTGGAATGTTACTCATTGGTTGCATGAAATATAAGTAAGTGGACATGTATCTCTCTTTAGAGCAACATGGATCAATGAAATCTAGTGGGTCATATTGCTTATGCAACATTGCAGCTAAGGCATGTTGATATGTATCCCCTTCAGCATCCAAGATCTACAGCTGCACTCCCTTTTTGACGAACACATAGTGTGTTGTTTATATCGCTCCATAACTTTATAACCTGTTACTCCATTGAACTCTATGTACAACTCATTGACTTATCAATATTTTCCCCTAACACTTTAATTGACATTGGAGAGAAATTACTGACCCAAGTTCTTGGAAATTCACTTAACTTGGCTAGCCTAGTCATGACCTGGACTTTTATCTCTTCAAGCATACTAATAATACTCTTATGCCTTGGTGCTAAAATCCACGAATTAAAACTCTCACAGAGGTTTGTTATCTATAGAATCACACTTGACTTGACAATTAAAATAAACCTTGCACTAATACTCTTTATCATAGTAAAGTAGATCAGTAACAATTTTCTTACGAAGACTAGACAATTCATCCAGATTTTCCCTGAATTCAGCTTCAAAAGAGTTTCTAGCACATGTAATACCCCGATCGTTTCTTAAGCCTAAATCCATCTTTTGAGTGAATATAAATGACTTCCAAATTGATTGTTTTTTATATCATGTTGTATTTTCCTAAATTCTACTTTCTATCATGTGGAGAATTGGATAAGCTTTCCATCGACATAAGATTCACCCGAATCGGACACCCGATGAGGAAGTTAGAGCCATTTTGTAATTCCTCGAGACTCTAACCAATAGTGCAACCATGAATCAAGCTCTTGAGAAATAAATTATAGTGATTTGGTTGTTTTATAATCGAGGATGGTGTGTATTAAGGCCTTAAGGATGTCATAATGATTGGGCGAATCAAAACATTCCTTACCAATTGAATTCTTGGGAAGGATATTGGTATAGTCAACTTCAAATGAGCATATCTATAATTATACTTGGAACTTTTTATCTCATGACCTATCAATAAATAGATAATTGAATTAGCTTTCCAACGATACCAATTCTCCAAAATCTGATATCGGAGCAAAGAGTTATACCCATTTTACTCCAACATGGTCAAGCTGGAAAATGGTGACGACGGTTCTGATGGGCTGTCACGTTTCTGACGTCATTTTTGATGACGTCGTCACTTTCTGATGACATTTCTGATGACGTCGTCATCCCTGGGCAGAAAATCAAGAATTAGACCCCTTTTTGTAATGGCCTATCGCGGACCTGACGACTCGTCACGGATGACGTCAAGTATATTTTTCCAGTAACTCAAGGACGTTTTTAAAAGGGTATTTTGGTCTTTTCCACTCATTTTTAGCCTATCTATATATACTAGTAGTGGAGAAAACCTTCATTATCGCTCATTCTTTTCCAAGAAATAGATCAAGAAACTAGAGTTTTGTTCTAAAATCCTAAATCAAATCTTCTCCAAGAAATTTAAGAATCTTCCAAAGATTTCACCAAGTTGTCCAAGAATCAACTTTTTTCAAGTCAAAGGCATCAAGAAACTTAGCTCAAAAGTGTGAAGAAGAGTTACCAATCAAGCTTGTTCATCTTAAATCCATAATCCAAGGTATGTGGGGTTTGAACAAGAACACTTCTTTCGTTCTTGTGCCCAAAGATTTAATTTCTACAATTGAAGTTCATGATTTTTTGTAAAATGGGTTTACATCCAAATTACTTTATTAATGAATTATGATATTTGAGATTTTGAAGATTGATACACATGACTATTTCATTATTTATTTCTTAAATTGATAACTTATGCCATGAGTTGAATATCGTTATTATGAGTTAATGATTTTCGAATGATTTGAGATAAGAGTCATGATTTAAGCTTTTCTATGAGAAGTTGATTATTGAATATATATATATTGATATTTGAGCTTGAGAGTCAAGAATGGGTTAGTGATGTTTTCTTGAAGTTTTTGATACATGATTATTTTAAAATTTCTAAATTTTGACTTGATATTTAATATTGTGAATTTTATGTTTCTACTATGAGTTGGTATTTCAAGTGCTTTCAAGACATGTGTCAAGCTTTAAACTTCCTTATGACAAATTGGATTATTGAGTATATTGATTTATGAGATTGAATCGTTATAATGAGTCTTGATAATTCCTCAAAGTTATTGATGTTGCCATGACTTAATGAATTAATAATCTTGATGTTGAGAAAGATTGTTTGATTTTGAGTCGAGTTAGGGATCTACAGAGTATATGATTTACAGATGAGATATATATATATATATACATATATTTATGTTTTGGTCTTTATAATAGACCCATGAGTTGATATTGATTAAGGTGGATTCCCTAATACGTTCTGAGCTGAGTCTGGGAAGAGTATTTAGCACCGAGCGAGAAATTTGGTATTTTCTCGAAACTACGTTCCACCGTAGAAGTGATGTTGATAATCGTCGGCCAAAGGCTGAGTGTGGGATTGTGAAATTGAGGTTGTACTCCCTGGCAAGAGTACAATGCTCCCGCCAATGTGGAGTTCTCTCCTTAGGAGGTCAATACGTTGGACTCCATGCGGCTCACATGGTATAGTTATGTAGGTTATAAGAAACTCCCAAGTCCATAATAGTCTAAGTTTTCATGAATTACCGAGTCACTCTAAGTCATGATTTAAAGAGTTTGAGTTGAGTATAATAATTTATGAGATTTATAATGCTTGTACTATTATTGATGATTTACAAGGAATATATTTTAATTAATTCAAGCAAAGAAAGTCGTTATCGTCAGCATGCATGATTTTTATAATCATTTATGATATTTTGCATTGCACCCCCACATACTCAGTACATTTCTTAAAGTACCGACCCCCATATATTTCTATATGCTACAGTGGCTTATAATATAGGTACAAGTTATAGCACATATACCAGATTCAGTCAGTTTGCAGCTTCCAATTAGCAGGTGATGAGTCCTTTTGATTTGAGGGCTTGAGTCAGTTATACAGTTCGAGAAGTATTGTATTTTTTCTTACTTTAGTCATATTGAGATTGGGTAGTTGGGAGTCATGACCCATCTATCTGAAGTCAGTACCAGTAGAGGCTTCATAAACAGTCAGTAGAAGTTGATGTATTCAGTTTCAATTTCATTTGTAAAAGTAGAGTTGTAATCTTGTAAAGTTCATATTTGTATTGAGCAAGTTCGGATAAGTTCTATGTTTTCGCTGATCTTATATAGATTTAAGCATTTTATCCAGTTGTTTATGAGTTATGCCAGTAGGAGGGTTAGCTTGGGGTCACTTGTTCCCCTAAGCATCGTGTGACATCTCGTGACCCAAATTTCGGGGTGTTACAAACTTGGTATCAAAGCACAGAGTTCAAGTGGCCTAGGGTGTATATGAAGCCGTGTCTAGTAGAGTCTTGTGGAACAGTACAGAAACGTCTATACTTTTCTTCGAGAGGCTACAAGACATTTAGGAAAGGTCTCCATTCTTTCAAGTCTTAGATCGTGCTATAGCAAGGTTTGTTGAGAAACTTATACAGATTCTCATCTTACCCTATTTGGGGCATTCCCGCCTTATTTTCAAGGTATTAGAGACAGTCAAACTCAATTATTTGCAGACAGTACTTTCTTAAATAGTCCCCTCAGATAGTTACGGAGTTTTAAATAAGCTAGAAAGTATCCTATTAGTGTCTTATCATGCCTTGCTTATGAATCGTGCAATAAGCCCAAGTCAGTTGCGCTTCCGCATTCCTTCTCAGAATCCATAATGATAATCTATACTTCTTTATCTATGTACTATTCTTGAGGTAACATGATCTGCAAGTTTCAATTTTCTTTCTTGACAATGCCCTTAGACTTACAAGAGAGAAATTTTAAAAGTCTCACAAAGCGGCCAGAGAAGAGCTTACCAACATGTTATAAGTTTCCTAAGTTCAATGTTATGCCTTCTCCCTTATGATTCTTTCAGTTGAGACAGAGTAAGATGTGTATTCTTAGATTATCAAATATTGTATGGCGAGTTTCTATCTCTTGTAACCTTGTTATCTTTATGATGTTGGAACTAAAAGTCTAGTGAAGCCGTGTGGGGCTCTTTCGATTCACTAGCATAATTGCTTTGTTATCCATCTCAAATTCTTTTTCAAAATGCAAATCAAAGACTAGTGAAGCCGGGTGAGGCCTATTTTGATTCACTAGCGACTCTTTATGTATCTTTTTTTCTCGTGCTGGTTAGATCTGGTTTAGAGGTGTTGTGGCAAGAAAGGGTAGAAAGTGTGATTTATTAGAAGTATGTATAGCTGAGCCTTTTTGCATGTGATCGAGTTAGTGATAAAGTGATATTGTTCTTGTGTGTCAGCTCATAGAAGAAAGAGAAGGAGTTATTGGTGGAGGTAAATAATGGTTTGCTTAAGGTATGAAAAGAGTTGTTGACGGTGTGTTGCACAAGATAAGTATAAGTTATGGATGATGATATTTAGTGGATGAGTATTGTTAACTTAGAGTCTCCTGAGATTGCAAGGAAAAGTTAAGTTAAGGCTTAGAGAGTTATCAACTAAGTTAAGCTTTGTATGGAGGATAGTTAATAAAAATGGGTAGAAGAAGGGCGTGTTAATGGATTATAAATGAGAGAGGCCATATGATTATGACAATTATTGTTATTAGGGGGTTTAAGTGGACTAGTGTTTATTGACGTTTTGTTTTATAATTTCCAAGTGAGAATGGTGTGTGTGAGGTGGAGTTGTAAGTTATGCTGAGCGCTAGGCATTAAGCTTGGATGGATCGTGGCTATGAATGTGGATGTGATGATTTCTTGGTTAATGGTGCTAGTTACAGGGAAGTGATCTAATGGGTTTGGACAGTGCATGCGAGAGCTTGAGTTTGATCAACTTGTAATTAAGTTTGATTTTGTGTTCTTGGTGAGAAATCTTACCCAAGGTGCTATGGGGCTGCTTTATTTTTCTAGGGTCATTGTATGTGGCGTAATTAGTAAGTGTCATGGAGATGCTAGGTGGAGGAAGACTAGTTAGGTAATGAACGATATTCCTAATAATTGGGTCAAAGAGTGTGATGGCTTTAGTATAAGGGGGAGATAGTAGAACAAGTGACCAGGTTCGGTTGTCTGGTTCTAGGGGGTATGCCAATAAGTTGTGGAACAACTGTGAGAAGGGATACTACTCGACCCATTTTTATTTTAGTATTTTCAGTCATTCCTGTATTTATTCATGCTTTGCATTTTGATTCCATGATCATGATTCACGTGCAGGAATGCCATAAAGAATCCTGTCCTCACTTAGTTACCGAAATGCAGAATCTCAGACCTTTCACCTGTTGGAATCACATTTCATAGTTACGAATTCCCAATTTAGGTCATGCAACGAATGACTTATGTACTCGATCTTTGTGATATGTTCAGTTCCAATGATCAAGTTCTATTTTTAATGATCAGAATTCAAATTTATATCGTGCATGTCCCCGGGCCATGTTTCTTTGATGGGTTTATGATGTTAAATCCTCTATTCCTCAAGCCTCAGTTGAGTGTCAAGTTATTCATAGCATCTATTCATGTGTCATATCCTCATGCTCTAATCTTTTAGTTATCTTTCCTTACCCAAGATAGTGATGGTGAATAGTTATTTAGTCAGAAGAGAGGAGATATTTCCTTATCAATGATAGAGGGTGGCATGCCTACTTTAGCTTGGCGGTAATGTGAAGTAAGATTGAGGCTAAGTCTTTGATACATGTTATGGTTAGTTGAAGTTTAATGTGTTATGATTGGGAAGATTGTGGTGTGTTCATTTTGTGTAATTCCATGAGTTGGAAAGAAAATTGGGGTGAAGCGTTTGCGTAGGACGTGATTAGCAAGGAGTATGTCAGGTGTGCTTGACGTGAGTGCATAGAAATTTTCTTGATAAGAGGTGTGTAGGGTATGAAGAAGAGGCTTTATAAATGTTTGATTAGGAATGCGCATGTGGTTATAAAGATAGGCTTGAATATCGTGTTTGTGTGCATGCGGATGAGTGCCTTGTACATTAGTAAATGGATAGTGCTAGGTGGATTAGAGTTGTCATAGTGGTAATAAGAATTAGTCTTGAAGTGAGAGTGTTTGAGAAGTGTGGTTGAGTTTGAGAGTAAGGATTTGCCTTGCTTGAAGCTTAGTGCTTTTATCCTGACTTATGATTCATAGGTTTAGGTTTCAAGTCGTGGGACTATGGTAATTCTATGATCTTTGATTCAAATGTCTTGTTTAGATCTTGCCTAAAGTTCTTTGCTCCTTCAGACTGTTAGAATTCCTTGGAAGGGTGTTGAAGGAATCCTCCACTTAAGTATGAGTATCTAGTACGATTCAGTTTGCATGGCTAGCAACCCATTTTTTTTTAAATTTGGCAGATAGGTTTCTATGATCTTCCATTTTTTTGTTCGAACTAGTCTGTTCTTACCACTCGAAGTTTCATAAGTACGGGCAGTCTGATAAGTAGTTGCTCGCGCCCAAATTCTATGAATTCAGTTCAGTATGTGTATCAGGGATCAGTTTCAGATTCGGATATATAATTGTGATTCGGTCTGTAAGCATTCATTGAACAATCTTTGTTTTCCAAGTATTCTAGTCCAGACAATGTAATACCCATTGTGTAGCCTTATCCTTGTTTCTCATAACCTATGCCTACATAAATTATCTCTTCGCCGTCTATGAGTACGATTGCACTCTGATCACATCAAGTGAATTCTAAACTCTCAGTATGAGCCCTCTCTTTAATATAGGAAGAAGACAAATCAACTCAGATTCAGTCGAGAATTACTTGTCCTCTATCGATTCTTTTCCAGTCTAGAACCCAGCTGTATAGCTATTCTCATCATGAGTTTATACATTCAACGAAGTACTTTAAAGTTTAGAAAGATATAGATTTAGATTTGCAAGTTGTTTCAGCTGTGTGTCTTCAGTTTTTTCTATATTCTTGGCCAAAAAGCAACATTCGAGGAAGAATATTTCCAAGGGGGAGATATTGTAATACCCCGATCGTTTCTTAAGCCTAAATCAATCTTTTGAGTAAATATAGATGACTTCCAAATTGATTGTTGTTTATCTCATTTTGTATTTCCCTAAATTCTACTTTCTATCATGTGGAGAATTGGATAAGCTTTCCATCGACATAAGATTCACCTGAATCGGACACCTGGTGAGGAAGTTAGAGCCATTTTGTAATTCCCCGAGACTCTAACCAATAGTCCAACCATGAATCAAGATCTTGAGAAATAAATTATAGTTCTTTGGTTGTTTTCTAATCTAGGATGGTGTGTATTAAGGCCTTAAGGATGTCCTAACAATTAGGCGAATCAAAACATTCTTTACCGATTGAATTCTTGGGAAGGATATTGGTATAGTCAACTTCAAACGAGAATATATCTCATTATACTTTGAATTTTTGATCTAATGACCTATCAACAGATAGATAGTTTAATTATCTTTCCAACGATACCAATTTCTCCAAAATCCGATATCGGAGCACAGAGTTATACCCATTTTACTCCAGCATGGTCAAGCTGGGAAACGGTGACGACGGTTCTGACGGGCTGTCACGTTTCTGACGCCATTTTTGACGTCGTCACTTTCTAACGACATTTATGATGATGTCGTCAGCCCCGGGCAGAAAATCAAGAATTGGACCCCTTTTTGTGACTACCATTCGTGATGGCCTATCACGGACCTGACGGCCCGTCACGGATGACGTCAGGTATATTTTTTCAGCAACTCAAGGACATTTTTAAAAGGGTATTTTGGTCTTTTCCACTCATTTTTAGCCTCTATATATATACGAGTAGTGGAGAAAACCTTTATTATCTCTCATTCTCTTCCAAGAAATAGATAAAAAAACTAGGGTTTTCTTCTAAAATCCTAAATCAAATCTTCTCCAAGAAATTTAAGAATCTTCCAAAGATTTCACCAAGTTGTCCAAGAATCAAATTTTTTCAAGTCAAAAGCATCAAGAAACTTAGCTCAAAAGTGTGAAGAAGAGTTCCCAATCAAGCTTGTCCATCTTAAATCCATAATCCAAGGTATGTGGGGTTTGAAAAAGAACACTTCTTTCGTTCTTGTGCCCAAAGATTTAATTTCTACTATTGAAGTTCATGATTTTTGCAAAATGGGTTTACACCCAAATTACTTTATTAATGATTTATTATATTTGAGTTATTCAAGATTGATACACATGACTTTTTCATCATTTATTTCTTAAATTGATAACTTATGCCATGAGTTGAATATTGTTATTATGAGTTGATGATTTCCGAATGATTTGAGATAAGAGTCATGATTTAAGCTTTTCTATGAGAAGTTGATTATTGAATAGATATATTATTTGAGCTTGAGAGTCAAGAATGAGTCCTATGATGTTTTCTTGAAGTTTTTGATACATGATTATTTTAAAATTTCTAAATTTTGACTTGATATTTAATATTGTGAATTTTATGTTTCTACCATGAGTTGGTATTTCAAGTGCTTTCAAGACATGTGTCAAGCTTTAAACTTCCTTATGACAAATTAGATTATTGAGTATATTGATTTATGAGATTGAGTCGTTATAATGAGTCTTGATATTTCCTCAAAGTTATTGATATTGCCATGACTTAATGAATTAATAATCTTGATGTTGAGAAAGATTGTTTGATTTTGAGTCAAGTTAGGGATCCACAGAGTATATGATTTACAGATGAGATATATATATATATATATATATTAATGTGGATTCCCTAATGCATTCTGAGCTGAGTCTGGGAGGAGTATTTAGCACCGAGTGGGAAATTTGGTATTTTCCCGAAACTATGTGCCACCGTAGGATTGATGTTGATAATTGTGGGCCAAAGGCCGAGTGTGGGATTATGATTGTGAAATTGAGGTTGTTACTCCCTGGTAAGAATACGACGCTCCCGCCAATGTGAGTTCTCTCCTTAGGAGGGTAATACGTTGGACTCTATGCGGCTCACATGGTGTAGTTATGTCGGTTATAAGAAACTTCCAAGTCCATAATAGTCCAAGTTTTCATGAGTTATAGAGTCACTCTAAGTCCTGATTTAAAGAGTTTGAGTTGAGTATAATGATTTATGAGATTTATAATGCTTGTACTATTATTGATGATTTACAAGGAATATATTTCAATTAATTCAAGCAAAGAAAGTCGTTATCATCAGCATACATAATTTTCATAATCATTTATGATATTATTTATAATGTTGCATTGCACCACCACATACTCAGTACATTCCTTAAAGTACTGACCCCCATATATTTCTATATGCTACAGTGGCTTGTAATGTAGGTACAAGTTATAACGCAGATACCGCATTCAGTCAGTTTGCAACTTCCAATCAGCAGGTGATGAGTCCTTTTGATTCGAGGGCTTGAGTCGATTATACAATTCGAGAAGTGTTGTATTTTTTCTTACTTTAGTCATATTGAGATTGGGTAGTTGGGAGTCATGAGCCATCTAGCTGAAGTCAGTACCAGTAGAGGCTTCATAGACAGTCAGTAGAAGTTGATGTATTTAGTTTCAGTTTCATTTGTAAAAGTAGAGTTGTAATCTTGTAAAGTTCATATTTGTATTGAGCAAGTTCAGATAAGTTCTATGTTTTCGCTGATCTTATATAGATTTAAGAATTTTATCCAGTTGTTTACGAGTTATGCCAGTAGAAGGGTTAACTTGGGGTCACTTGTTCCCCTAAGCACCGTGTGACATCTCGGGACCCAAATTTCTGGGCGTTACAACACACTTCCAAAATGCCTTCTTCCTTTGAAGACCCCTCCAATCCTTTGACCAATTTGCTAGGATATGCCTAGCACACCTTGTTTCCTCACAACCTAGTAACAACTCCTTAATAACCAAATCAAGTCCCTAAAACCATAAATGTTATTAGTAAAAGGAAAAGCATACATAAATAGATTTTTGCCCAGAATGAAATATAAATTGCAATAAAAAAGAGTTAACAGAAGAATACCCTCTTTGCATGTCTGACATAATAGTGAAACCACTTCCATCTCCTAATTCCAGGCCATCTTTCAAGAGAGAAAAAAACCAGCTTCATGTATTTTTATTCTCTTCTGGCACTACAACCCAATCAAGTGGAAGCATTTGGTTGTTTCCATCCTTAGCCACAGCAACCAGCAGCTGACCCCTATATACTCCCTTTAAGAAACAACCATCCACACCTATGAATTTTCTACATGACCTGAATGCCATCTTGATTGCTTCAAAAAAAATATAGAATGCCTCAAAATGTGGCCTACCAAGCTCATTAGCTTCACCAAGTTTAACCACACAAGTACTCCCCGGATTGGACCTTAACAATTCATCCTTATAGTCAAGAATTCTTTCATACTCTAGAATATGATCACCCATAATCTTATTCAAATTTCTATCTCTTTCTCTCTTAGTTGTTGTCTTACCTACATGCATCTTAACCTTCTTTCTAATTAACTATTGCAATTTGAAAATTCTGATGTTAGGTTGCTCAATTATATCCTCTCTCATAGCCTTGGCCAAAAATCTTGTGTTGCACAAGTAATTTTTAGTGGCCCTATCATAATTATGTACTGGAATATAAATCCTAATAACAAAGTTATTTGACTTAGGATCAAGACTTGCATATAATAACCACCTGCAGTTTTCCTTGCTGCATCTCACCCTAACTCTATTTGGCTCATTTATATACTTTTCAATTTGAACCCTTTTCTAAATTGCATACTTAGTCACTACCTCTCTAAACTCTTTCACACTTGCAAAAGACATACCCAGCTGCCACACAACAATATCACAATTAGGATCATATTTTACCCTATCAGTCATAACTTTTTTTCTTCTTCTTCTTGATAGGTTCTACCTCATGTTATCTTTTTCTTCAAGACAACTAGAATCTGTATCAGTTTCATAGCTGCCAGGATCAGAACTACCAAAATATGGTTCATCACCCACTAACCTTTCTTCTAAATTATTTCTCATTGGGGCAGTCTCATCAAATCCTAGATCTGGTCCAACTTGACCACAAGGGACTTCATGATTGTCTGTATGAATTCTCTCCCTTCTTTTCTTCCTCAAGAAAGACCTTTGCTCAACCCTCAATTGTTTTACCTCCTCATGGACATCACTTCCATAGTCATCATCTCTAAGCAAATTTGTTGCTTTCTCATTTTCAGATTTTGTACTATCATTACTAGATTCATCAGATCTTTTTATAGAATAGTCATTATCTTCAAAATCTGATGAATTAATGTGATGATCAACTAAATCTGAAGGATCAACCGTATTTAGAGTAATTGAATTTGATGTGGATGCAATATTTGAGGCAGTATTTAAAGTTGCACCAACCACATTGTTTAAATAAGGCTCACCTACTTCCTTACCCCCTATTTATACCAACACTATTTTCAGTGGTCCCCACATCTTTATAAAAAGCATCACAAGATTCCTCCTCAGCCATGTGCACATATACATCCAAAACAACCCCATTTTTCAACGACTTGCATATTGTTTATAGAATAGCATCATTGTCTATATCTCCTAAAATACAACTATTGGGTGACCTTATACTAAATTTGCAATTACAGCTATATCCTAGTTCTCTAATATAATTCTTCATCTCAAAATAAGAAACATTAGCCACATCAACATTAAAATATTCATTCATTAAACCACCTATATATCTTGCATCTTCACCATCATATTATAGGTCCCACCATGATAGAATCTTAAAGTTATATATATGTAAACCCACTCATACCTATATGCAAAGAATAGTATTATTAAAATCAAAACAGTTCATGATTAATATTATTAGAACCAAAACAGTACAAACAAGTAAATTATTAATGTTTATTTTCATTCATTCACCAAAAGACATTGACAAGTTCAACAAAAAGTGACAGTTTTTTAGTTGTCTAGAACTTAGAGAAGTTTTCAACTCTTGATCTATGTGTTTGTCTAATAAAGTGACAAAGACATACCATCGAACAACTATGTCATATTCTGATACTTTTCTTTTATGAACAATTTAAAAGAAACAAAACAAGCACAAAAGGTTCATCTTTTATCACTATAAAAAGGTACATCCTATGTTACTCAACTTTATGAATATATGTAGGCCATGCATCAACAAGTAACATCAGTAGTGCATAAATCCACATTGTAACAAAAATTAACCATAAATCAACATATGTAGGTCATGTATGAACCAAAATCAGACCATAAATCAACATATCAAGGTCATGCATGTACCAAAATCAAACCAACAATCAACACTAGTAATAAAAAGTAACAAAAACTCGACCCCAAATCCACATAGTAGCAAAATCAGACCAAAATAAATAAATCTATAAAAACTCGACCATAAATCAACAGTGTAAGACAAACCCTAACTAGATATGCTAATCAGAACACAAATATTACCACAATCAGAACACATATTAACGAAAAAGCATCACACGTTATATTTTTCTTAAAAAAATCAAAAGTCAAACTTTAATCCAAATAAAATATACCACAATCTAACTAAAATACAAACTCAAAATAGATTATAAGTCATAAATAACTAACCTTTATTATTAGATACTTTTTTGAAGAAATCGAAGTTGGTCCAACTTATGAGATTTTTGGTCTAACTTGTGAGTACCAAACGTGAATTGTGATTTAGGATGAACTTGGGTGAAAATTAGAAACGTGAATCGACTAAAATTTGGCCAAACGAACACTTAGAATCAGCATTTGTAAAGGTTTTTGAATTTGGAAAGTGAAAAGCTTCTCAAAAATGTTAAATGATTTTGCTAAAGTTTCTCAAAAGTGAAAAATTGTTTGTTGATACGTTTGCTGATATGGAAAAGTGAAGAGTCCAAGTTAGTGGAGTGTGGGCCCCATGTGTAATAAATACGTGTGTAGTACACTCTCTTTTATTTTGCTAAAAATATCTGCCACGTAGGCAGTCAAGGGTGTCAATAATACATTTTTATTTAGTTCAGGGGGGTAATGTGACCCCCTTGAAGTTGAGATGTGTCACAACTTTTTTGGTATAGTTCAGGGGAGTAACAATGTATTTTCTCTAAAAGAAAAAAGTAATCTAATGTTTTAATTTGTTTGATTTTGACTCAGAATTTAACAAAGTAAATAAAATGATCTTCGAATCTTTTGTCTTGAACTAAGAATATGTGAAATGTACTAAAATTTCTCTTAATTTTTTAATTTTAAATGTCATGGATAAAATTAATATTTTAAAACTGATAAAAAAGAAAGAGATGAATAAAAAAAGAAAGAAAAACAAATTTCAAGGAAGTGAGTATTTGACAATTGATGTTTTACCTCAACATGAATGTTAGTTTAAATTTGAGACAAAATTTAAATGTTTTATTGGTGAAAATTAATTTTTTGCTTTCCCCGGGGTGTTTTATACCCCTTTGTAGATAACAACATATTACCAACCAAGGCTATCTAGGGACAAATTTTGTGGCCCTATTTCGAGGAACCTTACTACCTCAGTACCTTGTGTCTCTTGGAAAGGTATATGATATTTTAAGTTTCATATTTCTAAATAATATAGAAATAATAAATAATACAGAAAGGGATGTCTCTTGATAAATTACACTGGAACTTAATTGTATATATATTAGACTCTCTTAATATACATAAAATTATCTTATTTATTACTGTATTATAAGTGAGAAACCCTTAAGTTAAAGTTAAATTACGAAAATGTCTTATAAGTCATATATTTATGAATAAAAATATAAATGCATATTAATTATAATAAATTACCAAATTGCCCATCCAAAGTTGATGGACCATTCTTTCTTTCTTAAAAATGTCTTATAGTTAATCACATCAATAAAAGCTACATAAAATTGGAATGTGGGAGGGCTTTACATCTTCCAGTACTTACTGAGATTTAATTGATGTTCTTTCATACCATTAAATGCATATATCCACCTTTTTAAAGGGAAAATGGTCAAATTTATCTCTCTACTTTGAAAAATTAGTTAAATATATTTTTCGTCATATTTTGGGGTGAAATTTACCCTCGCGTCATACTTTGAGGCTAAATTTATCCCTCTATTTTGGAAACTTGACTAAATATATCCTTCGTCATATTTTAAGGCTAAATTTATCATCGATTTCATACTTTGGGACTATATTTACCCTCATTGTTATGGAACTTTTCACTTCTACATTTTTTTAATAGAAAAAACTAAATTAATGTTAAATTACCCAATCTTTTTAAAAATAAATCATACCCTAATCTAGTTTGCCCAATTCGACCCACAAAAAATACACAAACAAATATACCCTCCTCAGTTCTGTTAGTCAAATTTTTTCAATTAACAAAAATACTTCTCTTTCAACATGCAATGCTAATTGGTTGTTTACGAAAAAAAACATAAAATAAAATAGGATGACGTAGAAGCGTGGAACTAGAGAAAATGTCTATTACAAACTTTGCTCTTGTTCGATTATGTTCAAATTTTAAAATTTGGATATGTAATTCTCTGTGCATCTATATTCTAGAACCAGTGAATAAACTTTTGAGTAAATGACATGATAAAAGATTTGTATAGATCTAAACTGCATACCAATATATATGAATGAAAAGATGTCACGATTGACACATAAAGAGACTTCTTAACTCAATCATCTAGAGAAATATCTAATAAACATAATCTATTGCATTTGACCATCAAATGTCATTTTTCATGAGCTCTGCACTGATGTAAATCCATGAGCTGAGAGAGGAATATACTTCTTTGTGTTTGCACTAATGCAAATCAATTTGTCATGAGCTATGATAGAGTTAATTCTAAACTCACTTATAATTGTATTGAATTGATTCATATCTTAATGCTTATTTGATTGTGATCGTTATATCCTCATATCATTCATACATATTCATGCACTGATAAATATCCAGTGACTTAATCTAGTTGAAAAAATTTGACCAACAGAATAGAAAATAGTATATTTATTTGTCTTTTTTTGTGGCTTGAGTTGGATCGGATAGGTTAGATTAAGGTTTATTTTATTTTTAAAAAGTGGTTCATTTTACGTTGATTTGAGTTTTTCTATTAAGAAAGGGTACATACGAAAAGTTTCTTAATAACGACGGTAAATTGACCCCAAAGTATGATGTCAAAGGTAAATTTGATTTCAAAATATGATGAAGGATATATTTAGCCAATTTTTCAAAGTAAAGGGGTAAATTTGACCCCAAAGTATGATAACGAGGGTAAATTTACCTCCAAAATATGACAACGAGGGTAAATTTTATTTTAAAGTATGATAAAGGTTCAAAGCAAAAGGGTAACTTTGACCATTTTTTCTTTTTTTACATGTTTCGTGTATTGGATTACACAACATGTCATGTATCATTATTATTAGGGTAACTTGCATAAATTCCTGAATCTTTAAGTGATATTACATTTTATCCTAACTATTTGGTTAATTACATCTTATCCCGGTTTTTTAAAATCGTGATACATATGTTATAGCGTGATACATATAAAAAGTAATACATTTAAAATTGACTAAATATTTATTTAAGGAAGTAACAGATTCTTTTTTATTCCATGGAGCAAATCGCGCACAACTAGTTACACAATGAATTAATGAGATTTTCAAAATCAGCAATACCCTCAATCAACTTTCAAATTTCAAATAAACAAATCGAGCCGGAGAAATGAAACGCAGTCATAGGATGAGAAATGGGATTTTGTGCACAAGATTATTTTAAACGATAAAATTAATGATAGTGGTATGATTGTTAGCAATTGTATGCATTATAATTCATAGGTGGAGGCTCAAATTAATATTGCAAAGGATTCTACTATGCAAATTGAGAAGTTCGATCGTGGTAATATTGACACTGGTGCGGCAGCTATTTCAGTTATTCAAAAGGAGATTCTGCCTATGTCTGGGCAATTACGTGAAGAAATAGTGGTAAGAGATGAAAGGGGTGCTCAAGCCGCCTCTCCTATGCCAATTTCTGGCAGTGAAACGTCAGAGTTGCAAACTAGTACGTCGTCGTCGACGGAAGTGAATGAAAAAGAGAAGGAGGAGAAGAGAAATTATTATTTGAATACGTGATACATCTAAAAATCTGAATAATTATTTGAATTATTATTTGACGATGGAAGATTACTATGTGATACATCTGAAATATGTCTGATACATTTGGTTATATTTCTATGATTTTTATATGATTCATATTAAATGTTTATGAAAGTTCTGTGATTCATATTAATATCGTATGTATTAGTTTAAAGAAGTTATATTAGTGATACATTTTTATAGTTGAAAATAAATATATGTATCACCAATAATCTGACCGCAAATGTATCACTCATACATTGTCAATACAAATATATCACCACTAACCTGACAACAAAATATATCACTCTTACACTGTCAACAAATATATCACTCATATATTGATAACAAAAGTATCATTCATATGAATCACCATTACACTATGAAAATGTATCTAAAAAATTAACATTTTATGTATCAATCCGATAAACAAAAAAATATGTATCATTGACGAATTCCATACTAATATTAGCTTAAACATGTATGAATAATTAAATAAATTTATATATATATCAATCAATTTAAAAAAAAAATTGAGAGATTTTAGAGGAGGAAATTGTGAAAAAAAATAATTGCATGCTTTAATGGAGGATAACAAATCGGGAAGGAAGATCCTTGATTTAATATAATTATGCGACCAATTCCAATTTGGTGTTGTCCATTTAATGATTTCCATATTTGGACTTTGAATGTTGAAAATTTTACAACCTGGCATTTTATTATAAATACTTATTTTTTAAAAAATTAGAAAATATGTATATAATTTGGGAGAGATTTTAGGGAAGGTAATCTTTGGAAAAAAAATATCTTGCATGAGTTAATTGTGGAGTAAAAATAGGATGCGGGATTTTATTGATATGTATCAAGAGTAAAATTAAAAATCGGGATTTAATGTAAATTTTTAAAAAGTAAGGGATATTGGGTAATATAGTCTCTTAAGTTTGGAATTTGTGTAATTTATCCTTATTATATTATACTAAAAATGAAAAGCTCCCAAGTAAAAAGTTATATTATGAAAATGTCCCTATAAAGCCATAATAGTATGAACAAAAATGTAAATGCTCATCGAAAATTAATTAACCATTTTTTCCTTCACATAAAAAAGAAAAATAACCTCTATTAAATTTATAATTTTACTGCATTAAACCATATAGAATACATTATAAATATGGTTACATCTTCCATGATTAATTGAAATTTAATTACTCCCTCTATTTCGAATTAGATGGACCTTTCAACCTTGACACACCCATTAAGAAATACAATGATTAGGAGTACATTTTACCTTTTTACCTTTCTTAACATTGTAAGACTCAATAATTAATGGAAAATTGAAGCATATGCATGCATGGATTGAAAATCTATAAATCATTAAAAATTTTTTTGGAGAAGTGAAAACTTATACACTCTATTTCATATTTATTCTATCTAAAAAAATGCATCATTGAGTATAGAATTACAAATGTTCAGTAAATTTAAAATTTATAGGAGTATATCTTATAAATTTATCAATTTGGTATAATGAATTGATTAGGAAAATGGGTATCAGCTAACATGCTTATTTTGGTGCCCAACAGAGCAAAGTAATGGGTTCTTTTTAAGTCATTGAATATATTCTCCTTCAGAAGAGATTATAACCAAATACGTTTATTTTCCTCCAATTAATTATCCAATGAAATTTGAAGTTAATCAGGCATGTCAAAAATATTAAATAGTACTCCTTGAAAAGAAGAAAAAAAGTCAAGTTTCACAAAGTTTTTATTGAAAATGTAAAAGTGTTATTTTCAAAAAATTTGAAAAGTGTAGTTATATTTAATACCTATTAAGGGTAGAATGGGAAGAATTTATATAAAATAGTCTTAATTTGATAAGTTGGATAAGTAAATTGAAACAAATTTTTTAGAAAGAGGGCCAACTAATTTGAAACGGAGGGAGTACTTCTTTTTATCTTCCTCCATTAAAAGCATTTAATTTGTTCACAATTTGTTTGTTTTCTCGTTTTTGGCTTTTATTTTCCCTCACAATCTAAATTCTTTCCATTTACCTATAAATGCTCACATATTACTATATTGGTATAGTGTTATAACAAAATAATTATCATCATACTATCATACATTATACTATAATTGTATAAGATACATCATCATATCATATCATACTTTTAATTTTATAAGTGGAGTGCCTCATAGTTGAAAGTTAGATCACAAATACCTCTTAAAAGTTGAACGACCAAATTACCTCTACCTAAATGTAAATTGCCTCCTATTAAATACTTAAGAATAATTTAATACCATTCTAAATTTATTACTACATTATATTTTAAATTTGCTAGACATATGTACAAAAATTAAGGTTGGCTATTAATTTTAAGATCTTAAATGGTAAATTATGGCTTCAACATTCAGTTCCAGCCTTTTCACCTTCTAAGTTAAATTGTCCACGTTCAATAAAATAATTTAATTTTCTCTCATACCTCATTAGTCTAATTTATTTCATGTTTTTGCTCTTTCGCTTTTCATTTATTTAGGATTATAAATGAATAAGTAATGCAATTTTGAGTTATAAATAAAGTGCATTTCATCAGTGTTTTAAAAGGCAGTTACGCAGCTTGTTTTTAGGCTTACCTCGGGATGAGGCGTAGTCAAAAATGCCTCGAGGTGTTGTGGAAAAACAAAAGTATCGAAAGGCAAATTCGTTGAAATTTGAGGCATTCGCCTTAGCATTGGGCATTCACTTAAGAGTGAGGCATAAATTAGGCATAAGCCTAGAAAAGTTACAAAGTAAAATGATTTTTCATATTAAATCTCTAATGTAAACTTAATACTAAAATATATGATTGGTAAATACTTAAATACTCAAATCAAAAGTTAAAAAAAAAGTAATTAAAAATCACACTTTCAAACATATTTTTCGGTAGGTATCGATGAAGATGCTATTGGATGTACTTTCTTCTTCCTTACTCCTTTTTTTTTCTTTTAGTTATTTTCAAATCGCATAGTGACGAACTTTTAAGTTATTTACTTTTTTTACTTTCTTTTAAAATACAATATATGACAAATGGGTGCATAAATATATTGATTGAGTAACGGAAAGATGGGGGTTGATTAATTATGTATAATTTTTTATACAAACTTATGTTTTTAGTGACATATAATAGTAATAGTTTATTATATGAAAGTTGACTTTATTTATTAGTTGTATTATGTAGTTTTGGTTATATCATTCTTTTGCTGAAACGGTTTTAAATACATATTCCATTTATTTTTTATAATTTTGATGTAGTTTTATATTTTTGTGATGTATCTCTTTAAAAAATATTTATTTCTAATCATATTAATTTATAAATATTAAAAATTGTAAGATTTGTGGGGTTTACACTACAAGAAAATGATTTTTAATGAAGAAAAATCTAGTCCCTAAAAGTCTATTTTCAATCTTTAAAAGTCATTAGCGACCAAAAAAATTTAATCGTTGCCCGTCCTTATAGGCTTCTTCGCTAAAGGTCAATAGTGACGATATATTTTCATGGTCCCTAAAATTTTTTGGCGATCGATAATATTATGGTTCCTAAAAGTTTTTGGTAATCAATTTTCTGGTCCTTAATTAAAAAATACTAGCATGCGTTTTTGGTCCCTATATACTTTTGGCGATTAGTTTCTACTGGTCCTAGAATTTTTTTTCTCTAAATTGTATTCATGGATAATAAATTTTGGTCTATTACTAAATATGTACTTTTCTTTGTACAATTTCTTAAAATATTTAAAATATCAAGAATAAAAGAGTTAATAACTTAAATGGTCACTCAACTTTGGACTTTTATCCCAGAAAGTCACTTAACTTTGAACTTTACTCAGAAAGTCACTCAACTTTAGATGTTTTACTTAGAAAGTCACCCAATTCATTTTATTATTTTTAAACTAATTTTTTCTTAAGTGGAATTTTTTTAATAAAAAAATTCTGAAAAATATAAAATATCCATTTAATGACCTTTTTACCCTTTATTTCATTCCCCTTTCTTTCATTTAATACCTACATTTAAAGAAAGGGGTATTATCTTGTATTACTATTATAAAAGTATGAAACTTCTAACACCATATGCTAGCAACTGTTTTACTAACATATTAGAGAAAATTGTAATTTAATTATAGTCTTAATATTTAAGATTATAAAATCAACTTCATTTTTAATTATTATATGGTTTTTATTTGAATTATGCCAGACGTCCTAATATTAGGAATTTACCCGGTCAAGATATTTTTCTTATTTGAACTATATATGTAAATAATAGTACTCTCCTATGTTAATTTTCCTAATATTTAGACTTTTAAAATCGACTATAAATTTATTTATTAAATCCTCTTTTAATAAATAATAAATATTTTATGTTCTCTTCATCTATAGTTAAAATGACTATTTTAAAAACATATTGTACTCATTCATATAAATATGCACACAATGTACGTATTCAACCTTCGGCCCTATAAATTCACAAATTTTAATCTTATTTTTAATATGTACTTGTCCATAGGTGTTGAGACCCCAGTTTCAAGTTATGATTTGAAATCTACATTTGTTTATGAAATTTATACTAATTTTCAATATCAATTTTTGTCTTGCATCTCGAGGGTAAAAGGTCAGTCGTGTAGGAGTATTGTCTTGCGCCTCTAAGGTTTAGATTTGTTAGTGTTCGTCGTTGACTAGACATAGTATTATGGTCCCTGCTTGTAATACTATCATAGTCAGTTTATTATGATTTGATTGTCACACTGTTTTACCCTTTCTTTCATTTCCATTTCTTTTATTTGATACCTAATTTACCTTTTGTTTCATTTGATACCTTCATTTCTTGATTTATGTATTTCCTAAAAAAAATTTAACCTACAAACTAATTAAATGATGCCAACAACAATAACAACATTATTAGAAACTCTTGAAAACTCTGCAGCTAATTCAGTAGCAGATAAGAAAACTTCTCCAAGTGAAGCTGTAACAGTACTGTAGGTATTTAAATATCCACATAAGCATTTAAATATTATTGATCTTAGAATGGTCCACTGAACATCTTTATATGCTCCAAAATATGTTACATATACGTATTTTTTGTTTCCTTCTCTAATTATGTATACTTCATAACGACCTTCGAAGCTTAGAATCATAAACATGCATGCAATCATAATTATTAGAATAGGATGAATTCATGTGGAGTTCTACCTTTCCTACACCATATACAAGATTTTTATTAGCCTAAATAATACTTATGGAGTCGTTTGATAAAGAAAGAAAGGAGAATAAAAGAAAGGGTAAAAAGGTCATTAAATGGATATTTTATATTTTTCAGAATTTTGTTATTAAAACAAATTCCACATAAGCAAAAAATAATTAAAAAATAATAAAATGGGTTGGGTGACTTTCTGAGTAAAACATCTAAAGTTGAGTGGCTTTCTGAGTAAAACATCTAAAGTTGAGTGACTTTCTGAGTAAAGTTCAAAGTCAAGTGACTTTCTGGGATAAAAGTCCAAAGTTGAGTGACCGTTTAAGTTATTAAGTCAAGAATAAAATGAATATATAGATAAAGATAATGTTTGTATATATTACAAACAAACTAGTTTCAAGACATAAAAGCCATAGCATTTTATACACAATCCCAAACCTAACATCCCAAGCATGTGTTGCAATGTTTTACCTAAAATTATAGCAAATATGATAATCAACTTTATAGCATGCACGAGGTCTTAAAAAATTGTATCTTCAAACATTAAAACTGTAAAAAGTGACATACATTACCCCCAGAGAAATATAAAGATCAATCAGAAATTGGTTGAAGAATTTTCTACTCTCTTGAACACAGATGTCCAAATTCTTCAACTATAATTTTTTTTGAAAAACCTCTTCAAGTACAATTACACACTTCAAATAATAAAAACATGGACTTGGAGCATCATGAAGTAGATGTTCTGGACCATCACCAAGCTCAACAAGTAACTTACCATTAGGGATAATAGAGGTGTTCTGCAATGAAACACTATGAGTATAGAGAACCAATGAGTATTACCAAAATATATGGAATTATAGAGTAGAAATTTTTTATTTTTTTAAAGGAACTTTTAGGGGATGAGAAACACCCCAGGGTTTTCATTAAATTGCAAGAAATGTACATTGAGAAGGGCATAAACCTGACCTCCAACTATGGTACAAATTATGAATTGTGATCTAACAGATGTGACTATGCACTGTACAGTTATGCAAACTTATGAGTTGCTAAAGCCTTCTATCTTGTTATAGCTACACACTAAGGAGGTTCATATATCTTAGTTCACTTTCTACTCCTGAAACTTGGCATGCCTATTTGATCAAGCTTGAAGTGACCTACAACTTCTGATGGGAGCTGACAACTGTGAAAATAATATTTTGGCTGGTCACTTTGATGACTGATTTTGGACAGTGCATCTGCTATATAGTTATCTTCTTTGTATACATGCCTATAATTGCACAGGTGAAATTATAAAATGATCTTCTGTAAAGAACCCATAAAATGCTGCAACTTCCATGGTACTTATATTTGGCCTCTTATCCATCTGATCAGGAGTTCAGAGTCAACCTCCATCATAACATGTTGAATACCATTGTTCAAACACCAAGATAAGCCCCATATAGCAGCTTTTACCTCTGCTTGGTTATTAGTCCCATGCCCTAAGGGAGTAGCATATGTATAGATGAGCTCACCCTTATGACTTCTAATAACCCCGCTGCTCGAATTGTTCCAGGATTAGTGAGTGCACTACCATCAGAATTCAGTTTGACCATTGGAGTTGAAGGTTTAGACCAGATGTATCCATGGGATGTAAGGATAAGCTGTATTAAGCAGAAGGGAGATGTCTTTGTATATTAAAAATTTAACCCTGGCAAGTTGGGGTTGTTTGTCACCATGTTTAACTGAACATCTATTCTTCCATAAATTCCAATAGATGATAATTGGTAAGGCCTTCAGCACCAGTTTATGAGCTCTGTTAAGTGCTCTAGTTTTCCACCACTGCATTAGTAAGTATTGGATTGAAGTAGAGGCATGAATAAGACCCATAGTTGAGGAGAAGTATTGCCAAATATGATTAGCAAATAGTCCCTCCACAAAGGTGTGTGGAATGTTGTCCCATCCATCAGTAGGGAAATATCCACAACTAGCAGGGGCTATACCAAATTGACCAAGTCTCTCATTTGTAGGCAACTTCTTTCTCAGCACTCTCTACAAAAGAAATGGACATTTGAAAAGAATCCATCTTTGCCAGATGTAACTATTCAACATTGTTATGGCTCTATGATCTCTAGCCAATCCCAGGCAGAGGAACAACTGAATTCACCACTTGGATTTACAGTCTAAATTGAGAAGTTAGGTACCCCTTCCTGATACTGGAATGAAGTTCTGAGAATAGATTGCACTAAAAGAACAGTAAGTACAAAGGCTAGCTGTTGCATATTCCACTCACCATCTAATATAAATATTGCTACTTTGACATTACTTGGTCTTACACCCTCACTTCTGTAATTATGAAATGCTCCAAAGCCAGACCAATTGTCCCACCAAAAATAGCAAGTACCTAATTTGATCCTTCAGAAAATATATTGTTCAACTTCTTTTTTGTTCTTCATCATTATTTTCCACACCATAGAATGACCAGAGGCTCCCTTTTTTTCTACAACATTCACTCTCTTGCAATATTTTGCCAGTAAAAACTTCCCCGAGAGAGTGTTATTGCTTCTGAATTTCCACCATTGCTTCAGCTGCATAGCTTTACATGTATCAGCAAGATGTCTGATCCCAACACCACCTTTTATTGTTGGGAAGCATAGTTCCTTCTAGGCTGTCCAATGGTATTTCTTCTTATTATCTTTCCAACCCTAAAAAAAGTCTGTAAACAATGCCAAGAGTTTTTTTATGATAGTCTTTGGGGGAATACATGCAGAGAAAATGTGAATACGGATAGATAGCAACACATGTTTGATTAGTTTTGTTCTACCACCATAGATGAGCATTTTAGAATGCCATCCTCCCATTCTTGAAGTCACTTTGCTAACCAGGCCTGCATAATAGCTGATTCTTTGTCTTCCAATATACATGGGGTAACCAAGATAAGTAAGAGGGTTGTGCTTCTGTTGAAAACCAGTTACTTCTTTAATCCTTGAGACAGTAGAAGGAAATGCTTGATCAGGCAGTAAGAAATGACTTTTATCCCTGTTGATCAGTTGGCCAGATGTTTTTTCATAAGATGCTAAAGTCTGCATAATCAATCTAAGAGTGTTTCTTCTTCCAGTGGTGAATTTGATGATATCATCTGCAAAGCTGAGGTGGTTAATTTAAGGCCCTTGTCTATCCATGTAAAAACCATAGTATTGAGGGTGGTGATGTAGGTTGTTGAGAGATTGATACGAGAAATACAAAGGAAGCACGAAACAACTCCAAAACAGTCCACTAATCTTAAGGATTTGAGGACCAAGATGGAGACCACTCTCGGATTCGCTACCAACAACAAGAATACAAGATACAAGGGTGTATTTCAACACCAAAACAGCTACAAAACGTGATGAACAAGATGTACAACAACAATACAAGTTTCGGATCCAACGAAGGCCCAAAACAGTCCACTACAACAACACATACACGATTGCAAGAAAAATAAAGATAGATAGTGAGACCAAGATTATTACAAGATTAAGAACTAAAGAGTATATTAAACTCAAAAACCCCTAATGAATGTAACAATCAAAACCACACTCTTACGGTGACCACCAAGGGAACGAACTCGCCTCAAGATCTACCGTTTCCAAGCAAAGAACAATGTTAGCTTTTCCAAGCCCTATACTAGAATTACACTAAGTTGGTCTACTCTCAAGAGAGAGGATTTTAAGAGTCTCAAAATCTCATTTCTTTCATCCACTAAAAACTAAGTGAAAATAAGACTAAGGGGCCTATTTATAGTGTATTACAAAAGAAGACAAAAAGACCATATTACCCTTAATGAGAGGGGCGGCCTTGGTGTGTTGGAAGACAATATGAATTGTCCAAAATGCCCCTTAGGCTAAGTGACCGAAATGCCCTTAGTAGAGGCACCAAAACCGTGAACCAACAAAGGTGGTCCAAATTCGAGAGTCCTTAAGTCTTCTAGGCTCCAATCAATCTTCCACACTTGGGTTTGGTCAATGGTAGGCTAAAAACATCCCCTCCAAGTATGATCCCATGCCCTCCATGTGACCAAAGCTTGATTCTTCACATTGTGACTTCGAATGATGTCTCCAAAAGCTAAGGCGGTCATTATTCTTATATCATCCTCCTCTTCTTGAAAAGGATTCGACCTCGAATCCAAACCTTGCAAAACTGAAAAGAGGACACACAAATGCAAACTCCTCATGGCATGAGGGTTAGGGTTAGCATAACAAATCATCTCAACATGCCAAGGTTGCACATATTTGCAATATAACCAAGAATCCTTTGAAAGGAATATTAAAACTCAATAAAAGATGTACAAAGGGTTTGGTTATAGGGTACATCAAGAGTAACACTTTGCTTGTCATATAGACCAAGCAACAAGTTTGGTGCACCAACATCACCATGTCTAAATTTGGCACCGGGGTCAAATGGGAAAAGTGGCCATAGACACGGGTCTCGACAACACTTCCCTTTCCCGTGGTCTACACCCAAACTAAATGACATACTCTTTATAATAACATACATATCATCCAAAGAAAATAGAGAGTAGAGAAACGTATCACTCAAATCGACTTCTACTAAGGTGCTCTCATGTGTGTACCCACTACTAGTTTCCCAATAATCACTATGAGTACTCTCAACAATGAAATCACACAAAGTAGAAGAAGAAGTAGCTTCCGCAACTACACATTCCTTACCCTTAAGAGTACTCTCATCTTCCAAGAAGAGATTTCCCTCTTTAGGAGGAATGTTGTCACACCATAGTGGGTTAGCATATAGGCTATAGCTTCCAAGGTAAGCTATACCGTTATTTTCACCACTAGGTTCATTAGAAGTGTTTAAATCATCTTCAAACAAGACATTACACCTAAAGAGAGTGTGTTCTACCTCACGGACAGATTTGGAATAAGCAAGTTCCTCGCACTCTAATGGATCAATATCAAGTTTCAAGGATGTGCCAAACACAAGATTACCCCAAGAAGAGATCTCGGGTTCACTCCCACTTTGTTGACCAACATTTTCAAATACTTCACTCACTTGAGTCCTATTAAGCACATCACACACATACTCAAGTGGGGAACAATTTTCACAAACAAGTTGATCAACACCAATTACACAAGACGAGGTACTTCCGTTCAACATATAAGCTTCAACACTAGGTGGACATAAATTGATCTTACAAGAAGAGTCAATTTCGTCATCAATAGGATCAACTAGTGTATCCAAACTCACAATATGTACATCATCAACAAGAGGCACGGAATCATTAGACTCATAAATAAGTAAGCTACTACTTACACTCAATGGCTTACTAGCCACACAATTGTCATTCACATGCACTAAAGTGTAAGAGTTAGCTATTTTACCTTTAAGATCTTGAGTAGACTCTTCCTTGCCGTGAGGTGAAGGACCTCCACAAGCTTGGGCAGCAACTTCCCTTTGGCATTGTTCGCCTTCGCTTGCCATGTTGGTACCTACACAAATGTCCTTAGAAATGGAGGGACAACCAATGTTAGCACGGTTTGGTGGCAATCCCCTCACTTCGCTCCACATATCCTCTCCTTTTTCCACTCTCGGATTGCCACCTTGCACTCCCTTACTCCTCTCAATCTTTTGTCTCTCATCATAAATCGGATTGGAGTAGGTAAACATTTCTCTTTGCGGTTTGGGTAGCAAGTATGTTATGAGGCGATTTCCCCATTGGTCTCTTACAATATTAGGCCACTTTTGCACGTTAGGAACTTGATGTCGTGCAAACCAATCGGCACCCAAGCTCATATGACCGTAGGTTAAGGAAAAAACATCACACCACACCTCCTCATGGTAATCAAATTGGGAGAAGACAACTTTTACCCTCTCGGTAACCTTGAACTCGCCCAAGTAGTATGGAACAAGTAAAGGCTCTCGCAATAACCCCAAGTAATCAACCATGGACGGAAGAATGTAGTTTCCATAGTACCTATCATTCAACACCATAAGGCAGCCCGGTATCCCACAAATAGTCACCTTTCCGGAGTGTACACTCCTTCTTGGATCTACATTGTAAGGCATACGAGTACCCCTTAGTTTTGGAGATGCATATCCTCTTCTTCTCATTGGACAACCTCCACTAGAGCTAGTATAACCATTCACACTATATCGACTTTGATAAGAAGTACTACAAGGTGGAGAATATGGATCTTCATACTCCTCACGTGTACCCTCATCATAGCTCTCATAAGCTTTGCAAACAAAAGGGTTATACCTAACACCAAATCTAGGTTCGGAGTAAGAAGTGTAAGACTCCTCACATGCCCCAACATCATCATAAGATCCATCACGAGGTCCTACATCATCTCCAAAGTTACCATAAGCACTAGGCACTTCATTCACCTCATTTTCTCCCTTAAAACAGTAACTTTCAAATCTTCCCAAGTCTCGATCATGGCTATTTTCATAGCCTCCGCAATCTCCCTCAACTTCGTAGCCATAAAACCCTTCACTACAATCATAGTCTCCCATGTTGTAGTCACAATAATCCCCGGCTATCGAAGACATGTTCCCCTTATATCACCCTTTAAACCTACAAAATGAACAAACAAGATTAGTAGTAAAGCTCCTCACCAACACTCGTATACACTCACCTTTGTGATCCTCACAATTGGAGCGGCGAATATTGAAAGTTGCTTATACTCCGGTAGTCAATAGGATGTCAATTCTACTTGGCGGCCGGAATAGATTCTTGTTTGATCGACTCAAGACACAAAAATAAAATTCACTTACGAACTTGAAACAAAGAAGTTACTACGAGTTAAAAAAAATGAGAAAAGCACACAAACAACGAAGACACGAAGAAACGGATTCAATAATTAATCTACAACTAAGTAGGTGATTACTAGTTGTTAATTAATTCTAGAATCAAGACATGAAACTAATGAAACAATAAGATGAAACTAAGAATCTAAAATTTTGAGCTCGGAAATATTGCGTGAACAGTAGCAGTGATGACATGGCAGTCACGTATTGGTTTCGGTCCCACACAACTTTTGTTGTCCAATTTCAAGTCTTGGTCAATTTTTAATTTGGACTTTGGTGGAATTTGTTTAAGGAGGGAAATTCAAACAAGTCTTGGAGCCCTTTTCAATTTCAAGTTTTCAAGACTTGACTTTATTGTACTTCTCCTTAAAACATGGATCCGTAAATCATGGAAAAGTGTTGGAAAGTGGTTGAGACTTGATTGATAGGTCTTTGTTGGTTGTAGTGTCTTTCAAGGCTAACAAATAATACACCCTTTTCCTTCAACTTTTTGGATTTAGCATTCACTTTATCTTCAACAATATATGAAGGTGGTGATGAACATCAAGAACAACAACAACAACAACAAGAACTACAACAATAATCTTCAAGAACACCAACAAATTTTCACACGGCCAACTCCAATCCACAATAACAATATCTCCAACACTTGGCCAAGACAACTACAACTTCAACAAAATGGTTTTCAATCCACCAATTAACAACAATATCACGTGGCCAAGCTTATAACAACAACAAGATGAAAACCACAAGGCCAAAACAGTCCACCACAATGGCCAAGCTTATGTTCACAACAACCTTTCAACAAGTTCAAGCTCAAGTTTAGATCTAGACTCAAAGTGTTAGTGGACAAGAAAACTAACACTAGGAACAACAAAACAAACAAGAACACTATTAGATCTAGACATACAACAACAAATCTCGGCCAAGACACAACAAGAACACGATTTTGGCCAAGAACACAAACACGGACAGATTGCTATTTTTCTGGAAATTTCAGTTTTCCTTTTTTTTTTTTTTTTTTTTTAACAAGAAAGCCCAAGATTGATCTTGTAGGAACAAGATCAAGCCATGCTTTGATACCAAATGATACGAGAAATACAAGGGAAGCACGAAACAACTCCAAAACAGTCCACTAATCTTAAGGATTTGAGGACCAAGATGGAGACCACTCTCGGATTCGCTACCAACAACAAGAATACAAGATACAAGGGTGTATTTCAACACCAAAACAGCTACAAAACGTGATGAACAAGATGTACAACAACAATACAAGTTTCGGATCCAACGAAGGCCCAAAACAGTCCACTACAACAACACATACACGATTGCAAGAAAAATAAAGATAGATAGTGAGACCAAGATTATTACAAGATTAAGAACTAAAGAGTATATTAAACTCAAAAACCCCTAATGAATGTAACAATCAAAACCACACTCTTACGGTGACCACCAAGGGAACGAACTCGCCTCAAGATCTACCGTTTCCAAGCAAAGAACAATGTTAGCTTTTCCAAGCCCTATACTAGAATTACACTAAGTTGGTCTACTCTCAAGAGAGAGGATTTTAAGAGTCTCAAAATCTCATTTCTTTCATCCACTAAAAACTAAGTGAAAATAAGACTAAGGGGCCTATTTATAGTGTATTACAAAAGAAGACAAAAAGACCATATTACCCTTAATGAGAGGGGCGGCCTTGGTGTGTTGGAAGACAATATGAATTGTCCAAAATGCCCCTTAGGCTAAGTGACCGAAATGCCCTTAGTAGAGGCACCAAAACCGTGAACCAACAAAGGTGGTCCAAATTCGAGAGTCCTTAAGTCTTCTAGGCTCCAATCAATCTTCCACACTTGGGTTTGGTCAATGGTAGGCTAAAAACATCCCCTCCAAGTATGATCCCATGCCCTCCATGTGACCAAAGCTTGATTCTTCACATTGTGACTTCGAATGATGTCTCCAAAAGCTAAGGCGGTCATTATTCTTATATCAGAGATCTTAAAAAAACTTCATCCCCTAGGATAAACAAAGTAGGGAAGAGGGGGTCACCTTATTTCAAAACCCTTGTATAATGAAAGAAACCATACCTAGTACCATTTACCAAGATAGAGTACCAATTGTTAGAAAATGTTCTCCATATCATGTCAATAATAAGCTCACCAAAACCAAACCTCCTTAGTACCAAACAAGTATATGACCAAGACACCCTGTCATATGCCTTGGCCATATCTAATTTAATAACTACATTATTCCCTATAACTGGTTTCTTAATACCTCCAATGATCTCTTGAGACAACATTATGTTCTCAGCAATATTTCTACCTCTCATAAATCCTGATTGGTTGCTTGAAATAAGGTTGGGAAGGATAGGGGACAGTCTAAGATAAATGAGTTTAGATATGACTTTATTGGTAAAATTGGTTAAACTGATAGGTCTATATTCAGAGAGTTTATTGGGGTGGGACACTTTAGGAAGAAGGATCAAACATGTATGGGTAAAGAATTTTGGCATAACATGACCATAAAAAAACATTTACTACTTGAAGGAGGTCCTTACTAATTATATGGCAGCAAGCTTGAAATAATTTTCCATTCATACCATCAGGGCCAGCTACTGAATGGATACTCATTAAAAAGACCACTGTTTTTACTTCTTCCAATGTAGGGATGGCCTGGAGAGTGGTTTTTTGTTCTTCAGATATCAATTTAGGAATATTGGCCAACATTTATTCAGGTACATACTCAGTTGTCCTAGTAAATATATTCTGAAAATGAGAGACTGAAGCTGTGGCTATATTTGTATCACCTTGGATCCAATCCCCTATCTCATTCTTGATCTTATGTATGAATAATCTCCTTCTTCTCCCTCTGATAAAAGCATAGAAGTAACTGGAGTTTGCATCTCCATACTTAAACCACTGCAAATGAGATTTTTGCCGTAAAATAACATCCTCCACCTTGAGATATCTGATATATTTAACTTGTATTTTGTGAAATTCCTGCTTGTTCTCATCAGTACTATGTAATATCAGCTTTTCCTCAGCATCCTTGACCTTTTGTTCATAATTTTTGACATTAGCATAGATATCACCAAAGACATCTTTAGACCAATAACTTAGGGTAACAGATAACCTTTTCAATTTCTGTTAAAAATCTCCACATAGGAGAACCTTCACAGGGTCTTTCCTAACAGTTCTCTATAGTTTGTAGGAATGTGGGATGATCCACCCAGTAGTCCAAGAATTTGAAATATCTAATATGTGACTCCACCCTCTCTTGCATTTCCAAGAGCAAAAGACAATGGTCAGAACCCATGGATGACAAATGAGATACTAGTCATAGGCATGTCCTTCAGCCAAGCATCTGATACCATACCTCTATATAGTCTCTTCCATATTCTAAATTGAATACCTCTAAGATTAGACCAAGTGAACCTAGGTCCATGAAAGCCCAGATCAGTCAATCCATAAGCTTCTATCACCCCCAAGAATTCAAAGCTCTTCCTCATATCATATGGGATGCCTCTCAACTTCTCACTTACTTCAGAAATCATATTGAAATCTCCAATTATTCACCATGGTAAGGATGAGGTAGACAGCTGTACCATTTTATTCCATAAAAGTTTTCTTAATGTATCTCTACACTAGCATAAACACAAGTCATAAGATAAGATTGGTGCATAGCTGATACAAAATCAAACCAACAACACCAAGAGCTTCAAGTAGACTCGGATTTCAGTCCAACAACACAAGAACAACAAGTTTAATTTTCGGTTTTTCAGTCCAACAACACAAGAACTACAAGATAGATAACAATGCTAGTGAATCGAAAAGAGCCCCACACGGCTTCACTAGACTTTAAGATAACAAAATCAACAACAACAACAAGATAAAGAAAGATAGATAACTTGACATATAACATTCAAGATACTAAGAACCCTAACATCAAGAGAGGACCCTAAGTCTAATGAATGTAAACACCAAGTTCTTACGAGGACCAAGAGGCGCTCAATGACCTCAAAACCCTTGTTTCTAGCCAAAGAGACAACACAAGTATCCCTCTACTTGTGAGATAATAGGGACGGCTTCTAAGAGTGGAAGAGAGAGCCGAAATGTTTAGTGTTTTTAGGTTACAAAATCAGCATTCAAAAACTAAGGAATAACTCTCTAACATGTTCTATTTATACTACAAACAAAAGGGGTAAAATGACCCATCCGCCCTTGCTTCTTGTGCCAACCTTGGAGAGTAGTTTATTACACATTAAGACCTCTCTTCACACATAAAAACGTTTAGGTCCTTGGTTGGTTCAATCACCAACTCACACACGGCCATTTGCATGAACAAAGCTTGGAGTTTTTGTAATTCCCGAGCTTGGCTTCGTGTGAAAGGCCGTGTACCTGTGGAGGCTGCCCAAACCGTATCATCCTCTCCATCTTGAGAGGAATTTGACCTCAAATTCAGCATTTGGTCATCTTCAACCGCATCCACGAGGGAGAGATCACCAACATTGAAAGTGTTGTGCACTTGATATTCCGGTGGAAGGTCAATCTTGTAGGCGTTGTCATTGATTCTCTCAAGTACTTGGAAAGGACCATCACCCCTTGGCAGCAATTTGGACTTCCTTTGAGCTGGAAACCGATCCTTTCGAAGATGCACCCACACCCAATCTCCGGGTTCAAGCACAAGCCTTCTTCTCCCTTTGTTTACCCTTTTTGCAACCTCTTGGTTCTTCTTTTCAAGCTTGATCCACACCGTCTCATGCATTTTCTTCATTGCCTCGGCTCTTTTATTTCCATCTAAGCTGGTCATGAGATCACTAGACAAAGGAGTGAGATCTAAAGGGGTAAGGGGATTCAGTCCGTAAACACATTCAAAGGGAGTCATTCCCGTGCTCGAATGTATTGCCCGGTTGTATGCAAACTCCACCAAGGGTAGGTGATCTTCCCATGAAGTCAGTTTACCTTTAACCATAGAACGTATCATAGACCCTAAGGTTCTATTTACTACCTCCGTTTGGCCATCGGTTTGTGGGTGGCAAGACGTGGAGAAAAGTAACTTCGTTCCAAGCCTACCCCACATGGACTTCCAAAAGAGACTTAGGAACTTGGAGTCCCTATCGCTCACAATAGTCCTCGGTACCCCGTGAAGCTTTACAACATGTTCAACAAATAATGAAGCTACACTACGAGCATCCTCGGTTTTAGCACATGGAATAAAATGAGCCATTTTAGAGAATCTATCAACAATAACAAAAATGCTATCTCGGCCCTTTCTAGTCCTTGGCAGCCCCAAAACAAAATCCATCGAAATGTCCAACCAAGGTCTAAGGGGAGTAGGGAGTAGGGTGTATAATCCTTGAGGTAGGAGACGAGATTTCGCACTCCGGCAGGCCACGCATTGACTACAAATTTTAGTGATGTCTTTGCGCATTTTGGGCCAATAGAAGTTCTCCTCTAAGATTCCGAGGGTCTTGTCTACCCCAAAGTGCCCCATGAGGCCTCCGTCATGGGCCTCCCTCACAAATAATTCCCTCCAAGAACTAGAAGGAACACACAACCTCCTCCCTTTGAACAAATACCCATCGAACCGAGAGTAGGAGGAATGGTCATTCTCCTTAAGCCAACGGTCCCTTCCCCACTCTTCGCATTCCCTAAAAATAGGAGCAAAGGTAGGATCCTCGGGATACAACAACCGCAAGCTCTCAAAACCCATCAATTTCGAAGACAAGGTAGCAACAAGCACATGCTTCCTAGACAAGGCATCGGCAACAATATTTTCCTTTCCCCTTTTGTAATGAATTACATAAGGGAAAGTCTCGATGAACTCAATCCACTTAGCATGATGCCTATTCAACTTGTCTTGGATCTTAAGGTGTTTCAACGACTCATGATCCATTCGTATCACAAACTCCTTGGGCCACAAATAATGTTGCCAATTTCCCAAAGCTCTAACAAGGGCGTACAACTCCAAATCATAAGTTGAGTAATTAAGAGTTGCCCCTTTGAGCTTTTCACTGAAATAAGCGACGGGCTTACCTTCTTGCATCAAAACAGCCCCGATTCCAACCTTACTAGCATCACACTCTACTTCAAACATCTTATCAAAATCGGGCAATTGCAATAAAGGCACCGAGATGAGCGTAGCTTTCAAGGCCTCAAAAGCCCTAGCTTGCTCATCACCCCATTTAAAGGGTCCGTCCTTTCTAATTACCTCGGTCAAGGGGGCTGCTATGGAACTAAATCCTTTGACAAACCTCCTATAAAAGCTTGCCAACCCGTGGAAACTTCGGATTTCTCCAATAGTTTTAGGGGTCGGCCAACTTCGAATAGAGTCTATCTTGGAATCGTCCTCTTCCACACCCCTTGAGCTCACGACAAAACCCAAGAATATAACCTTATCAACACCAAAAGAACACTTCTCCATGTTGGCATACAGCTTCTCCTTTCGGAGCACATCAAACACACATCTCAAATGCATTACATGATCATTAATAGATTTACTATACACCAACACATCATCAAAGTAAACCACCACAAATTTTCCAATATAAGGCTTCATTACATGATTCATTAGCCTCATAAAGGTGCTAGGAGCATTGGTAAGGCCGAAGGGCATGACCAGCCACTCATATAGACCGAATTTGGTCTTGAATGCGGTCTTCCACTCATCACCGGGTTGCATGCGGATTTGGTGATAGCCACTCCTAAGGTCCACTTTAGAAAACAAACAAGATCCGTGGAGCTCATCTAACATATCATCTAGTCTAGGGATTGGATGACGATACCTTATAGTGATTTTGTTGATGGCTCTACAATCAACGCACATGCGCCAAGTTCCGTCCTTCTTTGGTACCAAAAGCACCGGAACAGCACATGGACTCATGCTTTCCTTGATGTATCCCTTGTTGAGAAGCTCCTCAACTTGTCTTTCAAGCTCCTTAGTGTCCATGGGATTGCTCCTATAGGCCGGTTTGTTTGGAAGTTGTGAACCCGGCACCAAATCAATTTGGTGCTCAATTCCCCGAAGTGGGGGCAATCCTTGCGGAAGTTCTTGAGGAAATACATCTTCATACTCCTGCAACACACAAGAAATCAAAGGGGAAATGGAAGAATTAGTGGGGTTAGTATTAAAACAATGGGCCAAAAGTAACATCGGCTTGTTTTCATCATGGTCCACGAAGAGTTCTTTCCTCCTAGCCAACATCACTACGTTTTCCATCTCCCTTGTCGTAGGGGCAGCCTCGGATGTCCCTACTTCCTCACCTACGGCATCTCCCCCCTTTTCTCCCTTTACGGATTCCTTCCCCTTTCCCTTCAACTCTCTCATCTTTTGATGCCACTCATTTACTTGGGAGGGTGAAAGAGGATGAAGTGTGACCTTTCGGCCATCCTTCTCAAGCGTATACCGGTTGGACCTCCCATCATGTTTAGTAGACCTATCATATTGCCATGGTCTACCTAACAGCAAGTGACATGCTTGCATTGGGATCACGTCACAAAGTACCTCATCGTGGTAGTTTCCCACCTTAAACCGAATCACACATTGCCTTGTGACCCTTAATTCACCACAATCGTTCAACCATTGTAGCTTGTAAGGACTAGTGTGTGGCGTAGTTGGTAGCTTCAAGAAATTTACCATAGCATGGCTCGCAACATTTGTACAACTACCACTATCAATCACCAAAGTGCACACATTCCCCTTTACAAGACACTTAGTATGGAATAGATTTTCCCTTTGACTCGGGTCATCTATCGCCTTACTAATCATGACACGTCTAACCATAAAGTTTGGAACCACACACTCCCCTTCTTGTGGATAGACATCTTCACTACCATCTACTTCATCATCATTCGGCCCATTTTCAGATCCCTCTCCATCTTGAGGCTCGGCCTCATCCTCCCCCCTTTCGGAAACCACCTCCTCACCAAGGTAGTACACTTTTCCTTCTCGTAGGATCACATTGCGCCGGTTCGGACATTCATTGGCCTTATGCCCCCACCCTTGGCACTTGAAGCATTGGAACCCCTTTGGGTTGGGATATTTGTGAACCTCCGGTTTCGGAGGAAATTTAGGGACTATTTTGGACTCGGGCAGCTTCGTAGGGGCGGGTTGGTCCTTGTTTTTGGTCCAACCCGAGGGGGTTTGTACCCTTGCCTTGAAGGATGATCTCTCCTTAAGTTCCCTTTCAATCTCAAGGGCCGCTTGGAATATACCGTCAATGGTTTCAAACCGGTGAAGGGTCAAATGAGTGGAGATCTCTTTGTTCAACCCACACTTGAACCGGATGATGTCGTGACTGATTTGCTCCCCACGATGATCAAGTTTCAACATGAGTTGTTGGAACTCGTCAAAATAGGCCATCACACTCTTGCCTCCTTGCCGCAAGCCATATAATCTAGCAAGCAACTCATGACGATATCTCTCGGGAAGGGATCGTTGTCTCATCAAATACCTCAACCGATACCAAGGTGGTGGCTGCCCATCGACTAATTCATTACCAAATCGTTTAACATACTCCCACCAAGTGTTAGCATAGCCCTCGAGGTGAGCTATAGCGTAGCAACTCTTCTTTTCGTCCGAGATGTCATTAACTTGGAAAACTTTGTCACAAGCCGATTCCCAAGTTAAGTAGGTCTCGGGGTCACTTTCACCCTTAAAGATGGGTAGGCTCAACTTGATGGTGTTGATGCCTACGTCTCTCTCTTGGTGTCGGTTTCCCCTATCTCCATACCCCCGGTATCTCCTAGGTTCTCCTCGACCCCCTCTTAACTCCTCCTCCCTCATATAAGCATCCTCAAAGGCTCCATCTCCTTCATACTCCTCTCTACCGTATCCTTCAAAGTGGGCTGGTCGGCCTTGGCCGTTTTGATTCGGAGGATTTGGAATTTGCGGTCTTTGGGTTAATGGAGCTTGGAATGGAGGGTTCGGATTTAGTGGAGGTACTTGGCGTCCAAATCCCTCTTGTGGAATTGGAGGGGCTTGGAAATGTAGTGGTCTAGTGGAGTCTCGGTTTGGAGGAAAATAGGTAGTTTGGCTTGCGGTATTTAGTGGAGCTTGGGGTGCATTTAGCATTTGGTGGACTGTTTCGGGGGTGATGGTTGCGGAGGAGGTCCTATCATGACCATTGGTAGATACATGTAGAGGAGTAGAAGGACGAGAGTTCCTTTGACTCTCCACTTGTTCTAATCTCCCACTAATAGTCGACACTTCCCCCTTTATTGCTGCCAAGTCCCCTCTCACGGCCCCAAATTCCGAATTCAACCTTTCAAGTGTCCGGGTAACGGCCTCAAGAGTGACCCTCATAGAATCAAGGGCATTAGTATCCACATTATGAGACGTAGCTCCTTCCATTGTCAAGATATTATCCGCTTTAGTTCACCACAAGTTCGTGTTCCACAAGTGTTGTATAATTGGCTAGTAACCGTGAAATTTTTAAGGTATGGGCAAGCTCTTATCCGGAATGGATTCTTGCTTGAAGACTCAAAGAATTCTTGCCGGACGAGAGTCAAAAATCAGCAACTCATTCAAACGAATAAAAGCACTCAAATAATCGTTGACACGAACAAACGGTTCAAGGAACTAGTTGACAACCTAGTAGGAATGTACTAGTTTGTCAATTAGTTCTAGGACCAAGTAAGGGAAACCAAGGATCAACAATTAGCAACCAAAGAATATCCTAAGTTGAGCTTATAGTGACATGGCAGCATGCAATGGTTCCACACGTTCTTCTTCTCTTTTTTTTTTCTTTTGTTTTGTGTTAATATTCACACAACTTGTTATAGTTTGCAAAGTGTTTTGGTGGGAAAAATAAAAATCTTGTAGTATTTCACCCTTTTCAAACTCAAGAAAGTGGGGTTTGGTTGACTAATCCCACAAACAAGGCTCCTTGAATTAGGGAAAGGTGATTGACAAGACTAGAAGGTGATGGGTGCAAGTCTTTCACAACAACTTTATAGCTTGTCTTACAACTTGAGCACACAACAAGATGAGCAAGATGAACAAGTTCACAAGATGAACACCTCAACAAACTTCATCAACTTCTTTAGCACATAACACACAACCACCGATTTTTTTTTTGTTCTTTTGGTTATCAACAACATGCAACTTTCGGCCACTTCAAGTCACTACACAATGTTCAAGTTTTCAAGCTCAACTTTTGGATCTAGACACCTTAGTGTTGGTGAGAAAGAAACCAACACTAGAAACTCACTAAACAAGCAAAATAACACCTAGATCTAAACATACAACATCATTCTTGGTTTCAACTTTTAATGGACAGATTTCAGAATTTCTTTTGGTGTTGTTTATTTAAGCCGTGAGCTAGCCCAAGATGGGTTATGTTGGAACACAACCGGTCTTGCTTTGATACCAAATGATACAAAATCAAACCAACAACACCAAGAGCTTCAAGTAGACTCGGATTTCAGTCCAACAACACAAGAACAACAAGTTTAATTTTCGGTTTTTCAGTCCAACAACACAAGAACTACAAGATAGATAACAATGCTAGTGAATCGAAAAGAGCCCCACACGGCTTCACTAGACTTTAAGATAACAAAATCAACAACAACAATAAGATAAAGAAAGATAGATAACTTGACATATAACATTCAAGATACTAAGAACCCTAACATCAAGAGAGGACCCTAAGTCTAATGAATGTAAACACCAAGTTCTTACGAGGACCAAGAGGCGCTCAATGACCTCAAAACCCTTGTTTCTAGCCAAAGAGACAACACAAGTATCCCTCTACTTGTGAGATAATAGTGGCGGCTTCCAAGAGTGGAAGAGAGAGAGAGAAATGTTTAGTGTTTTAGGTTACAAAAATCAGCATTCAAAAACTAAGGCATAACTCTCTAACATGTTCTATTTATACTACAAACAAAAGGGGTAAAATGACTCATCCGCCCTTGCTTCTTGTGCCAACCTTGAAGAGTAGTTTATTACACATTAAGACCTCTCTTCACACATAAAAACGTTTAGGTCCTTGGTTGGTTCAATCACCAACTCACACACGGCCATTTGCATGAACAAAGCTTGGAGTTTTTGTAATTCCCGAGCTTGACTTCGTGTGAAAGGCCGTGTACCTGTGGAGGCTGCCCCAACCGTATCAATAGCAGAGTGAGTAATTAAGAAAGTGATTTGTTACTCATCAGAAGCAATAATGTCACATGAGATATCCAAGGACTAGAATATCCAGATTTTACCATTAGAGTTACATACAACATGCTCCATCTTAAGCTTTCTTTTGGACACATCAAGGTGAGCATTATTGGAGAAGGGTTCCGAGATTGCGATTAAAGAAATATGATGAATACTAATGAGTTGTTGGAGTTTTTCCAAAACAACTTGGGAAAATATACCCCTTGCATTCCGAACAAGATGGCTGATCATCTAGCTATTTTATGAGAGTGGGACCTGGTGAAAGGCCTAGTTGCGTACCCATTCAGATCGGGTATAGTGTGTATGGTTCCTTTTCTTGACTTTATCAAGGATCCTCTGGGAGATAAGCCATGCAGACTAGCAATGTGATTGACTTCTTTTGCAAACTCTTCTTGATCACCTGGATAAAACAAATTAGTAACATTTTCCTCAATCTTTTCCTGGTGACCCAAGTTGCCTTTATCTTGTTCATCCTCAGAGTGTATTACTCTATATTCATCATTAAGCTCCTGAAGATCAGTGACAAGAGGCTCCTGTAGTTGTTCATTAATCATTTACTCTTGAGGACCAGAGGAGGTCCCTTATATCACTACAGGGGAGCTCACTTCTTTTCTTTCACTAGCATATTCTTGAGAGTGATCTTTCAATGTCTCCACAGGTTCATCCTCTGACAGTATTGCATTTAACCTCCTTCTATCTTCCTATATTATTAGGTTTCTCTATACTCTTTTCTCTATGATGAACCTGGTTAATTTTCCTAACACCTTCATCAGTTACAGCTTGAGCATCATGCTTGGCAATATCAGACCCTTCTAGTTGTTGTGATTCATTATTATCAGGACAATCAATTGTAGCATTAATATCCTGTATAAGAGTTGTAAAGACGTTTGATATAGATGGAGAAGAACTATCATGTTGACTCACTGTATGTTTGTTTGGAGATTTTGGTTTGAACATCATTCTTTGAATGTCCCTTCCTCTCATTTTTTTTAATTTTGCCATTCATTGGTAGGAACCTTTCCTTTATCAACATTCTGCTGCTGCCTAGCATCAATTATATTCAGCATCCTCTGGCAGGTTTGAGATCTTTCCCTTTGCTTATCCTTCCCTTGTGGTTTCTCATTAAGTACCAGTTTCTGCTTATCAGCTTTATCTTTACCTTTGACTTCACATCTTCTTGCAGCATGGCCTTGATGGTTGTAATAAGAGCAATACTCAGGGACATCTTCATACATAATGATTTGCCATATCCCTTCCCCATGTTCATCATTATCATATCCCAACCAAACATGTTGAGGTCTAGGCTTAGTGAGATAAATTTGTAACTTGACTTTGGCCACACTACCCTTTTTTTTGTAGGTTGCCAGATCTAGGAATAATACTTTGCCAATAGGGGATAGAAGAGGTGTCATTACCTCCACACAGTAATAGTGTCATGGCAGTTCAGGTAAGCTAACCCATATTGGGACCAGAGGGGTTTCTTCTTTAGGGTTAAATATGGGAGTCCACAGCTGAAATCTTATAAGTTGTCCTTAGATGTACATCTTCCCTTTTGACCAAACTGTAGAGTGATCATATTCATTTCCAAGTCAATGTATAGATGCCTGGAATAAAGTGAGTGATTTTAACTTTCCCTATTAACTCTGTTTGCAGAAGAAACTGCCGCCTAATAACCTTCATTTGGGCATATTGTTCTCGAATTTCCTAATCAAAGTGAATCTATACCTTTGCGCTAATTTTACTTTGTAATCCTCCGATTTAAACACAATCGTCAGGAAACCTTGTTTAGTTCTTATTCGTGGGGATTCAATTGGAATAAGTTCCACTTTCATAGCCTCTTGTGCTCTCAATTTCATGGCCAACGAATGGGTAACCCTAGGAATGGGATGATCATGTCCATGATTTGGTTTAGGCCAAACAATCGTATTACCAGGGGCCTCTATATTTCTCGGAGTTGTAGTTCCCGGCATGGTCACCGAACTATTCTCACTAGTTTCTTTATTGAATTTCACCATAGCAGGATTCTCCCTTAATTGATGATAAGCTGAGGTAGGAAACTTGCCCCCATTGTTACACACCGAGCATATTGGAAAGACTTGTGGTTGAATTATAGCCGACTGTACTTTCTCTGTGGGTAGTGCCTCAGATTGCACATGTTCTAAATTGAGTGGTGGTGCAAGCTGATTTGTGCTCTGCGTCATTTCCCCTAGCTTTCCATGCTTGTCCAATAGATCTTGATTGAGAATTCCTTGAGCCTATCTGAGCTAATCGTCTGAAATTCAAGCTGGATGACTGTCTAATTGTGGTATCTATTGCAAGAAATGTGGCACAACTGTGGGTGGTGTTTTCTGTGGGGATCGGATGCTAGCATGCCTATCCTATGAGGGTTTGTTCGGTGATCGGAGAAGCTCCGTCGGTGGCTGAAAAGACATAGTACGAGCTGTAACGGCATGGAGTAACTGTAACTATCAAGAGGGAGAATTTTTAGAGAGAGAATTTTTAGAGTGAGTTGTTGCCTCAAATTAAAGTTCCATAAATCATATTAAAAGATCAAGGAAATATATTCTTTATATATTGTAGTGTGACTTATATATAAATTAGGTAATATTTTCTAATAATGATATCATGTTATTGAAGAAGGGAAGGCATCATTTAATAATGTGCAATACTAACTTGAATACCATGAGAGTTGTTAATTCTGTTGCACACATTCTTAGTTCATTAAGTTCAGGAAGAAGTAATAATCGTGCTATAGTAACATTGTAAACCCTTTGTTGGAAAAAATTCTACAATATTGATATTGGAACTGAATTAGTAATAGTAAGAGAGTTGTCACAAACACTATGTCATGGAAAGCCACTGCCTTGAAAGAAATTTCGTCCCGACTTCGGTGCAAATCCTTCTAGCCGGTCGCTCCCCAAGGATCCACAGCTACTTCCAAACATGTGCACCCGTGGCTGGAAGTTTGGAGTTGCACAAAACTATTTCCCAGAAATTCACTAAGAATAGAATACCAATTAGGAGAAAAGTAATTAAGAAAGAAAGCCAAGAAAAAGCAAATGATATTTCTTTCTGTGGGTGTGGTTTTTCATCAAGTGAAGAGCACACTTATATAGGTGTGGAAATGTACGTTTTGGTGAAGAAATAAATAAGATGAGTTAATATCTCATTTAAGACAAGTATTTCATTTCATCACATTAAGGAATGTATTATTTTTAACTCTCATCACGAAAATTAATTTGAGTGAATGAATATGGAATTTTTACTTTGCATTTTAATCTGCACAGTTAATTGGAGAGAAATGAATGCAATGAATTCATTGTCATTCATGAACGAAAAAGCTCACAGTTCCCCACAAAATACAAAGAAAGAAAATAGGAATAATTTCTGGTCAAAAGAAAGTAACATGTACTTAAGTATCAATATCTTTTGATTTGAATTGATCCGTAGTGAAATGAGGTAACAATAAATATCCACAAAGTGAAGTACTCTAGAACAAAATGGATATAAGCTGAGACCCCCACAACACATACCATATCCTTGATTTTATGCAAACTCTATGATACTCATAAAGTGCTTTTATGGTCATGCAAACAAACCTTGGGTCTCATGAGTTCTCTAGAAAGATAACCCAAGTCTTTCATAAAAAGGTGACCAACCTTTTACACTCACGTAGGTGATCCATCAAGTCTATCTCATAGACCACCTTAAGGTTATGGATAATTAAGAGCAAAAATAAGCTCAACCTCATAATACACTACCTCACGCCATAGGGATAGGATATGTAGTGTTTATTGAAGGCCTATATGGCTTCGTTTGACCACAGATGGATATCCACCATATTACCTCAATCCATGGGCTAAAGCTCTATCCCCCTCGACAATTCATGGGATATTTTCCTTGTCAAATCCATGGTCAGAGGATCCGCCAAATTTCTTTTGAATCTTACATATTCCAAGGAAATAACCCCATATTTTAACAATTGTTTAACTTCACCATGTCTGATGTGAATATGTCTCTTTTTACCATTGTATACATAATTTTTAGCAATCCCAATTGTCACCTGTGAGTCACAATGTAAAGAAACTGGTGACATTTGTCTTTCCCATAAAGGCATATATGCCAAAAGATTTCTCAGCCACTCAGCTTCTTGCCCTGCCAACTCGAGAGCAATGAATTCAGATTCCATGGTTTATGCTACACAAGTCTGCTTTGAAGACTTCCACGAAATAGCACCTGCACCTAAAGTAAGCACATAGCCACTGGCCGAGCTAACTTCATCATTGTCAGTAACCCAGTTTGCATCACAAAAAACTTTCTAACACAACAGGAAATTTATCAAAATGCAAACACCAATTCATAGTACCTCTTAAGTACCTTAACAAGAGATGAAGAGCATGCCAATGTTCACTACTGGGATTATGAGTATATCTACTCAATCTACTAACAACATAAGCTATATCAGGCCGAGTATAATTTATGAGAAACATTACACTTTCAATTATTTTAGCATATTCAGTTTGAGAAACACTAGAATCTTTATTCTTTTTCAAGTGTATGCTAGGATCATAAGGAGTTCTCACTGAAACTACATCAAAACAATCAAAACTTTTCAACATATTTTTAATATAATGAAACTAACACAAAGAGAAACCATTAACATCTCTTTTGATTTTTATCCCTAAAATCACATCAGCTTCTCTAAGGTCTTTCATTTTAAATTTAGAAAATAAAAAATTTTAGTCTCATTTACAACATTCATATTTGGCCAAAGATTAACATGTCATCCACATATAAACATATAATCACACAATCCGATCCTATCATTTTAGAATAAACATAGGTATCAGATGAATTAACAACAAAACTATTATTCATTAATGTGAAATTAAATTTTTCATACCACTGCTTAGGTGCCTGCTTAAGTCCATATAAAGACTTTCTCAATTTGTATACTTTATCCTCTTGTCCTGCGACCACAAAACCCTTAGGTTGAGTCATTAGATCTCTTCCTCTAAATCACCATTTAAAAATGCAGTTTTGACATTCATTTGGTGTACCACTAAAATGTGAATAGCAGCTAGAGCAATAAGAGTTCTAATGATCGCTATTTTAGTCATAGAAGAATAAGTATCAAAATAATCAACACATTTCTTTTGGTCAAAACTCCTAATCACAAGTCTAGTCTTATATTTATCAATTGTACCATCAGACCTTAATTTCTTCTTAAATATCCACTTGCTACTTATGGTTTTACAACCTTTAGGCAAATCATACAAGTCCCATGTGTGATTAGAGACTATAGAGTCTAATTCACTTTTAATAGCCTCTTTTTAAAATATTGCATCTATTAAACTCATTGCTTTATCATATGTATTAGGGTCTTCTTCTATTAAGTAGATAGACACGTGTTCATCATTTAAAGTATCAATATCAAAATTCTCAGTTAAGAAAGTGGTGATAAAATTATGACCAAAATTGGTCTCAGTTCTAAGTATTTTACTCCTTCTCAGTTCATTTTCGTGCTCATTAGTAATAACATCAGATACAAGCATAACATGAGAGTTAACAGACATAGATATAGAAGTATTATTTTGCACATCACTAGGCACATCATTTTTCAAAGGAAAAATATGCTCAAAAAATTCTGCATCTCTAGCTTCACAAATAAAATAATTATTTAATGACATAAATCTATATGCAACACTATTTTGAGCAGAACTAATAAATACAGTATCAAAGGTCTTAATATCTATATTTACTCATTTAAAATCATGTAGACCAACCTTAGCTAAACACCCTCACACTTTCAAAAATTTCAAGTTAGGGGCAAATTCTTTCCATAACTCACATGAGGTCTTGTCTAAATTTTTATGATGGACTCTATTAAGAATATAACATGCAGATAAGAAAGCTTTCCCCTACATATAGTCAGGTAGAACCGTGCTTAAAAGAATAGAATTCATCATTTCCTTAAGTGTTCTATTCTTTTATTTAGATGCACTATTTTGTTGGGGAGTATAGGGAGCACTAAACTCATGGATAATACCATTTTTCTCAAAAACATCTTCTAGATTTTTAGTACTATATTCACCGCCCCTGTCAGATCTAAATTTCTTAATTTTCCTGTCTAATTGATTTTCTACTTCTGCTTTGAATTTTAAAAACATTCTTTCAGCCTCATCTTTAGACTTCAGGAGGTATACCTTAGTGTACCTAGAAAAGTCATCAATAAAAGTAATATAATACTTCTTTCCACCTTTACTAATAGTATTCTTAAAATCTGCTAAGTTTGAATGTACTACTTCAAGCAATTCAGTCTTTCTACTAGTTACATATTTAAAAGGTTTCTTGGCATGCTTTGCTTCTACACACTCAGGACATTTAGAAATATCATCAATATTTACTGTAGGAATTAATTTCATTTTTCTAACTCTTTAAATAGAAGCAATATTAACATGACCTAGCCTACCATGCCATAAATTAATAGACTCAGCAATATAAGAAAAATTAGAAATATTTACATTATTGACAATCTCATGATCAATGTTTAGTATAAATAATCCCCCACAAGGTATCCCTTCCCAACAAAGTTTTCTCCACGAGAAATAATTATTTATCAGCTTTAAAAATAAGTTTAAGGCCTACTTTGTTGAGAAGTGCTCCAGAAACTAAATTTCTATAGAGTGAGGGAACATACAGAACATTGTTCAAGGATAATATTTTTCTAGAAGTTAATTTAAGTAAAAATTTTCCTTTACCCAAAACTCCAACAATAATGGAGTGCATCACAACAAAAATTTCAAGAAACAAATGTCGGGAAGGTTACCAAAAAAATCAACAAAGATAAAGGGTTCAAAATAAAACTAAGTGTTGAAACTCTTAGCTAAAAATTCTAAGTGTTAAACTCAACTTGACTCATTTGAAGGCTTTAACAACGACGAAATTTATGGGGTCATACATTACACGTAAATAGTAGAAATTATTCCAAAGGACTACACCTGAAAGTGTAAAACTCTGCTAATGCTTCCTTCGTAGTCAACTAATATCACATCCCTAAACTTACACCAGTATACCCAACATCATCAACCTATAACCCATAAACTGATTGACATGAACCTCATATACCACATCGCCTCATTCATACTTATCAACTCAAGGGTACAACTAACCACACAATACTTAACAAATTTCAAAAATAAGGAAGCCCCATATCACCTTGGGCATACCTCTACATCATACTACTAACTTTCGATAAATAAACTCTTACATACACTGTTCAAGCCCACTAGATTACTTTCATACAACTAGCTGCACTATCTTTACATCCACCTTGATGACCATTCACCGATCAAACTTAATGTCTAGTGCTAAGCATGATATTCTCACTTAGAAACTATAAAACACAACATTAGAAAACACTAGTACACTAGAACCCTCATAAAATGACAATTGATTATAATCATATGGCTTATCTTATGCACAATCCGTTAACACATCCTCCTTCTACACATCATTACTATTTACCCATCTATACACCTAAACTTCTTTCATAGCTCTATAAGTTTCAACTAAAATCCCTCTTTCTACCTCAGGAAAGCCTAAATTAACAACACTCATCCACCAAGTAATTTCATCAATAACCTATACTTTTCTAACACCACAAATACCATCAATAACTCTTTCCTTACCCTAAGCAAACAACGATCCTCCTTAACTAATAACTCCTCCTCTAACTTTCACTAAACTAACAAACAAGGGTAGATCACTTCATTACTAATTCAATCATAAGCAAAAATTCAGATATACATATTCAATAAATCGCCCTTACCATCTTTCTTGTCACTACACTTCTATAAACCCACACTTGCAACTAACACAGAAACAACAAGATAAATAACAAGTTGCTAGTGAATCGAAATAGTCCTCACACGACTTCACTAGACTTTGGTTTTGTGTTTTGATCAAGAAAGTTATATGAATAACAAAGTAACTATGCTAGTGAATTAAAATAGGCCCCACACGGCTTCACTAGACTTTGGTTTGTATTTTAAACAAGAAAATGAGATGAATAACAAAGAAGCTATGCTAGTGAATCGAAAGAACCCCACACGGCTTCACAAGACTTTGATTTTTCACAAACATAATGATAATAAGATTACATAATACAAGAGATAGAAACTTGACACACTATTACGATCTAAGAATACACCTTACTCTGTCTTAATTAAATAACTCATAAGAATGAGGGCATAACTTTCAACTTAAGGAACTTAACACACTAGAGAGCTCCTCTCAAGCCCTTTGTGTAACTTTTGAAATTTCTTCTAGAAAATATAGAAGCATTACCTGGGGAAGAACTGGAGCTTGCGAATCATGTTATCTCAAAAATAATACATAGAGGGAGAAGTATAAATTAACATTGTAGATTCTGAGGAGGAATATGAAAGCCCACCTAACTTAGTCTTAGTTCACGACTTTTATGAACATGAATAAAGTACTTCAATCTTTGGAACTCAAAAGCACTGCCAGTATACTTTTTAGCTCTCTTACAATCCCATAACTATCTACGGAGAATTAAGCTTAACTATTTCTGATACCTTGAAAATGAGGCAGAGTTGGCCAGAATAGAGTAAGATGAGAATCTATATAAGCTTCTTAGAGAACCTTTTTATAGCACGATCTTAGACTTGAAAGAAGGGAAACATTTCCTAAATGCCCTGTAGCCTCTCGAAGAAAAGTACAGACTTTTTCGTACCGTTCCGCAAGAATCTACTAGACACGACTTCATAGACATCCTAGGACACTTGAAACCTGGCTCTGATACCAAGTTTGTAACGCCTCGAAATCAGGTCCCGAGACGTCACACGGTGCTTAGGGTCACAGTGACCCCAAGGTAACCCTTCTACTGGCATAACTCATAAGCAACTGAATAAAAATACAAATCCATACAAATCTGCAGAAATTAACTCTTTTCTAAATCTGATTGATACAAAAATGGAATTTTACAGGATTATAATTCTGCCTTTACAACCAAAATTGAAACAAAATACATCAACTTCTACTGACTATCTATGAAGCCTCTACTAGTACTGACTGTAGGTAGCCGGGTCATGACTCCCGACTACCCCAACTCAATATGACTGAATAAAGAAAATACAACACTATAAACTCTGCATAACTAACCCAAGCCCTTAAATCAAAAGTACTCATCACCTGCTTACTGGATACAACGAACTGACTGGATTCGAAGGTGCAACTATACCTTGTACCTACATTCCGAGAAAATGTAGCCCACATACGAATACGTGGGTCAGTACCATGGAAAAATACCGAGCATATGGGGGTGCAATGCATATATAAAATAATATCTTAATATCATCACAGTTTATAAAATTATGCATACTGATATAGATGACACACTTAGATCGAATTAAATCATCAAAATCATGGATGAATAATACATGTAAAGTAAAACAAGTGAGTCATTACAATACGTTCTCAATTCACTTTCATCTCAATTTTAAATCATCAAAACAATCAAATCTCATGTCAATTCTCATTAGAATATATTCCTTAAATCTTTTAAGAATAATGACTTTCTCAAACTCAACCTTTTAAGCAAATATGTTTTCATCTCAGATAGAAGAGTACACACGCACACATTGGGAGATCCTATAACCGACATAAACTATGTGAGCCACATGGAGTCCAACGTCCAACCCACGTTGGTGAGAGCCATCCTATCCTTGCCATCAGAGTAGGACTTCCAATATCAATCCAAAAACACTAGTGATCACTATATAAATCAGCCTCAGGCTCACTCCTATGGGGGGACATAGTTCTAGGGAAGTAAGGTCACTTTATACTTCCCACTCGGTGCTAAAGATTTCTCCCGGACTTAGCTCAGATCATTTCAAAGACAATCCATAATAAAACAATTTCAGTAATATACAAATATACATCGGGAGCCATCATGCTTCCCATTTATCAAAACAACCACGTTGTGGATTTCTTTCACACTCGAGTTCAAAACAACTCCATTAAGACCAAAAGGTCAAATCATTCAAAACATCTCAAATTATTTAAACTCAAGGTGTTTATAACATATGATTTTCTCAAAATAATAATCTCAAATAGGGTTCCAAAGACCCATACATCAATATCACCATAAAACCTTCCAAAGTTTCATACTTTATGACATAAGCACAAAAATAATCACTTAAAACTTAAAATTTCAGCTTATAATCATACATCTTGGTAAAGAAAATTATCTTTGGGATTCAAATCTCATTGTGCTTATAGCATATAATTTCTCAAAGTACAATTCCAATTAGGACTCAAGGTCTCATACATCAAAATCATATTAAATTTTCTCAAGATTCATGTTTTTCATCATAAATATATATAACTTACTTTAAAATCTGGAAAATTCAGCTTTATGTACAAAAATGTCATCATTCTAATTCAATTCAACTTTCAAAACATAGAGAGTATCATAATCTCATGTAAAATCATATAGGGTATAAATTCATGCTTCAAATTCATATCAAAACATGTAAAATCATGTATATTCATAAAAAAAAAAATCAATTTGGGCACAAGAATGAAAGAGAGTTCTTGTTGAAAACTCCCACATACCTTGAATGATGAACTTTAGATCGATACTCATTTTTGAGATGTTAATCGTTCCTTTGAATGATGGTTCTTGGAGTTCTTGAACTAGGAACTTGGAATCTTGAATAAATTTGCAGAATTAATGGTGAACTTTGGAGGTGTGTAGCATGCCACACTTATGGACAGGAGCCTATTAGATATTTTAGGTAAAGTTTCCTTTTTTCCAGTATTCATATCGTGTGAGTGAGCATGATCTCAAGTTAAACTCTCAGTCATTCTGTTCTCTCCTTTTTATTTACAGAACATGCCTCCCAAAAAGACTAATGAAAGGAGAACTGGAAATCAGTAAGCACCTCAGCCCATTCAGGAAGATCCCCTAGACGAATATGCCTACCAAGCTGAATTCAAAGTAGCTTTCACCACCCTAGCTCATTCTATGAAAGCCCAGAATGAACGCCCAGCTATCGTTCTGGCCAACCTAGTAGCCACTACTGTTGCAACCAGGATTTGGTACTTCACCCGAATGAACCCTCTATTTTTAACCGGCTTAAAGTTAGATGAGAACCCATAGGAATTTCTTGATCAGGTGCAGAAGGTTACAAATATTATGAGGGTGACAAATAGTGAGAGTGCCAAGTTAGCTGAATATTAGTTGCAGGATGTGGCTCATTCATGGTTCAAATAGTGGAAAGCATAGAGGGCTGTAAATGCAGGGCCCATAGAATAGGAGGAGTTTGCTATTGCTTTTTTGGATAGGTTCTTCCCGCTAGAGTTGAGGGAAGTGAAGGTTTTGGAATTTATAAATTTAAAGCAGGGAAACATGATGGTACAAGAGTATTCTCTCAAGTTTACTCACTTAGCTAGATACACTCCTCATGTGGTAGCAGATAAAAGATTTAAGATGAGTAAGTTTGTATCTGGCGTGTCTAATAGTGTGGTCAAGGAGTGTAGGACCGCAATGTTGATTAAGGAGATGAACATATCTAGGCTCATGGTCCATGCTCAGCAGATAGATGAGGTTAAGAATAGGGAGAAGGAGAGGGAGAACAACATAGTGAGAATAGGTAGTTTCAACTTCACTCAGCCTAAGTCAGAGAGAGGAAATCGTTCTCAGTTCTACCTAAAATTCTTAGTTCCAGCTCCGTCCTCAGCCAGTGCTACCATGTCAAAATTTAGAGACGATAATAGATATAAGGCATCAGACCCTAAACCATAGGGTAGTGTTAGCTGTGATCGAATACATCCTCTCTGCCAGAATTATGGTAGAAACCATTAGGGTATCTGCAGAGCTGGCAGTTATGTATACTTCAGATGTGGCAAGCCAGGCTATAGAGTCAGATAGTGTCCTCAGGCGGGTTTGTAGAGTCAGCATAACCGTCCCTCAACTTAGTTCGATCACTCAAATCATCAGGGTGCCGCTTCGAGTGCCATTAGTGGGCAACTCCCAAACAGACTCTATGTACTTCAGTTCCAACGGGATCAGGAAAGTTCTCCTGATGTGGTCACTGTACGTTACAAGTTTATCATTTGCATATTTATGATTTGCTAGATCCAGGAGCTTCTTTGTTCTTTCTTACTCCTTATATAGCTGTTGACTCTGGAGTCAGTCCCAAAATACTAACAGAGCCTTTCTTAGTCTCTACCCCAATAGGTAAATCTATCATAGCCCGACGGGTATACTGGAACTGTTCAGTTATGGTATTGCAAGAAGTTACTTTAGTAGACTTAGTCTAATTAAAGATGACCAATTTTGATGTCTTTCTCAGCATGGATTGGCTTCCCTTCTTTATGGGGCACTTCACTCGCTCAACACATTCCTTCTATGCCTCAGTCAACTGTAGAAATAGAATTGCCCAGTTTTAGTAGAGGGGTAGTACTTCAGCACTCAGGGGTCAGCTTGTTTCCTACCTTAGGGCAAGAAAATGATATCTAGGGAAAAGTGTCTACCATCTCGTCTGAGTCCAAGAATCTAGATAAAAATCCCTACTCTTGAGTCAGTATCTGTAGCATGTGAATTACCAGGCGTGTTTCTCGAAGATCTTCCCAAAGTTCCTCCCGAAAGGCAAATCGACTTCGAAATAGACCTTTTTCCAGATACTCAGCCCATATCTATTCCGCCATACAGAATGGCTCCAATAGAACTCAGAGAATAAAAAGAACAGTTAAAGGATCTCCTAGATAAGGGATTCATTAGACCCAGTATATCCCCATGAGGCGCACCAGTTTTATTTATGCGTAAGAAAGACAGTTTTTTAGAATGTTTATTGACTACCGTCAGCTAAATAAAGTCACGGTCAAGAACAACTATCCACTTCCTAGAATTAATGACTTGTTTGAAAAGCTTCAGGATGCAGTTACTTTTCTAAGATAGACCTCAGATCAGGCTATCATCATCTCAGAGTCAGAGAATATGATATTTCGAAGACAACTTTCAGAACTAGGTATGGTTACTTTGAATTCTTAGTCATGTCCTTTGGTCTTACCAATGCCCCAACATATTTCATGGATTTAATGATCCATATATTTAAGTAGTACTTGGACATGATCATCATAGTCTTCATAGATGATATCCTTATTTACTCCCGAAGTGAACATAATTATGCATACCATCTCAAAAACCATCAGTTATTTGCCAAATCCAGTAAGTATGAATTTTGGCTAAGGTCAGTAGCTTTTCTCGACCACATATTTCTAGTGATGGCATTAGAGTTGATCCCCAAAACACTAAAGCAGTAAGAAACTGGCCCAGACCTATATCTCTATCAGATATCATGTGTTTCTTGGGCTTGGATGGCTATTACCAATGGTTTGTTGAGGGAATTTCATCTATTGTATCCCCTGTGTCAAGATTGACTTAGAAGAAGGTCAAATTCCAGTGGTCAGATTCTTGTGAGAAGAGTTATCAGGAGTTGAAGACTCGACTCACTATAGCTCCAGTTTTGACCCTGTTAGATTATTCAGATAGCTTTGTTGTGTATTGTGATGCTTCCAGGGTTGGTTTGGGGTTTGTTTTGATGCAAAGAGGTAAGGTTATAGCCTACGCCTCTGACAGCTCAAACCCTACGAAAAGAACTATCCAGCTCATGATCTTGAGTTAGCAGTAGTAGTATTTTGCCTTAAAGATTTGGAGGCACTACTTGCATGGTGTGCACGTCGATGTGTTCACTGACCATAAGAGCTTATAATATGTGTTCTCTCAGAAAGAACTAAACCTCTATCAGAGAAAGTTCTTAGAGTTGTTGAAGGACTATGACATGAGTGTTTTGTATCATCTGGGCAAAGCCAATGTAGTGGATGATGCCCTTTGTATGATGTCTATGGGTAGTATTACTCACGTGGATGATGGTAGGAAAAAGTTAGCTCAGGAAGTTCATTAGCTTGCCCGACTAGGTGTCTGCTTAGTTGATTTAGCAGAAAGTAGTGTATGGGTGTAGAGTAGTTTAAAATCATCCCTAGTTTCCAAAGTAAAGAAAAAGCAGGATAGGGATCCCAGCCTAGTTAAGTTGAATGAATCATTCAGAGATCAAAAGATAGAGGTTTTCTCCCAAGGAGAAAATGGTGTTTTGCATTGTCAGGGTCGGCTATGTGTGCCAGGTGTAGATGACCTAATACAGCGGATTCTTGCAAAAGTTCATGGTACGTGTTACTCTATTCATCCAGGGGCCACTAAGATATACCGTGATTTGTGGGAGATATATGGGTGGAGTAGGATGAAGAGAGACATTGTAAAGTTTATAGATAAGTGCTCAACATGTCAGCAGGTTAAGTTAAAGCATCAGAAGACAAGTAGGTACGTGAAGAAGTTCAGTATTCCTACCTAGAAATAGGAAGAAATAAACATATACTTCGTGATGGGTTTGCCTCATACTCGTCATCAGCACGATTCAGTTTGGGTCATTCTAAATAGGATGACCAAATAAGTTCATTTCCTACCAGTCTATACCTCTTATTTAGTCGAGGACTATGCCAAGCTCTATGTCAGTGAGTTCCTTAGATTACATGGAGTTCCATTATCTATTATCTCAGATAGAGGTATACAGTTCACCTTTTATTTCTGGAAGGCATTCCGAAAGGGTCTTGGTACCTAAGTCAACTTTAGTATAACTTTCCACTATCAGAAAGATGGTCAAGTAGAAAGGACCATTCAGTCTTTAGATTATATACTACGAGCGTGTGAAATAAACTTTAAAGGTAGTTGGGATGACCACTTGTCGTTGATTGAGTTCGCATATAACAACAACCATCATTCTAGCTTTCAGATGGCTCTATTTAGGGTGCTCTATAGGAGGAGATGTAGATCTCCCATTTGTTGGTTTGAAGTGGGTGAGGCTACAGTGGTAGGGAATGACTTGGTGTTTGACACCTTAGAGAAGGTTCAATTAATTAGGGAAAGGCTTAAGATAGCTCTGAGCCAACAGAAATCATACATAGATCTGGGGAGAAAGGATCTCTAGTTAAAGAATTATCATTATGTGTATTTAAAGATCTCTTCTATGAAAGGAATGAAGAGGTTTGTAAAGAAGGGGAAACTCAGTCCCCGATATATCGGTCCTTATCGAATTCTCAACCATTTTCGAAAGGTAGCTTATGAGCTTGAGTTGCTTTCAGATTTAACTTTAGTCCATCCAGTATTCCATGTCTCCTTGCTAAAAAAGTGCCTAGGTGAGCCAACAATTGTAGTCCCTGTAGGGAATATAGACGTTTAGAACAGCCTCTCTTATGAGTAGATTCCAGTTGAAATACTTGATTATTAGATTCATAAACTGAGGAACAAAGAGGTCTTTCAAGTCAAATTTCTTTGGAAGAATTAGCCCATTGAGGGAGCTACTTGGGAAGCAAAAGTAGATATGCGAATAAAGTATCCTCACCACTTCTCTGCAAATTGAAACTCAGCCCAAGGTAACAGTTTTCCCTTAAACTTACTCAGTTTCATGCTCAAATTTTCTTTATAAAATTGGTATCAGTTACCATTGCATAACCAGTCATAAATTCATGAGTCCATTCAATCAGATATTCATGCATCAGATATGCATGTTTAGCATAAGAGACTCAGCTTATAAGCAATCCCAACCATGGACTCATACATCAGATATGCATGTTCAGTATGAAATTTCAGCATATCAGTAATGTCAGTCATGAAATCATGTTACAGTTGTGCACGTCTCGTATTTAAATCTAGTCTATTAGTATTCTCAGCATAGTCAGTCTTATTCAAGGACGAATGTTCCCAAGGGAGAGATATTGTAAGACCTCAAAAAATCCTAAGCTTAACTCAAACCTTTAAAGCTTCTTAAGGGGTCCCAAACTTAGAAAATTTCAGCTAAGTGTTCATGATCAGGAATGTTAGTAGGTGTTCTCGGACAAATTTTGTATTTTTCAAACTTCATTTAAAACTTATTTGAAAGCTCAAGCCAGTGGATCGACACAATCTAGATGCGCCACGTCGCCCATCGCTTTGATAAGTATTTTTCCCCAGCTCCCAGTGCTAATGAAAGTAAACCAACGTGGACTCGACACCGCGTATTGGCTGTCGTATCGATGCTAGTGGTGCGGCGTGGTGGTCTTCGTGTCACTAGTCCAATTTTTAGTAATTAAAAATCCGCTTCCTCAAGGGTAATTGGGTCTTTTCCCACCTTATGTCAACCCCCAAAATATGAAATTAAGCCCCTTTGAAGGCAAAATCCATTCATCTTTCTCAAAAATTCTCTAGAAGAAAACCCTAGGATCTCTAATTCAAGATTCAGCCTTGAAGAATACTCCATAATTCTTTGCAAATTTGAATACTAAGATATGTGAAGTTTTCATCCAAGTGTTTCTTTCCACCTTTGGAGTTCAAGAAACTCTTTCTAAATACAAGTTAATTGATTTCATGTTGGATCTTGAATGTATTAATGATTATGATGTTAATGATGATCTAATTCCATGATTTGTCCTAAGTTTCATGAAAAATAGTTTAATTGTGAATTGAATTTTGTGAACTATATTTCAAAATCTTGAATTGCAAGTTGAATGTAGAATCCATGATATTACTACATGTTTATTGATATGTGAAATACCCATGCTTCCCAAGTATTTGTCAAAATGTTTATATGATTAGACTAGTCCAAGCATAACATGTTATTGTTTGATATCAATAATGCACAAGCTCATGTATAACAAGTATTTGACCAAAGATATCTAAGTGAATGTATTATTAGCAAGCTAGTACCATGATGATACTAAAGTCATGCAATGATTTACTATTCATGCTATTAAGTCCTAGGGGTATTTAATACCCGATAATTTAGCTGCTTACCTAGAGCCAGTGTCAGTTATAGAATAATCTCAGTCATGTCATGATCAATAGTACTCTAAGTCAGTTACATAACTCAAGAAAAACTCAGTAGACTCAGTATCAGTCCAGTCTAGTTCAGTATCCAGTTCAGACCATAGTAAAATTCAGTTAGTTAATATAATTCAGTAGTATTCCATCAGTAAATAGAACTTAGTGAACTCAGTTCAGTTTAGTTAGATAGTATAATCAGTAACAGTTCAGTCAAGCCTAGTATGTACTAGGTATCAGTTCAATGTCTATTCAGTTGGGAGTAGGATTCAGCATTGAGTAAACACACGGATAGGGGCATTCCTGTCAGCAGAGGGTTTTACCCTTTGTAGCAATCCCTGCATTACAAAACTACGTAGTAAGTATAGGTTGAGATATTTTCCTTCCAAACTAGGGTTGATATATCTCATACGAGTTTTCCTGCCAGCAAGGATTGATGAAAGAGCTTCTTATCAGAGAGGTTTAACTCACAGTTGTCTTTACTTGTGGCACGGTACTGGCACCCTTCCAACTGGGGTTACAAGTTGGACCCCAATCTATTCAGAGAGGGGCACATCGGTTAGATAATTACCTCCTACAATCTCAGTTTCAGTCTTCAAAATAGAACTCTATTTAGTTCTACAGAAATTAGGACTGTCAGACACAAACACTCAGTTCAGTATGAAACTTAGTACAGTTCCACAGAATCAGGACTGTCAGATACAGTCATTCAACTATCAGTTATACAGTATCAGTAAACTCAAATATTAGTATATCAGTAATTTAGAACTCAGTATCCAGTGTTATCAGGACCTTAGTTACAGTTTATATAATCATGGATGTACTCTCATTCATTTATACTCATGTTATTCAGTCAGTATTGTTCATGCATATGAACTTATGCATCTTAGCCTACCACACTTAGCATGCCAGTATATTCAAAGTACTGATGCATACCTTTCTTTTGTGCTATGATGTCTTATATATTAGGTTCAGACGCATAGTGATGTTGGGCGTATTTATACCCCTAAGAACCATAATTTACCCATATTTTAGCTAAGTTTTGAGGATAAAATATATAATTCCTGCACTTTTAGTCCATTTTCCTTTAAGTGAGCTAACCTATGTGATTAGCATGTTTTCAGCTATTAATGATGAAGATTTCAGCACTTTGTAGACCTTTGGGCAGCAAAGGAAAACTTTATATAAGAGGGAAGGCAGCTTTTGGAAGCTGTTGGACTGAATGTGACGCATGGAGAATTTGTCCTGGGCAAAATTAGTATTTCTAAATACTTAGGGATGCAGCAGTAACTTAGTAGACCAGGATATTATAAAAACCCTATTGCTGAATTTTTCAGCAGCATTGATCAATTATCATTAGTCATTATTCAGTTTACAGATTCTGTAAGTTTTGGACAGAGAAACAAGGCTCACACTTGGAAACAGCTAGAGAAAAAACGTTATTCTCTTTGTGACGCTAAGATCACTTCCATCGCCAAGATTGTTCTAGGTTGTGGTATGATGATTATGTCTATTTTGATTTTCGTCGTATCCATGAGTAGCTAAACTTCTCTGTTAGGGTTATGGAAACCTTGTAAGATACTATTTGTTGCTATGAGTTTGTGAATTCTTGATGTGTATGCTACTTATATCATTACTCTCTTCGTTTTAATTAAATTCTCATGGTTGCAAACATAGAGAACATGCCATTATAGCATTAACTTGTTCGGGAGAAAAGTTACATGTTTGGAAAAGAGAGTGTGACAAGGAAATAGGGTTTCCAACCCCTATTTACACGTTAATGCCTTAACCGGATTAACTTCTTGGAGAATTTGTACCATTTGTTATACACTTTAGGCTCAGGAGAGCTAAAGCAAAATAAATCCTTGATGGTTGGGAAACACTTGGATTTAGAATTAGAATACGATTCTCTATAAGTGCATGCAAGTCTAAATTCCGCGTTACTCATAGTTAATAGAGAAGTAGAAACTACAAGGTGGACATAACCCTAACTTATTATTCTCTGTGATTAACCTTTACTAAACAAATCATTCATTCGTTACTTTGATATTATTAATTCACGCCTAAATCAAAAACCCCCTTTTCCATGGAATTTTCGACCAACAGTCTACTAACAATTGCAACACTTAGTGACCAAGTATTCCCTGTGGGATTCGACACCCAACCCAGTTGGGTTCTATATTTGACAGCGACCGCTTACACTTTCTAACGAGAGCTGTAATTTGGGCGTTATCAAATTTTGGTGCCGTTGCCGGGGATACGGTTGTTAACTAAGTTTGTGATAGTTAATAGACCCTTTGGTCAAAGATTCTTGAATTTTACTTTTTGTTTGTTCTTTTTGATTTGTTCAGGTTTATTGGAGTGCATGCCAAATACACGAAGTTCTGGTCAACCGTTATTACCTATAAATCCTGAACCACATCTTATTGGCAGAATGGATGCGTAAAGAAACATTGAACGGATGGCTGCAGAACAGGAGCAGGAAAGATTAGCTGCATTGGCAGCTGCTCAAGTGCATCAACAGAATATTGATAACCCAGGTCGGGCAACAAATCTTGATGAAGAGGACCTGGGTGATGATGAGTTATTAAATCCAAGGCGTGCAGATGATGTGGCTGCACCAGTGAACAGGAATGTCAACAGAGATCGTCAAGCGAGAATGAGACCTGAACGCCGAGCTGTGCAAATCGCTTTTGATGATGATGATGATGACTTGGATGGGGCTGGTGCCACAGGGGCTATTATTCCTCTGCCCTTGTCACCCGGAGCCAAGTTCAATATCACTAGCACCATGATCCAGCTATTACAACTCAAAGGGTTATTTGGTGGACTTGCAGGCGATGATCCGAATATGCATCTGATCAACTTTATCTCAATATGCAAGTCGTTTGACAATCCAGGAGTTGGACAGAATGCAATTCGACTGTGCTTATTTCCATTGTCTCTATCTGGAGAGGCAACTCTATGGTTGAACAGAAATAAGTCTCTATCTGGAGAGGCAACTCTATGGTTGAACGGGCTGACTCTTGACTCTATTACTAATTGGAGGCAACTGAAAGACGCTTTCCTAGAAAGATTTTTTCTGCCATCCAAGAGAGCACAGTTACGAGATGAGATCAGCAATTTTCGACAGCTTCCAACTGAAGCTCTCCACGAAACATGGGAGAGGTTCAAGAAGAAGCTTATGCGGTGCCCAAATCATCAGATGACCAACATCCACTTGATGGAAATATTATATAGGGCGTTGAACTCGGTGACTAAGCCAATGGTTGATAATGCTGCAGGTGGGTCATTCATGGACCTTATTTTTATTGAGGCTGGTGATATGCTGGATCGTATGACAAAACAGAGTAGAGCTTGGCATACCAGGGATTCTGAGGTAGCAAGCTCTACTGTATCTACTGGCATGACAGCAGAACATAGGCGAAGAGAAGAGGAACGTGACCAAGATATGGCTCATATAAAAACGTAGATGGACCTTCTTACCAAGCATTTATTATCAGGAAAGATAGAAAAGGTCAAGGCTGTTGTATCACAGGGTAGAGATGAATTCGATTCTGAGGAGGAAGCAAATTATTTGAACAATCAGAGGGGTTTCCGAGGCAATGCCCAAGGAAACCAAGGTCGGAACTATTATGAACAATCTAGATACAAGGACCGAGACCAAGGGAATTGGAAGAATAAGAATGACTGGAGAAGTTTGTATGTCCCGTCTGGAAATCGTAAAGCTATTGCAACTAGTTCTGGGAAGATGTCCATGGAGGACATGATGGCCAAGCTTTTGAAAGGAGTGGAGGCAACCAACATGGGACTAGCTGAGGTAAAAAATGATTTGTCCTCAATAAATCAATTGGTTGACTCGCATTCCACTGCAATAAAACAGCTGGAATAACAAATGAGTCAACTATCAGCGATATTCAATCAAAGAAAAGCTGGCACTTTACCTAGTAACACTGTGCAAAATCCACGGAATGATAGATCATGTATGGCTATTACTACCAGGAGTGGTAAGGTGTTGGAAAATCCATCCAAAGGCAAGCAAGTGGTTGACAATACAGAAAAGAATGTTATTGAAGCAGATTGTGATGATTCTGTAGAAGCTGAAAATCAGAATGAGAACGTTCATGACACTACACCTAGACGTCACCAGCCTGAAAAGATTGATAATCGGAAGCAAGATAAAAAAAAAGTGGTGGAGAAAACTCTTCCCCTTTTTCCTCAGAGATTGAAGAAGAAAGCTGATGACACCAGGTTCAGTAAATTCATGACTATGTTGAAGCAGCTGACTATTAATGTGCCTTTGGTGGAGGCGCTGGAACAGATGCCTGGGTACGCCAAATTCATGAAGGACCTTTTGACAAAGAAGCGGGCAGCAAGCTACGAGCTGGCAAATAATGTTCATCAATGCAGTGCAATTGCGACGAGGTCTTTAGTACAGAAGAAGGCAGATCCTGGTGCTTTCACTATTCCTTGCACAGTTGGATCTATGGATTTTGCTAAGGCATTATGCAATTTAGGGGCTAGCATCAATTTGATGCCGCTATCCGTTTACAGAAAGTTAGGGTTGGGCAATCCTACACCAACCAATATGCGGCTCGTGATGGAAGATAGGTCGGTAAAATGACCTGTTGGTATCTTATATGATGTATTGGTGAAGGTTTCTACCTTCATTTTTCCTGTAGACTTTGTTATTTTGGATTGTGAGGTGGATTCTGAAGTTCCCATAATCTTGGGGCGTCCTTTCCTTGCAACAGGAAGTGTGCTTATTGATTTAAGAGCTAATGAGCTTTTATTTCGGATGAATGACGAAGTGGTCCATTTTGATGTATGTAAATCAATGAAGCAGCCAAATGATATGAATGTGTTTTCTATAGCTGATGTTTATCATTAGGATGCGAAGGAACTATCGTTAGAAAAGCAGCCTACTGTTGAACCATTGTCTGTTGAGCGTTTAAATTTTGAGCTCGTAGAAGATTATGAAGAAACTATTTGTGCTCTAACAGGAATAGGGTCCTATTCTCATGCTCCTAAGAAGTTGGACCTTGATCTTAAGAATCGATCCTCACCACCAGCAAAACCATCTATTGAAGAGCCACCAGTACTAGAATTGGAAGATCTACCCAGTCACCTAAAGTATGCATTTTTGGGAAGTGGTGATACACTTCCGGTTATTGTTGCGGCTGATTTAGGTGAACAACAAGTAGAGGCTCTCATTTTTGTTCTGAAGAGGTACAAGAGAGCTATTGATTGGACTATTGATGATATAATTGGTATCCCTCCTGGGATATGTATGCACAAGATTCATCTCGAAGAAGATTGCGTGCCCACAATTAAGCATCAGCGTCGTCTAAATCCATTCAGAAAACGATGCACCATTTATCTCGATGAAGTCTAAGTAATCGAGATGACTATGTCATGCCGCGATAATAAATCAAGCGCTACATGGGAGGCAACCCATCGTTTTAATCGTTTTGTTTTACTAGGAGTTTGTTTTTTTTAAATTAAAATCCAAAAAGAAGGGTCGAGCCACGACCAAAACTAAGGCGCTTGGTGGGAGGCAACCCATCCTTCTAATCGTGTTTGTTGTTTTTGATTAAGTATAGGTGCAAGACGTACAAAGGAGGGGATTAGTCCTAAAATTTTGATTTGAAAGTGAGCCAGGTGAGCCAACAATTGTAGTCCCTGTAGGGAATATAGACGTTTAGAACAGCCTCTCTTATGAGTAGATTCCAGTTGAAATCCTTGATTATTAGATTCATAAACTGAGGAACAAAGAGGCCTTTCAAGTCAAATTTCTTTGGAAGAATTAGCCCATTGAGGGAGCTACTTGGGAAGCAAAAGTAGATATGCGAATAAAGTATCCTCACCACTTCTCTGCAAATTGAAACTCAGCCCAAGGTAACAGTTTTCCCTTAAACTTACTCAGTTTCATGCTCAAATTTTCTTTATAAAATTGGTATCAGTTACCATTGCATAACCAGTCATAAATTCATGAGTCCATTCAATCAGATATTCATGCATCAGATATGCATGTTCAGCATAAGAGACTCAGCTTATAAGCAATCCCAACCATGGACTCATACATCAGATATGCATGTTCAGTATGAAATTTCAGCATATCAGTAATGTCAGTCATGAAATCATGTTACAGTTGTGCACGTCTCGTATTTAAATCTAGTCTATTAGTATTCTCAGCATAGTCAGTCTTATTCAAGGACGAATGTTCCCAAGGGAGAGATATTGTAAGACCTCGAAAAATCCTAAGCTTAACTCAGACCTTTAAAGCTTCTTAAGGGGTCCCAAACTTAGAAAATTTCAGCTAAGTGTTCATGATCAGGAATGTTAGTAGGTGTTCTCAGACAAATTTTGTATTTTTCAAACTTCATTTAAAACTTATTTGAAAGCTCAAGCCAGTGGATCGACACAATCTAGATGCGCCACGTCGCCCATCGCTTTGATAAGTATTTTTCCCCAGCTCCCAGTGCTAATGAAAGTAAACCAACGTGGACTCGACACCGCGTATTGGCTGTCGTATCGATGCTAGTGGTGCGGCGTGGTGGTCTTCGTGTCACTAGTCCAATTTTTAGTAATTAAAAATCCGCTTCCTCAAGGGTAATTGGGTCTTTTCCCACCTTATGTCAACCCCCAAAATATGAAATTAAGCCCCTTTGAAGGCAAAATCCATTCATCTTTCTCAAAAATTCTCTAGAAGAAAACCCTAGGATCTCTAATTCAAGATTCAGCCTTGAAGAATACTCCATAATTCTTTGCAAATTTGAATACTAAGATATGTGAAGTTTTCATCCAAGTGTTTCTTTCCACCTTTGGAGTTCAAGAAACTCTTTCTAAATACAAGTTAATTGATTTCATGTTGGATCTTGAATGTATTAATGATTATGATGTTAATGATGATCTAATTCCATGATTTGTCCTAAGTTTCATGAAAAATAGTTTAATTGTGAATTGAATTTTGTGAACTATATTTCAAAATCTTGAATTGCAAGTTGAATGTAGAATCCATGATATTACTACATGTTTATTGATATGTGAAATACCCATGCTTCCCAAGTATTTGTCAAAATATTTATATGATTAGACTAGTCCAAGCATAACATGTTATTGTTTGATATCAATAATGCACAAGCTCATGTATAACAAGTATTTGACCAAAGATATCTAAGTGAATGTATTATTAGCAAGCTAGTACCATGATGATACTAAAGTCATGCAATGATTTACTATTCATGCTATTAAGTCCTAGGGGTATTTAATACCCGATAATTTAGCTGCTTACCTAGAGCCAGTGTCAGTTATAGAATAATCTCAGTCATGTCATGATCAATAGTACTCTAAGTCAGTTACATAACTCAGGAAAAACTCAGTAGACTCAGTATCAATCCAGTCTAGTTCAGTATCCAGTTCAGACCATAGTAAAATTCAGTTAGTTAATATAATTCAGTAGTATTCCATCAGTAAATAGAACTTAGTGAACTCAGTTCAGTTTAGTTAGATAGTATAATCAGTAACAGTTCAGTCAAGCCTAGTATGTACTAGGTATCAGTTCAATGTCTATTCAGTTGGGAGTAGGATTCAGCATTGAGTAAACACACGGATAGGGGCATTCCTGTCAGCAGAGGGTTTTACCCTTTGTAGCAATCCCTGCATTACAAAACTACGTAGTAAGTATAGGTTGAGATATTTTCCTTCCAAACTAGGGTTGATATATCTCATACGAGTTTTCCTGCCAACAAGGATTGATGAAAGAGCTTCTTATCAGAGAGGTTTAACTCACAGTTGTCTTTACTTGTGGCACGGTACTGGCACCCTTCCAACTGGGGTTACAAGTTGGACCCCAATCTATTCAGAGAGGGGCACATCGGTTAGATAATTACCTCCTACAATCTCAGTTTCAGTCTTCAAAATAGAACTCTATTTAGTTCTACAGAAATTAGGACTGTCAGACACAAACACTCAGTTCAGTATGAAACTTAGTACAGTTCCACAGAATCAGGACTGTCAGATACAGTCATTCAACTATCAGTTATACAGTATCAGTAAACTCAAATATTAGTATATCAGTAATTTAGAACTCAGTATCCAGTGTTATCAGGACCTTAGTTACAGTTTATATAATCATGGATGTACTCTCATTCATTTATACTCATGTTATTCAGTCAGTATTGTTCATGCATATGAACTTATGCATCTTAGCCTACCACACTTAGCATGCCAGTATATTCAAAGTACTGATGCATACCTTTCTTTTGTGCTATGATGTCTTATATATTAGGTTCAGACGCATAGTGATGTTGGGCGTATTTATACCCCTAAGAACCATAATTTACCCATATTTTAGCTAAGTTTTGAGGATAAAATATATAATTCCTGCACTTTTAGTCCATTTTCCTTTAAGTGAGCTAACCTATGTGATTAGCATGTTTTCAGCTATTAATGATGAAGATTTCAGCACTTTGTAGACCTTTGGGCAGCAAAGGAAAACTTTATATAAGAGGAAAGGCAGCTTTTGGAAGCTGTTGGACTGAATGTGACGCATGGAGAATTTGTTCTGGGCAAAATTAGTATTTCTAAATACTTAGGGATGCAGCAGTAACTTAGTAGACCAGGATATTATAAAAACCCTATTGCTGAATTTTTCAGCAGCATTGATCAATTATCATTAGTCATTATTCAGTTTACAGATTCTGTAAGTTTTGGACAGAGAAACAAGGCTCACACTTGGAAACAGCTAGAGAAAAAACGTTATTCTCTTTGTGACGCTAAGATCACTTCCATCGCCAAGATTGTTCTAGGTTGTGGTATGATGATTATGTCTATTTTGATTTTCGTCGTATCCATGAGTAGCTAAACTTCTCTGTTAGGGTTATGGAAACCTTGTAAGATACTATTTGTTGCTATGAGTTTGTGAATTCTTGATGTGTATGCTACTTATATCATTACTCTCTTCGTTTTAATTAAATTCTCATGGTTGCAAACATAGAGAACATGCCATTATAGCATTAACTTGTTCGGGAGAAAAGTTACATGTTTGGAAAAGAGAGTGTGACAAGGAAATAGGGTTTCCAACCCCTATTTACACGTTAATGCCTTAACCGGATTAACTTCTTGGAGAATTTGTACCATTTGTTATACACTTTAGGCTCAGGAGAGCTAAAGCAAAATAAATCCTTGATGGTTGGGAAACACTTGGATTTAGAATTAGAATACGATTCTCTATAAGTGCATGCAAGTCTAAATTCCGCGTTACTCATAGTTAATAGAGAAGTAGAAACTACAAGGTGGACATAACCCTAACTTATTATTCTCTGTGATTAACCTTTACTAAACAAATCATTCATTCGTTACTTTGATATTATTAATTCACGCCTAAATCAAAAACCCCCTTTTCCATGGAATTTTCGACCAACAGTCTACTAACAATTGCAACACTTAGTGACCAAGTATTCCCTGTGGGATTCGACACCCAACCCAGTTGGGTTCTATATTTGACAGCGACCGCTTACACTTTCTAACGAGAGCTGTAATTTGGGCGTTATCAAATTTTGGCGCCGTTGCCGGGGATACGGTTGTTAACTAAGTTTGTGATAGTTAATAGACCCTTTGGTCAAAGATTCTTGAATTTTACTTTTTGTTTGTTCTTTTTGATTTGTTCAGGTTTATTGGAGTGCATGCCAAATACACGAAGTTCTGGTCAACCGTTATTACCTATAAATCCTGAACCACATCTTATTGGCAGAATGGATGCGTAAAGAAACATTGAACGGATGGCTGCAGAACAGGAGCAGGAAAGATTAGCTGCATTGGCAGCTGCTCAAGTGCATCAACAGAATATTGATAACCCAGGTCGGGCAACAAATCTTGATGAAGAGGACCTGGGTGATGATGAGTTATTAAATCCAAGGCGTGCAGATGATGTGGCTGCACCAGTGAACAGGAATGTCAACAGAGATCGTCAAGCGAGAATGAGACCTGAACGCCGAGCTGTGCAAATCGCTTTTGATGATGATGATGACGACTTGGATGGGGCTGGTGCCACAGGGGCTATTATTCCTCTGCCCTTGTCACCCGGAGCCAAGTTCAATATCACTAGCACCATGATCCAGCTATTACAACTCAAAGGGTTATTTGGTGGACTTGCAGGCGATGATCCGAATATGCATCTAATCAACTTTATCTCAATATGCAAGTCGTTTGACAATCCAGGAGTTGGAAAGAATGCAATTCGACTGTGCTTATTTCCATTGTCTCTATCTGGAGAGGCAACTCTATGGTTGAACAGAAATAAGTCTCTATCTGGAGAGGCAACTCTATGGTTGAACGGGCTGACTCCTGACTCTATTACTAATTGGAGGCAACTGAAAGACGCTTTCCTAGAAAGATTTTTTCTGCCATCCAAGAGAGCACAGTTACGAGATGAGATCAGCAATTTTCGACAGCTTCCAACTGAAGCTCTCCACGAAACATGGGAGAGGTTCAAGAAGAAGCTTATGCGGTGCCCAAATCATCAGATGACCAACATCCACTTGATGGAAATATTATATAGGGCGTTGAACTCGGTGACTAAGCCAATGGTTGATAATGCTGCAGGTGGGTCATTCATGGACCTTATTTTTATTGAGGCTGGTGATATGCTGGATCGTATGACAAAACAGAGTAGAGCTTGGCATACCAGGGATTCTGAGGTAGCAAGCTCTACTGTATCTACTGGCATGACAGCAGAACAGAGGCGAAGAGAAGAGGAACGTGACCAAGATATGGCTCATATAAAAACGTAGATGGACCTTCTTACCAAGCATTTATTATCAGAAAAGATAGAAAAGGTCAAGGCTGTTGTATCACAGGGTAGAGATGAATCCGATTCTGAGGAGGAAGCGAATTATTTGAACAATCAGAGGGGTTTCCGAGGCAATGCCCAAGGAAACCAAGGTCGGAACTATTATGAACAATCTAGATACAAGGACCGAGACCAAGGGAATTGGAAGAATAAGAATGACTGGAGAAGTTTGTATGTCCCTTCTGGAAATCGTGAAGCTATTGCAACTAGTTCTGGGAAGATGTCCATGGAGGACATGATGGCCAAGCTTTTGAAAGGAGTGGAGGCAACCAACATGGGACTAGCTGAGGTAAAAAATGATTTGTCCTCAATAAATCAATTGGTTGACTCGCATTCCACTGCAATAAAACAGCTGGAATAACAAATGAGTCAACTATCAGCGATATTCAATCAAAGAAAACCTGGCACTTTACCTAGTAACACTGTGCAAAATCCACGGAATGATGGATCATGTATGGCTATTACTACCAGGAGTGGTAAGGTGTTGGAAAATCCATCCAAAGGCAAGCAAGTGGTTGAAAATAAAGAAAAGAATGTTATTGAAGCAGATTGTGATGATTCTGTAGAAGCTGAAAATCAGAATGAGAACGTTCATGACACTACACCTAGACGTCACCAGCCTGAAAAGATTGATAATCGGAAGCAAGATAAAAAAAAGTGGTGGAGAAAACTCTTCCCCTTTTTCCTCAGAGATTGAAGAAGAAAGCTGATGACACCAGGTTCAGTAAATTCATGACTATGTTGAAGCAGCTGACTATTAATGTGCCTTTGGTGGAGGCGCTGGAACAGATGCCTGGGCCAAATTCATGAAGGACCTTTTGACAAAGAAGCGGGCAGCAAGTTACGAGCTGGCAGATAATGTTCATCAATGCAGTGCAATTGCGACGAGGTCTTTAGTACAGAAGAAGGCAGATCCTGGTGCTTTCACTATTCCTTGCACGGTTGGATCTATGGATTTTGCTAAGGCATTATGCAATTTAGGGGCTAGCATCAATTTGATGCCGCTATCCGTTTACAGAAAGTTAGGGTTGGGCAATCCTACACCAACCAATATGCGGCTCGTGATGGCAGATAGGTCGGTAAAATGACCTGTTGGTATCTTATATGATGTATTGGTGAAGGTTTCTACCTTCATTTTTCCTGTAGACTTTGTTATTTTGGATTGTGAGGTGGATTCTGAAGTTCCCATAATCTTGGGGCGTCCTTTCCTTGCAACAAGAAGTGTGCTTATTGATTTAAGAGCTAATGAGCTTTTATTTCGGATGAATGACGAAGTGGTCCATTTTGATGTATGTAAATCAATGAAGCAGCCAAATGATATGAATGTGTTTTCTATAGCTGATGTTTATCATTAGGATGCGAAGGAACTATCGTTAGAAAAGCAGCCTACTGTTGAACCATTGTCTGTTGAGCGTTTAAATTTTGAGCTCGTAGAAGATTATGAAGAAACTATTTGTGCTCTAACAGGAATAGGGTCCTATTCTCATGCTCCTAAGAAGTTGGACCTTGATCTTAAGAATCGATCCTCACCACCAGCAAAACCATCTATTGAAGAGCCACCAGTACTAGAATTGGAAGATCTACCCAGTCACCTAAAGTATGCATTTTTGGGAAGTGGTGATACACTTCCGGTTATTGTTGCGGCTGATTTAGGTGAACAACAAGTAGAGGCTCTCATTTCTGTTCTGAAGAGGTACAAGAGAGCTATTGATTGGACTATTGATGATATAATTGGTATCCCTCCTGGGATATGTATGCACAAGATTCATCTCGAAGAAGATTGCGTGCCCACAATTAAGCATCAGCGTCGTCTAAATCCATTCAGAAAACGATGCACCATTTATCTCGATGAAGTCTAAGTAATCGAGATGACTATGTCATGCCGCGATAATAAATCAAGCGCTACATGGGAGGCAACCCATCGTTTTAATCGTTTTGTTTTACTAGGAGTTTGTTTTTTTAAAATTAAAATCCAAAAAGAAGGGTCGAGCCACGACCAAAACTAAGGCGCTTGGTGGGAGGCAACCCATCCTTCTAATCGTGTTTGTTGTTTTTGATTAAGTATAGGTGCAAGACGTACAAAGGAGGGGATTAGTCCTAAAATTTTGATTTGAAAGTGAGCCAGGTGAGCCAACAATTGTAGTCCATGTAGGGAATATAGACGTTTAGAACAGCCTCTCTTATGAGTAGATTCCAGTTGAAATCCTTGATTATTAGATTCATAAACTGAGGAACAAAGAGGCCTTTCAAGTCAAATTTCTTTGGAAGAATTAGCCCATTGAGGGAGCTACTTGGGAAGCAAAAGTAGATATGCGAATAAAGTATCCTCACCACTTCTCTGCAAATTGAAACTCAGCCCAAGGTAACAGTTTTCCCTTAAACTTACTCAGTTTCATGCTCAAATTTTCTTTATAAAATTGGTATCAGTTACCATTGCATAACCAGTCATAAATTCATGAGTCCATTCAATCAGATATTCATGCATCAGATATGCATGTTCAGCATAAGAGACTCAGCTTATAAGCAATCCCAACCATGGACTCATACATCAGATATGCATGTTCAGTATGAAATTTCAGCATATCAGTAATGTCAGTCATGAAATCATGTTACAGTTGTGCACGTCTCGTATTTAAATCTAGTCTATTAGTATTCTCAGCATAGTCAGTCTTATTCAAGGACGAATGTTCCCAAGGGAGAGATATTGTAAGACCTCGAAAAATCCTAAGCTTAACTCAGACCTTTAAAGCTTCTTAAGGGGTCCCAAACTTAGAAAATTTCAGCTAAGTGTTCATGATCAGGAATGTTAGTAGGTGTTCTCAGACAAATTTTGTATTTTTCAAACTTCATTTAAAACTTATTTGAAAGCTCAAGCCAGTGGATCGACACAATCTAGATGCGCCACGTCGCCCATCGCTTTGATAAGTATTTTTCCCCAGCTCCCAGTGCTAATGAAAGTAAACCAACGTGGACTCGACACCGCGTATTGGCTGTCGTATCGATGCTAGTGGTGCGGCGTGGTGGTCTTCGTGTCACTAGTCCAATTTTTAGTAATTAAAAATCCGCTTCCTCAAGGGTAATTGGGTCTTTTCCCACCTTATGTCAACCCCCAAAATATGAAATTAAGCCCCTTTGAAGGCAAAATCCATTCATCTTTCTCAAAAATTCTCTAGAAGAAAACCCTAGGATCTCTAATTCAAGATTCAGCCTTGAAGAATACTCCATAATTCTTTGCAAATTTGAATACTAAGATATGTGAAGTTTTCATCCAAGTGTTTCTTTCCACCTTTGGAGTTCAAGAAACTCTTTCTAAATACAAGTTAATTGATTTCATGTTGGATCTTGAATGTATTAATGATTATGATGTTAATGATGATCTAATTCCATGATTTGTCCTAAGTTTCATGAAAAATAGTTTAATTGTGAATTGAATTTTGTGAACTATATTTCAAAATCTTGAATTGCAAGTTGAATGTAGAATCCATGATATTACTACATGTTTATTGATATGTGAAATACCCATGCTTCCCAAGTATTTGTCAAAATATTTATATGATTAGACTAGTCCAAGCATAACATGTTATTGTTTGATATCAATAATGCACAAGCTCATGTATAACAAGTATTTGACCAAAGATATCTAAGTGAATGTATTATTAGCAAGCTAGTACCATGATGATACTAAAGTCATGCAATGATTTACTATTCATGCTATTAAGTCCTAGGGGTATTTAATACCCGATAATTTAGCTGCTTACCTAGAGCCAGTGTCAGTTATAGAATAATCTCAGTCATGTCATGATCAATAGTACTCTAAGTCAGTTACATAACTCAGGAAAAACTCAGTAGACTCAGTATCAATCCAGTCTAGTTCAGTATCCAGTTCAGACCATAGTAAAATTCAGTTAGTTAATATAATTCAGTAGTATTCCATCAGTAAATAGAACTTAGTGAACTCAGTTCAGTTTAGTTAGATAGTATAATCAGTAACAGTTCAGTCAAGCCTAGTATGTACTAGGTATCAGTTCAATGTCTATTCAGTTGGGAGTAGGATTCAGCATTGAGTAAACACACGGATAGGGGCATTCCTGTCAGCAGAGGGTTTTACCCTTTGTAGCAATCCCTGCATTACAAAACTACGTAGTAAGTATAGGTTGAGATATTTTCCTTCCAAACTAGGGTTGATATATCTCATACGAGTTTTCCTGCCAGCAAGGATTGATGAAAGAGCTTCTTATCAGAGAGGTTTAACTCACAGTTGTCTTTACTTGTGGCACGGTACTGGCACCCTTCCAACTGGGGTTACAAGTTGGACCCCAATCTATTCAGAGAGGGGCACATCGGTTAGATAATTACCTCCTACAATCTCAGTTTCAGTCTTCAAAATAGAACTCTATTTAGTTCTACAGAAATTAGGACTGTCAGACACAAACACTCAGTTCAGTATGAAACTTAGTACAGTTCCACAGAATCAGGACTGTCAGATACAGTCATTCAACTATCAGTTATACAGTATCAGTAAACTCAAATATTAGTATATCAGTAATTTAGAACTCAGTATCCAGTGTTATCAGGACCTTAGTTACAGTTTATATAATCATGGATGTACTCTCATTCATTTATACTCATGTTATTCAGTCAGTATTGTTCATGCATATGAACTTATGCATCTTAGCCTACCACACTTAGCATGCCAGTATATTCAAAGTACTGATGCATACCTTTCTTTTGTGCTATGATGTCTTATATATTAGGTTCAGACGCATAGTGATGTTGGGCGTATTTATACCCCTAAGAACCATAATTTACCCATATTTTAGCTAAGTTTTGAGGATAAAATATATAATTCCTGCACTTTTAGTCCATTTTCCTTTAAGTGAGCTAACCTATGTGATTAGCATGTTTTCAGCTATTAATGATGAAGATTTCAGCACTTTGTAGACCTTTGGGCAGCAAAGGAAAACTTTATATAAGAGGGAAGGCAGCTTTTGGAAGCTGTTGGACTGAATGTGACGCATGGAGAATTTGTCCTGGGCAAAATTAGTATTTCTAAATACTTAGGGATGCAGCAGTAACTTAGTAGACCAGGATATTATAAAAACCCTATTGCTGAATTTTTCAGCAGCATTGATCAATTATCATTAGTCATTATTCAGTTTACAGATTCTGTAAGTTTTGGACAGAGAAACAAGGCTCACACTTGGAAACAGCTAGAGAAAAAACGTTATTCTCTTTGTGACGCTAAGATCACTTCCATCGCCAAGATTGTTCTAGGTTGTGGTATGATGATTATGTCTATTTTGATTTTCGTCGTATCCATGAGTAGCTAAACTTCTCTGTTAGGGTTATGGAAACCTTGTAAGATACTATTTGTTGCTATGAGTTTGTGAATTCTTGATGTGTATGCTACTTATATCATTACTCTCTTCGTTTTAATTAAATTCTCATGGTTGCAAACATAGAGAACATGCCATTATAGCATTAACTTGTTCGGGAGAAAAGTTACATGTTTGGAAAAGAGAGTGTGACAAGGAAATAGGGTTTCCAACCCCTATTTACACGTTAATGCCTTAACCGGATTAACTTCTTGGAGAATTTGTACCATTTGTTATACACTTTAGGCTCAGGAGAGCTAAAGCAAAATAAATCCTTGATGGTTGGGAAACACTTGGATTTAGAATTAGAATACGATTCTCTATAAGTGCATGCAAGTCTAAATTCCGCGTTACTCATAGTTAATAGAGAAGTAGAAACTACAAGGTGGACATAACCCTAACTTATTATTCTCTGTGATTAACCTTTACTAAACAAATCATTCATTCGTTACTTTGATATTATTAATTCACGCCTAAATCAAAAACCCCCTTTTCCATGGAATTTTCGACCAACAGTCTACTAACAATTGCAACACTTAGTGACCAAGTATTCCCTGTGGGATTCGACACCCAACCCAGTTGGGTTCTATATTTGACAGCGACCGCTTACACTTTCTAACGAGAGCTGTAATTTGGGCGTTATCAAATTTTGGCGCCGTTGCCGGGGATACGGTTGTTAACTAAGTTTGTGATAGTTAATAGACCCTTTGGTCAAAGATTCTTGAATTTTACTTTTTGTTTGTTCTTTTTGATTTGTTCAGGTTTATTGGAGTGCATGCCAAATACACGAAGTTCTGGTCAACCGTTATTACCTATAAATCCTGAACCACATCTTATTGGCAGAATGGATGCGTAAAGAAACATTGAACGGATGGCTGCAGAACAGGAGCAGGAAAGATTAGCTGCATTGGCAGCTGCTCAAGTGCATCAACAGAATATTGATAACCCAGGTCGGGCAACAAATCTTGATGAAGAGGACCTGGGTGATGATGAGTTATTAAATCCAAGGCGTGCAGATGATGTGGCTGCACCAGTGAACAGGAATGTCAACAGAGATCGTCAAGCGAGAATGAGACCTGAACGCCGAGCTGTGCAAATCGCTTTTGATGATGATGATGATGACTTGGATGGGGCTGGTGCCACAGGGGCTATTATTCCTCTGCCCTTGTCACCCGGAGCCAAGTTCAATATCACTAGCACCATGATCCAGCTATTACAACTCAAAGGGTTATTTGGTGGACTTGCAGGCGATGATCCGAATATGCATCTGATCAACTTTATCTCAATATGCAAGTCGTTTGACAATCCAGGAGTTGGACAGAATGCAATTCGACTGTGCTTATTTCCATTGTCTCTATCTGGAGAGGCAACTCTATGGTTGAACAGAAATAAGTCTCTATCTGGAGAGGCAACTCTATGGTTGAACGGGCTGACTCTTGACTCTATTACTAATTGGAGGCAACTGAAAGACGCTTTCCTAGAAAGATTTTTTCTGCCATCCAAGAGAGCACAGTTACGAGATGAGATCAGCAATTTTCGACAGCTTCCAACTGAAGCTCTCCACGAAACATGGGAGAGGTTCAAGAAGAAGCTTATGCGGTGCCCAAATCATCAGATGGCCAACATCCACTTGATGGAAATATTATATAGGGCGTTGAACTCGGTGACTAAGCCAATGGTTGATAATGCTGCAGGTGGGTCATTCATGGACCTTATTTTTATTGAGGCTGGTGATATGCTGGATCGTATGACAAAACAGAGTAGAGCTTGGCATACCAGGGATTCTGAGGTAGCAAGCTCTACTGTATCTACTGGCATGACAGCAGAACATAGGCGAAGAGAAGAGGAACGTGACCAAGATATGGCTCATATAAAAACGTAGATGGACCTTCTTACCAAGCATTTATTATCAGGAAAGATAGAAAAGGTCAAGGCTGTTGTATCACAGGGTAGAGATGAATTCGATTCTGAGGAGGAAGCAAATTATTTGAACAATCAGAGGGGTTTCCGAGGCAATGCCCAAGGAAACCAAGGTCGGAACTATTATGAACAATCTAGATACAAGGACCGAGACCAAGGGAATTGGAAGAATAAGAATGACTGGAGAAGTTTGTATGTCCCGTCTGGAAATCGTAAAGCTATTGCAACTAGTTCTGGGAAGATGTCCATGGAGGACATGATGGCCAAGCTTTTGAAAGGAGTGGAGGCAACCAACATGGGACTAGCTGAGGTAAAAAATGATTTGTCCTCAATAAATCAATTGGTTGACTCGCATTCCACTGCAATAAAACAGCTGGAATAACAAATGAGTCAACTATCAGCGATATTCAATCAAAGAAAAGCTGGCACTTTACCTAGTAACACTGTGCAAAATCCACGGAATGATAGATCATGTATGGCTATTACTACCAGGAGTGGTAAGGTGTTGGAAAATCCATCCAAAGGCAAGCAAGTGGTTGACAATACAGAAAAGAATGTTATTGAAGCAGATTGTGATGATTCTGTAGAAGCTGAAAATCAGAATGAGAACGTTCATGACACTACACCTAGACGTCACCAGCCTGAAAAGATTGATAATCGGAAGCAAGATAAAAAAAAAGTGGTGGAGAAAACTCTTCCCCTTTTTCCTCAGAGATTGAAGAAGAAAGCTGATGACACCAGGTTCAGTAAATTCATGACTATGTTGAAGCAGCTGACTATTAATGTGCCTTTGGTGGAGGCGCTGGAACAGATGCCTGGGTACGCCAAATTCATGAAGGACCTTTTGACAAAGAAGCGGGCAGCAAGCTACGAGCTGGCAAATAATGTTCATCAATGCAGTGCAATTGCGACGAGGTCTTTAGTACAGAAGAAGGCAGATCCTGGTGCTTTCACTATTCCTTGCACAGTTGGATCTATGGATTTTGCTAAGGCATTATGCAATTTAGGGGCTAGCATCAATTTGATGCCGCTATCCGTTTACAGAAAGTTAGGGTTGGGCAATCCTACACCAACCAATATGCGGCTCGTGATGGAAGATAGGTCGGTAAAATGACCTGTTGGTATCTTATATGATGTATTGGTGAAGGTTTCTACCTTCATTTTTCCTGTAGACTTTGTTATTTTGGATTGTGAGGTGGATTCTGAAGTTCCCATAATCTTGGGGCGTCCTTTCCTTGCAACAGGAAGTGTGCTTATTGATTTAAGAGCTAATGAGCTTTTATTTCGGATGAATGACGAAGTGGTCCATTTTGATGTATGTAAATCAATGAAGCAGCCAAATGATATGAATGTGTTTTCTATAGCTGATGTTTATCATTAGGATGCGAAGGAACTATCGTTAGAAAAGCAGCCTACTGTTGAACCATTGTCTGTTGAGCGTTTAAATTTTGAGCTCGTAGAAGATTATGAAGAAACTATTTGTGCTCTAACAGGAATAGGGTCCTATTCTCATGCTCCTAAGAAGTTGGACCTTGATCTTAAGAATCGATCCTCACCACCAGCAAAACCATCTATTGAAGAGCCACCAGTACTAGAATTGGAAGATCTACCCAGTCACCTAAAGTATGCATTTTTGGGAAGTGGTGATACACTTCCGGTTATTGTTGCGGCTGATTTAGGTGAACAACAAGTAGAGGCTCTCATTTTTGTTCTGAAGAGGTACAAGAGAGCTATTGATTGGACTATTGATGATATAATTGGTATCCCTCCTGGGATATGTATGCACAAGATTCATCTCGAAGAAGATTGCGTGCCCACAATTAAGCATCAGCGTCGTCTAAATCCATTCAGAAAACGATGCACCATTTATCTCGATGAAGTCTAAGTAATCGAGATGACTATGTCATGCCGCGATAATAAATCAAGCGCTACATGGGAGGCAACCCATCGTTTTAATCGTTTTGTTTTACTAGGAGTTTGTTTTTTTTAAATTAAAATCCAAAAAGAAGGGTCGAGCCACGACCAAAACTAAGGCGCTTGGTGGGAGGCAACCCATCCTTCTAATCGTGTTTGTTGTTTTTGATTAAGTATAGGTGCAAGACGTACAAAGGAGGGGATTAGTCCTAAAATTTTGATTTGAAAGTGAGCCAGGTGAGCCAACAATTGTAGTCCCTGTAGGGAATATAGACGTTTAGAACAGCCTCTCTTATGAGTAGATTCCAGTTGAAATCCTTGATTATTAGATTCATAAACTGAGGAACAAAGAGGCCTTTCAAGTCAAATTTCTTTGGAAGAATTAGCCCATTGAGGGAGCTACTTGGGAAGCAAAAGTAGATATGCGAATAAAGTATCCTCACCACTTCTCTGCAAATTGAAACTCAGCCCAAGGTAACAGTTTTCCCTTAAACTTACTCAGTTTCATGCTCAAATTTTCTTTATAAAATTGGTATCAGTTACCATTGCATAACCAGTCATAAATTCATGAGTCCATTCAATCAGATATTCATGCATCAGATATGCATGTTCAGCATAAGAGACTCAGCTTATAAGCAATCCCAACCATGGACTCATACATCAGATATGCATGTTCAGTATGAAATTTCAGCATATCAGTAATGTCAGTCATGAAATCATGTTACAGTTGTGCACGTCTCGTATTTAAATCTAGTCTATTAGTATTCTCAGCATAGTCAGTCTTATTCAAGGACGAATGTTCCCAAGGGAGAGATATTGTAAGACCTCGAAAAATCCTAAGCTTAACTCAGACCTTTAAAGCTTCTTAAGGGGTCCCAAACTTAGAAAATTTCAGCTAAGTGTTCATGATCAGGAATGTTAGTAGGTGTTCTCAGACAAATTTTGTATTTTTCAAACTTCATTTAAAACTTATTTGAAAGCTCAAGCCAGTGGATCGACACAATCTAGATGCGCCACGTCGCCCATCGCTTTGATAAGTATTTTTCCCCAGCTCCCAGTGCTAATGAAAGTAAACCAACGTGGACTCGACACCGCGTATTGGCTGTCGTATCGATGCTAGTGGTGCGGCGTGGTGGTCTTCGTGTCACTAGTCCAATTTTTAGTAATTAAAAATCCGCTTCCTCAAGGGTAATTGGGTCTTTTCCCACCTTATGTCAACCCCCAAAATATGAAATTAAGCCCCTTTGAAGGCAAAATCCATTCATCTTTCTCAAAACTTCTCTAGAAGAAAACCCTAGGATCTCTAATTCAAGATTCAGCCTTGAAGAATACTCCATAATTCTTTGCAAATTTGAATACTAAGATATGTGAAGTTTTCATCCAAGTGTTTCTTTCCACCTTTGGAGTTCAAGAAACTCTTTCTAAATACAAGTTAATTGATTTCATGTTGGATCTTGAATGTATTAATGATTATGATGTTAATGATGATCTAATTCCATGATTTGTCCTAAGTTTCATGAAAAATAGTTTAATTGTGAATTGAATTTTGTGAACTATATTTCAAAATCTTGAATTGCAAGTTGAATGTAGAATCCATGATATTACTACATGTTTATTGATATGTGAAATACCCATGCTTCCCAAGTATTTGTCAAAATATTTATATGATTAGACTAGTCCAAGCATAACATGTTATTGTTTGATATCAATAATGCACAAGCTCATGTATAACAAGTATTTGACCAAAGATATCTAAGTGAATGTATTATTAGCAAGCTAGTACCATGATGATACTAAAGTCATGCAATGATTTACTATTCATGCTATTAAGTCCTAGGGGTATTTAATACCCGATAATTTAGCTGCTTACCTAGAGCCAGTGTCAGTTATAGAATAATCTCAGTCATGTCATGATCAATAGTACTCTAAGTCAGTTACATAACTCAGGAAAAACTCAGTAGACTCAGTATCAATCCAGTCTAGTTCAGTATCCAGTTCAGACCATAGTAAAATTCAGTTAGTTAATATAATTCAGTAGTATTCCATCAGTAAATAGAACTTAGTGAACTCAGTTCAGTTTAGTTAGATAGTATAATCAGTAACAGTTCAGTCAAGCCTAGTATGTACTAGGTATCAGTTCAATGTCTATTCAGTTGGGAGTAGGATTCAGCATCGAGTAAACACACGGATAGGGGCATTCCTGTCAGCAGAGGGTTTTACCCTTTGTAGCAATCCCTGCATTACAAAACTACGTAGTAAGTATAGGTTGAGATATTTTCCTTCCAAACTAGGGTTGATATATCTCATACGAGTTTTCCTGCCAGCAAGGATTGATGAAAGAGCTTCTTATCAGAGAGGTTTAACTCACAGTTGTCTTTACTTGTGGCACGGTACTGGCACCCTTCCAACTGGGGTTACAAGTTGGACCCCAATCTATTCAGAGAGGGGCACATCGGTTAGATAATTACCTCCTACAATCTCAGTTTCAGTCTTCAAAATAGAACTCTATTTAGTTCTACAGAAATTAGGACTGTCAGACACAAACACTCAGTTCAGTATGAAACTTAGTACAGTTCCACAGAATCAGGACTGTCAGATACAGTCATTCAACTATCAGTTATACAGTATCAGTAAACTCAAATATTAGTATATCAGTAATTTAGAACTCAGTATCCAGTGTTATCAGGACCTTAGTTACAGTTTATATAATCATGGATGTACTCTCATTCATTTATACTCATGTTATTCAGTCAGTATTGTTCATGCATATGAACTTATGCATCTTAGCCTACCACACTTAGCATGCCAGTATATTCAAAGTACTGATGCATACCTTTCTTTTGTGCTATGATGTCTTATATATTAGGTTCAGACGCATAGTGATGTTGGGCGTATTTATACCCCTAAGAACCATAATTTACCCATATTTTAGCTAAGTTTTGAGGATAAAATATATAATTCCTGCACTTTTAGTCCATTTTCCTTTAAGTGAGCTAACCTATGTGATTAGCATGTTTTCAGCTATTAATGATGAAGATTTCAGCACTTTGTAGACCTTTGGGCAGCAAAGGAAAACTTTATATAAGAGGGAAGGCAGCTTTTGGAAGCTGTTGGACTGAATGTGACGCATGGAGAATTTGTCCTGGGCAAAATTAGTATTTCTAAATACTTAGGGATGCAGCAGTAACTTAGTAGACCAGGATATTATAAAAACCCTATTGCTGAATTTTTCAGCAGCATTGATCAATTATCATTAGTCATTATTCAGTTTACAGATTCTGTAAGTTTTGGACAGAGAAACAAGGCTCACACTTGGAAACAGCTAGAGAAAAAACGTTATTCTCTTTGTGACGCTAAGATCACTTCCATCGCCAAGATTGTTCTAGGTTGTGGTATGATGATTATGTCTATTTTGATTTTCGTCGTATCCATGAGTAGCTAAACTTCTCTGTTAGGGTTATGGAAACCTTGTAAGATACTATTTGTTGCTATGAGTTTGTGAATTCTTGATGTGTATGCTACTTATATCATTACTCTCTTCGTTTTAATTAAATTCTCATGGTTGCAAACATAGAGAACATGCCATTATAGCATTAACTTGTTCGGGAGAAAAGTTACATGTTTGGAAAAGAGAGTGTGACAAGGAAATAGGGTTTCCAACCCCTATTTACACGTTAATGCCTTAACCGGATTAACTTCTTGGAGAATTTGTACCATTTGTTATACACTTTAGGCTCAGGAGAGCTAAAGCAAAATAAATCCTTGATGGTTGGGAAACACTTGGATTTAGAATTAGAATACGATTCTCTATAAGTGCATGCAAGTCTAAATTCCGCGTTACTCATAGTTAATAGAGAAGTAGAAACTACAAGGTGGACATAACCCTAACTTATTATTCTCTGTGATTAACCTTTACTAAACAAATCATTCATTCGTTACTTTGATATTATTAATTCACGCCTAAATCAAAAACCCCCTTTTCCATGGAATTTTCGACCAACAGTCTACTAACAATTGCAACACTTAGTGACCAAGTATTCCCTGTGGGATTCGACACCCAACCCAGTTGGGTTCTATATTTGACAGCGACCGCTTACACTTTCTAACGAGAGCTGTAATTTGGGCGTTATCAAATTTTGGCGCCGTTGCCGGGGATACGGTTGTTAACTAAGTTTGTGATAGTTAATAGACCCTTTGGTCAAAGATTCTTGAATTTTACTTTTTGTTTGTTCTTTTTGATTTGTTCAGGTTGATTGGAGTGCATGCCAAATACACGAAGTTCTGGTCAACCGTTATTACCTATAAATCCTGAACCACATCTTATTGGCAGAATGGATGCGTAAAGAAACATTGAACGGATGGCTGCAGAACAGGAGCAGGAAAGATTAGCTGCATTGGCAGCTGCTCAAGTGCATCAACAGAATATTGATAACCCAGGTCGGGCAACAAATCTTGATGAAGAGGACCTGGGTGATGATGAGTTATTAAATCCAAGGCGTGCAGATGATGTGGCTGCACCAGTGAACAGGAATGTCAACAGAGATCGTCAAGCGAGAATGAGACCTGAACGCCGAGCTGTGCAAATCGCTTTTGATGATGATGATGACGACTTGGATGGGGCTGTTGCCACAGGGGCTATTATTCCTCTGCCCTTGTCACCCGGAGCCAAGTTCAATATCACTAGCACCATGATCCAGCTATTACAACTCAAAGGGTTATTTGGTGGACTTGCAGGCGATGATCCGAATATGCATCTGATCAACTTTATCTCAATATGCAAGTCGTTTGACAATCCAGGAGTTGGACAGAATGCAATTCGACTGTGCTTATTTCCATTGTCTCTATCTGGAGAGGCAACTCTATGGTTGAACAGAAATAAGTCTCTATCTGGAGAGGCAACTCTATGGTTGAACGGGCTGACTCCTGACTCTATTACTAATTGGAGGCAACTGAAAGACGCTTTCCTAGAAAGATTTTTTCTGCCATCCAAGAGAGCACAGTTACGAGATGAGATCAGCAATTTTCGACAGCTTCCAACTGAAGCTCTCCACGAAACATGGGAGAGGTTCAAGAAGAAGCTTATGCGGTGCCCAAATCATCAGATGACCAACATCCACTTGATGGAAATATTATATAGGGCGTTGAACTCGGTGACTAAGCCAATGGTTGATAATGCTGCAGGTGGGTCATTCATGGACCTTATTTTTATTGAGGCTGGTGATATGCTGGATCGTATGACAAAACAGAGTAGAGCTTGGCATACCAGGGATTCTGAGGTAGCAAGCTCTACTGTATCTACTGGCATGACAGCAGAACAGAGGCGAAGAGAAGAGGAACGTGACCAAGATATGGCTCATATAAAAACGTAGATGGACCTTCTTACCAAGCATTTATTATCAGGAAAGATAGAAAAGGTCAAGGCTGTTGTATCACAGGGTAGAGATGAATCCGATTCTGAGGAGGAAGCGAATTATTTGAACAATCAGAGGGGTTTCCGAGGCAATGCCCAAGGAAACCAAGGTCGGAACTATTATGAACAATCTAGATACAAGGACCGAGACCAAGGGAATTGGAAGAATAAGAATGACTGGAGAAGTTTGTATGTCCCTTCTGGAAATCGTGAAGCTATTGCAACTAGTTCTGGGAAGATGTCCATGGAGGACATGATGGCCAAGCTTTTGAAAGGAGTGGAGGCAACCAACATGGGACTAGCTGAGGTAAAAAATGATTTGTCCTCAATAAATCAATTGGTTGACTCGCATTCCACTGCAATAAAACAGCTGGAATAACAAATGAGTCAACTATCAGCGATATTCAATCAAAGAAAAGCTGGCACTTTACCTAGTAACACTGTGCAAAATCCACGGAATGATGGATCATGTATGGCTATTACTACCAGGAGTGGTAAGGTGTTGGAAAATCCATCCAAAGGCAAGCAAGTGGTTGACAATAAAGAAAAGAATGTTATTGAAGCAGATTGTGATGATTCTGTAGAAGCTGAAAATCAGAATGAGAACGTTCATGACACTACACCTAGACGTCACCAGCCTGAAAAGATTGAGAATCGGAAGCAAGATAAAAAAAAGTGGTGGAGAAAACTCTTCCCCTTTTTCCTCAGAGATTGAAGAAGAAAGCTGATGACACCAGGTTCAGTAAATTCATGACTATGTTGAAGCAGCTGACTATTAATGTGCCTTTGGTGGAGGCGCTGGAACAGATGCCTGGGCCAAATTCATGAAGGACCTTTTGACAAAGAAGCGGGCAGCAAGCTACGAGCTGGCAGATAATGTTCATCAATGCAGTGCAATTGCGACGAGGTCTTTAGTACAGAAGAAGGCAGATCCTGGTGCTTTCACTATTCCTTGCACGGTTGGATCTATGGATTTTGCTAAGGCATTATGCAATTTAGGGGCTAGCATCAATTTGATGCCGCTATCCGTTTACAGAAAGTTAGGGTTGGGCAATCCTACACCAACCAATATGCGGCTCGTGATGGCAGATAGGTCGGTAAAATGACCTGTTGGTATCTTATATGATGTATTGGTGAAGGTTTCTACCTTCATTTTTCCTGTAGACTTTGTTATTTTGGATTATGAGGTGGATTCTGAAGTTCCCATAATCTTGGGGCGTCCTTTCCTTGCAACAGGAAGTGTGCTTATTGATTTAAGAGCTAATGAGCTTTTATTTCGGATGAATGACGAAGTGGTCCATTTTGATGTATGTAAATCAATGAAGCAGCCAAATGATATGAATGTGTTTTCTATAGCTGATGTTTATCATTAGGATGCGAAGGAACTATCGTTAGAAAAGCAGCCTACTGTTGAACCATTGTCTGTTGAGCGTTTAAATTTTGAGCTCGTAGAAGATTATGAAGAAACTATTTGTGCTCTAACAGGAATAGGGTCCTATTCTCATGCTCCTAAGAAGTTGGACCTTGATCTTAAGAATCGATCCTCACCACCAGCAAAACCATCCATTGAAGAGCCACCAGTACTAGAATTGGAAGATCTACCCAGTCACCTAAAGTATGCATTTTTGGGAAGTGGTGATACACTTCCGGTTATTGTTGCGGCTGATTTAGGTGAACAACAAGTAGAGGCTCTCATTTCTGTTCTGAAGAGGTACAAGAGAGCTATTGATTAGACTATTGATGATATAATTGGTATCCCTCCTGGGATATGTATGCACAAGATTCATCTCGAAGAAGATTGCGTGCCCACAATTAAGCATCAGCGTCGTCTGAATCCATTCAGAAAACGATGCACCATTTATCTCGATGAAGTCTAAGTAATCGAGATGACTATGTCATGCCGCGATAATAAATCAAGCGCTACATGGGAGGCAACCCATCGTTTTAATCGTTTTGTTTTACTAGGAGTTTGTTTTTTTAAATTAAAATCCAAAAAGAAGGGTCGAGCCACGACCAAAACTAAGGCGCTTGGTGGGAGGCAACCCATCATTCTAATCGTGTTTGTTGTTTTTGATTAAGTATAGGTGCAAGACGTACAAAGGAGGGGATTAGTCCTAAAATTTTGATTTGAAAGTGAGCCATGCTAAGGGTGGTAAGCTAGGAATGATGGAGCAAATGCTATTGGTTAGGCATTGCTTATGCTAATCTAGGCAATGGGCAAGGCAAGGCCTATGCTAATCTAGGCAATGGATAAGGCAAGGCCTATACTAATCTAGGCAATGGACAAGGCAAGGCCTATACTAATCTAGGCAAGGCCTATACCATTGCCTATGCTCACTGCCTCACATAGGCAACGGACAAGGCATTGCCTATGCAAATCTAGGCAATACCATAGGCGCCGCCTATGCCATTGCCTATGCTCACTGTTTCAACTAGGCATTGACAAAGGCGCCACCTATGTCATTGCCTATGCTCACTGTTTCAACTAGGCATTGACAAAGGCGCCACCTATGCCCAACTAGGCATTGACAAAGGCGCCGCCTATGCCCAACTAGGCATTGACAAAGGCGCTGCCTATGCTAAGCATAGGCAAAGCATTAGGCGCCACCTACTTATACCTTTTTATCTCCTAACCCGATTTTACATGGATCAAACCCGACCCATGGCTTAGGCTATAAATAAATCTTCACCCTTAGAACAAAATGCTATTGTTTGCTCCATATAGGCGCCGCCCAAGCTTCCCCATTCTCTCAAAATTTTTCTTTTTGCTCATCTAATCTTGCAAGCTCATCTTCTGAATCCATCATCACGTAAGTTATTCTTTTATATTTCGTAGTTGTTGAAATGCTACGTTTATAATGATTTATTAGATTTTGAAGTGGTGTGGTGATTAAAATGTGGTTGGTTTGTTATGATACATCTAGTTGAGTGAAAGAATACGTGTGGGTGTTCTTGACTTTGTTCTGACTTGTATTTGATATTTATACACTGTCATAGTTTTATGAAGTCAAAATTGTGAAGTTAATACATAATCTTGTAAGTTGAAAGCTTGAATGTTTGAATGACTCGTTCGTCGAGATAAAGATCATGATTGACCACAAGCATGAGACATGGTGATTATTTCTATGCATTAACTTGATACAATCTCTATGTGGTAGTCTTGTTCAAAAAGTGCGTTAATCCAATGAAATAATGTTGGAAAGGATAGTCAAGATTACATGAGAATATGACTGTGCTAAACATGTTGTTGGAACATATCGCCTAAATGTATGTCGATGAAGTCTGAGTAATCGACATCACTCACTTAATTAGTCTTGGCAAAAAAATTAAGTGTGGGGTGGTGCCATTACTGTTTGTCTTTCAATTGAATCTTCTGAGATGAAGCTAACATGACTCTATTGTGATCTCAGGTAGAATGGCACCGACAGAACGACAAGGAAAAGAAAAAGTGTCCACCTCGCAGAAAGGTCAGAAAAGGGGAAGAAAAGATCAAGCTGAGTCCTCCTCTCTACAAATACCTCGATGCACTTTCGGGATAAAGTGGGTCCTGGAGGAGGAAGGAAAGGAGTGGTACAAGAACAACAAAGTGAAAAAATATGTTCACGTGGATTTGATGCAGAAGGAGAGTCTAGAAAAGAGAGAGCCTCGCATTTTGGCTAAAATCATGGCGTTAAATCTTGATTTCATTTTTTGAGATATGGGGGAATGCAATCTTGATCTAACGCGAGAGTTCTATGCCAATTGGTCCCCAAAGACTACCGGAAGTGAAGTGAAGATTCGGGGCCAAGTCTTGCAACTGAATGCGGAGTTTTTCAACTCTTTTCTGGGTCTTCCATCTGTGGATCCATCACCTCTCAAGGAGCTTTATCACAGACCTCCCTACAGGGCAATCAGATACACACTGTGCGAAACAAGGTCAATGGCACGGTGGATTCGTCACAAGGATAACGGTCGGCACAATACCTTCCCGTATGCTTCCTTGAACAGAGAAGCTCGTATATGGTTGAGGATAGTCAACTCTTGCCTAATTCCTGGGACACAGTACACAAAGATCACATATGATAGAGTATGCTTGGTGTACGCGCTGATGATGAATATTCCCATCAACATTGGTGCAGTTATACGATCGTCAATGCATAAGGCTAGGCTACACAAAAGGTCCCATTTCAGCTTTCGCAATTTGTTGACTGCGATCTTAAGGAAGGAGCACATTGAAGAGGAACCTGCAGATCATAAACTTCCACACAACCCGAAGAAGGTTGATCTTACGAAAGTTAAAGAGCCTGGAACTGGTCATGGCATCAACCTTACCACTGCAGAGCGGCATGCTGGAGATGAAAGCTTCTTTCGCCATCTATATGGCATGACGAGGTTTACCATGATGAGTGGGGGTCGTATTCCGACTGATGCAGAGCTCCAGTGATACGGGAAATACAACGGAAGCACACAACAACACTCAAAACAGTCCACAAGTTCAAGAGAACCGAGGACCCTTTGAATGACCCCTCTCGGATTCAAGATCTACAACAAGAACACAATGTAATGAGGTGATTAACACCTATTTTCAGCGGACAACACACTAGATTAACCACACGAGAATGAAGAACATGAAGAACAATAACAATATTATTAAGAAATAACAAACACACGGCTACAAGAAATTGTAGAGATAGATAGTGAGACATAAACTAATATAAGACCCAAGAACCCAAAGATATATTAAATCTAAAGACCCTTAGAACTTACGATAGCAACACCACACTCTTACGGTGACCGCCAAGGGAACGAACTCGCCTCAAGATCTACCGTTTCCAAACAAAGATCAATATTGGCTTTTCCAAGCCCTATGCTAAAGATGACTTTTCCAAGTCCTACAACTAATGGAGTTACACTCTCAAAAGAGAGAGAGAATATTTCTTTCAATTCTTCATCATCCAAAAACTAAGTGAAAATAAGACTAAGGGGCCTATTTATAGTGTATTACAAAAGAAGACAAAAAGACCATATTACCCTTAATGAGAGGGGCGGCCTTGGTGTGTTGGAAGACAATATGAATTGTCCAAAATGCCCCTTAGGCTAAGTGACCGAAATGCCCTTAGTAAAGGCACCAAAACCGTGAACCAACAAAGGTGGTCCAAATTCGAGAGTCCTTAAGTCTTCTAGGCTCCAATCAATCTTCCACACTTGGGTTTGGTCAATGGTAGGCTAAAACATCCCCTCCAAGTATGATCCCATGCCCTCCATGTGACCAAAGCTTGATTCTTCACATTGTGACTTCGAATGATGTCGTCCAAAAGCTGATACGAGAAATACAAGGGAAGCACGCAACAAACACTCAAAACAGTCCACAAGTTCAAGAGAACCGAGGACCCTTTGAATGACCCCTCTCGGATTCAAGATCTACAACAAGAACACAATGTAATGAGGTGATTAACACCTATTTTCAGCGGACAACACACTAGATTAACCACACGAGAATGAAGAACATGAAGAACAATAACAATATTATTAAGAAATAACAAACACACGGCTACAAGAAATTGTAGAGATAGATAGTGAGACATAAACTAATATAAGACCCAAGAACCCAAAGATATATTAAATCTAAAGACCCTTAGAACTTACGATAGCAACACCACACTCTTACGGTGACCGCCAAGGGAACGAACTCGCCTCAAGATCTACCGTTTCCAAACAAAGATCAATATTGGCTTTTCCAAGCCCTATGCTAAAGATGACTTTTCCAAGTCCTATAACTAAGGTGTTACACTCTCAAAAGAGAGAGAATATGTTTTCAATTCTTCATTCTCCAAAAACTAGTGAAAATAAGACTAAGGGGGCCTATTTATACTATATTACAAATGAAGACAAAAGACCACTTTGCCCTTAATGAGAGGGGCGGCCATGGTGTGTAAATACACCATGTGTAATGTCCAAAATGCCCTTAATTAAGGCCCAAAACCGTGAGTCCTCAACCTTAAATTCTCCAAGCAATCTTCCACACACGAGATTGCTTTAAGTTATGCTCAAAACGGGTCCTCCATGCATGTTCTTGTTTTCTCGAGGTGACCAAGTCTTGAGTCTCTATGTGTTGGCCTCCAAAAATGTCATCAAAAGATAAGAAGGCCATTTGTCCCGTATCATCCTCCCCTTCTTGAAAAAGGATTCGACCTCGAATCCAAACCTTGCAAAACCGAAGAGAGGACAAACAAATACAAATTCCTCATGGCATGAGGGTTAGGGTTAGCATAACAAATCATCTCAACATGCCAAGGTTGCACATATTTGCAATATAACCAAGAATCCTTTGAAAGGAATATTAAAAATTCAATAAAAGATGTACAAAGGATTTGGTTATAGGATACATCAAAAGTAACACTTTGCTTGTCATGTTGACCAAGCAACAAGTTTGGTGCACCAACATCACCATTTCTAAATTTGGCACCGGGGTCAAATGGGAAAAGTGGCCATAGACACGGGTCTCGACAACACTTCCCTTTCCCGTGGTCTACACCTAAACTAAATGACATACTCTCTACAATAACATACATATCATCCAAATCAAATAGAGAGTAGAGAAAGGTATCACTCAAATCGACTTCTACTAAGGTGCTCTCATGTGTGTACCCACTACTAGTTTCCCAATAATCACTATGAGTACTCTCAACAATGAAATCACACAAAGTAGAAGAAGAAGTAGCTTCCGCAACTACACATTCCTTACCCTTAAGAGTACTCCCATCTTCCAAGAAGAGATTTCCCTCTTTAGGAGGAATGTTGTCACACCATAGTGGGTTAGCATATAGGCTATAGCTTCCAAGGTAAGCTATACCGTCATTTTCACCACTAGGTTCATTAGAAGTGTTTAAATCATCTTCAAACAAGACATTACACCTAAAGAGAGTGTGTTCTACCTCACGGACAGATTTGGAATAAGCAAGTTCCTTGCACTCTAATGGATCAATATCAAGTTTCAAGGATGTGCCAAACACAAGATTACCCCAAGAAGAGATCTCGGGTTCACTCCCACTTTGTTGACCAACATTTTCAAATACTTCACTCACTTGAGTCCTATTAAGCACATCACACACATACTCAAGTGGGGAACAATTTTCACAAACAAGTTGATCAACACCAATTACACAAGACGAGGTACTTCCGTTCAACATATAAGCTTCAACACTAGGTGGACATAAATTGATCTTACAAGAAGAGTCAATTTCGTCATCAATAGGATCAACTAGTGTATCCAAACTCACAATATGTACATCATCAACAAGAGGCACAGAATCATTAGACTCATAAATAAGTAAGCTACTACTCACACTCAATGGCTTACTAGCCACACAATTGTCATTCACATGCACTAAAGTGTAAGAGTTAGCTATTTTACCTTTAAGATCTTGAGTAGACTCTTCCTTGCCGTGAGGTGAAGGGCCTCCACAAGCTTGGGCAGCAACTTCCTTTTGGCATTGTTCGCCTTCGCTTGCCATGTTGGTACCTACACAAATGTCCTTAGAAATGGAAGGACAACCAAGGTTAGCACGGTTTGGTGGCAATCCCCTCACTTCGCTCCACATATCCTCTCCTTTTTCCACTCTCGGATTGCCACCTTGCACTCCCTTACTCCTCTCAATCTTTTGTCTCTCATCATAAATCGGATTGGAGTAGGTAAACATTTCTCTTTGCGGTTTGGGTAGCAAGTATGTTATGAGGCGATTTCCCCATTGGTCTCTTACAATATTAGGCCACTTTTGCACGTTAGGAACTTGATGTCGTGCAAACCAATCGGCACCCAAGCTCATATGACCGTAGGTTAAGGAAAAAACATCACACCACACCTCCTCATGGTAATCAAATTGGGAGAAGACAACTTTTACCCTCTCGGTAACCTTGAACTCGCCCAAGTAGTATGGAACAAGTAAAGGCTCTCGCAATAACCCCAAGTAATCAACCATGGACGGAAGAATGTAGTTTCCATAGTACCTATCATTCAACACCATAAGGCAGCCCGGTATCCCACAAATAGTCACCTTTCCGGAGTGTACACTCCTTCTTGGATCTACATTGTAAGGCATACGAGTACCCCTTAGTTTTGGAGATGCATATCCTCTTCTTCTCATTGGACAACCTCCACTAGAGCTAGTATAACCATTCACACTATATCGACTTTGATAAGAAGTACTACAAGGTGGAGAATATGGATCTTCATACTCCTCACGTGTACCCTCATCATAGCTCTCATAAGCTTTGCAAACAAAAGGGTTATACCTAACACCAAATCTAGGTTCGGAGTAAGAAGTGTAAGACTCCTCACATGCCCCAACATCATCACAAGATCCATCACTAGGTCCTACATCATCTCCAAAGTTACCATAAGCACTAGGCACTTCATTCACCTCATTTTCTCCCTTAAAACAGTAACTTTCAAATCTGCCCAAGTCTTGATCATGGCTATTTTCATAGCCTCCGCAATCTCCCTCAACTTCGTAGCCATAAAACCCTTCACTACAATCATAGTCTCCCATGTTGTAGTCACAATAATCCCCGGCTATCGAAGACATGTTCCCCTTATATCACCCTTTAAACCTACAAAATGAACAAACAAGATTAGTAGTAAAGCTCCTCACTAACACTCGTATACACTCACCTTTGTGATTCTCACAATTGGAGCGGCGAATATTGAAAGTTGCTTATACTCCGGTAGTCAATAGGATGTCAATTCTACTTGGCGGCCGGAATAGATTCTTGTTTGATCGACTCAAGACACAAAAATAAAATTCATTTACGAACTTGAGACAAAGAAGTTACTACGAGTTTAAAAATGAGAAAAGCACACAAACAGCGAAGACACGAAGAAACGGATTCAATAATTAATCTACAACTAAGTAGGTGATTACTAGTTGTTAATTAATTCTAGAATCAAGACATGAAACTAATGAAACAATAAGATGAAACTAAGAATCTAAAATTTTTGAGCTCGGAAACATTGCGTGAACAGTAGCAGTGATGACATGGCAGTCACGTATTGGTTTCGGCCCCACACAACTTTTGTTGTCCAATTTCAAGTCTTGGTCAATTTTTTTCAATTTGGACTTTGGTGGAATTTGTTTAAGGAGGGAAATTCAAACAAGTCTTGGAGCCCTTTTCAATTTCAAGTTTTCAAGACTTGACTTTATTGTACTTCTCCTTAAAACATGGACCCGTAAATCATGGAAAAGTGTTGGAAAGTGGTTGAGACTTGATTGATAGGTCTTTGTTGGTTGTAGTGTCTTTCAAGACTAACAAATAGTACACCTTTTTCCTTCAACTTTTTGGATTTAGCATTCACTTTATCTTCAACAATATATGAAGGTGGTGATGAACATCAATAACAACAAAAACAACAACAAGAACTACAACAATAATCTTCAAGAACACCAACAATTTTTCACACGGCCAACTCCAATCCACAATAACAATATCTCCAACACTTGGCCAAGACAACTACAACTTCAACAAAATGGTTTTCAATCCACCAACTAACAACAATATCACGTGGCCAAGCTTATAACAATCAACAAGATGAAAACCACAAGGCCAAAACAGTCCACCACAATGGCCAAGCTTATGTTCACAACAACCTTTCAACAAGTTCAAGCTCAAGTTTAGATCTAGACTCAAAGTGTTAGTGGACAAGAAAACTAACACTAGGAACAACAAAACAAACAAGAACACTATTAGATCTAGACATACAACAACAAATCTCGGCCAAGACACAACAAGAACACGATTTTTGGCCAAGAACACAAACACGGACAGATTGCTATTTTTCTGAAAATTTCAGTTTTCCTTTTTTTTTTTTTTTTTTTTTTTTAACAAGAAAGCCCAAGATTGATCTTGTAGGAACAAGATCAAGCCATGCTTTGATACCAAATGATACGAGAAATACAAGGGAAGCACGCAACAAACACTCAAAACAGTCCACAAGTTCAAGAGAACCGAGGACCCTTTGAATGACCCCTCTCGGATTCAAGATCTACAACAAGAACACAATGTAATGAGGTGATTAACACCTATTTTCAGCGGACAACACACTAGATTAACCACACGAGAATGAAGAACATGAAGAACAATAACAATATTATTAAGAAATAACAAACACACGGCTACAAGAAATTGTAGAGATAGATAGTGAGACATAAACTAATATAAGACCCAAGAACCCAAAGATATATTAAATCTAAAGACCCTTAGAACTTACGATAGCAACGCCACACTCTTACGGTGACCGCCAAGGGAACGAACTCGCCTCAAGATCTACCGTTTCCAAACAAAGATCAATATTGGCTTTTCCAAGCCCTATGCTAAAGATGACTTTTCCAAGTCCTATAACTAAGGTGTTACACTCTCAAAAGAGAGAGAATATGTTTTCATCTCTTCATTCTCCAAAAACTAGTGAAAATAAGACTAAGGGGGCCTATTTATACTATATTACAAATGAAGACAAAAGACCACTTTGCCCTTAATGAGAGGGGCGGCCATGGTGTGTAAATACACCATGTGTAATGTCCAAAATGCCCTTAATTAAGGCCCAAAACCGTGAGTCCTCAACCTTAAATTCTCCAAGCAATCTTCCACACGCGAGATTGCTTTAAGTTATGCTCAAAACGGGTCCTCCATGCATGTTCTTGTTTTCTCGAGGTGACCAAGTCTTGAGTCTCTATGTGTTGGCCTCCAAAAATGTCATCAAAAGATAAGAAGGCCATTTGTCCCGTATCAAAAGCTAAGGCGGTCATTATTCTTATATCATCCTCCTCTTCTTGAAAAGGATTCGACCTCGAATCCAAACCTTGCAAAACTGAAAAGAGGACACACAAATGCAAACTCCTTATGGCATGAGGGTTAGGGTTAGCATAACAAATCAGCTCAACATGCCAAGGTTGCACATATTTGCAATATAACCAAGAATCCTTTGAAAGGAATATTAAAAATTCAATAAAAGATGTACAAAGGATTTGGTTATAGGATACATCAAAAGTAACACTTTGCTTGTCATGTTGACCAAGCAACAAGTTTGGTGCACCAACATCACCATTTCTAAATTTGGCACCGGGGTCAAATGGGAAAAGTGGCCATAGACACGGGTCTCGACAACACTTCCCTTTCCCGTGGTCTACACCTAAACTAAATGACATACTCTCTACAATAACATACATATCATCCAAATCAAATAGAGAGTAGAGAAAGGTATCACTCAAATCGACTTCTACTAAGGTGCTCTCATGTGTGTACCCACTACTAGTTTCCCAATGATCACTATGAGTACTCTCAACAATGAAATCACACAAAGTAGAAGAAGAAGTAGCTTCCGCAACTACACATTCCTTACCCTTAAGAGTACTCTCATCTTCCAAGAAGAGATTTCCCTCTTTAGGAGGAATGTTGTCACACCATAGTGGGTTAGCATATAGGCTATAGCTTCCAAGGTAAGCTATACCGTCATTTTCACCACTAGGTTCACTAGAAGTGTTTAAATCATCTTCAAACAAGACATTACACCTAAAGAGAGTGTGTTCTACCTCACGGACAGATTTGGAATAAGCAAGTTCCTCGCACTCTAATGGATCAATATCAAGTTTCAAGGATGTGCCAAACACAAGATTACCCCAAGAAGTGATCTCGGGTTCACTCCCACTTTGTTGACCAACATCTTCAAATACTTCACTCACTTGAGTCCTATTAAGCACATCACACACATACTCAAGTGGGGAACAATTTTCACAAACAAGTTGATCAACACCAATTACACAAGACGAGGTACTTCCGTTCAACATATAAGCTTCAACACTAGGTGGACATAAATTGATCTTACAAGAAGAGTCAATTTCGTCATCAATAGGATCAACTAGTGTATCCAAACTCACAATATGTACATCATCAACAAGAGGCACGGAATCATTAGACTCATAAATAAGTAAGCTACTACTCACACTCAATGGCTTACTAGCCACACAATTGTCATTCACATGCACTAAAGTGTAAGAGTTAGCTATTTTACCTTTAAGATCTTGAGTAGACTCTTCCTTGCCGTGAGGTGAAGGACCTCCACAAGCTTGGGCAGCAACTTCCTTTTGGCATTGTTCGCCTTCGCTTGCCATGTTGGTACCTACACAAATGTCCTTAGAAATGGAAGGACAACCAATGTTAGCACGGTTTGGTGGCAATCCCCTCACTTCGCTCCACATATCCTCTCCTTTTTCCACTCTCGGATTGCCACCATGCACTCCCTTACTCCTCTCAATCTTTTGTCTCTCATCATAAATCGGATTGGAGTAGGTAAACATTTCTCTTTGCGGTTTGGGTAGCAAGTATGTTATGAGGCGATTTCCCCATTGGTCTCTTACAATATTAGGCCACTTTTGCACGTTAGGAACTTGATGTCGTGCAAACCAATCGGCACCCAAGCTCATATGACCGTAGGTTAAGGAAAAAACATCACACCACACCTCCTCATGGTAATCAAATTGGGAGAAGACAACTTTTACCCTCTCGGTAACCTTGAACTCGCCCAAGTAGTATGGAACAAGTAAAGGCTCTCGCAATAACCCCAAGTAATCAACCATGGACGGAAGAATGTAGTTTCCATAGTACCTATCATTCAACACCATAAGGCAGCCCGGTATCCCACAAATAGTCACCTTTCCGGAGTGTACACTCCTTCTTGGATCTACATTGTTAGGCATACGAGTACCCCTTAGTTTTGGAGATGCATATCCTCTTCTTCTCATTGGACAATCTCCACTAGAGCTAGTATAACCATTCACACTATATCGACTTTGATAAGAAGTACTACAAGGTGGAGAATATGGATCTTCATACTCCTCACGTGTACCCTCATCATAGCTCTCATAAGCTTTGCAAACAAAAGGGTTATACCTAACACCAAATCTAGGTTCGGAGTAAGAAGTGTAAGACTCCTCACGTGCCCCAACATCATCATAAGATCCATCACGAGGTCCTACATCATCTCCAAAGTTACCATAAGCACTAGGCACTTCATTCACCTCATTTTCTCCCTTAAAACAGTAACTTTCAAATCTGCCCAAGTCTCGATCATGGCTATTTTCATAGCCTCCGCAATCTCCCTCAACTTCGTAGCCATAAAACCCTTCACTACAATCATAGTCTCCCATGTTGTAGTCACAATAATCCCCGGCTATCGAAGACATGTTCCCCTTATATCACCCTTTAAACCTACAAAATGAACAAACAAGATTAGTAGTAAAGCTCCTCACTAACACTCGTATACACTCACCTTTGTGATTCTCACAATTGGAGCGGCGAATATTGAAAGTTGCTTATACTCCGGTAGTCAATAGGATGTCAATTCTACTTGGCGGCCGGAATAGATTCTTGTTTGATCGACTCAAGACACAAAAATAAAATTCATTTACGAACTTGAGACAAAGAAGTTACTACGAGTTTAAAAATGAGAAAAGCACACAAACAGCGAAGACACGAAGAAACGGATTCAATAATTAATCTACAACTAAGTAGGTGATTACTAGTTGTTAATTAATTCTAGAATCAAGACATGAAACTAATGAAACAATAAGATGAAACTAAGAATCTAAAATTTTTGAGCTCGGAAACATTGCGTGAACAGTAGCAGTGATGACATGGCAGTCACGTATTGGTTTCGGCCCCACACAACTTTTGTTGTCCAATTTCAAGTCTTGGTCAATTTTTTTCAATTTGGACTTTGGTGGAATTTGTTTAAGGAGGGAAATTCAAACAAGTCTTGGAGCCCTTTTCAATTTCAAGTTTTCAAGACTTGACTTTATTGTACTTCTCCTTAAAACATGGACCCGTAAATCATGGAAAAGTGTTGGAAAGTGGTTGAGACTTGATTGATAGGTCTTTGTTGGTTGTAGTGTCTTTCAAGACTAACAAATAGTACACCTTTTTCCTTCAACTTTTTGGATTTAGCATTCACTTTATCTTCAACAATATATGAAGGTGGTGATGAACATCAATAACAACAACAACAACAACAAGAACTACAACAATAATCTTCAAGAACACCAACAATTTTTCACACGGCCAACTCCAATCCACAATAACAATATCTCCAACACTTGGCCAAGACAACTACAACTTCAACAAAATGGTTTTCAATCCACCAACTAACAACAATATCACGTGGCCAAGCTTATAACAATCAACAAGATGAAAACCACAAGGCCAAAACAGTCCACCACAATGGCCAAGCTTATGTTCACAACAACCTTTCAACAAGTTCAAGCTCAAGTTTAGATCTAGACTCAAAGTGTTAGTGGACAAGAAAACTAACACTAGGAACAACAAAACAAACAAGAACACTATTAGATCTAGACATACAACAACAAATCTCGGCCAAGACACAACAAGAACACGATTTTTGGCCAAGAACACAAACACGGACAGATTGCTATTTTTCTGAAAATTTCAGTTTTCCTTTTTTTTTTTTTTTTTTTTTTAACAAGAAAGCCCAAGATTGATCTTGTAGGAACAAGATCAAGCCATGCTTTGATACCAAATGATACGAGAAATACAAGGGAAGCACGCAACAAACACTCAAAACAGTCCACAAGTTCAAGAGAACCGAGGACCCTTTGAATGACCCCTCTCGGATTCAAGATCTACAACAAGAACACAATGTAATGAGGTGATTAACACCTATTTTCAGCGGACAACACACTAGATTAACCACACGAGAATGAAGAACATGAAGAACAATAACAATATTATTAAGAAATAACAAACACACGGCTACAAGAAATTGTAGAGATAGATAGTGAGACATAAACTAATATAAGACCCAAGAACCCAAAGATATATTAAATCTAAAGACCCTTAGAACTTACGATAGCAACACCACACTCTTACGGTGACCGCCAAGGGAACGAACTCGCCTCAAGATCTACCGTTTCCAAACAAAGATCAATATTGGCTTTTCCAAGCCCTATGCTAAAGATGACTTTTCCAAGTCCTATAACTAAGGTGTTACACTCTCAAAAGAGAGAGAATATGTTTTCAATTCTTCATTCTCCAAAAACTAGTGAAAATAAGACTAAGGGGGCCTATTTATACTATATTACAAATGAAGACAAAAGACCACTTTGCCCTTAATGAGAGGGGCGGCCATGGTGTGTAAATACACCATGTGTAATGTCCAAAATGCCCTTAATTAAGGCCCAAAACCGTGAGTCCTCAACCTTAAATTCTCCAAGCAATCTTCCACACGCGAGATTGCTTTAAGTTATGCTCAAAACGGGTCCTCCATGCATGTTCTTGTTTTCTCGAGGTGACCAAGTCTTGAGTCTCTATGTGTTGGCCTCCAAAAATGTCATCAAAAGATAAGAAGGCCATTTGTCCCGTATCAAAAGCTAAGGCGGTCATTATTCTTATATCATCCTCCTCTTCTTGAAAAGGATTCGACCTCGAATCCAAACCTTGCAAAACTGAAAAGAGGACACACAAATGCAAACTCCTCATGGCATGAGGGTTAGGGTTAGCATAACAAATCAGCTCAACATGCCAAGGTTGCACATATTTGCAATATAACCAAGAATCCTTTGAAAGGAATATTAAAAATTCAATAAAAGATGTACAAAGGATTTGGTTATAGGATACATCAAAAGTAACACTTTGCTTGTCATGTTGACCAAGCAACAAGTTTGGTGCACCAACATCACCATTTCTAAATTTGGCACCGGGGTCAAATGGGAAAAGTGGCCATAGACACGGGTCTCGACAACACTTCCCTTTCCCGTGGTCTACACCTAAACTAAATGACATACTCTCTACAATAACATACATATCATCCAAATCAAATAGAGAGTAGAGAAAGGTATCACTCAAATCGACTTCTACTAAGGTGCTCTCATGTGTGTACCCACTACTAGTTTCCCAATGATCACTATGAGTACTCTCAACAATGAAATCACACAAAGTAGAAGAAGAAGTAGCTTCCGCAACTACACATTCCTTACCCTTAAGAGTACTCTCATCTTCCAAGAAGAGATTTCCCTCTTTAGAAGGAATGTTGTCACACCATAGTGGGTTAGCATATAGGCTATAGCTTCCAAGGTAAGCTATACCGTCATTTTCACCACTAGGTTCACTAGAAGTGTTTAAATCATCTTCAAACAAGACATTACACCTAAAGAGAGTGTGTTCTACCTCACGGACAGATTTGGAATAAGCAAGTTCCTCGCACTCTAATGGATCAATATCAAGTTTCAAGGATGTGCCAAACACAAGATTACCCCAAGAAGTGATCTCGGGTTCACTCCCACTTTGTTGACCAACATCTTCAAATACTTCACTCACTTGAGTCCTATTAAGCACATCACACACATACTCAAGTGGGGAACAATTTTCACAAACAAGTTGATCAACACCAATTACACAAGACGAGGTACTTCCGTTCAACATATAAGCTTCAACACTAGGTGGACATAAATTGATCTTACAAGAAGAGTCAATTTCGTCATCAATAGGATCAACTAGTGTATCCAAACTCACAATATGTACATCATCAACAAGAGGCACGGAATCATTAGACTCATAAATAAGTAAGCTACTACTCACACTCAATGGCTTACTAGCCACACAATTGTCATTCACATGCACTAAAGTGTAAGAGTTAGCTATTTTACCTTTAAGATCTTGAGTAGACTCTTCCTTGCCGTGAGGTGAAGGACCTCCACAAGCTTGGGCAGCAACTTCCTTTTGGCATTGTTCGCCTTCGCTTGCCATGTTGGTACCTACACAAATGTCCTTAGAAATGGAAGGACAACCAATGTTAGCACGGTTTGGTGGCAATCCCCTCACTTCGCTCCACATATCCTCTCTTTTTTCCACTCTCGGATTGCCACCTTGCACTCCCTTACTCCTCTCAATCTTTTGTCTCTCATCATAAATCGGATTGGAGTAGGTAAACATTTCTCTTTGCGGTTTGGGTAGCAAGTATGTTATGAGGCGATTTCCCCATTGGTCTCTTACAATATTAGGCCACTTTTGCACGTTAGGAACTTGATGTCGTGCAAACCAATCGGCACCCAAGCTCATATGACCGTAGGTTAAGGAAAAAACATCACACCACACCTCCTCATGGTAATCAAATTGGGAGAAGACAACTTTTACCCTCTCGGTAACCTTGAACTCGCCCAAGTAGTATGGAACAAGTAAAGGCTCTCGCAATAACCCCAAGTAATCAACCATGGACGGAAGAATGTAGTTTCCATAGTACCTATCATTCAACACCATAAGGCAGCCCGGTATCCCACAAATAGTCACCTTTCCGGAGTGTACACTCCTTCTTGGATCTACATTGTTAGGCATACGAGTACCCCTTAGTTTTGGAGATGCATATCCTCTTCTTCTCATTGGACAATCTCCACTAGAGCTAGTATAACCATTCACACTATATCGACTTTGATAAGAAGTACTACAAGGTGGAGAATATGGATCTTCATACTCCTCACGTGTACCCTCATCATAGCTCTCATAAGCTTTGCAAACAAAAGGGTTATACCTAACACCAAATCTAGGTTCGGAGTAAGAAGTGTAAGACTCCTCACGTGCCCCAACATCATCATAAGATCCATCACGAGGTCCTACATCATCTCCAAAGTTACCATAAGCACTAGGCACTTCATTCACCTCATTTTCTCCCTTAAAACAGTAACTTTCAAATCTGCCCAAGTCTCGATCATGGCTATTTTCATAGCCTCCGCAATCTCCCTCAACTTCGTAGCCATAAAACCCTTCACTACAATCATAGTCTCCCATGTTGTAGTCACAATAATCCCCGGCTATCGAAGACATGTTCCCCTTATATCACCCTTTAAACCTACAAAATGAACAAACAAGATTAGTAGTAAAGCTCCTCACCAACACTCGTATACACTCACCTTTGTGATCCTCACAATTGGAGCGGCGAATATTGAAAGTTGCTTATACTCCGGTAGTCAATAGGATGTCAATTCTACTTGGCGGCCGGAATAGATTCTTGTTTGATCGACTCAAGACACAACACAAAATCTACTTACGAACTTGAAACAAAGAAGTTACTACGAGTTAAAAATGAGAAAAGCACACAAACAACGAAGACACGAAGAAACGGATTCAATAATTAATCTACAACTAAGTAGGTGATTACTAGTTGTTAATTAATTCTAGAATCAAGACATGAAACTAATGAAACAATAAGATGAAACTAAGAATCTAAAATTTTGAGCTCGGAAATATTGCGTGAACAGTAGCAGTGATGACATGGCAGTCACGTATTGGTTTCGGTCCCACACAACCTTTGTTGTCCAATTTCAAGTGTTGGTCAATTTTTCAATTTGGACTTTGGTGGAATTTGTTTAAGGAGGGAAATTCAAACAAGTCTTGGAGCCCTTTTCAATTTCAAGTTTTCAAGACTTGACTTTATTGTACTTCTCCTTAAAACATGGATCCGTAAATCATGGAAAAGTGTTGGAAAGTGGTTGAGACTTGATTGATAGGTCTTTGTTGGTTGTAGTGTCTTTCAAGACTAACAAATAATACACCTTTTTCCTTCAACTTTTTGGATTTAGCATTCACTTTATCTTCAACAATATATGAAGGTGGTGATGAACATCAAGAACAACAACAACAACAACAAGAACTACAACAATAATCTTCAAGAACACCAACAATTTTTCACACGGCCAACTCCAATCCACAATAACAATATCTCCAACACTTGGCCAAGACAACTACAACTTCAACAAAATGGTTTTCAATCCACCAATTAACAACAATATCACATGGCCAAGCTTATAACAACAACAAGATGAAAACCACAAGGCCAAAACAGTCCACCACAACAATGTTCAACAACAAATCGGCCAAGTCCAAGTTCACGTATACAACACCAACAATGTAAGCTCAAACTTAGATTTAGACTAAAGAGTGTTAGAGATGAAGAAAACTAACACTAGAAACAACAAAACAAGTAAAAATCTCGGCCAAGACACAACAATAACACAATTTCGGCCAAGAACACAAAATGGACAGATTTGCTTCTTTTTGATTTTTCAGTTTTTAACACTTTTTTTTTTTTGAATTTTCTAACAAGCAAGCCCAAGATTGATCTTGTAGGAACAATATCAAGCCATGCTTTGATACCAAATGATACGGGAAATACAACGGAAGCACACAACAACACTCAAAACAGTCCACAAGTTCAAGAGAACCGAGGACCCTTTGAATGACCCCTCTCGGATTCAAGATCTACAACAAGAACACAATGTAATGAGGTGATTAACACCTATTTTCAGCGGACAACACACTAGATTAACCACACGAGAATGAAGAACATGAAGAACAATAACAATATTATTAAGAAATAACAAACACACGGCTACAAGAAATTGTAGAGATAGATAGTGAGACATAAACTAATATAAGACCCAAGAACCCAAAGATATATTAAATCTAAAGACCCTTAGAACTTACGATAGCAACACCACACTCTTACGGTGACCGCCAAGGGAACGAACTCGCCTCAAGATCTACCGTTTCCAAACAAAGATCAATATTGGCTTTTCCAAGCCCTATGCTAAAGATGACTTTTCCAAGTCCTACAACTAATGGAGTTACACTCTCAAAAGAGAGAGAGAATATTTCTTTCAATTCTTCATCATCCAAAAACTAAGTGAAAATAAGACTAAGGGGCCTATTTATAGTGTATTACAAAAGAAGACAAAAAGACCATATTACCCTTAATGAGAGGGGCGGCCTTGGTGTGTTGGAAGACAATATGAATTGTCCAAAATGCCCCTTAGGCTAAGTGACCGAAATGCCCTTAGTAAAGGCACCAAAACCGTGAACCAACAAAGGTGGTCCAAATTCGAGAGTCCTTAAGTCTTCTAGGCTCCAATCAATCTTCCACACTTGGGTTTGGTCAATGGTAGGCTAAAACATCCCCTCCAAGTATGATCCCATGCCCTCCATGTGACCAAAGCTTGATTCTTCACATTGTGACTTCGAATGATGTCGTCCAAAAGCTAAGGCGGTCATTATTCTTATATCATCCAGCAGTTGGACTATGACTACCCAATGAATGAGCATGCGCGGGCTATGTGTGGAGTAGGGGTACATTTTGAGGAACCTCTCGATGATGACGTGCCGACTGAGATGATCGCCGACTGCCAGACTCAGACGTGGAGGACAACTCTGATGACGACGACTCTAATGATGATTCCGATGCAGGGGGTATGACCCCAGACATAGAGGAGGAGTCCGACTAATCAGGTTTTCCTTATTTATTTTCCACTGAGGGCAGTGTGTCCCATCTAAGTGTGGGGTGCTTGTATTTGTATGCTGTATTGTACTTCTTTGCCTACAATTTATTCTTGTTCTTGTTTGTTAATTAGTCGTAATTAGTTATTAAATTCTAGATTTTTTTTTAGATTTTGCATGAAATTGTTCTGATAGACGGCATGGTAGTATAACATGAGTTTGTGCTAAATCATTACTATTGAGACATTTAGGCTCTACGTGTGACTCACTGTGTGATAATTGTGTGGTTTAATTCATTCATCTGTTGGGTCAAGAGTCTATACTGCTCCCAATAAAGTTGACCATGTGTCTTGTGTGTGTGAGGATATAGTATATTCTGTGTTGTGAATGATGCTAGAACTTGCCTGGTGTGTGTGTAAAGCGAAATAAAGAGTGTGAGTTTAGGAGATGATTTAGGCATTTCTTTGGCAGCCTGTAATTGTTTACCTTCTTTTTACCTACCTTTGTACATCATCCTACTGAACTCCCTTTGAGCCTTTAGCTATTTTCTTTGACAGCCTCATATGTAACCTAATCCATTTTTTTTCAAGACCATAATTTGATCCAAATTCCTAAGCGCTTTAAATTGTAGAGTCATGTGACAAAATAAGAGGAAATTGGTGACAATAATGTCTCAGAGTGTATTGGTGCTTGAAAATGTTGTGAAAAGAGTGGCTATCATAGGGATGTTTAAAAAAAAAATTAAATAAAAAATAAATAGTTGTGTTTATGATTGAATAACAAATTGGGTGAAAAGGGGTTGGTAAATGAAAGGAAGGTAGAGTGGTTATTAAGAGTTGGTGTATATGACATATTGTAGTGTATTAAAGCGCTTAGGGAACATAGTCACTATTTCTGGCCAAAATAGTCCTACCTGTCCTTTAGCCTACATTACAACCTGTAAAGACCTATTTGATCCTAAGCTTAGCATTCTGATATTAGCAGAGCATTACACTAAGGGCAAACATATGGTCATCAGTTGCAATATAAGAATTCTTTGTGAGAGTGAGAGCAAGGAGAGTCTTATACCCATGTTTCGAATAATGCAAAACTTTTGAGTGATTATGGGTGATATCTTGTGTGAGACACACATGGTTGATGATATTTGGGTAGTGTTATATGATTCATTATGGCTTAACTTGTGGATACGAATTAACCATCCTCACGAGTCTATGTTGGAGGTTGAATTGTATCTAGGAGTGATTAAGAAACCTACTCTTTGTTAATGATTGCCGTGCATGTCTTGTTGAACATTTTGTGTTGCTATTGTGAAATTCTAGTTAGATGTTTGCATGGACGTAATATTTTGTTCGAGGACGAACAAAGCTTTAAGTGTGGGGTGGTGATGTTGGGCGTATTTATACCCCTAAGAACCATAATTTACCCATATTTTAGCTAAGTTTTGAGGATAAAATATATAATTCCTGCACTTTTAGTCCATTTTCCTTTAAGTGAGCTAACCTATGTGATTAGCATGTTTTCAGCTATTAATGATGAAGATTTCAGCACTTTGTGGACCTTTGGGCAACAAAGGAAAACTTCATATAAGAGGGAAGGCATCTTTTGGAAGCTGTTGGACTGAATGTGACGCATGGAGAATTTGTCCCGGGCAAAATTAGTATTTCTAAATACTTAGGGATGCAGCAGTAACTTAGTAGACAAGGATATTATAAAAACCCTATTGCTGAATTTTTCAGCAGCATTGATCAATTATCATTAGTCATTATTCAGTTTACAGATTCTGTAAGTTTTGGACAGAGAAACATGGCTCACACTTGGAAATGGCTAGAGAAAAAAACGTTATTCTCTTTGTGACGCTAAGATCACTTCCATCGCCAAGATTGTTCTAGGTTGTGGTATGATGATTATGTCTATTTTGATTTCCGTCGTATCTATGAGTAGCTAAACTTCTCTGTTAGGGTTATGGAAACCTTGTAAGATACTATTTGTTGCTATGAGTTTGTGAATTCTTGATGTGTATGCTACTTATATCATTACTCTCTTCGTTTTAATTAAATTCTCATGGTTGCAAACATAGAGAACATGCCATTATAGCATTAACTTGTTCGGGAGAAAAGTTACATGTTTGGAAAAGAGAGTGTGACAAGGAAATAGGGTTTCCAACCCCTATTTACACGTTAATGCCTTAACCGAATTAACTTCTTGGAGAATTTGTACCATTTGTTATACACTTTAGGCTCGGGAGAGCTAAAGCGAAATAAATCCTTGATGGTTGGGAAACACTTGGATTTAGAATTAGAATATGATTCTCTATAAGTGCATGCATGTCTAAATTCCGCGTTACTCATAGTTAATAGAGAAGTAGAAACTACAAGGTGGACATAACCCTAACTTATTATTCTCTGTGATTAACCTTTACTAAACAAATCATTCATTCGTTACTTTGATATTATTAATTCACGCCTAAATCAAAACCCCCCTTTTCCGTGGAATTTTCGACCAACAGTCTACTAACAATTGCAACACTTAGTGACCAAGTATTCCCTGTGGGATTCGACACCCAACCCAGTTGGGCTCTATATTTGACAGCGACCGCTTACACTTTCTAACGAGAGCTGTAATTTGGGCGTTATCACATAGGCTCTCGATCCTACTTAGCAGACCAATCCATCAGTAGCAGACTAGTAGTAAGTCCTCATTGTTCGAGGACAGATTTATTATTCCATTATTTTAGTACTCAGTTTATTTTAGTAGTTGGAGTTAGTTGGGTCAACTCCTTGTTCAGACAGTAGAGGCTTCTTAGACTAGAGTATTTCAGACAGATGTATTAGTAGTCAGTTTTCAGTACTCAATTTTTATTTATAGTTTTGAACCTTATGGCAAGTTTTGGCCTAATTTCCGCATAATATTGTATTATTATTCAGTTATTGCAGCAGGTATCAGTCATGGGTTAGCTTTTGGTCCCTCGAGAATATGAGCATCGTGTAGCGTCTGGGGTACAAACTCAAGGCGTTACTAAGTATCATCTTCTAAGGATGGATGACTTGTTTGATTTGTTGTAGGGTGCTAATTTTTTTTCAATGATAGATCTTCAGTCTTGGTATCATCAGCTTAAGATTAGGGAGGTGAATATCTATAAGATGATATTCCATATTCGATATGGGCACTTTGAGTTCTTTGTTATGTCATTTGGTTTGACCAGTTCCCCAACGACATATATGGATTTGATGTATAGGAAATTTAAATAGGTTTTGGATTGATTTGTCATTGTATTCATAGATGACATCCTACTACATTCTATGAGTAGGTGGATCATGCCAATTACCTCCGTGTGGAGTTACAGACCTTAAAAGAGAAACAGTTGTATGCCAAATTCTCAAAATGTGAATTCTGGTTGACTGTTTTCACCTTTTTGGGTCATATTATTTCTATTTAGGGGATCATGGTAGATCCACAAAAGGTGGCAGTGTTTAAGAAGTGTCCTAGACCCGTGACTCTAACCGATATTTGGAGCTTCTTATGTTTGGCTAGGTACTATAGGAGGTTTGTGGAGTTTTTTTATGATAGCTGCCCGATTGACTAAGTTGACTCAGCAGAAGGTAAAGTTCTCTAGGTCGGATTCTTTGAGGATATTTTTGAGAAGATAAAGGATAAGTTGACTTCAACTCCTATTTTGACTTTGCCTGAAGGAAATGAGAGGTTTATGGTGTATTATGATGCATCCCATGTGGAAGTTGGTTGAATTCTAGTGCAGCATTTTAAGATGATTGCCTATGCTTCTAGGCAGTTGAATGTACTTAAGAGGAACTATCCTACTTATGAGTTAGAGCTTTTACCCATGGTCTTTGCGTTGAAAATTTAGCAGCAGTATTTGTATGAAGTGAATGTGGATATCTTTTTTTACCATAAGAGTTTATAATATGTGCTCACTCAGAAAGAGCTTAACCTCAAGAAAATGAGATGACTTGAGCTTCTAAAGAATTATGACATGAGTCTTCACTACTATCTAGGTAAGGCTAATCTTATTGTTGATGATCTTAGCAGGTTGTCCATGGGGTGTTTAGCTGAGGTGGATAAGGAGAGGCCAGAGTTGGTAAAGGACATTCACCACTAGGCTAATCTTGAAGTTTACCTTTTGGACTCTAAAAATAGTGGTATGTGGGTACAAGAAGTGGTTCGGATGTCTTTTGGTGCAAAGATCAAGGAGAAGCCAATGCTAGATACTGTCTTGATGAAAATCAAGGGTGATATCCATGGGCAAAAGTTAATGGTATTTGAGATCAGTGGTGATAGTACCTTGCGGTATCAAGGGAGGTTATGTGCTTCTGATATTGATGGTTTTGAGAAAGAGTGTTGGATAAGGTGTATGAATTGTGCTACATTATTTATCCCAGTTCGACAAAAAATGTATCATGATCTCAAGAAGATGTTTTGGTGGAATGGTATCAAGAAGGATATGGCTAATTTTATGGCCAAATATTGGTGTGTCAACAATTTAAAGTTGAGCACATGAGGCCCAAAGGATTGAATCAGGAAATTAAATGGTCTGAATGGAAATGGGAAGTGATCAATATGGATTTTGTTACCGGTCTTCCTCGGTCTCGGAACCAATTTGATTAGGTTTGGGTCATCGTGGATAGAATGACAAAGTTGGCTCACTTTTTGCTAGTGAGGACTAATTTTTTGGCTGAGGATTATGCGAGATTGTATCTTCATGAGATTGTGAAGCTACATGGTGTACCTATTTTGACTATATCTAATCATGGTATGCAATTTCTACCTCATATTTAGCGATCATTTCAGAAGGGGTTGAGTACTAAGGTTAGTCTGAGTACTGCTTTTCACCAGCAGATGGATGGGCAAGTAGAGATAACTATTAAGACATTGGAGGATGTGGTTCATGCATGTGTGATTGATTATGGTGGTATTGGGTTGAGCATCTACCTCTTGTAGAGTTTTCTTACTACAGTAGTTATAAATCTAGCATTGGGATGGCCCTTTTGAGGCATTGTATGGTATAAGGTGTAGATCTCCTATTAGGCGGTTCGAGCTTGGTGAGGAGAATATGTTAGGCTCGAATTTAGTTTATAAGGCTTTGGAGAACGTAAAGGTGAGGCTGCCTAAAGTCACCAAAAGTCCTATGTGGATATAAGGTGTAGTGACTTGGAGTTTGAGGCTAGGGATAGGGTGTTCCTAAAGGCATCTCCTATGAAGGAAGTAATGGGTGTTGGGAAAAAAGAGAAGCTCATTCCCCTATATGTTGGTTTTTTTGTGGTTATGAGGAGGGTTTGTAATATTACATTTGATTTGGAGTTGCCATATAATTTGAGCTCCATTCATTCGGTATTCGTTGCCTCTATTTGTAAAACCCCGATTTCCTGAACCGGAATGCTACACGGTGCTTATGACCCCGAGGGACCACAAGCTAACCCATGACTGATATCTGTACCAGTATACTACAATTTATGACATAATAATATGGAAAACATGCACAATAGGCCATAAGGTTCAACTGAAATAATATAACATCCATACGGGTAAAAAATACCCAAAACAACTGAAAACTGAATCTGAAAGCTAAATTTGAGCGTAAATCCAAAAGCCTCTAAGTACTGTCTGAAATAAGGATTTGAAGGAACATGTCTCCAACTAACTCCGTAAAACTGAACTGAAGAAATAAATGAATAAATCAAATAATGTCATCCTCGAATGAAGAGGACTCACTGCAACTCTATATGCTGAATGCGACTGCTACTGCTAGTCTGGGACTCGTGCCTCTGAACCTATGGTGTAAGATGAAAAGAAAACACCATAGCGCAAATGCGTCAATACAACTGGAGTACTGAGTATACGAGTGAGGTTGTCTAATGCAAAGGGTTTACGTGCATGAATAATACTACTGACTGACTGATATGAACATAAGAGTGCAAATATACATATATAGTTACTAGATCGTGAGTACGTAATGGCTAAATCTGTACGCTAATACATGGATGGAACCATAGTTCTGATAACATGGATGATTGTATTTGATAGCCCTAAATCTGGTTGAACTCTCTGAGTTCCGTGCTATAACTGAATTTAACTGTATAGCAGTCCTGTTATACTGGTATCTGAAGAACTTTCTGAGTTCTTTTACTGAGACTGATACTAAAACTGTAGGAGGTAGTTGTTTAACCGATATGCCCCATGTATACCATTGCGGCTAAGCTGGGGTCCAATCTCTGTCCCGACTAGAGGGGTGTCAATACCGCGCCATTGGTAAGGACAGTTGTGAGTCACCCTTATCTGGCAGGTACTCAAAGTGAGAACGGTGGGATCCTAAAATGACAGGTTAAGCCATCTCATCAACCCTAATCTGACAGGCTAAGATGTCTCAACCCACGCTGGCTACGTAGTTCTGGAACACAAGGATGACTGCTAAGGATCACACCCTAAAACTGGTAGGTGAGTCCCTATCCTTGGGTTCACTCGGTGCTAACTTCTACTCCCATATGAAGAGACTAAACATGATCCAAATGACTGTACATGGATAGATTAACTGACTTCCGTTAACTGACGGAGTAGTACTATTATCTGAGAGTTAACTGAGATCATGAGATTTTTGAGGTTTCCTAAGTCACATGACTGATTGAGTTCTATAGATTATAGCTTGACTGAGATTATCGTGACATCATGACATGGCTCTAGGCACACAACTATGTTTTTCGGGTACGAATACCCCCAGGTATCGATAGAAGGAAACTGGCACACATGACCTGACTTGATCACCAGATTTGAGTCCACAATTCATAATATCATAAGTAGGGGATAACGTGCTTCATGGGTTTATTAAACATCTCAACATGGTAGGAAAACATGGATATATTTCATATACATAATTCATATTTCCATCATCATACATGCTTCATGACACCACCATGAAATACATAAATAACATGGAAATTCATATTGAAGTTATATCTAACATGGACTTGTTATTTAGATAGCATGGAATCATGTACATAGGAATTTCTAGCATCCTAGGCATTTTATCAAACACCTTACATGCATTTTCTAAGGCATATGTGGATTTCATACTTGCATTATATCAAACCACCCAAAGTTCATGATTTTCAACCAACAATCACATATATTCCATGAAAAACATCCTTAGATATCATCTTGAAACTTGAACAACAATCATCAACGTGTACATGCTTATATAACCACAAAAGTTTACAAAATAACATTTAAAAGCATGGTTCTTGAACTCTTTGAACTAATTGAATCCATAGATAAATACTACGTATACCTTCGAAAGGAAACCTTGATGATTTGCTGGAGAGTTCTTGGATTTGGGAAACTTAATTTTCAATTATCTTGGAAAAAGGCTTGAATCTTGCTTTTGAGAGATGAGTTTGATGGAAACCATAATCTTGTAGTTGAAAGCATAACAGAGGGTTTTTAAGATGCTTAACTAAAGAAAAATGGGAAAAATTACGCCTCTTTAGGGTTATAAGTCATAGGAAGTGAAGGAAAAAGACCAAAATACCCTTATGAAATAAATTCCCAGTTGCTGAAAATAATAGCTGACGACATTTGTGACAAGGCGTCAAAAATGTGGTAAGCCGTCAAAAAATTTTGTCACAGAGAAGCTGGAATTGATGGTTTCTGCCTAAGTCTGATTATCTTCGTGGTAGGGCTTCAAAAATATGGTAAGCTACCACGAATGTCTTAACACAAGAGCTGGTTTCTACCTAAGGCTGACGACCTTAACGGTAGGGCATCACAAATGTGGTAAGCTACCATGAATGTCATCACACAGGAGTTGGTTTCTTCCTAAGGCTGATGACCTTCATGGTAAGGCATCACAAATGTGGTAAGGTACCACGAATGTCGTCACACAGGAATTGGTCTCTGCCTAAGGCTGACGACCTTCGTGGTAGGGCATCACAAATATCATAAGCTACCACAAATTTCATCACACAGGAGCTGGTTTCTGCCTAAGGCTGACGACCTTCATGGTAGGGCGTCACAAATGTGGTAAGCTACCACGAATGTCGTCACAGTTTTTCCATCCTGACATGCTGGAGTAAAATAGGAATAACTCTTTGCTCCGATATTGGATTTAGGAAAAATTGGTATCGTTGGAAAGCTAATTCAATTTTATATCTTTTGATAGGTCATGAGATCAAAAATGCCATGTATAATTATAGATATACTCATTTGAATCTGACTATGGAAATATCTTTCCAAAGAATTCGATCGGCGAGGAATATTTTGATTCGTCTGATAGCTGGGAGTTATTTGAAGCCTTAATATACATCTAACCTACTCATAAAACTATAAAAGAACCATGATGTACTATGCATGAGCTTGGCACATGGCTCTAATATTGGTTTGGAATTTTTGGGGTATTACAATATCTCTCCCTTGGAAACATTCGTCCTCGAATGATGACTACTTGGGAGGGGAGAAAAGATAAAACAACGCATACACTGATCATGCTCAACTGACACATGATTTAGGACTGAATTGAATTCTAAACTAAATATAGCCCAACTGAACATGCATATCTGATGTATGACTGATAAGCTGAACTCATGAATGCATGATAAGCTATCAACTAATACTCGGTACCAATTTTATACTGGAATTTTGAACATGTAACTGAATAAGTTTAAGGAAAATGGTTACCTCGAGCTAAGTCTGAATTAGCGGAGAAAAGATGAGGGTACTTGGTTTGCACATATGCTTCTGCTTCCCAAGTAGCTCTCTCCATGGACTGATTCCGCCAAAGAACCTTGACTAGAGGGACTTCTTTGTTCCTCAGCCTACGAGTCTGATAGTCAAGGATTTTGATTGGAAACTCTTCATAAGAGAGGCTATTCTAAATGTCAATGCTCTGAATAGGGACTACAACTGCTGGGTCACTTATGCACTTCTTGAGCAAAGAGACATTGAAGACTGGATGAACTGAGGCTAGATCTGAAGGCAACTCGAGCTCATAGGCTACCTTGCCGAAGAGACTGAGAATCCTGAAGGGATCGACATATCGGGGACTGAGTTTTCCATTCTTGCCGAATCACTTCACTCCCTTCATGGGAGAGATCTTGAGATAGACATAGACATATTCATCGACCTCGAATTCAAGATCTTTTCTATGAACATCCGCATAAGACTTTTGTTGGCTCTGAGCATCCTGGAGTTTTTCTCTGATCAACTGAACTTTCTCTAAGGCATCGAATACTAAGTAGGCCCTATGACTGCGGTCTCACTAACTTTGAACCAACCGATCGAAGACCTACATCTCCTACCATAGAGAGCTTCGAATGGAGCCATTTGAATACTGGAGTGATAGCTGCTGTTGTATCCAAACTCAATCAAAGAAAACTTGTCATCCCATATTCCCTTAAAATCAATTGAACACGCCCTTAGCATATCTTCTAGGGTCTGAATGGTCCTTTCTGCTTGACCATCTATCCGAGGATGAAACACTGTACTGAGATGAACTTAGGTACCAAGACCCTTTTGGAACGTTTTCCAGAAGTGAGAGCTGATAGATAGTGGAACACCGTGTAATCTGACCAACTTCCTGATATAGAGTTTGGCATAATCTTCAGTTGAGTAAGAGGTACAAACCGGAAGAAAATGAGCTGACTTGGTCATTCTGTCTACAATGACCCAAACTGAATCATTCTAAAGACGTGTTCTAGGCAAACCCGTCATAAAGTCCATGTTCACTTCTTCCCACTTCCAAGTAGGAATAGTGAACTCCTGTATGGAACCACTAGGTTTCTGATGCTCTATTTTAACCTGCTGACATGCAGAGAACTTAGCCACAAACTCTGCAACATCCCTATTCATCCCACTCCATCAATAGATCTCCCGCAAGTCGCGATACATCTTAGTGGCCCCTGGATGAATAGAGTATTGCTCACCATGCGCTTCTGTAAGAATTTTCTTCCTCAAGTCATCTACACCGGGAACACACAGACGACCCTGACAACGAAGAACACCATCTCCCCCTCGGAAGAAAACCTCTACTTCCTGACCCTGAACTGACTTTTTTAGCTTGACAAGGTTAGGATCCCTGTCTTGCTTTTCTTTTACCTCGGAAACTAAAGATGACTCTGAACTACTCTGAACACATACACCACCCTCTGAAGAGTTGACTAAGAGAACACCTAGTCTGGCAAGCTGATGAATCTCCTGAGATAATTTCTTCTTACTATCCTCAACATGGGAAACACTACCCATGGACAGTCTACTGAGTGCGTCGGCCACTACATTGGCCTTGCCAGGTTGATAAAAAACACTCATGTCATAATCCTTTAAGAGCTCTAACCATCTTCTTTGACAAAGAGCTCTAACCACATCTACATGAACACCGTATAGATAATGCGTCTAAATCTTTAAGGCAAAGACAACTGCTGCTAACTCAAGGTCATGAGTAGGATAATTCTTCTTATGGGGATTTAAATGTCTGGAGGCATAGGCTATGACTCTACCATGATGCATAAGGACACAACCTAAACTTACTCTGGATGTATCACAATATACTACGAATCCATCGAAACCATTAGGAAGTGCTAAAACTGGAGCTGAGGTGAGTCGATTCTTCAACTCCTGAAAACTCTTCTCGCAAGGTTCTGACCACTAAAACTTGACCTTCTTCTGAGTCAATCTGGACATAGGAGCTGCAATAGAAGAAAATCCATCGACAAACCATCGGTAATAGCCAGCCAAACCCAAGAAACTCCTGATATCTGATAGAGAGACAGGGCTAGGCCAGTTTTTTACCACTTTGGTTTTCTGAGGATCTATTCTAATGCCATTACCGGAAATAATGTGGCCAAGGAATGATACTGATCTTATCCAAAATTCACACTTACTGAACTTGGTGAACAACTGGTGATCCCTGAGAGTCTGAAGAACAATTATGAGATGGTCTGAATGACCACACTCTGTGTGAGAATAGACCAGAATATCATCTATGAAGACTATGATGAATATGTCCAAGTACTGCTTGAACACTCCGTTCATCAAGTCCATTAAAGCTGCAGGGGCATTGGTAAGACCAAAGGACATAACTAGAAATTCAAAGTGACCATACCGAGTACGGAAATCTGTTTTCAGAATGTCACATTCTCTAACTCTGAGCTGATGATAGCCTGATCTAAGGTCTATCATGGAGAAATAACTGGCACCCTAAAGTTGGTCAAACAAGTCGTCTATCCTAGGCAGCGAATAACTGTTCTTGACCGTGACTTTATTGAGCTAACGGTAATTAATACACATTCTGAGAAAACCATCTTTCTTATGCACGAATAAGACTGGCGCACCCCATGGGGATACACTGGGCCTGATGAATCCCTTATTTAAGAGATCCTTCAATTGATCTTTCAGTTCCTTGAGTTCTTCTAGTGCCATTCTGTATGGTGGAATAGAAATAGGCTGAGTATCTGGGAGAAGGTCTATGCCAAAGTCTATTTCTATTTCGAGAGAAATGCCTGGTAGATCTTCGGGAAAGACGTCTGAATATTCATTAACCACTGGGACTGATTTAAGACTGGGAGATTCGGAACTGGAATCCTTAACATACATGAGATGATACACACACACCTTAGAAATTATTTTCCTTGCCCGAAGGTAGAAAACAAGCTGACCCCTGAAAGACGAAGTGCTACTCTTCCACTCAAAGACGGGCTCATTCAGGAACTAAAACTGAACTATTCTGTTTCTGCAGTCGACTATTGCATAGAAGAAATGAAGCTAATCCATGCCGAGAATGACATCAAAATCAGTCATCTCTAACTCGACAGAATCTGCTGATGCGGATTTTTGAAATATCATAATCGGGCAGTTCTTGTATACCCGCTGAGTTATGATGGTTTTACCCACTGGTGTAGAGACTGAAAAGGGCTATGCTAAAATTTTGGGACTGATTCCAAAATCGCCTACTATGTATGGAGTGATAAAAGACAAGGATGTACCTGGGTCTAGCAAAGCATAAACATGAACATAGAAAATCTGTAACATACCAGTAACGACATCAGGAGAATTTTCCTGATCCTGTTGGGTCTAAGAGCATAGAGTCTATTTTGACGTTGCCCTTTAGTAGCACTGGAAGTGGCACCTTGTAGGTTTGGGCGACCGAACTGAGCTGTGGAACGATTTCGCTGACCCTGAGGACCTGGCTGAGAATAGTCCCTAGCTCTGTGGCCTGGCTTGCCACAACCAAAAAAATGCCTTAACTCGCTCTACACACACCCTGATGGTTCTTATCGTAGGTCTGACACTGAGTATAAGTGCAGGCACTGCTAACACTGCTCTGAGATTTAGAGCCTGGTGCTCTGCCTCTGTTGCCATCCCTGAACTTCGACACTGGGGCACTAGTGGAGGAAGGGGCTGGAACTGCTGACTTAGGATGAAACTGTGAATGATTTCCTCCCTCTGATTTGGGCTGAGCAAAATTGAAACTGCCTGCTTTTGCTCTCTTGTTCTGCCTCTTCCTAGTCTTAACCTTCTGCTCCTTTATCTGTTGAGTGTGGGTCATGAACCTGGGTAAAGTCATATCACTGTTCAGCATCGCAGACCTACACTCATTTACCACTCTATCATTAACCCCTAACACGAACTTGCTCATCTTATCCCTGTTGTCTGCAACCACATGAGGGGAATATCTGGTTAGCTGAGTAAATCTAAGAGAATGCTCTCTAACTGTCATATTTCCTTGCCTGAGATTGATCAACTCAAGAATTTTGGCCTCTTTCAGCTCTTGGGGAAAGAATCTGTCTAAGAAAACCATGACAAATTCTTCCCACTCAACAGGACCTGCATCCCCTAACCTTTCTGCTAACCAGTGCTTGTACCAAGTGTGAGCGATATCCGGCAATTGGTATCCAGCTAACTCGGCACTCTAAGAAGAAGTGACTCCCATGATATCAATGACCTTCTAGACTTGGTCAATGAATTCCTGAGGATCCTCGTCTAGATTAGACCCAAAGAAGGACGGAGGGTTCATTCGGGTGAATTCCGAAATCCTAGCTGATGTTGAATTGGACACTGGGTTAGCCGGAATGACTGTTGGTCATTTATTCTGGCCAGCTACAGACTGAGCAAGAGCGGTAAATACGGTCCTGAACTCCGTTTGAGAAACATGTTCGCCCAAAGAATCTTCGGGATGAGGAGTTGGCTGATTTCTTCTCTTTGGAGGCATGTTTCTGAAATAAGAGAAGAGCGGATTAGACTGAGAGACTAACTTGAAATTTTGTTTACTAGCCCGACATGAATACTGAAGAAAGGGAACTATTCCTAAAACATCTCATAGCCTCATATACATAAATGTGGCGCGCAACACACCCATGTACAAGACTCTACTAGATGCGGCTTTCAGACTTCCTAGGACTCTATTGAACCTTAGACTCTGATACCAAGTTTGTAACGCCCCAATTTTCTGAACCGAAATGCTACACGGTGCTTATGACCCCGAAGGAGCACAATCTAACCCATGACTGATATCTGTACCTGTATACTATAATTCATGACATTATAATTTGGAAAACATGCACAATAGGCCATAAGGTTCAACTAAAATAATATAACATCCATACGGGTGAAAAATACCTAAAACAATTGAAAACTGAATCTGAAAGCTAAATTTGAGCATAAATCCGAAAGCCTCTAAGTACTGTCTGAAATAAGGAGATGAAGGAACATGTCTCCAACTAACTCCGTAAAACTGAACTGAAGAAATAAATGAATAAATCAAATAATATCGTCCTCAAATAAAAAGGACTCATTGCAACTCTGTATACTGAATGCGACTGCTACTGCTGGTCTGGGACTCGTGCCTCTGAACCCATGGTGTAACATGAAAAGAAAACACCATAGCACAAATGTATTAGTACAAATGGAGTTCTGAGTATACGAGTGAGGCGGGCTAATGCAAAGGGTTTACGTGTATGAATAATACTACTAACTGACTGATATGAACGTAAGAGTGCAAATATACATACATAGTAACTAGATCACGAGTACGTAATGGCTAAATCTGTATGCTAATACATGGCTGGAACCGTAGTTCTGATGACATGGATGACTGTATCTGACAGCCCTGAATCGGGTTGAACTCTCTGAGTTCCGTGCTATAACTGAATTTGACTGTATCTAACAGTCCTGGTATACTGATATCTGAAGAACTGTCTGAGTTCTTTTACTGATACTGATACTGAAAATATGGGAGGTAGTTGTTTAACCAACATGCCCCATATGTTACGGCTAAGCTGGGGTCCAATCTCTGCCCCAACTGGAGGAGTGTCAATACCGCACCACTGGTAAGGACAGTTGTGAGTGACCCTTATCTGGCAAGTACTCAAAGTGAGAATGGTGGGACCCTAAACTGACAGGTTAAGCCACCTCATCAACCCTAATATGACAGGCTAAGATGTCTCAACCTATGCTGGCTACGTAGTTCTGGAACAAAAGGATGACTGCTAAGGATCACACCCTAAAACTGGTAGGTGAGTCCCCATCCTTGGGTTCAGTCGGTGCTAACTTCTACTCCCATCTGATGAGACTAAACATGATTTAATTGACTGTACATGGACAAATTAACTGACTTCCGTTGACTGATGGAGTAGTACTATTATCTGAGAGTTAACTGAGATCATGAGATTTCTGAGGTTTCCTAAGTCACATGACTGACTGAGTTCTATAAATTATAGCTTGATTGAGATTATCATGACAACATGACATGGCTCTAGGCACACAACTATGTTTTTTGGGTACGAATAGCCCCAGGACTTGATAGAAGGAAACTGACACACATGACCTGACTTCATTACAAGAATTGAGTCCACAATTCATAATATCATAAGTAGGGGATATCGTACTTCATGGGTTTAGTCAACATCTCAACATGGTAGGAAAGCATGGATATATTTCGTATACATAATTCATATTTCCATCATCATACATGCTTCATGACACCACCATGAAATACATAAATAGCATGGAAATTCATATTGAAGTGCTAACATGGACTTGTTATTTAGATAGCATGGAATCATGTACATAGGAATCAAACCACCTAAAGTTCATGATTTTCAACCAACAATCACATATATTCCATGAAAAACATCCTTAGATATCATCTTGAAACTTGAACAACAATCATCAATGTGTACATGCTTATATCACCACAAAAGTTTAGAAAATAACATTTAAAAGCATGGTTCTTGAACTCTATGAACGAATTGAATCCATTGATGAACACTGCGCATACCTTAGAAAGGAAACCATGATGATTTGCTGGAGAGTTCTTGGATTTGGGAAACTTAATTCTCAATTATCTTGGAAAAAGGCTTGAATCTTGCTTTTGAGAGATGAGTTTGATGAAAACCCTAATCTTCTGGTTGAGAGCATAAGAGAGGGTTTTAAAGACGCTTAACTAAAGAAAAATGGGAAAAATTATGCCTCTTTAGGGTTATAAGTCGCGGGAAGTGAAGGGAAAAGACCAAAATACCCTTATGAAATAAATTCCCAATTGCTGAAAATAATAGCTGACGACATTTGTGACAAGACATAAAAAATGTGGTAAGCCATTAAAAAATGTCGTCACACAAAAGCTGGAATTAATGGTTTTTTCCTAAGTCTGACGACCTTTGTGGTAGGGCGTCACAAATGTGGTAAGCTACCACGAATGTCGTCACACTATTTCCAGCCTGACATGCTAGAGTAAAATAGGAATAACTCTTTGCTCCGATATCGGATTTAGGCAAAATAGGTATCTTTGGAAAGGTAATTCAATTATATATCTGTTGATAGGTCACGAGCTAAAAAATTCCAAGTATAATGATAGATATGATCATTTGAATCTGACTATGGCAATATCTTTCTCAAGAATTCGATCGGTGAGGAATATTTTGATTCGTCTGATAGCTGGGAGTTATTTGAAGCCTTAATATACATCTAACCTACTCATAAAACTATAAAATAATAATGATGTACTATGCATGATCTTGGTACATGGCTCTAATATTGGTTTGGATTTTTTGGAGGTATTATACTATTTTAAAAAAGTGTATAGGTGATCCTTCATCAGTTGTTCCTTTAGAATTATTAGATATCTTAGATTCTCTGCCTTATGAGGAGGTCCTGGTAGATATCTTGGATCGGCAGGTTCGTCGATTGCAAACCAAAGATGTAGCTTTGGTTAAGGGTCTATGGTGGAAAATGAGGTAGAAGAAGTTATTTGGGAAGCGAAAAGTGACAAAAAGTCAAAGTATCCGTATTTTCTTTCTACTCTAGATATTCATGCAGAATATATGTGTTCTTGATCATATCTTTGTTTTCTAACTTAGTTAAATATTTGAATGGTGATGTTGGGGTGTAACTCGTGTTTGTATTACCTTATCCGTCATTCGGGATTAAATGAATCTGGTGGGGGAGACTGAAACACCTTAGGTTTTAGTTCTTCGAAATTTCCTATGTTTTGGACTTTCTAGGCATCATATGATTCACCATACTAGTTGTACAGTGAGGATATGGGTTAGGTGACACAATCATATATTGTCCAGTATTGGGTGGTGTTGGGTAGTTGAGTTTCTAGAATGAGTACGACTTAGGTTGGTATGAGTCGTATGTTGGGTGATGGGTTATAAGTTTAGGTTTTTTCTCATAATGTAAGACTTAGTAGCTTAACTTCGATCTGAGTATAAGTTGCTCTCCATGAGTCATGAGATATTATACGAGTGGTATAGTCTAATTCATATGTTGGATAGTGTCAACCCTCCATGATTTTGCCAAGTGTATAATTATATAGTACTAATTATATGGTTGGGTATGGTTTAGTTTGGGTGATCATATGTTGGATAGTGTTGGGATCCAAGGAATGCCTAGGGTAAGAGTGATGGGTACCACTTATATGATATGGTGCGGGTGGTATGGTAGAGTCGTATCCTCTTACGGGATTTTATGCAGTTTAAGTTGGGGGTAAGCTGGACATTTCTCCTCTTAACCTCTTAAGGCCCCATGACTTATATCACTCTTGGGACATAATTTAACGTATTTGCAATCACTCAAACTCCCTTAAAACACTCTAGAATTCTCTCAAGGCTCTAGGGTCAAGAAAGTCTAGGGTTTCATCAATAGGATCAATTTAGGGCTTACAAGGGTGATTTTTCTTCATCATATTTGTAATCTAAGTCATGTTGCTCCTCCCTCATTGTTATTTCCAACTAAAGGCATGTTTTATGAATTATTTTCATGGCATAATTGTTGTATTGGTTTGGGTTTTCAAATATATATTGGGGATTTTGGTTTTAAATTCCTAGTTATGGTTTTCCGATTTTTTAATTATGGATTTACATGATTTATTGGTGGTTTTTGAGATTTGGTTGCAAGGGAATGGTTAATTGGTACATGGTTTTGGTTTTGGAAACACCATGCCCCCAATATGTTTAATAAAATGCCTATGAGAATGTTTTGGTTAAATTATTGGACTTTCATTAAACTATTGCATTGTATATCTTGGTAATGAAACCTTAAATGGTATAAGTGGTTTAAATTGTTTGGGATGGTTAAATGGTAAGGTCTTGGTTGTTATGGTTGGTCTAATTTAAATCCTTGTGGGGTACAAAGTAATCCTCCAAGAAAATATAATCATGATCACTTGTGGGGTACTGGGATTCCCCCAAGTCAACTTAATAAGAAAATCTATGGGTACATGGGAATCACTTCTTATTAAAAAGGATGGCTAAGGACATTGCTTGCAAGTTATAACTGGTATGAAGATACCGCTACTTATAGCCTTGTTTAATAATAAATTGAATGGTGGTTTGATTGTATGGTAATGATTTTAATTGGCCAATAATGGTGGTGTATGATAGATAACCTTGAAGGTGTGAGTTCATTAGACGAACACTGGAAACTTATGTTTGACGACATGAGGATTGGTCATGGAGACCATACATGATACTTACGAGGTACACAGGAATCCCCTAAGTACACTTGTACATAAGTATCATAGAGAGCAAAGGGTACTCGACAATCCCCTACTCTTATGGTACCTCCAATTCTTGCGGCTACATGTATCGGGGCCCGTTCAGGGGGTTATACTAGACCCATATAGAGCATGGGCGGTTCTAGGATGGTTAATCTATACATACCTAGGTTAATGGTTTTAAAGGCATGCTAAACCCGGTTGTCTTTCCCAGCATGGTTATATATATGTATGTCTGGTTGTGAATGCATATTTTTGGTGTATTTAGTTTTAAAGGTTGGCATTATTTTATCCTTTTCTTGAGTGTATGCTAGCGTTCACACGCTAACCCATCTCTGGGCAGCTGTTTTCCCACGCGATATAGGAATCGACCATTCTACTCATCCTTCTTAGTGCTCGGATTTGGAGTCATCTTGATTAGATTGAAGTGGTGAGCTTCCTATTCGGGAGTCTCCATTATATATCATGGATGTTTTTACATACATTTGTTATTTCATGGATATTGCTTTTGACTATGGTTGGGGGCATGTCCCAACCAAATATTTTCTTATTTTCAGTTAGAGTCATTGTGGAACTACTATAAGTTTGTATGGGTGGTGTCGGTAGTGGTGTCAGCCTTAGTATTGTATTGGTATTGTGGTTGATACTGTCGGACAGTATTTATGATTGTTACATCCTAATATGTTATGAACTCATACTTGGTTATTATTTTGGTTTGGTTTTGGTTATTGGTTGGATATTGGTTGGTTGGACTTGTTGGGATTGGTCACGGTCATAGACCTATCCCAGAATTTGAAATTGTAATAAATGCTATGTTGTTATATTTTTTATATTCATCCAACTCAGGGTGTGTTTGGAGGTTGGGTTCGGTAACGGGGGTCGTTTCCTGTCCTGGTTGGAGTAGGGATGCCTATTATGTCAAGGCCCCAGTTCTGGTCGAGTCACTAAGGGAATTAGCTCCTCATAGCTATAAGATCAATCATTGAATCCACAGAGTAAAAAAACAAAATCAATCTCACAATAATGAAAAAAGTAATCCCGAAGTCTTAAATTGAATAACAAACCAAGAACACTATGACCCCAAGATTAAAAGTCAATCCTCAAATCAAAAGATGGTTTGAATGATGTAACTTAGCACCAAAGGGCCTCTCTCAGCACCCTATCTAAGAATATAAGAAACTATTTATAGATTACAAGGAAACCCTAAAATTCCAATCCTAAACAAAAGAGTAAAACTTGACTAAACATACATAAAAATGACTAAAAACCTTATGAGAGTAGGTTTAGGTTACATGGAAATCCTATGCAATAACTTTGATATGATTTGGGATTTTTTCATCGGTGGCCACCTACGAACCCATTTACGGGTCGTAGGTGACACCTATGACCATAGGTGAGGGTCATAGGTAGTCCCTAAGTTTTGGTCTCTCTAGATTTTCATCTTTTGACACCTACGAACGAACACACCTATGCCCCGTAAGTGCCCTAATAAGTTTCTATTTTTCAACTTTTCCCATTTATTTTTTTTCATTTAGGTTCCAACACCCAGTTTCCTGCAAAACCACACCAAAAACACACCAAACCCAAAAAAATAGCCCTAAGTACAAGAATATTCTCAAAGTTTAAGAATCGTAAGTGCTATGAATTTATAGCACATCAACTTCCTTGAGATCTAAGAGCCCTGAATAGTATGAGAGCTTAAAATTGAAGCTTGTTGGTGATTGGAAAGCTAGAGTAACATTTACTTTTGTGATCATCTTCCAATTTTAGGTAAGAATTCACTCCTTTCTTTATGAAATTTCTTAATTTATTGCTCAAAACCCCAAAACTTTTAGGGCTTAATTTTAGCCCAAATTTAGCTTGGTGTTCACCCATTTTTAAGGGTAATGATTCCTTTAGCTTGATATAATATTAGGTTGGTTTCAAAAATACAATTTCCGTAAGTGGGACACATATGTGGTTTAGGTATGACTTTTGGACCCAAAGCACAATGGTACAGTATGGGTATCGTTATTCTCATATTGATGAGTAGAATGTTTTTATGTTAGCGTAGCATCATAAGAAGGCTTCTTGGATGGAAAATGGTGCTTTAGCTATTCGTTGAACTTTTTTTGGAATCGAGGCTAGATAGGTATATCCCTTGTTAGATTGAGAAATTTCATAGTATTCCGATGATATGGTGTTAGATTTGGGATGAGTTATTTGTGTTGGATTGATTAAATGTAAGAATTAGGTAATTTGGACTGTTTAAGTTAAATTGAAACCATAGAGTTGAAATACTTAGCTTGTTTCCTTATGCCTTTGGTGAATTGGCCTTCATTACTCATGTTTAGCATGAGAATTCCCTAAATTTCTCAAGATTAAGTAAAATACTCTAGTTAATTATGCGTAGGGTAAGTTTTGCCTTAATTGCTTACACTAATGAAGGTTGCCTTAGTTTTCCTTCGAATAAGTTAAAGTGCATGAGAATAATACCTATCTTAGGGCTAATTGTGGATTATTATATATATAAAAGTGGATTTAGATAACTTAAGCGTAGTTTGGGTAGATTTTGCCTTAAATGGTACTTGAGGATTAGAAGTGGACTCTTAATCCATTTTAGGCTATGACACATGTTAGTTTTCAAACCTTTTACACTCAATAGACCCTTGGAAATGTGTAATAAGTTAAAATTAAGAAATCTTGATGCATGGTGATTATGTTGGTTAAGTGAGGATTGACACCTATTGAATTTGCTATTATTTATGTTATTCATGAGAATACTCATGATATTGTTATATATATATATTCATTTTGAATCCGGAAGATGATTATGTTATGATGATATATAACCGGTTTGAGTTTGGAAGAATTATTTTCAACTTAATGATATATTTGGGGTTCAAGTCCGGCTATTGATTATTAACCGGTTTAAGTTCACCTATTGATTATTTACCGATTCAAGTCCGACCATTGATTATTTTCTGATTCCAGTCCAACTATTAATTATTTACCATTTTGAGTTCATCGTTGATTATATTTACCGATTCAAGTTTAGCTATTTATTATAGTTATCGGTTTGAGTATGGATATGCACATTATTCTACGATGATAGAGTTCGTATAATTTATGGTATCAGGGTGTGAGATTGAAAGTAGCAATTTGGCGAAGCTGGAAAATAAGGAAATAGTTATAATTTGGCATGACGTAATTGTACTCAAGTAGTAAAATGACTTAGCTAACAAATGATGGTTTGTTGATAAATGATAAGTAGTGGATATATGATGACTAACCGATAATTGAATTGGTGATAAGAGGTGGATATTTGATTAATAAACTAGTGTATGCATGATGATAAGGTTGCTTTATGTTGGTAAATAATCGATTGATGATAATTGTGAAATGATTGTTAGGTGAAGATTAAGGTTAGTTGTAATGTTGAATGGTTTCTTTATTCTATCTTTGAGTGTGATCTCCAGGCGTATGGGTAAATATGATGAGTTATTTACTTTTCTGCACCAATTAGCATATGGGAGCGAATTTTGTAGTTATAATTACTTATGTGATGCCTTTGATGCATTATTATTTTGATTTATTTAATTATATTGCACGACGATGTTGTCATGTATTGATACTTTATGTTGTATTGCTATCTTGGTTAAATTACTTATTAAGTATTGGAGATTATTTAAGTCCGTTTTTGTACCTTGACTTAGTTAAGTTATGTTTCATTTCATCATACTTATATCATGATTTAGCTCAGTCGGTCAATGATGCCTACTATTACTCATACTACACCTCTATACCTTTTTGGTGCAAATTTGAGTACTAGCTATCATCATTGATAGTTGATTGTGCTAGGTCAATATTTCTGGAGATAGGGTGAGCTCTTGAAGTTTGAGTCCCCTATTTCCCTCTATCATTTATATTTAGTCTTTTGTTATCAAGAGAGATGTTGCTAACTATTCTAGACATTTGAGCTGTATCATTTTCAATGCTCTTGTATTGGCTCTACCAGGTCGTGAGATGGTATCTTTTAGTGACTGTTTTATCTATTTATAATACTTTTCTTAGTTATAAGTGAGTTGTTCATTTTTTCCTATGTTGGATAATTCCTACCAAATTAACCCATTCCATTAGCTCTGGATAATGGTTTGACATACCTACAGGTGGGATTTAGTAGATGTCATCATGACTCATAAATTGGGTGGTGAACCAAAACCATGGGTACTCAATAGGCATCATCTTCTACTTTAGATAAATTATGATACAAATATGACAAAAATGTGAGATATATAAGCTAAGTCGTGGTAAAAGGGAAAATCTAGAAATAAGCTTCAACACTATTGTGCAAAATAAATAAGTAACTCTAGAATAGTAACTTAAATATCACATAATTATAATTACTTAATTTTCACCTATAAGCCAATAACTACAAAAAAAAGTTAATAACCCAACGCAGGCCCCTATAAGCCCGGAGGGTGCAATCAAAGGAAAGTAAATAACCGAATAGCCATAAATTACCAATTATCATGACATAACCAAGAATCCATCTATACCTATCATATCATAAATAACTCTCAATGATGAACTTGAACCGTAACTTAATAGCAGCATAATTATCATTAATTATCGAATTCGAATCAAAACTCATATTATCAATATCATCATCAAATTTTGGACTTTAACCAAAAGTCATATTACAAATATCATCACCAAATTCCAAACTTGAACCAGAACTCATATTATCGATATCATTATCAATTGCTAGAATTGAACTGGAACTCATATCCATAAACTATTGGGTTTCACCTGAATTTAGCATCTACTCCCAAAATACAAAAAAAAACATGACCATTAAATATCTAATCTCCTTAGAGTACTAAAGTAATTAGCTTAAAGTATATAAGAAATGTATGGAAGTATATTAAAGTTAATACAAGCCTTAACCTAAGCTGGGCTGGAAGGGCCCATTACTAATCCCCAAAATCCATTTCAAGGAAAATTCTACCCTGAAATAGGCTAAGGTAGCTAAATCAACTTATGGATGTTCATTAAGAAATAATTAGACAAAATATTAAAATTTTACGTACAACATTAGCAACATAGTCAATTACACCTATAATTACGATTTCAAGATAGCCTAAATAGTTTAAATAATCTAACTATTGTAAACCATACCTTAAACACCATAATCCTTGCTCATATCTAGAAAATTATCTTAACCGTACTATGACAAGCTAAATCTTTGAAGAGGGTAAACCAAGTCTATTTAGATGCCGAAGAATAGCCCGGAGAATCCAATAAACCACCAATTTCCCCTTCGGAGAAGCTTTTGCAAGATTCCACACTATAAAATCATAATCTACTCATCAAAATGAGACCAATGAAACCTATATTACATTGCCATGCTTTGGGTTAAAAATTACTTAACAATTCATCCAGGTTATTTTTTGTATTTCTTCTTATTTTCACTATTTAGAGATTTTTTATAGCTACCTCAAGTAATTTATGACTTGTTGGAACTGACAATTCAGTTATTAAGTAGTACATTTTGTTGGTCTCACATTCTTACTTTTTTGTACTTTCTAGGCTGTTCTTTGTGCATGAGTTCTTTATCCTACCATTGGTATAATTGCGAAATTAATTTCTAATTTTATCAATAGGCCATGATGGTCAATTTATGAAATAATTTTTGGCTCAAATATCTTATACTAATATGGATATCATTATGTTGGTCATAATGAGTAGATTATTTGTTTGATCGTATGGCAGCATTTTTAGAATTTATGAAAGGTGAAGGCTTCCTCGTGATGGATCTAGATTGTTCTTTCTTGGTTTATATTACAATATCCCACGTTTTATACTTAGCATGCTTAGGTAATATATTTTCTAAATTGCATGTTTGTTTGGGGATTTGAAGGGTAGGATTAGATTAATTCTAACATATCTAATTTTATTGACCTATTTCAAGACCTTCGAGTAGAATAACTTCTTTTGCCTTAGTTTAGGATTCTTATTATTGTATTCAGGATAAGATTACGAATCCTTAGTACTAACTTGAGGTAGGATTTCATAGTATAGTGGGTTTATCATTTCTTTTACTTTGGTATAATATTTGTTTCTATGTTATTATATACTAAGTGGATGTGGGCTGAAGGTCGAGTGTGTGTGTATAAATATATATATATATACATATTATGTACACACACACTCGACATATACTTATATACTTATAAGAGTTGGGACACATACATTCATAAATATATCCATATGGACAAAAGTATGATTTGAAGGAAAATATTGCTTGTCGACTTTAAAAATGGAACCATCACACCTTTATTACTAGTCTCAGGTTTGAAGATGAAATTATACCATCTTAACATGGATTTCAGGTTGAATAAAGAATTGTATTCTGTTATCACTGATTTTTCATTTTGAAAGGTTGTACAACCTTTAAAATTTGAGCCAAGAAATCCTTATGATCCATTTCTCAATTTACTTTTCTATTGTTAAAGCTAGGTATGATTGTGGGTAATGCATTTGTTGATGAGTCTGATAGATTTCCATGTTGCCTGAAGAATACTTTTGGGTTTTACTTTTTTGAAGTTGGACACAAAAAGTGCATTGCATCATCTCATACTTCACTACACATTTCTTTTAGGTATACATATGTGTTATTCTGAATTTATTATTACTACTATTTTTATTTTAGTTCAAGTTATGCTTTATACCGTTCGTTTAGTTTTCATAGTGTGCTTTTCTTTTCAAAATATTTATATTGTGTATTATGTTATAAAATCAATCGGCTTGCAATGCCTTCTATGTACAATGAGTTATGGTACTCATACTATACTTTTGCATTTTTTGACGTTGAGACTAGTATGAGTCACCGCCACTAATTTCTTGTTCCTCTAGAGGTTTTGTTGATTAAATTCATGGTAAGATCTTGGCATCAGAAGGTATCACTTTATCATTCACATAACAACTGTCTGTATTTTGTACTTTTGGTTTAATTTGTACTAGACTGGTACTTAATTTTGTATTTAGTAGCTCTTGTATTTATGACACTGAGTTTTGGGATGGGATTTCTTTATAAATTGTTCTTCCAAGTTTCTTGTAGGTCCTGTTTTGTATCTTAAGTGTCTATTTGTAGGTATATAGTAACCCATTATTTCTATTTACGTTGTCTTTACTTTTCACTAGCTATTACTTACTATACTTTGGTTAGGAATTTGGCTTGGTTACTGGGGGTAATAGTTGGTGCCATCAAGAACCAATGTCGGATTGTGACATACTCTCTCAATCAATTTATTACATTGAAAATCGTGTACACTTTAGTGTGGTGTAGGAGGCAATAATTTCATGTTGCCATTATTGGAGATTTAGAAATTACTTCTTTATCTAGATCCGACTTCACTTTTTACTTATTCAAGATTTTTATTTTATTTTTGAACATATATTTTCGTGTAATTTTTTTTTAATTTCTTGACATGAAATTAATGTTAATTAAATTAGATAGATAAATGGAATGGTCAGTATGATCCTTGTTTGAATTTTGGAGGATCCTACATGTTGCAAAACTATGATAATAATTCTAAGAATGAGTTGTTTGCACCTCTACAATTCATTAAGTGGAATATTTGTAATAGATATGGTGGTCAAGGTGTCAATTGGAAAGGTTGTCCTAATTCTTATGACCCTCCCTTGAGCTCATATAGTGATTTTTCTTCTTTTATTAACGATGATGGTAGGAATAATGAAGAATTAAGAGAATCACTAGTTGAAACTTTTGCTATTCTAAAGCATCTAAAGAAACACACTGAATAGAAAAAAAGAGGATAATAGATTAGACAAAAGCTTTGGATAAAATTAGTAGCAAGCACATAGAGTTACACACCGAGGCTAAAACTTGTATTGATACGTAAGTAATAGACTTGGACAATATTAAGGATGAATCTAAGATACATAAAGAGAGTGATTTCCTGCAAACAGAGTTGTCCTAAAGGAGAAATAATGAGAGAATAGTAGAATCACGAACAAATTTATTGGGCCATCCCAAATGGTTCTTTGAAAATTGAAAAATAAGACAGTAACAAGAGAATAAACCTCAGATAAGAGGTGGAGCAATTTGTCTCATAAATCCGCACATGTATTCTTTTATGAACAAAGAGGTTGATGTGTATGGTATCCAAAAACTAACTATTGTTAAAATTAATAGTCATATAGAGAATATAGAAGAAACTCAACCATTCAAATATGTTTTTGCAGAAGATGTCACTGTTTTAAACTAGAGTTATGTGAGAAAGTTGATAACATTACTTTTGAACATCATAGTATATAACATTACTTGTGAATATCCTAGTATGCATATATATAGGGGTGTAAGGATGAGAATAATTTAGGTTTTAAGTGCATCAGATCTCGTTTACATCACTTCTCAATATTATGGTGCATAGTGGCAATCCCTCAGAACTAATGTCATCATTATAAATGGAAATTCCCAATCTGCTAGAACTGATGGAGAAACAAATATTAAGGAACAAAATCCTAACATCCTCGAAGTTATTGTTGTAGATCAAAATAATTACATTCCTCTTACAAAAGTCAAGAAGTGCTATTGGTCACTTGGCCTAATACTTTTTGTATCTCCACCACTACAACATAGACAAAAGATTTATGTAAAATTGGAGTACAATTCATAAGTTTGAGGTTGAAGAAAAGTGGATTGTATCATGCAATGTATGGTGAATTATGTGATTGTAGGGAGAGAACCTAATAATTGTGCTTTATTTAATTTTGATTTTTTGAATTATTATTATTATTATTATTGTTGTTGTTGTTGTTGTTTGGGTAGATATAAAAAATAGCGATGATTAATATATGTAGAGCAACAGTTTATTGAAACAATACAAAAATGATTAAGAAGAGATAAAGAGAACCAACCAATTAATAGTTGTCCCCCATTTGGGTAAAAAGCAAAATGAAGGTGGTTGAGACTTGATTGATAGGTTTTTGTTGGTTGTAGTGTCTTTCAAGACTAACAAATAATACACCCTTTTCCTTCAACTTTTTAGATTTAACATTCACTTTATCTTCAAAAATATATGAAGGTGGTGATGAACATCAAGAACAACAACAACAACACCAAGAACTACAACAATAATTTCAAAGAACACCAACAATTTTCACACGGCCACTTCCAAATTCCACAATAACAATATCTCCAACACTTGGCCAAGACAACTACACCTTCAACAAAATGGTTCTCAATCCACCAATTAACAACAATATCACATGGCCAAGATTATAACAACAACAAGAAGAAAGCCACAAGGCCAAAACAGTCCACCACAACAATGTTCAACAACAAATCGGCCAAGTCCAAGTTCACGTAAACAACACCAACAATGGAAGCTCAAACTTAGATTTAGACTAAAGAGCATTAGAGATGAAGAAAACTAACACTAGAAACAACAAAATAAGTAAAAATATGGCCAAGACACAACAATAACACAATTTCGGCCAAGAACACAAAATGGACAGATTTGCTTCTTTTTGATTTTTCAGTTTTTAACACTTTTTTTTTTGAATTTTCTAACAAGAAAGCCCAAGATTGATCTTGTAGGAAAAATATCAAGCCATGCTTTGATACCAAATGATACGGGACAAACAAGAGAACATAAAACAACTCCAAAACAGTCCACTAATCTTAAGGATTTGAGGACTAAGATGGAAACCACTCTCGGATTCACTATAACAACAAGAAGAACAAAATATAAGGGTGTGTTTCAATGATACGGTTGGGGAAGCCTCCACAGGTACACGGCCTTTCACACGAAGCCAAGCTCGGGAATTACAAAAACTCCAAGCTTTGTTCATGCAAATGGCCGTGTGTGAGTTGGTGATTGAACCAACCAAGGACCTAAACATTTTTATATGTGAAGAGAGGTATTAATGTGTAATAAACTAATCTTCAAGGTTGGCACAAGAAGCAAGGGAGGATGGGTCATTTTACCCCTTTTGTTTGTAGTATAAATAGAACATGTTAGAGAGTTATTCCTTAGTTTTTGAATGCTGATTTTTGTAACCTAAAAACACTAAACATTTCTCTCTCTCTCCACTCTTAGAAGCCGCCCCTATTATCTCACAAGTAGAGGGATACTTGTGTTGTCTCTTTGGCTAGAAACAAGGGTTTTGAGGTCGTTGAGTGCCTCTTGGTCCTCGTAAGAACTTGGTGTTTATATTCATTAGACTTAGGGTCCTCTCTTGATGTTAGGGTTCTTAGTTTCTTGAATGTTATATGTCAAGTTATCTATCTTTCTTTATCTTGTTGTTGTTGTTGATTTTGTTATCTTAAAGTCTAGTGAAGCCGTGTGGGGCTCTTTTCGATTCACTAGCATTGTTATCTATCTTGTTGTTCTTGTGTTGTTGGACTGAAAAACCGAAACTTAAACTTGTTGTTCTTGTGTTGTTGGACTGAAATTCGAGCCTACTTGAAGCTCTTGGTGTTGTTGGTTTGATTTTGTATCATTTGGTATCAAAGCGAGACCGGTTGTGTTCCAACATAACCCATCTTGGGCTAGTTCACAGCTTAAACAAACAACACCAAAAAGAAATTCTGAAAATCTGTCCATTAAAAGTTGAAACCAAGAATGATGTTGTATGTTTAGATCTAGGTGTTATTTTGCTTGTTTAGTGAGTTTCTAGTGTTGGTTTCTTTCTCACCAACACTAAGGTGTCTAGATCCAAAAGTTGAGCTTGAAGACTTGAACATTGTGTAGTGACTTGAAGTGGCCGAAAGTTGTGTGTTGTTGATAACCAAAAGAAAAAAAATCGGTGGTTGTGTGTTTATGTGCTAAAGAAGTTGATGAAGTTTGTTGAGGTGTTCATCTTTTGAACTTGTTCATCTTGTTCATCTTGTTGTGTGCTCAAGTTGTAAGACAAGCTATAAAGTTGTTGTGAAAGACTTGCACCCATCACCTTCTAGTCTTGTCAATCACTTTTCCCTAATTCAAGGAGCCTTGTTTTGTGGGATTAGTCAACCAAACCTCACTTTCTTGAGTTTGAAAAGGGTGAAATACTACAAGATTTTTACTTTTCCCACCAAAACACTTTGCAAACTATAACAAGTTGTGTGAATATTAACACACACAAAAAAAAAAGAAGAACGTGTGGAACCATTGCATGCTGCCACGTCACTATAAGCTCAACTTAGGATATTCTTTGGTTGCTAATTGTTGATCCTTGGTTTCCCTTACTTGGTCCTAGAACTAATTAACAAACTAGTACATTCCTACTAGGTTGTCAACTAGTTCCTTGAACCGTTTGTTCGTGTCAACGATTATTTGAGTGCTTTTATTCGTTTGAATGAATTGCTGATTTTTGACTCTAGTCCGGCTAGAATTCTTTGAGTCTTCAAACAAGAATCCATTCCGGATAAGAGCTTACTCATACCTTAAAAATTTCATGGTTACTAGCCAATTATACAACACTTGTGGAACACGAACTTGTGGTGAACTAAAGCGGATAATATCTTGACAATGGAAGGAGCTACGTCTCATAATGTGGATACTAATGCCCTTGATTCTATGAGGGTCACTCTTGAGGCCGTTACCCGGACACTTGAAAGGTTGAATTCGGAATTTGGGGCCGTGAGAGGGGACTTGGCAGCAATAAAGAGGGAAGTGTCGACTATTAGTGGGAGATTAGAACAAGTGGAGAGTCAAAGGAACTCTCGTCCTTCTACTCCTCTACATGTATCTACCAATGGTCATGATAGGACCTCCTCCGCAACCATCACCCCCGAAACAGTCCACCAAATGCTAAATGCACCCCAAGCTCCACTAAATACCGCAAGCCAAACTACCTATTTTCCTCCAAACCGAGACCCCACTAGACCACTACATTTCCAAGCCCCTCCAATTCCACAAGAGGGATTTGGACGCCAAGTACCTCCACTAAATCCGAACCCTCCATTCCAAGCTCCATTAACCCAAAGACCGCAAATTCTAAATCCTCCGAATCAAAACGGCCAAGGCCGACCAGCCCACTTTGAAGGATACGGTAGAGAGGAGTATCAAGGAGATGAAGCCTTTGATGATGCTTATATGAGGGAGGAGGAGTTAAGAGGGGGTCGAGGAGAACCTAGGAGATACCGAGGGTATGGAGATAGGGGAAACCGACACCAAGAGAGAGACGTAGGCATCAACACCATCAAGTTGAGCCTACCCATCTTTAAGGGTGAAAGTGACCCCGAGACCTACTTAACTTGGGAATCGGCTTGTGACAAAGTTTTCCAAGTTAATGACATCTCAGAAGAAAAGAAGAGTTGCTACGCTATAGCTCACCTCGAGGGCTATGCTAACACTAGGTGGGAGTATGTTAAACGATTTGGTAATGAATTAGTTGATGGGCAGCCACCACCTTGGTATCGGTTGAGGTATTTGATGAGACAACGATACCTTCCCGAGAGATATCGTCATGAGTTGCTTGCTAGATTATATGGCTTGCGGCAAGGAGGCAAGAGTATGATGGCCTATTTTGACGAGTTCCAACAACTCATGTTGAAACTTGATCATCGTGGGGAGCAAATCAGTCACGACATCATCCGGTTCAAGTGTGGGTTGAACAAAGAGATCTTCACTCATTTGACCCTTCACCGGTTTGAAACCATTGACGGTATATTCCAAGCGGCCCTTGAGATTGAAAGGGAACTTAAGGAGAGATCATCCTTCAAGGCAAGGGTACAAACCCCCTCGGGTTGGCCCAAAAACAAGGACCAACCCGCCCCTACGAAGCTGCCCGAGTCCAAAACAGTCCCTAAATTCCCTCCGAAACCGGAGGCTCACAAATATCCCAACCCAAAGGGGTTCCAATGCTTCAAGTGCCAAGGTTGGGGGCATAAGGCCAATGAATGTCCGAACCGGCGCAATGTGATCCTACGAGAAGGGAAAGTGTACTACCTTGGTGAGGAGGTGGTTTCCGAAAGGGGGGAGGATGAGGCCGAGCCTCAAGATGGAGAGAGAGCTGAAAATGGGCCGAATGATGATGAATTAGATGGTAGTGAAGATGTCTATCCACAAGAAGGGGAGTGTGTGGTTCCAAACTTTGTGGTTAGACGTGTCATGATTAGTAAGGCGATAGATGACCCGAGTCAAAGGGAAAATCTATTCCATACTAAGTGTCTTGTAAAGGGGAGTGTGTGCACCTTGGTGATTGATAGTGGTAGTTGTACAAATGTTGCGAGCCATGCTATGGTAAATTTCTTGAAGCTACCAACTACACTACACACTAGTCCTTACAAGCTACAATGGTTGAACGATTGTGGTGAATTAGAGGTCACAAGGCAATGTGTGATTCGGTTTAAGGTGGGAAACTACCACGATGAAGTGCTTTGTGACGTGATCCCAATGCAAGCATGTCACTTGTTGTTAGGTAGACCATGGCAATATGATAGGTCTACTAAACACGATGGGAGGTCCAACCGGTATACGCTTGAGAAGGATGGCCGAAAGGTCACACTTCATCCTCTTTCACCCTCCCAAGTAAATGAGTGGCATCAAAAGATGAGAGAGTTGAAGGGAAAGGGGAAGGAATCCGGAAAGGGAGAAAAGGGGGGGAATGCCGTAGGTGAGGAAGTAGGGACATCCGAGGATGTCCCAACGACAAGGGAGATGGAAAACGTAGTGATGTTGTCTAGGAGGAAAGAACTCTTCGTGGACCATGATGAAAACAAGCCGATGTTACTTTTGGCCCATTGTTTTAATACTAACCCCACTAATTCTTCCATTTCCCCTTTGATTTCTTGTGTGTTGCAGGAGTATGAAGATGTATTTCCTCAAGAACTTCCGCAAGGATTTCCCCCACTTCGGGGAATTGAGCACCAAATTGATTTGGTGCCGGGTTCACAACTTCCAAACAAACCGGCCTATAGGAGCAATCCCATGGACACTAAGGAGCTTGAAAGACAAGTTGAGGAGATTCTCAACAAGGGATACATCAAGGAAAGCATGAGTCCGTGTGCTGTTCCGGTGCTTTTGGTATCGAAGAAGGACGGAACTTGGCGCATGTGCGTCGATTGTAGAGCCATCAACAAAATCACTATAAGGTATCGTCATCCAATCCCTAGACTAGATGATATGTTAGATGAGCTCCACGGATCTTGTTTGTTTTCTAAAGTGGACCTTAGAAGAGGCTATCACCAAATTCGCATGCAACCCGGTGATGAGTGGAAGACCGCATTCAAGACCAAATTCGGTCTATATGAGTGGCTGGTCATGCCCTTCGGCCTTACCAATGCTCCTAGCACCTTTATGAGGCTAATGAATCATGTAATGAAGCCTTATATTGGAAAGTTTGTGGTGGTTTACTTTGATGATGTGTTGGTGTATAGTAAATCTATTGATGATCATGTAATGCATTTGAGATGTGTGTTTGATGTGCTCCGAAAGGAGAAGCTGTATGCCAACATAGAGAAGTGTTCTTTTGGTGTTGATAAGGTTATATTCTTGGGTTTTGTCGTGAGCTCAAGGGGTGTGGAAGTGGACGATTCCAAGATAGACTCTATTCGAAGTTGGCCGACCCCTAAAACTATTGGAGAAATCCGAAGTTTCCACGGGTTGGCAAGATTTTATAGGAGGTTTGTCAAAGGATTTAGTTCCATAGCAGCCCCCTTGACCGAGGTAATTAGAAAGGACGGACCCTTTAAATGGGGTGATGAGCAGGCTAGGGCTTTTGAGGCCTTGAAAGCTACGCTCATCTCGGCGCCTTTATTGCAATTGCCCGATTTTGATAAGATGTTTGAAGTAGAGTGTGATGCTAGTAAGGTTGGCATCGGGGCTGTTTTGATGCAAGAAGGTAAGCCCGTTGCTTATTTCAGTGAAAAGCTCAAAGGGGCAACTCTTAATTACTCAACTTATGATTTGGAGTTGTACGCCCTTGTTAGAGCTTTGGGAAATTGGCAACATTATTTGTGGCCTAAGGAGTTTGTGATACGAACGGATCATGAGTCATTGAAACACCTTAAGAGCCAAGACAAGTTGAATAGGCGTCATGCTAAGTGGATTGAGTTCATCGAGACTTTCCCTTATGTAATTCATTACAAAAGGGGAAAGGAAAATGTTGTTGCCGATGCCTTGTCTAGGAAGCATGTGCTTGTTGCTACCTTGTCTTTGAAATTGATGGGTTTTGAGAGCTTGCGGTTGTTGTATCCCGAGGATCCTACCTTTGCTCCTATTTTTAGGGAATGCGAAGAGTGGGGAAGGGACCGTTGGCTTAAGGAGAATGACCATTCCTCCTACTCTCGGTTCGATGGGTATTTGTTCAAAGGGAGGAGGTTGTGTGTTCCTTCTAGTTCTTGGAGGGAATTATTTGTGAGGGAGGCCCATGACGGAGGCCTCATGGGGCACTTTGGGGTAGACAAGACCCTCGGAATCTTAGAGGAGAACTTCTATTGGCCCAAAATGCGCAAAGACGTCACTAAAATTTGTAGTCAATGCGTGGCCTGCCGGAGTGCGAAATCTCGTCTCCTACCTCAAGGATTATACACCCCACTCCCTACTCCCCTTAGACCTTGGTTGGACATTTCGATGGATTTTGTTTTGGGGCTGCCAAGGACTAGAAAGGGCCGAGATAGCATTTTTGTTATTGTTGATAGATTCTCTAAAATGGCTCATTTTATTCCATGTGCTAAAACCGAGGATGCTCGTAGTGTAGCTTCATTATTTGTTGAACATGTTGTAAAGATTCACGGGGTACCGAGGACTATTGTGAGCGATAGGGACTCCAAGTTCCTAAGTCTCTTTTGGAAGTCCATGTGGGGTAGGCTTGGAACGAAGTTACTTTTCTCCACGTCTTGCCACCCACAAACCGATGGCCAAACGGAGGTAGTAAATAGAACCTTAGGGTCTATGCTACGTTCTATGGTTAAAGGTAAACTGACTTCATGGGAAGATCACCTACCCTTGGTGGAATTTGCATACAACCGGGTAATACATTCGAGCACGGGAATGACTCCCTTTGAATGTGTTTACAGCCTGAATCCCCTTACCCCTTTAGATCTCACTCCTTTGTCTAGTGATCTCATGACCAGCTTAGATGGAAATAAAAGAGCCGAGGCAATGAAGAAAATGCATGAGACGGTGCGGATCAAGCTTGAAAAGAAGAACCAAGAGGTTGCAAAAAGGGTAAACAAAGGGAGAAGAAGGCTTGTGCTTGAACCCGGAGATTGGGTGTGGGTGCATCTTCGAAAGGATCGGTTTCCAGCTCAAAGGAAGTCCAAATTGCTGCCAAGGGGTGATGGTCCTTTCCAAGTACTTGAGAGAATCAATGACAACGCCTACAAGATTGACCTTCCACCGGAATATCAAGTGCACAACACTTTCAACGTTGGTGATCTCTCCCTCGTGGATGCGGTTGAAGATGACCAAATGCTGAATTTGAGGTCAAATTCCTCTCAAGATGGAGAGGATGATACGGTTGGGGCAGCCTCCACAGGTACACGGCCTTTCACACGAAGCCAAGCTCGGGAATTACAAAAACTCCAAGCTTTGTTCATGCAAATGGCCGTGTGTGAGTTGGTGATTGAACCAACCAAGGACCTAAACGTTTTTATGTGTGAAGAGAGGTCTTAATGTGTAATAAACTAATCTTCAAGGTTGGCACAAGAAGCAAGGGCGGATGGGTCATTTTACCCCTTTTGTTTGTAGTATAAATAGAACATGTTAGAGAGTTATTCCTTAGTTTTTGAATGCTGATTTTTGTAACCTAAAAACACTAAACATTTCTCTCTCTCTCCACTCTTAGAAGCCGCCCCTATTATCTCACAAGTAGAGGGATACTTGTGTTGTCTCTTTGGCTAGAAACAAGGGTTTTGAGGTCGTTGAGTGCCTCTTGGTCCTCGTAAGAACTTGGTGTTTATATTCATTAGACTTAGGGTCCTCTCTTGATGTTAGGGTTCTTAGTTTCTTGAATGTTATATGTCAAGTTATCTATCTTTCTTTATCTTGTTGTTGTTGTTGATTTTGTTATCTTAAAGTCTAGTGAAGCCGTGTGGGGCTCTTTTCGATTCACTAGCATTGTTATCTATCTTGTTGTTCTTGTGTTGTTGGACTGAAAAACCGAAACTTAAACTTGTTGTTCTTGTGTTGTTGGACTGAAATCCGAGCCTACTTGAAGCTCTTGGTGTTGTTGGTTTGATTTTGTATCATTCAACCCCAAAACAGTAGCAACACAACAAGAACAAGATGAACAAAATGGTTACAAAATTCGGATTCAACAAGTCACAAAAGCAGTCTACTATGAATCTACAAAGTGCAATAAGATAAAGATAGGTAGATAGACCAAATGAGGGAATAATATTAACAACCCAAGACTTGTTACACTCTTGGACCTTTAATACTACTCACAACACAAACCTATCTCTTACGTTGGTACAAGAGAGACCTCGATCTCCCAAGCATCCAACGTTTCCAAGCTTGAATCCAACACGAGTGATTCCACACTCAAGTTTATTTCCCTAGTTACAAGTTTCAGATTTGTGGTCTTCTCTCCTTAGAGAGGAAATGTTTCTAAGTGTTATACAACATCCATATTCAGCAAAGTCTAATGAATGAAACCTTAAAAGGTTCTATTTATAGATATTACAAAAATAGTGTGAAATGTCCATAATAGCCCTTCAAGAGTGGGCTGCCCCTTTAGTGTTTGTAGTGGGCCATTTTTGGTGTGTATTTGGGCCCTAAATTACGCTTCTCTTGCACACACACTTGGACGACTTCAATACACACCCACAAGAGTCTATCTACGTGGATCGCACTCGTATCATCCTCCCCATCTTGAAAAGGATTCGACCTCAAATCTATGCCTTGCAAAATCAAAAGAGAAGACAAACAAGCACACTTCCTCATGGCATGAGGGTTAGGATTAGAAAAATAAACAATAATGGTATGCAATAAAAAGGAACCGAGGACCCTTTGCGTTCAAGTCTCGGCCAACAACAAATCTTGACATGCCAAGGTGGTTCATATTTGACATATTACCAAGATTTCTTAGTGTTAAACATTATGAAGCCATCGACAAATTCACCAAGGACTTGGCTATGATAAGTACCCAAAAGACACCAAAGCCGAGAGCAAATCTTCCCCATCCTAAGATGGCACCGGGACCAAATGGGAAGAGTGGCCATAGACACAGGTCTAAACAACACGCCATTTCCCGTAGTCTTTACCACAACCACATGGCCTACTCTCTACATTGGCATACATATCAGCATAAGTAAAGAGAGAGTAGAGAAAGATTGCACTCAATTCTACTTCTACTTCTACTATGGTGTCCTCGGAAAAGCCACACAAAGTAGAAGAAGAAGTAGTTTCCAAGACCACACATTCCTTACCCTTAAGAGTACTCTCATCTTCCAAGAAGAGATTTCCACCTTTAGAAGGAATGTTGTCACACCATAGTGGGTTAGCATATATGCTATAGCTTCCAAGGCAAGCTATACCATCATTTTCACCACTAGGTCTATTAGGAGTGTTTAAACTATCTTCAAACAAGACATTGTACCGAAAGAGTGAATGATCTAACCCGCGGACAGATTTGGAACGTTCACTCTCTAAGGAATCATTATCAAGTTCCAAAGATATGTCAAGCACACGATTAACCCTATGAGCCAAGCAAACATTAGAATCCTTACAACAACATAGGCTCACGGGTTCACTCCTTTTTTCTTGACCAACATTTTCTAATTCTTTACTCACTTGAGACTCATTAATCACATCACACATATCCTCAAGTGGTGGGCAAGTTTTACTCACATGTTGGGCAGCAACTTCCTCCGGGAATCTCTCAACGCAAGGTGCTTGGACAATTGAATTTTGAGGGTAGAGTTTGGGTAGCAATTGGCGTATAATTTCAATGTGCCGTTTCATATCTTCAATATTGTCATTGATACGATCACATGTGGCATTGAAATTATGGGAAGCCATTGTACCTAACAAAAGACACAACAAACAAAGAAAACAAACAAACTTGTTAGCTCAAAAATGTCTCACCACACTCTCACTCTCGATTTTTACCTCACACTTGGTTTCACAAGTGTTGAAAGCTGGCTTGTACTTCGTGAGTGATTGAGTTCGAGTCTACTCTTGTCCCGAAATGGATTTTTGTTTGAAACTCAAATGAAATCTTGTAGGACTTGAGTCAAGAACTAACAACGAATTCAAAAAAATGAAAGTACACAACAAATGTAAACACGAACAAACAGACACAAAACTAACTTACAAGCTAGTAGGAGATTACTAGGTTGTCAATTAGTGTTCGAACCAACAAATGAACTAAGAGACAATAAAAATGAAACTAAGAAATCTCAAATTTGAGCCAAAATTTGATGCGTGAACAGTAACTTGATGACGTGGCAGCCACGTATTGGTCTCGGTCCCACACAACTTTTGTTGTCCAATTTCACGTCTTGGTCAATTTTTCAATTTGGACTTTGGTGGAATTTGTTTAAGGAGGGAAATTCAAACAAGTCTTGGAGCCCTTTTCAATTTCAAGTTTTCAAGACTTGACTTTATTGTACTTCTCCTTAAAACATGGATCCTTAAATCATGAAAAAGTGTTGGAAAGTGGTTGAGACTTGATTGATAGGTCTTTGTTGGTTGTAGTGTCTTTCAAGACTAACAAATAATACACCCTTTTCCTTCAACTTTTTAGATTTAACATTCACTTTATCTTCAGCAATATATGAAGGTGGTGATGAACATCAAGAACAACACCAAGAACTACAACAATAATCTCCAAGAACACAAATAATTTTCACACGGCCACTTCCAAATTCCATAATAACAATTTCTCCAACACTTGGCCAAGACAACTACACCTTCAACAAAATGGTTCTCAATCCACCAATTAACAACAATATCACGTGGCCAAGCTTATAACAACAACAAGATGAATGCCACAAGGCCAAAACAGTCCACCACAACAATGTTCAACAACAAATCGGCCAAGTCCAAGTTCACGTAAACAACACCAACAATGTAAGCTCAAACTTAGATTTAGACTAAAGAGTGTTAGAGATGAAGAAAACTAACACTAGAAACAACAAAATAAGTAAAAATCTCGGCCAAGACACAACAATAACACAATTTCGGCCAAGAACACAAAATGGACAGATTTGCTTCTTTTTTATTTCTCAGTTTTTAACACTTTTTTTTTTTGAATTTTCTAACAAGCAAGCCCAAGATTGATCCTGTAGGAACAATATCAAGTCATGCTTTGATACCAAATGATACGGGACAAACAAGAGAACACAAAACAACTTCAAAACAGTCCACTAATCTTAAGGATTTGAGGACTAAGATGGAAACCACTCTCGGATTCACTACAAAAACAACAAGAATGAAATATAAGGGTGTGTTTCAACCCCAAAACAGTAGCAACACAACAAGAACAAGATGAACAAAATGGTTACAAAATTTGGATTCAACAAGTCACAAAAGCAGTCTACTATGAATCTACAAAGTGCAATAAGATAAAGATAGGTAGATAGACCAAATGAGGGAATAATATTAACAACCCAAGACTTGTTACACTCTTGGACCTGTAATACTACTCGCAACACAAACCTATCTCTTACGTTGGTACAAGAGTGACCTCGATCTCCCAAGCATCCAACGTTTCCAAGCTTGAATCCAACACGAGTGATTCCACACTCAAGTTGATTTCCCTAGTTACAAGTTTCAGATTTGTGGTCTTCTCTCCTTAGAGAGGAAATGTTTCTAAGTATTATACAGCATCCATATTCCGCAAAGTCTAATGAATGAAACCTAAAAAGGTTCTATTTATAGATATTACAAAAATAGTGTGAAATGTCCATAATAGCCCTTCAAGAGTGGGCTGCCCCTTTAGTGTTTGTAGTGGGCCATTTTTGGTGTGTATTTGGGCCCTTAATTACGCTTCTCTTGCACACACACTTGGACGACTTCAATACACACCCACAAGAGTCTATCTACGTGGATCGCACTCGTATCAGTTCTATATGACCAAATCAAAAAGGTAAGAAAGGTCATATTTATGTGATACGAAAAAAACAAGAGAAGTCTCAAAAACTACTCAAAACAGTCCACAAATCAACTAGAACCCGAGGACCCCTTTGAGAGAAACTTTTGGCCAACAATAACAACACAAGGATTACAAGATACAAGGTGTATTTTAACACCAAAACAGCAACAATGACACAAGATGAAACAAGTCACGGATTCAACACAAACACAAGGGAAATTGCATAGAAAATAAAGATAGATAGTGAAACCAAGATTATTACAAGATTAAAAACCAAGTGTATTTCAAAACTAACCCCTAATGAATGTAACAATCAAAACCACACTCTTACGGTAACCACCAAGGGAATGAACTCACCTCAAGATCTACCGTTTCCAAGCAAAGATCAATATTGGCTTTTCCAAGCCCTATGCTAAGGATGGCTTTTCCAAGCCCTACAACTAAGGGTGTTACACTCTCAAAAGAGAGAAAATATGTCTTTCAATTCTTCATCATTCAAAATCTGCCAATAAATGAGCTAAAATGACCTATTTATTGTGTATTACAAAAGAAGACAAAAAGACCACTTTGCCCTTAATGATAGGTGCTTCCATGGTGTGTAAATACACCATGTGTAATGTCCAAAATGCCCTTAATTAAGGTCCAAAACCGTGAGTCCTCAATACTTATGCACTTCTTGAGCAAAGAGACATTGAAGACTGGATGAACTGAGGCTAGATCTGAAGGCAACTCGAGCTCATAGGCTACCTTGCCGAAGAGACTGAGAATCCTGAAGGGATCGACATATCGGGGACTGAGTTTTCCATTCTTGCCGAATCACTTCACTCCCTTCATGGGAGAGATCTTGAGATAGACATAGACATATTCATCGACCTCGAATTCAAGATCTTTTCTATGAACATCCGCATAAGACTTTTGTCGGCTCTGAGCATCCCGGAGTTTTTCTCTGATCAACTGAACTTTCTCTAAGGCATCGAATACTAAGTAGGCCCTATGACTGCGGTCTCACTAACTTCGAACCAACCGATCGGAGACCTACATCTCCTACCATAGAGAGCTTCGAATGGAGCCATTTGAATACTGGAGTGATAGCTGCTGTTGTATCCATCTATCCGAGGGTCCATTCAGTTGGCCATCTAGGGTCTGAATGGTCCTTTCTGCTTGACCATCTATCCGAGGATGAAACGCTGTACTAAGATGGACTTAGGTACCAAGACCCTTTTGGAACATTTTCCAGAAGTGAGAGCTGATAGATAGTGGAACACCGTGTAATCTGACCAACTTCCTGATATAGAGTTTGGCATAATCTTCAGCTGAGTAAGAGGTACAAACTGGAAGAAAATGAGCTGACTTGGTCATTCTGTCTACAATGACCCAAACTGAATCATTCTAAAGACGTGTTCTAGGCAAACCCGTCATGAAGTCCATGTTCACTTCTTCCCACTTCCAAGTAGGAATAGTGAACTCCTGTATGGAACCACTAGGTTTCTATGCTCTATTTTAACTTGCTGACATGCAGAGAACTTAGCCACAAACTCTGCAACATCCCTATTCATCCCACTCCATCAATAGATCTCCCGCAAGTCGCGATACATCTTAGTGGCCCCTGGATGAATAGAGTATTTCTCACCATGCGCTTCTGTAAGAATTTTCTTCCTCAAGTCATCTACACCGGGAACACACAGACGACCCTGACAATGAAGAACACCATCTCCCCCTCGGAAGAAAACCTCTACTTCCTGACCCTGAACTGACTTTTTTAGCTTGACAAGGTTAGGATCCCTGTCTTGCTTTTCTTTTACCTCGGAAACTAAAGATGACTCTGAACTACTCTGAACGCATACACCACCCTCTGAAGAGTTGACTAAGAGAACACCTAGTCTGACAAGCTGATGAATCTCCTGAGCTAATTTCTTCTTACTATCCTCAACATGGGAAACACTACCCATGGACAGTCTACTGAGTGCGTCGGCAACTACATTGGCCTTTCCAGGATGATAAAAAACACTCATGTCATAATCCTTTAAGAGCTCTAACCACCTTCTTTGACAAAGAGCTCTAACCACGTCTACATGAATACCGTATAGATAATGCGTCCAAATCTTTAAGGCAAAGACAACTGCTGCTAACTCAAGGTCATGAGTAGGATAATTCTTCTTATGGGGCTTTAAATGTCTGGAGGCATAGGCTATGACTCTACCATGATGCATGAGGACACAACCTAAACCTACTCTGGATGCATCACAATATACTATGAATCCATCGAAACCATTGGGAAGTGCTAAAACTGGAGCTGAGGTGAGTCGAGTCTTCAACTCCTAAAAACTCTTCTCGCAAGATTCTGACCACTAAAACTTGACCTTCTTCTGAGTCAATCTGGACATAGGAGCTGTAATAGAAGAAAATCCATCGACAAACCATCAGTAATAGCCAGCCAAACCCAAGAAACTCTTGATATCTGATAGAGAGACAGGGCTAGGCCAGTTTTTTTACCACTTTGGTTTTCTGAGGATCTATTCTAATGCCATTACCAGAAACAATGTGGCCAAGGAATGATACTGATCTTATCCAAAATTCACACTTACTGAACTTGGTGAACAACTGGTGATCCCTGAGAGTCTGAAGAACAATTATGAGATGGTCTGAATGACCACACTCTATGTGAGAATAGACCAGAATATCATCTATGATGACTATGATGAATATGTCCAAGTACTGCTTGAACACTCCGTTCATCAAGTCCATGAAAGCTGCAAGGGCATTGGTAAGACCAAAGGACATAACTAGAAATTCAAAGTGACCATACCGAGTACGGAAATCTGTTTTCAGAATGTCACATTCTCTAACTCTGAGCTGATGATAGCCTGATCTAAGGTCTATCATGGAGAAATAACTGGCACCCTAAAGTTGGTCAAACAAGTCGTCTATCCTAGGCAGCGAATAACTGTTCTTGACCATGACTTTATTGAGCTAACGATAATCAATACACATTCTGAGAAAACCATCTTTCTTGTGCACGAATAAGACTGGCGCACCCCATGGGGATACACTGGGCCTGATGAATCCCTTATCTAAGAGATCCTTCAATTGATCTTTCAGTTCCTTGAGTTCTTCTGGTGCCATTCTGTATGGTGGAATAGAAATAGGCTGAGTATCTGGGAGAAGGTCTATGCCAAAGTCTATTTCTATTTCGAGAGAAATGCCTGGTAGATCTTTGGGAAAGACGTCTGAATATTCATTAACCACTGGGACTGATTTAAGACTGGGAGATTCAGAACTGGAATCCTTAACATACACGAGATGATACACACACACCTTAGAAATTATTTTCCTTGCCCGAAGGTAGAAAATAAGTTGTGACCCCTGAAAGACGAAGTGCTACTCTTCCACTCAAGGACGGGCTCATTCAGGAACTGAAACTGAACTATCCTGTTTCTGCAGTCGACTATTGCATAGAAGAAATGAAGCTAAACCATGCCAAGAATGACATCAAAATCAGTCATCTCTAACTCGACAAAATCTGTTGACGCGAATTTTTGAAATATCATAATCGGGCAGTTCCTGTATACTCGCTGAGTTATGATGGTTTTACCCACTGGTGTAGAGACTGAAAAGGGCTATGCTAAAATTTTGGGACTGATTCCAAAATCGCCTACTATGTATGGAGTGATAAAAGACAAGGATGTACCTGGGTCTAGCAAAGCATAAACATGAACATAGAAAATCTGTAACATACCAGTAACGACATCAGGAGAATTTTCCTGATCCTGTCGGGTCTAAGAGCATAGATTCTATTTTGACGTTGCCCTTTAGTAGCACTGGAAGTGGCACCTTGTAGCTTTGGGCGACCGAACTGAGCTGTGGAACGATTTCGCTGACCCTGAGGACCTGGATGAGAACAGTCCCTAGCTCTGTGGCCTGGCTTGCCACAACCAAAAAAATGCCTTAACTCGCTCTACACACACCCTGATGGTTTTTATCGTAGGTCTGACACTGAGTATAAGTGCAGGCACTGCTAACACTGCTCTGAGATTTAGAGCCTGGTGCTCTGCCTCTGTTGCCATCCCTGAACTTCGACACTGGGGCACTAGTAGAGGAAGGGGCTGGAACTGCTGACTTAGGATGAAACTGTGAATGATTTCCTCCCTCTGATTTGGGCTGCGCAAAATTGAAACTGCCTGTTTTTGCTCTCTTGTTCTGCCTCTCCCTAGTCTTAACCTTCTGCTCCTTTATCTGTTGAGTGTGGGTCATGAACCTGGGTAAAGTCATATCACTGTTCAGCATCGCAGACCTATACTCATTTACCACTCTATCATTCACCCCTAACACGAACTTGCTCATCTTATCCCTGTTGTCTGCAACCACATGAGGGGCATATCTGGTTAGCTGAGTAAATCTAAGAGAATGCTCTCTAACTGTCATATTTCCTTGCCTGAGATTGATCAACTCAAGAATTTTGGCCTCTCTCAGCTCTTGGGGAAAGAATCTGTCTAAGAAAGCCATGACAAATTCTTCCCACTCAACAGGACCTGCATCCCCTAACCTTTCTGCTAACCACTGCTTGTACCAAGTGTGAGCGATATCCGGCAATTGGTATCCAGCTAACTCGGCACTCTAAGAAGAAGTGACTCCCATGATATCAATGACCTTCTAGACTTGGTCAATGAATTCCTGAGGATCCTCGTCTAGATTAGACCCAAAGAAGGACGGAGGGTTCATTCGGGTGAATTCCAAAATCCTAGCTGATGTTGAATAAGCCACTGGGTTAGCCGGAATGACTATTGGTCATTTATTCTGGCCAGCTACAGACTGAGCAAGAGCGGTAAATGCGGTCCTGAACTCTGTATGAGAAACATGTTCTCCCAAAGAATCTTCGGGATGAGGAGTTGGCTGATTTCTTCTCTTTGGAGGCATGTTTCTGAAATAAGAGAAGAGCGGATTAGACTGAGAGACTAACTTGAAATTTTGTTTACTAGCCCGACATGAATACTGAAGAAAGGGAACTATTCCTAAAACATCTCATAGCCTTCTATACATAAATGTGGCGCGCAACACACCCATGTACAAGACTCTACTAGGTGCGGCTTTCAGACTTCCTAGGACTCTATTGAACCTTAGACTCTGATACCAAGTTTGTAACGCCCCGATTTTCTGAACCGAAATGCTACACGGTGCTTATGACCCCGAAGGAGCACAATCTAACCCATGACTGATATCTGTACCTGTATACTATAATTCATGACATTATAATTTGGAAAACATGCACAATAGGCCATAAGGTTCAACTAAAATAATATAACATCCATACGGGTGAAAAATACCTAAAACAATTGAAAACTGAATCTGAAAGCTAAATTTGAGCATAAATCCGAAAGCCTCTAAGTACTGTCTGAAATAAGGAGATGAAGGAACATATCTCCAACTAACTCCGTAAAACTGAACTGAAGAAATAAATGAATAAATCAAATAATATCGTCCTCAAATAAAAAGGACTCATTGCAACTCTGTATACTGAATGCGACTGCTACTGCTGGTCTGGGACTCGTGCCTCTGAACCCATGGTGTAACATGAAAAGAAAACACCATAGCACAAATGTATTAGTACAAATAGAGTACTGAGTATACGAGTGAGGCGGGCTAATGCAAAGGGTTTACGTGCATGAATAATACTACTAACTGACTGATATGAATGTAAGAGTGCAAATATACATACATAGTAACTAGATCATGAGTACGTAATGGCTAAATATGTATGCTAATACATGGCTGGAACCGTAGTTCTGATGACATGGATGACTGTATCTGACAGCCCTGAATCGGGTTGAACTCTCTGAGTTCCGTGCTATAACTGAATTTGACTGTATCTAACAGTCCTGGTATACTGATATCTGAAGAACTGTCTGAGTTCTTTTACTGATACTGATACTGAAAATATGGGAGGTAGTTGTTTAACCAACATGCCCCATGTGTTACGGCTAAGCTGGGGTCCAATCTCTGCCCCGACTGGAGGAGTGTCAATACCGCACCACTGGTAAGGACAGTTGTGAGTGACCCTTATCTGGAAAGTACTCAAAGTGAGAATGGTGGGACCCTAAACTGACAGGTTAAGCCACCTCATCAACCCTAATATGACAGGCTAAGATGTCTCAACCTATGCTGGCTACGTAGTTCTGGAACAAAAGGATGACTGCTAAGGATCACACCCTAAAACTGGTAGGTGAGTCCCCATCCTTGGGTTCAGTCGGTGCTAACTTCTACTCCCATCTGATGAGACTAAACATGATTTAATTGACTGTACATGGACAAATTAACTGACTTCCGTTAACTGATGGAGTAGTACTATTATCTGAGAGTTAACTGAGATCATGAGATTTCTGAGGTTTCCTAAGTCACATGACTAACTGAGTTCTATAAATTATAGCTTGATTGAGATTATCATGACAACATGACATGGCTCTAGGCACACAACTATGTTTTTTGGGTACGAATAGCCCCAGGACTTGATAGAAGGAAACTGACACACATGACCTGACTTCATTACAAGAATTGAGTCCACAATTCATAATAGCATAAGTAGGGGATATCGTACTTCATGGGTTTAGTCAATATCTCAACATGGTAGGAAAGCATGGATATATTTCGTATACATAATTCATATTTCCATCATCATACATGCTTCATGACACCACCATGAAATACATAAATAGCATGGAAATTCATATTGAAGTGCTAACATGGACTTGTTATTTAGATAGCATGGAATCATGTACATAGGAATTTCTAGCATCCTAGGCATTTTATCAAACACCTTACATGCATTCTCTAAGGCATAAGTGGATGTCATACTTGCATTAAATCAAACCACCCAAAGTTCATGATTTTCAACCAACAATCACATATATTCCATGAAAAACATCCTTAGATATCATCTTGAAACTTGAACAACAATCATCAATGTGTACATGCTTATATCACCACAAAAGTTTAGAAAATAACATTTAAAAGCATGGTTCTTGAACTCTATGAACGAATTGAATCCATTGATGAACACTGCGCATACCTTAGAAAGGAAACCATGATGATTTGCTGGAGAGTTCTTGGATTTGGGAAACTTAATTCTCAATTATCTTGGAAAAAGGCTTGAATCTTGCTTTTGAGAGATGAGTTTGATGAAAACCCTAATCTTCTGGTTGAGAGCATAAGAGAGGGTTTTAAAGACGCTTAACTAAAGAAAAATGGGAAAAATTATGCCTCTTTAGGGTTATAAGTCGCGGGAAGTGAAGGGAAAAGACCAAAATACCCTTATGAAATAAATTCCCAATTGCTGAAAATAATAGCTGACGACATTTGTGACAAGACATAAAAAATGTGGTAAGCCATTAAAAAATGTCGTCACACAAAAGCTGGAATTAATGGTTTTTTCCTAAGTCTGACGACCTTTGTGGTAGGGCGTCACAAATGTGGTAAGCTACCACGAATGTCGTCACACTATTTCCAGCCTGACATGCTAGAGTAAAATAGGAATAACTCTTTGCTCCGATATCGGATTTAGGCAAAATAGGTATCTTTGGAAAGATAATTCAATTATATATCTGTTGATAGGTCACGAGCTCAAAAATTCCAAGTATAATGATAGATATGATCATTTGAATCTGACTATGGCAATATTTTTCTCAAGAATTCGATCGGTGAGGAATATTTTGATTCGTCTGATAGCTGGGAGTTATTTGAAGCCTTAATATACATCTAACCTACTCATAAAACTATAAAATAATAATGATGTACTATGCATGATCTTGGTACATGGCTCTAATATTGGTTTGGATTTTTTGGAGGTATTATACTATTTTAAAAAAGTGTATAGGTGATCCTTCATCAGTTGTTCCTTTAGAATTATTAGATATCTTAGATTCTCTGCCTTATGAGGAGGTCCTGGTAGATATCTTAGATCGGCAGGTTCGTCGGTTGCAAACCAAAGATGTAGCTTTGGTTAAGGGTCTATGGTGGAAAATGAGGTAGAAGAAGTTATTTGGGAAGCGAAAAGTGACAAAAAGTCAAAGTATCCGTATTTTCTTTCTGCTCTGGATATTCATGCAAAATATATGTGTTCTTGATCATATCTTTGTTTTCTAACTTAGTTAAATGTTTGAATGGTGATGTTGGGGTGTAACTCGTGTTTGTATTACCTTATCCGTCATTCGGGATTAAATGAATCTGGTGGGGGAGACTGAAACACCTTAGGTTTTAGTTCTTCGAAATTTCCTATGTTTTGGACTTTCTAGGCATCATATGATTCACCATACTAGTTGTACAGTGAGGATATGGGTTAGGTGACACAATCATATATTGTCCAGTATTGGGTGGTGTTGGGTAGTTGAGTTTCTAGAATGAGTACGACTTAGGTTGGTATGAGTCGTATGTTGGGTGATGGGTTATAAGTTTAGTTTTTTTCTCATAATGTGAGACTTAGTAGCTTAACTTCGATCTGAGTATAAGTTGCTCTCCATGAGTCATGAGATATTATACGAGTGGTATAGTCTAATTCATATGTTGGATAGTGTCAACCCTCCATGATTTTGCCAAGTGTATAATTATATAGTACTAATTATATGGTTGGGTATGGTTTGGTTTGGGTGATCATATGTTGGATAGTGTTGGGATCCAAGGAATGCCTAGGGTAAGAGTGATGGGTACCACTTATATGATATGGTGCGGGTGGTATGGTAGAGTCGTATCCTCTTACGGGATTTTATGCAGTTTAAGTTGGGGGTAAGCTGGACATTTCTCCTCTTAACCTCTTAAGGCCCCATGACTTATATCACTCTTGGGACATAATTTAACGTATTTGCAATCACTCAAACTCCCTTAAAACACTCTAGAATTCTCTCAAGGCTCTAGGGTCAAAAAAGTCTAGGGTTTCATCAATAGGATCAATTTAGGGCTTACAGGGGTGATTTTTCTTCATCATATTTGTAATCTAAGTCATGTTGCTCCTCCCTCATTGTTATTTCCAACTAAAGGCATGTTTTATGAATTGTTTTCATGGCATAATTGTTGTATTGGTTTGGGTTTTTAAATATATATTGGGGATTTTGGTTTTAAATTCCTAGTTATGGTTTTCCGATTTTTTAATTATGGATTTACATGATTTATTGGTGGTTTTTGAGATTTGGTTGCAAGGGAATGGTTAATTGGTACATGGTTTTGGTTTTGGAAACACCATGCCCCCAATATGTTTAATAAAATACCTATGAGAATGTTTTGGTTAAATTATTGGACTTTCATTGAACTATTGCATTGTATATCTTGGTAATGAAACCTTAAATGGTATAAGTGGTTTAAATTATTTGGGATGGTTAAATGGTAAGGTCTTGGTTGTTATGGTTGGTCTAATTTAAATCCTTGTGGGGTACAAAGTAATCCTCCAAGAAAATATAATCATGATCACTTGTGGGGTACTGGGATTCCCCCAAGTCAACTTAATAAGAAAATCTATGGGTACATGGGAATCACTTCTTATTAAAAAGGATGGCTAAGGACATTGCTTGCAAGTTATAACTGGTATGAAGATACCGCTACTTATAGCCTTGTTTAATAATAAATTGAATGGTGGTTTGATTGTATGGTAATGATTTTAATTGGCCAATAATGGTGGTGTATGATAGATAACCGTGAAGGTGTGAGTTCATTGGACGAACACTGGAAACTCATGTTTGACGACATGAGGATTGGTCATGGAGACCATACATGATACTTACGGGGTACACAGGAATCCCCTAAGTACACTTGTACATAAGTATCATAGAGAGCAAAGGGTACTCGACAATCCCCTACTCTTATGGTACCTCCAATTCTTGCGGCTACATGTATCGGGGCCCGTTCAGGGGGTTATACTAGACCCATATAGAGCATGGGCGGTTCTAGGATGGTTAATCTATACATACCTAGGTTAATGGTTTTAAAGGCATGCTAAACCCGGTTGTCTTTCCCAGCATGGTTATATATATGTATGTCTGGTTGTGAATGCATATTTTTGGTGTATTTAGTTTTAAAGGTTGGCATTATTTTATCCTTTTCTTGAGTGTATGCTAGCGTTCACACGCTAACCCATCTCTGGGCAGCTGTTTTCCCACGCGATATAGGAATCGACCATTCTACTCATCCTTCTTAGTGCTCGGATTTGGAGTCATCTTGATTAGATTGAAGTGGTGAGCTTCCTATTCGGGAGTCTCCATTATATATCATGGATGTTTTTACATACATTTGTTATTTCATGGATATTGCTTTTGGCTATGGTTGGGGGCATGTCCCAACCAAATATTTTCTTATTTTCAGTTAGAGTCATTGTGGAACTACTATAAGTTTGTATGGGTGGTGTCGGTAGTGGTGTCAGCCTTAGTATTGTATTGGTATTGTGGTTGATACTGTCGGACAGTATTTATGATTGTTACATCCTAATATGTTATGAACTCATACTTGGTTATTATTTTGGTTTGGTTTTGGTTATTGGTTGGATATTGGTTGGTTGGACTTGTTGGGATTGGTCACGGTCATAGACCTATCCCAGAATTTGAAATTGTAATAAATGCTATGTTGTTATATTTTTGATATTCATCCAACTCAGGGTGTGTTTGGAGGTTGGGTTCGGTAACGGGGGTCGTTTCCTGTCCTGGTTGGAGTAGGGATGCCTATTATGTCAAGGCCCCAGTTCTGGTCGAGTCACTAAGGGAATTAGCTCCTCATAGCTATAAGATCAATCATTGAATCCACAGAGTAAAAAAACAAAATCAATCTCACAATAATGAAAAAAGTAATCCCGAAGTCTTAAATTGAATAACAAACCAAGAACACTATGACCCCAAGATTAAAAGTCAATCCTCAAATCAAAAGATGGTTTGAATGATGTAACTTAGCACCAAAGGGCCTCTCTCAGCACCCTATCTAAGAATATAAGAAGCTATTTATAGATTGCAAGGAAACCCTAAAATTCCAATCCTAAACAAAAGAGTAAAACTTGACTAAACATACATAAAAATGACTAAAAACCTTATGAGAGTAGGTTTAGGTTACATGGAAATCCTATGCAATAACTTTGATACGATTTGGGATTTTTTCATCGGTGGCCACCTACGAACCCATTTACGGGTCGTAGGTGACACCTATGACCATAGGTGAGGGTCATAGGTAGTCCCTAAGTTTTGGTCTCTCTAGATTTTCATCTTTTGACACCTACGAACGAACACACCTATGCCCCGTAAGTGCCCTAATAAGTTTCTATTTTTCAACTTTTCCCATTTATTTTTTTTCATTTAGGTTCCAACACCCAGTTTCCTGCAAAACCACACCAAAAACACACCAAACCCAAAAAAATAGCCCTAAGTACAAGAATATTCTCAAAGTTTAAGAATCGTAAGTGCTATGAATTTATAGCACATCAACTTTCTTGAGATCTAAGAGCCCTGAATAGTATGAGAGCTTAAAATTGAAGCTTGTTGGTGATTGGAAAGCTAGAGTAACATTTACTTTTGTGATCATCTTCCGATTTTAGGTAAGAATTCACTCCTTTCTTTGTGAAATTTCTTAATTTATTGCTCAAAACCCCAAAACTTTTAGGGCTTAATTTTAGCCTAAATTTAGCTTGGTGTTCACCCATTTTTAAGGGTAATGATTCCTTTAGCTTGATATAATATTAGGTTGGTTTCAAAAATACAATTTCCGTAAGTGGGACACATATGTGGTTTAGGTATGACTTTTGGACCCAAAGCACAATGGTACAGTATGGGTATCGTTATTCTCATATTGATGAGTAGAATGTTTTTATGTTAGCGTAGCATCATAAGAAGGCTTCTTGGATGGAAAATGGTGTTTTAGCTATTCGTTGAACTTTTTTTGGAATCGAGGCTAGATAGGTATATCCCTTGTTAGATTGAGAAATTTCATAGTATTCCGATGATATGGTGTTAGATTTGGGATGAGTTATTTGTGTTGGATTGATTAAATGTAAGAATTAGGTAATTTGGACTGTTTAAGTTAAATTGAAACCATAGAGTTGAAATACTTAGCTTGTTTCCTTATGCCTTTGGTGAATTGGCCTTCATTACTCATGTTTAGCATGAGAATTCCCTAAATTTCTCAAGATTAAGTAAAATACTCTAGTTAATTATGCGTAGGGTAAGTTTTGCCTTAATTGCTTACACTAATGAAGGTTGCCTTAGTTTTCCTTCGAATAAGTTAAAGTGCATGAGAATAATACCTATCTTAGGGCTAATTGTGGATTATTATATATATAAAAGTGGATTTAGATAACTTAAGCGTAGTTTGGGTAGATTTTGCCTTAAATGGTACTTGAGGATTAGAAGTGGACTCTTAATCCATTTTAGGCTATGACACATGTTAGTTTTCAAACCTTTTACACTCAATAGACCCTTGGAAATGTGTAATAAGTTAAAATTAAGAAATCTTGATGCATGGTGATTATGTTGGTTAAGTGAGGATTGACACCTATTGAATTTGCTATTATTTATGTTATTCATGAGAATACTCATGATATTGTTATATATATATATATTCATTTTGAATCCGGAAGATGATTATGTTATGATGATATATAACCGGTTTGAGTTTGGAAGAATTATTTTCAACTTAATGATATATTTGGGGTTCAAGTCCGGCTATTGATTATTAACCGGTTTAAGTTCACCTATTGATTATTTACCGATTCAAGTCCGACCATTGATTATTTTCTGATTCCAGTCCAACTATTAATTATTTACCATTTTGAGTTCATCGTTGATTATATTTACCGATTCAAGTTTAGCTATTTATTATAGTTATCGGTTTGAGTATGGATATGCACATTATTCTACGATGATAGAGTTCGTATAATTTATGGTATCAGGGTGTGAGATTGAAAGTAGCAATTTGGCGAAGCTGGAAAATAAGGAAATAGTTATAATTTGGCATGACGTAATTGTACTCAAGTAGTAAAATGACTTAGCTAACAAATGATGGTTTGTTGATAAATGATAAGTAGTGGATATATGATGACTAACCGATAATTGAATTGGTGATAAGAGGTGGATATTTGATTAATAAACTAGTGTATGCATGATGATAAGGTTGCTTTATGTTGGTAAATAATCGATTGATGATAATTGTGAAATGATTGTTAGGTGAAGATTAAGGTTAGTTGTAATGTTGAATGGTTTCTTTATTCTATCTTTGAGTGTGATCTCCAGGCGTATGGGTAAATATGATGAGTTATTTACTTTTCTGCACCAATTAGCATATGGGAGCGAATTTTGTAGTTATAATTACTTATGTGATGCCTTTGATGCATTATTATTTTGATTTATTTAATTATATTGCACGACGATGTTGTCATGTATTGATACTTTATGTTGTATTGCTATCTTGGTTAAATTACTTATTAAGTATTGGAGATTATTTAAGTCCGTTTTTGTACCTTGACTTAGTTAAGTTATGTTTCATTTCATCATACTTATATCATGATTTAGCTCAGTCGGTCAATGATGCCTACTATTACTCATACTACACCTCTATACCTTTTTGGTGCAAATTTGAGTACTAGCTATCATCATTGATAGTTGATTGTGCTAGGTCAATATTTCTGGAGATAGGGTGAGCTCTTGAAGTTTGAGTCCCCTATTTCCCTCTATCATTTATATTTAGTCTTCTGTTATCAAGAGAGATGTTGTTAACTATTCTAGACATTTGAGCTGTATCATTTTCAATGCTCTTGTATTGGCTCTACCAGGTCGTGAGATGGTATCTTTTAGTGACTGTTTTATCTATTTATAATACTTTTCTTAGTTATAAGTGTGTTGTTCATTTTTTCCTATGTTGGATAATTCCTACCAAATTAACCCATTCCATTAGCTCTGGATAATGGTTTGACATACCTACAAGTGGGATTTAGTAGATGTCATCATGACTCATAAATTGGGTGGTGAACCAAAACCATGGGTACTCAATAGGCATCATCTTCTACTTGAGATAAATTATGATACAAATATGACAAAAATGTGAGATATATAAGCTAAGTCATGGTAAAAGGGCAAATCTAGAAATAAGCTTCAACACTATTGTGCAAAATAAATAAGTAACTCTAGAATAGTAACTTAAATATCACATAATTATAATTACTTAATTTTCACCTATAAGCCAATAACTACAAAAAAGTTAATAACCCAACGCAGGCCCCCATAAGCCCGGAGGGTGCAATCAAAGGAAAGTAAATAACCGAATAGCCATAAATTACCAATTATCATGACATAACCAAGAATCCATCTATACCTATCATATCATAAATAACTCTCAATGATGAACTTGAACCGTAACTTAATAGCAGCATAATTATCATTAATTATCGAATTCGAATCAAAACTCATATTATCAATATCATCATCAAATTTTGGACTTTAACCAAAAGTCATATTACAAATATCATCACCAAATTCCAAACTTGAACCAGAACTCATATTATCAATATCATTATTAATTGCTAGAATTGAACTGGAACTCATATCCATAAACTATTGGGTTTCACCTGAATTTAGCATCTACTCCCAAAATACAAAAAAAAACATAACCATTAAATATCTAATCTCCTTAGAGTACTAAAGTACTTAGCTTAAAGTATATAAGAAACGTATGGAAGTATATTAAAGTTAATACAAGCCTTAACCTAAGCTGGGCTGGAAGGGCCCATTACTAATCCCCAAAATCCATTTCAAGGAAAATTCTACCCTGAAATAGGCTAAGGTAGCTAAATCAACTTATGGATGTTCATTAAGAAATAATTAGACAAAATATTAAAATTTTACCTACAACATTAGCAACATAGTCAATTACACCTATAATTACGATTTCAAGATAGCCTAAATAGTTTAAATAATCTAACTATTGTAAACCATACCTTAAACACCATAATCCTTGCTCATATCTAGAAAATTATCTTAACCGTACTATGACAAGCTAAATCTTTGAAGAGGGTAAACCAAGTCTATTTAGATGCCGAAGAATAGCCCGGAGAATCCAATAAGCCACCAATTTCCCCTTCGGAGAAGCTTTTGCAAGATTCCACACTATAAAATCATAATCTACTCATCAAAATGAGACCAATGAAACCTATATTACATTGCCATGCTTTGGGTTAAAAAATAGTTCATCCAGGTTATTTTTTGTATTTCTTCTTATTTTCACTGTTTAGAGATTTTTTATAGCTACCTCAAGTAATTTATGACTTGTTGGAACTGACAATTCAGTTATTAAGTAGTACATTTTGTTGGTCTCATTGGTCTCACATTCTTACTTTTTTGTACTTTCTAGGCTGTTCTTTGTGCATGAGTTCTTTATCCTACCATTGGTATAATTGCGAAATTAATTTCTAATTTTATCAATAGGCCATGATGGTCAATTTATGAAATAATTTTTGGCTCAAATATCTTATACTAATATGGATATCATTATGTTGGTCATAATGAGTAGATTATTTATTTGATCGTATGGCAGCATTTTTAGAATTTATGAAAGGTGAAGGCTTCCTCGTGATGGATCTAGATTGTTCTTTCTTGGTTTATATTACAATATCCCACGTTTTATACTTAGCATGCTTAGGTAATATATTTTCTAAATTGCATGTTTGTTTGGGGATTTGAAGGGTAGGATTAGATTAATTCTAACATATCTAATTTTATTGACCTATTTCAAGACCTTCGAGTAGAATGACTTCTTTTGCCTTAGTTTAGGATTCTTATTATTGTATTCAGGATAAGATTACGAATCCTTAGTACTAACTTGAGGTAGGATTTCATAGTATAGTGGGTTTATCATTTCTTTTACTTTGGTATAATATTTGTTTCTATGTTATTATATACTAAGTGGATGTGGGCTGAAGGTCGAGTGTGTGTGTATAAATATATATATATATATGAATATATATATATATATATATATTATGTACACACACACTCGACATATACTTATATACTTATAAGAGTTGGGACACATACATTCATAAATATATCCATATGGACAAAAGTATGATTTGAAGGAAAATATTGCTTGTCGACTTTAAAAATGGAACCATCACACCTTTATTGCTAGTCTCAGGTTTGAAGATGAAATTATACCATCTTAACATGGATTTCAGGTTGAATAAAGAATTGTATTCTGTTATCACTGATTTTTCATTTTGAAAGGTTGTATAACCTTTAAAATTTGAGCCAAGAAATCCTTATGATCCATTTCTCAATTTACTTTTCTATTGTTAAAGCTAGGTATGATTGTGGGTAATGCATTTGTTGATGAGTCTGATAGATTTCCATGTTGCCTGAAGAATACTTTTGGGTTTTACTTTTTTGAATTTGGACACAAAGTGCATTGCATCATCTCATACTTCACTACACATTTCTTTTAGGTATACATATGTGTTATTCTGAATTTATTATTACTATTATTTTTATTTTAGTTCAAGTTATGCTTTATACCGTTCGTTTAGTTTTCATAGTGTGCTTTTCTTTTCAAAATATTTATATTGTGTATTATGTTATAAAATCAATCGGCTTGCAATGCCTTCTATGTACAATGAGTTATGGTACTCATACTACACTTTTGCATTTTTTGACGTTGAGCCTAGTATGAGTCACCGCCACTAATTCTTGTTCCTCTAGAGGTTTTGTTGATTAAATTCATGGTAAGATCTTGGCATCAGAAGGTATCACTTTATCATTCACATAACAACTGTCTGTATTTTGTACTTTTGGTTTAATTTGTACTAGACTGGTACTTAATTTTGTATTTTGTAGCTCTTGTATTTATGACACTGAGTTTTGGGATGGGATTTCTTTATAAATTGTTCTTCCAAGTTTCTTGTAGGTCCTGTTTTGTATCTTATGTGTCTATTTGTAGGTATATAGTAACCCATTATTTCTATTTACGTTGTCTTTACTTTTCACTAGCTATTACTTACTATACTTTGGTTCAAAATTTGGCTTGGTTACTGGGGGTAATAGTTGGTGCCATCAAGAACCAATGTCGGATTGTGACATACTCTCTCAATCAATTTATTACATAGAAAATCGTGTACACTTTAGTGTGGTGTAGGAGGCAATAATTTCATGTTGCCATTATTGGAGATTTAGAAATTACTTCTTTATCTAGATCCGACTTCACTTTTTACTTATTCAAGATTTTTATTTTATTTTTGAACATATATTTTCGTGTAATTTTTTTTTAATTTCTTGACATGAAATTAATGTTAATTAAATTGGTTAGATAAATGGAATGGTTAGTATGATCCTTGTTTGAATTTTGGAGGATCCAACATGTTGCAAAACTATGATAATAATTCTAAGAATGAGTTGTTTGCACCTCTACAATTCATTAAGTGGAATATTTGTAATCTATGGTGGTCAAGGTGTCAATTGGAAAGGTTGTCCTAACTCTTATTACCCTCCCTTGAGCTCATATAGTGATTTTTCTTCTTTTATTAACGATGATGGTAGGAATAATGAAGAATTAAGAGAATCACTAGTTGAAACTTTTGCTATTCTAAAGCATCTAAAGAAACACACTGAATAGAAAAAAAGAGGATAATAGATTAGACAAAAGCTTTGGATAAAATTAGTAGCAAGCACATAGAGTTACACACCGAGGCTAAAACTTGTATTGATACGCAAGTAATAGACTTGGACAATATTAAGGATGAATCTAAGATACATAAAGAGAGTGATTTCCTGCAAACAGAGTTGTCCTAAAGGAGAAATAATGAGAGAATAGTAGAATCACGAACAAATTTATTGGGCCATCCCAAATGGTTCTTTGAAAATTGAAAAATAAGACAGTAACAAGAGAATAAACCTCAGATAAGAGGTGGAGCAATTTGTCTCATAAATCTGCACATGTATTCTTTTATGAACAAAGAGGTTGATGTGTATGGTATCCAAAAACTAACTATTGTTAAAATTAATAGTCATATAGAGAATATAGAAGAAACTCAACCATTCAAATATGTTTTTGCAGAAGATGTCACTGTTTTAAACTAGAGTTATGTGAGAAAGTTGATAACATTACTTTTGAACATCATAGTATATAACATTACTTGTGAATATCCTAGTATGCATATATATAGGGGTGTAAGGATGAGAATAATTTAGGTTTTAAGTGCATCAGATCTCGTTTACATCACTTCTCAATATTATGGTGCATAGTGGCAATCCCTCAGAACTAATGTCAACATTATAAATGGAAATTCCCAATCTGCTAGAACTGATGGAGAAACAAATATTAAGGAACAAAATCCTAACATCCTCGAAGTTATTGTTGTAGATCAAAATAATTACATTCCTCTTACAAAAGTCAAGAAGTGCTATTGGTCACTTGGCCTAATACTTTTTGTATCTCCACCACTACAACATAGACAAAAGATTTATGTAAAATTGGAGTACAATTCATAAGTTTGAGGTTGAAGAAAAGTGGATTGTATCATGCAATGTATGGTGAATTATGTGATTGTAGGGAGAGAACCTAATAATTGTGCTTTATTTAATTTTGATTTTTTGAATTATTATTATTATTATTATTATTGTTGTTGTTGTTGTTTGGGTAGATATAAAAAATAGCGATGATTAATATATGTAGAGCAACAGTTTATTGAAACAATACAAAAATGATTAAGAAGAGATAAAGAGAACCAACCAATTAATAGTTGTCCCCCATTTGGGTAAAAAGCAAAATGATAAAGCGGCTAGGTGTCACCAAATGAAGACCAGACATGATTTATGACTTAAGAACCGTCAAAATAAAGTGCACCAAAGTTCAATTAGAAACTTTTGGATTCGCACAACAAAGTGAGAAACTCAGTCTCAACCTTGCGCGGTGAGGTTCAATTCTCAAGTATTAATCAAATTTCAATTCATTTTGAACTCAACTTATTTTATCTTTAATTATTCTATCTCATATAAATATTATTGGAATGGTTTTCTATATTAGTACATTTATTTTTATTATAATAGTAGTTTTATAGCTTATAGAAGGATGGACATTGAAACAAAGCCAAGAAAAATTTGCAAAAATATGAGATGGTTGTAACTACGTGGTTGGTTATACATGAAGGACCACTTTTAGTACTATAATTTGAGAGAAGTTTGAGTTTCCTATGACATGAGTTACTGATGTGTCGACCTACGACTATTCAGGGAGCGTCCTTCACCCTTGTATTAATTATTTTATGGCACTAAGAACATTATCAAATTTTATGTGTAGGATGGAGAAATTATTCGATGCTTACATCTTTATGTTCTACTTTATTACAATGGTTTCCTATCATTTGTTTTTGTTAGCACAACATTTGGGTTTTTTTTCAATTCATTTACTAAGGGAGTCTCAAGACCCAACTAGCCAGATTGTGGGAGCATCTACTATAATTTTCCTAGATAGGGGAACCTTCATATTCATTTTCAAAAAAATGCAGAAGTCATAAACAATTTCATTAATAATTTTAATGTCTGATAAATGTTACACCCTATTTCAAAAATTTGATAAATAGGAATACTTTTCCAAAGACCTAGTCATGACCTGTGTAAAAACTTCAAAAATAAAAAAAGGATAATGCTAGACATAACTATCACCATAAGAATGAAAGGATAGAAGCCACTGGAGATCTCTATCTACATGATGCAAGAAATATCAATTGATCTTGCAAACAGACTATACACTAAAAAGGGTAGGGAAAGAGTAGTATCAGTACAATAACATGTACTGGTATGCATCATATATCAAGCAAAGTTAAATCACTTAAACATAATACAAAAATCCATAATCAATCTTGAACATATAATATACTCATTTAATTTCTTAATTTCATAATCTAATTACAACTTTCTTATAATATTTTCACTACAAGTCCTTTTTCGATCCTTATCAGTTCTCCCTAATAGCCACTAGGTTCAAGTAATGGTACTTATTAATAGTCTATCACTTTCTCAAAAACATTATCATTAGTCACATATTTTCTGACTATCACATTCCACCACTATGTAAGCATCAACCGATATTATACTAATGACACTAAAGCAGATACTTATAAGAGTGTAATATAAATGTCATTTAAATAACGTAGTTAAGTTAGACTACCTCACAATAGTTCTTCCGTTCTTGATACGGGACAAACAAGAGAACACAAAACAACTCCAAAACAGTCCACTAATCTTAAGGATTTGAGGACTAAGATGGAAACCACTCTCGGATTCACTACAACAACAACAAGAACGAAATATAAGGGTGTGTTTCAACACCAAAATAGTAGCAACACAACAAGAACATGATGAACAAAATGGTTACAAAATTCGGATTCAACAAGTCACAAAAGCAGTCTACTATGAATCTACAAAGTACAATAAGATAAAGATAGGTAGATAGACCAAATGAGGGAATAATATTAACAACCCAAGACTTGTTACACTCTTGGACCTTTAATACTACTCACAACAAAAACCTATCTCTTACGTTGGTACAACAGTGACCTCGATCTCCCAAGCATCCAACGTTTCCAAGCTTGAATCCAACACGAGTGATTCCACAGTCAAGTTGATTTCCCTAGTTACACGTTTCAGATTTGTGGTCTTCTCTCCTTAGAGAGAAAATGTTTCTAAGTCTTATACAACATCCATATTCAGCAAAGTCTAATGAATGAAACCTTAAAAGGTTCTATTTATAGATATTACAAAAATAGTCTGAAATGTCCATAATAGCCCTTCAAGAGTGGGCTGCCCCTTTAGTGTTTGTAGTGGGCCATTTTTGGTGTGTATTTGGGCCCTTAATTACGCTTCTCTTGCAAACACACATGGATGACTTCAATACACACCCACAAGAGTCCATCTACGTGGATCGCACTCGTATCATCCTCCCCTTCTTGAAAAGGATTCGACCTTGAATCTACGCCTTGCAAAATCAAAGGAGAAGACAAACAAGCACACTTCCTCATGGCATGAGGGTTAGGATTAGAAAAATAAACAATAATGGTATGCAATAAAAAGAAACCAAGGACCCTTTGCGTTCAAGTCTCGGCCAACAACAAATCTTGACATGCCAAGGTGGTTCATATTTGACATATTACCAAGATTTCTTAGTGTTATACATTATGAAGCCATCGACAAATTCACCAAGGACTTGGCTATGATAAGTACCCAAAAGAAACGCACCTAAGCCGAGAGCAAATCTTCCCCATCCTAAGATGGCACCAGGACCAAATGGGAAGAGTGGCCATAGACACAGGTCTAAACAACACGCCTATTTCCCGTAGTCTTTACCGCAACCACATGGCCTACTCTCTACATTGGCATACATATCAGCATAAGTGAGAAAGATGGCACTCAATTCTACTTCTACTTCTACTATGGTGTCCTCGGAAAAGCCACACAAAGTAGAAGAAGAAGTAGTTTCCAAGACCACACATTCCTTACCCTTAAGAGTACTCTCATCTTCCAAGAAGAGATTTCCATCTTTAGGAGGAATGTTGTCACACCATAGTGGGTTAGCATATATGTTATAGCTTCCAAGTCAAGCTATACCATCATTTTCACCACTAGGTCTATTAGGAGTGTTTAAACTATCTTCAAACAAGACATTGTACCTAAAGAGTGAATGATATAACCGCGGACAGATTTGGAACGTTCACTCTCTAAGGAATCATTATCAAGTTCCAAAGATATGTCAAGCACACGATTAACCCTATGAGCCAAGCAAACATTAGAATCCTTACAACAACATAGGCTCACGGGTTCACTCTTTTTTTCTTGACCAACATTTTCAAATTCTTTACTCACTTGAGACTCATTAATCACATCACACATATCCTCAAGTGGTGGGCAAGTTTTACTCACAAGTTAGGCAGCAACTTCCTCCGGGAAACTCTCAACGCAAGGTGCTTGGACAATTGGATTTTGAGGGTAGAGTTTGGGTAGCAATTGGCATATAATTTCAATGTACCATTTCATATCTTCAATATTGTCATTGATACGATCACATGTGGCATTGAAATTATGGGAAGCCATTGTACCTAACAAAAGACACAACAAACAAAGAAAACAAATAAACTTGTTAGCCCAAAAATGTCTCACCACACTCTCACTCTCGATTTTTACCTCACACTTGGTTTCACAAGTGTTGAAAGCCGGGTTGTACTTCGTGAGTGATTGAGTTCGAGTCTACTCTTGTCCCGGAATGGATTTTTGTTTGAAACTCAAATGAAATCTTGTAGGACTTGAGTCAAGAACTAACAACGAATTCAAAAAGAGGAAAGTACACAACAAACGTAAACACGAACAAACGGACACAAAACTAACTTACAAGCTAGTAGGAGATTACTAGGTTGCCAATTAGTGTTTGAACCAACAAATGAACTAAGAGACAATAAAAATGAAACTAAGAAATCTCAAATTTGAGCCAAAATTTGATGCATGAACAGTAACTTGATGACGTGGAAGCCACGTATTGGTCTCGGTCCCACACAACTTTTGTTGTCCAATTTCAAGTCTTGGTCAATTTTTCAATTTGGACTTTGGTGGAATTTGTTTAAGGAGGGAAATTCAAACAAGTCTTGGAGCCCTTTTCAATTTCAAGTTTTTAAGACTTGACTTTATTGTACTTCTCCTTAAAACATGGATCCTTAAATCATGAAAAAGTGTTGGAAAGTGGTTGAGACTTGATTGATAGGTCTTTGTTGGTTGTAGTGTCTTTCAAGACTAACAAATAATACACCCTTTTCCTTCAACTTTTTAGATTTAACATTCACTTTATCTTCAACAATATATGAAGGTGGTGATGAACATCAAGAACAACAACAACAACACCAAGAACTACAACAATAATTTTCAGGAACACCAACAATTTTCACACGGCCACTTCCAAATTCCACAATAACAATATCTCCAACACTTGGCCAAAACAACTACACCTTCAACAAAATGGTTCTCAATCCACCAATTAACAACAATATCACGTGGCCAAGCTTATAACAACAACAAGATGAAAGCCACAAGGCCAAAACAGTCCACCACAACAATGTTCAACTACAAATCGGCCAAGTCCAAGTTCACGTAAACAACACAAACAATGTAAGCTCAAACTTAGATTTTGACAAAAGAGTGTTAGAGATGAAGAAAAGTAACACTATAAACAACAACAAAATAAGTAAAAATATGGCCAAGACACAACAATAACACAATTTCGGCCAAGAATACAAAATGGACAGATTTGCTTCTTTTTGATTTTTCAGTTTTTAACACTTTTTTTTTTTGAATTTTCTAACAAGAAAGCCCAAGATTGATCTTGTAGGAACAATATCAAGCCATGATTTGATACCAAATGATACGGGACAAACAAGAGAACACAAAACAACTCCAAAACAGTCCACTAATCTTAAGGATTTGAGGACTAAGATGGAAACAACTCTCGGATTCACTATAACAACAAGAAGAACGAAATAAAAGGGTGTGTTTCAACCCCAAAACAGTAGCAACACAACAAGAACAAGATTAACAAAATGATTACAAAATTCGGATCCAACAAGTCACAAAAGCAGTCTACTATGAATCTACAAAGTGCAATAAGATAAAGATAGGTAGATAGACCAAATGAGGGAATAATATTAACAACCCAAGACTTGTTACACTCTTGGACCTTTAATACTACTCACAACACAAACCTATCTCTTACGTTGGTACAACAGTGACCTCGATCTCCCAAGCATCCAACGTTTCCAAGCTTGAATCCAACACGAGTGATTCCACACTCAAGTTGATTTCCCTAGTTTTAAGTTTCAGATTTGTGGTCTTCTCTCCTTAGAGAGGAAATGTTTCTAAGTGTTATACAACATCCATATTCAGCAAAGTCTAATGAATGAAACCTTAAAAGGTTCTATTTATAGATATTACAAAAATAGTGTGAAATGTCCATAATAGCCCTTCAAGAGTGGGCTGCCCCTTTAGTGTTTGTAGTGGGCCATTTTTGGTGTGTATTTGGGCCCTTAATTACGCTTCTCTTGCACACACACTTGGACGACTTCAATACACACCCACAAGAGTCCATCTACGTGGATCGCACTCGTATCATCCTCCCCTTCTTGAAAAGGATTCAACCTCGAATCTATGCCTTGGAAAATCAAAAGAGAAGACAAACAAGCACACTTCCTCATGGCTTGAGGGTTAGGATTAGAAAAATAAACAATAATGGTATGCAATAAAATGAAACCGAGGACCCTTTGCGTTCAAGTCTCGGCCAACAACAAATCTTGACATTCCAAGGTAGTTCATATTTGACATATTACCAAAATTTCTTAGTATTAAACATTATGAAGCCATCGACAAATTCACCAAGGACTTGGCTATGATAAGTACCCAAAAGACACCAAAGCCGAGAGCAAATCTTCCCCATCCTAAGATGGCACCGGGACCAAATGGAAAGAGTGGCCATAGACACAGGTCTAAACAACATGCCCATTTCCCGTAGTCTTTACCACAACCACATGGCCTACTCTCTACATTGGCATACATATCAGCATAAGTAAAGAGAGAGTAGAGAAAGATTGCACTCAATTCTACTTCTACTTCTACTATGGTGTCCTCGGAAAAGCCACACAAAGTAGAAGAAGAAGAAGTTTCCAAGACCACACATTCCTTACCCTTAAGAGTACTCTCATCTTCCAAGAAGAAATTTCCATCTTTAGAAGGAATGTTGTCACACCATAGTGGGTTAGCATATATGCTATAGCTTCCAAGGCAAGCTATACCATCATTTTCACCACTAGGTCTATTAGGAGTGTTTAAACTATCTTCAAACAAGACATTGTACCGAAAGAGTGAATGATCTAACCCGCAGACAGATTTGGAACGTTCACTCTCTAAGGAATCATTATCAAGTTCCAAAGATATCTCAAGCACACGATTAACCCTATGAGCCAAGCAAACATTAGAATCCTTACAACAACATAGGCTTACGGGTTCACTCCTTTTTTCTTGACCAACATTTTCAAATTCTTTACTCACTTGAGACACATTAATCACATCACACATATCCTCAAGTGGTGGGCGAGTTTTACTCACAAGTTGGGCAGCAACTTCCTCCGGGAAACTCTCAACGCAAGGTGCTTGGACAATTGGATTTTGAGGGTAGAGTTTGGGTGGCAATTGGCGTATAATTTCAATGTGCCATTTCATATCTTCAATATTGTCATTGATACGATCACATGTGGCATTAGATTATGGGAAGCCATTGTACCTAACAAAAGACACAACAAACAAAGAAAACAAACAAACTTGTTAGCTCAAAAATGTCTCACCACACTCTCACTCTCGATTTTTACCTCACACTTGGTTTCACAAGTGTTGAAAGCCGGGTTGTACTTCGTGAGTGATTGAGTTCGAGTCTACTCTTGTCCCGGAATGGATTTTTGTTTGAAACTCAAATGAAATCTTGTAGGACTTGAGTCAAGAACTAACAACGAATTCAAAAAGATGAAAGTACACAACAAACGTAAACACGAACAAACGGACACAAAACTAACTTACAAGCTAGTAGGAGATTACTAGGTTGTCAATTAGTGTTCGAACCAACAAATGAACTAAGAGACAATAAAAATGAAACTAAGAAATCTCAAATTTGAGCCAAAATTTGATGCGTGAACAGTAACTAGATGACGTGGCAGCCACGTATTGGTCTCGGTCCCACACAACTTTTGTTGTCCAATTTCAAGTCTTGGTCAATTTTTCAATTTGGACTTTGGTGGAATTTGTTTAAGGAGGGAAATTCAAACAAGTCTTGGAGCCCTTTTCAATTTCAAGTTTTCAAGACTTGACTTTATTGTACTTCTCCTTAAAACATGGATCCTTAAATCATGGAAAAGTGTTGGAAAGTGGTTGAGACTTGATTGATAGGTCTTTGTTGGTTGTAGTGTCTTTCAAGACTAACAAATAATACACCCTTTTTCTTCAACTTTTTAGATTTAACATTCACTTTATCTTCAACAATATATGAAGGTGGTGATGAACATCAAGAACAACACCAAGAACTACAACAATAATCTCCAAGAACACCAACAATTTTCACACGGCCACTTCCAAATTCCACAATAACAATATCTCCAACACCTGGCCAAGACAACTACACCGTCAACAAAATGGTTCTCAATCCACCAATTAACAACAATATCACGTGGCCAAGCTTATAACAACAACAAGATGAATGCCACAAGGCCAAAACAGTCCACCACAACAATGTTCAACAACAAATCGGCCAAGTCCAAGTTCACGTAAACAACACCAACAATGTAAGCTCAAACTTAGATTTAGACTAAAGAGTGTTATAGATGAAGAAAACTAACACTAGAAACAACAAAATAAGTAAAAATCTCGGCCATGACATAACAATAACACAATTTCGGCCAAGAACACAAAATGGACAGATTTGCTTCTTTTTTATTTTTCAGTTTTTAACACTTTTTTTTTTGAATTTTCTAACATGCAAGCCCAAGATTGATCTTGTAGGAACAATATCAAGCCATGCTTTGATACCAAATGATACGGGACAAACAAGAGAACACAAAACAACTCCAAAACAGTCCACTAATCTTAAGGATTTGAGGACTAAGATGGAAACCACTCTCGGATTCACTACAACAACAAGAAGAATGAAATATAAGGGTGTGTTTCAACCCCAAAACAGTAGCAACACAACAAGAACAAGATGAACAAAATGGTTACAAAATTCGGATTCAACAAGTCACAAAAGCAGTCTACTATGAATCTACAAAGTGCAATAAGATAAAGATAGGTAGATAGACCAAATGAGGGAATAATATTAACAACCCAAGACTTGTTACACTCTTGGACCTGTAATACTACTCACAACACAAACCTATCTCTTACGTTGGTACAAGAGTGACCTCGATCTCCCAAGCATCCAATGTTTCCAAGCTTGAATCCAACACGAGTGATTCCACACTCAAGTTGATTTCCCTAGTTACAAGTTTCAGATTTGTGGTCTTCTCTCCTTAGAGAGGAAATGTTTCTAAGTGTTATACAACATCCATATTCCGCAAAGTCTAATGAATGAAACCTTAAAAGGTTCTATTTATAGATATTACAAAAATAGTGTGAAATATCCATAATAGCCCTTCAAGAGTGGGCTGCCCCTTTAGTGTTTGTAGTGGGCCGTTTTTGGTGTGTATTTGGGCCCTTAATTACGCTTCTCTTGCACACACACTTGGACGACTTCAATACACACCCACAAGAGTCCATCTACGTGGATCACACTCGTATCAGTTCTATATGACCAAATCAAAAAGGTAAGAAAGGTCATATTTATGTGATACGAAAAAACCAAGAGAAGTCTCAAAAACTACTCAAAACAGTCCACAAATCAACTAGAACCCGAGGACCCCTTTGAGAGAAACTTTCGGCCAACAATAACAACACAAGGATTACAAGATACAAGGTGTATTTTAACACCAAAACAGCAACAATGACACAAGATGAAACAAGTCACGGATTCAACACAAACACAAGGGAAATTGCATAGAAAATAAAGATAGATAGTGAAACCAAGATTATTACAAGATTAAAAACCAAGTGTATTTTAAAACTAACCCCTAATGAATGTAACAATCAAAACCACACTCTTACGGTGACCACCAAGGGAATGAACTCACCTCAAGATCTACCGTTTCCAAGCAAAGATCAATATTGGCTTTTCCAAGCCCTATGCTAAGGATGGCTTTTCCAAGCCCTACAACTAAGGGTGTTACACTCTCAAAAGAGAGAAAATATGTCTTTCAATTCTTCATCATTCAAAATCTGCTAATAAATGAGCTAAAATGACCTATTTATAGTGTATTACAAAAGAAGACAAAAAGACCACTTTGCCCTTAATGATAGGTGCTTCCATGGTGTGTAAATACACCATGTGTAATGTCCAAAATGCCTTTAATTAAGGTCCAAAACCGTGAGTCCTCAATCTTAAATGCTCCAAGCAATCTTCCACATGCGAGATTGCTTTAAGTTATGCTCAAAATGGGTCCTCCATGCATGTTCTTGTATTCTCGAGGTGACCAAGTCTTGAGCCTCTATATGTTGGCCTCCAAAGATGTCATCGAAAGATAAGATGGCCATTTGTCCCGTATCATCCTCCCCTTCTTGAAAAGGATTCGACCTCGAATCCAAACCTTGCAAAACCGAAGAGAGGACAAACAAATACAAACTCCTCATGGCATGAGGGTTAGGGTTAAAAACTCAATAAAAGATGTACAAAGGATTTGGTTATAGGATACATCAAGAGTGACACTTTGCTTGTCATGTAGACCAAGCAACAAGTTTGGTGCACCAACATTACCATTTCTAAATTTGGCACCGGGGTCAAATGGGAAAAGTGGCCATAGACACGGGTCTCGACAACACTTCCCTTTCCCGTGGTCTACAGCCAAACTAAATGACATACTCTCTACAATAACATACATATCATCCAAAGCAAATAGAGAGTAGAGAAAGGTATCACTCAAATCGACTTCTACTATGGTGCTCTCATGTGTGTACTCACTACTAGTTTCCCAATAATCACCATGAGTACTCTCAACAATGAAATCACATAAAGTAGAATAAGAAGTAGCTTCCGCAACTACACATTCCTTACCCTTAAGAGTACTCTCATCTTCCAAGAAGAGATTTCCCTCTTTAGGAGGAATGTTGTCACACCATAGTGGGTTAGCATATAGGCTATAGCTTCCAAGGCAAGCTATACCATCATTTTCACCACTAGGTTCATTAAGAGTGTTTAAATCATCTTCAAAAAAGACATTATACCTAAAAAGAGCATGATCTATTTCATGGGCAGATTCGGAAAAAACACGGTCATAACTCTCTAAAAGATCAATATCAAGTTTCAAAGAGATTTCAAGTGCAAGATTATCCCAAGAATAGCTCTCGAGTTCACTCCTATTCCTTTGATCAACATTTTTAACATCATCACACACTTGAGGTTCATTAATTATATCATACACATCCTCAAGTGGTGGGTAATTTTCACACATAAGTTGATCAACACAAATTTCAGAAGATAATGTATTTTCATTCAACATAATGGTTTCAACACTAGGTAGACACAAATCGATCTTACAAGAAGAGTCGATTCGGTTATCAATAGGATCAACTAGTGTATCCACACTCATAACATGTACATCAACATCAAGTGGCAAAGAAATAATAGACTCACATATAGGCAAGATACAACTCACACTCAATGGGCTACTAGCCACACAATTATCATTCACATGTACAAAAGTGTAAGAGTTATCCATTTTACCTTGAAGTCCTTGAGTAGATTCTTCTTTGTCATGGTGTGAAGGTCCTCCAAAAGCTTGGGCAGCAACTTCCTTTTGGCATTGTTCTTCTTCGCTTGCCATGTTGGTACCCACACAAATGTCCTTAGAAATAGAAGGACAACCAATGTTAGCATGGTTTGGTGGTAATCCCCTCACTTTGCACACAACCTCTCCTTTTTCCACTCTCAGATTTCCATCTTGCACTCCCTTACTCCTCTTAATCTTTTGTCTCTCATAATAATTTGGGTTGGTGTAGGTAGGCATTTCTCTTCGTGGCTTGGGCAGCAAGTAAGTCATGAGGCGATTCCCCCATTGGTCTCTTATAATATTTGGCCAATTTTGCACGTTTGGAACTCTACGTTGTGCAAACCAATTGGCACCTAAGCATACATGACCGTATGTCAATGGAAGACTATCGCACCACACCTCCTCATGGTATTCAAATTGGGAGAAGATAACTTTTACCCTCTCGGTAACCTTAAACCTGTCCAAGAAGTATGGAACAAGTAAAGGCTCGCAAAATAACCCCAAGTAATCAACCATGGATGGAACAATGTAGTTTCTATAGTACCTATCATTTAACACAACGAGGCAGCCCGGTATCCCACAAATGGTCACCTTTCTGGAGTGTACACTCCTTCTCGGATCAACATTGTAGAGCACATGAGTACCCCTCAGTTTTGGAGATGCATACCCTCTTCTTCTCATTGGACAACCTACACTATAGCTAGTATAACCATTTGATACAAAATCAAACCAACAACACCAAGAGCTTCAAGTAGGCTCGGATTTCAGTCCAACAACACAAGAACAACAAGTTTAAGTTTCGGTTTTTCAGTCCAACAACACAAGAACAACAAGATAGATAACAATGCTAGTGAATCAAAAAGAGCCCCACACGGCTTCACTAGACTTTAAGATAACAAAATCAACAACAACAACAAGATAAAGAAAGATAGATAACTTGACATATAACATTCAAGAAACTAAGAACCCTAACATCAAGAGAGGACCCTAAGTCTAAGGAATATAAACACCAAGTTCTTACGAGGACCAAGAGGCACTCAACGACCTCAAAACCCTTGTTTCTAGCCAAAGAGACAACACAAGTATCCCTCTACTTGTGAGATAATAGGGACGGCTTCTAAGAGTGGAGAGAGAGCCGAAATGTTTGGTGTTTTTAGGTTACAAAATCAGCATTCAAAAACTAAGGAATAACTCTCCAACATGTTCTATTTATACTACAAACAAAAGGGGTAAAATGACCCATCCGCCCTTGCTTCTTGTGCCAACCTTGAAGAGTAGTTTATTACACATTAAGACCTCTCTTCACACATAAAAACGTTTAGGTCCTTGGTTGGTTCAATCACCAACTCACACACGGCCATTTGCATGAACAAAGCTTGGAGTTCTTGTAATTCCCGAGCTTGACTTCGTGTGAAAGGCCGTGTACCTGTGGAGGCTGCCCCAACCGTATCATCCTCTCCATCTTGAGAGGAATTTGACCTCAAATTCAGCATTTGGTCATCTTCAACCGCATCCACGAGGGAGAGATCACCAATGTTGAAAGTGTTGTGCACTTGATATTCCGGTGGAAGGTCAATCTTGTAGGCGTTGTCATTGATTCTCTCAAGTACTTGGAAAGGACCATCACCCCTTGGCAGCAATTTGGACTTCCTTTGAGCTGGAAACCGATCCTTTCGAAGATGCACCCACACCCAATCTCCGGGTTCAAGCACAAGCCTTCTTCTCCCTTTGTTTACCCTTTTTGCAACCTCTTGGTTCTTCTTTTCAAGCTTGGTCCGCACCGTCTCATGCATTTTCTTCATGCCTCGGCTCTTTTATTTCCATCTAAGCTGGTCATGAGATCACTAGACAAAGGAGTGAGATCTAAAGGGGTAAGGGGATTCAGGCCGTAAACACATTCAAAGGGAGTTATTCCCGTGCTCGAATGTATTACCCGGTTGTATGCAAATTCCACCAAGGGTAGGTGATCTTCCCATGAAGTCAGTTTACCTTTAACCATAGAACATAGCATAGACCCTAAGGTTCTATTTACTACCTCCGTTTGGCCATCGGTTTGTGGGTGGCAAGACGTGGAGAAAAGTAACTTCGTTCCAAGCCTACCCCACATGGACTTCCAAAAGAGACTTAGGAACTTGGAGTCCCTATCGCTCACAATAGTCCTCGGTACCCCGTGAAGCTTTACAACATGTTCAACAAATAATGAAGCTACACTACGAGCATCCTCGGTTTTAGCACATGGAATAAAATGAGCCATTTTAGAGAATCTATCAACAATAACAAAAATGCTATCTCGACCCTTACTAGTACTTGGCATCCCCAAAACAAAATCCATCGAAATGTCCAACCAAGGTCTAAGGGGAGTAGGGAGTGGGGTGTATAATCCTTGAGGTAGGAGACGAGATTTCGCACTCCGGCAGGCCACGGACTACAAATTTTAGTGACGTCTTTGCGCATTTTGGGCCAATAGAAGTTCTCCTCTAAGATTCCGAAGGTCTTGTCTACCCCAAAGTGCCCCATGAGGCCTCCGTCATGGGCCTCCCTCACAAATAATTCCCTCCAAGAACTAGAAGGAACACACAACCTCCTCCCTTTGAACCAATACCCATCGAACCGAGAGTAGGAGGAATGGTCATTCTCCTTAAGCCAACGGTCCCTTCCCCACTCTTCACATTCCCTAAAAATAGGAGCAAAGGTAGGATCCTCGGGATACAACAACCGCAAGCTCTCAAAACCCATCAATTTAGAAGACAAGGTAAGCAACAAGCATATGTTTCCTAGACAAGGCATCGGCAACAACATTTTCCTTTCCCCTTTTGTAATGAATTACATAAGGGAAAGTCTCGATGAACTCAATCCACTTAGCATGACGCCTATTCAACTTGTCTTGGCTCTTAAGGTGTTTCAACGACTCATGATCCGTTCGTATCACAAACTCCTTAGGCCACAAATAATGTTGCCAATTTCCCAAAGCTCTAACAAGGGCGTACAACTCCAAATCATAAGTTGAGTAATTAAGAGTTGCCCCTTTGAGCTTTTCACTGAAATAAGCAACGGGCTTACCTTCTTGCATCAAAACAGCCCCGATGCCAACCTTACTAGCATCACACTCTACTTCAAACATCTTATCAAAATCGGGCAATTGCAATAAAGGCGCCGAGATGAGCGTAGCTTTCAAGGCCTCAAAAGCCCTAGCCTGCTCATCACCCCATTTAAAGGGTCCGTCCTTTCTAATTACCTCGGTCAAGGGGGCTACTATGGAACTAAATCCTTTGACAAACCTCCTATAAAAGCTTGCCAACCCGTGGAATCTTCGGATTTCTCCAATAGTTTTAGGGGTCGGCCAACTTCGAATAGAGTCTATCTTGGAATCGTCTACTTCCACACCCCTTGAGCTCACGACAAAACCCAAGAATATAACCTTATCAACACCAAAAGAACACTTCTCCATGTTGGCATACATCTTCTCCTTTCGGAGCACATCAAACACACATCTCAAATGCATTACATGATCATCAATAGATTTACTATACACCAACACATCATCAAAGTAAACCACCACAAACTTTCCAATATAAGGCTTCATTACATGATTCATTAGCCTCATAAAGGTGCTAGGAGCATTGGTAAGGCCGAAGGGCATGACCAGCCACTCATATAGACCGAATTTGGTCTTGAATGCGGTCTTCCACTCATCACCGGGTTGCATGCGAATTTGGTGATAGCCACTCCTAAGGTCCACTTTAGAAAACAAACAAGATCCGTGGAGCTCATCTAACATATTATCTAGTCTAGGGATTGGATGATGATACCTTATAGTGATTTTGTTGATGGCTCTACAATCGACGCACATGCGCCAAGTTCCGTCCTTCTTCGGTACCAAAAGCACCGGAACAGCACACGGACTCATGCTTTCCTTGATGTATCCCTTGTTGAGAAGCTCCTCAACTTGTCTTTCAAGCTCCTTAGTGTCCATGGGATTGCTCCTATAGGCCGGTTTGTTTGGAAGTTGTGAACCCGGCACCAAATCAATTTGGTGCTCAATTCCCCGAAGTGGGGGCAATCCTTGCGGAAGTTCTTGAGGAAATACATCTTCATACTCCTGCAACACACAAGAAATCAAAGAGGAAATGGAAGAATTAGTGGGGTTAGTATTAAAACAATGGGTCAAAAGTAACATCGGCTTGTTTTCATCATGGTCCATGAAGAGTTCTTTCCTCCTAGCCAACATCACTACGTTTTCCATCTCCCTTGTCGTTGGGACAGCCTCGGATGTCCCTACTTCCTCACCTACGGCATCCCCTCATTTTTCTCCCTTTCCGGATTCCTTCCCCTTTCCCTACAACTCTCTCATCTTTTGATGCCACTCATTTACTTGGGAGGGTGAAAGAGGATGAAGTGTGACCTTTCGGCCATCCTTCTCAAGCGTATACCGGTTGGACCTCCCATCGTGTTTAGTAGACCTATCATATTGCCATAGTCTACCTAACAACAAGTGACATGCTTGCATTGGGATTACGTCACAAAGCACTTCATCGTGGTAGTTTCCCACCTTAAACCGAATCATACATTGCCTTGTGACCTTTAATTCACCACAATCGTTCAACCATTGTAGCTTGTAAGGACTAGTGTGTAGTGTAGTTGGTAGCTTCAAGAAATTTACCATAGCATGGCTCGCAACATTTGTACAACTACCACTATCAATCACCAAGGTGCACACACTCCCCTTTACAAGACAAGGTATGGAATAGATTTTCCCTTTGACTCGGGTCATCTATCGCCTTACTAATCATGACACGTCTAACCACAAAGTTTGGAACCACACACTCCCCTTCTTGTGGATAGACATCTTCACTACCATCTACTTCATCATCATTCGGCCCATTTTCAGCTCCCTCTCCATCTTGAGGCTCGGCCTCATCCTCCCCCCTTTCGGAAACCACCTCCTCACCAAGGTAGTACACTTTCCTTCTCGTAGGATCACATTGCGCCGGTTCGGACATTCATTGGCCTTATGCCCCCAACCTTGGCACTTGAAGCATTGGAACCCCTTTGGGTTGGGATATTTGTGAGCCTCCGGTTTCGGAGGGAATTTAGGGACTGTTTTGGACTCGGGCAGCTTCGTAGGGGCGGGTTGGTCCTTGTTTTTGGGCCAACCCGAGGTGGTTTGTACCATTGCCTTGAAGGATGATCTCTCCTTAAGTTCCCTTTCAATCTCAAGGGCCGCTTGGAATATACCGTCAATGGTTTCAAACCGGTGAAGGGTCAAATGAGTGGAGATCTCTTTGTTCAACCCATACTTGAACCGGATGATGTCGTGACTGATTTGCTCCCCACGATGATCAAGTTTCAACATAAGTTGTTGGAACTCGTCAAAATAGGCCATCACACTCTTTCCTCCTTGCCGCAAGCCATATAATCTAGCAAGCAACTCATGACGATATCTATCGGGAAGGTATCGTTGTCTCATCAAATACCTCAACCGATACCAAGGTGGTGGCTGCCCATCAACTAATTCATTACCAAATCGTTTAACATACTCCCACCAAGTGTTAGCATAGCCCTCGAGGTGAGCTATAGCGTAGCAACTCTTCTTTTCTTCCGAGATGTCATTAACTTGGAAAACTTTGTCACAAGCCGATTCCCAAGTTAAGTAGGTCTCGGGGTCACTTTCACCCTTAAATATGGGTAGGCTCAACTTGATGGTGTTGATGCCTACGTCTCTCTCTTGGTGTAGGTTTCCCCTATCTCCATACCCCCGGTATCTCCTAGGTTCTCCTCGACCCCCTCTTAACTCCTCCTCCCTCATATAAGCATCATCAAAGGCTCCATCTCCTTCATACTCCTCTCTACCGTATCCTTCAAAGTGGGCTGGTCGGCCTTGGCCGTTTTGATTCGGAGGATTTGGAATTTGCGGTCTTTGGGTTAATGGAGCTTGGAATGGAGGGTTCGGATTTAGTGGAGGTACTTGGCGTCCAAATCCCTCTTGTGGAATTGGAGGGGCTTGGAAATGTAGTGGTCTAGTGGGGTCTCGGTTTGGAGGAAAATAGGTAGTTTGGCTTGCGGTATTTAGTGGAGCTTGGGGTGCATTTAGCATTTGGTGGACTGTTTCGGGGGTGATGGTTGCGGAGGAGGTCCTATCATGACCATTGGTAGATACATGTAGAGGAGTAGAAGGACGAGAGTTCCTTTGACTCTCCACTTGTTTTAATCTCCCACTAATAGTCGACACTTCCCCCTTTATTGCTGCCAAGTCCCCTCTCACGGCCCCAAATTCCGAATTCAACCTTTCAAGTGTCCGGGTAACGGCCTCAAGAGTGACCCTCATAGAATCAAGGGCATTAGTATCCACATTATGAGACGTAGCTCCTTCCATTGTCAAGATATTATCCGCTTTAGTTCACCACAAGTTCGTGTTCCACAAGTGTTGTATAATTGGCTAGTAACCGTGAAATTTTTAAGGTATGAGTAAGCTCTTATCCGGAATGGATTCTTGTTTTGAAGACTCAAAGAATTCTTGCCGGACTAGAGTCAAAAATCAGCAATTCATTCAAACAAATAAAAGCACTCAAATAATCGTTGACACGAACAAACGGTTCAAGGAACTAGTTGACAACCTAGTAGGAATGTACTAGTTTGTTAATTAGTTCTAGGACCAAGAAAGGGAAACCAAGGATCAACAATTAGCAACCAAAGAATATCCTAAGTTGAGCTTATAGTGACGTGGCAGCATGCAATGGTTCCACACGTTCTTCTTCTCTTTTTTTCTTTTTTTTTTTGTTAATATTCACACAACTTGTTATAGTTTGCAAAGTGTTTTTGGTGGGAAAAATAAAATCTTGTAGTATTTCACCCTTTTCAAACTCAAGAAAGTGAGGTTTGGTTGACTAATCCCACAAAACAAGGCTCCTTGAATTAGGGAAAAGTGATTGACAAGACTAGAAGGTGATGGGTGCAAGTCTTTCACAACAACTTTATAGCTTGTCTTACAACTTGAGCACACAACAAGATGAACAAGATGAACAAGTTCAAAAGATGAACACCTCAACAAACTTCATCAACTTCTTTAGCACATAAACACACAACCACCGATTTTTTTTTCTTTTGGTTATCAACAACACACAACTTTCGGCCACTTCAAGTCACTACAACAATGTTCAAGTTTTCAAGCTCAACTTTTGGATCTAGACACCTTAGTGTTGGTGAGAAAGAAACCAACACTAGAAACTCACTAAACAAGCAAAATACCACCTAGATCTAAACATACAACATCATTCTCGGTTTCAACTTTTAATGGACAGATTTTCAGAATTTCTTTTTGGTGTTGTTTGTTTAAGCCGTGAACTAGCCCAAGATGGGTTATGTTGGAACACAACCGGTCTCGCTTTGATACCAAATGATACGAAATCAAACCAACAACACCAAGAGCTTCAAGTAGGCTCGGATTTCAGTCCAACAACACAAGAACAACAAGTTTAAGTTTCGGTTTTTCAGTCCAACAACACAAGAACAACAAGATAGATAACAATGCTAGTGAATCGAAAAGAGCCCCACACGGCTTCACTAGACTTTAAGATAACAAAATCAACAACAACAACAAGATAAAGAAAGATAGATAACTTGACATATAACATTCAAGAAACTAAGAACCCTAACATCAAGAGAGGACCCTAAGTCTAATGAATATAAACACCAAGTTCTTACGAGGACCAAGAGGCACTCAACGACCTCAAAACCCTTGTTTCTAGCCAAAGAGACAACACAAGTATCCCTCTACTTGTGAGATAATAGGGACGGCTTCTAAGAGTGGAGAGAGAGAGAAATGTTTAGTGTTTTTAGGTTACAAAAATCAGCATTCAAAAACTAAGGAATAACTCTCCAACATGTTCTATTTATACTACAAACAAAAGGGGTAAAATGACCCATCCGCCCTTGCTTCTTGTGCCAACCTTGAAGAGTATTTTATTACACATTAAGACCTCTCTTCACACATAAAAACGTTTAGGTCCTTGGTTGGTTCAATCACCAACTCACACACGGCCATTTGCATGAACAAAGCTTGGAGTTCTTGTAATTCCCGAGCTTGGCTTCGTGTGAAAGGCCGTGTACCTGTGGAGGCTGCCCCAACCGTATCATTTTAGAGAGTTTGTCGATTCCTCGAATGAACTAGTTTATGTTGTGTTAAATATATTGTGTTGCTTATGGGAACTATTAGTTATTGATATTTATTTGGCTTTCTTGAGTGAATCAGTGGAATTGACTTAATGTTTACATATTTTCCTTTAAATGAGATATTATCTAAGGTTTTAAGATAATAAGATACTTACAAAGTAATGTTGAACTGGTTTGGTTACAAATTCTTATTAAGCCTGACTTTGAATTGAGTATCAATATGCATAATGATATGGGACAAATGGCCATCTTATATTTTGAGGACATCTTTGGAGGCCAACATATAGAGGCTCAAGACTTGGTCACCTCGAGAATACAAGAACATGCATGGAGGACCCGTTTTGAGCATAACTTAAAGCAATCTCGCATGTGGAAGATTGCTTGGAGCATTTAAGATTGAGGACTCACGGTTTTGGACCTTAATTAAGGGCATTTTGGACATTACACATGGTGTATTTACACACCATGGAAGCACCTATCATTAAGGGCAAAGTGATATTTTTGTCTTCTTTTGTAATACACTATAAATAGGTCATTTTAGCTCATTTCTTGGCAGATTTTGAATGATGAAGAATTGAAAGACATATTTTCTCTCTTTTGAGAGTGTAACACCCTTAGTTGTAGGGCTTGGAAAAGCCATCCTTAGCATAGGGCTTGGAAAAGCCATCCTTAGCATAGGGCTTGGAAAAGCCAATATTGATCTTTGCTTGGAAACGGTAGATCTTGAGGTGAGTTCATTCCCTTGGTGGTTACCGTAAGAGTGTGGTTTTGATTGTTACATTCATTAGGGGTTAGTGTTGAAATATACTTGGTTCTTAATCTTGTAATAATCTTGGCCTCATTATCTATCCTTTACTTTTCTTGTTGTTATCTTGTGTAGTGAACTGTTTTTGGGTCCTTTTTGAATCCAAAAATTTATGTTCTTATTGTCATCTTGTTCTTCACGTTTTGTTGCTGTTTTGGTGTTAAAATACACCTTGTATCTTGTAATCCTTGTTTTGTTATTGTTGGCCGAAAGTTGCTCTCAAAGGGGTCCTCGGATTCTAGTTGATTTGTGGACTGTTTTGAGTAGTTTTTGAGTCTTCTCTTGTTTTTTTCGTATCATTTGGTATCAAAGCATGGCTTGATCTTATTCCTACAAGATCAATCTTGGGCTTGCTTGTTAGAAAATTAAAAAAAAAGTGTTGAAAAATCAAAAATCTCAAAAAAAGAAAAAAATCTGTCTCGTTTTTGTGTTTGAGCTGAAATTTGAGACTTATATTTAGGATATTTTAGTGTGTTTTGTTTGTTTCTAGTGTTAGGTTCTTATTCCCTAACACTAAGTGAGTCTAGATCTTGGATTTGAACTTAATCCGGGTGGTTTTGAGTTGTTCACCATTGTTGAGTTTAAGGTTGAAGAAACTAGTAAGGTGAAGCTCAAAATTGGAAGGCTTGTTGTCATTGTGGCTTGAAAAATGAATGGTTGTGTTATGGAGCTTAACGTGAGCAAAAGGAATCCAAAATCATTCAATTTGGAGTTCATTTGGTTTAGTTTCAATCTTTTGAGTGTTATTGTTGTTCTTCATGTTCATCATTTATTGTTGAACAAGAACATTCAATAGGTGTGGTTTGATCTTAAAGAGTGGAGAAAAGAGTGTAGTCTTTTGTTAGTCTTGAAACATATCCCAAAGAACATACAAAAAAAGAAAGGAGATAATAGGACTTTCAAAAAGACTCATTACCAAAAGAGAGTAAGGGCACATACCAAGACAAACAAAAGAGGAAAGGAGACAAAGGCTTTCAAAAAGGTGTCTTGCCAAAAAGGTGCAAGGAAAGTCAAAGTCTTTTGAATTTTGAAAAAGGCTCTAAGTCTTGTGTTTTTCCCTCCTTTAGCTGATTTTTCACTCTCCCAAATTAAAAATTTGACCAATCCAAATTGTAAACTGCCATGTCACCAAATTGCTACATCATCTAAGTGCCACATCATCAACGTTCCCAAAAAAAAACCTTGAAGCTCAAATTTCAGATTTTAAAGTTTCTTTTCTTTGTTTCGTTAGTTTCATTTCTTGATTCTAGTACTAATTAGCAACTATTAATCACCTACTAGATTGTGAATTAGTTTTTGAATCCATTTTTGTCGTGTCTTCATTATTTGTATGCTTTTCTCATTTTTAATTCGTCGTAACTTTTTGTTTCAAGTTCGTAAGTAGAATTTTCTGTCTTGTGTCTTAAGTCGATCAAACAAGAATCTATTCTAACTGCCAAGTAGAATTGACATCCTATTAACTACCGGAGTATAAGCAACTTTCAATATTCGCCGCTCCAAGTGTGAGAATCACAAAGGTGAGTGCATATGAGTGTTGGTGAGGAGCTTTACTACTAATCTTGTTTGTTCATTTTGTAGGTTTAAAGGGTGATATAAGGGGAACATGACTTCGATAGTCGGGGATTATTGTGACTACAATATGGGAGACTATAGTTGTAGTGAAGGGTTTTATGGCTACAAAGTTGAGGGAGATTGCGGAGGCTATGAAAATAGCCATGATCAAAACTTGGGCAGATTTGAGAGTTATAGTTTTGAGGAAGAAAATAAGGGGAATGAAGTGCCTAGTGCTTATGGTGACTTTGGAGATGATGTAGGAACTCGTGATGGATCTTATGATGAAGCTGGGACATGTGAGGAGTCTTGCACTCCCCACTCCGAACCTAGATTTGGTGTTAGGTATAACCCTTTCGTTCGCAAACCTAATGAGAGCTATGATGAGAGTACACATGAGGAGTGTGAAGATTCATATTCTCAACCTTGCAATACTTCTTATCAAGGTCGATATAGTGTGAATGGTGATACGGTTGGGGCAGCCTCCACAGGTACACGGCCTTTCACACGAAGCCAAGCTCGGGAATTACAAGAACTCCAAGCTTTGTTCATGCAAATGGCCGTGTGTGAGTTGGTGATTGAACCAACCAAGGACCTAAACGTTTTTATGTGTGAAGAGAGGTCTTAATGTGTAATAAACTACTCTTCAAGGTTGGCACAAGAAGCAAGGGCGGATGGGTCATTTTACCCCTTTTGTTTGTAGTATAAATAGAACATGTTGGAGAGTTATTCCTTAGTTTTTGAATGCTGATTTTGTAACCTAAAAACACCAAACATTTCGGCTCTCTCTCCACTCTTAGAAGCCGTCCCTATTATCTCACAAGTAGAGGGATACTTGTGTTGTCTCTTTGGCTAGAAACAAGGGTTTTGAGGTCGGTGAGTGCCTCTTGGTCCTCGTAAGAACTTGGTGTTTATATTCCTTAGACCTAGGGTCCTCTCTTGATGTTAGGGTTCTTAGTTTCTTGAATGTTATATGTCAAGTTATCTATCTTTCTTTATCTTGTTGTTGTTGTTGATTTTGTTATCTTAAAGTCTAGTGAAGCCGTGTGGGGCTCTTTTCGATTCACTAGCATTGTTATCTATCTTGTTGTTCTTGTGTTGTTGGACTGAAAAACCGAAACTTAAACTTGTTGTTCTTGTGTTGTTGGACTGAAATCCGAGCCTACTTGAAGCTCTTGGTGTTGTTGGTTTGATTTTGTATCATTTGGTATCAAAGCGAGACCGGTTGTGTTCCAACATAACCCATCTTGGGCTAGTTCACGGCTTAAACAAACAACACCAAAAAGAAATTCTGAAAATCTGTCCATTAAAAGTTGAAACCGAGAATGATGTTGTATGTTTAGATCTAGGTGTTATTTTGCTTGTTTAGTGAGTTTCTAGTGTTGGTTTCTTTCTCACCAACACTAAGGTATCTAGATCCAAAAGTTGAGCTTGAAAACTTGAACATTGTTGTAGTGACTTGAAGTGGCCGAAAGTTGTGTGTTGTTGATAACCAAAAGAAAAATCGGTGGTTGTGTGTTTATGTGCTAAAGAAGTTGATGGAGTTTGTTGAGGTGTTCATCTTTTGAACTTGTTCATCTTGTTCATCTTGTTGTGTGCTCAAGTTGTAAGACAAGCTATAAAGTTGTTGTGAAAGACTTGCACCCCTCACCTTCTAGTCTTGTCAATCACTTTTCCCTAATTCAAGGAGCCTTGTTTTGTGGGATTAGTCAACCAAACCTCACTTTCTTGAGTTTGAAAAGGGTGAAATTGATACAAAATCGAACCAACAACAACAAGGACATCAAGTAGACTCGGATTTCAGTCCAACAACACCAAGAACAACAAGTTTAACATTCAGTTTTTCAGCCCAACAACACAAGAACAACAAGATAGATAACAATGCTAGTGAATCGAAAAGAGCCCCACACGGCTTCACTAGACTTCAAGATAACAAAATCAACAACAACAACAAGATAAAGAAAGATAGGTAACTTGACATATAACATTCAAGAAACTAAGAACCCTAACATCAAGAGAGGACCCTAAGTCTAATGAATATAAACACCAAGTTCTTACGAGGACCAAGAGGCACTCAAAGACCTCAAAACCCTTGTTTCTAGCCAAAGAGACAACACAAGTATCCCTCTACTTGTGAGGAAATAGTGGCGGCTTCCAAGTGTGGAAGAGAGAGAGAAATGTTTAGTATTTTAGGTTACAAATTTCAGCATTCAAAAAGTGAAGTCTAACTCTCTAACATGTTCTATTTATACTACAAACAAAGAGGGTAAAATGACCCATCCGCCCTTGCTTCTTGTGCCAACCTTGAAGAGTAGTTTATTACACATTAGGACCCCTCTTCACACATAAAAACGTTTAGGTCCTTGGTTGGTTCAATCACCAACTCACACACGGCCACTTGCATGAACAAAGCTTGGAGTTTTTGTAATTCCCGAGCTTGGCTTCGTGTGAAAGGCCGTGTACGTGTGGAGGCTGCCCCAACCGTATCATCCTCTCCATCTTGAGAGGAATTTGACCTCAAATTCAGCATTTGGTCATCTTCAACCGCATCAACGAGGGAGAGATCACCAACGTTGAAAGTGTTGTGCACTTGATATTCGGGTGGAAGGTCAATCTTGTAGGCGTTGTCATTGATTCTCTCAAGTACTTGGAAAGGACCATCACCCCTTGGCAGCAATTTGGACTTCCTTTGAGCTGGAAACCGATCCTTTCGAAGATGCACCCACACCCAATCTCCGGGTTCAATCACAAGCCTTCTTCTCCCTTTGTTTACCCTTTTTGCAACCTCTTGGTTCTTCTTTTCAAGCTTGAGCCGCACCGTCTCATGCATTTTCTTCATTGCCTCGGCTCTTTTATTTCCATCTAAGCTGTTCATGAGATCACTAGACAAAGGAGTGAGATCTAAAGGGGTAAGGGGATTTAGGCCGTAAACACATTCAAAGGGAGTCATTCCCGTGCTCGAATGTATTACCCGGTTGTATGCAAACTCCACCAAGGGTAGGTGATCTTCCCATGAAGTCAGTTTACCTTTAACCATAGAACGTAGCATAGACCCTAAGGTTCTATTTACTACCTCCGTTTGGCCATCGGTTTGTGGGTGGCAAGACGTGGAGAAAAGTAACTTCGTTCCAAGCCTACCCCACATGGACTTCCAAAAGAGACTTAGGAACTTGGAGTCCCTATCGCTCACAATAGTCCTCGGTACCCCGTGAAGCTTTACAACATGTTCAACAAATAATGAAGCTACACTACGAGCATCCTCGGTTTTAGCACATGGAATAAAATGAGCCATTTTAGAGAATCTATCAACAATAACAAAAATGCTATCTCGGCCCTTTCTAGTCCTTGGCAGCCCCAAAACAAAATCCATCGAAATGTCCAACCAAGGTCTAAGGGGAGTAGGGAGTGGGGTGTACAATCCTTGAGGTAGGAGACGAGATTTCGCACTCCGGCAGGCCACGCATTGACTACAAATTTTAGTGACGTCTTTGCGCATTTTTGGCCAATAGAAGTTCTCCTCTAAGATTCCGAGGGTCTTGTCTACCCCAAAGTGCCCAATGAGGCCTCCGTCATGGGCCTCCCTCACAAATAATTCCCTCCAAGAACTAGAAGGAACACACAACCGCCTCCCTTTGAACAAATACCCATCGAACCGAGAGTAGGAGGAATGGTCATTCTCTTTAAGCCAACGGTCCCTTCCCCACTCTTCGCATTCCCTAAAGATAGGAGCAAAGGTAGGATCTTCGGGATACAACAACCGCAAGCTCTCAAAACCCATCAATTTCGAAGACAAGGTAGCAACAAGCACATGCTTCCTAGACAAGGCATCGGCAACAACATTTTCCTTTCCCCTTTTGTAATGAATTACATAAGGGAAAGTCTCGATGAACTCAATCCACTTAGCATGACGCCTATTCAACTTGTCTTGGCTCTTAAGGTGTTTCAACGACTCATGATCCGTTCGTATCACAAACTCCTTAGGCCACAAATAATGTTGCCAATTTCCCAAAGCTCTAACAAGGGCGTACAACTCCAAATCATAAGTTGAGTAATTAAGAGTTGCCCCTTTGAGGTTTTCACTGAAATAAGCAACGGGCTTACCTTCTTGCATCAAAACAGCCCCGATGCCAACCTTACTAGCATCACACTCTACTTCAAACATCTTATCAAAATCGGGCAATTGCAATAAAGGCGCCGAGATGAGCGTAGCTTTCAAGGCCTCAAAAGCCCTAGCTTGCTCATCACCCCATTTAAAGGGTCCGTCTTTTCTAATTACCTCGGTTAAGGGGGCTGCTATGGAACTAAATCCTTTGACAAACCTCCTATAGAAGCTTGCCAACCCGTGGAAACTTCGGATTTCTCCAATAGTTTTAGGGGTCGGCCAACTTCGAATAGAGTCTATCTTGGAATCGTCCACTTCCACACCCCTTGAGCTCACGACAAAACCCAAGAATATAACCTTATCAACACCAAAAGAACACTTCTCCATGTTGGCATACAACTTCTCCTTTCGGAGCACATCAAACACACATCTCAAATGCATTACATGATCATCAATAGATTTACTATATACCAACACATCATCAAAGTAAACCACCACAAATTTTCCAATATAAGGCTTCATTACATGATTCATTAGCCTCATAAAGGTGCTAGGAGCATTGGTAAGGCCGAAGGGCATGACCAGCCACTCATATAGACCGAATTTGGTCTTGAATGCGGTCTTCCACTCATCACCGGGTTGCATGCGAATTTGGTGATAGCCACTCCTAAGGTCCACTTTAGAAAACAAACAAGATCCGTGGAGTTCATCTAACATATCATCTAGTCTAGGGATTGGATGACGATACCTTATAGTGATTTTGTTGATGGCTCTACAATCGACGCACATACGCCAAGTTTCGTCCTTCTTTGGTACCAAAAGCACCGGAACAGCACACGGACTCATGCTTTCCTTGATGTATCCCTTGTTGAGAAGCTCCTCAACTTATCTTTCAAGCTCCTTAGTGTCCATGGGATTGCTCCTATAGGCCGGTTTGTTAGGAAGTACTGAACCCGGTACCAAGTCAATTTGGTGCTCAATTCCCCGAAGTGGGGGCAATCCTTGCGGAAGTTCTTGAGGAAATACATCTTCATACTCCTGCAACACACAAAAAATCAAAGGGGAAATGGAAGAATTAGTGGGGTTAGTATTAAAACAATGGGCCAAGAGTAACATCGGCTTATTTTCATCATGATCCACGAAGAGTTCTTTCCTCCTAGCCAACATCACTATATTTTCCATCTCCCTTGTCGTTGGGACAGCCTCGGATGTCCCGACTTCCTCACCTACGGCACTCCCCCCCTTTTCTCCCTTCCCGGATTCCTTTCTCTTTCCCTTCAACTCTCTCATCTTTTGGTGCCACTCGTTTACTTGGGAGGGTGAAAGAGGATGAAGTGTGACCTTTCGGCCATCCTTCTCAAGCGTATACCGGTTGGTCCTCCCATCGTGTTTAGTAGACCTATCATATTGCCATGGTCTACCTAACAACAAGTGACATGCTTGCATTGGGATCACGTAACAAAGTACCTCATCGTGGTAGTTTCCCACCTTAAACTGAATCACACATTGCCTTGTGACCCTTAATTCACCACAATCATTCAACCATTGTAGCTTGTAAGGACTAGTGTGTGGTGTAGTTGGTAGCTTCAAGAAATTCACCATAGCATGGCTCGCAACATTTGTACAACTACCACTATCAATCACCAAGGTGCACACATTCTCCTTTACAAGACACTTAGTATGGAATAGATTTTCCCTTTGACTCGGGTCACCTATCGCCTTATTAATCATGACACGTCTAACCACAAAGTTAGGAACCACACACTCCCCTTCTTGTGGAAAGACATCTTCACTACCGTCTACTTCATCATCATTCGGCCCATTTTCAGCTCCCTCTCCATCTTGAGGCTCGGCCTCATCCTCCCCCCTTTCGGAATCCACCTCCTCACCAAGGTAGTACACCTTTCCTTCTCGTAGGATCACATTGCGCCGGTTCGGACATTCATTGGCCTTATGCCCCCAACCTTGGCACTTGAAGCATTGGAACCCCTTTGGGTTGGGATATTTGGGAGCCTCCAGTTTCGGAGGGAATTTAGGGACGGTTTTGGACTCGGGCAGCTTCATAGGGGCGGGTTGGTCCTTGTTTTTGGTCCAACCCGAGGGGGTTTGTACCCTTGCCTTGAAGGATGATCTCTCCTTAAGTTCCCTTTCAATCTCAAGGGCCGCTTGGAATATACCGTCAATGGTTTCAAACCGGTGAAGGGTCAAATGAGTGGAGATCTCTTTGTTCAACCCACACTTGAACCGGATGATGTCGTGACTGATTTGCTCCCCACGATGATCAAGTTTCAACATGAGTTGTTGGAACTCGTCAAAATAGGCCATCACACTCTTGCCTCCTTGCCGCAAGCCATATAATCTAGCAAGCAACTCATGACGATATCTCTCGGGAAGGTATCGTTGTCTCATCAAATACCTCAACCGATACCAAGGTGGTGGCTGCCCATCAACTAATTCATTACCAAATCGTTTAACATACTCCCACCAAGTGTTAGCATAGCCCTCAAGGTGAGCTATAGCGTAGCAACTCTTCTTTTCGTCCGAGATGTCATTAACTTGGAAAACCTTGTCACAAGCCGATTCCCAAGTTAAGTAGGCCTCGGGATCACTTTCACCCTTAAAGATGGGTAGGCTCAACTTGATGGTGTTGATGCCTACGTCTCTCTCTTGGTGTCGGTTTCCCCTATCTCCATACCCCCGGTATCTCCTAGGTTCTCCTCGACCCCCTCTTAACTACTCCTCCCTCATATAAGCATCATCAAAGGCTCCATCTCCTTCATACTCCTCTCTACCGTATCCTTCAAAGTGGGCTGGTCGGCCTTGGCCGTTTTGATTCGGAGGATTTGGAATTTGTGGTCTTTGGTTTAATGGAGCTTGGAATGGAGGGTTCGGATTTAGTGGAGGTGCTTGGCGTCCAAATCCCTCTTGTGGAATTGGAGGGTCTTGGAAATGTAGTGGTCTAGTGAAGTCTCGGTTTGGAGGAAAATAGGTAGTTTGGCTTGCGGTATTTAGTGGAGCTTGGGGTGCATTTAGCATTTGGTGGACTGTTTCGGGGGTGATGGTTGCGGAGGAGGTCCTATCATGACCATTGGTAGATACATGTAGAGGAGTAGAAGGACGAGAGTTCCTTTGACTCTCCACTTGTTCTAATCTCCCACTAATAGTCGACACCTCCCCCTTTATTGCTGCCAAGTCCCCTCTCACGGCCCCAAATTCCGAATTCAACCTTTTGAAGTGTCCGGGTAACGGCCTCAAGAGTGACCCTCATAGAATCAAGGGCATTAGTATCCACACTATGAGACGTAGTTCCTTCCATTGCCAAGATATTATCCGCTTTAGTTCACCACAAGTTCGTGTTCCACAAGTGTTGTATAATTGGCTAGTAACCGTGAAATTTTAAGGTATGAGTAAGCTCTTATCCGGAATGGATTCTTGTTTGAAGACTCAAAGAATTCTTGCAGGACTAGAACCAAAAATCAGCAACTCATTCAAACGAATAAAAAGCACTCAAATAAACGTTGACACGAACAAACGGTTCAAGGGTCTAATTGACAACCTAGTAGGAATGTACTAGTTTGTTAATTAGTTCTAGGACCAAGTAAGGGAAACCAAGGATCAACAATTAGCAACCAAAGAACATCCTAAGTTGAGCTTATAGTGACGTGGCAGCATGCAATGGTTCCACACGTTTTCTTTTCTCTTTTTTTTTTTTGTCAATATTCACACAACTTGTTATAGTTTTCAAAGTGTTTTTGGTGGGAAAATAAAATCTTGTAGTATTCCACCCTTTTCAAACTCAAGAAAGTGATGTTTGGTAGACTAATCCCACAAAACAAGGCTCCTTGAATTAGGGAAAAGTGATTGACAAGACTACAAGGTGATGGGTGCAAGTCTTTCACAACAACTTTATAGCTTGTCTTACAACTTGAGCACACAACAAGATGAACAAGATGAACAAGTTCAAAAGATGAACACCTCAACAATCTTCTTCAACTTCTTTAGCACATAAACACAACATCCACCGATTTTATTTTCTTTTGGTCATCAACAACATACAACTTCGGCCACTTCAAGTCACTACACAATGTTCAAGTTTTCAAGCTCAACTTTCGGATCTAGACACCTTAGTGTTGGTGAGAAAGAAACCAACACTAGGAACTCACTAAACAAGCAAAATTAACACTTAGATCTAGACATGCAACATCATTCTCGGATTCCACTTGTAAGGGACTGATTTTCAGAATTTCCTTTTTGGTGTTGTTTGTTTAAGCCGTGTACTAGCCCAAGATGGGTTATGTTGGAACACAACCGGTCAAGCTTTGATACCAAATGATACAAAATCGAACCAACAACAACAAGGAGATCAAGTAGACTCGGATTTCAGTCCAACATCACCAAGAACAACAAGTTTAACATTCAGTTTTTCAGCCCAACAACACAAGAACAACAAGATAGATAACAATGCTAGTGAATTGAAAAGAGCCCCACACGGCTTCACTAGACTTCAAGATAACAAAATCAACAACAACAACAAGATAAAGAAAGATAGGTAACTTAACATATAACATTCAAGAAACTAAGAACCCTAACATCAAGAGAGGACCCTAAGTCTAATGAATATAAACACCAAGTTCTTACGAGGACCAAGAGGCACTCAAAGACCTCAAAACCCTTGTTTCTAGCCAAAGAGACAACACAAGTATCCCTCTACTTGTGAGGAAATAGTGGCGGCTTCCAAGTGTGGAAGAGAGAGAGAAATGTTTAGTATTTTAGGTTACAAATTTCAGCATTCAAAAAGTGAAGTCTAACTCTCTAACATGTTCTATTTATACTACAAACAAAAAGGGTAAAATGACCCATCCGCCCTTGCTTCTTGTGCCAACCTTGAAGAGTAGTTTATTACACATTAAGACCTCTCTTCACACATAAAAACGTTTAGGTCCTTGGTTGGTTCAATCACCAACTCACACACGGCCACTTGCATGAACAAAGCTTGGAGTTTTTGTAATTCCCGAGCTTGGCTTCGTGTGAAAGGCCGTGTACGTGTGGAGGCTGCCCCAACCGTATCAGAAATACTACAAGATTTTATTTTTCCCACCAAAACACTTTGCAAACTATAACAAGTTGTGTGAATATTAACACAAAAAAGAAAAAGAAAAGAAGAACGTGTGGAACCATTGCATGCTGCCACGTCACTATAAGCTCAACTTAGGATATCCTTTGGTTGCTAATTGTTGATCCTTGGTTTCCCTTACTTGGTCCTAGAACTAATTAACAAACTAGTACATTCCTACTAGGTTGTCAACTAGTTCCTTGAACCGTTTGTTCGTGTCAACGATTATTTGAGTGCTTTTATTCGTTTGAATGAATTGCTGATTTTTGACTCTAGTCCGGCAAGAATTCTTTGAGTCTTCAAACAAGAATCCATTCCGGATAAGAGCTTACTCATACCTTAAAAATTTCACGGTTACTAGCCAATTATACAACACTTGTGGAACACGAACTTGTGGTGAACTAAAGCGGATAATATCTTGACAATGGAAGGAGCTACGTCTCATAATGTGGATACTAATGCCCTTGATTCTATGAGGGTCACTCTTGAGGCCGTTACCCGGACACTTGAAAGGTTGAATTCAGAATTTGGGGCCGTGAGAGGGGACTTGGCAGCAATAAAGGGGGAAGTGTCGACTATTAGTGGGAGATTAGAACAAGTGGAGAGTCAAAGGAACTCTCGTCCTTCTACTCCTCTACATGTATCTACCAACGGTCATGATAGGACCTCCTCCGCAACCATCACCCCCGAAACAGTCCACCAAATGCTAAATGCACCCCAAGCTCCACTAAATACCGCAAGCCAAACTACCTATTTTCCTCCAAACTGAGACCCCACTAGACCACTACATTTCCAAGCCCCTCCAATTCCACAAGAGGGATTTGGACGCCAAGTACCTCCACTAAATCCGAACCCTCCATTCCAAGCTCCATTAACCCAAAGACCGCAAATACCAAATCCTCCGAATCAAAACGGCCAAGGCCGACCAGCCCACTTTGAAGGATACGGTAGAGAGGAGTATGAAGGAGATGGAGCCTTTGATGATGCTTATATGAGGGAGGAGGAGTTAAGAGGGGGTCGAGGAGAACCTAGGAGATACCGGGGGTATGGAGATAGGGGAAACCGACACCAAGAGAGAGACGTAGGCATCAACACCATCAAGTTGAGCCTACCCATCTTTAAGGGTGAAAGTGACCCCGAGACCTACTTAACTTGGGAATCGGCTTGTGACAAAGTTTTCCAAGTTAATGACATCTCGGAAGAAAAGAAGAGTTGCTACGCTATAGCTCACCTCGAGGGCTATGCTAACACTTGGTGGGAGTATGTTAAACGATTTGGTAATGAATTAGTTGATGGGCAGCCACCACCTTGGTATCGGTTGAGGTATTTGATGAGACAACGATACCTTCCCGAGAGATATCGTCATGAGTTGCTTGCTAGATTATATGGCTTGCGGCAAGGAGGCAAGAGTGTGATGGCCTATTTTGATGAGTTCCAACAACTCATGTTGAAGCTTGATCATCGTGGGGAGCAAATCAGTCATGACATCATCCGGTTCAAGTGTGGGTTGAACAAAGAGATCTCCACTTATTTGACCCTTCACCGGTTTGAAACCATTGGCGGTATATTCCAAGCGGCCCTTGAGATTGAAAGGGAACTTAAGGAGAGATCATCCTTCAAGGCAAGGGTACAAACCCCCTCGGGTTGGCCCAAAAACAAGGACCAACCCGCCCCTACGAAGCTGCCCGAGTCCAAAACAGTCCCTAAATTCCCTCCGAAACCGGAGGCTCACAAATATCCCAACCCAAAGGGGTTCCAATGCTTCAAGTGCCAAGGTTGGGGGCATAAGGCCAATGAATGTCCAAACCGGCGCAATGTGATCCTACGAGAAGGGAAAGTGTACTACCTTGGTAAGGAGGTGGTTTTCGAAAGGGGGGAGGATGAGGCCGAGCCTCAAGATGGAGAGGGAGCTAAAAATGGGCCGAATGATGATGAAGTAGATGGTAGTGAAGATGTCTATCCACAAGAAGGGGAGTGTGTGGTTCCAAACTTTGTGGTTAGACGTGTCATGATTAGTAAGGCGATAGATGACCCGAGTCAAAGGGAAAATCTATTCCATACTAAGTGTCTTGTAAAGGGGAGTGTGTGCACCTTGGTGATTGATAGTGGTAGTTGTACAAATGTTGCGAGCCATGCTATGGTAAATTTCTTGAAGCTACCAACTACACTACACACTAGTCCTTACAAGCTACAATGGTTGAACGATTGTGGTGAATTAAAGGTCACAAGGCAATGTGTGATTCAGTTTAAGGTGGGAAACTACCACGATGAAGTGCTTTGTGACGTAATCCCAATGCAAGCATGTCACTTGTTGTTAGGTAGACCATGGCAATATGATAGGTCTACTAAACACGATGGGAGGTCCAACCGGTATACGCTTGAGAAGGATGGCCGAAAGGTCACACTTCATCCTTTTTCACCCTCCCAAGTAAATGAGTGGCATCAAAAGATGAGAGAGTTGAAGGGAAAGGGGAAGGAATCCGGAAAGGGAGAAAAGGGGGGGGATGCCGTAGGTGAGGAAGTAGGGACATCCGAGGCTGTCCCAACGACAAGGGAGATGGAAAACGTAGTGATGTTGGCTAGGAGGAAAGAACTCTTCGTGGACCATGATGAAAACAAGCCGATGTTACTTTTGACCCATTGTTTTAATACTAACCCCACTAATTCTTCCATTTCCCCTTTGATTTCTTGTGTGTTGCAGGAGTATGAAGATGTATTTCCTCAAGAACTTCCGCAAGGATTGCCCCCACTTCGGGGAATTGAGCACCAAATTGATTTGGTGCCGGGTTCACAACTTCCAAACAAACCGGCCTATAGGAGCAATCCCATGGACACTAAGGAGCTTGAAAGACAAGTTGAGGAGCTTCTCAACAAGGGATACATCAAGGAAAGCATGAGTCCGTGTGCTGTTCCGGTGCTTTTGGTACCGAAGAAGGACGGAACTTGGCGCATGTGCGTCGATTGTAGAGCCATCAACAAAATCACTATAAGGTATCGTCATCCAATCCCTAGACTAGATGATATGTTAGATGGGCTCCACGGATCTTGTTTGTTTTCTAAAGTGGACCTTAGGAGTGGCTATCACCAAATTCGCATGCAACCCGGTGATGAGTGGAAGACCGCTTCAAGACCAAATTCGGTCTATATGAGTGGCTGGTCATGCCCTTCGGCCTTACCAATGCTCCTAGCACCTTTATGAGGCTAATGAATCATGTAATGAAGCCTTATATTGGAAAGTTTGTGGTGGTTTACTTTGATGATGTGTTGGTGTATAGTAAATCTATTGATGATAATGTAATGCATTTGAGATGTGTGTTTGATGTGCTCCGAAAGGAGAAGTTGTATGCCAACATGGAGAAGTGTTCTTTTGGTGTTGATAAGGTTATATTCTTGGGTTTTGTCGTGAGCTCAAGGGGTGTGGAAGTGGACGATTCCAAGATAGACTCTATTCGAAGTTGGCCGACCCCTAAAACTATTGGAGAAATCCGAAGTTTCCACGGGTTGGCAAGCTTTTATAGGAGGTTTGTCAAAGGATTTAGTTCCATAGCAGCCCCCTTGACCGAGGTAATTAGAAAGGACGGACCCTTTAAATGGGGTGTGTAGCAGGCTAGCGCTTTTGAGGCCTTGAAAGCTACGCTCATCTCGGCGCCTTTATTGCAATTTCCCGATTTTGATAAGATGTTTGAAGTAGAGTGTGATGCTAGTAAGGTTGGCATCGGGGCTATTTTGATGCAAGAAGGTAAGACCGTTGCTTATTTCAGTGAAAAGCTCAAAGGGGCAACTCTTAATTACTCAACTTATGATTTGGAGTTGTACGCCCTTGTTAGAGCTTTGGGAAATTGGCAACATTATTTGTGGCCTAAGGAGTTTGTGATACGAACGGATCATGAGTCGTTGAAACACCTTAAGAGCCAAGACAAGTTGAATAGGCGTCATGCTAAGTGGATTGAGTTCATCGAGACTTTCCCTTATGTAATTCATTACAAAAGGGGAAAGGAAAATGTTGTTGCCGATGCCTTGTCTAGGAAGCATGTGCTTGTTGCTACCTTGTCTTCGAAATTGATGGGTTTTGAGAGCTTGCGGTTGTTGTATCCCGAGGATCCTACCTTTGCTCCTATTTTTAGGGAATGTGAAGAGTGGGGAAGGGACCGTTGGCTTAAGGAGAATGACCATTCCTCCTACTCTCGGTTCGATGGGTATTTGTTCAAAGGGAGGAGGTTGTGTGTTCCTTCTAGTTCTTGGAGGGAATTATTTGTGAGGGAGGCCCATGACGGAGGCCTCATGGGGCACTTTGGGGTAGACAAGACCTTCGGAATCTTAGAGGAGAACTTCTATTGGCCCAAAATGCACAAAGACGTCACTAAAATTTGTAGTCAATGCGTGGCCTACCGGAGTGCGAAATCTCGTCTCCTACCTCAAGGATTATACACCCCACTCCCTACTCCCCTTAGACCTTGGTTGGACATTTCGATGGATTTTGTTTTGGGGCTGCCAAGGACTAGAAAGGGTCGAGATAGCATTTTTGTTATTGTTGATAGATTCTCTAAAATGGCTCATTTTATTCCATGTGCTAAAACCGAGGATGCTCGTAGTGTAGCTTCATTATTTGTTGAACATGTTGTAAAGCTTCACGGGGGTACCGAGGACTATTGTGAGCGATAGGGACTCCAAGTTCCTAAGTCTCTTTTGGAAGTCCATGTGGGGTAGGCTTGGAACGAAGTTACTTTTCTCCACGTCTTGCCACCCACAAACCGATGGCCAAACGGAGGTAGTAAATAGAACCTTAGGGTCTATGCTACGTTCTATGGTTAAAGGTAAACTGACTTCATGGGAAGATCACCTACCCTTGGTGGAATTTGCATACAACCGGGTAATACATTCGAGCACGGGAATTGATACAAGATCAAACCAACAACACCAAGAGCTACAAGTAGGTTCGGATTTCAGTCCAACAACACAAGAATAACAAGTTCAATTTTCAGTTTTCAGCACACAACAAGAGAGCAAATAGATGAACAAGAATGCTAGTGAATCGAAAGTAGCCCCACACGGCTTCACTAGTCTTTAAAGATAACAAAATTAACAACAACAACAACAACAAGATAAAGAAAAGATAGATAACTTGACATATAACATTCAAGATACTAAGAACCCTAACATCAAGAGAGGACCCTAAGTCTAGAGAATGTAAACACCAAGTTCTTACAAGGACCAAGAGGCACTCAAAGACCCCAAAACCCTTGTTTCTAGCCAAAGATACAACACAAGTATTCCTCTACTTGTGAGATGTTGGAGGCGGCTCCAAGAGTGGAAGAGAGAGAGGAAATGTTGTGATATTTTAGATTACAAAAATCAGATTTCAAAAACTATCTAATAACTCTCTCACATCTTCTATTTATACTACAAAAGGAAAGGGGTAAAATGACTCATCCGCCCTTGCTTCTTGTGCCAACCTTGGAGAGTAGTTTATTACACATTAGGACCCCTCTTCACACATAAAAACGTTTAATTCCTTGGTTGGTTCAATCACCAACTCACACACGGCCATTTGCATGAACAAAGCTTGGAGTTTTTGTAATTCCCGAGCTTGGCTTCGTGTGAAAGGCCGTGTGGCTGTCCTAACCGTATCATCCTCTCCATCTTGAGAGGAATTTGGCCTCAAATTCAGCATTTGGTCATCTTCAGCCGCATCCACGAGGGAGAGATCACCAACGTTGAAAGTGTTGTGCACTTGATATTCCGGTGGAAGGTCAATCTTGTAGGCGTTGTCATTGATCCTCTCAAGTACTTGGAAAGGACCATCACCCCTTGGCAGCAATTTGGACTTCCTATGAGCTGGAAACTGGTCTTTTCGAAGATGCACCCACACCCAATCTCCGGGTTCAAGCACAAGCCTTCTTCTCCCTTTGTTTGCCCTTTTGGCAATCTCTTGATTCTTCTTTTCAAGCTTGATCCGCACCGTCTCATGCATTTTCTTCATTGCCTCGGCTCTTTTGTTTCCATCTAAGCTGGTCATGAGATCACTAGACAAAGGAGTGAGATCTAAAGGGGTAAGGGGATTCAGGCCGTAAACACATTCAAAGGGAGTCATTCCCGTGCTCGAATGAATTACCCGGTTGTAGGCAAATTCCACTAAGGGTAGGTGATCTTCCCATGAAGTCAGTTTACCTTTAACCATAGAACGTAGCATAGACCCTAAGGTTCTATTTACTACCTCCGTTTGGCCATCGGTTTGTGGGTGGCAAGACGTGGAGAAAAGTAACTTCGTTCCAAGCCTACCCCACATGGACTTCCAAAAGAGACTTAGGAACTTGGAGTCCCTATCGCTCACAATAGTCCTCGGTACCCCCGTGAAGCTTGACAACATGTTCAACAAATAATGAAGCTACACTACTAGCATCCTCGGTTTTAGTACATGGAATAAAATGAGCCATTTTAGAGAATCTATCAACAATAACAAAAATGCTATCTCGGCCCTTTCTAGTCCTTGGCAGCCCCAAAACAAAATCCATCGAGATGTCCAACCAAGGCCTAAGGGGAGTAGGGAGTGGGGTGTATAATCCTTGGGGTAAGAGACGAGATTTCGCACTCCGGCAGGCCACGCATTGACTACAAATTTTAGTGACGTCTTTGCGCATTTTGGGCCAATAGAAGTTCTCCTCTAAGATTCCGAGGGTCTTGTCTACCCCAAAGTGACCCATGAGGCCTCCGTCATGGGCCTCCCTTACAAATAATTCCCTCCAAGAACTAGAAGGAACACACAACCTCCTCCCTTTGAACAAATACCCATCGAACCGAGAGTAGGAGGAATGGTTATTCTCCTTGAGCCAACGGTCCCTTCCCCACTCTTCGCATTCCCTAAAAATAGGAGCAAAGGTAGGATCCTCGGGATACAACAACCGCAAGCTCTCAAAACCCATCAATTTCGAAGACAAGGTAGCAACAAGCACATGCTTCCTAGACAAGGCATCGGCAACAACATTTTCCTCTCCCCTTTTGTAATGAATTACATAAGGGAAAGTCTCGATGAACTCAATCCACTTAGCATGACGCCTATTCAACTTGTCTTGGCTCTTAAGGTGTTTCAACGACTCATGATCCGTTCGTATCACAAACTCCTTAGGCCACAAATAATGTTGCCAATTTCCCAAAGCTCTAACAAGGGCGTACAACTCCAAATCATAAGTTGAGTAATTAAGAGTTGCCCCTTTGAGGTTTTCACTGAAATAAGCAACGGGCTTACCTTCTTGCATCAAAACAGCCCCGATACCAACTTTACTAGCATCACACTCTATTTCAAACATCTTATCAAAATCGGGCAATTGCAATAAAGGCGCCGAGATGAGCGTAGCTTTCAAGGCCTCAAAAGCCCTAGCTTGCTCATCACCCCATTTAAAGGGTCCGTCCTTTCTAATTACCTCGGTCAAGGGGGCTGCTATGGAACTAAATCCTTTGACAAACCTTCTATAAAAGCTTGCCAACCCGTGGAAACTTCGGATTTCTCCAATAGTTTTAGGGGTCGGCCAACTTCGGATAGAGTCTATCTTGGAATCGTCCACTTCCACACCCCGTGAGCTCACGACAAAACCCAAGAATATAACTTTATCAACACCAAAAGAACACTTCTCCATGTTGGCATACAGCTTCTCCTTTCGGAGCACATCAAACACACATCTCAAATGCATTACATGATCATTAATAGATTTACTATACACCAACACATCATCAAAGTAAACCACCACAAACTTTCCAATATAAGGCTTCATTACATGATTCATTAGCCTCATAAATGTGCTAGGAGCATTGGTAAGGCCGAAGGGCATGACCAGCCACTCATATAGACCGAATTTGGTCTTGAATGCGGTCTTCCACTCATCACCGGGTTGCATGCGAATTTGGTGATAGCCGCTCCTAAGGTCCACTTTAGAAAACAAACAAGATCCGTGGAGCTCATCTAACATATCATCTAGTCTAGGAATTGGATGACGATACCTTATAGTGATTTTGTTGATGGCTCTACAATCGACGCACATGCGCCAAGTTCCGTCCTTCTTTGGTACCAAAAGCACCGGAACAGCACACGGACTCATGCTTTCCTTGATGTATCCCTTGTTGAGAAGCTCCTCAACTTGCCTCTCAAGCTCCTTAGTGTCCATGGGATTGCTCCTATAGGCCGGTTTGTTTGGAAGTTGTGAACCCGGCACCAAATCAATTTGGTGCTCAATTCCCCGAAGTGGGGGCAATCCTTGCGGAAGTTCTTGAGGAAATACATCTTCATACTCCTGCAACGCACAAGAAATCAAAGGGGAAATGGAAGAATTAGTGGGGTTAGTATTAAAACAATGGGCCAACAGTAACATCGGCTTGTTTTCATCATGGTCCACGAAGAGTTCTTTCCTCCTAGCCAACATCACTACGTTTTCCATCTCCTTTGTGGTTGGGACAGATTCGGATGGCCCTACTTCCTCACCTACGGCATCCCCCCCCTTTTCTCCTTTCCCGGTTTCCTTTCCCTTTCCTTTTAACTCTCTCATCTTTTGATGCCACTCATGTACTTGGGAGGGTGAAAGAGGGTGAAGTGTGACCTTTCGGCCATCCTTCTCAAGCGTATACCGGTTGGACCTCCCATCGTGTTTAGTAGACCTATCATATTGCCATGGTCTACCTAACAACAAGTGACATGCTTGCATTGGGATCACGTCACAAAGCACTTCATCGTGGTAGTTTCCTACCTTAAACCGAATCACACATTGCCTTGCGACCCTTAATTCACCACAATCGTTCAACCATTGTAGCTTGTAAGGACTAGTGTGTGGTGTAGTTGGCAGCTTCAAGAAATTTACCATAGCTTGGCTCGCAACATTCGTACAACTACCACTATCAATCACCAAGGTGCACACACTCCCCTTTACAAGACACTTAGTATGGAATAGATTTTCCCTTTGACTCGGGTCATCTATCGCCTTACTAATCATGACACGCCTAACCACAAAGTTAGGAACCACACACTCCCCTTCTTGTGGATAGGCATCTTCACTACCATCTAATTCATCATCATTCGGCCCATTTTCAGCTTCCTCTCCATCTTGAGGCTCGGCCTCATCCTCCCCCCTTTCGGAAACCACCTCCTCACCAAGGTAGTACACTTTCCCTTCTCGTAGGATCACATTGCGCCGGTTCGGACATTCATTGGCCTTATGCCCCCAACCTTGGCACTTGAAGCATTGGAATCCCTTTGGGTTGGGATATTTGTGAGCCTCCGGTTTCGGAGGGAATTTAGGGACTGTTTTGGACTCGTAGTGGACTGTTTTGGACTCGGGCAGCTTCGTAGGGGCGGGTTGGTCCTTGTTTTTGGGCCAACCCAAGGGAGCTTGTACCCTTGCCTTGAAGGATGATCTCTCCTTAAGTTCCCTTTCAATCTCTAGGGCCGCTTGGAATATACCGTCGATGGTTTCAAACCGATGAAGGGTCAAATGAGTGGAGATCTCTTTGTTCAACCCACACTTGAACCGGATGATGTCATGACTGATTTGCTCCCCACGATGATCAAGTTTCAACATGAGTTGTTGGAACTCGTCAAAATAGGCCATCACACTTTTGCCCCCTTGCCGCAAGCCATATAACCTAGCAAGCAGTTATGATATCTCTCGGGAAGGTATCGTTGTCTCATCAAATACCTCAACCGAAACCAAGGTGGTGGCTGCCCATCGACTAATTCATTACCAAATCGTTTAACATACTCCCACCAAGTGTTAGCATAGCCCTCGAGGTGAGCTATAGCGTAGCAACTCTTCTTTTCGTCCGAGATGTCATTAACTTGGAAAACTTTGTCACAAGCCGATTCCCAAGTTAAGTAGGCCTCGGGATCACTTTCACCCTTAAAGATGGGTAGGCTCAACTTGATGGTGTTGATGCCTACGTCTCTCTCTTGGTGTCGGTTTCCCCTATCTCCATACCCCCGGTATCTCCTAGGTTCTCCTCGACCCCCTCTTAACTCCTCCTCCCTCATATAAGCATCATCAAAGGCTCCATCTCCTTCATACTCCCCTCTACCGTATCCTTCAAAGTGGGCTGGTCGGCCTTGGCCGTTTTGAGTCGGAGGATTTGGAATTTGCGGTCTTTGGGTTAATGGAGCTTGGAATGGAAGGTTCGGATTTAGTGGAGGTACTTGTCGTCCAAATCCCTCTTGTGGAATTGGAGGGGCTTGGAAATGTAGTGGTCTAGTGGAGTCTCGGTTTGGAGGAAAATAGGTAGTTTGACTTGCGGTATTTAGTGGAGCTTGGGGTGCATTTAGCATTTGGTGGACTGTTTCGGGGGTGATGGTTGCGGAGGAGGTCCTATCATGACCATTGGTAGATACGTGTAGAGGAGTAGAAGGACGAGAGTTCCTTTGACTCTCCACTTGTTCTAATCTCCCACTAATAGTCGACACTTCCCCCTTTATGGCTGCCAAGTCCCCTCTCACGGCCCCAAATTCAGAATTCAACCTTTCAAGTGTCCGGGTAACGGCCTCAAGAGTGACCCTCATAGAATCAAGGGCATTAGTATCCGCATTATGAGACGTAGCTCCTTCCATTGTCAAGATATTATCCACTTTAGTTCACCACAAGTTCGTGTTCCACAAGTGTTGTATAATTGGCTAGTAACCGTGAAATTTTCAAGGTATGAGTGAGCTCTTATCCGGAATGGATTCTTGTTTGAAGACTCAAAGAATTCTTGCCGGACTAGAATCAAAAATCAGCAACTCATTCAAACGAATAAAAGCACTCAAATAATCGTTGACACGAACAAACGGTTCAAGGAACTAGTTGACAACCTAGTAGGAATGTACTAGTTTGTTAATTAGTTCTAGGACCAATTAAGGGAAACCAAGGATCAACAATTTGCAACCAAAGAATATCCTAAGTTGAGCTTATAGTGACGTGGCAGCATGCAATGGTTCCACCCGTTCCTCTTATCTTTTTTTTTTTTTTGTTTTGTGTTAATATTCACACAACTTGTTATAGTTTGCAAAATGTTTTGGTGGGAAAAATAAAATCTTGTAGTCTTTCAACCTTTTCAAACTCAAGAAAGTGGTGTTTGGTTGACCAATCCCACAAAACAAGGCTCCTTGAATTAGGGAAAAGTGATTGACAAGACTAGAGGGTGAGGGGTGCAAGTCTTTCACAACAACTTTATAACTTGTCTTACAACTTGAGCACACAACAAGATGAACAAGATGAACAAGTTCAAAAGATGAACACCTCAACAAACTTCATCAACTTCTTTAGCACATAACACATAACCACCGATTTTTCTTTTGCTCATCAACAACATACAACCTTCGGCCACTTCAAGTCACTACTCAATGTTCAAGTTTTCAAGCTCAACTTTCGGATCTAGACACCTTAGTGTTGGTGAGAAAGAAACCAACACTAGAAACTCACTAAACAAGCAAAATAACGCCTAGGTCTAGACATGCAACATCATTCTCGGTTTTCAACCTTTAATGGACAGAATTTTCAGAACTTCCCTTTGGTATTGCTTGTTTAGACCGTGAACTAGCCCAAGATGGGTTATGTTGGAACACAACCGGTCTTGCTTTGATACCAAATGATACAAGATCAAACCAACAACACCAAGAGCTACAAGTAGGTTCGGATTTCAGTCCAACAACACAAGAATAACAAGTTCAATTTTCAGTTTTCAGCACACAACAAGAGAGCAAATAGATGAACAAGAATGCTAGTGAATCGAAAGTAGCCCCACACGGCTTCACTAGTCTTTAAAGATAACAAAATTAACAACAACAACAACAACAAGATAAAGAAAAGATAGATAACTTGACATATAACATTCAAGATACTAAGAACCCTAACATCAAGAGAGGACCCTAAGTCTAGAGAATGTAAACACCAAGTTCTTACAAGGACCAAGAGGCACTCAAAGACCCCAAAACCCTTGTTTCTAGCCAAAGATACAACACAAGTATTCCTCTACTTGTGAGATGTTGGAGGCGGCTCCAAGAGTGGAAGAGAGAGAGGAAATGTTGTGATATTTTAGATTACAAAAATCAGATTTCAAAAACTATCTAATAACTCTCTCACATCTTCTATTTATACTACAAAAGGAAAGGGGTAAAATGACTCATCCGCCCTTGCTTCTTGTGCCAACCTTGGAGAGTAGTTTATTACACATTAGGACCCCTCTTCACACATAAAAACGTTTAAGTCCTTGGTTGGTTCAATCACCAACTCACACACGGCCATTTGCATGAACAAAGCTTGGAGTTTTTGTAATTCCCGAGCTTGGCTTCGTGTGAAAGGCCGTGTGGCTGTCCTAACCGTATCAGGAATAACTCCCTTTGAATGTGTTTACGGCCTGAATCCCCTTACCCCTTTAGATCTCACTCCCTTGTCTAGTGATCTCATGACCAGCTTAGATGGAAATAAAAGAGCCGAGGCAATGAAGAAAATGCATGAGACGGTGCGGATCAAGCTTGAAAAGAAGAACCAAGAGGTTGCAAAAAGGGTAAACAAAGGGAGAAGAAGGCTTGTGCTTGAACCCGGAGATTGGGTGTGGGTGCATCTTCGAAAGGATCGGTTTCCAGCTCAAAGGAAGTCCAAATTGCTGCCTAGGGGTGATGGTCCTTTCCAAGTACTTGAGAGAATCAATGACAACGCCTACAAGATTGACCTTCCACCGGAATATCAAGTGCACAACACTTTCAACGTTGGTGATCTCTCTCTCGTGGATGCGGTTGAAGATGACCAAATGCTGAATTTGAGGTCAAATTCCTCTCAAGATGGAGAGGATGATACGGTTGGGGCAGCCTCCACAGGTACACGGCCTTTCACACGAAGCCAAGCTCGGGAATTACAAGAACTCCAAGCTTTGTTCATGCAAATGGCCGTGTGTGAGTTGGTGATTGAACCAACCAAGGACCTAAACGTTTTTATGTGTGAAGAGAGGTCTTAATGTGTAATAAACTACTCTTCAAGGTTGGCACAAGAAGCAAGGGCGGATGGGTCATTTTACCCCTTTTGTTTGTAGTATAAATAGAACATGTTGGAGAGTTATTCCTTAGTTTTTGAATGCTGATTTTTGTAACCTAAAAACACTAAACATTTCTCTCTCTCTCCACTCTTAGAAGCCGCCCCTATTATCTCACAAGTAGAGGGATACTTGTGTTGTCTCTTTGGCTAGAAACAAGGGTTTTGAGGTCGTTGAGTGCCTCTTGGTCCTCGTAAGAACTTGGTGTTTATATTCATTAGACTTAGGGTCCTCTCTTGATGTTAGGGTTCTTAGTTTCTTGAATGTTATATGTCAAGTTATCTATCTTTTTTTATCTTATCAGATGTTAGTAGTGTTCCGTTAGTTCAAGGAACTAAGTAAACTCATAATCAGTTCAGTTCAGTTAGTTAGATCAACTCAGTTAATCAGTTTATAAATCAGTTCAGTTCATTTAGTCAATTTAGCGCAGTTAATCTTTTCAGAGTCTTTCAGTTGGGAGTAAGGATAGCACCGAGCGAGTGCAGGGATGGTGGTTTTCTCGTTATAAAAGCATAGCCATTAGCAGCAATCCTTGTACTCCAAAACTTCATAGCCAGCGTAGGACAGGAGTCACCCATCAGATTAAGGCTATACTTGACTATTATATTGCCTTAGGCTTGATTTCCTGTTCAGGGTCACCCATCAGAGAGCCTTGACCATAGTAGAGGTCTCTACCCGTGGCATGGTATTGACACCCTTCCAATCAGGGCAAAGATTGGACCCCACCAGTACAGTATCAGGGCATGTCGGTTAGGTTACTACCTCCCACAGTTACAGTTATAGTTACAGTTTCAGTATCAATCTTCAGAGTAGAAATCAGGAATCAGGACTGTCAGATACAGTCATCGATCTCAGTAAGGAACTCAGATAGTTCTATTTATTCCTGGACCATCCCGTCAGATAGGCGTGGTCCCATATTCAGAAGCTTATTATTTAGATCTAGAGGTCACCTAGCAGACAAGCTTGATCTCAATCTCAGATTCAGTCAAGTATTCTCATTATCAATTTTAGAGATCACTCGTTAGCTAGGACTGATCTCAGACTTAGATGTTCAGATACAGTTTGGAACTCAGATAGTTTTCCCCAAAATTAGGACTGTTAGATATAGTCATCCATGTCATCAGTCATTCAGTATCTCAGTATCATGAAACTCATGTTGTCAGAGTTCAAACTCCAGTAGTCATTATCTCCACGAGTTCAGTAGAAGTTATGTATGTATGTATGTATTCTCACGTTCATATTAGTCAGCATGTTCATGCATATAAACCCCATGTATTTAGCCTACCCCCACGTATACTCAGTACTTTAGTTGTACTGACGCATTTGCACTATGGTGCTTTCTTTTTATGTTACACCATAGGTTCTTAGGTGCAGATTCCAAATCAGTAGTAGCAGTTCAATAAGCAGTGAGTCCTCATCTTTCGAGGACATGATCGTTACATTTATTATTCCAGTATTTTAGTTTATTTTCAATTTAGGGAGTTAGTTGGAGAGATGTTCCTTCAACTCCTTATTCAGACAGTTTAGAGGCTTCCAGACAATTATAGAGTTTTCAGATTTAGACATTAGTATTTTCAGTTTTTTTTTGGTACTGTGATACCACCTTATTTCAGATATCTTATTATTCAGATTGAACCTTACGCCATCTTTGTTCATGTTTTCTCATTTTATATAAATATTATACAGTTATAGGTACAGATATCAGTCATGGGTTAGCTTGTGGTCCTTCGGGTTATGAGCACCGTGTAGCATTCCGGTTCAGAAAATTGGGGTGTTACAAACTTTGTATCAGAGACTAAGGTTCAATAGATTCCTAGGAAGTCTGAAAGCCGCATCTAGTAGAGTCTTGTACATGGGTGTATTGTGCGCCATATTTATGTACAGGAGGCTATAAGATGTTTTAGGAACTGTTTTCCTTCTTTCAGTACTCATATCGTGCCAATGAGCAAAAGTTCAAGTTGAACTCTCAGTTTAATCCTTGTTCCTCTTCTGTTTGCAGAACATGCCTCCTAAGAAGAGAACATGGAATCAGTCAGCCCTGTAGCCCACAGATTCTTTGAATGAGAATGTGTCACATGCATAATTTCTGGCAGTTTTTCAGGCGCTAGCCCAGGCTGTGACCACTAGTGTTCAGGGCAACCGAAAGACTGTAGCCCCACCCCAGCAAGATGGGAATTCAGTTGCAGCCAAAATCAGAAATTTTATGAGAATGAACCCTCCAGAATTCTTTGGGTTAGTAACAGGTGAGGACTTAGTTCTTTAAGGACTTAGTTCTAATTGTTACCCCAGAATCTCACCTTTCCCTTCTTCTTTAAGGACTTAGTTCTAATTGTTACCCCAGAATCTCACCCACTAAGGACTTCTACTTTCCTCCATTTTAAAGCATCACTACACCTTCAAAGTATTACCACCCTAACATAAGAGGGGTCATTAAGGGACTAAGTTATAAGAATTACTCATGCCACCTAAGCGAGACCCTCATAAAGAGACATAACACCATAGACATGAGGTACTTAATAGTAACCACCGAGGCCATGAATGAAGAGCCATCCCAGCACATCACACCATATTAGAGTCCTTAGGATTGGAAACCAAGAGAAACACAACTGCATATATCATAAGTAATGAAAAGTAAGCTAAAGATTCATATCTAGGGAACAACACAAATTCAGAATCAGAATACGAACCTTAGGCATAAGTGCTACCAGAATTAATGCAACACTAGAAGTGTGCCATCGTAACCAAGATAGGTGAGAATCGCTAAATACACCCCAACCTTCCATTAAAGTCCACTACTAAAAGAAAATTTAAGATTAATCCTCAACCTTCATCGTACTACCCTTGCCAGCACAACAATTCGCTCTTAAGGGTATTACTAAGGACGTACACTAGGGACGCTTGGTTCCCCTATACTTAAAACCACATCCACCCAAATATAACCTAGAGTCCAGCATAGTCACAAAAACTCCATGCTTTAATCTATCCAAATGACTTAACCCCCAATCCATCAGTTCAAACTGAACCCCTGGCCTATATGTCATAACCATCCCACTTCTGCATTCCCTAATTCATCAGCCTCACCCTTTCACGTACACCTCACCTAACCTATAAATATACCTCAACAACCTTTGTATTGCTATCACTAAGATAACATACTCCTTATACTACAAACAATGCCTAAAGTTTAAACCCAATATCTACAAACCATTATGCACTACCAACAAGGTACCCCATAGAGAAATATGCATATGTGGTCCACCCCACAAGGAGGATACCTTATATTTCTCATTTACTCACCACCAAAAATTACCTTCCAAGGGGAAACCATCCCCCATAAGCATTAAAGAAAGGAAATACTCTATGTAGAATCACTAGAATAGGTGAAACCTTTTTCTAAATGGGTTCTTTAATGGCCCCTTATGCCCCTTTATCTTAACTGGATCCACTCTAAAAAGAAAGAATAGAAATCTTGACAAGCTTTCGAAACAAGGTCAATCCCAAACTCAATATCCCCATTATAAGGATACCAAGTGGGTCACCAGGAAGGACCTAAAAAAAACTCATTCACTACCAAAATCGAATACAAAGAAGGGACTTCAAAGATAGATTCTTCATCCTAGAAAAAATGATACAGACACCCTCTTTGAAGATCAATCTTCGAGATCTAAGATATGATATAACCTTTTCCTTAATATCTAGAGAGCCATTCTCCTATTCTATATCCATCTTACCAGGGAATCTAATACAACCTAATGGGTTCGATAGTCTAATGATGCATAGCATGAGTGCAACCAATCCATCCCCAGAATGACATTTAAATCCACGTTAGTCACCTTGCTACCAACATATACCATACACCCCTGTAGACTCTTTTGGAAATCACTAAGTCACATATCAGGTAGAAACAGAAAAAGAGACCAAAATAACCATAGGACCAAAACCAAAATACACAACCACAAATAGGGTCACATAAGAGAAAGGGGATCCAGGACCAAGTAACCAATACATATAATGAGAAAAGGGTTTTCAAAGTACCAGTGTCAGCATCAAAAGATGCCTCAGACTCCTAAGGGATAATGAGGTCATTAAGATGATCCCGACCAATGTCGGAGCCAGTAGTAGCTTACCTCAATGCAAGATCTAGAGAAGTGGTAACCGGTGTTCTATTTGCCTAAGCTGCAATACTTATGGGACACTTCTGTTGCATATGACCTGACTGGCCATAATTAAAATAATGATTCCTCCCTTCCTCACAATAACCACAGTGCGATCGACCAAAAAATTTATAAGAATTATAGAATGATATGGATTGTGCCCCATCAGCCTGAGATTGGGCACCTTATGATTTAGAAGCAATACCATTTAAAAATATCAATCTCTCAATGGATTTGGGTAGGGAGCACTAGCCATAGAATAGGAGTTAGGACTCATCCAACTCTTCCTCTTGGACCACTTACCACCATACTGTTTGCCTCCACTTTGCTAAAAAATTAAGACCTTTTATTCTGCCTATTTCCCAACCTTGCCATATTCTCTCTCGTACCAATAGGATCGGACTGGCATGACAGAGTTGTTACATCTGGATTAATAGAGGAATAAAATATTAAAACTCGATATTGGTAACCTTTACTTGAGGTAACATATATGGAGTGCCACCTTTCAGAGTAGGGTCAGTGGAGACGGGTGAAATTCCATGGGGATAATTCAAAACTATGACCCTTGATCGTGTCTGTACCCCATGAGTTAGATAAGATTCATCCATCTCACCCTGAAGTGGAAGGGGTGAGTTTACATAAACTTTAGATCGTCAGGAGGATATGATTTGTAAGGTGAACAAATTAAGATTTAGGAAAGAGTTCAAGACATTAGACTCCATAGCCCAAACATAGAACAACAAGAAAATAAAACATTCCTAGATGCCTCAAAGCCTCCTGATAATAAGTGTGGTGCATACCCATAAGAAAAACTCCACTTGACACGCCTTTGTGGATACCCCATGACACTAAAACCTACGCTTTGATACAAACTTGACACGACCCAAACTGGGGCCTTATCGTATTGGGAATCTCAAGTACAACTGGGACTGGAGACCACCCCCAATACCCAACCCAACCAACCACCATATACCATGATTCGGATGAATTATGAAGATATAGCAAGATAACACATTTATTAATGTGATGACTTTTGGATAAGTCTACTTACTAGACCAATCCAACCAAGTCAATCAATCCAACAACAAACCAACTAAACCTAAAATGATAACCCAATGTATATATATAAATATTTCATGACCATTCCATACCCCAGTACAAAGTTGACCATAAAAAACCTCTAAACAAAATCAAAGATTATCTAGTCTGGACATGCCCCCAATCATAGCCAAAAACCGAATTCTATGAAAAGACAAAACTATGTAAAGTAATCCATGACATAAAATAGAAGTCTACCGAACTATAGAATATCACAACTTTAATCCAACACCGACTATCCCCAAATACGATTAATGAGCAGGAGAAGTTGTATGGCCAATTCTTGCATCGCGTGGGGATACAACACCCAAAGATGGGTTAGCAGGTGAATGCTAGCATGCATTCAAGATAAGGATAAAATAACGTTAACCTTTAAAACCAAGTAAACCAACTATATGCATTCAAAACCAAATATATATATGTATATAACCTTGCCGATAAAGGGAACCAAGTTTAGTATGCCTTTAAAACCATTAACCTTGGTACGTGTATGATACGATACAAATTTGGTACGTATCAAAAACAAGCCAAAAACAGTCCACAAACAAAGGGAAACCCGAGGGCTCAACAAACACCAAATCTCGGTTCCAACAACATCAAGAAACAAGGTGTAAATGACACCAAAAGCACTAACAACAAGATATAAACAACAATAACGAGAGGAACAACACTATAATAACAACAATCCAACGGTTACAATATTACAAGAACAACAAGAACCAAACGATTCACTAAACTACACAACTAGTACATGATATGTAAAGATAGGAAGTGAGACATACACTATTACAAGGTTAAGAACCCAAAGATGTATTAAATCTAAGGACTCCTAAGACTTACAATAGCAACACCACACTCTTACGTGACACAAGAGGGATTCCACCGCTCAAGCACCAACGTTTCCAAGCAATACACAATCACAAGTGAATCCACACTTGTTCATGTCCTAATTTAGGCCTAGAGACCCTCTCTCTCAAGAGATGTGTTCTTTCAACAATATCCAATAAAAACTAATGAACTAAAACCCTATATTGTTCTATTTATAGTACTTTACAAATAAAAAGATAAAATGACAAAAAGGCCCTTTAATGACCAAGTAGGCAAATAGGCACCCATGGAGTGTTTTTAGGGGCGGTTTGGAGCCCTTTTTAACATTTCAACTCGTACACCTCCGAGGTTACATCCAAAATACTCAAAAACGTTCATCTTCATGATCGTGCTTGTATCAGTGTAGCATTACCATTATATTCTACCCATGGGCTATATAGGTCGAGTGTTACCCACTATACGAGCCCCGATACATGTAGCTACAAGAACTAGAGATACCATAGGAATAAGGGATTATCGTGTACCCTTCGCTCTCCATTATACATATACAAGTGTTAGAAGATTCTCGTGTTCCCCTTAAGTATATGGTCGCCATGACCAATCCTCATGTCGATAAATATGAGTTTCATATGTGTGTCCATTGGACTTCCACCTTTATAGTTACCTATCACAACTTGGCAATATTGACGAACTAAAGCCATTATCAAACAGCCAACACCATTCCTTTTATTATTAACCAAGGATATAAGTAGTGGTATCTTAATAACAACTATAGCTTGAAAACAATGTCTTTAACCAACCTTAGGGGATTCCCATGTACCCTATAGGTTACTTGATTAAGTTTACTTGGGGGGATTCCTATGTACCCTGCAAGTACATCATTATTTGGCTTAATTGGGGGATTCTCGTGTACCCCACAAGTATTTTTTTTTTAAGTTTTGCTTGGGGGATTCCCCTATACCCCATAAGATGTTCGTCATTCAAATAAATTTCATTAGTACATTCACTTGGGGGATTCGTATGTACCCCATAAGGTTTTCATTTCAATAATTTCATAGCCACCAAGGCCTTACCATTTAGCCATCCCAAACAATTTGAAACTATTTTAAACCGTTCAAAAATATTTAAAACAAACTTAGGATCCATTACCTTTGTAAACCATCCAAATAGGCATTTTATCAAACATGTTGAGGGCATACATTTACCAAGACCAAAACCAAACCATAAACCATTAAGTTTAGGGTTACCCATAACCCATTTGTTAAACCATAATCAACAAGAACCCAGATATGTAAACCATCACCAATAACATGTAAAAAATAATTTAAACCAAGAGTAAACAAAACTGAACAATATGCATAAAAAACCCTAAACATTGGTTTTCAAAACCGCCATGTTTGATTCATAATCAATGTTTAAAACAAATTAAAATATTTCTTTAGTTAAAACTTACAATGAGGGAAGAGTACATTCCTTATAAAAGAAGATTCACAGAAGAAAACTTGACTCTTGAGCCATTTAAAAAACACTTGTAGAAACCCTAGCCTCAATCTTTAAGAGAGTGTTTAAAGACAACATTTGAAGTGTTTGATCCATCCATGAGAGTTATAAGAGGATACATTTAGTTATATAGCATGGGGACATAAGGGTTTTGGGTAGGAATTGTCTGGAATTCCCTCAGCTTCAAAACTAAAAGCACATATAGGAGGGTACGATACCTCTATTAAATCATATCCTAGGGTACAAGTGGTACCCTTACTCGTACACTAAACCCCCTATTGGACCCCATACTGATCAACATACAACTAGAAATGTTTGGGGTACCCTTTGAGTCGAACATTGGTCAGAATAACAGAAACTTATTGAATTTTGAAAGAGCCAAAGTTTAGGGTGTTTTTTATTAGGATAGCTAAGTTAAGCAGGGTCCATAGATTTAATGCAAAGATGAGTTTCCATTTAAATTTTTCATAAGAAAAATTTTAAGATAAGAAGAGAGAGAATGTGGCCTTCTCTAAAGAATTAGAAGAAAAACATGCACATTTATGATACTAACCTAAGAGATGGGATCAGGTCCTTTACTTTTTTTGAGCAAATTCTAAAGTTTGTGCATACTTTATATATGTTCCTCCAAAGATGTTCCCTTGGGAGTATACCTGCAAAGGTATAAGACTAAGTTAGACTAACAAATACATACTTTACCAAAGATGCATGTCTCTTGATCATAGCCAAATTTTATGGAGAAACATTTATTCATATTGTAGGTTAGGTCATTTTGATCAGACCTTTCTTCAACCTATTTTTTACAAATTGTTCCTTCCAAAATGCCTTAGTAATTGTATCTTCTATCTGATCCTCAGTCTTGCAAAACTTCATACGTATAGCCCCTTTCTCAATATTTACTCTTTGAAAGTGATGTCTTATATCAATATGCTTAGTCCTGTTGTGCTGCACTAGATTCTTTAAAATCTTTAGAGAACTTATGTTTTCACACATCATTGGTATAGTATCTGAGACAATACCAAAATATTTCAATTATTGGCTGATCCATAACCATAAGCACAATAAGAAGCAACAACCACATATTCAACTTCAGCAGTAGATAGAGCAACTAAGTTTTGCTTTTTAGATCTCTAGGAAATAAAGGATTGAACCAAGAAAATATTCTATTCATGAAGTGATTTTTCTGTTTACCTAATATCAATCATAATCTGCATCAATATATCCCACAAAATCAAAACTATCTCCTAATGGATAGTAAATGATACGGGATAGACAAGGGAAGCACGAAACAAACACCAAATCAGTCCACTAATCTTAAGGATTCGAGGACCAAGATGGAGACCTCACTCGGATTCGCTACCAACAACAAGACTACAAGATACAAGAGTATATTTTAACACCAAAACAGTTATAAAACGTGATGAACAAGATGAACAACAATAATACAAGTTTCGGATTCAACGAAGACCCCAAAACAGTCCACTACACAACACATACACGATTTGCAAGAAAAATAAAGATAGATAGTGAGACCAAGATTATTACAAGATTAAGAACCAAGTGTATTTCAACACTAACCCCTAATGAATGTAACAATCAAAACCACACTCTTACGGTGACCACCAAGGGAATGAACTCGCCTCAAAATCTACCGTTTCCAAGCAAAGATCAATATTGGCTTTTCCAAGCCCCATGCTAAGGATGACTTTTCCAAGTCCTACAACTAAGGTGTTACACTCTCAAAAGAGAGAAGTTATGTCTTTCAATTCTTCATCCTCCAAAATCTCGTGAAAATAAGACTAAGGGGGCCTATTTATAATATATTACAAATGAAGATAACAAGACCACTTTGCCCTTAATGAGAGGGGCGGCCATGGTGTGTAAATACACCATGTGTAATGTCCAAAATACCCTTAATTAAGGTCCAAAACCGTGAGTCCTCAACCTTAAATTCTCCAAGCAATCTTCCACACGCGAGATTGCTTTAAGTTATGCTCAAAACGGGTCCTCCATGCATGTTCTTTTTTTCTCGAGGTGACCAAGTCTTGAGTCTCTATGTGTTGGCCTCCAAAAATGTCATCAAAAGATAAGATGGCCATTTGTCCCGTATCATCCTCCCCTTCTTGAAAAGGATTCGACCTCGAATCCAAACCTTGCAAAACCGAAAAGAGGACCAACAAATGCAAACTCCTCATGGCATGAGGGTTAGGGTTAGCATAACAAATCATCTCAACATGCCAAGGTTGCACATATTTGCAATATAATCAAGAATCCTTTGAAAGGAATATTAAAAACTCAATAAAAGATGTACAAAGGATTTGGTTATAGGATACATCAAGAGTGACACTTTGCTTGTCATGTAGACCAAGCAGCAAGTTTGGTGCACCAGCATCACCATTTCTAAATTTGGCACCGGGGTCAAAGGGGAAAAGTGGCCATAGACACGGGTCTCGACAACACTTACCTTTCCCGTAGTCTACACCTAAACTAAATGACATACTTTCTACAATAACATACATATCATCCAAAGCAAATAGAGAGTAGAGAAAGGTATCACTCAAATCGGCTTCTACTAAGGTGCTCTCATATGTGTACTCACTATTAGTTTCCCAATAATCACCATGAGTACTCTCAATAATGAAATCACACAAAGTAGAAGAAGAAGTAGCTTCCGCAACTACACATTCCTTACCCTTAAGAGTTCTCTCATCTTCCAAGAAGAGATTTCCCTCTCTAGGAGGAATGTTGTCACACCATAGTGGGTTAGCATATAGGCTATAGCTTCCAAGGCAAGCTATACCATCATTTTCACCACTAGGTTCATTAGGAGTGTTTAAATCATCTTCAAACAAGACATTATACATAAAAAGAGTGTGATCTACCTCACGGACAGATTTGGAACAAGCAAGTTCCTCACTCTCTAAATGATCAACATCAAGTTTCAAGGATGTTTCAAACACAACCTTACCCCAAGAATAGCTCTCGGGTTCATTCTCACTTTGATCAACATTTTCAACATCATCACATACTTGAGGTTCATTAATTACATCATACACATCCTCAAGTGGTGGGTAATTTTCACACATAAGTTGATCAACACAAATTTCAGAAGATAACGTACTTTCATTCAACATAATGGTTTCAACACTAGGTGGACATAAATCGATCTTACAAGAAGAGTCTATTCGGTCATCAATAGGATCAACTAGTGTATCCACACTCACAACATGTACATCATCATCAAGTGGCAAAGAAACAATACACTCACATATAGGCAAGCTACAACTCACACTCAATGGGCTACTAGCCACACAATTATCATTCACATGTACAAAAGTGTAAGAGTTTGCCATTTTACCTTGAAGTCCTTGAGTAGATTCTTCTTTGTCATGGTGTGAAGGTCCTCCAAAAGTTTGGGCAGCAACTTCCTTTTGGCATTGTTCTTCTTCGCTTGCCATGTTGGTACCTACACAAATGTCCTTAGAAATAGAAGGACAACCAATGTTAGCATAGTTTGGTGGTAATCCTCTTACTTTGCTCCACACAACCTCTCCTTTTTCCACTCTCGGATTACCACCCTGCACTCCCTTACTCCTCTCAATCTTTTGTCTCTCATAATAATTCGGATTGGAGTAGGTAGGCATTTCTCTTCGTGGCTTAGGCAGCAAGTAAGTAATGAGGCGATTCCCCCACTGGTCTCTTATAATATTTGGCCAATTTTGCACGTTTGGAACTCTATGTTGTGCAAACCAATTGGCACCTAAGCATACATGACCGTATGTCAATGAAAGAATATCGCACCACACCTCCTCATGGTATTCAAATTGGGAGAAGACAACCTTGACCCTCTCGGTAACCTTAAACCCGTCCAAGAAGTATGGAACAAGTAAAGGCTCACGAAACAACCCCAAGTAGTCAACCATGGATGGAACGATGTAGTTTCTATGGTACCTATCATTTAGCTCAATGAGGCAGCCCGGTATCCCACACATGGTCACCTTTCCGGAGTGTACACTCCTTCTTGGATCTACATTGTAAGGCATACGAGTACCCCTTAGTTTTGGGGATGCATACCCTCTTCTTCTCATTGGACAACCTCCACTAGAGCTAGTATAACCATTCACACTATATCGACTTTGATAAGAAGTACTACAAGGTGGAGAATATGGATCTTCATACTCCTCACGTGTACCCTCATCATAGCTCTCATAAGCTTTGCAAACAAAAGGGTTATACCTAACACCAAATCTAGGTTCGGAGTAAGAAGTGTAAGACTCCTCACATGCCCCAACATCATCATAAGATCCATCACGAGGTCCTACATCATCTCCAAAGTTACCATAAGCACTAGGCACTTCATTTACCTCATTTTCTCCCTTAAAACAGTAACTTTCAAATCTGCCCAAGTCTCGATCATGGCTATTTTCATAGCCTCCGCAATCTCCCTCAACTTCGTAGCCATAAAACCCTTCACTACAATCATAGTCTCCCATGTTGTAGTCACAATAATCCCCGGCTATCGAAGACATATTCCCCTTATATCACCTTTTAAACCTACAAAATGAACAAACAAGATTAGTAGTAAAAACTTCTCACTAACACTCGTATTCACTCACCTTTGTGATTCTCACAATCGGAGCGGCAAATATTGAAAGGTTGTTTATACTCCGGTAGTCAATAGGATGTCAATTCTACTTGGTGGCCGGAATAGATTCTTGTTTGATCGACTCAAGACACAAAAATAAAATTCACTTACGAACTTGAAACAAAGAAGTTACTACGAGTTAAAAATGAGAAAAGCACACAAACAACGAAGACACGAAGAAATGGATTCAATAATTAATCTACAACTAAGTAGGTGATTACTAGTTGTTAATTAATTCTAGAATCAAGACATGAAACTAATGAAACAATAAGATGAAACTAAGAATCTAAAATTTTGAGCTCGGAAATATTGCGTGAACAGTAGCAGTGATGACATGGCAGTCACGTATTGGTTTCGGTCCCACACAACTTTTGTTGTCCAATTTCAAGTCTTGGTCAATTTTTCAATTTGGACTTTGGTGGAATTTGTTTAAGGAGGGAAATTCAAACAAGTCTTGGAGCCCTTTTCAATTTCAAGTTTTCAGGACTTGACTTTATTGTACTTCTCCTTAAAACATGGATCCTTAAATCATGGAAAAGTGTTGGAAAGTGGTTGAGACTTGATTGATAGGTCTTTGTTGGTTGTAGTGTCTTTCAAGACTAACAAATAATACACCCTTTTCCTTCAACTTTTTAGATTTAACATTCACTTTATCTTCAACAATATATGAAGGTGGTGATGAACATCAAGAACAACAACAACAACACCAAGAACTACAACAATAATCTCCAAGAACACCAACAATATTCACACGGCCACTCCCAAATTCCACAATAACAATATCTCCAACACTTGGCCAAGACAACTACACCTTCACCAAAATGGTTCTCAATCCACCAATTAACAACAATATCACGTGGCCACGCTTATAAGAACAACAAGATGAAAGCCACAAGGCCAAAACAGTCCACCACAACAATGTTCAACAACAAATCGGCCAAGTCCAAGTTCACGTAAACAACACCAACAATGTAAGCTCAAACTTAGATTTAGACTAAAGAGTGTTAGAGATGAAGAAAACTAACACTAGAAACAACAAAACAAGTAAAAATCTCGGCCAAGACACAACAATAACACAATTCCGGCCAAGAACACAAAATGGACAGATTTGCTTCTTTTTGATTTTTTTTTCAGTTTTTAACAGTTTCCTCTTTTTTTTTTTTGAATTTTCTAACAAGCAAGCCCAAGATTGATCTTGTAGGAACAATATCAAGCCATGCTTTGATACCAAATGATACGGGATAGACAAGGGAAGCACGAAACAAACACCAAATCAGTCCACTAATCTTAAGGATTCGAGGACCAAGATGGAGACCTCACTCGGATTCGCTACCAACAACAAGACTATAAGATACAAGAGTATATTTTAACACCAAAACAGTTACAAAACGTGATGAACAAGATGAACAACAATAATACAAGTTTCGGATTCAACGAAGACCCCAAAACAGTCCACTACACAACACATACACGATTTGCAAGAAAAATAAAGATAGATAGTGAGACCAAGATTATTACAAGATTAAGAACCAAGTGTATTTCAACACTAACCCCTAATGAATGTAACAATCAAAACCACACTCTTACGGTGACCACCAAGGGAATGAACTCGCCTCAAGATCTACCGTTTCCAAGCAAAGATCAATATTGGCTTTTCCAAGCCCTATGCTAAGGATGACTTTTCCAAGTCCTACAACTAAGGGTGTTACACTCTCAAAAGAGAGAAGTTATGTCTTTCAATTCTTCATCCTCCAAAATCTCGTGAAAATAAGACTAAGGGGGCCTATTTATAATATATTACAAATGAAGATAACAAGACCACTTTTCCCTTAATGAGAGGGGCGGCCATGGTGTGTAAATACACCATGTGTAATGTCCAAAATACCCTTAATTAAGGTCCAAAACCATGAGTCCTCAACCTTAAATTCTCCAAGCAATCTTCCACACGCGAGATTGCTTTAAGTTATGCTCAAAACGGGTCCTCCATGCATGTTCTTGTTTTCTCGAGGTGACCAAGTCTTGAGTCTCTATGTGTTGGCCTCCAAAAATGTCATCAAAAGATAAGATGGCCATTTGTCCCGTATCAGTAAAGGACCAGGTCCCATGTACTCTTTAAATATCTAAGAATTTTTTGCTTTCAAATTGATACAAAATCAAACCAACAACACCAAGAGCTTCAAGTAGGCTCGGATTTCAGTCCAACAACACAAGAACAACAAGTTTAAGTTTCGGTTTTTCAGTCCAACAACACAAGAACAACAAGATAGATAACAATGCTAGTGAATCGAAAAGAGCCCCACACGGCTTCACTAGACTTTAAGATAACAAAATCAACAACAACAACAAGATAAAGAAAGATAGATAACTTGACATGCAAACTCTTGTGGTCAGTGTATATGTCAACATGAATTCCGTACAGGTAGTGACGCCATATCTTTAAGGCAAATATAACCGCTGCTAGCTCCAGATCATGTGTTGGATAAATTCTCTCATGTGGCCGCAATTGTCTCGAGGCATATGCTATGACTTTACCATGCTGCATCAATACACACCCTAACCCAATTCTTGAAGCATCACAATACACTGCATACCCCTCTGTGCCTTCTGGAAGCACCAATACGGGTGTAGAAGTCAACTTATTCTTCAGATCTTGGAAACTTCTTTCGCATGCATTATTCCATTGAAACTTGGATGCTTTGTGTGTTAGCTTTGTTAAAGGTGCAGAAATTGAAGAAAATCCTTCCACAAACCTTCTATAATAACCTGCCAACCCAAGGAAACTACGAACCTCTGTAGGCGTTATAGGTCTTGGCCAGTTCTTCACGGCTTCTATCTTTTGAGTATCAACCTTTATTCCTTCATCAGATACAATATGACCTAAGAATGCCACAGATTTTAACCAAAACTCACATTTAGAGAACTTTGTAAATAGCTTACGATCACGAAGAATCTGCAACACCTGTCGTAAGTGATTGGCATGGTCCTCATTTGATCTCGAATAAACCAGAATATCATCTATAAAAACTATCACAAACACATCCAAGTATGGCTTGAACACCCTATTCATCAAATCCATAAAAGCTGCAGGTGCATTAGTTAGCCCAAAGGACATGACTAGGAACTCGTAATGACCGTACCGTGTTCGAAAAGCTGTCTTGGGTATGTCATTCTCTTTGACCCTCATTTTGTGGTAACCAGATCTTAAATCAATCTTTGAAAACCACTTGGCGCCTTGCAACTGATCAAATAAGTCATCAATTCTCGGAAGGGGATATTTGTTCTTAATAGTCACCTTGTTCAGTTGTCTATAGTCAATACACATTCTTAACGAGCCATCCTTCTTACGCACAAATAACACTGGTGCGCCCCAAGGGGAGACACTAGGCCTTATAAATCCTTTTTCTAGCAAGTCTTTCAATTGCTCTTTCAACTCCCGTAATTCTGCCGGGGCCATTCTATACGGAGGAATTGAGATTGGTTGAGTACCTGGGATCACATCAATACCAAACTCCACTTCTCGTTCTTGAGGCAAACCCGGAAGATCTTCAGGAAATACATCGGGAAATTCACTTACCACTGGAATAGTTGGAAGAGTTGGTGTCTCCGCATTTGTATCCTTCACTCTAACCAGATGACATATGTAACCCTTGGAAATCATCTTTTTCGCCTTAAAATAAGAAATAAATTTGCCTCTTGGCGCACCAATATTACCTCTCCATTCTAGGACTGCCTCCCTTGGAAAATGGAAACATACCCTCTTAGTTCGGCAATCTAATATGGCATAACAAGAAGCCAACCAATCCATACCCATTATAGCATCAAAATCTACCATTTCTAACTCAACTAGGTCAGCCATTGTATCACGACCGCAAATAGTTATTATACAATTTCGATACACTCTCTTAGCTATAACAGATTCACCAATTGGCGTAGATACTTCAAATGGCTTAACTAGCAGTTCTGGTGTTCTTTTGAACTTTTCAGCAACCAATGGAGTGACATATGATATTGTAGAACCTGGATCAACTAATGCATAGACATCATGTGAAAAGATAGACAATGTACCTGTAACCACATCTGGAGAAGCCTCTGAATTTTGTCGATCTGCTAAAGCGTATGTACGATTCTGAACTCCACTAGAGCTAGCTGTTCCTTTAGAACCTCTACCACAACCCATAGGTTGTACACCCCTACCTGAATAAGGCACCGATGATGATGATGCAACGGCTGATCCAGTAGGTCGTGCCACACCACCTATGCCCCTTTGAGGGCATTCTCTCATCATATATCCTGACATACCACACCAAAAGCAAGCATTTGTTCCGAACCGACATGCACCTAAATGAAGCTTTCCACATTGTCTACATGGCTGTCGAGGAGGCCTTAATTGGCTCATAATCCCTTGCTCTTGATACCCTGTTGTTCGCGAACTCTGACTCTCATTTCTTTGACCAAACTGGTTACCTTTAGACCCTTGAAATTGTGATGGAGCACTAGCTGCAGGATAAGAAGATAATATCCTAGGTGGTCTATTAGAAAACCGAGGCCTAAACTTTCCTTGGGATGCCATAAACTGCCCCGTAGATCTAGACCTCTTGGAATACCCCCTTTCTAACTCTTGTGTTCTTCTTCTTTGCCTCTGATCCTCCATTTTTTGTGCGAATGCTTGTATCCTTGCTATGTCCATGTCCTTGTTCAAAGCAGCAATGGTACAATCTCTAACCAGATATAGATCCAATCTATCCACATATCGATGAACTCTATCATCCATTGTAGCCACAACATTAGGAGCATACCTAGCCAAAGAGTTAAACTGAAGGTTGTACTCCCTCACACTTATATTTCCTTGGCAAAGATTCAGGAACTGATCTGCACGGGCTTCTCGAATCTCATATGGAAGGTAATGATCAAGAAATGCCTCTTTGAACTCTTTCCAAGTAGCTGGAGGTGCATCGATACCCCTAGATCGTTTCTAGTCTTCATACCACAATATAGCCTCCCCTTTGAATCTATATGCTGCTAGCTCAACTGTCTCTTTACCCGACACATGCATAATATCTAGAGCCCTTTGGATTTGATCAATAAAGTCCTGTGGGTCTTCATTAAGATCTGATCCGGTGAAGATGGGAGGATCCAATTTGAGAAAATCCTGCGTTCGTAGGCTAGCTGCCCTATCTGTACCACTAGAACCTGTAGTTGGAATGGCTTGTCCTTGAGCTTGTCCAGAAACTATACGAGCCAACAATTATACTGCACTCCTTAAATCTTGATCTACAGCATTGGTAGGTAGTTCTGAGGATGCGGTTCTTCTCCTTCTTAGCTCTTCTGGAGATGGAAGGGTAGGAGAAGTTTGGGACACAAACTCAGCTTGAGCCTCACTTTGATTAGCTCGTCTAGGTGGAGATTTACTGGTCCCCTCCCCAGCAGCCTCGTCTATCCGCCTACCTGTATTCTTACTCCTTCTTGTAACCGGCATCTTTACTATAATAAGAGGAAAAAAAAATAGGTTTAATGGTTAAATATGACTTAACCTACAACATAGGCTCTATTGCACGATCTAAGATATGAAGAAAACGAGAAAACCCCTAAATGTCACATAGCCTCCTATTTATAGATGTGGTGCACAACACGCCCATAAACAAGACTCTATATAGACACGGCTTTGTAGACACCCTAGGACGACCGCTCTGATACCACTTTTGTCACGCCTCAAATCCTATTGGGGCAGACAGGCACCCGTAGCCGTAAAGGCCCGAGAGAACTAATTCATAACCTTATACTTCCCATGCATGTAACTGTAACAACCAAATGTTCTGACAACATAATATTATGCATCGATGAAATTAACTACACATACACTCCTAAAACTGATATGTACAGCACTTGGCCGGTAGGGCCACCATGTCTAAAATCAGGACACTACCATAACTTTACATTAGTCTACAAAGCCTCTAGAAGATACATAGACTTAGTCAGGGTCGGGACAAACCCCCGCCCTACTCTTGACTTACTGTACAATACCAAAATATATGGAGTAGACTCGAAAAGCCCCGAATCAACCTGGAGCTCACCAATAGTCCTTGAACAACCTGCGCTCCTACTAGTGAGTTGTATGAGCTGAAGTGCCTCGGCCTGCAGCATGAAATGCAGGTCCCCCGTGAGGGACGTCAGTACAAAAATATGTACTGAATATGTAAGGTAGAAAGTAGCAACACACTTGATACAAAAGCTCAATAGAAATCCAATACAAGTGTATAAGGAGTACTAGTAGACCACCTTAATAAATACTTGTGGGACAAGGTACATTACATTCGTTCTTCATTTTACCTTCTTACTTAATAATCTTTGTAATCCATATAATGCAAATGACCAGCTGATCAGTGGTAAAAAGATAAATTAGGATCGGCCCATGCTAGGCTTACGCCCCTGAGCTGCCACCTATATAAAGATTGGGATCGGCCCATGCTAGGCTTATGCCCCTGAGCTTCCACCCACAAATAAAGGTATCGAGATCGGCCCATGCTAGGCAAGTGCCCCTGAGCTGCCACTCATCATTTTACAGATTTGCATTACTTAGTTTATTTAGCCTTTGAGATTGTTACTTTGGTGGTCATCACATTATGTGATACAAGATCAAACCAACAACACCAAGAGCTACAAGTAGGTTCGGATTTCAGTCCAACAACACAAGAATAACAAGTTCAATTTTCAGTTTTCAGCACACAACAAGAGAGCAAATAGATGAACAAGAATGCTAGTGAATCGAAAGTAGCCCCACACGGCTTCACTAGTCTTTAAAGATAACAAAATTAACAACAACAACAACAACAAGATAAAGAAAAGATAGATAACTTGACATATAACATTCAAGATACTAAGAACCCTAACATCAAGAGAGGACCCTAAGTCTAGAGAATGTAAACACCAAGTTCTTACAAGGACCAAGAGGCACTCAAAGACCTCAAAACCCTTGTTTCTAGCCAAAGATACAACCCAAGTATTCCTCTACTTGTGAGATGTTGGAGGCGGCTCCAAGAGTGGAAGAGAGAGGAAATGTTGTGATATTTTAGGTTACAAAAATCAGATTTCAAAAACTATCTAATAACTCTCTCACATCTTCTATTTATACTACAAAAGGAAAGGGGTAAAATGACTCATCCGCCCTTGCTTCTTGTGCCAACCTTGGAGAGTAGTTTATTACACATTAGGACCCCTCTTCACACATAAAAACGTTTAAGTCCTTGGTTGGTTCAATCACCAACTCACACACGGCCATTTGCATGAACAAAGCTTGGAGTTTTTGTAATTCCCGAGCTTGGCTTCGTGTGAAAGGCCGTGTGGCTGTCCTAACCGTATCATCCTCTCCATCTTGAGAGGAATTTGGCCTCAAATTCAGCATTTGGTCATCTTCAACCGCATCCACGAGGGAGAGATCACCAACGTTGAAAGTGTTGTGCACTTGATATTCCGGTGGAAGGTCAATCTTGTAGGCGTTGTCATTGATCCTCTCAAGTACTTGGAAAGGACCATCACCCCTTGGCAGCAATTTGGACTTCCTATGAGCTGGAAACCGGTCTTTTCGAAGATGCACCCACACCCAATCTCCGGGTTCAAGCACAAGCCTTCTTCTCCCTTTGTTTGCCCTTTTGGCAATCTCTTGATTCTTCTTTTCAAGCTTGATCCGCACCGTCTCATGCATTTTCTTCATTGCCTCGGCTCTTTTATTTCCATCTAAGCTGGTCATGAGATCACTAGACAAAGGAGTGAGATCTAAAGGGGTAAGGGGATTCAGGCCGTAAACACATTCAAAGGGAGTCATTCCCGTGCTCGAATGTATTACCCGGTTGTAGGCAAATTCCACTAAGGGTAGGTGATCTTCCCATGAAGTCAGTTTACCTTTAACCATAGAACGTAGCATAGACCCTAAGGTTCTATTTACTACCTCCGTTTGGCCATCGGTTTGTGGGTGGCAAGACGTGGAGAAAAGTAACTTCGTTCCAAGCCTACCCCACATGGACTTCCAAAAGAGACTTAGGAACTTGGAGTCCCTATCGCTCACAATAGTCCTCGGTACCCCGTGAAGCTTGACAACATGTTCAACAAATAATGAAGCTACACTACTAGCATCCTCGGTTTTAGTACATGGAATAAAATGAGCCATTTTAGAGAATCTATCAACAATAACAAAAATGCTATCTCGGCCCTTTCTAGTCCTTGGCAGCCCCAAAACAAAATCCATCGAGATGTCCAACCAAGGCCTAAGGGGTACTGTGGGGTGTATAATCCTTGGGGTAAGAGACGAGATTTCGCACTCCGGCAGGCCACGCATTGACTACAAATTTTAGTGACGTCTTTGCGCATTTTGGGCCAATAGAAGTTCTCCTCTAAGATTCCGAGGGTCTTGTCTATCCCAAAGTGACCCATGAGGCCTCCGTCATGGGCCTCCCTTACAAATAATTCCCTCCAAGAACTAGAAGGAACACACAACCTCCTCCCTTTGAACAAATACCCATCGAACCGAGAGTAGGAGGAATGGTTATTCTCCTTGAGCCAACGGTCCCTTCCCCACTCTTCGCATTCCCTAAAAATAGGAGCAAAGGTAGGATCCTCGGGATACAACAACCGCAAGCTCTCAAAACCCATCAATTTCGAAGACAAGGTAGCAACAAGCACATGCTTCCTAGACAAGGCATCGGCAACAACATTTTCCTTTCCCCTTTTGTAATGAATTACATAAGGGAAAGTCTCGATGAACTCAATCCACTTAGCATGACGCCTATTCAACTTGTCTTGGCTCTTAAGGTGTTTCAACGACTCATGATCCGTTCGTATCACAAACTCCTTAGGCCACAAATAATGTTGCCAATTTCCCAAAGCTCTAACAAGGGCGTACAACTCCAAATCATAAGTTGAGTAATTAAGAGTTGCCCCTTTGAGCTTTTCACTGAAATAAGCAACGGGCTTACCTTCTTGCATCAAAACAGCCCCGATACCAACTTTACTAGCATCACACTCTATTTCAAACATCTTATCAAAATCGGGCAATTGCAATAAAGGCGCCGAGATGAGCGTAGCTTTCAAGGCCTCAAAAGCCCTAGCTTGCTCATCACCCCATTTAAAGGGTCCGTCCTTTCTAATTACCTCGGTCAAGGGGGCTGCTATGGAACTAAATCCTTTGACAAACCTCCTATAAAAGCTTGCCAACCCGTGGAAACTTCGGATTTCTCCAATAGTTTTAGGGGTCGGCCAACTTCGGATAGAGTCTATCTTGGAATCGTCCACTTCCACACCCCGTGAGCTCACGACAAAACCCAAGAATATAACTTTATCAACACCAAAAGAACACTTCTCCATGTTGGCATACAGCTTCTCCTTTCGGAGCACATCAAACACACATCTCAAATGCATTACATGATCATTAATAGATTTACTATACACCAACACATCATCAAAGTAAACCACCACAAACTTTCCAATATAAGGCTTCATTACATGATTCATTAGCCTCATAAATGTGCTAGGAGCATTGGTAAGGCCGAAGGGCATGACCAGCCACTCATATAGACCGAATTTGGTCTTGAATGCGGTCTTCCACTCATCACCGGGTTGCATGCGAATTTGGTGATAGCCGCTCCTAAGGTCCACTTTAGAAAACAAACAAGATCCGTGGAGCTCATCTAACATATCATCTAGTCTAGGAATTGGATGACGATACCTTATAGTGATTTTGTTGATGGCTCTACAATCGACGCACATGCGCCAAGTTCCGTCCTTCTTTGGTACCAAAAGCACCGGAACAGCACACGGACTCATGCTTTCCTTGATGTATCCCTTGTTGAGAAGCTCCTCAACTTGTCTCTCAAGCTCCTTAGTGTCCATGGGATTGCTCCTATAGGCCGGTTTGTTTGGAAGTTGTGAACCCGGCACCAAATCAATTTGGTGCTCAATTCCCCGAAGTGGGGGCAATCCTTGCGGAAGTTCTTGAGGAAATACATCTTCATACTCCTGCAACGCACAAGAAATCAAAGGGGAAATGGAAGAATTAGTGGGGTTAGTATTAAAACAATGGGCCAACAGTAACATCGGCTTGTTTTCATCATGGTCCACGAAGAGTTCTTTCCTCCTAGCCAACATCACTACGTTTTCCATCTCCTTTGTGGTTGGGACAGATTCGGATGGCCCTACTTCCTTACCTACGGCATCCCCCCCTTTTCTCCTTTCCCGGTTTCCTTTCCCTTTCCTTTTAACTCTCTCATCTTTTGATGCCACTCATGTACTTGGGAGGGTGAAAGAGGGTGAAGTGTGACCTTTCGGCCATCCTTCTCAAGCGTATACCGGTTGGACCTCCCATCGTGTTTAGTAGACCTATCATATTGCCATGGTCTACCTAACAACAAGTGACATGCTTGCATTGGGATCACGTCACAAAGCACTTCATCGTGGTAGTTTCCTACCTTAAACCGAATCACACATTGCCTTGCGACCCTTAATTCACCACAATCGTTCAACCATTGTAGCTTGTAAGGACTAGTGTGTGGTGTAGTTGGCAGCTTCAAGAAATTTACCATAGCTTGGCTTGCAACATTCGTACAACTACCACTATCAATCACCAAGGTGCACACACTCCCCTTTACAAGACACTTAGTATGGAATAGATTTTCCCTTTGACTCGGGTCACCTATCGCCTTACTAATCATGACACGTCTAACCACAAAGTTAGGAACCACACACTCCCCTTCTTGTGGATAGGCATCTTCACTACCATCTAATTCATCATCATTCGGCCCATTTTCAGCTTCCTCTCCATCTTGAGGCTCGGCCTCATCCTCCCCCCTTTCGGAAACCACCTCCTCACCAAGGTAGTACACTTTCCCTTCTCGTAGGATCACATTGCGCCGGTTCGGACATTCATTGGCCTTATGCCCCCAACCTTGGCACTTGAAGCATTGGAATCCCTTTGGGTTGGGATATTTGTGAGCCTCCGGTTTCGGAGGGAATTTAGGGACTGTTTTGGACTCGTAGTGGACTGTTTTGGACTCGGGCAGCTTCGTAGGGGCGGGTTGGTCCTTGTTTTTGGGCCAACCCGAGGGAGCTTGTACCCTTGCCTTGAAGGATGATCTCTCCTTAAGTTCCCTTTCAATCTCTAGGGCCGCTTGGAATATACCGTCGATGGTTTCAAACCGATGAAGGGTCAAATGAGTGGAGATCTCTTTGTTCAACCCACACTTGAACCGGATGATGTCATGACTGATTTGCTCCCCACGATGATCAAGTTTCAACATGAGTTGTTGGAACTCGTCAAAATAGGCCATCACACTCTTGCCCCCTTGCCGCAAGCCATATAACCTAGCAAGCAACTCATGACGATATCTCTCGGGAAGGTATCGTTGTCTCATCAAATACCTCAACCGAAACCAAGGTGGTGGCTGCCCATCGACTAATTCATTACCAAATCGTTTAACATACTCCCACCAAGTGTTAGCATAGCCCTCGAGGTGAGCTATAGCGTAGCAACTCTTCTTTTCGTCCGAGATGTCATTAACTTGGAAAACTTTGTCACAAGCCGATTCCCAAGTTAAGTAGGCCTCGGGATCACTTTCACCCTTAAAGATGGGTAGGCTCAACTTGATGGTGTTGATGCCTATGTCTCTCTCTTGGTGTCGGTTTCCCCTATCTCCATACCCCCGGTATCTCCTAGGTTCTCCTTGACCCCCTCTTAACTCCTCCTCCCTCATATAAGCATCATCAAAGGCTCCATCTCCTTCATACTCCCCTCTACCGTATCCTTCAAAGTGGGCTGGTCGGCCTTGGCCGTTTTGAGTCGGAGGATTTGGAATTTGCGGTCTTTGGGTTAATGGAGCTTGGAATGGAAGGTTCGGATTTAGTGGAGGTACTTGTCGTCCAAATCCCTCTTGTGGAATTGGAGGGGCTTGGAAATGTAGTGGTCTAGTGGAGTCTCGGTTTGGAGGAAAATAGGTAGTTTGACTTGCGGTATTTAGTGGAGCTTGGGGTGCATTTAGCATTTGGTGGACTGTTTCGGGGGTGATGGTTGCGGAGGAGGTCCTATCATGACCATTGGTAGATACGTGTAGAGGAGTAGAAGGACGAGAGTTCCTTTGACTCTCCACTTGTTCTAATCTCCCACTAATAGTCGACACTTCCCCCTTTATGGCTGCCAAGTCCCCTCTCACGGCCCCAAATTCAGAATTCAACCTTTCAAGTGTCCGGGTAACGGCCTCAAGAGTGACCCTCATAGAATCAAGGGCATTAGTATCCGCATTATGAGACGTAGCTCCTTCCATTGTCAAGATATTATCCGCTTTAGTTCACCACAAGTTCGTGTTCCACAAGTGTTGTATAATTGGCTAGTAACCGTGAAATTTTCAAGGTATGAGTGAGCTCTTATCCGGAATGGATTCTTGTTTGAAGACTCAAAGAATTCTTGCCGGACTAGAATCAAAAATCAGCAACTCATTCAAACGAATAAAAGCACTCAAATAATCGTTGACACGAACAAACGGTTCAAGGAACTAGTTGACAACCTAGTAGGAAGGTACTAGTTTGTTAATTAGTTCTAGGACCAATTAAGGGAAACCAAGGATCAACAATTTGCAACCAAAGAATATCCTAAGTTGAGCTTATAGTGACGTGGCAGCATGCAATGGTTCCACCCGTTCCTCTTATCTTTTTTTTGTTTTTGTTTTGTGTTAATATTCACACAACTTGTTATAGTTTGCAAAATGTTTTGGTGGGAAAAATAAAATCTTGTAGTCTTTCAACCTTTTCAAACTCAAGAAAGTGGTGTTTGGTTGACCAATCCCACAAAACAAGGCTCCTTGAATTAGGGAAAAGTGATTGACAAGACTAGAGGGTGAGGGGTGCAAGTCTTTCACAACAACTTTATAACTTGTCTTACAACTTGAGCACACAACAAGATGAACAAGATGAACAAGTTCAAAAAAATGAACACCTCAACAAACTTCATCAACTTCTTTAGCACATAACACATAACCACCGATTTTTCTTTTGCTCATCAACAACATACAACCTTCGGCCACTTCAAGTCACTACTCAATGTTCAAGTTTTCAAGCTCAACTTTCGGATCTAGACACCTTAGTGTTGGTGAGAAAGAAACCAACACTAGAAACTCACTAAACAAGCAAAATAACGCCTAGGTCTAGACATGCAACATCATTCTCGGTTTTCAACCTTTAATGGACAGATTTTTCAGAACTTCCCTTTGGTATTGCTTGTTTAGACCGTGAACTAGCCCAAGATGGGTTATGTTGGAACACAACCGGTCTTGCTTTGATACCAAATGATACAAGATCAAACCAACAACACCAAGAGCTACAAGTAGGTTCGGATTTCAGTCCAACAACACAAGAATAACAAGTTCAATTTTCAGTTTTCAGCACACAACAAGAGAGCAAATAGATGAACAAGAATGCTAGTGAATCGAAAGTAGCCCCACACGGCTTCACTAGTCTTTAAAGATAACAAAATTAACAACAACAACAACAACAAGATAAAGAAAAGATAGATAACTTGACATATAACATTCAAGATACTAAGAACCCTAACATCAAGAGAGGACCCTAAGTCTAGAGAATGTAAACACCAAGTTCTTACAAGGACCAAGAGGCACTCAAAGACCTCAAAACCCTTGTTTCTAGCCAAAGATACAACCCAAGTATTCCTCTACTTGTGAGATGTTGGAGGCGGCTCCAAGAGTGGAAGAGAGAGGAAATGTTGTGATATTTTAGGTTACAAAAATCAGATTTCAAAAACTATCTAATAACTCTCTCACATCTTCTATTTATACTACAAAAGGAAAGGGGTAAAATGACTCATCCGCCCTTGCTTCTTGTGCCAACCTTGGAGAGTAGTTTATTACACATTAGGACCCCTCTTCACACATAAAAACGTTTAAGTCCTTGGTTGGTTCAATCACCAACTCACACACGGCCATTTGCATGAACAAAGCTTGGAGTTTTTGTAATTCCCGAGCTTGGCTTCGTGTGAAAGGCCGTGTGGCTGTCCTAACCGTATCATCATGGTACCTTAAACCAGTAATACGCTAATAAGAGACATGTAAATAGACACTTAATGCAACAACAATGAGGTAGGGAGCTGTTGGCACACAAATAAAGTGTTTAGGAGCTGAAATAACACATGGGTCTTATTTGAACAAACGGAGAACTCCTGAAATTTTCTAGTGAAGATAGACGCGCAATTTAATAATAAGCACGTATTGAGGTGTTCTAATGCGTTAGAGAGTGGGAACAAGGTCATTGGATACATGGAGTTTAATATGCTACCATTATGTATCACTTTGTTATAAGTATGCCTTACATACCTAGTTATTTGACTCCGAAACTAGCCCGACTTGACTTCTCGCCTCTTAGATTACTTATCTACAATAGAATATATGGTAAACTAGTATTAGTAACCAATAAACACATTTGAGGTACTTAATTTCACCCAAAACAGTAACCGGGCAGAAACTATTACTCTATCAAACAAGGGTGTTATTTTAACCCTTTTTCTTCCCTCCAATTACACCCACATACCATATAGGTTCTTATAAGGTTCACCAAAATCACCTCGACTTCATTACACATTCCAAACAATACGCAAAATAGATTGGACAGCAAGCATTAGTTCGGTGGTGTATCACCACATCTTTCTTCTATAATTCATTACAAACTCATCACACCTTTATCCAACTTCAACCTGGCAGCCCATAACATACACATACAAAACAGTCCACAAAACAGTCCCAAACCACTTTTATTATAGCAATCAATTATTGAACTCTTCATCTCTTGAGTTCTCAATAACAAGACATTCATAATCCCCTCTCAAATCCATATATAAGAAAAATAAAATGGGGCAGTCACCTTACCTCAATTAAGCAACTTATTCTTTTAACCGAACTCTTCAAGAGCTTGAACTTTCCTTAACACTTAAACCAAAGAAGAAGAAAAAAAGTTCCTCAATAACAAGGAAACATGAACAAACAGCTTGTTCTATAATCAGCCATATACTTATAGTCAAACACTTATAACTTGTTTCCCTAATCTCCCATGAGATAATTAAACAAAACCTTAAGTGTTTTTCACTTACCTTGGGCTGCAAAGGGGAGGGTTTCTTCAAGAACCCTAGAAGGAAAAATAGGGCTGCTGCTCTTGTTGTTTTTGAGAGAGTAGAGAGATTTGTTGAAATATACTCCTTTTTTGTGACTTAAAAGTGAAGTAAAATGACCAGCAACTTGGCCTTTTAAAGGCCCTATCTTGTCCACCTCCTTAGCTGCATTTTGGACCATAAAATTGGTCAAATTGGTCCAAGTAGGTGATGCACCTACTTAAGGGTCCAAGCAGCTGAAACTTCAAAGTAGGTGATGCACCTACTTGCATAATTTCTTGTTGGGCTCAATTATATTTGGGCCTTGGCAGATTGGTGTGTTGGGTCACTTACCCATTTTCTTTCTTTTTTTTGTTCAATTTGGCCCAAATGAGTATATTAGCATAGACCCAAATCTGATCCATAGCCATGGGTCCATTAATTTGGTTCAAACAACTTAAGTAGGTGACTCACCTACTAGCTTAAATAAGTCAAGCAAGCACCTCAATATTTTGCTCCATTTTCAGCTTCTAATCCCTTTAGTCTAACCTTCAACTTATACACACTTGGTCACTTTAAACTTTAGATTCAAATACTAGCTTACGATTCCAAGTTTAAATAGTTATCTTAACGTTAACTTAGTCGCACCACACTAAACTATACGGGCAGCCTCTATAATTCCATCTACACCATTAATAATTGCATAACAAATCTCATCCGTTACCTATACCATATGACCATACCAGGTTCCATATAATTAGAATAAATACAAGCAAGATACGGGATGTTACAGTGTGCACCTTGGTGATTGATAGTGGTAGTTGTACAAATATTGTGAGCCATGCTATGGTAAATTTCTTGAAGCTACCAACTACACTACACACTAGTCCTTACAAGCTACAATGGTTGAACGATTGTGGTGAATTAAAGGTCACAAGGCAATGTGTGATTCGGTTTAAGGTGGGAAACTACCACGATGAAGTGCTTTGTGACGGGATCCCAATGCAAGCATGTCACTTGTTGTTAGGTAGACCATGGCAATATGATAGGTCTACTAAACACGATGGGAGGTCCAACCGGTATACGCTTGAGAAGGATGGCCGAAAGGTCACACTTCATCCTCTTTCACCCTCCCAAGTAAATGAGTGGCATCAAAAGATGAGAGAGTTGAAGGGAAAGGGGAAGGAATCCGGAAAGGGAGAAAAGGGGGGGAATGCCGTAGGTGAGGAAGTAGGGACATCCGAGGATGTCCCAACGACAAGGGAGATGGAAAACGTAGTGATGTTGGCTAGGAGGAAAGAACTCTTCGTGGACCATGATGAAAACAAGTCGATGTTACTTTTGGCCCATTGTTTTAATACTAACCCCACTAATTCTTCCATTTCCCCTTTGATTTCTTGTGTGTTGCAGGAGTATGAAGATGTATTTCCTCAAGAACTTCCGCAAGGATTGCCCCCACTTCGGGGAATTGAGCACCAAATTGATTTGGTGTCGGGTTCACAACTTCCAAACAAACCGGCCTATAGGAGCAATCCCATGGACACTAAGGAGCTTGAAAGACAAGTTGAGGAGCTTCTCAACAAGGGATACATCAAGGAAAGCATGAGTCCGTGTGCTGTTCCGGTGCTTTTGGTACCGAAGAAGGACGGAACTTGGCGCATGTGCGTCGATTGTAGAGCCATCAACAAAATCACTATAAGGTAACGTCATCCAATCCCTAGACTAGATGATATGTTAGATGAGCTCCACGGATCTTGTTTGTTTTCTAAAGTGGACCTTAGGAGCGGCTATCACCAAATTTGCATGCAACCCGGTGATGAGTGGAAGACCGCATTCAAGACCAAATTCGGTCTATATGAGTGGCTGGTCATGCCCTTCGGCCTTACCAATGCTCCTAGCACCTTTATGAGGCTAATGAATCATGTAATGAAGCCTTATATTGGAAAGTTTGTGGTGGTTTACTTTGATGATGTGTTGGTATATAGTAAATCTATTGATGATCATGTAATGCATTTGAGATGTGTGTTTGATGTGCTCCGAAAGGAGAAGCTGTATGCCAACATGGAGAAGTGTTCTTTTGGTGTTGATAAGGTTATATTCTTGGGTTTTGTCGTGAGCTCAAGGGGTGTGGAAGTGGACGATTCCAAGATAGACTCTATTCGAAGTTGGCCGACCCCTAAAACTATTGGAGAAATCCGAAGTTTCCACGGGTTGGCAAGCTTTTATAGGAGGTTTGTCAAAGGATTTAGTTCTATAGCAGCCCCCTTGACCGAGGTAATTAGGAAGGACGGACCCTTTAAATGGGGTGATGAGCAAGCTAGGGCTTTTGAGGCCTTGAAAGCTACGCTCATCTCGGCGCCTTTATTGCAATTGCCCGATTTTGATAAGATGTTTGAAGTAGAGTGTGATGCTACTAAGGTTGGCATCGGGGCTGTTTTGATGCAAGAAGGTAAGCCCGTTGCTTATTTCAGTGAAAAGCTCAAAGGGGCAACTTTTAATTACTCAACTTATGATTTGGAGTTGTACGCCCTTGTTAGAGCTTTGGGAAATTGGCAACATTATTTGTGGCCTAAGGAGTTTGTGATACGAACGGATCATGAGTCGTTGAAACACCTTAAGAGCCAAGACAAGTTGAATAGGCGTCATGCTAAGTGGATTGAGTTCATCGAGACTTTCCCTTATGTAATTCATTACAAAAGAGGAAAGGAAAATGTTGTTGCCGATGCCTTGTCTAGGAAGCACGTGCTTGTTGCTACCTTGTCTTCGAAATTGATGGGTTTTGAGAGCTTGCGGTTGTTGTATCCCGAGGATCCTACCTTTGCTCCTATTTTTAGGGAATGCGAAAAGTGGGGAAGGGACCGTTGGCTTAAGGAGAATGACCATTCCTCCTACTCTCGGTTCGATGGGTATTTGTTCAAAGGGAGGAGGTTGTGTGTTCCTTCTAGTTCTTGGAGGGAATTATTTGTGAGGGAGGCCCATGACGGAGGCCTCATGGGGCACTTTGGGGTAGACAAGACCCTCGGAATCTTAGAGGAGAACTTCTATTGGCCCAAAATACGCAAAGACGTCACTAAAATTTGTAGTCAATGCGTGGCCTGCCGGAGTGCGAAATCTCGTCTCCTACCTCAAGGATTATACACCCCACTCCCTACTCCCCTTAGACCTTGGTTGGACATTTCGATGGATTTTGTTTTGGGGCTGCCAAGGACTAGAAAGGGCCGAGATAGCATTTTTGTTATTGTTGATAGATTCTCTAAAATGGCTCATTTTATTCCATGTGCTAAAACCGAGGATGCTCGTAGTGTAGCTTCATTATTTGTTGAACATGTTGTAAAGCTTCACGGGGTACCGAGGACTATTGTGAGCGATAGGGACTCCAAGTTCCTAAGTCTCTTTTGGAAGTCCATGTGGGGTAGGCTTGGAACGAAGTTACCTTTCTCCACGTCTTGCCACCCACAAACCGATGGCCAAACGGAGGTAGTAAATAGAACCTTAGGGTCTATGCTACGTTCTATGGTTAAAGGTAAACTGACTTCATGGGAAGATCACCTACCCTTGGTGGAATTTGCATACAATCGGGTAATACATTCGAGCACGGGAATGACTCCCTTTGAATGTGTTTACGGCCTGAATCCCCTTACCCCTTTAGATCTCACTCCTTTGTCTAGTGATCTCATGACCAGCTTAGATGGAAATAAAAGAGCCGAGGCAATGAAGAAAATGCATGAGACGGTGCGGATCAAGCTTGAAAAGAAGAACCAAGAGGTTGCAAAAAGGGTAAACAAAGGGAGAAGAAGGCTTGTGCTTGAACCCGGAGATTGGGTGTGGGTGCATCTTCGAAAGGATCGGTTTCCAGCTAAAAGGAAGTCCAAATTGCTGCCAAGGGGTGATGGTCCTTTCCAAGTACTTGAGAGAATCAATGACAACGCCTACAAGATTTACCTTACACCGGAATATCAAGTGCACAACACTTTCAACGTTGGTGATCTCTCCCTCGTGGATGCGGTTGAAGATGACCAAATGCTGAATTTGAGGTCAAATTCCTCTCAAGATGGAGAGGATGATACGGTTGGGGCAGCCTCCACAGGTACACGGCCTTTCACACGAAGCCAAGCTCGGGAATTACAAAAACTCCAAGCTTTGTTCATGCAAATGGCCGTGTGTGAGTTGGTGATTGAACCAACCAAGGAACTAAACGTTTTTATGTGTGAAGAGAGGTCTTAATGTGTAATAAACTACTCTTCAAGGTTGGCACAAGAAGCAAGGGCGGATGGGTCATTTTACCCCTTTTGTTTGTAGTATAAATAGAACATGTTAGTGAGTTATTCCTGAGTTTTTTAATGCTGATTTTTGTAACCTAAAAACACTAAACATTTCTCTCTCTCTCCACTCTTAGAAGCCTCCCCTATTATCTCACAAGTAGAGGGATACTTGTGTTGTCTCTTTGGCTAGAAACAAGGTTTTTGAGGTCGTTGAGTGCCTCTTGGTCCTCGTAAGAACTTGGTGTTTATATTCATTAGACTTAGGGTCCTCTCTTGATGTTAGGGTTCTTAGTTTCTTGAATGTTATATGTCAAGTTATCTATCTTTCTTTATCTTGTTGTTGTTGTTGATTTTGTTATCTTAAAGTCTAGTGAAGCCGTGTGGGGCTCTTTTCGATTCACTAGCATTGTTATCTATCTTGTTGTTCTTGTGTTGTTGGACTGAAAAACCGAAACTTAAACTTGTTGTTCTTGTGTTGTTGGACTGAAATCCGAGCCTACTTGAAGCTCTTGGTGTTGTTGGTTTGATTTTGTATCATTTGGTATCAAAGCAAGACCGGTTGTGTTCCAACATAACCCATCTTGGGCTAGTTCACGGCTTAAACAAACAACACCAAAAAGAAATTCTGAAAATCTGTCCATTAAAAGTTGAAACCAAGAATGATGTTGTATGTTTAGATCTAGGTGTTATTTTGCTTGTTTAGTGAGTTTCTAGTGTTGGTTTCTTTCTCACCAACACTAAAGTGTCTAGATCCTAAAGTTGAGCTTGAAAACTTGAACATTGTGTAGTGACTTGAAGTGGCCGAAAGTTGTATGTTGTTGATAACCAAAAGAAAAATCGGTGGTTGTGTGTTTATGTGCTAAAGAAGTTGATGAAGTTTGTTGAGGTGTTCATCTTTTGAACTTGTTCATCTTGTTCATCTTGTTATGTGCTCAAGTTGTAAGACAAGCTATAAAGTTGTTGTGAAAGACTTGCACCCAACACCTTTATGTGGAAAAGTGATTGACAAGACTAGAAGGTGATGGGTGCAAGTCTTTCACAACAACTTTATAGCTTGTCTTACAACTTGAGCACACAACAAGATGAACAAGATGAACAAGTTCAAAAGATGAACACCTCAACAAACTTCATCAACTTCTTTAGCACATAAACACACAACCACCGATTTTTCTTTTGGTTATCAACAACATACAACTTTCGGCCACTTCAAGTCACTACACAATGTTCAAGTTTTCAAGCTCAACTTTTGGATCTAGACACTTTAGTGTTGGTGAGAAAGAAACCAACACTAGAAACTCACTAAACAAGCAAAATAACACCTAGATCTAAACATACAACATCATTCTTGGTTTCAACTTTTAATGGACAGATTTTCAGAATTTCTTTTTGGTGTTGTTTGTTTAAGCCGTGAACTAGCCCAAGATGGGTAATGTTGGAACACAACCGGTCTCGCTTTGATACCAAATGATACAAAATCAAACCAACAACAACAAGAGCTTCAAGTAGGCTCGGATTTCAGTCCAACAACACAAGAACAACAAGTTTAAGTTTCGGTTTTTCAGTCCAACAACACAAGAACAACAAGATAGATAACAATGCTAGTGAATCGAAAAGAGCCCCACACGGCTTCACTAGACTTTAAGATAACAAAATCAACAACAACAACAAGATAAAGAAAGATAGATAACTTGACATATAACATTCAAGAAACTAAGAACCCTAACATCAAGAGAGGACCCTAAGTCTAATGAATATAAACACCAAGTTCTTACGAGGACCAAGAGGCACTCAACGACCTCAAAACCCTTGTTTCTAGCCAAAGAGACAACACAAGTATCCCTCTACTTGTGAGATAATAGGGGAGGCTTCTAAGAGTGGAGAGAGAGAGAAATGTTTAGTGTTTTTAGGTTACAAAAATCAGCATTCAAAAACTCAGGAATAACTCTCTAACATGTTCTATTTATACTACAAACAAAAGGGGTAAAATGACCCATCCGCCCTGGCTTCTTGTGCCAACCTTGGAGAGTAGTTTATTACACATTAAGACCTCTCTTCACACATAAAAACGTTTAGGTCCTTGGTTGGTTCAATCACCAACTCACACACGGCCATTTGCATGAACAAAGCTTGGAGTTTTTGTAATTCCCGAGCTTGGCTTCGTGTGAAAGGTTGTGTACCTGTGGAGGCTGCCCCAACCGTATCATATGATGTACAAAAGCCAAAACCCCAAAAAAAAATTCTAATGACCAAAACCCAAGGTGTTTTAGTCTCCCCTACTAGGATAATTCATCCCAGAATGACGGATAAGGTAGTACAAGCTCAAATTACACCCTAATATAACCATTCAAACCTTTAACTAAGTTGGAAAACAAAGATGTAAGGAAATTAACCTTACTTTAACCAAGTTAGAAAACAAAGATATAAAAAGAACACATACCTTCCGCATGAATATCCGGAGCCAGAAACAAATGCGGATACTTTGACTTCATGTCCTCTTCTACTTCCCAAGTAGATTCTTCTAAATTATGGTTTCTCTATAGAACCTTAACCGAAGCTACATCCTTTCTCCTCAATCGATGAACCTGCTTATCAAGGATCTTCACCAAGATCTATTTATAAAGATAGAGAATCTAAGATACCCAAACCTTCCAAAGAAACAACGATAAAGAATCACCTATAAACTTTCTCAACATAGAGACATGGAATACTAGATAGATGGAGCTCAAACTACAAGGCAAATCTAATTCATAAGCAACATTACAAACCCTCCTCAAAACTGCATAAGAACAACACACCGGGGATTTATCTTCCTCTTTTTCCCAAATCGCATTAACTCCCATCATGGGAGATAACTTTAGTAATACCCTATCCCTAACCTCAAACTCCAAGTCCCTATGCTTTACATCAACATAGGACTTTTGGAAACATTAGGAAACCTCAAGACTATTCCCGATCAATTTTACCTTCGCCATAGCCTAATAAACAAAATTCGGGCCAAATATATCTGCCTCACCGACGTCAAACCACCCAATAGGAGATCTATACCTCCTAAAATACAATTTCTTAAAAGAGGTCATCCCAATGCTAGAATGATAGCTATTATTGTAAGCAAACTCTACAAGAGGTAGATGCTCAACCCAACTACCACCATAATTAATCACACATGCATGAAGTATATCTTTTAATGTTTGAATAGTCATTTTTCCTTGCTATCCATCTGTGGGTGAAAATCAGTAAATAGATTAACCCTAGTACCCAACCTCTTCTGAAATGACCATAAAAAATGAGATAAAAACTTCATACTATGATCAGATATAATCGAAATAAGTATCCCATGCATCTTTACAATTTTATGAGGATACACCCTCGTATAATCCTTGGGTAAAAAGTTTGTCCTCACTAGCAAGAATTAAGCCAACTTTTTTGCCCTATCCACGATGACCCAAACCAAATCAAATTGCTTTCGAGACCAAGAAAGAGTATATTCGAAATCCATATTGATCAACTCCCATTTCCATTCTAACAATTCAATCTCCTGATACAAGCCTTTAGGACTCATGAGCTCAACTTTCACTTGTTTATACACTAAACACTTGGACATAAAATTAGCCACGTCCTTCTTCATACCAATCAACCAATGTATCTCTTTGATATCATGATACATTTTCATTGAACCGGGATAAACAATGTAGCCCGATTCATTCACCTTAACCAACACCCTTTCTTACAAACCATCGACGTCAGGAACACATAAAATCCCTTGGTACCACAAGGTACAATCACCACTAATCCTAAATACCATTACCTTTTTACCATAGACATCACTCTTGATTTTAATTAAGATAGGATATAGCATTTGCTTCTCCTTGATCGCTGCGCCAAAAGACAACTAAACTACTCCCAGTACCAATATACCACCATTCTCAAAGTCCAAAAGGCAAACTCCAAGACGAGCTAAGAGATTAATATCCTTCACCAACTCCCCCTCTCATTATCCACAAGAGCTAAACTCTCCATAGATGATACGAAATCAAACCAACAACACCAACAGCTTCAAGTAGGCTCGGATTTCAGTCCAACAACACAAGAACAACAAGATAGATAACAATGCTAGTGATACAAAATCGAACCAACAACAACAAGGACATCAAGTAGACTCGGATTTCAGTCCAACAACACCAAGAACAACAAGTTTAACATTCAGTTTTTCAGCCCAACAACACAAGAACAACAAGATAGATAACAATGCTAGTGAATCGAAAAGAGCCCCACACGGCTTCACTAGACTTCAAGATAACAAAATCAACAACAACAACAAGATAAAGAAAGATAGGTAACTTGACATATAACATTCAAGAAACTAAGAACCCTAACATCAAGAGAGGACCCTAAGTCTAATGAATATAAACACCAAGTTCTTACGAGGACCAAGAGGCACTCAAAGACCTCAAAACCCTTGTTTCTAGCCAAAGAGACAACACAAGTATCCCTCTACTTGTGAGGAAATAGTGGCGGCTTCCAAGTGTGGAAGAGAGAGAGAAATGTTTAGTATTTTAGGTTACAAATTTCAGCATTCAAAAAGTGAAGTCTAACTCTCTAACATGTTCTATTTATACTACAAACAAAAAGGGTAAAATGACCCATCCGCCCTTGCTTCTTGTGCCAACCTTGAAGAGTAGTTTATTACACATTAGGACCCCTCTTCACACATAAAAACGTTTAGGTCCTTGGTTGGTTCAATCACCAACTCACACACGGCCACTTGCATGAACAAAGCTTGGAGTTTTTGTAATTCCCGAGCTTGGCTTCGTGTGAAAGGCCGTGTACGTGTGGAGGCTGCCCCAACCGTATCATCCTCTCCATCTTGAGAGGAATTTGACCTCAAATTCAGCATTTGGTCATCTTCAACCGCATCAACGAGGGAGAGATCACCAACGTTGAAAGTGTTGTGCACTTGATATTCGGGTGGAAGGTCAATCTTGTAGGCGTTGTCATTGATTCTCTCAAGTACTTGGAAAGGACCATCACCCCTTGGCAGCAATTTGGACTTCCTTTGAGCTGGAAACCGATCCTTTCGAAGATGCACCCACACCCAATCTCCGGGTTCAAGCACAAGCCTTCTTCTCCCTTTGTTTACCCTTTTTGCAACCTCTTGGTTCTTCTTTTCAAGCTTGAGCCGCACCGTCTCATGCATTTTCTTCATTGCCTCGGCTCTTTTATTTCCATCTAAGCTGGTCATGAGATCACTAGACAAAGGAGTGAGATCTAAAGGGGTAAGGGGATTTAGGCCGTAAACACATTCAAAGGGAGTCATTCCCGTGCTCGAATGTATTACCCGGTTGTATGCAAACTCCACCAAGGGTAGGTGATCTTCCCATGAAGTCAGTTTACCTTTAACCATAGAACGTAGCATAGACCCTAAGGTTCTATTTACTACCTCCGTTTGGCCATCGGTTTGTGGGTGGCAAGACGTGGAGAAAAGTAACTTCGTTCCAAGCCTACCCCACATGGACTTCCAAAAGAGACTTAGGAACTTGGAGTCCCTATCGCTCACAATAGTCCTCGGTACCCCGTGAAGCTTTACAACATGTTCAACAAATAATGAAGCTACACTACGAGCATCCTCGGTTTTAGCACATGGAATAAAATGAGCCATTTTAGAGAATCTATCAACAATAACAAAAATGCTATCTCGGCCCTTTCTAGTCCTTGGCAGCCCCAAAACAAAATCCATCGAAATGTCCAACCAAGGTCTAAGGGGAGTAGGGAGTGGGGTGTACAATCCTTGAGGTAGGAGATGAGATTTCGCACTCCGGCAGGCCACGCATTGACTACAAATTTTAGTGACATCTTTGCGCATTTTTGGCCAATAGAAGTTCTCCTCTAAGATTCCGAGGGTCTTGTCTACCCCAAAGTGCCCCATGAGGCCTCCGACATGGGCCTCCCTCACAAATAATTCCCTCCAAGAACTAGAAGGAACACACAACCGCCTCCCTTTGAACAAATACCCATCGAACCGAGAGTAGGAGGAATGGTCATTCTCTTTAAGCCAACGGTCCCTTCCCCACTCTTCGCATTCCCTAAAGATAGGAGCAAAGGTAGGATCCTCGGGATACAACAACCGCAAGCTCTCAAAACCCATCAATTTCGAAGACAAGGTAGCAACAAGCACATGCTTCCTAGACAAGGCATCGGCAACAACATTTTCCTTTCCCCTTTTGTAATGAATTACATAAGGGAAAGTCTCGATGAACTCAATCCACTTAGCATGACGCCTATTCAACTTGTCTTGGCTCTTAAGGTGTTTCAACGACTCATGATCCGTTCGTATCACAAACTCCTTAGGCCACAAATAATGTTGCCAATTTCCCAAAGCTCTAACAAGGGCGTACAACTCCAAATCATAAGTTGAGTAATTAAGAGTTGCCCCTTTGAGTTTTTCATTGAAATAAGCAACGGGCTTACCTTCTTGCATCAAAACAGCCCCGATGCCAACCTTACTAGCATCACACTCTACTTCAAACATCTTATCAAAATCGGGCAATTGCAATAAAGGCGCCGAGATGAGCGTAGCTTTCAAGGCCTCAAAAGCCCTAGCTTGCTCATCACCCCATTTAAAGGGTCCATCTTTTCTAATTACCTCGGTTAAGGGGGCTGCTATGGAGCTAAATCCTTTGACAAACCTCCTATAGAAGCTTGCCAACCCGTGGAAACTTCGGATTTCTCCAATAGTTTTAGGGGTCGGCCAACTTCGAATAGAGTCTATCTTGGAATCGTCCACTTCCACACCCCTTGAGCTCACAACAAAACCCAAGAATATAACCTTATCAACACCAAAAGAACACTTCTCCATGTTGGCATACAGCTTCTCCTTTCGGAGCACATCAAACACACATCTCAAATGCATTACATGATCATCAATAGATTTACTATATACCAACACATCATCAAAGTAAACCACCACAAATTTTCCAATATAAGGCTTTATTACATGATTCATTAGCCTCATAAAGGTGCTAGGAGCATTGGTAAGGCCGAAGGGCATGACCAGCCACTCATATAGACCGAATTTGGTCTTGAATGCGGACTTCCACTCATCACCGGGTTGCATGCGAATTTGGTGATAGCCACTCCTAAGGTCCACTTTAGAAAACAAACAAGATCCGTGGAGTTCATCTAACATATCATCTAGTCTAGGGATTGGATGACGATACCTTATAGTGATTTTGTTGATGGCTCTACAATCGACGGACATACGCCAAGTTCCGTCCTTCTTTGGTACCAAAAGCACCAGAACAGCACACGGACTCATGCTTTCCTTGATGTATCCCTTGTTGAGAAGCTCCTCAACTTGTCTTTCAAGCTCCTTAGTGTCCATGGGATTGCTCCTATAGGCCGGTTTGTTAGGAAGTTGTGAACCCGGTACCAAGTCAATTTGGTGCTCAATTCCCCGAAGTGGGGGCAATCCTTGCGGAAGTTCTTGAGGAAATACATCTTCATACTCCTGCAACACACAAGAAATCAAAGGGGAAATGGAAGAATTAGTGGGGTTAGTATTAAAACAATGGGCCAAGAGTAACATCGGCTTGTTTTCATCATAATCCACGAAGAGTTCTTTCCTCCTAGCCAACATCACTACATTTTCCATCTCCCTTGTCGTTGGGACAGCCTCGGATGTCCCGACTTCCTCACCTACGGCACTCCCCCCCTTTTCTTCCTTCCCGGATTCCTTTCTCTTTCCCTTCAACTCTCTCATCTTTTGGTGCCACTCGTTTACTTGGGAGGGTGAAAGAGGATGAAGTGTGACCTTTCGGCCATCCTTCTCAAGCGTATACCGGTTGGTCCTCCCATCGTGTTTAGTAGACCTATCATATTGCCATGGTCTACCTAACAACAAGTGACATGCTTGCATTGGGATCACGTCACAAAGTACCTCATCGTGGTAGTTTCCCACCTTAAACCGAATCACACATTGCCTTGTGACCCTTAATTCACCACAATCATTCAACCATTGTAGCTTGTAAGGACTAGTGTGTGGTGTAGTTGGTAGCTTCAAGAAATTCACCATAGCATGGCTCACAACATTTGTACAACTACCACTATCAATCACCAAGGTGCACACATTCTCCTTTACAAGACACTTAGTATGGAATAGATTTTCCCTTTGACTCGGGTCACCTATCGCCTTATTAATCATGACACGTCTAACCACAAAGTTAGGAACCACACACTCCCCTTCTTGTGGAAAGACATCTTCACTACCGTCTACTTCATCATCATTCGGCCCATTTTCATCTCCCTCTCCATCTTGAGGCTCGGCCTCATCCTCCCCCCTTTCGGAATCCACCTCCTCACCAAGGTAGTACACCTTTCCTTCTCGTAGGATCACATTGCGCCGGTTCGGACATTCATTGGCCTTATGCCCCCAACCTTGGCACTTGAAGCATTGGAACCCCTTTGGGTTGGGATATTTGGGAGCCTCCGGTTTCGGAGGGAATTTAGGGACGGTTTTGGACTCGGGCAGCTTCATAGGGGCGGGTTGGTCCTTGTTTTTGGTCCAACCCGAGGGGGTTTGTACCCTTGCCTTGAAGGATGATCTCTCCTTAAGTTCCCTTTCAATCTCAAGGGCCGCTTGGAATATACCGTCAATGGTTTCAAACCGGTGAAGGGTCAAATGAGTGGAGATCTCTTTGTTCAACCCACACTTGAAACGGATGATGTCGTGACTGATTTGCTCCCCACGATGATCAAGTTTCAACATGAGTTGCTGGAACTCGTCAAAATAGGCCATCACACTCTTGCCTCCTTGCCGCAAGCCATATAATCTAGCAAGCAACTCATGACGATATCTCTCGGGAAGGTATCGTTGTCTCATCAAATACCTCAACCGATACCAAGGTGGTGGCTGCCCATCAACTAATTCATTACCAAATCGTTTAACATACTCCCACCAAGTGTTAGCATAGCCCTCAAGGTGAGCTATAGCGTAGCAACTCTTCTTTTCGTCCGAGATGTCATTAACTTGGAAAACCTTGTCACAAGCCGATTCCCAAGTTAAGTAGGCCTCGGGATCACTTTCACCCTTAAAGATGGGTAGGCTCAACTTGATGGTGTTGATGCCTACGTCTCTCTCTTGGTGTCGGTTTCCCCTATCTCCATACCCCCGGTATCTCCTAGGTTCTCCTCGACCCCCTCTTAACTCCTCCTCCCTCATATAAGCATCATCAAAGGCTCCATCTCCTTCATACTCCTCTCTACCGTATCCTTCAAAGTGGGCTGGTCGGCCTTGGACGTTTTGATTCGGAGGATTTGGAATTTGTGGTCTTTGGTTTAATGGAGCTTGGAATGGAGGGTTCGGATTTAGTGGAGGTGCTTGGCGTCCAAATCCCTCTTGTGGAATTGGAGGGGCTTGGAAATGTAGTGGTCTAGTGGAGTCTCGGTTTGGAGGAAAATAGGTAGTTTGGCTTGCGGTATTTAGTGGAGCTTGGGGTGCATTTAGCATTTGGTGGACTGTTTCGGGGGTGATGGTTGCGGAGGAGGTCCTATCATGACCATTGGTAGATACATGTAGAGGAGTAGAAGGACGAGAGTTCCTTTGACTCTCCACTTGTTCTAATCTCCCACTAATAGTCGACACCTCCCCCTTTATTGCTGCCAAGTCCCCTCTCACGGCCCCAAATTCCGAATTCAACCTTTCAAGTGTCCGGGTAACGGCCTCAAGAGTGACCCTCATAGAATCAAGGGCATTAGTATCCACACTATGAGACGTAGTTCCTTCCATTGCCAAGATATTATCCGCTTTAGTTCACTACAATTTCGTGTTCCACAAGTGTTGTATAATTGGCTAGTAACCGTGAAATTTTAAGGTATGAGTAAGCTCTTATCCGGAATGGATTCTTGTTTGAAGACTCAAAGAATTCTTGCCGGACTAGAACCAAAAATCAGCAACTCATTCAAACGAATAAAAAGCACTCAAATAAACGTTGACACGAACAAACGGTTCAAGGGTCTAATTGACAAACTAGTAGGAATGTACTAGTTTGTTAATTAGTTCTAGGACCAAGTAAGGGAAACCAAGGATCAACAATTAGCAACCAAAGAACATCCTAAGTTGAGCTTATAGTGACGTGGCAGCATGCAATGGTTCCACACGTTTTCTTTTCTCTTTTTTTTTTTGTCAATATTCACACAACTTGTTATAGTTTTCAAAGTGTTTTTGGTGGGAAAATAAAATCTTGTAGTATTCCACCCTTTTCAAACTCAAGAAAGTGATGTTTGGTAGACTAATCCCACAAAACAAGGCTCCTTGAATTAGGGAAAAGTGATTGACAAGACTACAAGGTGATGGGTGCAAGTCTTTCACAACAACTTTATAGCTTGTCTTACAACTTGAGCACACAACAAGATGAACAAGATGAACAAGTTCAAAAGATGAACACCTCAACAATCTTCTTCAACTTCTTTAGCACATAAACACAACATCCACCGATTTTATTTTCTTTTGGTCATCAACAACATACAACTTCGGCCACTTCAAGTCACTACACAATGTTCAAGTTTTCAAGCTCAACTTTCGGATCTAGACACCTTAGTGTTGGTGAGAAAGAAACCAACACTAGGAACTCACTAAACAAGAAAAATTAACACTTAGATCTAGACATGCAACATCATTCTCGGATTCCACTTGTAAGGGACTGATTTTCAGAATTTCCTTTTTGGTGTTGTTTGTTTAAGCCGTGTACTAGCCCAAGATGGGTTATGTTGGAACACAACCGGTCAAGCTTTGATACCAAATGATACAAAATCGAACCAACAACAACAAGGACATCAAGTAGACTCGGATTTCAGTCCAACAACACCAAGAACAACAAGTTTAACATTCAGTTTTTCAGCCCAACAACACAAGAACAACAAGATAGATAACAATGCTAGTGAATCGAAAAGAGCCCCACACGGCTTCACTAGACTTCAAGATAACAAAATCAACAACAACAACAAGATAAAGAAAGATAGGTAACTTGACATATAACATTCAAGAAACTAAGAACCCTAACATCAAGAGAGGACCCTAAGTCTAATGAATATAAACACCAAGTTCTTACGAGGACCAAGAGGAACTCAAAGACCTCAAAACCCTTGTTTCTAGCCAAAGAGACAACACAAGTATCCCTCTACTTGTGAGGAAATAGTGGCGGCTTCCAAGTGTGGAAGAGAGAGAGAAATGTTTAGTATTTTAGGTTACAAATTTCAGCATTCAAAAAGTGAAGTCTAACTCTCTAACATGTTCTATTTATACTACAAACAAAAAGGGTAAAATGACCCATCCGCCCTTGCTTCTTGTGCCAACCTTGAAGAGTAGTTTATTACACATTAGGACCCCTCTTCACACATAAAAACGTTTAGGTCCTTGGTTGGTTCAATCACCAACTCACACACGGCCACTTGCATGAACAAAGCTTGGAGTTTTTGTAATTCCCGAGCTTGGCTTCGTGTGAAAGGCCGTGTACGTGTGGAGGCTGCCCCAACCGTATCAGCTAGTGAATCGAAAAGAGCCCCACACGGCTTCACTAGACTTTAAGATAACAAAATCAACAACAACAACAAGATAAAGAAAGATAGATAACTTGACATATAACATTCAAGAAACTAAGAACCTTAACATCAAGAGAGGACCCTAAGTCTAATGAATATAAACACCAAGTTCTTACGAGGACCAAGAGGCACTCAACGACCTCAAACCCTTGTTTCTAGACAAAGAGACAACACAAGTATCCCTCTACTTGTGAGATAATAGGGACGGCTTCTAAGAGTGGAAGAGAGAGCCGAAGTGTTTAGTGTTTTTAGGTTACAAAATCAGCATTCAAAAACTAAGGAATAACTCTCCAACATGTTCTATTTATACTACAAACAAAAGGGGTAAAATGACCCATCCGCCCTTGCTTCTTGTGCCAACCTTGAAGAGTAGTTTATTACACATTAAGACCTCTCTTCACACATAAAAACGTTTAGGTCCTTGGTTGGTTCAATCACCAACTCACACACGGCCATTTGCATGAACAAAGCTTGGAGTTCTTGTAATTCCCGAGCTTGGCTTCGTGTGAAAGGCCGTGTACCTGTGGAGGCTGCCCCAACCGTATCATCCTCTCCATCTTGAGAGGAATTTGACCTCAAATTCAGCATTTGGTCATCTTCAACCGCATCCACGAGGGAGAGATCACCAACGTTGAAAGTGTTGTGCACTTGATATTCCGGTGGAAGGTCAATCTTGTAGGCGTTGTCATTGATTCTCTCAAGTACTTGGAAAGGACCATCACCCCTTGGCAGCAATTTGGACTTCCTTTGAGCTGGAAACCGATCCTTTCGAAGATGCACCCACACCCAATCTCCGGGTTCAAGCACAAGCCTTCTTCTCCCTTTGTTTACCCTTTTTGCAACCTCTTGGTTCTTCTTTTCAAGCTTGATCCGCACCGTCTCATGCATTTTCTTCATTGCCTCGGCTCTTTTATTTCCATCTAAGCTGGTCATGAGATCACTAGACAAAGGAGTGAGATCTAAAAGGGTAAGGGGATTCAGGCCGTAAACACATTCAAAGGGAGTTATTCCCGTGCTCGAATGTATTACCCGGTTGTATGCAAATTCCACCAAGGGTAGGTGATCTTCCCATGAAGTCAGTTTACCTTTAACCATAGAACGTAGAATAGACCCTAAGGTTCTATTTACTACCTCCGTTTGGCCATCGGTTTGTGGGTGGCAAGACGTGGAGAAAAGTAACTTCGTTCCAAGCCTACCCCACATGGACTTCCAAAAGAGACTTAGGAACTTGGAGTCCCTATCGCTCACAATAGTCCTCGGTACCCCGTGAAGCTTTACAACATGTTCAACAAATAATGAAGCTACACTACGAGCATCCTCGGTTTTAGCACATGGAATAAAATGAGCCATTTTAGAGAATCTATCAACAATAACAAAAATGCTATCTCGGCCCTTTCTAGTCCTTGGCAGCCCCAAAACAAAATCCATCGAAATGTCCAACCAAGGTCTAAGGGGAGTAGGGAGTGGGGTGTATAATCCTTGAGGTAGGAGACGAGATTTCGCACTCCGGCAGGCCACGCATTGACTACAAATTTTAGTGACGTCTTTGCGCATTTTGGGCCAATAGAAGTTCTCCTCTAAGATTCCGAAGGTCTTGTCTACCCCAAAGTGCCCCATGAGGCCTCCGTCATGGGCCTCCCTCACAAATAATTCCCTCCAAGAACTAGAAGGAACACACAACCTCCTCCCTTTGAACAAATACCCATCGAACCGAGAGTAGGAGGAATGGTCATTCTCCATAAGCCAATGGTCCCTTCCCCACTCTTCACATTCCCTAAAAATAGGAGCAAAGGTAGGATCCTCGGGATACAACAACCGCAAGCTCTCAAAACCCATCAATTTCGAAGACAAGGTAGCAACAAGCACATGCTTCCTAGACAAGGCATCGGTAACAACATTTTCCTTTCCCCTTTTGTAATGAATTACATAAGGGAAAGTCTCGATGAACTCAATCCACTTAGCATGACGCCTATTCAACTTGTCTTGGCTCTTAAGGTGTTTCAACGACTCATGATCCGTTCGTATCACAAACTCCTTAGGCCACAAATAATGTTGCCAATTTCCCAAAGCTCTAATTATACGGTTGGGGCAGCCTCCACAGGTACACGGCCTTTCACACGAAGCCAAGCTCGGGAATTACAAAAACTCCAAGCTTTGTTCATGCAAATGGCCGTGTGTGAGTTGGTGATTGAACCAACCAAGGACCTAAACGTTTTTATGTGTGAAGAGAGGTCTTAATGTGTAATAAACTACTCTTCAAGGTTGGCACAAGAAGCAAGGGCGGATGGGTCATTTTACCCCTTTTGTTTGTAGTATAAATAGAACATGTTAGAGAGTTATTCCTTAGTTTTTCAATGCTGATTTTTGTAACCTAAAAACACTAAACATTTCTCTCTCTCTCCACTCTTAGAAGCCGCCCCTATTATCTCACAAGTAGAGGGATACTTGTGTTGTCTCTTTGGCTAGAAAAAAGGGTTTTGAGGTCGTTGAGTGCCTCTTGGTCCTCGTAAGAACTTGGTGTTTATATTCATTAGACTTAGGGTCCTCTCTTGATGTTAGGGTTCTTAGTTTCTTGAATGTTATATGTCAAGTTATCTATCTTTATTTATCTTGTTGTTGTTGTTGATTTTGTTATCTTAAAGTCTAGTGAAGCCGTGTGGGGCTCTTTTCGATTCACTAGCATTGTTATCTATCTTGTTGTTCTTGTGTTGTTGGACTGAAAAACCGAAACTTAAACTTGTTGTTCTTGTGTTGTTGGACTTAAATCCGAGCCTACTTGAAGCTCTTGGTGTTGTTGGTTTGATTTTGTATCATTTGGTATCAAAGCGAGACCGGTTGTGTTCCAACATAACCCATCTTGGGCTAGTTCACGGCTTAAACAAACAACACCAAAAACAAATTCTGAAAATCTGTCCATTAAAAGTTGAAACCAAGAATGATGTTGTATGTTTAGATCTAGGTGTTATTTTGCTTGTTTAGTGAGTTTCTAGTGTTGGTTTCTTTCTCACCAACACTAAGGTGTCTAGATCCAAAAGTTGAGCTTGAAGACTTGAACATTGTGTAGTGACTTGAAGTGGCCGAAAGTTGTGTGTTGTTGATAACCAAAAGAAAAAAAAATCGATGGTTGTGTGTTTATGTGCTAAAGAAGTTGATGAAGTTTGTTGAGGTGTTCATCTTTTGAACTTGTTCATCTTGTTCATCTTGTTGTGTGCTCAAGTTGTAAGACAAGCTATAAAGTTGTTGTGAAAGACTTGCACCCATCACCTTCTAGTCTTGTCAATCACTTTTCCCTAATTCAAGGAGCCTTGTTTTGTGGGATTAGTCAACCAAACCTCACTTTCTTGAGTTTGAAAAGGGTGAAATACTATAAGATTTTTACTTTTCCCACCAAAACACTTTGCAAACTATAACAAGTTGTGTGAATATTAACACAAAAAAAAAAGAGAAGAAGAACGTGTGGAACCATTGCATGCTGCCACGTCACTATAAGCTCAACTTAGGATATTCTTTGGTTGCTAATTGTTGATCCTTGGTTTCCCTTACTTGGTCCTAGAACTAATTAACAAACTAGTACATTCCTACTAGGTTGTCAACTAGTTCCTTGAACCGTTTGTTCGTGTCAACGATTATTTGAGTGCTTTTATTCGTTTGAATGAATTGCTGATTTTTGACTCTAGTCCGGCAAGAATTCTTTGAGTCTTCAAAACAAGAATCCATTCCGGATAAGAGCTTACTCATACCTTAAAAATTTCACGGTTACTAGCCAATTATACAACACTTGTGGAACACGAACTTGTGGTGAACTAAAGCGGATAATATCTTGATAATGGAAGGAGCTACGTCTCATAATGTGGATACTAATGCCCTTGATTCCATGAGGGTCACTCTTGAGGCCGTTACCCGGACACTTGAAAGGTTGAATTCGGAATTTGGGGCCGTGAGAGGGGACTTGGCAGCAATAAAGGGGGAAGTGTCGACTATTAGTGGGAGATTAGAACAAGTGGAGAGTCAAAGGAACTCTCGTCCTTCTACTCCTCTACATGTATCTACCAATGGTCATGATAGGACCTCCTCCGCAACCATCACCCCCGAAACAGTCCACCAAATGCTAAATGCACCCCAAGCTCCACTAAATACCGCAAGCCAAACTACCTATTTTCCTCCAAACCGAGACCCCACTAGACCACTACATTTCCAAGCCCCTCCAATTCCACAAGAGGGATTTGGACGCCAAGTACCTCCACTAAATCCGAACCCTCCATTCCAAGCTCCATTAACCCAAAGACCGCAAATTCCAAATCCTCCGAATCAAAACGGCCAAGGCCGACCAGCCCACTTTGAAGGATACGGTAGAGAGGAGTATGAAGGAGATGGAGCCTTTGATGATGCTTATATGAGGGAGGAGGAGTTAAGAGGGGGTCGAGGAGAACCTAGGAGATACCGGGGGTATGGAGATAGGGGAAACCGACACCAAGAGAGAGACGTAGGCATCAACACCATCAAGTTGAGCCTACCCATCTTTAAGGGTGAAAGTGACCCCGAGACCTACTTAACTTGGGAATCGGCTTGTGACAAAGTTTTCCAAGTTAATGACATCTCGGAAGAAAAGAAGAGTTGCTACGCTATAGCTCACCTCGAGGGCTATGCTAACACTTGGTGGGAGTATGTTAAACGATTTGGTAATGAATTAGTTGATGGGCAGCCACCACCTTGGTATCGGTTGAGGTATTTGATGAGACAACGATACCTTCCCGAGAGATATCGTCATGAGTTGCTTGCTAGATTATATGGCTTGCGGCAAGGAGGCAAGAGTGTGATGGCCTATTTTGACGAGTTCCAACAACTCATGTTGAAACTTGATCATCGTGGGGAGCAAATCAGTCACGACATCATCCGGTTCAAGTGTGGGTTGAACAAAGAGATCTCCACTCATTTGACCCTTCACCGGTTTGAAACCATTGACGGTATATTCCAAGCGGCCCTTGAGATTGAAAGGGAACTTAAGGAGAGATCATCCTTCAAGGAAAGGGTACAAACCCCCTCGGGTTGGCCCAAAAACAAGGACCAACCCGCCCCTACGAAGCTGCCCGAGTCCAAAACAGTCCCTAAATTCCCTCCGAAACCGGAGGCTCACAAATATCCCAACCCGAAGGGGTTCCAATACTTCAAGTGCCAAGGTTGGGGGCATAAGGCCAATGAATGTCCGAACCGGCGCAATGTGATCCTACGAGAAGGGAAAGTGTACTACCTTGGTGAGGAGGTGGTTTCCGAAAGGGGGGAGGATGAGGCCGAGCCTCAAGATGGAGAGGGAGCTGAAAATGGGCCGAATGATGATGAATTAGATGGTAGTGAAGATGTCTATCCACAAGAAGGGGAGTGTGTGGTTCCAAACTTTGTGGTTAGACGTGTCATGATTAGTAAGGCGATAGATGACCCGAGTCAAAGGGAAAATCTATTCCATACTAAGTGTCTTGTAAAGGGGAGTGTGTGCACCTTGGTGATTGATAGTGGTAGTTGTACAAATGTTGCGAGCCATGCTATGGTAAATTTCTTGAAGCTACCAACTACACTACACATTAGTCCTTAAAAGCTACAATGGTTGAACGATTGTGGTGAATTAAAGGTCACAAGGCAATGTGTGATTCGGTTTAAGGTGGGAAACTACCACGATGAAGTGCTTTGTGACGTGATCCCAATGCAAGCATGTCACTTGTTGTTAGGTAGACCATGGCAATATGATAGGTCTACTAAACACGATGGGAGGTCCAACTGGTATACGCTTGAGAAGGATGGCCGAAAGGTCACACTTCATCTCTTTCACCCTCCCAAGTAAATGAGTGGCATCAAAAGATGAGAGAGTTGAAGGGAAAGAGGAAGGAATCCGGAAAGGGAGAAAAGGGGGGGGGAATGTCGTAGGTGAGGAAGTAGGGACATCCGAGGATGTCCCAACGACAAGGGAGATGGAAAACGTAGTGATGTTGGCTAGGAGGAAAGAACTCTTCGTGGACCATGATGAAAACAAGCCGATGTTACTTTTGGCCCATTGTTTTAATACTAACCCCACTAATTCTTCCATTTCCCCTTTGATTTCTTGTGTGTTGCAGGAGTATGAAGATGTATTTCCTCAAGAACTTCCGCAAGGATTGCCCCCACTTCGGGGAATTGAGCACCAAATTGATTTGGTGCCGGGTTCACAACTTCCAAACAAACCGTCCTATAGGAGCAATCCCATGGACACTAAGGAGCTTGAAAGACAAGTTGAGGAGCTTCTCAACAAGGGATACATCAAGGAAAGCATGAGTCCGTGTGCTGTTCCGGTGCTTTTGGTACCGAAGAAGGACGGAACTTGGCGCATGTGCGTCGATTGTAGAGCCATCAATAAAATCACTATAAGGTATCGTCATCCAATCCCTAGACTAGATGATATGTTAGATGAGCTCCACGGATCTTGTTTGTTTTCTAAAGTGGACCTTAGGAGCGGCTATCACCAAATTCGCATGCAACCCGGTGATGAGTGGAAGACCGCATTCAAGACCAAATTCGGTCTATATGAGTGGCTGGTCATGCCCTTCGGCCTTACCAATGCTCCTAGCACCTTTATGAGGCTAATGAATCATGTAATGAAGCCTTATATTGGAAAGTTTGTGGTGGTTTACTTTGATGATGTGTTGGTGTATAGTAAATCTATTGATGATCATGTAATGCATTTGAGATGTGTGTTTGATGTGCTCCGAAAGGAGAAGTTGTATGCCAACATAGAGAAGTGTTCTTTTGGTGTTGATAAGGTTATATTCTTGGGTTTTGTCGTGAGCTCAAGGGGTGTGGAAGTGGACGATTCCAAGATAGACTCTATTCGAAGTTGGCCGACCCCTAAAACTATTGGAGAAATCCGAAGTTTCCACGGGTTGGCAAGCTTTTATAGGAGGTTTGTCAAAGGATTTAGTTCCATAGCAGCCCCCTTGACCGAGGTAATTAGAAAGGACGGACCCTTTAAATGGGGTGATGAGCAGGCTAGGGCTTTTGAGGCCTTGAAAGCTACGCTCATCTCGGCGCCTTTATTGCAATTGCCCGATTTTGATAAGATGTTTGAAGTAGAGTGTGATGCTAGTAAGGTTGGCATCGGGGCTGTTTTGATGCAAGAAGGTAAGCCCGTTGCTTATTTCAGTGAAAAGCTCAAAGGGGCAACTCTTAATTACTCAACTTATGATTTGGAGTTGTACGCCCTTGTTAGAGCTTTGGGAAATTGGCAACATTATTTGTGGCCTAAGGAGTTTGTGATACGAACGGATCATGAGTCGTTGAAACACCTTAAGAGCCAAGACAAGTTGAATAGGCGTCATGCTAAGTGGATTGAGTTCATCGAGACTTTCCCTTATGTAATTCATTACAAAAGGGGAAAGGAAAATGTTGTTGCCGATGCCTTGTCTAGGAAGCATATGCTTGTTGCTACCTTGTCTTCGAAATTGATGGGTTTTGAGAGCTTGCGGTTGTTGTATCCCGAGGATCCTACCTTTGCTCCTATTTTTAGGGAATGCGAAGAGTGGGGAAGGGACCGTTGGCTTAAGGAGAATGACCATTCCTCCTACGCTCGGTTCGATGGGTATTTGTTCAAAGGGAGGAGGTTGTGTGTTCCTTCTAGTTCTTGGAGGGAATTATTTGTGAGGGAGGCCCATGACGGAGGCCTCATGGGGCACTTTGGGCTAGACAAGACCCTCGGAATCTTAGAGGAGAACTTCTATTGGCCCAAAATGCGCAAAGACGTCACTAAAATTTGTAGTCAATGCGTGGCCTGCCGGAGTGCGAAATCTCGTCTCCTACCTCAAGGATTATACACCCCACTCCCTACTCCCCTTAGACCTTGGTTGGACATTTCGATGGATTTTGTTTTGGGGCTGCCAAGGACTAGAAAGGGCCGAGATGGCATTTTTGTTTTTGTTGATAGATTCTCTAAAATGGCTCATTTTATTCCATGTGCTAAAACCGAGGATGCTCGTAGTGTAGCTTCATTATTTGTTGAACATGTTGTAAAGCTTCACGGGGGTACCGAGGACTATTGTGAGCGATAGGGACTCCAAGTTCCTAAGTCTCTTTTGGAAGTCCATGTGGGGTAGGCTTGGAACGAAGTTACTTTTCTCCACGTCTTGCCACCCAGAAACCGATGGCCAAACGGAGGTAGTAAATAGAACCTTAGGGTCTATGCTACGTTCTATGGTTAAAGGTAAACTGACTTCATGGGAAGATCACCTACCCTTGGTGGAATTTGCATACAACCGGGTAATACATTCGAGCACGGGAATGACTCCCTTTGAATGTGTTTACGGCCTGAATGATACAAGATCAAACCAACAACACCAAGAGCTACAAGTAGGTTCGGATTTCAGTCCAACAACACAAGAATAACAAGTTCAATTTTCAGTTTTCAGCACACAACAAGAGAGCAAATAGATGAACAAGAATGCTAGTGAATCGAAAGTAGCCCCACACGGCTTCACTAGTCTTTAAAGATAACAAAATTAACAACAACAACAACAACAAGATAAAGAAAAGATAGATAACTTGACATATAACATTCAAGATACTAAGAACCCTAACATCAAGAGAGGACCCTAAGTCTAGAGAATGTAAACACCAAGTTCTTACAAGGACCAAGAGGCACTCAAAGACCTCAAAACCCTTGTTTCTAGCCAAAGATACAACCCAAGTATTCCTCTACTTGTGAGATGTTGGAGGCGGCTCCAAGAGTGGAAGAGAGAGGAAATGTTGTGATATTTTAGGTTACAAAAATCAGATTTCAAAAACTATCTAATAACTCTCTCACATCTTCTATTTATACTACAAAAGGAAAGGGGTAAAATGACTCATCCGCCCTTGCTTCTTGTGCCAACCTTGGAGAGTAGTTTATTACACATTAGGACCCCTCTTCACACATAAAAACGTTTAAGTCCTTGGTTGGTTCAATCACCAACTCACACACGGCCATTTGCATGAACAAAGCTTGGAGTTTTTGTAATTCCCGAGCTTGGCTTCGTGTGAAAGGCCGTGTGGCTGTCCTAACCGTATCATCCTCTCCATCTTGAGAGGAATTTGGCCTCAAATTCAGCATTTGGTCATCTTCAACCGCATCCACGAGGGAGAGATCACCAACGTTGAAAGTGTTGTGCACTTGATATTCCGGTGGAAGGTCAATCTTGTAGGCGTTGTCATTGATCCTCTCAAGTACTTGGAAAGGACCATCACCCCTTGGCAGCAATTTGGACTTCCTATGAGCTGGAAACCGGTCTTTTCGAAGATGCACCCACACCCAATCTCCGGGTTCAAGCACAAGCCTTCTTCTCCCTTTGTTTGCCCTTTTAGCAATCTCTTGATTCTTCTTTTCAAGCTTGATCCGCACCGTCTCATGCATTTTCTTCATTGCCTCGGCTCTTTTGCTTCCATCTAAGCTGGTCATGAGATCACTAGACAAAGGAGTGAGATCTAAAGGGGTAAGGGGATTCAGGTCGTAAACACATTCAAAGGGAGTCATTCCCGTGCTCGAATGTATTACCCGGTTGTAGGCAAATTCCACTAAGGGTAGGTGATCTTCCCATGAAGTCAGTTTACCTTTAACCATAGAACGTAGCATAGACCCTAAGGTTCTATTTACTACCTCCGTTTGGCCATCGGTTTGTGGGTGGCAAGACGTGGAGAAAAGTAACTTCGTTCCAAGCCTACCCCACATGGACTTCCAAAAGAGACTTAGGAACTTGGAGTCCCTATCGCTCACAATAGTCCTCGGTACCCCGTGAAGCTTGACAACATGTTCAACAAATAATGAAGCTACACTACTAGCATCCTCGGTTTTAGTACATGGAATAAAATGAGCCATTTTAGAGAATCTATCAACAATAACAAAAATGCTATCTCGGCCCTTTCTAGTCCTTGGCAGCCCCAAAACAAAATCCATCGAGATGTCCAACCAAGGCCTAAGGGGAGTAGGGAGTGGGGTGTATAATCCTTGGGGTAAGAGACGAGATTTCGCACTCCGGCAGGCCACGCATTGACTACAAATTTTAGTGACGTCTTTGCGCATTTTGGGCCAATAGAAGTTCTCCTCTAAGATTCCGAGGGTCTTGTCTATCCCAAAGTGACCCATGAGGCCTCCGTCATGGGCCTCCCTTACAAATAATTCCCTCCAAGAACTAGAAGGAACACACAACCTCCTCCCTTTGAACAAATACCCATCGAACCGAGAGTAGGAGGAATGGTTATTCTCCTTGAGCCAACGGTCCCTTCCCCACTCTTCGCATTCCCTAAAAATAGGAGCAAAGGTAGGATCCTCGGGATACAACAACCGCAAGCTCTCAAAACCCATCAATTTCGAAGACAAGGTAGCAACAAGCACATGCTTCCTAGACAAGGCATCGGCAACAACATTTTCCTTTCCCCTTTTGTAATGAATTACATAAGGGAAAGTCTCGATGAACTCAATCCACTTAGCATGACGCCTATTCAACTTGTCTTGGCTCTTAAGGTGTTTCAACGACTCATGATTCGTTCGTATCACAAACTCCTTAGGCCACAAATAATGTTGCCAATTTCCCAAAGCTCTAACAAGGGCGTACAACTCCAAATCATAAGTTGAGTAATTAAGAGTTGCCCCTTTGAGCTTTTCACTGAAATAAGCAACGGGCTTACCTTCTTGCATCAAAACAGCCCCGATACCAACTTTACTAGCATCACACTCTATTTCAAACATCTTATCAAAATCGGGCAATTGCAATAAAGGCGCCGAGATGAGCGTAGCTTTCAAGGCCTCAAAAGCCCTAGCTTGCTCATCACCCCATTTAAAGGGTCCGTACTTTCTAATTACCTCGGTCAAGGGGGCTGCTATGGAACTAAATCCTTTGATAAACCTCCTATAAAAGCTTGCCAACCCGTGGAAACTTCGGATTTCTCCAATAGTTTTAGGGGTCGGCCAACTTCGGATAGAGTCTATCTTGGAATCGTCCACTTCCACACCCCGTGAGCTCACGACAAAACCCAAGAATATAACTTTATCAACACCAAAAGAACACTTCTCCATGTTGGCATACAGCTTCTCCTTTCGGAGCACATCAAACACACATCTCAAATGCATTACATGATCATTAATAGATTTACTATACACCAACACATCATCAAAGTAAACCACCACAAACTTTCCAATATAAGGCTTCATTACATGATTCATTAGCCTCATAAATGTGCTAGGAGCATTGGTAAGGCCGAAGGGCATGACCAGCCACTCATATAGACCGAATTTGGTCTTGAATGCGGTCTTCCACTCATCACCGGGTTGCATGCGAATTTGGTGATAGCCGCTCCTAAGGTCCACTTTAGAAAACAAACAAGATCCGTGGAGCTCATCTAACATATCATCTAGTCTAGGAATTGGATGACGATACCTTATAGTGATTTTGTTGATGGCTCTACAATCGACGCACATGCGCCAAGTTCCGTCCTTCTTTGGTACCAAAAGCACCGGAACAGCACACGGACTCATGCTTTCCTTGATGTATCCCTTGTTGAGAAGCTCCTCAACTTGTCTCTCAAGCTCCTTAGTGTCCATGGGATTGCTCCTATAGGCCGGTTTGTTTGGAAGTTGTGAACCCGGCACCAAATCAATTTGGTGCTCAATTCCCCGAAGTGGGGGCAATCCTTGCGGAAGTTCTTGAGGAAATACATCTTCATACTCCTGCAACGCACAAGAAATCAAAGGGGAAATGGAAGAATTAGTGGGGTTAGTATTAAAACAATGGGCCAACAGTAACATCGGCTTGTTTTCATCATGGTCCACGAAGAGTTCTTTCCTCCTAGCCAACATCACTACGTTTTCCATCTCCTTTGTGGTTGGGACAGATTCGGATGGCCCTACTTCCTTACCTACGGCATCCCCCCCCTTTTCTCCTTTCCCGGTTTCCTTTCCCTTTCCTTTTAACTCTCTCATCTTTTGATGCCACTCATGTACTTGGGAGGGTGAAAGAGGGTGAAGTATGACCTTTCGGCCATCCTTCTCAAGCGTATACCGGTTGGACCTCCCATCGTGTTTAGTAGACCTATCATATTGCCATGGTCTACCTAACAACAAGTGACATGCTTGCATTGGGATCACGTCACAAAGCACTTCATCGTGGTAGTTTCCTACCTTAAACCGAATCACACATTGCCTTGCGACCCTTAATTCACCACAATCGTTCAACCATTGTAGCTTGTAAGGACTAGTGTGTGGTGTAGTTGGCAGCTTCAAGAAATTTACCATAGCTTGGCTCGCAACATTCGTACAACTACCACTATCAATCACCAAGGTGCACACACTCCCCTTTACAAGACACTTAGTATGGAATAGATTTTCCCTTTGACTCGGGTCACCTATCGCCTTACTAATCATGACACGTCTAACCACAAAGTTAGGAACCACACACTCCCCTTCTTGTGGATAGGCATCTTCACTACCATCTAATTCATCATCATTCGGCCCATTTTCAGCTTCCTCTCCATCTTGAGGCTCGGCCTCATCCTCCCCCCTTTCGGAAACCACCTCCTCACCAAGGTAGTACACTTTCCCTTCTCGTAGGATCACATTGCGCCGGTTCGGACATTCATTGGCCTTATGCCCCCAACCTTGGCACTTGAAGCATTGGAATCCCTTTGGGTTGGGATATTTGTGAGCCTCCGGTTTCGGAGGGAATTTAGGGACTGTTTTGGACTCGTAGTGGACTGTTTTGGACTCGGGCAGCTTCGTAGGGGCGGGTTGGTCCTTGTTTTTGGGCCAACCCGAGGGAGCTTGTACCCTTGCCTTGAAGGATGATCTCTCCTTAAGTTCCCTTTCAATCTCTAGGGCCGCTTGGAATATACCGTCGATGGTTTCAAACCGATGAAGGGTCAAATGAGTGGAGATCTCTTTGTTCAACCCACACTTGAACCGGATGATGTCATGACTGATTTGCTCCCCACGATGATCAAGTTTCAACATGAGTTGTTGGAACTCGTCAAAATAGGCCATCACACTCTTGCCCCCTTGCCGCAAGCCATATAACCTAGCAAGCAACTCATGACGATATCTCTCGGGAAGGTATCGTTGTCTCATCAAATACCTCAACCGAAACCAAGGTGGTGGCTGCCCATCGACTAATTCATTACCAAATCGTTTAACATACTCCCACCAAGTGTTAGCATAGCCCTCGAGGTGAGCTATAGCGTAGCAACTCTTCTTTTCGTCCGAGATGTCATTAACTTGGAAAACTTTGTCACAAGCCGATTCCCAAGTTAAGTAGGCCTCGGGATCACTTTCACCCTTAAAGATGGGTAGGCTCAACTTGATGGTGTTGATGCCTACGTCTCTCTCTTGGTGTCGGTTTCCCCTATCTCCATACCCCCGGTATCTCCTAGGTTCTCCTCGACCCCCTCTTAACTCCTCCTCCCTCATATAAGCATCATCAAAGGCTCCATCTCCTTCATACTCCCCTCTACCGTATCCTTCAAAGTGGGCTGGTCGGCCTTGGCCGTTTTGAGTCGGAGGATTTGGAATTTGCGGTCTTTGGGTTAATGGAGCTTGGAATGGAAGGTTCGGATTTAGTGGAGGTACTTGTCGTCCAAATCCCTCTTGTGGAATTGGAGGGGCTTGGAAATGTAGTGGTCTAGTGGAGTCTCGGTTTGGAGGAAAATAGGTAGTTTGACTTGCGGTATTTAGTGGAGCTTGGGGTGCATTTAGCATTTGGTGGACTGTTTCGGGGGTGATGGTTGCGGAGGAGGTCCTATCATGACCATTGGTAGATACGTGTAGAGGAGTAGAAGGACGAGAGTTCCTTTGACTCTCCACTTGTTCTAATCTCCCACTAATAGTCGACACTTCCCCCTTTATGGCTGCCAAGTCCCCTCTCACGGCCCCAAATTCAGAATTCAACCTTTCAAGTGTCCGGGTAACGGCCTCAAGAGTGACCCTCATAGAATCAAGGGCATTAGTATCCGCATTATGAGACGTAGCTCCTTCCATTGTCAAGATATTATCCGCTTTAGTTCACCACAAGTTCGTGTTCCACAAGTGTTGTATAATTGGTTAGTAACCGTGAAATTTTCAAGGTATGAGTGAGCTCTTATCCGGAATGGATTCTTGTTTGAAGACTCAAAGAATTCTTGCCGGACTAGAATCAAAAATCAGCAACTCATTCAAACGAATAAAAGCACTCAAATAATCGTTGACACGAACAAACGGTTCAAGGAACTAGTTGACAACCTAGTAGGAAGGTACTAGTTTGTTAATTAGTTCTAGGACCAATTAAGGGAAACCAAGGATCAACAATTTGCAACCAAAGAATATCCTAAGTTGAGCTTATAGTGACGTGGCAGCATGCAATGGTTCCACCCGTTCCTCTTATCTTTTTTTTTTGTTTTTGTTTTGTGTTAATATTCACACAACTTGTTATAGTTTGCAAAATGTTTTGGTGGGAAAAATAAAATCTTGTAGTCTTTCAACCTTTTCAAACTCAAGAAAGTGGTGTTTGGTTGACCAATCCCACAAAACAAGGCTCCTTGAATTAGGGAAAAGTGATTGACAAGACTAGAGGGTGAGGGGTGCAAGTCTTTCACAACAACTTTATAACTTGTCTTACAACTTGAGCACACAACAAGATGAACAAGATGAACAAGTTCAAAAAAATGAACACCTCAACAAACTTCATCAACTTCTTTAGCACATAACACATAACCACCGATTTTTCTTTTGCTCATCAACAACATACAACCTTCGGCCACTTCAAGTCACTACTCAATGTTCAAGTTTTCAAGCTCAACTTTCGGATCTAGACACCTTAGTGTTGGTGAGAAAGAAACCAACACTAGAAACTCACTAAACAAGCAAAATAACGCCTAGGTCTAGACATGCAACATCATTCTCGGTTTTCAACTTTTAATGGACAGATTTTTCAGAGCTTCCCTTTGGTATTGCTTGTTTAGACCGTGAACTAGCCCAAGATGGGTTATGTTGGAACACAACCGGTCTTGCTTTGATACCAAATGATACAAGATCAAACCAACAACACCAAGAGCTACAAGTAGGTTCGGATTTCAGTCCAACAACACAAGAATAACAAGTTCAATTTTCAGTTTTCAGCACACAACAAGAGAGCAAATAGATGAACAAGAATGCTAGTGAATCGAAAGTAGCCCCACACGGCTTCACTAGTCTTTAAAGATAACAAAATTAACAACAACAACAACAACAAGATAAAGAAAAGATAGATAACTTGACATATAACATTCAAGATACTAAGAACCCTAACATCAAGAGAGGACCCTAAGTCTAGAGAATGTAAACACCAAGTTCTTACAAGGACCAAGAGGCACTCAAAGACCTCAAAACCCTTGTTTCTAGCCAAAGATACAACCCAAGTATTCCTCTACTTGTGAGATGTTGGAGGCGGCTCCAAGAGTGGAAGAGAGAGGAAATGTTATGATATTTTAGGTTACAAAAATCAGATTTCAAAAACTATCTAATAACTCTCTCACATCTTCTATTTATACTACAAAAGGAAAGGGGTAAAATGACTCATCCGCCCTTGCTTCTTGTGCCAACCTTGGAGAGTAGTTTATTACACATTAGGACCCCTCTTCACACATAAAAACGTTTAAGTCCTTGGTTGGTTCAATCACCAACTCACACACGGCCATTTGCATGAACAAAGCTTGGAGTTTTTGTAATTCCCGAGCTTGGCTTCGTGTGAAAGGCCGTGTGGCTGTCCTAACCGTATCACTGAATCCCCTTACCCCTTTAGATCTCACTCCATTGTCTAGTGATCTCATGACCAGCTTAGATGGAAATAAAAGAGCCGAGGCAATGAAGAAAATGCATGAGACGGTGCGGATCAAGCTTGAAAAGAAGAACCAAGAGGTTGCAAAAAGGGTAAACAAAGGGAGAAGAAGGCTTGTGCTTGAACCCGGAGATTGGGTGTGGGTGCATCTTCGAAAGGATCGGTTTCCAGCTCAAAGGAAGTCCAAATTGCTGCCAAGGGGTGATGGTCCTTTCCAAGTACTTGAGAGAATCAATGACAACGCCTACAAGATTGACCTTCCACCGGAATATCAAGTGCACAACACTTTCAACGTTGGTGATCTCTCCCTCGTGGATGCGGTTGAAGATGACCAAATGCTGAATTTGAGGTCAAATTCCTCTCAAGATGGAGAGGATGATACGGTTGGGGCAGCCTCCACAGGTACACGGCCTTTCACACGAAGCCAAGCTCGGGAATTACAAAAACTCCAAGCTTTGTTCATGCAAATGGCCGTGTGTGAGTTGGTGATTGAACCAACCAAGGACCTAAACGTTTTTATGTGTGAAGAGAGGTCTTAATGTGTAATATACTACTCTTCAAGGTTGGCACAAGAAGCAAGGGCGGATGGGTCATTTTACCCCTTTTGTTTGTAGTATAAATAGAACATGTTAGAGAGTTATTCCTTAGTTTTTCAATGCTGATTTTTGTAACCTAAAAACACTAAACATTTCTCTCTCTCTCCACTCTTAGAAGCCGCCCCTATTATCTCACAAGTAGAGGGATACTTGTGTTGTCTCTTTGGCTAGAAACAAGGGTTTTGAGGTCGTTGAGTGCCTCTTGGTCCTCGTAAGCACTTGGTGTTTATATTCATTAGACTTAGGGTCCTCTCTTGATGTTAGGGTTCTTAGTTTCTTGAATGTTATATGTCAAGTTATCTATCTTTCTTTACCTTGTTGTTGTTGTTGATTTTGTTATCTTAAAGTCTAGTGAAGCCGTGTGGGGCTCTTTTCGATTCACTAGCATTGTTATCTATCTTGTTGTTCTTGTGTTGTTGGACTGAAAAACCGAAACTTAAACTTGTTGTTCTTGTGTTGTTGGACTGAAATCCGAGCCTACTTGAAGCTCTTGGTGCTGTTGGTTTGATTTCGTATCATCTAACAAGGGCGTACAACTCCAAATCATAAGTTGAGTAATTAAGAGTTGCCCCTTTGAGCTTTTCACTGAAATAAGCAACGGGCTTACCTTCTTGCATCAAAACAGCCCCGATGCCAACCTTACTAGCATCACACTCTACTTCAAACATCTTATCAAAATCGGGCAATTGCAATAAAGGCGCCGAGATGAGCGTAGCTTTCAAGGACTCAAAAGCCCTAGCCTGCTCATCACCCCATTTAAAGGGTCCGTCCTTTCTAATTACCTCGGTCAAGGGGGCTGCTATGGAACTAAATCCTTTGACAAACCTCCTATAAAAGCTTGCCAACTCGTGGAAACTTCGGATTTCTCCAATAGTTTAGGGGTCGGCCAACTTCGAATAGAGTCTATCTTGGAATCGTCCACTTCCACACCCCTTGAGCTCACGACAAAACCCAAGAATATAACCTTATCAACACCAAAAGAACACTTCTCCATGTTAGCATACAGCTTCTCCTTTCGGAGCACATCAATCACACATCTCAAATGCATTACATGATCATCAATAGATTTACTATACACCAACACATCATCAAAGTAAACCACTGATACGAAATCAAACCAACAACACCAAGAGCTTCAAGTAGGCTCGGATTTCAGTCCAACAACACAAGAACAACAAGTTTAAGTTTCGGTTTTTCAGTCCAACAACACAAGAACAACAAGATAGATAACAATGCTAGTGAATCAAAAAGAGCCCCACACGGCTTCACTAGACTTTAAGATAACAAAATCAACAACAACAACAAGATAAAGAAAGATAGATAACTTGACATATAACATTCAAGAAACTAATAACCCTAACATCAAGAGAGGACCCTAAGTCTAATGAATATAAACACCAAGTTCTTACGAGGACCAAGAGGCACTCAACGACCTCAAAACCCTTGTTTCTAGCCAAAGAGACAACACAAGTATCCCTCTACTTGTGAGATAATAGGGGCGGCTTCTAAGAGTGGAGAGAGAGAGAAATGTTTAGTGTTTTTAGGTTACAAAAATCAGCATTCAAAAACTAAGGAATAACTCTCCAACATGTTCTATTTATACTACAAACAAAAGGGGTAAAATGACCCATCCGCCCTTGCTTCTTGTGCCAACCTTGAAGAGTAGTTTATTACACATTAAGACCTCTCTTCACACATAAAAACGTTTAGGTCCTTGGTTGGTTCAATCACCAACTCACACACGGCTATTTGCATGAACAAAGCTTGGAGTTCTTGTAATTCCCGAGCTTGGCTTCGTGTGAAAGGCCGTGTACCTGTGGAGGCTGCCCCAACCGTATCATCCTCTCCATCTTGAGAGGAATTTGACCTCAAATTCAGCATTTGGTCATCTTCAATCGCATCCACGAGAGAGAGATCACCAACGTTGAAAGTGTTGTGCACTTGATATTCCGGTGGAAGGTCAATCTTGTAGGCGTTGTCATTGATTCTCTCAAGTACTTGGAAAGGACCATCACCCCTTGGCAGCAATTTGGACTTCCTTTGAGATGGAAACCGATCCTTTCGAAGATGCACCCACACCCAATCTCCGGATTCAAGCACAAGCCTTCTTCTCCCTTTATTTACCCTTTTTGCAACCTCTTGGTTCTTCTTTTCAAGATTGATCCGCACCGTCTCATGCATTTTCTTCATTGCCTCGGCTCTTTTATTTCCATCTAAGCTGGTCATGAGATCACTAGACAAAGGAGTGAGATCTAAAGGGGTAAGGGGATTCAGGCCGTAAACACATTCAAAGGGAGTTATTCCCGTGCTCGAATGTATTACCCGGTTGTATGCAAATTCCACCAAGGGTAGGTGATCTTCCCATGAAGTCAGTTTACCTTTAACCATAGAACGTAGCATAGACCCTAAGGTTCTATTTACTACCTCCGTTTGGCCATCGGTTTGTGGGTGGCATGGACTTCCAAAAGAGACTTAGGAACTTGGAGTCCCTATCGCTCACAATAGTCCTCGGTACCCCGTGAAGCTTTACAACATGTTCAACAAATAATGAAGCTACACTACGAGCATCCTCGGTTTTAGCACATGGAATAAAATGAGCCATTTTAGAGAATCTATCAACAATAGCAAAAATGCTATCTCGACCCTTTCTAGTCCTTGGCAGCCCCAAAACAAAATCCATCGAAATGTCCAACCAAGGTCTAAGGGGAGTAGGGAGTGGGGTGTATAATCCTTGAGGTAGGAGATGAGATTTCGCACTCCGGCAGGCCACGCATTGACTACAAATTTTACTGATGTCTTTGCGCATTTTGGGCCAATAGAAGTTCTCCTCTAAGATTCCGAAGGTCTTGTCTACCCCAAAGTGCCCCATGAGGCCTCCGTCATGGGCCTCCCTCACAAATAATTCCCTCCAAGAACTAGAAGGAACACACAACCTCCTCCCTTTGAACAAATACCCATCGAACCGAGAGTAGGAGGAATGGTCATTCTCCTTAAGACAACGGTCCCTTCCCCACTCTTCACATTCCCTAAAAATAGGAGCAAAGGTAGGATCCTCGGGATACAACAACCGCAAGCTCTCAAAACCCATCAATTTCGAAGACAAGGTAGCAACATGCACATGCTTCCTAGACAAGGCATCGGCAACAACATTTTCCTTTCCCCTTTTGTAATGAATTACATAAGGGAAAGTCTCGATGAACTCAATCCACTTAGCATGACGCCTATTCAACTTGTCTTGGCTCTTAAGGTGTTTCAACGACTCATGATCCGTTCGTATCACAAACTCCTTAGGCCACAAATAATGTTGCCAATTTCCCAAAGCTCTAACAAGGGCGTACAACTCCAAATCATAAGTTGAGTAATTAAGAGTTGCCCCTTTGAGCTTTTCACTGAAATAAACAACGGGCTTACCTTCTTGCATCAAAACAGCCCCGATGCCAACCTTACTAGCATCACACTCTACTTCAAACATCTTATCAAAATTGGGCAATTGCAATAAAGGCGCCGAGATGAGCGTAGCTTTCAAGGCCTCAAAAGCCCTAGCCTGCTCATCACCCCATTTAAAGGGTCCGTCTTTTCTAATTACCTCGGTCAAGGGGGCTGCTATGGAACTAAATCCTTTGACAAACCTCCTATAAAAGCTTGCCAACCCGTGGAAACTTCGGATTTCTCCAATAGTTTTAGGGGTCGGCCAACTTCGAATAGAGTCTATCTTGGAATCGTCCACTTCCACACCCCTTGAGCTCACGACAAAACCCAAGAATATAACCTTATCAACACCAAAAGAACACTTCTCCATGTTGGCATACAGCTTCTCCTTTCGGAGCACATCAAACACACATCTCAAATGCATTACATGATCATCAATAGATTTACTATACACCAACACATCATCAAAGTAAACCACCACAAACTTTCCAATATAAGGCTTCATTACATGATTCATTAGCCTCATAAAGGTGCTAGGAGCATTGGTAAGGCCGAAGGGCATGACCAGCCACTCATATAGACCGAATTTGGTCTTGAATGCGGTCTTCCACTCATCACCGGGTTGCATACGAATTTGGTGATAGCCACTCCTAAGGTCCACTTTAGAAAACAAACAAGATCCGTGGAGCTCATCTAACATATCATCTAGTCTAGGGATTGGATGACGATACCTTATAGTGATTTTGTTGATGGCTCTACAATCGACGCACATGCGCCAAGTTCCGTCCTTCTTCGGTACCAAAAGCACCGGAACAACACACAGACTCATGCTTTCCTTGATGTATCCCTTGTTGAGAAGCTCCTCAACTTGTCTTTCAAGCTCCTTAGTGTCCATGGGATTGCTCCTATAGGCCGGTTTGTTTGGAAGTTGTGAACCCGGCACCAAATCAATTTGGTGCTCAATTCTCCGAAGTGGGGGCAATCCTTGCGGATGTTCTTGAGGAAATACATCTTCATACTCCTGCAACACACAAGAAATCAAAGGGGAAATGGAAGAATTAGTGGGGTTAGTATTAAAACAATGGGTCAAAAGTAACATCGGCTTGTTTTCATCATGGTCCACGAAGAGTTCTTTCCTCCTATCCAACATCACTACGTTTTCCATCTCCCTTGTCGTTGGGACAGCCTCGGATGTCCCTACTTCCTCACCTATGGCATCCCCCCCTTTTTCTCCCTTTCCGGATTCCTTCCCCTTTCCCTTACACTCTCTCATCTTTTGATGCCACTCATTTACTTGGGAGGGTGAAAGAGGATGAAGTGTGACCTTTCGGCCATCCTTCTCAAGCGTATACCAGTTGGACCTCCCATCGTGTTTAGTAGACCTATCATATTGCCATGGTCTACCTAACAACAAGTGACATGCTTGCATTGGGATTACGTCACAAAGCACTTCATCGTGGTAGTTTCCCACCTTAAACCGAATCATACATTGCCTTGTGACCTTTAATTCACCACAATCGTTCAACCATTGTAGCTTGTAAGGAATAGTGTGTAGTGTAGTTGGTAGCTTCAAGAAATTTACCATAGCATGGCTCGCAACATTTGTACAACTACCACTATCAATCACCAAGGTGCACACACTCCCCTTTACAAGACACTTAGTATGGAATAGATTTTCTCTTTCACTCGGGTCATCTATCGCCTTACTAATCATGACACGTCTAACCACAAAGTTTGGAACCACACCCTCCCCTTCTTGTGGATAGACATCTTCACTACCATCTAATTCATCATCATTCTGCCCATTATCAGCTCCCTCTCCATCTTGAGGCTCGGCCTCATCCTCCCCCCGTTCGGAAACCACCTCCTCACCAAGGTAGTACACTTTCCCTTCTCATAGGATCACATTGCGCCGGTTCGGACATTCATTGGCCTTATGCCCCCAACCATGGCACTTAAAGAATTGGAACCCCTTTGGGTTGGGATATTTGTGAGCCTCCGGTTTCGGAGGGAATTTAGGGACTGTTTTGGACTCGGGCAGCTTCGTAGGGGCGGGTTGGTCCTTGTTTTTGGGCCAACCCGAGGTGGTTTGTACCCTTGCCTTGAAGGATGATCTCTCCTTAAGTTCCCTTTCAATCTCAAGGGCCGCTTGGAATATACCGTCAATGGTTTCAAACCGGTGAAGGGTCAAATGAGTGGAGATCTCTTTGTTCAACCCACACTTGAATCGGATGATGTCGTGACTGATTTGCTCCCCACGATGATCAAGTTTCAACATGAGTTGTTGGAACTCATCAAAATAGGCCATCACACTCTTGCCTCCTTGCCGCAAGCCATATAATCTAGCAAGCAACTCATGACGATATCTCTCGGGAAGGTATCGTTGTCTCATCAAATACCTCAACCGATACCAAGGTGGTGGCTGCCCATCATCTAATTCATTACCAAATCGTTTAACATACTCCCACCAAGTGTTAGCATAGCCCTCGAGGTGAGCTATAGCGTAGCAACTCTTCTTTTCTTCCGAGATGTCATTAACTTGGAAAACTTTGTCACAAGCCGATTCCCAAGTTAAGTAGGTCTCGGGGTCACTTTCACCCTTAAAGATGGGTAGGCTCAACTTGATGGTGTTGATGCCTACGTCTCTCTCTTGGTGTCGGTTTCCCCTATCTCCATACCCCCGGTATCTCCTAGGTTCTCCTCGACCCCCTCTTAACTCCTCCTCCCTCATATAAGCATCATCAAAGGCTCCATCTCCTTCATACTCCTCTCTACCGTATCCTTCAAAGTGGGCTGGTCGGCCTTGGCCGTTTTGATTCGGAGGATTTGGAATTTGCGGTCTTTGGGTTAATGGAGCTTGAAATGGAGGGTTCGGATTTAGTGGAGGTACTTGGCGTCCAAATCCCTCTTGTGGAATTGGAGGGGCTTGGAAATGTAGTGGTCTAGTGGGGTCTCGGTTTGGAGGAAAATAGGTAGTTTGGCTTGCGGTATTTAGTGGAGCTTGGGGTGCATTTAGCATTTGGTGGACTGTTTCGAGGGTGATGGTTGCGGAAGAGGTCCTATCATGACCATTGGTAGATACATGTAGAGGAGTAGAAGGACGAGAGTTCCTTTGACTCTCCACTTGTTCTAATCTCCCACTAATAGTCGACACTTCCCCCTTTATTGCTGCCAAGTCCCCTCTCACGGCCCCAAATTCCGAATTCAACCTTTCAAGTGTCCGGGTAACGGCCTCAAGAGAGTCCCTCATAGAATCAATGGCATTAGTATCCACATTATGAGACGTAGCTCCTTCCATTGTCAAGATATTATCCGCTTTAGTTCACCACAAGTTCGTGTTCCACAAGTGTTGTATAATTGGCTAGTAACCGTGAAATTTTTAAGGTATGAGTAAGCTCTTATCCGGAATGGATTCTTGTTTTGAAGACTCAAAGAATTCTTGCCGGACTAGAGTCAAAAATCAGCAATTCATTCAAACGAATAAAAGCACTCAAATAATCGTTGACACGAACAAACGGTTCAAGGAACTAGTTGACAACCTAGTAGGAATGTACTAGTTTGTTAATTAGTTCTAGGACCAAGTAAGGGAAACCAAGGATCAACAATTAGCAACCAAAGAATATCCTAAGTTGAGCTTATAGTGACGTGGCAGCATGCAATGGTTCCACACGTTCTTCTTCTTTTTTTTTCTTCTTTTTTTTTGTTAATATTCACACAACTTGTTATAGTTTGCAAAGTGTTTTTGGTGGGAAAAATAAAATCTTGTAGTATTTCACCCTTTTCAAACTCAAGAAAGTGAGGTTTGGTTGACTAATCCCACAAAACAAGGCTCCTTGAATTAGGGAAAAGTGATTGACAAGACTAGAAGGTGATGGGTGCAAGTCTTTCACAACAACTTTATAGCTTGTCTTACAACTTGAGCACACAACAAGATGAACAAGATGAACAAGTTCAAAAGATGAACACCTCAACAAACTTCATCAACTTCTTTAGCACATAAACACACAAGCACCGATTTTTTTTTTCTTTTGGTTATCAACAACACACAACTTTCGGCCACTTCAAGTCACTACAACAATGTTCAAGTTTTCAAGCTCAACATTTGGATCTAGACACCTTAGTGTTGGTGAGAAAGAAACCAACACTATAAACTCACTAAACAAGCAAAATAACACCTAGATCTAAACATACAACATCATTCTCGGTTTCAACTTTTAATGGACAGATTTTCAGAATTTCTTTTTGGTGTTGTTTGTTTAAGCCGTGAACTAGCCCAAGATGGGTTATGTTGGAACACAACCGGTCTCGCTTTGATACCAAATGATACGAAATCAAACCAACAACACCAAGAGCTTCAAGTAGGCTCGGATTTCAGTCCAACAACACAAGAACAACAAGTTTAAGTTTCGGTTTTTCAGTCCAACAACACAAGAACAACAAGATAGATAACAATGCTAGTGAATCGAAATGAGCCCCACACGGCTTCACTAGACTTTAAGATAACAAAATCAAACAACAACAACAAGATAAAGAAAGATAGATAACTTGACATATAACATTCAAGAAACTAAGAACCCTAACATCAAGAGAGGACCCTAAGTCTAATGAATATAAACACCAAGTTCTTACGAGGACCAAGAGGCACTCAACGACCTCAAAACCCTTGTTTCTAGCCAAAGAGACAACACAAGTATCCCTCTACTTGTGAGATAATAGGGGCGGCTTCTAAGAGTGGAGAGAGAGAGAAATGTTTAGTGTTTTTAGGTTACAAAAATCAGCATTCAAAAACTAAGGAATAACTCTCCAACATGTTCTATTTATACTACAAACAAAAGGGGTAAAATGACCCATCCGCCCTTGCTTCTAGTGCCAACCTTGAAGAGTAGTTTATTACACATTAAGACCTCTCTTCACACATAAAACGTTTAGGTCCTTGGTTGGTTCAATCACCAACTCACACACGGCCATTTGCATGAACAAAGCTTGGAGTTCTTGTAATTCCCGAGCTTGGCTTCGTGTGAAAGGTCGTGTACCTGTGGAGGCTGCCCCAACCGTATCAACCACCACAAACTTTCCAATATAAGGCTTCATTACATGATTCATTAGCCTCATAAAGGTGCTAGGAGCATTGGTAGGGCCGAAGGGCATGACCAGCCACTCATATAGACCGAATTTGGTCTTGAATGCGGTCTTCCACTCATCACCGGGTTGCATGCGAATTTGGTGATAGCCACTCCTAAGGTCCACTTTAGAAAACATACAAGATCCGTGGAGCTCATCTAACATATCATCTAGTCTAGGGATTGGATGACGATACCTTATAGTGATTTTGTTGATGGCTCTACAATCGACGCACATGCGCCAAGTTCCGTCCTTCTTCGGTACCAAAAGCACCGGAACAGCACACGGACTCATGCTTTCCTTGATGTATCCCTTGTTGAGAAGCTCCTCAACTTGTCTTTCAAGCTCCTTAGTGTCCATGGGATTGCTCCTATAGGCCGGTTTGTTTGGAAGTTGTGAACCCGACACCAAATCAATTCCCCGAAGTGGGGGCAATCCTTGCGGAAGTTCTTGAGGAAATACATCTTCATACTCCTGCAACACACAAGAAATCAAAGGGGAAATGGAAGAATTAGTGGGGTCAGTATTAAAACAATGGGTCAAAAGTAACATCGGCTTGTTTTCATCATGGTCCACGAAGAGTTCTTTCCTCCTAGCCAACATCACTACGTTTTCCATCTCCCTTGTCGTTGGGACAGCCTCAGATGTCCCTACTTCCTCACCTACGGCATCCCCCCCCTTTTCTCCCTTTCCGGATTCCTTCCCCTTTCCCTTCAACTCTCTCATCTTTTGATGCCACTCATTTACTTGGGAGGGTGAAAGAGGATGAAGTGTGACCTTTCGGCCATCCTTCTCAAGCGTATACCGGTTGGACCTCCCATCGTGTTTAGTAGACCTATCATATTGCCATGGTCTACCTAACAACAAGTGACATGCTTGCATTGGGATTACGTCACAAAGCACTTCATCGTGGTAGTTTCCCACCTTAAACCGAATCACACATTGCCTTGTGACCTTTAATTCACCACAATCGTTCAACCATTGTAGCTTGTAAGGACTAGTGTGTAGTGTAGTTGGTAGCTTCAAGAAATTTACCATAGCATGGCTCGCAACATTTGTACAACTACCACTATCAATCACCAAGGTGCACACACTCCCCTTTACAAGACACTTAGTATGGAATAGATTTTCCCTTTGACTCGGGTCATCTATCGCCTTTGATACGGTTGGGGCAGCCTCCACACGTACACGGCCTTTCACACGAAGCCAAGCTCGGGAATTACAAAAACTCCAAGCTTTGTTCATGCAAGTGGCCGTGTGTGAGTTGGTGATTGAACCAACCAAGGACCTAAACGTTTTTATGTGTGAAGAGGGGTCCTAATGTGTAATAAACTACTCTTCAAGGTTGGCACAAGAAGCAAGGGCGGATGGGTCATTTTACCCTTTTTGTTTGTAGTATAAATAGAACATGTTAGAGAGTTAGACTTCACTTTTTTGAATGCTGAAATTTGTAACCTAAAATACTAAACATTTCTCTCTCTCTTCCACACTTGGAAGCCGCCACTATTTCCTCACAAGTAGAGGGATACTTGTGTTGTCTCTTTGGCTAGAAACAAGGGTTTTGAGGTCTTTGAGTGCCTCTTGGTCCTCGTAAGAATTTGGTGTTTATATTCATTAGACTTAGGGTCCTCTCTTGATGTTAGGGTTCTTAGTTTCTTGAATGTTATATGTCAAGTTATCTATCTTTCTTTATCTTGTTGTTGTTGTTGATTTTGTTATCTTGAAGTCTAGTGAAGCCGTGTGGGGCTCTTTTCGATTCACTAGCATTGTTATCTATCTTGTTGTTCTTGTGTTGTTGGGCTGAAAAACTGAATGTTAAACTTGTTGTTCTTGGTGTTGTTGGACTGAAATCCGAGTCTACTTGATGTTCTTGTTGTTGTTGGTTCGATTTTGTATCAGCCTTACTAATCATGACACGTCTAACCACAAAGTTTGGAACCACACACTCCCCTTCTTGTGGATAGACATCTTCACTACCATCTACTTCATCATCATTCGGCCCATTTTCAGCTCCCTCTCCATCTTGAGGCTCGGCCTCATCCTCCCCCCTTTCGGAAACCACCTCCTCACCAAGGTAGTACACTTTCCCTTCTCATAGGATCACATTGCGCCGGTTCGGACATTCATTGGCCTTATGCCCCCAACCTTGGCACTTGAAGCATTGGAACCCCTTTGGGTTGGGATATTTGTGAGCCTCCGGTTTCGGAGGGAATTTAGGGACTGTTTTGGACTCGGGCAGCTTCGTAGGGGCGGGTTGGTCCTTGTTTTTGGGCCAACCCGAGGGGGTTTGTACCCTTGCCTTGAAGGATGATCTCTCCTTAAGTTCCCTTTCAATCTCAAGGGCCGCTTGGAATATACCGTCAATGGTTTCAAACCGGTGAAGGGTCAAATGAGTGGAGATCTCTTTGTTCAACCCACACTTGAACCGGATGATGTCGTGACTGATTTGCTCCCCACGATGATCAAGTTTCAACATGAGTTGTTGGAACTCGTCAAAATAGGCCATCACACTCTTGCCTCCTTGCCGCAAGCCATATAATCTAGCAAGCAACTCATGACGATATCTCTCGGGAAGGTATCGTTGTCTCATCAAATACCTCAACCGATACCAAGGTGGTGGCTGCCCATCAACTAATTCATTACCAAATCGTTTAACATACTCCCACCAAGTGTTAGCATAGCCCTCGAGGTGAGCTATAGCGTAGCAACTCTTCTTTTCTTCCGAGATGTCATTAACTTGGAAAACTTTGTCACAAGCCGATTCCCAAGTTAAGTAGGTCTCGGGGTCACTTTCACCCTTAAAGATGGGTAGGCTCAACTTGATGGTGTTGATGCCTACGTCTCTCTCTTGGTGTCGGTTTCCCCTATCTCCATACCCCCGGTATCTCCTAGGTTCTCCTCGACCCCCTCTTAACTCCTCCTCCCTCATATAAGCATCATCAAAGGCTCCATCTCCTTCATACTCCTCTCTACCGTATCCTTCAAAGTGGGCTGGTCGGCCTTGGCCGTTTTGATTCGGAGGATTTGGAATTTGCGGTCTTTGGGTTAATGGAGCTTGGAATGGAGGGTTCGGATTTAGTGGAGGTACTTGGCGTCCAAATCCCTCTTGTGGAATTGGAGGGGCTTGGAAATGTAGTGGTCTAGTGGGGTCTCGGTTTGGAGGAAAATAGGTAGTTTGGCTTGCGGTATTTAGTGGAGCTTGGGGTGCATTTAGCATTTGGTGGACTGTTTCGGGGGTGATGGTTGCGGAGGAGGTCCTATCATGACCATTGGTAGATACATGTAGAGGAGTAGAAGGACGAGAGTTCCTTTGACTCTCCACTTGTTCTAATCTCCCACTAATAGTCGACACTTTCCCCTTTATTGCTGCCAAGTCCCCTCTCACGGCCCCAAATTCCGAATTCAACCTTTCAAGTGTCCGGGTAACGGCCTCAAGAGTGACCCTCATGGAATCAAGGGCATTAGTATCCACATTATGAGACGTAGCTCCTTCCATTGTCAAGATATTATCCGCTTTAGTTCACCACAAGTTCGTGTTCCACAAGTGTTGTATAATTGGCTAGTAACCGTGAAATTTTTAAGGTATGAGTAAGCTCTTATCCGGAATGGATTCTTGTTTTGAAGACTCAAAGAATTCTTGCCGGACTAGAGTCAAAAATCAGCAATTCATTCAAACGAATAAAAGCACTCAAATAATCGTTGACACGAACAAACGGTTCAAGGAACTAGTTGACAACCTAGTAGGAATGTACTAGTTTGTTAATTAGTTCTAGGACCAAGTAAGGGAAACCAAGGATCAACAATTAGCAACCAAAGAATATCCTAAGTTGAGCTTATAGTGACGTGGCAGCATGCAATGGTTCCACACGTTCTTCTTCTTTTTTTTTTTTTTTTGTGTTAATATTCACACAACTTGTTATAGTTTGCAAAGTGTTTTGGTGGGAAAAATAAAATCTTGTAGTATTTCACCCTTTTCAAACTCAAGAAAGTGAGGTTTGGTTGACTAATCCCACAAAACAAGGCTCCTAGAATTAGGGAAAAGTGATTGACAAGACTAGAAGGTGATGGGTGCAAGTCTTTCACAACAACTTTATAGCTTGTCTTACAACTTGAGCATACAACAAGATGAACAAGATGAACAAGTTCAAAAGATGAACACCTCAACAAACTTCATCAACTTCTTTAGCACATAAACACACAACCACCGATTTTTCTTTTGGTTATCAACAACATACAACTTTCGGCCACTTCAAGTCACTACACAATGTTCAAGTTTTCAAGCTCAACTTTTGGATCTAGACACCTTAGTGTTGGTGAGAAAGAAACCAACACTAGAAATTCACTAAACAAGCAAAATAACACCTAGATCTAAACATACAACATCATTCTTGGTTTCAGCTTTTAATGGACAGATTTTCAGAATTTCTTTTTGGTGTTGTTTGTTTAAGCCGTGAACTAGCCCAAGATGGGTTATGTTGGAACACAACCGGTCTCGCTTTGATACCAAATGATACGAAATCAAACCAACAACACCAAGAGCTTCAAGTAGGCTCGGATTTCAGTCCAACAACACAAGAACAACAAGATAGATAACAATGCTAGTGAATCGAAAAGAGCCCCACACGGCTTCACTAGACTTTAAGATAACAAAATCAACAACAACAACAAGATAAAGAAAGATAGATAACTTGACATATAACATTCAAGAAACTAAGAACCCTAACATCAAGAGAGGACCCTAAGTCTAATGAATATAAACACCAAGTTCTTACGAGGACCAAGAGGCACTCAACGACCTCAAACCCTTGTTTCTATCCAAAGAGACAACACAAGTATCCCTCTACTTGTGAGATAATAGGGACGGCTTCTAAGAGTGGAAGAGAGAGCCGAAATGTTTAGTGTTTTTAGGTTACAAAATCATCATTCAAAAACTAAGGAATAACTCTCCAACATGTTCTATTTATACTACAAACAAAAGGGGTAAAATGACCCATCCGCCCTTGGTTCTTGTGCCAACCTTGAAGAGTAGTTTATTACACATTAAGACCTCTCTTCACACATAAAAACGTTTAGGTCCTTGGTTGGTTCAATCACCAACTCACACACGGCCATTTGCATGAACAAAGCTTGGAGTTCTTGTAATTCCCGAGCTTGGCTTCGTGTGAAAGGCCGTGTACCTGTGGAGGCTGCCCCAACCGTATCAATAGATAACCTACTAAGAGCCTCAACAATAATATTAGCCTTACTTGGATGATAGTGTAGACTCATGTCATAGTCCTTGAAAAGCTCAACATCTCTTATACCCAAGGTTAAGATCCTTTGTAGTGAAAACTATTGTAGTCTCTTATGATCAGATAAGATTTCTACGTGCACTCCATACAAATCATGCTGCGAGATTATCAATGCAATTACCACAACTAATAATTTTATATCATGAGTTGGATAATTTATCTCATGCACTTTTAACTGCCTAGAAGCATAAGCAATCACCTTACCATATTTCATCAAAACACAACAAAGTCCCACTTGGGAAGCATCACAGTAAACAATAAACCCCTCAATTACCTTCAAGCAAAGACAAAATCGAAGATGAAGTTAGCTTATTCTTTAGCTTCTCAAAACTATCCTCACAAGCATCCGACCAAGAGAACTTTACCTTTTTCTAAGTCAACTTGGTCGATGAAGTAGCTATTGTCGAGAAACTTTCCACAAACCTCCAATAATACCCTGCCAAACTGAAGAAGCTCTGAATGTAGGTTTGAGTCATGGGTCTAGGCAACTTTTTAACTATCTTCACCTCGTGTAGATTCCCCATGATCCCCTTACTAGAAATAAGATGACCTAAAAAATTAATAGCATTCAACCAAAACTCACATTTAGAGTATTTGGCATTCAACCATTGCTCTTTCAAGGTCTTCAATACCACATGTAGGTGATTGGCATGATCCACCTTACTTTTCGAATATAGTAGGATATCATCAATGAACACAATGACAAAATGATACAAAAACTGATGAAGTACCCTATTCATCATAATAACGACTATAGCTTGGAAGAAATATCCTTAGGTATCCTTTTTAAGAAAAGGGATTCCCATGTACCCATTGATTACATTATAAAATTGACTTGGGGAAATCCCAATTACCCCACAAGTGATCATTACCATGTTTTCTTATGGGATTCCCTTGTACCCTACAAGTCTTTCAATTAAACCAACCATGACCACCAAGACCTTACTATTTAACTATTTCAAACCATTCAAACCATTTAGTATTCCATTACCAAGTTATACCAAGCAATAGTTTAATTAAAAGTCCAACAATATAGTAAAAGCATTCTCATAGGCATTTTATCATACGAATTAGGGGCAGAGTGCTTCAAAAACCAAAGCCAAGTACTAATTAACCATTCCCATGAAAAATAATGTCCAAACCACCATTAAAACATGTAAATCAATAATTAGAACGTTGGAAAACCATAACCCAGCATTTATAACCAAAACCCCTAAAATATATTTGCAAACCCAAAATCGTACTATATTTATGCCATGTAAATAATTTATAAAACATGCCTGTAGTTCGAATTAACAATGAAGGAGAAGTATCTTGCCTTAGATTAAGAATAAAATAAGAAGAAATAACACCTATGATCCTCAATTGGCCACCTTAAAGAAAACCCTAGCTTTTTCTTAACCCAAGATCCTTGAAAATTTTTGAGAGACTTTAGAGTGTTTGATTGATTACAAATAGGTTAATGTAGCCCCAAAAAGTGTTTTAAGTCATGGGGTCCTAGGAATTATGATGTGAAATATCCAGATTACCCCCAACTTAATCTGGATATTTGAAGTGAGTGAGGCCGCAGTAGTAGGGCCTGACTTTGTGTTTGACACCTTAGAGAAGGTCCAGTTGATCAGGTAAAGGCTTCAGATAGGTCATAACTGACAGAAATCATACACAAATGTGCACAGAAAGGATCTCGAGTTAGAGATTGGTCATTATATGTATTTCAAAATCTCTCCTATGAAAGGAGTGAAGATATTTAGAAAGAAGGGGAAATTCAATCCTCAATATATCGGTCCTTACCGAATTCTCAGCTATTTTGGAAAGGTAGCTTACGAGCTTGAGTTACCTTCAGACTTAGCTTCAGTGCACCCAGTGTTCCATGTCTTCTTTCTTAAGAAATGCATAGGTGACCCAGCAACCATAGTACCTATAGAGGGCATAGATGTTCAAAACAACCTCTCTTATGAGGAGATTCTAGTCGAAATCCTTGATTATAAGATTCGCAGACTGAGGAACAAAGAGGTCCCTCTAGTCAAAGTTCTTTGGCAGAATTAGTCCGTTGAGAGAGCTACTTGGGAAGCAAAAGTAGATATGTGGACAAAGTATCCTCACCTCTTTCTCGCCAACTCAGACTCAGCCCAAGGTAACAGTTTTTTCATGAACTTACTTAGTTCCATGCTCAGATTTTCCTTAATAAGCTTGGTACTAGTTACTATTGCATATTCAGTTGTGACTTCATGCATAATATATGCATGTTCAGCATGAGAAACTTAGCTTATTAGAAATCCCAGTCAAGCATTCATGAATCATTTTCAGCTATGTACTCATGCATCAGATGTGCATGTTCAATACGAAATTTCAGCATATCGGTAGTATCAGTTATGAAATCATGTTGCAGTTATGCATATCCAGTATCTAAGTTCATTCTATCGGTATTCCCAGATTAGTCTGTCTCATTTGAGGATGAATGTTCCCAAGGGAGAGATACTGTAAGACCCTGAAAAATCCTAAGCTTAACTCTGTCCTTTAAAGCTTGTTAAGGGGTCCTAAACTTAGAAAATTTTAGCTAAGTATTCAGACTTAGTGTTATTTTAGCCTTCGCAGGTTGGCGACTCTATTTCACGAACCTCATAACCTTAAAGTAATGATTTTTAGGTTGAATCATGATCGGGAATGTTAGTGGGTGCTCCCGAATAAGTTTATGATTTTTTAAACTTTGTTTATATCACATTTGAAAACTTAAACTAGTGGATCGACGCGACCTCGATGCCCCACATTGCCCATCACATTGATGAATATTTTCCTCTAGCTCCACATTCAAATTCTAGTGAACCAATGCGCACTTGATACGGTACATTGGTCATCACATCGATGCCAATGATGCAGTACATCGGTCTACGCATCGCTAAATCAGATTTTAGACATTAAAAGGCTGCTTACTTAGGGGTAATTGGGTATTTTCACACCCGACGCCTCCAAAACTCGAGATTAATCCTCTTTAGAGGTAAAATCCATTAATCTTTCTCAAAATCTCAAAAAGCAAACCCTAGGATCTCCAATTCAAGATTCAGCCTTCAAGAACACTCCACCATTCTTTGCAAATTTGAATGCCAAGGTATGTGAAGTGTTCATAAAAGGGTTTCTTTCCACCCTTGGAGTTCAAGAAATTCTTTTAAAATAAAAGTTAATTGATTTCATAGATTTTATATTGGATCTTGAATGTATTAATAATTATGATGTTAATACTGGTCTAATTCTATGATTTGTCCCAAATTTCATGCAAAATAGTTTAATTGTGAATTGAATTTTGTGAACTACATGTCAAACTCAAATTGTAAGTTGAATGTAGAATCCATGATATTACTACATGTTTAGTGATATGTGAAATACCCATGCTCCCAAGTGTTTGTCAAAATTTTATGTGATTTGACTAGTCCAAGCATAACATGTTATTGTGTGATTTCAATCATGCACAAGCTCATGTATATCAAGTGTTTGACAAAAATGTCTAAGTGAATGTATTATTTGCAAACTAGTACCATTATGCTACTAAAGTCATGCAGTGATTTACTTTTCATGCTATCGAGTCCTGGGGATATTTAATAACCGATAATTTAGTTGTATATCTAGAGCCAGTGTCAATTACAGAATAGTATCAGTAATATCATGATCAGTGGTTCAGTAATTAGTTCAAAACTTAGTTAGTAATTAGTTTAGAATCTAGTAAACTCAATTCAGCCTAGTCAGCTAACATGATCAGTCACAGTTCAGTCCAACCTAGAACGGTTTAGAATTCAGTCTAGTGTTTATTCATATAGAAGTAGGATTCAGCACCAAGTGAACCCAAGGATGGGGACTCACCTGCCAGTAGAGGGTGTGATCCTTAGAAATAGTCCTTGTGTTCCAGAACTACATAGCCAGTGTAGGTTAAGACATCAACCTACCAGTTGAGGGTTGATGAGGTGTTCTACCTGCCAGTTGAGGGTACCACCATTCTCATTTAGAGCACTTGCCAGATGAGGGTGATTCAATTTGTCTTTACCCGTGGTATGGTACTGATACCCATCCAGACGGGGTTATAGTTTTGACCCCAATTAGATCAAAGAGAAGCATGTCGGTTAGATAATTACCTCCCACTGTCTCAGTTTCATCCTTTAGAATAGAACTCAATTCAGTTCTATAGAAATTAGAATTGTCAGACACAGTCACTTAGTTCAGTACTGAACTCAGAATAGTTCCACAGAATCAGGACTGTTAGATACAGTCACTCAGTTAATAGTAATAAAGTATAGTAAACTCAAATATCAGTAAACCAGTGATTAAGAACTCAGTATTTAGTGTTACCATGACCTCAGTTATAATTTACGTATTCATGCATATACTCTCATTCAGTTATACTCATGTTATTTAGTCATTATTGTTCATACATATGAACCCATACATCTCAGCCTACCTCACTTAGCATACTAGTACATTCAAAGTACTGATGCATACCTTTCTTTCGAGCTATGATGTATTATATCATAGGTTCAGACACACAGGCTCCTGATCATACTTAGCAGCCCGATCCATCAGCAGTAAACTAGTAATGAGTCCTCATTATTTGAGGATAGATTTATTATTCAAGTATTTCAGTACTCAATTTATTTCAGTAGTCGGAGTTATTTGGAGACACGTCCCATCAACTCCTTGTTCAGATAGTAGAGTCATTTCAGACTAGAGTAATTTTTCAGAAAGATGTTCAGTTTACAATATTGTTTTTAGTATTTAGTAATTGATTTTAAGGTTTGAACCTTATGGCTATTTCCTCCTAAATTCTGCATTTTACAGTATTGTTATTCAGTTATTGCAGCAGGTACCAATCATGGGTTAGCTTATAGTCCTTGAGGATTATAAGCATCGTGTAGCATCCAAGGTACAAACTCGGGGTGTTATATTATCCTAACCATCATAAAAGGCTCCCAAGGCTATATAGGTTCAGCTCCCCCTGCTGAAAAGTCTCCAATGCATGTTAGCCACACAAATTAAAGAAAAAACAAGGGAAAGCTAAAGTCATCAAGGCAACTAGTGATCCCAATGTATATATATATATAGTGTGATACATACACATGTTCATCAAGACCAAACCCCACATTGGCAAACATGAGTTTCCAGTATAAGTCATCTAAGACCCACACCTCACGGCTTCGCTATATAACCCCCATTAAGTCTAATTAAAATCAAGTTTCACATAACCCATTTATTAACAAAAGAATCAACTGTGAAGGCACACCATGAGTATCATCACACCCTTACACTTTCAAGCTTATCTCTATGCCATAACAGTATTTTAACTTAGGGAATTCCTCAACCCCCTTTGTTCATTAAATCAAACACAACCAAGAAGGCAATCAAAATCTATGTTCATTATTTAACCATTTGTGAAATGCAATATCATCAGTGAGCAAGTCAAACCAAGTGATTCACAATTCAAAGCCAATTACACAGGTTGGTTAAGGGAACTCAATGATTCAAAACCAACTATAAGTTTAAAATATCAATTTAGGGGAATACCTTGACCCCCATTCTAATTCCCACACCTAATCACCCCATTTGTTCAAAACATTAATTTCAAAGCTTGAATAACTCATAAAAACCATAGGAAATTAATTAAAGAATCAAACATTCTAAAGCCCTCAACCATATCAAAATCCATATTAAAATCCATTTAATTAACACATTAACACATATAGTTCTCATAAAATAAGAATTGGGGAAGAGTAATATGCCTAAAATACCAATATTTATGGAGAGAAATAAACCCTTAATCCCTTAGATAACTAACTTCTTTGAAACCCTAAATATCTTGATTGTGAAGAATTTATGAGTTTGAAAGAGTTTCTCTTAGTGCTAAAGTATTAAAAATAATGACCCAATGTTGTTTTATATCCATGGATATTAAGTTGGGAAAGATAGAAATATCCATAATGCCCTTAATTAAAAGGCTAAAAAATTGTCGCTAATGACTACAGGTCACTATACGACTCGTAAGGACTCACTATAGCTCGCCACTCTGAGTCATAGTCTGGACAATAGATAAAGGACCCTACATCGGTGAACCTATGACTTTTATGTTATGACTCATTAATAGACCCTACAACTTGTAGGGTCCAAGTCATAGTCAAGACAAAATACCATAGGCTTCACATTGTTTTGGCTAAGAATGGGACTATATGAGTCATTTTGAGTCTTTATAACTTGTAAACTAGAGAAGTCATCATCGTGATAACATAAACTCCAGGTCATCATACTGGTCTAGCTCCAAGTCGATTCTTAAGACCTATAATGACATATAATAACTGGTTAGAAGAGTTGTAGTTTGGGTAGTGAGTTTTAAAAGTCAAAAAAATTTAGGGTAAAAAATCTACGGTGTTACAGTCATAGACTTCAATGATTCTTCACCTAGTGAGATCTTAGTATGTGGTAGCATCATTGGCTTGAGTTTCTTAAGGACAATGATTATACTATTCTCTATTATCTAGTCAAGGCTTATATGGTTGTGGATGCCCTGACTAAAAAGTGGACTACCATTGGTAGGCCATCATCAGTAGAGGTTTAGTTTTTTCCTACCCAGATGGTTAGGCTTGATATTTTGATATTTATGTGTGTTTTCGCATTTGTTTAGTCTAGGTCTTCTTTTATGGAGCAGATTTTTGCTTATTATTTTGATAATAATGGGTTGAGAGTGATTCAGGATAATATGTGGAGTGATGACATAAGGAAACCTCACTAGATACTGATGGTTTATTGATGATTGTAGGACAAAATTGTATTCCAAGAGTTGGTAATTAGATTAGATTTATTTTTAAGAAGGCTTATTGTTTAAGGTATTTTATCCGTCGGTATTGACCAAGATGTATTGTGATTTGAGTCAGTATTTCTGGTGGGGTGGTATGAGAAAATATGTCACAGATTTTGTAACTCATTGCCTATGTTTCCAGTAGGTGAATGCCCAACATTTAAATTCTGGTGGTTTGCTTTAGAGGTTACCTATTCTTGAGTGGAAATGGGAGCAAATTATTATGGACTTTGTGGCTGGGTTGCCGCATACTTCTCATGGTTTTGATTGTTTTCAGTCATCGTGCATCAATCTACTCATATCATTCTAGTTTAGGTTTCTTTTAGTACTGAGAGGTTGGCCCATATCTATATTTGTGAGATAGCTCATCTCCATGATGTGCTACTAGCTATTATCTCAAATCAAGGTTTAGTGTTCACATCTTAATTTTAGAAGACTTTTTAAGAAGAGTTGGGTACTCGAGTTTATCATAGCATAACATTTTACCCAAGACCAATAGTCAGTCAGAGCAAACTATTCAGGTCATAGAGTATATGCTTCGATATTGTGTTATGGACTTTGTTAGTTGGTGGGAGCATCATCTAGCATTGGCTGAGTTTGCATATAATAGCTACCATTCAAGTATTGATATGCCTCCTTTTTAGGATTTCCATGGTAGGCACTATTGATCTCCAGTTTGTTGGTTTAAGTTTTTAAGATTAGACCTCCAGGAATAGACTTGCTTCGTTAGTATTTATATTTTGTTTAGATCATTAAGGATAGACTTAGAGAGACTCAGAGTAGGCAAAAGATCTATGCAGATGGTAGATTTTATGCCTTGAGATTCATAATTAGAGATTATGTCTTCCTTCGTGTGTTCTCTGTTACAGGCGTGATGAGATTTGCAAAGAGGGGAAAGCTTATCCCCAGTTATATTGGACCTCTTGAGATTATTAAAACTATTAGGGATGTGGCTTATGAGTTAGTAGTACCCCTAGATTTATCAGGTTTTTACCTAGATTTTGATATTTCTACGCTTCTGTGTTACATTACAAAAATGTCTCATGTCATTTGTTGGGATTTAGTTTAGTTAGATGAGCAGTTGTCCTTTGTTGAGGGGACAATCTCAATCTTGTCCAGGATATTAGACGGTTGAATTCTATGGTTTTTTTGGTGGTTTAGATCTAGTGGAGCCATCTACCTTTATATAAGGCTACTTGGGAGGTCGAGTCTGATATGCATGGTTTTTACCGCAACTTTTTGCTGATTCAAGTATTTTTCTTTGCCTTTATTTCAAGGACGGACTAAATTTAAAATGTTGGATGATTTAGTGATTTAGTTTTTGGTGAATTTGTGAAATATTTATTTCTATGGGATTTGACTATTTTATCCATCCCCATAGTTGCTTTATCGTATTTCTAGGGGTGTGGGGATGATTGGCACGATTCTTAATGCATTTTGTTATGATTTGTGGTTTTTTGTGGATTAAAAAGTCTTATACTTGGCTTTGGTCAACATTTATTGATATGTGCGTCGGATGGCAAAACGGATTGTGCTAGCAGATTTGGAAAATTGAGCTTATGTTGTTACCATGGATGGTGTGGCTTTATAGCTTTTATACCTTATTTAGACCTTCAATTCGAAAAATTGCAAAATCGAGTATCAGGGGACAATTTTGTGAAAATAAGGTTTTATCTAAAATCATATATCACCTATGAGTCCGGAGCATCGAATTTAGTAGGAAAGCATAGTTTGTTTGTATACTCAGGATTCCGAATGAATCTCATGGGGTCTATAGATATTCTCCAAGTCTCCAACTAGTACACTTGCTTAAGTAGTGCTTTGGTCACTTAAGTGAAATCTAATGTATCGCCTAAGTGACAGTAGGCTCGCTTAAGCGATTGACACTTAAGCAATGGCCTGATCTCTTAAGCGTCATTGGCATGACAGACCCCTATCTCTTAAGCGATAGGCAAGTCAGTTATGCAATGAGGCTGGATTTGCTTAGGTGACTAGGATAGCTACCTAAGCAACTCAGTGGTTTCTTAGTTGATGCCTGGGTGTATTATACCACAATTTTCAAAATTATATCGCCATTTTTGAGACTTTAAGATTTGGGTTCAAGTTTTTGGGTATTTTCTTTAATTTTTAGGCTTGGGTAAGCTCCAAATCCTTATTTCAAATATTTTACTTTGATTCTTATATGAAAACCTTGTTAAATATGAATTTAATGATGAAAATTGGGTATTTTTGCTCGAAAGGCCCAAATTAGTGATTCTTTAATTTAAACCATAATCCCAAACCAGTATCGTTCTAGTTTTCTCCCATGAATTCCTTTAATCTTGGAAAATATGTTTTTTGGACAAAAATTGATTTCACCCTTCTTTTTCATGAAACCATTTCGAGGGTTCGTTTTAACCCTGATCCTAAAATGGGCAATGTGGTTATCATTGGGTTTCTTTGATGCATAGATTCTATATTTGTATGTGTTCATTTATCGTGGGTCCATTATTGAGGTGTAAGCTCAGGTTGAAGGCTTTTTTGTATAGTTTTTTTGAATTTGAGTTAGGGTATAGCTTAACTTCCTTCAGACTGGGATAGGTGACAAATATTAGTATAAAATCTTGTTACGAGTATGGGAACAAAACATGAAAATAATGTTGTTACTATGTTGTGCTCGTGTGGAGGCCTGTATTATTTTTATTTTGTGGTTTTTTGATATTATATATTATGTATGACCATGTGGGGTCTTATATAATGATATTGGCCTGATATTTAAATAATTTGTTATTTTTCTTGGTGTAAAATTATCTAAATTTGTAATTGTATGGTATCAAATAAGGTAAATCTTACTCTTATGTATATTATGTTTGTCCATGAATTGTAGGTTTATTGAGTGGATTTTGGCAACACGCTTGGTATATTGATTGGAATTAGAAAATTCCTATTTGGCTGGTTGTGAGAATTGCATCCCTATATAATAGTCATTCATGAAACATTAATACAACTGTGGAAATACTGGAAATACAAGAAGTTATGAAAACACTGGTTCATTACATCATTATAGACCCTCTTTGAGGGATGTGCTAGAGAGTAGTCTTAGATATTGGTATTGGTTATTAGATTAGATATGAGATGCCGAACCCCCCATGCTTCCGATCTGGGAGAATAGCTTGGCAGTTGTATACAAAGGTTGTGCAACAACCTCATGCATATTACATTACCATTGCCATTATCATCAACTTATTCTTACATTTTTCCCATATCTGTATACTAGTATTTTCTTTCTCGTGTTTGTATGTGGAATATTTGAATATGCTAGAACTATTAGTGGAGACAATATGGGCCACCGTTCGGGATATTTATTGATTGTAGATGATGTGTACCTAGTGTGTATTTTTTGTACTTTATTTTCTACTTCGCTGAATCGGCCTATGATAACTACTGAGTTTAAGTAGATCATTCTCACCTTACTACGCCCTTTAGGTGTAGATCCAGGTACGAGTATGTTATAGGATAGTTGATTAAGGTAGTACACAAAGTCTATTCAAGGTAGCAGTTAATTTATCCATCCGGAGTAGACTACTACCTTTTCCATATCTAGACAATGTCCTTGTATTCATATATATAGTTGTTCCTTTTGTATATGTTATGTATATTCTAACTTTGAGTTGTATTAGTTAGTTTTTACACTCTAACTCCATGTTTTGGGGTATTGTATGGTATCTTGACTATGTATATCTGTTTTTTAATATATATGTGTGGTTTGAATACAATCTAAGAGTATTACCTAGGGTTTTTGGCATTGATTGCTCATTTCAAATCAGTTTGGGTGAGAGGTTTACTTGTCAAGGCTTGCCTCTACAAGTTCTATCATGACCCTTTGTTTTTGGTTCGTGACAACCTATCACCGACTCAACACTTCAACATTCAAAGTTTATGGTTGACATAACTCTTCTACGGACTCTGAGTTGCACTCAACCTATCCTGAATCTCCCAGAACCTATGAACAACTCTCGAAGTAAGTCATCACCAAGGGGAAAAATCTCAAAAGTCTCAAATAGTCCTATCTGAGATTAAAAAAGCATACCATAAATCCTCAAATGGTGCCATCTCAATAGTCTAATGGTAGCAATTATTATAAGTGATTTTTGCTAAGCCTAAGTTTTGCTCCCACTAACCTCCAATGTCCATAAAACACATGCAAAACATATCCTCAAAAATTTAAATAGTTTTCTCTGATGGACCATCGGTCTAGGAGTAGAATATGGTGCTAAGATCATCCTGAGTACCCAAATCCTCTAGAATCTAGAGTGGAACACTGAGCCGCTATCTAAAATAATAGACCCAAGCACTCAATGCAAGCAAACTATCTCATAAACATGGATATGGGCAAACCTCTCCCTCAGATTCTAAGGTAGTTTAATGGGACTTACCTCTCAGCACTTGATAATGAATTCCACAAAGTCTACTATCCTCAAACTATGAAACACCCTAAATCTTAGACCTTGTAAAAATTCATGGGTTTTTGACATTCTATACATGGTACGACTAAAGGGTACTAGTCATATCCTAGGATACTACTTTGGCGTCATCTCTCATATATTAGCTAGTGTAGTGTGACTTATATGTTGTTCAAGATACAATTTAGACTCTTCTAAGTTGTATGTTAGGGTACAGGTCGTATGTTTCCTAGTCGTATGTTGTTATGTGATTAGCCTAGTTGAATTTTTCCAATGTATAGTCCATGGTAGGTTTTAGGGTACTATTTGTACCCTATGATACAAGTTATACATGTGTAGTTGTATCCTGGATAGTTCAGGGGTCCAGGATGAGGCCTATGGTATGATTTAGGATACCACTCATACCCGAGGGTAAGGTTTGTGTGATAGTCATACCGTCTAACGGGTTAGTTTCCAGCTTTTAAGATGAGGGCTTTATGGATATTTCCCACCAAAAAACCCTTAATACCCCTGACTATATAACATATTGTAGCCTCTCCTAATAATTATTTGGTGGACCAACCATTCCAAATACACTCTATCTCACTCTTGATGATTGGAGGATAGGATTTGATGAGTTATTCTTCTAGAGGCTAAACTATCAAGTTCTTTCATTAATATTCTTGTATAAGGCATGTATCTCTTCCCTCATTTTTATATCAAAATATCATGTATTTTATTTTGACTTTTAAATGGTGTTTTGAAATCAAATGTTGAGTGTTTTAATGCATAGTGATGGGTATTTTTTACTCTTGCTTGAACTTGTGCTTGTACATGTTTTTGGTGATGGTTTGCATTTGTGGGTGCTTGTTGTTGGTTGTTTAACAAATGGGTCATGAGTAACCTAGATTTGATGATTTCTACTTTGGCTTTGGTCTTTATAAATGTTTACCCTATAGGTGTTTTTGAAAATGTTTAAGAGAAATAACTATTCATTTGTTAATGGTGTATTGAACTATGATATTGGTCTAACTAATTTAAATGGAATATGCCATTGACTTAAGGAGTATGAATTCTTGCTAAATTGTTATGTAATAGCCTTGATAGTCGTGTAATGAGTTAAGTTAGTGACTTTTATGGTATTATGGTTAAAGGGGTTGGAGTCCCAAAGCATGGAATTAAATTACGTTTTATAATGAAGTAGGGTATAAGAATTTTAATGATAAATGAATTATTTGTAAAGGTTTCGATGACGATTAATTGATTTGAATTTTGGTATTAACTAAGGCATTGGCATAATTAAATGATTGGTTATTAAATGGTTTTATAAAGATCGTATGGTCATATATATAAGTTGAATTGTTGCCTTGGTGGCTTGAATTGTCTAAATAGGTTTGAGTTCTTATGTGTGGAATTTAATACATGTTAATGTATTGATAAAGGGTTAGAGTCCAAATTGTCGAGTAATAATAGATATGACGGCTTGTGGTTAAGGTCCACTTGCCATATGAGACGGCTTGTGGTTAATGTCCACTTTCCATATAAGACGACATGTGTTTAAGTCCAGTTGTTATTTAAGATGACTTGTGGTTAAGGTCAACTTGCTGGTTAAGGTCCACTTGCTATACAATACAGTTTGTGGTTAAGGTCCACTTGCCATTTAAGAGGTTTGTGGTTAGGGTCCACTTACCATATAAGATGTGACGGCTTGTGGTTAGCATCCACTAGCCATATAAAGTAGGACAGCTTGTGGTTAGGGTCCACTTGTAATAAAAAATAGGATAGCTTGAGATTAGGGTCATCTTTCCTAATGTAACAGAGAAGTTTAATGTTCTAAACTACAAGGGTGGAAGGTTTGAGTTCATCACTCCTTGTTTCACGATTAAAGTACTTCAAGAATGCATTTCATGACTTGTTCCTTGATTAGGAACATTATGTACCTATATATGTATCTTCATATATGCTTGCATAAATATAAATATGGTTGCATATGATGGTTTGACTTGGTTTTTAATAACTACACTATTTTATCCTTATCCTTGAGTTACAGTCTAGCGCTCTAATTGCTAACTTTCTTCGGACACTATTTCCCCATGAGACATTAGGGCCAGAGCTTTTTCTTCTCTTCTGCATAGTGACCAGGTATTTGAGCGGATCATATGTTGACATTGAAGTTGTGATCTTCCATTATTAGGAGTCTTATATCATATGCCATAGACTTATTTTAGACTTGGCCTAGGCTACTGTCGAGGGCATGTCCTGATATGTTATAGACATCAGAATTGTAGAGGCTTTATGGATGACTATGGACATACGTATGTTGGTTAGTTGTTGATATTAATTGATTTATTAGATACTTCTTAAGCTATGATTGTAGTCTTGTTTCTACTATCATATTTTATAGCCGAAGCTCATCCTGTACTTATGGATTGATGTGATGTATAGATTGGGTTAACGTGGCAATCTTCGATCCTTATAATTCTTGAGGTGCCAATATGATAATGCCCAATTTTGGGTCGTGTCAAGTTGGTATTAGATCCTAGATTCATGGTCAGTTGGGAGTCTACAAAATCATGTCAATTAGAGACTTTTTTATGAGTATTTAGCATACCACACTTATAAAAGAGGGTGTACAAGACATTAAGGAATGGTTCCACTTTATTGTAGTTCTATATCGAGCTATAGAGTCTAAGTTCTTAGATCCCTCTGATTTATATTTGCTCATCTTTAAGATCATGCCTCAAAGAAGATCTAACATTCAGGCAAACAATTTTGTCCCTACTGAGGGCAATATCGACCAAGCTCGTCCAACTTTTGGGATTCAGACCCTATCAAGGGTTACAATATCTAACTGTACTCATGGGGTTCCACTGCCCCCACCAACCCTCCTTTTGGGAGTTACACTCCTTCTTCGTCTCCTCAAGGGGATATTACTAATGTTGAGTTCTATCGCTTCATTACTCTTTTGACTCAATTGGTAGATTCTTAGTTCGGACATAGTGTTCCTGTTGATCCTTCCTCTGAGTCCATAAGGGTTGGCTAATTTATGAGGTTGTACCTTCTTTTGTTTATGGTTATAAAGGTTGAAGAATATTCTCAAAGTTTCATTGATGAAATAGAGAAGATCTATCAGATTATGCATGTGTCAAAACATGAAGGTGTTGAGTTTTATTTCTATCAAATAAAAGATATGGCGTATAGATGGTATGAAGATTGGGAACAGTTGAGAGGTGAGGATGCTAGTTCTGCTGTGTTGGAGGATTTCTCTAGAGTTTTCTTAAACCTATTCCTTCCTCAAGAGTTAAGGGAAGTGAAGGTGGAGGAGTTTGTGAATTTCAGGCAAGGTAGGATGTCTATCAATGAGTATGACTTGAAATTCCATTAGTTGTTTAGGTATGCCCATGAGATGGTTTCTACGATGAGAGCTAGAATGCATAAGTTTACTTCGGGACTGGCTCCCGAATCGACCCTTTTGAGTGAGACAGCTTTTTGATATTATACATCAACATCTCTAGGTTAGTTGTGTATATGTAATAAGTGGAGAAAAAGAAAAATAAATAGTCTGAGATTGATAAGAGGCACAGTATGAGGCCTTGGCTTTCTAAATAAAGTGGAGGCCAGCAGTCTAGTGGTAAGTGGTCCAAGAGAATGAATTGGGTGAGTGCTGATTCTAAGGCTTGTGGGGACCTATCATCACCGACCTACCCTCCTTGTAGATACTGTGGTCAATATTATCATAGTGGGTGTGAGAAGAAGAGGAACATGTATTTTAGATGTGGTTTGTTTCGGCACATACAAGGAGAGTGTCCTTCTCTAGTGATTTATTAGACCAATAAGAATTCTATTGCAACTTTTTCTTCTCCTCCACCAAAGGGTGTTGTTTGTTCTTTTGCTTCTGTTTCTGGTACCAGCACTTGCCGAAATCGGTAATATGCACTTACTACCCGCCAGGAGTCCAAGATGACTTCAGATGTTGTTACGGGTATGTTGAAACTCTTTTTATGTGATGTGGATTGTATACTTGATTTAGGATCCACTCTTTAATATATGACCCCATTTATAGTTGTGCATCTTGGTTTTTTGTCCTGAGTGTTTGTCAGTTCTTTTTTTTGTTTCTACCCCAGTAGGACTCTTTGGTTGTTAAAAAAAGTTTATATGGAGTGTGTGGTATCTATTAGTGGTAAAGAAACTTTGGTATATTTGATAGGATTGGATATGGTGGACTTCAATGTTATATTAAAAATGGTTTGGTTACATTTGTGCTTTGCTACCTTAGATTGTCGCATCCGTAAGGTCATGATTAAATTCCCTAATGAGTCTATCATTGTACAAGAAGGAATATGCTTAGAACCTAAGGTGAGGTTCATCTCCTATCTTAGAGCCCAAAAGTTGATCTCTAAGGGGTGTTTGTATCTTTTGGTCAAAGTTGAAGATTTAACTCGGAAGGACCTTCTGTAGAATCCATTCTCGTTGTTAATGAATGTTCTGAGGTTCTCCTTGATGACCTTTCTAGTATCCCTAAGGGGAGATTGAGTTGTGGATTGGTCTTATCCTTGACACTTGTCCAATTTCTATTCATTATTATTAAAATGGTCTTGGTGGAGTATTTTCATCTTACATGATTAAGAGGGATAGTTTCCCCTGGGAAGGAATAGGTTGTTTGAGGGTAAATAATTAATTTGGGGAGTCGTTCTTGTAGGGTGGACCATGTATAGGTATATTCTATATAAGATGTTTTATTTATTAGTTTCATGAATATATGTAAGAAATATAGTCTCATGGCTTAAGTTAACTCCTTCTTACATTAAATAGGCTTGAATGTGGGAGTAGTATTTAGTTAGATTCAGGCCATTGTTGTGAGGTGTCAATGGGAAAGTATAAATAGAATAGGACTTTCCCTCTAGCATGAGTCTCATTCTTCTTATTTTCCATGACTCATTGTTAAGAAAGTACATAGGTGATCCTTCGTTTGTCATTTCCCTTAAATGAAGTTTGTATTTTAGACTCATTGACCTATGAGGAAGTTCTGGTAAGGGTCTTAGGTTGTTAAGTTTTCCAATTCCGAATGAAAGAGGTGGCTTCGGTGAAGTTCTATAGTGGAACCAAAAGTCTAAGGAAGCTACTTTAGAGGCGGAAAAGGACATAAATTCCAAGTATTTACATTCCTCCATTCTGGAAACTCATGCTTGAGACATGTGTGTTGGTGTTCTTTTTTATGTCCTTGTTAGGCAATAGGTTCAAGTCCCTAAACTTTGAAATGAACAAGTGTCTTTTGTGGACAATGGGTTTGAGTCCCAAAATCATTGTAACGAATGGTCGATCGATAATGATCATGGCATGTGTCTTGTCCTTATTCCATGTCATTATTTTTCTAACATGGTTTAAGGTTATCTTGATGAGTAAAGGTGTGTTAACTTATGATTGTACTTGCCTTGTCCATCATTTGAGGATGAATGATCCTAAGTGGGGGAGAATGAAACACTCTAAACCTTAGCCTTTGCAAAAGTTCTTGGGTTTTGGACATTCTATCCATGGTACAACTCAAGGGCCCTAGTTGTACCCTAGGATATGACTTTGGCCCTCTCTCTTGTATTTTAGCTAGTGTAGTGTGAGTTGCATATTGTCCAAGATATGGTTTAGCCTCTCCAAAGTCGTATGTTAGGGTACGGGTCATATGTTGCCTAGTCATATGTTACCATATACTTAGCATAGTTGAATTTTTCTGAGGTATGGTTCAGGGTATGGTTTAGAGTACCATTTGTATCCTAAGATACAATTTATGTATGTGTAGTTGTATTGTGGGTAGTTTAGGGGTCAAAGGTGAGACCTAGGGTACGAGTTAGGTTACTAGTCGTTCCCTGGGGTATGATTTGGTATGGGAGTCGTACCCTCTTATGGGTTAGTTTCCAACTTTTTAAGTCGAGGGCTACACTTAAGCCCCCTCACTATATAACATATTTTAGCCCCTCTTAACACATATTTAGATCTAAACATTCAAAATACACTCTCTAACTGACTCTTTAAGATTGGAGTCTAGGGTTTAAAGAGGTGTTCTTCTATAGGCAAAAGTTGTCATGTTCTTCAGTGAATGTTCTTGTATAAGGCATGTACCTCGTCCCTCATTGATAGATCAAAATATCATGTGTTTTAAAAATTTATTTTAACTTGTAAATGATGTTTTGAAATCAAATGTTGAGGGTTATAATGCATAGTGATGTATATTGCTTACTGTAGCTTACAAAATGTGTTTGCACATGTTTTGGGTGATAGTTATCACATATGGATGCTTGTTCATGTGAGGATAGCATGAGATAATGGATTCTTGAAGAAGTGCATGGTGCGCGTTACTCGATTGATCCAGGGTCACTAAGATGTACCGCGACTTGCGGGAAGTCTCTTCGTGGAGTGGAAGAAGAGAGACATTGCAGAGTTTGTCACATATGGATGCTTATTGATAGTGGTTTAACAAATGGGTCATGAGTAACCCTAGATTTGATTATTTCTACTTTTGTTTGGGTCTTAATAAATGTAGCCCATAAGGTGTTTGTGAATATGTTCAAGAGAAATAACTAGTCACTTGTTAAGGGTGTATTGAACTATGATATTGGTCTAATGATTATGAATTGAATATGACATTGACTTAATGAGTATGAATACTTGGTAAATGGCTATGTAAAGGCCTTGATGGCAGTGTAATGAGTTAATTTAGTGTCTTTGTGGGTATGATGGTTAAAAGGGATAGAGTCTCTAATCATGGAACAGAATTATGTTTTGAACTAAAGTAGGGTATAAGAATGCTAATGAAAAATGAATGGTTTGTGAACCTCATAATGACCATAAATGGATTTGCATTTTTGTATGAACTAAGGCATTGTCTTAATTAAATGATTTGTTAATAAATGTTTTTATAAAGATCATGTGGTCATATATGTAATGTGGAATTGTAGCCTTAGTTGCTTGAATTGTCTAAATAGGTTAGAGATCGTATGTGTTGAATTGAATTGGTGTTAATACATGGATAAAAGGTTAGAGTCCAAATTGTCAACTTGAAACAGTCATGATGGCTTGTGGTTAAGGTTCAATTGCCATATGAGACAGCTTGTGGTTAAGGTCCTCTTTCCATATTAGATGGCTTGTTTAAGGTCCACTTGCTATATAAGACGGCTTGTGATTAAGGTTTACTGGTTATACAAGACGGCTTGTGGTTTAGGTCCACTTGCTATAAAAGATGGCTTTTGGTTAGGGTCCACTCGCCATATAAGATAGTTTGTGTTTAGGTTCCACTTACCATATAAGATATGACAACTTATGGTTAGGGCCCACTTTTTATATAAAATAGGACGGCTTATGGCTAGGGTCTACTTGACATATAAAATAGAATGGCTTGAGGTTAGGGTTCTCTTGCCCAATGTAATGGTCAATTCAATGTTCTAAACTACAAGGGTCGATGGTTTGAGTCCATCAGTCTATGTTTCATGATTGAAGTACTTCAAGAACGCTTGTCATGACTTTTTTATTGATTTGGCACGTTATTTACCTAAATATGTATCTTCATATATGTATGCATAAATATAAATATGGTTGAATATGATGGTTTGACTTGGTTTTGAATAACTGCACTATTTTATCCTTATCTTTGAGTTACATGCTAGATCTCCAACTGATAACCATCTTTGTATGCTATGTCCCTTTCTGACATAGGGACCGAAGCTTTTATTTTCTCTTTATGTGCAGTGACCAGGTGTTCGAGCAGATCATATGTTGACATTTAAGTGGTGAGCTTCCATTCTTTGGAAAGCATACATTTCATAGTCTTTTATCTTATGTCATAGAAATTTTCAGACTTGGTTCTGGCTATTATCGGGGGCATGTCTCAACATGTTATAGACATTGGATTTTAGAGAATTTATGGATGACTGTGGACTTGGGTATGTTGGTTAGTTGTTTATATTAATGGATTGATTAGATATTTGTTAAGCTATCATTGTAGTATTATTTTTGCTATCTTATTTTATAGTCAGAGTTCGTCCGACACTTGTGGATTGATGTAATGGCTAGGTTTTATTAACGGGGAGATCTCCGGTCCTTGTTGGGCTTGAGGTGCCCATACGACAAGGCCCGATTTCTGGTCATGTCAAGATGACAATTCTGTATCTATTCCATCACGGTAAATCTAGTCTCAACACTTGGTAGATTCTTTCAGTGGTGTCAAATATAAAGTATAACCAGCAAATTGACTGGGGATTGAACGTCCCAAGGCAACGGCAGCTTTGAAACATAAATGAAGGCCAATATACATATACTCACCGCCTTCTGGCTTAAGGCATCTGCTTCTACATTTACTTTGCCAGAATAATATGGAAAAGAGATATAATAGTCCTCTAGCAACTCAATCCACGTTCTTCCTCAAATTAAGCTCCTTTAGTCATAATGTACTAGAGACTACAATGTTCAGTATATATTATGCTATGAACCCCATACAAGTGTTGCCTCTAAATCTTAAGCATAAAACTACTATGCTATGAACCCCATACAAGTGTTGCCTCTAAATCTTAAGCATAAAACTACTACTGCCAACTCCAAATCATTGGTGGGGTAGTTGTGCTCGTGCACCTTTAGTTTATTAATTGAATAAGAAATAACAAAACCCTTTTGTATCAAAACAAAACCTAAACCAGTATCAAAAGCATCACAATAAACATTAAACACCTCACCTTCAACATGAAGAATCAAAATAGAAGAAAAAGTGAGCAAGTGCATGAGCTTTTGAAAGCTTGACTTACACTCGATGGACAACTAATAAAGAACCTCCTTTCGAATCAATGTAGTCATAGGTGTTGCAATGGTAAAAAATATCTGGATGAACAACCTATATTATTATGCCAAATCAATAAAACTACAAACCTCAATTAGAGGTTGATTTTATGTTGATTTATGCACCTAAGTATTATTATCAATGCTTGTTCAACCTTGATTTTAGGACTTCTTGTGGGCTTAGAGTGATTCTATGTATAGAGGAGCATATAAGTGTATAGGTATGTGTTTGTAGTGTTTAAGCTGTGTTCCTAAAGAGTTTGGAGTCAAAACATTATGTTAAAGTTCAAATGCGAAAACTAGTACTCTTAACTTGAGCAATATTCCTATCTAGTTCATTATGTTGGATTCTATATGGTTTTGAGATCTAATTAAAGTTGTTTGGTCTTATAGGATGCGTTGTGAGTTGATAAATATGATGTATGGATGATATAAAAGCTTTAAATATAGAGTAAAAGTCACCACAAAGCTTGGAATTAAATGTCAAACGCAATGCAGTCGACTTGATGAAATATTGAATTTTTGGATACATTGGTGTACGACACTTCCTAGATGCTATGATAATGGCATGGAATGCCCTTGGTTTCATTGTTTAATGTCCAATTCCAGTATTTAGTCATAGTAGCATCATGCCACGCTGCCTATCCACCGTGATAGTGGTGTGGTATGGAGGCAATGTTCAATTTGACAATTTGGTCCTAGTATATATAAGACACTTAAACATTATTGTACACACCTTGGATGACCTTAGGTATTAGATACACGACTGAGAAGGGTGTAAATATGGTTTTTATTCCTTTGCTTTGGTTTTCTATGTATTTTAGCATGAATTTCATCTATTTTGACGACGTGTATGTCAATGAACGGCTAAAAGCCCTTTTTTCGAGGATAAGGCCAAGAACATGAATACTCTTGATATGGATTTAATTGGTTTTTGATATTTATCATTGTTGGTATTTTATTTATCCTCTCTATCATAATTTTAAGGATTCACAACCCGTAGGAAGAATGAATGATAGGATACAACATGTGATACAAGTACGACCACGAGGATGGATGTGAATGAGTGCGTAATAAATCCGTCCAAGGAAGTGCACAAGTGAAGTGTAAAGGAGGGCCTAAACACACCAAAATCAGCCCACTTCTTGCACTTGATGGGCACCTCACCCTTGAGGGGTATTATGGATATTTCACACTATTTTTGTAATATCTATAAATAGAACCTTTTAGGGTTTCATTCATTAGACTTTGATGATAATGAATGTTGTATAACATTGAAAGACAAGTCCTCTCTCCTTGAGGCAAAAATCCGAAACTTGTAACTAGGGTGATACTAGGGTGGAATCACTAGTGTTGCATTCTTGCTTAGAACGTTGGGTGCTAGAGGAGGTTGAGGTCTCTCTTGTGCTCACCGAAGAGAGTAGGTGTTCCTATTATCATTGTATTAAGGGTCTAGGTGCTTGAATACACTTAGGTTCTTAGTTCATGAGATAGTGTATGTCACTCTATCTATCCTTTCTATTCTTGCAATCTTGTAATGTTTGCATCTCGTATTGTACCTGTTTGTGTTGTTGTTGTTATTCCCATTGTTAAGCTCATCTTGTTCTTCATTCTCATGTTGTTAATCTAGTTTGTTATTCACTTAAAATAGGTGTTAATCACCTCATTACATTGTGTTTTTGTTGTAGATCTTGAATCCGAGAGGGGTCACTCAAAGGGTCCTCGGTTCTCTTGAACTTGTGGACTGTTTTGAGTGTGTGTTTTGTGTGTTCTTGGTCAATCCCGTATCATTTGGTATCAAAGCATGGCTTGATCTTGTTCCTACAAGATCAAATCTTGGGCTAGCTCACTTGAAAATTCAAAAAAAAAAAAAAATCTGAAAATTTCAGAAAAAGAATAATCTGTCCATTTTGTGTTCTTGGCCAAAAATTGTGTTTTTGTTGTGTCTTGGCCGAGATTTTTATTTGTCTTTGTTGTCTCTAGGTGTTAGTTTTGTTCCTCACTAACACATTGAGTCTATATCTTGATTTGAGCTTGTATTTTTGATGTTGTAATTGTGAACATAAGCTTGGCCCATTGTTGTTGAACATTGTTGTGGTAGACATTGTTGTTGAGAAACTTGATTGGCCGTGTATTTGGTTGTTGTTGTTGAAAGGAGTGTTGTTGTTATTCTTGGTGAATGTTGTTGTTCTTGAAGTTCTTCACAACCTTCATCTCTTGTTAAAACTGAAGACACAACACTAAAGAGACTTACTTGGCCGTTTGTTGTTGTGGATTGGAGTTGGCCGTTGGAATTGTTGTTGTTCTTGAAAATTGTTGTTATTGTTCTTGGTGTGGTTGTTGTTGTTCTTTAAGTTCTTCACCTTCCTTCATATATTGTTAGAACATAAAGTGAATGATAGATCCTAAAAGGTGAAGGAAGAGGTGTAAGTTTTTTTTAGTCTTGAAAGACCCCCAACCACCAAAAGACTTTACATCACTTCTCAACCACTTTCCCATGAAACAAGGGTCCATGTTTTAAGGAAAAGTATTACAAAAAAGTCTTGAAATTTGAAACTTGAAAAAAAGGCTCCAAGACTTATTCTTCCCTCCTTAAAACAAATTCCACCAATCCAAATTAAAATTGGTCCAGACTTGGACTTTGGAAAATAAAAATTGTAGAAACCGCAACCAATACGTGACTTCCACATCATCAAGTACTGTTCATGCATCAAATTTTGGCTCAAATTTCAGATTTCTTTGTTTCCTTTTGTTGTTCCTTAGTTTCAATTTTGTTGGTTCCACTACTAATTGGCAAACTAGTACTCATCTACTAGATTGTTAGTTAGTCTTCGTTCATTCGTGTTAAGCATTTGTTGTGTGTTTTTCTCTTTTGTGAATTTGTTGTGTCTTGTTGGTTCAAGTCCGTAAACAAATTTTCTTTTGAGTCAACTCAAACGAAAATCTATTCCGGACAAAGATAGACTCATTCCTCAATCACTCACGAAGTACAAGCCGGCTTTCAACACTGGTGAAACCAAGTGTGAGGTAAAAATCGAGAGTGAGAGTGTGGTGAGACATTTTTGAGCTAACAAGTTTGTTTGTTTTGTTGTTCATTGTTGTCTTTTCTTTAGGTACCATGGCTGCCACCAATCCCGATGCCACGTTTGACCGCATCACTGACTATATTCAAGAAATGAAATGGCACGTGGAAAGGCTACGCCAATTGCTACCTAAACTTATCCCAAGAAATCTAACTTCCCTTGTCTAAACACCTTGTGATGAGAGCTTCCCGAAGAAAGAGGTGGGCTACCCCAACCCACACCAAGGTAAAGAGGAGATTGAAACATCTTTGGTACGAGATAGCGAACTTATAGAGAGCGAAACACTTGTTAGTTCCAAATCTGTCCGTGAGATAGATCATGCTTTATTTACGTTTAATGTTCTGTTTGAAGATGATATAAACACTCCTAATGAACCTAGTGATGAAAATGATGGTATAGCTTGCCTTGAAGGCTATAGCCGATATGCTAACCCACTATGGTGTGATAACATTCCTCCTAAAGATGAAAATCTTTTCTTGGAAGATGAGAGTACTCTTATGGGGAAGGAATGTGTAGTCTCAAAAATGAGTACTCTTGGTGTGCATGATGATCAATTTACTCTTAAATGTAGTTCACTACTTAAGCATGTGAATAGTGTCCTTAAAAATTCTCAAGTTAGTGATGATGTCTGTAGAATTGATCTTGATAATGCACATGACTCTTTGAACATCTTGTGTGGTAAAAACATTGCAATTAGTTTTGTTCATAGATACTATGTGTATGAAAATATTTTTGTGTGTGAATGTGGGAGTGACATTCTAGGGGAAGGAAGGGATCTTGGCTAATTTTTCCATTTGATCCCGGCACCCTCTTGGAATGTGGAAATCTCTACACTCCCCACTTAATGTTTGGTCAAGATGACAAGCAATGTTTGGTTGTGGGTGCTAATGAAGGAAGACAATGTTCTTCCTTATCTCTTTTTATGGATGATGACCGCTTCCTTTGTGTCTTTTGTACTAAGCTTTGTATGTTCAACACAAAGGACCCATGGATATACTCCAAGTTTGTCCCCCCTCGGCATGGAATGTGATGTGTGTATTTTGCTAACCCTAACCCCTCATATCTTAAGGATGTGTGCTTGTTGTCTTCTCTTAATTTTGTGAGGTACGGATTCGAGGTCGAATCCTTTTCAAGAAGGGGAAGATGATACAAGTACGACCACGAGGATGGACGTGAATGAGTGCGTAATAAATCCGTCCAAGGAAGTGCACAAGTGAAGTGTAAAGGAGGGCCTAAACACACCAAAATTAGCCCACTTCTTGCACTTGATGGGCACCTCACCCTTGAGGGGTATTATGGATATTTCACACTATTTTTGTAATATCTATAAATAGAACCTTTTAGGGTTTCATTCATTAGACTTTGATGATAATGAATGTTGTATAACATTGAAAGACAAGTCCTCTCTCCTTGAGGCACAAATCCGAAACTTGTAACTAGGATGATACTAGGGTGGAATCACTAGTGTTGCATTCTTGCTTAGAACGTTGGGTGCTAGAGGAGGTTGAGGTCTCTCTTGTGCTCACCGAAGAGAGTAGGTGTTCCTATTATCATTGTATTAAGGGTCTAGGTGCTTGAATACACTTAGGTTCTTAGTTCATGAGATAGTGTATGTCACTCTATCTATCCTTTCTATTCTTGCAATCTTGTAATGTTTGCATCTCGTATTGTACCTGTTTGTGTTGTTGTTGTTATTCCCATTGTTAAGCTCATTTTGTTCTTCATTCTCATGTTGTTAATCTAGTTTGTTATTCGCTTAAAATAGGTGTTAATCACCTCATTACATTGTGTTTTTGTTGTAGATCTTGAATCCGAGAGGGGTCACTCAAAGGGTCCTCGGTTTTCTTGAACTTGTGGACTGTTTTGAGTGTGTGTTCTGTGTGTTCTTGGTCAATACCGTATCAACATGGGATACAAAGAATAGGATCGTAATCTGGTTTGACTCTTATTATGATTTACATTTATGATATGAATATACCTTAGAGCCCAATCTGGTTCAATTACATGATAGAATATGAATGCATTTGACTTAGTTGTTACATCCCTACTAAATGATAGAATTGTGGGTCTAAGTTAGATAATTGCTTAGAGGTTAGAGAGGACACAGTCATTATATCAAACATATGGAGCAACCATTAATATAGTTAACCTAACCAAAGAATTACATAGCTTTGTATGATTATTAGTAAATCCTTAACCCTGGGTTTCTCTCCACTGTTGTTCAAGAATCTTCAATTTACCATCTTGTTTACTTTATTTTATGTTTATAATTCTCAAACTCTTTTGGTTTATTTATCATTTGCTTAATTTTGATAGTGAACTGGAATTGGATTATTTTTTAACATGAGTCCCTAAGGGATCAATACTTGACTTTCCTAATTCTACTATATTACTTAGGTGGACAACGTACTCTAACATGTGCGCTTGGGAGAAATAGAGGTACATGCATAGCCCAATCACAACTAGCCCCAATCTTCGTTTGATCCACCACTATCCCATCCTTAGACAATATGCCGAGGTATGCCATAGACTCTTACCAGAGATCATACTTTAAGAATTTTGTTAAAATATTTGTGTTCTCTTAATGTCTGGAGCAACAACCAAGATAATTAACCTAACCAACGAAGTTACATAGCTTAGTATGATTGTTTGTAGTGCCTTAACACTAGGTTTCTTCCCACTGTTCTTCAAAAACCTTTAAGTTACCATCTTGTTTACTTTATTTTCAGTTCATAAAACTTAAGCTCTTTTTGTAGTGAACTAGAATGGGATAGTTGTTTAACATAAGTTCCAGAGCGATTGATACTTGGCTTTCATAAAGCCACTATATTACTTTTGTGGACCACCTAAACTTGTGTGTGTTCTTGAGCACAACAAATTTTTTGCGTTGTTACAGGGGAACCTGATCCTGAACCTAAGCAAATTCACACAAAAGAAAGATAGAAGTCGTACTTCTTTACAATATCCATCAAATTTAGCATGAGAAAGATCATCTTCCACATATAGATAAAGATCCACCAGCCTGCACGACCATACGCAAAGTGTCAATCCTACTCACAACTAATCTGACATAATCTATTCATAAAACTATTGCAGTAGGTAGATTCCAGTTAAAATAGATCATGTTGCAGTATTTACACAGTAGCGGGTAGTTCATCGGCCTATCTCATCAAGATCAACAGGTTCATTTGTAGAATTTTCTTGAGATTAGTGACATGTTCATACCCACAAGAGTATCTATTAACTATGTGAGGCTGACACCCTTCACATTCTCATTTTAGGAGAAATAATGAAGTGGTTGAATGCATATATGGAAGGGTCTATTACTATATCGGATGATTTTGTCCATACCTTATTTCTTTCTTTCTATCTAGAAAGACAACAATATTACATAGTGAGATCTTAAATTCAAACATAAGTTGGGTAAGAATCTTTATCATTTGTGGGAGAGGTTCAAATCTCTTCCTTAGGACTGTCCACATAACCAATGGTCCAATGAGGTATTAGTTCACACCATTGTTGAATAAATTAAACCATAACACAAAAGTTTTGATATATTCAGCAGTAGGTGGTCAAGCACTAGAGAAAATATGTGATGAGCTCTATACCTTATTGAACTGCATTGTCGAAAGAAATCTTGACTGGCATGATAACATATCTTGGATATCGGTGAAAAAAGTTTCATGCATGATTGAATTTGATAGTATAACATCCTTAGCTGGCCAATTGTCATCTATGCATAATAATATGATGACTTAATTTATCAAATTGGGTATGATACAATATCTTATTCAAGTAAATGCAGTGCAGCAAACCCCACATTGGTGTGAGATTTATGGGAATAATGGAAACTCTACATACTTTTGTGGTGTAAATATTAAATCCATAAAGGTTGAGAGAAATACACATAAACCAACATAAATGAATGGCTACAACCAAAAGTAGTAGTCTAAGACTAATTATGGATGGGGCAATAATCACAACCAACAGTTAAAGCTATAACAAAACATGTAAGCTAATATCATTGTGGAAACTTTTATGAAGATCCTATCCAAGCAAGAAAAAATTATTGCTAAGATCAAAAATCAACAAGTGGCTTAGAAGTAGCTAGAGCAATAGTTAGGTAAACAACCCCAAGCACAAAATACCAGGACTCAAGTTGGTTTGCCAAGTGATAATGAACTAATGAAACAAGTTATTGAAATTACTTTGAATAGTGGTAAAGATATTAATGACAGGCCTTTAAATACAAATAAGGAGGTAGATACAGAGTTAGCTCAACATCAGGTCGAAAATAAAGATGTTGATGATTCGGTGAAGTCTGAGTACCCAAAAGCAAAGAATGCCAAACAGGTGTAGGAAAGACCAACACCATTATTATTGTAGAGGCCCAAGAAGGACAAGGTGGATGCTTCCTTCTAGAAGTTCTTTTGTCACTTTAAGAGACCTTCACATTAACCTTTCCCTTTTAGATGTTTTGTAGGGAATGCCCAAGTATGAAATGTTCTTAAAGGATGTGGTGAATAACAAGATTTAGTTGCAGGTCATTGAAACAGTGTAACTCACAAAGGAATGCAACTCTATGGTGATGAAGTATATTCCCAAGAAGCTTAATGTCATAAGGAGTTTCACCCTCCCCATATAAATCAGTGGCAACGATGTGGTCTATGCTCTAAGGAATTTAGGGGATAGTATAAATTTTATGCCCCTTACATTATTCAATACTCTTGGGTTGGGAAAATTGAGACCATGATCTGTGGTTCTTCAAATGGCAGACAGAACCCAAGTCATCACAAAGTAATTATTAAGGGCATGCTCAGAAAGGTTTGTAAGTTTATAATCCCTTGCGATTTTATTATTTTTAATATGATGCAGGTGATATGGTACATATGATTATGGGATGTCCATTTTTATCAATGGGAGGAGCGCAAATACATATGAGAGAGGACACTTTTAAGATGAGATTAAATAATGAATAGGTAGTCTTCAAAGTTTATAAGCCTCTCAATGCTTCTTTCTATTACAAAAATTTATGTATGATTACCATGATGGAAGTGGATGAGTATGGGGTGGTGGATTACAAACCATCATGTATCTCGTTGGACAGTCTCATTGAGTTTCCCAAGTTACCATCTAAGTACGAAGGGATGATTATTGATGAGCCTTAAAAGGCTGATAGTGATAAAGTTGATGACCTTCACAGGTCACACCTAGGATGCTAGAAAAGAATGAAAAGATATCCTTTAATTAGGAGGAAGGGGATGAATGAATAGAATTAAGTAGTGATGTTGGGTTGTTACATGACACTAAATCAAGTGCTTCTTAGGATGTAACCCAAGTTAATATAGGTATTTTTTTGCGGTATTTTACTTTTTACATTGTGTAGTTTTTATTTTTGTTAAGTTGCAGGATGATGGTAAATTTGTGTATTAGGGACATGAGCTAGAGAGCAGGGCAAAGACTGAGTATTGGGTCCTTGGACCCTCGTGATATTTAAAGATGCTACTAGCTAGGCCTAGAGGCTAAGAGTATTTCTATCCGTACTTCTGATTTTACTTTTTTTAAAAAGTAGATTTTTAAGTGGGGGGGGGGGGGGGAGGGGGGGAATTACCATGTTTTTTGGTGAAGTGATGCCACATGATCTTAAGTCTAGTTTTTCTCTTACTTTTTTTTAGTTAAACTTGAAAAATTTTAAAAATCACAAAAAGATTTTTATTTTTTATTTTGTTGTAGTTATTGGTGTCAGTCTAATAGGTACACACTTCACCCTGAATGTGTTTGTTCTATTCGGTTCTTTTCCACGAGGGTTCCCAATGTACCCTGTATCCCCTTTTCTTTTTAGGAGTAAAATTTTATAATTTTTTTTGCTAGGTAAGTGAGATATTCTTGTTAGTACTATGAGTGATTGCATGATATAAGTTATTTTTGTTGTAAAAGCATGTGATTGTGTTGAATGACCACTTCTGAGACTTTAAGGCTCGTGATTATAAATGTTGTATGTTGTTGGCTTACTGTTGAATTTATGTGATTGCATGGTTAAGAGCCTATATTATTTGACTTGATTTGAGCATGTTCCATGTGTGAGCGAGATTGTTTTTGTATTCCTTGCTGCATTATGATGTCTAGAACTTTCCAGGTGAGTGTGCAAAGCAAATTAAAGAGTTTGTGTGTTTAGGATCTAATAAAGGCATTTCTTTTCATACCCTCTTTTATCTATTATTATGTATAATCCTATTTATCCCCATTGAAACTTTCAACTATATCTTTTGTAGCCTCATAATTATCATATCCCCTATTTTGTTGACAATATTTTGATCCAAAGCTCCTAGGTTCTTTAGTTAAAATATTAATGAGGTTAATTAGTAAGAAAATAAGAAAGAATAAGGTGTAAGTGAATCCCCAAGATATTGTTTTTGGTGCTGAAACAGTGATAAGTTGTGATGGGGATTTGTTTAGTAAAAAGAAAGAAAAGATGTGATAAAGCATTTTCCCTACTATGTATTTGTGAATGATCTTAATGAGATGGGGGAAAACAAGGGATAGTATTGATGGATATGGTGTAAATTGGTTTTTAATAGAGTAATCTTAATGTATAATGTGATATATTAAAGTGTATAGTAAATATAGTTACTATTCCTGGCCAAAGAAGATCCTACTTGTCCCTTAGCTTACATTACAACCCTCAAAGTACTATTTATCAGAAGCCTTAACATTCAAAAATTAGTGGAGTACTACATTAAGGGCAAGCCTATTGTTTATCTTTTGTGACTTGTAAATTCTTTGTGAGAGTTAGCAAATTTTGATTCATATACCTATTCTTGTGATAATTGAATCTTTGTAAGTGAATATGGGTAACTCTCTTACGGTTAGGGCACCTACTTGATGATATTTAGGTGAGTTATAATCTATTTAATTGAGTAATATGAATGAGTTTGACAACATGGTGATTCAATTCTTGAGTTTAGGATGTTTTGATGTAGTATTCTAGTGCTTTCAAGCATATATGACATGCTCGTTTGTGAAACTAGCTATCTGTGTAGTCCTTGTAATGCTAGATTGAGTGTCTTGATTGTAGTAGTAACATTGGAGTCTTTTCATGATCTATATTCTTAAGTGAAGATTTATTTGAGGATGAACAAGGATTAAAGGGTGGGGTGGTGATCTTATGTTGATTTATGCACCTAAGTGAAATTATCTATACTTGTTAAGCCTTGTTTTGAGGATATGTTATGTGCTTATTCAGTGAGTGTATGTATAAATGGGAATCTAAGCATTTATTTATGTGTTTGTAGTGTTTAAGGTGTGTTCCTAATGAGTTTGGATTCAAAACATTAAGTTAATGCTCAATGTGAAAACTAGTACTCTTAGCTTGAGCTATTTTCCTTTCTAGTTCATCGTGTTTGATTATTTGTAGTTTAAAGATCTAACTTGTGTTGTTTGATATTATAGTATGATTGTTGATTTAATAAATATGATATACAAGTTGTAAATCAAGAGGAAATTCACCCTAAATCTTTAAACTGAAGGTCAAACGTAATGTAGTTTGCTTGACAAAATCAGGATTTTTTGGACACATTGGCATGCAACGCTGGCTAGATGGCGAGATGAGTGTGTGGATAGCCCATGTTTACATTTTGGAATGTCCAGTTCTAGTATCTAGGTTCTATATTAGAATACCACTCTACCTAGCCACCGAATTGGGGCGTGGCACGGAGTCTATGTTCATTTGGCAATTTGGTCCTAGTATAAATAGGACAAACATTCTTGTACACACCTTGGACGACCTTAGGTCTTTGAGACTTGATTGATAAGTCTGGATATAGGGTTGTTATTCATTTTACTTTAGTTTGTTTATGTATTTTATCATGAATTCATCTATTGAGATGATGTGTAGAACTATGAGCGAGTAAAAGCCTTTTTTTGGTGTTAAGGTCAAGAACATGATTACTCTTGTTATGAATTGAATTGGATTTTGTTATTCATCATTGTTGGTTGTTTATTTATACCTGCTATCACTATTTTAAGGATTCCCAACCCTTAGAATACATGTTTACTACTATAATGAACTCGGAAGGAGGAATGACAAAATAGAATGTGGGATCAATAGAATAGGATCATAATCTCAATTGAATTATGTTAAGATTTGCATTTAGGATAGGAATATACCTAATTGCCATATTTGGTTCAATTAAGGGATAGAATATGAATGCATGTAGCATAGTTCTCGCTTCACCACTCAGCAATGTAGTTGTGGGGATAAGTTATATAATTGATTATAGGTTTGGATGACCATAGTCATAATATAGACCCCTTGGACCAACAACAAAGATAATTAACCTAACCAATTAAGTTACATAACTTAGTTTGATGTTCTTAGTGCCTTAACCCTGGGTTTCTCCCTACTATTGTTTAAGAACCTTTAATTCACCATCTTGTTTATTTTACTTTAGTTTATAATTCTGAAACACTTTTGGTTAATTTAGAACATGATTAATATTGATAGTTAACTAGAATTGGATCGTTGTTTAACACGAGTCCCTGAGTGATCAATACTTGCATTTCTTAAGGTTACTATATTACTTAAGTGGACCACGTACACTTTTGTGTGTGAGAAATAGAGGTATAGGTCCAACCCAATCACGAATATCCTTATTCTTTGTTTGATCCACCATAATTCCATTCTTAGACTACAAGACCAAGTATGCCACATACTCTAACCCGAGCTCCCACTTTGAAGATTTTAAAAAAACCTATGATCTCTTAAAGTCTGGAGCACAATCCATAAATATTGCTTATAATCCTTTGTACTCCTTGAATAAGAAAGGATATATTTAATGAAGTGTATCATGATGAAATCCAAATAAGTCCTAAAAACATGGTTAGTCAAATCCACAAATATTGTTGGTCATTGGTCAACAAAAAAGCATCACCATGAACTCATAATGGCCATAGATTGTCTTGAAGTCCTTCTTAGAGATGTTCTCAGCTCGAATCCTCAATTGACGGTTACCATATATCAAGTCAGTCTTGAAGAACGCTATTGTTCCCTAAAGCTTGTTAAACAAATTATCAATATGAGGTATATGTTACCTATTCTTCACTGTCACCTTCATCATATACCTATAGTCATTACACATATAAATTAAACCATCCATTTTCTACATAAGCAAGACATAAGCACCCTATGGAGATATATTCGTCTGAATAAAACCCTTACCTAGAAGATTCTAAAGCAAGAAGTTAGCTCCTTCAGCTCAGTAGAAACCATATTTTAAGGTGCCAATGAAATATGTTGGGTGGATTGTTTAAGATCAATAGCAAACTCACTAACACACTAAGGTGGAAGGCCAGGTAGTTTGGTAGGGAGGACATTATAAAACTCACAAATAATTGGAGCAAAATCAATAGGACTCCTCACACTAATGTCACGAACATAAGAAAGATAAGTCTCGCTACCCCTCAACACAAATCTCATAGATTGAACATAATAAATAACTCTCTTTGGTGCATGGATAAGAAACCCTACTACAAAACCATGTGTAAGTCAGGAGGCTAAGGTAATAGTATTCCAAAGTAATCTAAGACTGCATTATAAGGGTATAACCCTTCCATTCCTAGAATCATATAAAAATCCACCATATCTAACACATTAAGGCTGGACCGTGTATCAAAATCTCAAATAATCACACGAAAAATCAATAAACCTGATCCATTACTAAAGAATCACCCACGAGAGTAGATACACAAAACAGAAAATATAAAATCTCCCAAGACAGCATTAAAAATTGTGCATAATAAATGAAAATATATGAATAAGTGGATCTTGAATAAAATAAGGCAATAACTAAATGAAGGACTACTGAAATCATACTTGTGATAACAACATTTGAAGACTCTGCATTAAGACTACTAGGTACAACAAATAACTGAGCAATTCAACCTCCAAATTGGTTACCTAACCACCACCTATCCTACCTGCCTAAGGTCTTCCTAGAGTATTCTAGGGACTAACCATGCAACCTTGCTTACCATATCTTTCTAGGGCATACCACTTTAATTACTGAACACTTTGAGGTGCAGGTTGAATAACTTCATGGATTGGACATTCTCTAGAGTAACGACCAACAGTCCCACAATCATAGCATTCCCCAGACACTCTACTATATCCTAAAGATTCGACTAACCAAGAATAGCCACCTCGGCTAAAAGACCTAGAATATGTATCTCCCAATGATTTGTCATTGATTGAGATACTATAATTATTATAATTAAATAAACCTCTATACATAATCTGGAGTGTTTAATGAATGGTCTTACTAGACTGTCCCTAGTGCTGGTAGGACTAACACAGAGGTACCAACCTTGAGAACCTTTACCTTTAAACTATTAGCCAGTCTAGCTCCCACTGAAAGTACACTACTGATGTGGCTTCTTATTGTTACCCCCTTGGGGTATTGATACGGTTGGGGCAGCCTCCACAGGTACACGGCCTTTCACACGAAGCCAAGCTCGGGAATTACAAAAACTCCAAGCTTTGTTCATGCAAATGGCCGTGTGTGAGTTGGTGATTGAACCAACCAAGGACCTAAACGTTTTTATGTGTGAAGAGAGGTCTTAATGTGTAATAAACTACTCTTCAAGGTTGGCACAAGAAGCAAGGGCGGATGAGTCATTTTACCCCTTTTGTTTGTAGTATAAATAGAACATGTTAGAGAGTTATGCCTTAGTTTTTTTGATGCTGATTTTTGTAACCTAAAACACTAAACATTTCTCTCTCTCTCTTCCACTCTTGGAAGCCGCCACTATTATCTCACAAGTAGAGGGATACTTGTGTTGTCTCTTTGGCTAGAAACAAGGGTTTTGAGGTCATTGAGTGCCTCTTGGTCCTCGTAAGAACTTGGTGTTTACATTCATTAGACTTAGGGTCCTCTCTTGATGTTAGGGTTCTTAGTATCTTGAATGTTATATGTCAAGTTATCTATCTTTCTTTATCTTGTTGTTGTTGTTGATTTTGTTATCTTAAAGTCTAGTGAAGCCGTGTGGGGCTCTTTTCGATTCACTAGCATTGTTATCTATCTTGTAGTTCTTGTGTTGTTGGACTGAAAAACCGAAAATTAAACTTGTTGTTCTTGTGTTGTTAGACTGAAATCCGAGTCTACTTGAAGATCTTGGTGTTGTTGGTTTGATTTTGTATCATTTGGTATCAAAGCAAGACCGGTTGTGTTCCAACATAACCCATCTTGGGCTAGCTCACGGCTTAAATAAACAACACCAAAAGAAATTCTGAAATCTGTCCATTAAAAGTTGAAACCAAGAATGATGTTGTATGTTTAGATCTAGGTGTTATTTTGCTTGTTTAGTGAGTTTCTAGTGTTGGTTTCTTTCTCACCAACACTAAGGTGTCTAGATCCAAAAGTTGAGCTTGAAAACTTGAACATTGTGTAGTGACTTGAAGTGGCCGAAAGTTGCATGTTGTTGATAACCAAAAGAACAAAAAAAAAATCGGTGGTTGTGTGTTATGTGCTAAAGAAGTTGATGAAGTTTGTTGAGGTGTTCATCTTGTGAACTTGTTCATCTTGCTCATCTTGTTGTGTGCTCAAGTTGTAAGACAAGCTATAAAGTTGTTGTGAAAGACTTGCACCCATCACCTTCTAGTCTTGTCAATCACCTTTCCCTAATTCAAGGAGCCTTGTTTTGTGGGATTAGTCAACCAAACCCCACTTTCTTGAGTTTGAAAAGGGTGAAATACTACAAGATTTTTATTTTTCCCACCAAAACACTTTGCAAACTATAACAAGGTGTGTGAATATTAACACAAAACAAAAGAAAAAAAAAAGAGAAGAAGAACGTGTGGAACCATTGCATGCTGCCACGTCACTATAAGCTCAACTTAGGATATTCTTTGGTTGCTAATTGTTGATCCTTGGTTTCCCTTACTTGGTCCTAGAACTAATTGACAAACTAGTACATTCCTACTAGGTTGTCAACTAGTTCCTTGAACCGTTTGTTCGTGTCAACGATTATTTGAGTGCTTTTATTCGTTTGAATGAGTTGCAGATTTTTGACTCTCGTCCGGCAAGAATTCTTTGAGTCTTCAAGCAAGAATCCATTCCGGATAAGAGCTTGCTCATACCTTAAAAATTTCACGGTTACTAGCCAATTATACAACACTTTTGGAACACGAACTTGTGGTGAACTAAAGCGGATAATATCTTGACAATGGAAGGATCTACGTCTCATAATGTGGATACTAATGCCCTTGATTCTATGAGGGTCACTCTTGAGGCCGTTACCCGGACACTTGAAAGGTTGAATTCGGAATTTGGGGCCGTGAGAGGGGACTTGGCAGCAATAAAGGGGGAAGTGTCGACTATTAGTGGGAGATTAGAACAAGTGGAGAGTCAAAGGAACTCTCGTCCTTCTACTCCTCTACATGTATCTACCAATGGTCATGATAGGACCTCCTCCGCAACCATCACCCCCGAAACAGTCCACCAAATGCTAAATGCACCCCAAGCTCCACTAAATACCGCAAGCCAAACTACCTATTTTCCTCCAAACCGAGACTCCACTAGACCACTACATTTCCAAGCCCCTCCAATTCCACAAGAGGGATTTGGACGCCAAGTACCTCCACTAAATCCGAACCCTCCATTCCAAGCTCCATTAACCCAAAGACCGCAAATTCCAAATCCTCCGAATCAAAATGGCCAAGGCCGACCAGCCCACTTTGAAGGATACGGTAGAGAGGAGTATGAAGGAGATGGAGCCTTTGAGGATGCTTATATGAGGGAGGAGGAGTTAAGAGGGGGTCGAGGAGAACCTAGGAGATACCGGAGGTATGGAGATAGGGGAAACCGACACCAAGAGAGAGACGTAGGCATCAACACCATCAAGTTGAGCCTACCCATCTTTAAGGGTGAAAGTGACCCCGAGACCTACTTAACTTGGGAATCGGCTTGTGACAAAGTTTTCCAAGTTAATGACATCTCGGACGAAAAGAAGAGTTGTTATGCTATAGCTCACCTCGAGGGCTATGCTAACACTTGGTGGGAGTATGTTAAATGATTTGGTAATGAATTAGTCGATGGGCAGCCACCACCTTGGTATCGGTTGAGGTATTTGATGAGACAACGATACCTTTCCGAGAGATATCGTCATGAGTTGCTTGCTAGATTATATGGCTTGCGGCAAGGAGTCAAGAGTGTGATGGCCTATTTTGACGAGTTCCAACAACTCATGTTGAAACTTGATCATCGTGGGGAGCAAATCAGTCACGACATCATCCGGTTCAAGTGTGGGTTGAACAAAGAGATCTCCACTCATTTGACCCTTCACCGGTTTGAAACCATTGACGGTATATTCCAAGCGGCCCTTGAGATTGAAAGGGAACTTAAGGAGAGATCATCCTTCAAGGAAAGGGTACAAACCCCCTCGGGTTGGACCAAAAACAAGGACCAACCCGCCCCTACGAAGCTGCCCGAGTCCAAAACAGTCCCTAAATTTCCTCCGAAACTGGAGGTTCACAAATATCCCAACCCAAAGGGGTTCCAATGCTTCAAGTGCCAAGGGTGGGGGCATAAGGCCAATGAATGTCCGAACCGGCACAATGTGATCCTACGAGAAGGAAAAGTGTACTACCTTGGTGAGGAGGTGGTTTCCGAAAGGGGGGAGGATGAGGCCGAGCCTCAAGATGGAGAGGGAGCTGAAAATAGGCCGAATGATGATGAAGTAGATGGTAGTGAAGATGTCTATCCACAAGAAGGGGAGTGTGTGGTTCCAAACTTTGTGGTTAGACGTGTCATGATTAGTAAGGTGATAGATGACCCGAGTCAAAGGGAAAATCTATTCCATACTAAGTGTCTTGTAAAGGGGAATGTGTGCACTTTGGTGATTGATAGTGGTAGTTGTACAAATGTTGCGAGCCATGCTATGGTAAATTTCTTGAAGCTACCAACTACGCCACACACTAGTCCTTACAAGCTACAATGGTTGAACGATTGTGGTGAATTAAAGGTCACAAGGCAATGTGTGATTCGGTTTAAGGTGGGAAACTACCACGATGAGGTACTTTGTGACGTGATCCCAATGCAAGCATGTCACTTGCTGTTAGGTAGACCCTGGCAATATGATAGGTCTACTAAACATGATGGGAGGTCCAACCGGTATACGCTTGAGAAGGATGGCCGAAAGGTCACACTTCATCCTCTTTCACCCTCCCAAGTAAATGAGTGACATCAAAAGATGAGAGAGTTGAAGGGAAAGGGGAAGGAATCCGGAAAGGGAGAAAAGGGGGGAGATGCCGTAGGTGAGGAAGTAGGGACATCCGAGGCTGCCCCAACGACAAGGGAGATGGAAAACGTAGTGATGTTGGCTAGGAGGAAAGAACTCTTCGTGGACCATGATGAAAACAAGCCGATGTTACTTTTGGCCCATTGTTTTAATACTAACCCCACTAATTCTTCCATTTCCCCTTTGATTTCTTGTGTGTTGCAGGAGTATGAAGATGTATTTCCTCAAGAACTTCCGCAAGGATTGCCCCCACTTTGGGGAATTGAGCACCAAATTGATTTGGTGTCGGGTTCACAACTTCCAAACAAACCGGCCTATAGGAGCAATCCCGTGGACACTAAGGAGATTGAAAGACATGTTGAGGAGCTTCTCAACAAGGGATACATCAAGGAAAGCATGAGTCCATGTGCTGTTCCGGTGCTTTTGGTACCAAAGAAGGACGGAACTTGGCGCATGTGCGTCGATTGTAGAGCCATCAACAAAATCACTATAAGGTATCGTCATCCAATCCCTAGACTAGATGATATGTTAGATGAGCTCCACGGATGATACGAGAAAAACAACGGAAACACAAAACAAACACTCAAAACAGTCCACAAGTTCAAGAGAACCGAGGACCCTTTGAATGACCCCTCTCGGATTCAAGATCTACAACAAGAACACAATGTAATGAGGTGATTAACACCTATTTTCAGCGGACAACACACTAGATTAACCACACGAGAATGAAGAACATGAAGAACAATAACAATATTATTAAGAAATAACAAACACACGGCTACAAGAAATTGTAGAGATAGATAGTGAGACATAAACTAATATAAGACCCAAGAACCCAAAGATATATTAAATCTAAAGACCCTTAGAACTTACGATAGCAACACCACACTCTTACGGTGACCGCCAAGGGAATGAACTCGCCTCAAGATCTACCGTTTCCAAGCAAAGATCAATATTGGCTTTTCCAAGCCCTATGCTAAGGGTGACTTTTCCAAGTCCTACAACTAATGGAGTTACACTCTCAAAAGAGAGAGAGAATATTTCTTTCAATTCTTCATCATCCAAAAACTAAGTGAAAATAAGACTAAGGGGACCTATTTATACTATATTACAAATGAAGACAAAAGACCACTTTGCCCTTAATGAGAGGGGCGGCCATGGTGTGTAAATACACCATGTGTAATGTCCAAAATACCCTTAATTAAGGCCCAAAAACCGTGAGTCCTCAACCTTAAATTCTCCAAGCAATCTCCCACACGCGAGATTGCTTTAAGTTATGCTCAAAACGGGTCCTCCATGCACGTTCTTGTTTTCTCGAGGTGACCAAGTCTTGAGTCTCTATGTGTTGGCCTCCAAAAATGTCATCATAAGATAAGAAGGCCATTTGTCCCGTATCATCCTCCCCTTCTTGAAAAGGATTCGACCTCGAATCCAAACCTTGCAAAACCGAAGAGAGGACAAACAAATACAAATCCTCATGGCATGAGGGTTAGGGTTAGCATAACAAATCATCTCAACATGCCAAGGTTGCACATACTTGCAATATAACCAAGAATCCTTTGAAAGGAATATTAAAAACTCAATAAAAGATGTACAAAGGATTTGGTTATAGGATACATCAAAAGTAACACTTTGCTTGTCATGTTGACCAAGCAACAAGTTTGGTGCACCAACATCACCATTTCTAAATTTGGCACCGGGGTCAAATGGGAAAAGTGGCCATAGACACGGGTCTCGACAACACTCCCCTTTCCCGTGGTCTACACCTAAACTAAATGACATACTCTCTACAATAACATACATATCATCCAAATCAAATAGAGAGTAGAGAAAGGTATCACTCAAATCGACTTCTACTAAGGTGCCCTCATGTGTGTACTCACTACTAGTTTCCCAATAATCACTATGAGTACTCTCAACAATGAAATCACACAAAGTAGAAGAAGAAGTAGCTTCCGCAACTACACATTCCTTACCCTTAAGAGTACTCTCATCTTCCAAGAAGAGATTTCCCTCTTTAGGAGGAATGTTGTCACACCATAGTGGGTTAGCATATAGGCTATAGCTCCCAAGGTAAGCTATACCGTCATTTTCACCACTAGGTTCATTAGAAGTGTTTAAATCATCTTCAAACAAGACATTACACCTAAAGAGAGTGTGTTCTACCTCACGGACAGATTTGGAATAAGCAAGTTCCTCGCACTCTAAATGATCAATATCAGGTTTCAAGGATGTTCCAAACACAAGATTACCCCAAGAAGAGATCTCGGGTTCACTCCCACCTTGTTGACCAACATTTTTAAATACTTCACTCACTTGAGTCCTATTAAGCACATCACACACATACTCAAGTGGGGAACAATTTTCACAAACAAGTTGATCAACACCAATTACACAAGACGATGTACTTCCGTTCAACATATAAGCTTCAACACTAGGTGGACATAAATTGATCTTACAAGAAGAGTCAATTTCGTCTTCAATAGGATCAACTAGTGTATCCAAACTCACAATATGTACATCATCAACAAGAGGCATGGAATCATTAGACTCATAAATAAGTAAGCTACTACTCACACTCAATGGCTTACTAGCCACACAATTGTCATTCACATGCACTAAAGTGTAAGAGTTAGCTATTTTACCTTTAAGATCTTGAGTAGACTCTTCCTTGCCGTGAGGTGAAGGACCTCCACAAGCTTGGGCAGCAACTTCCTTTTGGCATTGTTCGCCTTCGCTTTCCATGTTGGTACCTACACAAATGTCCTTAGAAATGGAAGGACAACCAATGTTAGCACGGTTTGGTGGCAATCCCCTCACTTCGCTCCACATATCCTCTCCTTTTTCCACTCTCGGATTGCCACCTTGTACTCCCTTACTCCTCTCAATCTTTTGTCTCCCATCATAAATTGAATTGGAGTAGGTAGGAACTTCTTTTTGCGGCCCGGGCAGAATGTACGTCTCAAGGCAATTTCCCCATCGGTCTCTTATAATATTAGGCCAATTTTGCATATTTGGAACCTTATGTTGTGCAAACCAATCGGCGCCCAAGCTCACATAACCATAGGTTATGGGAAAAACATCACACCACACCTCCTCATGGTAATTAAATTGGGAGAAGACAACCTTTACCCTCTCGGTAACCTTAAACCCGTCCAAGAAGTATGGAACAAGTAAAGGCTCGCAAAATAACCCCAAGTAATCAACCATGGATGGAACAATGTAGTTTCTATAGTACCTATCATTTAACACAACGAGGCAGCCCGGTATCCCACAAATGGTCACCTTTCCGGAGTGTACACTCCTTCTCGGATCAACATTGTAAAGCACATGAGTACCCCTCGGTTTTGGAGATGCATACTCTCTTCTTCTCATTGGAAAACCTACACTATTGCTAGTATAACCATTCACACTATATCGACCTTGATAAGAAGTACTACAAGGTGGAGAATATGAATCTTCACACTCCTCACGTGTACTCTCATCATAGCTCTCATAAGGTGTGCGAACGAAAGGGTTATACCTAACACCAAATCTAGGTTCGGAGTGGGGAGTGCGAGACTCCTCACATGTCCCAACTTCATCATAAGATCCATCACGAGGTCCTACATCATCTCCAAAGTCACCATAAACACTAGGCACTTCATTCACCTCACTTTCTCCCTCAAAACAGTAACTTTCAAATCTGCCCAAGTCTCGATCATGGCTATTTTCATAGCCTCCGCAATCTCCCTCAACTTCGTAGCCATAAAACCCTTCACTACAATCATAGTCTCCCATGTTGTAGTCACAATAATCCCCGGCTATCGAAGACATGTTCCCCTTATATCACCCTTTAAACCTACAAAATGAACAAACAAGATTAGTAGTAAAGCTCCTCACCAACACTCGTATACACTCACCTTTGTGATCCTCACAATTGGAGCGGCGAATATTGAAAGTTGCTTATACTCCGGTAGTCAATAGGATGTCAATTCTACTTGGCGGCCGGAATAGATTCTTGTTTGATCGACTCAAGACACAAAAATAAAATTCACTTACGAACTTGAAACAAAGAAGTTACTACGAGTTAAAAATGAGAAAAGCACACAAACAACGAAGACACGAAGAAACGGATTCAATAATTAATCTACAACTAAGTAGGTGATTACTAGTTGTTAATTAATTCTAGAATCAAGACATGAAACAATAAGATGAAACTAAGAATCTAAAATTTTGAGCTCGGAAATATTGCGTGAACAGTAGCAGTGATGACATGGCAGTCACGTATTGGTTTCGGTCCCACACACTTTTGTTGTCCAATTTCAAGTCTTGGTCAATTTTTCAATTTGGACTTTGGTGGAATTTGTTTAAGGAGGGAAATTCAAACAAGTCTTGGAGCCCTTTTCAATTTCAAGTTTTCAAGACTTGACTTTATTGTACTTCTCCTTAAAACATGGATCCGTAAATCATGGAAAAGTGTTGGAAAGTGGTTGAGACTTGATTGATAGGTCTTTGTTGGTTGTAGTGTCTTTCAAGACTAACAAATGATACACCCTTTTCCTTCAACTTTTTAGATTTAACATTCACTTTATCTTCCACAATATATGAAGGTGGTGATGAACATCAAGAACAACAACAACAATACCAAGAACTACAACAATAATCTCCAAGAACACCAACAATTTTTCACACGGCCACTCCCAAATTCCACAATAACAATATCTCCAACACTTGGCCAAGACAACTACACCTTCAACAAAATGGTTCTCAATCCACCAATTAACAACAATAACACGTGGCCAAGCTTATAACAACAACAAGATGAAAGCCACAAGGCCAAAACAGTCCACCACAACAATGTTCAACAACAAATCGGCCAAGTCCAAGTTCACGTATACAACACCAACAATGTAAGCTCAAACTTAGATTTAGACTAAAGAGTGTTAGAGATGAAGAAAACTAACACTAGAAACAACAAAACAAGTAAAAATCTCGGCCAAGACACAACAATAACACAATTTCGGCCAAGAACACAAAATGGACAGATTTGCTTCTTTTTGATTTTTCAGTTTTTAACACTTTTTTTTTTTTTTGAATTTTCTAACAAGCAAGCCCAAGATTGATCTTGTAGGAACAAGATCAAGCCATGCTTTGATACCAAATGATACGAGAAAAACAACGGAAACACAAAACAAACACTCAAAACAGTCCACAAGTTCAAGAGAACCGAGGACCCTTTGAATGACCCCTCTCGGATTCAAGATCTACAACAAGAACACAATGTAATGAGGTGATTAACACCTATTTTCAGCGGACAACACACTAGATTAACCACACGAGAATGAAGAACATGAAGAACAATAACAATATTATTAAGAAATAACAAACACACGGCTACAAGAAATTGTAGAGATAGATAGTGAGACATAAACTAATATAAGACCCAAGAACCCAAAGATATATTAAATCTAAAGACCCTTAGAACTTACGATAGCAACACCACACTCTTACGGTGACCGCCAAGGGAATGAACTCGCCTCAAGATCTACCGTTTCCAAGCAAAGATCAATATTGGCTTTTCCAAGCCCTATGCTAAGGGTGACTTTTCCAAGTCCTACAACTAATGGAGTTACACTCTCAAAAGAGAGAGAGAATATTTCTTTCAATTCTTCATCATCCAAAAACTAAGTGAAAATAAGACTAAGGGGACCTATTTATACTATATTACAAATGAAGACAAAAGACCACTTTGCCCTTAATGAGAGGGGCGGCCATGGTGTGTAAATACACCATGTGTAATGTCCAAAATACCCTTAATTAAGGCCCAAAAACCGTGAGTCCTCAACCTTAAATTCTCCAAGCAATCTCCCACACGCGAGATTGCTTTAAGTTATGCTCAAAACGGGTCCTCCATGCACGTTCTTGTTTTCTCGAGGTGACCAAGTCTTGAGTCTCTATGTGTTGGCCTCCAAAAATGTCATCATAAGATAAGAAGGCCATTTGTCCCGTATCAACGGATATTGTTTGTTTTCTAAAGTGGACCTTAGGAGTGGCTATCACCAAATCCGCATGCAACCCGGTGATGAGTGGAAGACCGCATTCAAGACCAAATTCGGTCTATATGAGTGGCTGGTCATGCCCTTCGGCCTTACCAATGCTCCTAGCACCTTTATGAGGCTAATGAATCATGTAATGAAGCCTTATATTAGAAAATTTGTGGTGGTTTACTTTGATGATGTGTTGGTGTATAGTAAATCTATTAATGATCATGTAATGCATTTGAGATGTGTGTTTGATGTGCTCCGAAAGGAGAAGCTGTATGCCAACATGGAGAAGTGTTCTTTTGGTGTTGATAAGGTTATATTCTTGGGTTTTGTCGTGAGCTCAAGGGGTGTGGAAGTGGACGATTCCAAGATAGACTCTATTCGAAGTTGGCCGACCCCTAAAACTATTGGAGAAATCCGAAGTTTCCACGGGTTGGCAAGCTTTTATAGGAGGTTTGTCAAAGGATTTAGTTCCATAGCAGCCCCCTTGACCGAGGTAATTAGAAAGGACGGACCCTTTAAATGGGGTGATGAGCAAGCTAGGGCTTTTGAGGCCTTGAAAGCTACGCTCATCTCGGCGCCTTTATTGCAATTGCCCGATTTTGATAAGATGTTTGAAGTAGAGTGTGATGCTAGTAAGGTTGGCATCGGGGCTGTTTTGATGCAAGAAGGTAAGCCCGTCGCTTATTTCAGTGAAAAGCTCAAAGGGGCAACTCTTAATTACTCAACTTATGATTTGGAGTTGTACGCCCTTGTTAGAGCTTTGGGAAATTGGCAATATTATTTGTGGCCCAAGGAGTTTGTGATACGAATGGATCATGAGTCGTTGAAACACCTTAAGAGCCAAGACAAGTTGAATAGGCGTCATGCTAAGTGGATTGAGTTCATCGAGACTTTCCCTTATGTAATTCATTACAAAAGGGGAAAGGAAAATGTTGTTGCCGATGCCTTGTCTAGGAAGCATGTGCTTGTTGCTACCTTGTCTTCGAAATTGATGGGTTTTGAGAGCTTGCGGTTGTTGTATCCCGAGGATCCTACCTTTGCTCCTATTTTTAGGGAATGCGAAGAGTGGGGAAGGGACCGTTGGATTAAGGAGAATGACCATTCCTCCTACTCTCGGTTCGATGGGTATTTGTTCAAAGGGAGGAGGTTGTGTGTTCCTTCTAGTTCTTGGAGTGATACGGGACAAATGGCCATCTTATCTTTTGATGACATTTTTGGAGGCCAACACATAGAGACTCAAGACTTGGTCACTTCGAGAAAACAAGAACATGCATGGAGGACCCGTTTTGAGCCTAACTTAAAGCAATCTCGCGTGTGGAAGATTGCTTGGAGAATTTAAGGTTGAGGACTCACGGTTTTGGACCTTAATTAAGGGTATTTTGGACATTACACATGGTGTATTTACACACCATGGCCGCCCCTCTCATTAAGGGCAAAGTGGTCTTGTTATCTTTATTTGCAATGTATTATAAATAGGCCCCCTTAGTCTTATTTTCACTAGTTTTTTTGGATGATGAAGAATTGAAAACATATTCTCTCTCTTTTGAGAGTGTAACACACTTAGTGGTAGGACTTGGAAAAGTCATCTTTAGCATAGGGCTTGGAAAAGCCAATATTGATCTTTGTTTGGAAACGGTAGATCTTGAGGCGAGTCATTCCCTTGGTGGTCACTGTAAGAGTGTGGTGTTGCTATCGTAAGTTCTACGGGTCCTTAGATTTAATATATCTTTGGGTTCTTGGGTCTTATTGTAGTTTATGTCTCACTATCTATCTCTACATTATCTTGTAGCCGTGTGTTTGTTGTCTCTTAATAATATTGTTATTGTTCTTCATGTTCTTCATTCTCGTGTTGTTAATCTAGTGTGTTGTCCGCTGAAAATAGGTGTTAATCACCTCATTACATTGTGTTCTTGTTGTAGATCTTGAATCCGAGAGGGGTCATTCAAAGGGTCCTCGGTTCTCTTGAACTTGTGGACTGTTTTGAGTAGTTGTTTCGTGCTTCCCTTGTATTTCTTGTATCATTTGGTATCAGAGCATGGCTTGATCTTGTTCCTACAAGATCAATCTTGGGCTTGCTTGTTAGAAATATAAACAAAAAAAAAAAAATTGTTGAAAAGCTGAAAATTTCAGAAAAAAAATTGCAATCTGTCCATTGTTGTTGTCTTGGCCGAAATTGTGTTCTTAGCCGAGATTTGTTCTTGAGTCTAGGTCTAGAAGTCTTTTACTTGTCTTGTGTGTTTGTAGTGTTAGTTTTGTTCCTCACTAACACTTTGAGTCGATCCAAACTTGAGCTTGAATTGTTAATATTGTTGTTGTGAACAAAGTGTGGCCGATTGGATGTTGTTGTTCTAGCCTTGACCGAGTTGAAGGCCTTGTGTTGTGGTGTTGTTGTAGATCTTGAAAAGAGTATTGTTGTTGTTCTTGAAGTTCTTCACAACCTTCATCTCTTGTTAAAAAAAAAAAAAAAAAAAAAACTGAAATGCAACACCAAAGAGACTTGGCCGTTGTTGGTTTTGTAATCTTGGCCGTGTGAAAACATTATTATCTTGTTTTTGGCCTTGTGGCTTTCATCTTGTTGTTGTTATAAGCTTGGCCACGTGATAGTGTTGTTAATTGGTGGATTGAGAACCATTTTGTTGAAGGTGTAGTTGTCTTGGCCAAGTGTTGGAGATATTGTTATTGTGGAATTTGGGAGTGGCCGTATGAAAAATTGTTGGTGTTCTTGGAGATTATTGTTGTAGTTCTTGGTGTTGTTGTTGTTGTTCTTGATGTTCATCACCACCTTCATATATTGTTGAAGATAAAGTGAATGTTAAATCTAAAAAGTTGAAGGAAAAGGGTGTATTATTTGTTAGTCTTGAAAGACACTGCAACCAACAAAGACCTATCAATCAAGTCTCAACCACTTTCCCACACTTTTCCATGATTTAAGGATCCATGTTTTAAGGAGAAGTACAATAAAGTCAAGTCTTGAAAACTTGAAATTGAAAAGGGCTCCAAGACTTGTTTGAATTTCCCTCCTTAAACAAATTCCACCAAAGTCCAAATTGAAAAATTGACCAAGACTTGAAATTGGACAACAAAAGTTGTGTGGGACCGAAACCAATACGTGACTGCCATGTCATCACTGCTACTGTTCACGCAATATTTCCGAGCTCAAAAATTTTAGATTCTTAGTTTCATCTTATTGTTTCATTAGTTTCATGTCTTGATTCTAGAATTAATTAACAACTAGTAATCACCTACTTAGTTGTAGATTAATTATTGAATCCGTTTCTTCGTGTCTTCGTTGTTTGTGTGCTTTTCTCATTTTTAACTCGTAGTAACTTCTTTGTTTCAAGTTCGTAAGTGAATTTTATTTTTGTGTCTTGAGTCGATCAAACAAGAATCTATTCCGGTCACCAAGTAGAATTGACATCCTATTCACTACCGGAGTATAAACAACCTTTCAATATTTGCCGCTCCAATTGTGAGAATCACAAAGGTGAGTGAATACGAGTGTTAGTGAGAAGTTTTTACTACTAATCTTGTTTGTTCATTTTGTAGGTTTAAAGGGTGATATAAGGGGAACATGACTTCGATAGCCGGGGATTATTGTGACTACAATATGGGAGACTATGATTGTAGTGAGGGTTTTTATGGCTACGAAGTTGAGGGAGATTGCGGAGGCTATGAAAATAGTCATGATCAAAACATAGGCAGATTTGAAAGTTACTGTTTTGAGGGAGAAAATGAGGTGAATGAAGTTGCCTAGTGCTTATGGTGACTTTGGAGATGATGTAGGACCTCGTGATGGATCTTATGATGAAGTTGGGACATGTGAGGAGTCTCGCACTCCCCACTCCGAACCTAGATTTGGTGTTAGGTATAACCCTTTCGTTCGCAAACCTTATGAGAGCTATGATGAGAGTACACGTGAGGAGTGTGAAGATTCATATTCTCCACCTTGTAGTACTTCTTATCAAGGTCGATATAGTGTGAATGGTTATACTAGCAATAGTGTAGGTTTTCCAATGAGAAGAAGAGAGTATGCATCTCCAAAACCGAGGGGTACTCATGTGCTTTACAATGTTGATCCGAGAAGGAGTGTACACTCCGGAAAGGTGACCATTTGTGGGATACCGGGCTGCCTCGTTGTGTTAAATGATAGGTACTATAGAAACTACATTGTTCCATCCATGGTTGATTACTTGGGGTTATTTTGCGAGCCTTTACTTGTTCCATACTTCTTGGACAGGTTTAAGGTTACCGAGAGGGTAAAAGTTGTCTTCTCCCAATTTAATTACCATGAGGAGGTGTGGTGTGATGTTTTTCCCATAACCTATGGTTATGTGAGCTTGGGCGCCGATTGGTTTGCACAACATAAAGTTCCAAATATGCAAAATTGGCCTAATATTATAAGAGACCGATGGGGAAATTGCCTTGAGACGTACATTCTGCCCGGGCCGCAAAAAGAAGTTCCTACCTACTCCAATTCAACTTATTATGAGAGACAAAAGATTGAGAGGAGTAAGGGAGTGAAAGGTGGTAATCCGAGAGTGGAAAAAGGAGAGGTTGTGTTGAGCGAAGTGAGGGGATTACCACCAAACTATACTAACATTGGTTGTCCTTCTATTTCTAAGGACATTTGTGTAGGTACCAACATGGCAAGCGAAGAAGAACAATGCCAAAAGGAAGTTGCTGCCCAAACCTTTGGAGGACCTTCACACCATGACAAAGAAGAATCTACTCAAGGACTTCAAGGTAAAATGGCAAACTCTTACACTTTTGTACATGTGAATGATAATTGTGTGGCTAGTAGCCCATTGAGTGTGAGTTGTAGCTTGCCTATATGTGAGTGTATTGTTTCTTTGCCACTTGATGATGATGTACATGTTGTGAGTGTGGATACACTAGTTGATCCTATTGATGACCGAATAGACTCTTCTTGTAAGATCGATTTATGTCCACCTAGTGTTGAACCCATTATGTTGAATGAAAGTACGTTATCTTCTGAAATTTGTGTTGATCAACTTATGTGTGAAAATTACCCACCACTTGAGTATGTGTGTGATGTGCTTAATAGGACTCAAGTGAGTGAAATATTTGAAAATGTTGGTCAACAAAGTGAGAATGAACCCGAGAGCTCTTCTTGGGGTAATATTGTGTTTGAAACATCCTTGAAACTTGATATTGATCATTTAGAGAGTGAGGAACTTTCTTGTTCCAAATCTGTCCGTGAGGTAGATCACACACTTTTTAGGAATAATGTCTTGTTTGAAGATGATTTAAACACTCCTAATGAACCTAGTGGTGAAAATGACGGTATAGCTTGCCTTGGAAGCTATAGCCTATATGCTAACCCACTATGGTGTGACAACATTCCTCCTAAAGAGGGAAATCTCTTCTTGGAAGATGAGAGTACTCTTAAGGGTAAGGAATGTGTAGTTGCGGAAGCTACTTCTTCTTCTACTTTGTGTGATTTCATTGTTGAGAGTACTCATGGTGATTATTGGGAAACTAGTAGTGAGTACACACATGAGAGCACCTTAGTAGAAGTCGATTTGAGTGACACCTTTCTCTACTCTCTATTTGATTTGGATGATATGTATGTTATTGTAGAGAGTATGTCATTTAGTTTAGGTGTAGATCTCGGGAAAGGGAAGTGTTGTCGAGACCCATGTCTATGGCCACTTTTCCCATTTGACCCCGGTGCCAAATTTAGAAATGGTGATGTTGGTGCACCAAACTTGCTGCTTGGTCTACATGACAAGCAAAGTGGCACTCTTGATGTATCCTATAACCAAATCTTTTGTACATCTTTTATTAAGTTTTTAATATTCCTTTCAAAGGATTCTTGGTTATATTGCAAATATGTGCAACCTTGGCATGTTGAGATGATTTGTTATGCTAACCCTAACCCTCATGCCATGAGGAGTTTGCATTTGTTGGTCCTCTTTTCGGTTTTGCAAGGTTTGGATTCGAGGTCGAATCCTTTTCAAGAAGGGGAGGATGATACGGGACAAATGGCCATCTTATCTTTTGATGACATTTTTGGAGGCCAACACATAGAGACTCAAGACTTGGTCACTTCGAGGAAACAAGAACATGCATGGAGGACCCATTTTGAGCCTAACTTAAAGCAATCTCGCGTGTGGAAGATTGCTTGGAGAATTTAAGGTTGAGGACTCACGGTTTTGGACCTTAATTAAGGGTATTTTGGACATTACACATGGTGTATTTACACACCATGGCCGCCCCTCTCATTAAGGGCAAAGTGGTCTTGTTATCTTCATTTGCAATGTATTATAAATAGGCCCCCTTAGTCTTATTTTCACTAGTTTTTTTGGATGATGAAGAATTGAAAACATATTCTCTCTCTTTTGAGAGTGTAACACACTTAGTGGTAGGACTTGGAAAAGTCATCTTTAGCATAGGGCTTGGAAAAGCCAATATTGATCTTTGTTTGGAAACGGTAGATCTTGAGGCGAGTCATTCCCTTGGTGGTCACTGTAAGAGTGTGGTGTTGCTATCGTAAGTTCTACGGGTCCTTAGATTTAATATATCTTTGGGTTCTTGGGTCTTATTGTAGTTTATGTCTCACTATCTATCTCTACATTATCTTGTAGCCGTGTGTTTGTTGTCTCTTAATAATATTGTTATTGTTCTTCATGTTCTTCATTCTCGTGTTGTTAATCTAGTGTGTTGTCCGCTGAAAATAGGTGTTAATCACCTCATTACATTGTGTTCTTGTTGTAGATCTTGAATCCGAGAGGGGTCATTCAAAGGGTCCTCGGTTCTCTTGAACTTGTGGACTGTTTTGAGTAGTTGTTTTGTGCTTCCCTTGTATTTCTTGTATCATGGAGGGAATTATTTGTGAGGGAGGCCCATGACGGAGGCCTCATGGGGCACTTTGGGGTAGACAAGACCCTCGGAATCTTAGAGGAGAACTTCTATTGGCCCAAAATGCGCAAAGACGTCACTAAAATTTGTAGTCAATGCGTGGCCTGCCGGAGTGCGAAATCTCGTCTCCTACCTCAAGGATTATACACCCCACTCCCTACTCCCCTTAGACCTTGGTTGGACATTTCGATGGATTTTGTTTTGGGGCTGCCAAGGACTAGAAAGGGCCGAGATAGCATTTTTGTTATTGTTGATAGATTCTCTAAAATGGCTCATTTTATTCCATGTGCTAAAACCGAGGATGCTCGTAGTGTAGCTTCATTATTTATTGAACATGTTGTAAAGCTTCACGGGGTACCGAGGACTATTGTGAGCGATAGGGACTCCAAGTTCCTAAGTCTCTTTTGGAAGTCCATGTGGGGTAGGCTTGGAACGAAGTTACTTATCTCCACGTCCTGCCACCCACAAACTGATGGCCAAACGGAGGTAGTAAATAGAACCTTAGGGTCTATGCTACGTTCTATGGTTAAAGATAAACTGACTTCATGGGAAGATCACCTACCCTTGGTGGAGTTTGCATACAACCGGATAATACATTCGAGCACGGGAATGACTCCCTTTGAATGTGTTTACGGCCTGAATCCCCTTACCCCTTTAGATCTCACTCCTTTGTCTAGTGATCTCATGACCAGCTTAGATGGAAATAAAAGAGCCGAGGCAATGAAGAAAATGCATGAGACGGTGCGGATCAAGCTTGAAAAGAAGAACCAAGAGGTTGCAAAAAGGGTAAACAAAGGGAGAAGAAGGCTTGTGCTTGAACCCGGAGATTGGGTGTGGGTGCATCTTCGAAAGGATCGGTTTCCAGCTCAAAGGAAGTCCAAATTGCTGCCAAGGGGTGATGGTCCTTTCCAAGTACTTGAGAGAATCAATGACAACGCCTACAAGATTGACCTTCCACCGGAATATCAAGTGCACAACACTTTCAACGTTGGTGATCTCTCCCTCGTGGATGCGGTTGAAGATGACCAAATGCTGAATTTGAGGTCAAATTCCTCTCAAGATGGAGAGGATGATACGGTTGGGGCAGCCTCCACAGGTACACGGCCTTTCACACGAAGCCAAGCTCGGGAATTACAAAAACTCCAAGCTTTGTTCATGCAAATGGCCGTGTGTGAGTTGGTGATTGAACCAACCAAGGACCTAAACGTTTTTATGTGTGAAGAGAGGTCTTAATGTGTAATAAACTACTCTTCAAGGTTGGCACAAGAAGCAAGGGCGGATGAGTCATTTTACCCCTTTTGTTTGTAGTATAAATAGAACATGTTAGAGAGTTATGCCTTAGTTATTTTGATGCTGATTTTTGTAACCTAAAACACTAAACATTTCTCTCTCTCTCTTCCACTCTTGGAAGCCGCCACTATTATCTCACAAGTAGAGGGATACTTGTGTTGTCTCTTTGGCTAGAAACAAGGGTTTTGAGGTCATTGAGTGCCTCTTGGTCCTCGTAAGAACTTGGTGTTTACATTCATTAGACTTAGGGTCCTCTCTTGATGTTAGGGTTCTTAGTATCTTGAATGTTATATGTCAAGTTATCTATCTTTCTTTATCTTGTTGTTGTTTTTGATTTTGTTATCTTAAAGTCTAGTGAAGCCGTGTGGGGCTCTTTTCGATTCACTAGCATTGTTATCTATCTTGTAGTTCTTGTGTTGTTGGACTGAAAAACCGAAAATTAAACTTGTTGTTCTTGTGTTGTTGGACTGAAATCCGAGTCTACTTGAAGCTCTTGGTGTTGTTGGTTTGATTTTGTATCAGGTATCTTCTCCATAGTTTAGCCATAATCAGAAACCGTAATAATGGACGTACCAGTGAAAACTAAACTCCGAGCAACCATAAAAAGAGAGAGTCTCAGCACTCAAATAAAATATAAAATCTAGTCATACTCGGTAGGTATGATCATCATAGAATATTTAGACGACTCATAAAATCTTTCATCATACTTTACAACAATCATTGAACCCCACTTCAACATGGTAAGCTAATCTGTTGGGTGATCACAATGACAATAAGGCATATACTTATCTAGGAAAGTCTTAGAGAATTTAGTCCATGTTATAAGAGAATATTCCGCTAGCCTATAATAAACATAACCCATCCATTAATGTCTAACTACTTAATCCAATTAAAAAGTATTGTAGTTGACCTTACACGCCTCAACCAGGCCTAAATTATGGAGCCAATCCTTAAAAGTAGTCAAGAACTCAAATGGATCATTCTTGGAGCCCTAGAAATATACGTGGAGTCAATCTAATAAATATTCCCAACATTTTCTACTCCTAAATAGGCATAGTTGGATGGTTAGTTATTGGTTGAGCAACTACCGATATTAGATGAATCATAACTTTTGGTTACACAACTATAGGCTGGACCCTTACATTTCTGCCAGTCTGATCCACAGATGAAGAATCATCATATGGTACACCACCAACTAATCCCAACCATTAATGAAATACATATTTGTGCATTGTAGAAAAAATAAAACACGATAGGGCATGGGGTTCCCCTTGGCCTGCCAATTGTTATGGTGGAAAAAACTCTTGATATACCTCATACCTAGGGGCAATGAAAGAACCTAGTAAAGGATCTTATCCTTTACCCCTAGCTTAGGATTTATCTCTAGCCTGGATGCGAATTTTGTGTTCGCCATGACCATTAGCGAGTGCCCTGCCTGCACACTTGGGGTTCTCATCACCGGTCACCATAGCTCGAGTTTTGACTATCTGTAAAAGAATCAAACTATGATAACATTAGATCCAACACAGGTTAGATGTATCAAATTAATAAAGAAGGTGATGGTCTCCTAAAATTTACCTATAGCCATCTACAGATAAGATACAGACGTCATTACATTGATCTAAGGGACTCTACTAGACACTAGTTTTTTTACCACTAATAACAATGAATTTAAGCACTTTGATAATAATTTCTCTTGACCCAATTTCTTAGGTCACGATGATACATATTTTAAGCGAGCAATAGGTATGCCAAAACATAGCAGAGTGGACCAAATTTCTCACTCAGTAGTTTTTAGTTAACTTCCGCCGATCCTAGCTTGTTTGGTATTATGGATTCACTACCACCGGTGGAGCTTCACCAGCCACCAGACATCTCTCCTCAGTGGCATCATGCATTCATTCATTCCCCTCAGAAAGGTTCACCCACACACTTTCCACATATTTTTAAGTAATTACAATACAATAGTGGGTTCGTACATTTAATTTCTGAGCAAAATATGGCGAATCCTATGATTCCAGAGCAATTAGAATTGGTTATGACCCAATTAGAGCCCCTTCTAAGCAGTTCTACGGTGATGATAAATAAATCAATGACAATAAGCAATTCTGGTGGTAAGCCCCCTATAGTGTGAATCTGGAATGATAGATATCCATTTAGCATCCAAAAATGATGTTGATATAGATTTTAAAAAGTCTATGCCATACTAAATGACTAATTTCCCAAGGATTATAGATGCCCCAGGTCCTAATGTTGTTTGTCCCAAACTTATACATGCCTTTGAACCACCCTTTCCTAGGGTAGCTCACTCGATGAAAATGAAATTGAGAGCTCAAGAAGCCATAAAGGCTGATCTTATTTAGATTGAACCCTCTAAAATAACAACAAAACAAGGCCTCCCAACTATAGTTTTTAAGTATGAGGACTATAAGGTGAAACTACCTCAGAGGTGTCGATTCACATTGATTTGAAAATTTGATAACAATATGCCAAAGATGGAGGTTATAAGGAAATAATTCATCTTACAAACTAAATTAAAGAGGTAGGTCAGACTTGCTCATTATAATTCTCAACACATGTACATAGACCTAGATAATGAGTATGATCACTCAACTGTTTGGTCAAAAGGGAAAATTTATATCCATGGAAAATAATGAGGTTTCAGCTTTGGAATCCCACTTTTAATCTAGAAGAGGAGACCAATTTGGTGCCTGTGTGGGAAATCTTACTTAAGTTGCCTAGCACTGTTATTGCCTGGAGGTGGTGACTCCCTTTCTATCCCTATAGGGAGGTTCTTTTCCATTATTTGGCAACTTATAAGAAAACTTGGGGTACTGTGGGTAAGGTTAAGTTTCATATTGATCTAACAAAAGCCGGACCTCAGTATGTTTAGATAGGGTATGATGATGATGAGCATGGAAAATGCAGATGGTAAGTAAGTCAATATGAAGGTTTTCTTGATTACTGTAATTATTACAAACATCAAAGGCATGCTGCTAGATCATGTGTTGTTAAGGAAAAATATTATGCTGCTAAAACAAATATGGAATCAGATGAAGCTACTGATAGTGAATGTAGTCACAAGAATAACCCTTAGTGAATCAAGTGAAATTGACAGAACCAGAACATCAGTCTCCACAATATCATAATATAGATAAAGGTAAAGATACTATAAATTCTCAATGGCATACTCAAAAAAGGATATGTAGAAGCAAAGCTTAGACTTAAATACAAAGGTATGATCAACATAGAGCAGGTAAGAAAATAGTATTCAAAACTATATATCTAAGAAAATAGAAAGGGGTTCAATAGTATATTGCTTATCTAACTATTTCCAATTCATTTATATTTGTCCAACAAGAGTCTTGTAATTCTGACACTGTTAGTCCTAATATTCAACTTGTTGCTGATGGAGTTATCAGGATTATGCCATAAAATTTTATTGATTCTGACACTGTTATTCCTTATATTCCAGTTGTTGCTGATGGTGTTAGCAAGTGCTTGCCAGCTATTATGTGTATTGATAAAAGGAGTGCATGTAAATCTTGATTAGTCAAAAAAGCTATTTGATCAACAGTGGAAGAAAAAGTCTCAAAAACTAAGGATTGTATTCAAAACTATGATGGTGAGTAGCTAAAAGATGTAGCAAGGTCCTAGCTCAAAAGAAATTCATATCAAAGAAGGAGCTTGAAGTAGTGTGAATGAAGAAAAGACTTGTGCTAATTCTCAAAACTAGTGAAAGATCTCTTAATATTTCTAAAAGGAGGGTGTGCTGAGGTTAAAAAGGATGAAGGATGCAGTGATTTAAATTTACCTGACCTAACATGTGAATCAATTTCTCTCCAAAAAATCAGCTATATTTAGGAGACAGGTATCCTTGATAAAGGGAGTGCATTTTAGTCTAACTCAATGCTATACCCTTGCAGGTATACACCCATGGTAATAGCTTAGGAAGTGGATAAAAGCGGCAAGCACAAACTTGAAGATTAACTCAAATAAGAGGGATCTGGTCTTATCTCTCAGGTTATTATAACTATAATATGCATTAATAATAAAAAATATACTATTTAAGAAAACCATCTACTTTTTCTTCCCTCATAAAAGCTGCCAATTTGTTTGCAAAATGAAGAGTCACTATTATCAAAACCGTATATATCATTCTCTGATGACAACGGTCACCTCTTCAACTTGCTAATTTTAGTATCAACTCATGACTCGTTGCATCCACTAAACAAAATAGATCATTTTATTTCTTCTTCCTCAAAAAAATCAAATTGAATATGCCGTTATCAAATATCTTGATCCTTCTGTAACCAAAGACATATAAAACTTTTTCATAGGTCCTCAAAGTCAAAGTCTTGTAACCCTGGTGGAATGAGGCAGAAGAACATAAGTTGTGAAAAGGATTAAAGCCTCTTAGGGACCTAGTCCAAGGAAGAAAAAGTTACTATTTAAAGGATAGAAGCAAGTAATGAGACCAAAGGATGAGATGAAGAATATGGGTGGTTAAAAAGGATTAAAATGTTGATGACTTAGAAAGTTCTCCCAAGAAAGAACTCTTGATTTAATAATATGTGAGAAGAAATGATCAATGAAATGCCATATGGGTACCTCCTCAACAAAGTATTTGATCACTTTGGAGTACATGGGAAAGGAGATCATAATGTAACAACGAAGATGATATTCAGTTTGAACAAAAATTGTGCAGAATGTATATCAAATATCTGAATTTCTAGCTATTCAAAAGAGTTAGGAATGGAAATATAGGAGTTAAGAATCAAGTAAGCTATCGAAGATGTTATATTAAATATATTTGAGATTGTTGAGTCAAATGCTATCCTCTGAAGGACTAGGTGCCACTGATGAACATGCCGTTGGAAATGCAAAACTCAATGCAGGAATGTCAAAAGTAAATACTGAAGTAAATATCCTCCTTATATTAGAATATATGAAAGAATGGAGTACTGCTTATGTCCTTTTCACCCAATCCTCCTTCCACCTAAGCCATATTATCCTCATTCCCTCATTAAGCTTGTATCAATTCCATATTTTGCTTCTCATAATTTCTCTTAAAGAAAGTTATCTTATGATGATTATCTTAGGCTACTGTATTGGTACTAACTATTATGAGTAAATGAATCTTTAGTGTGTGTATTGCATTTGTATCTTTACTTTAATGTTGTTCTACAAGTTAGTGTTGCCCCAATGGACATGAGTTAACTAATTTGTGCTTAATTTACTCTTTCTTTACTATTCTTAATTTTTATTGAAGCCTAAAAGAAGGACTACTGAGTTCACATATAGTATAGACCAGACACCAAGTAGATTTAGATGCAAACCTTAAAAGAGTCATACTGATAGGGGGAAAGTTTGTGAATACAAAGACACTAAATAAAATGAAGGCACAAAATGACGGAAGAAAGATTTTGTTGCCAAATGATAATAAGAGACTAGGTCCATGTGTTGTGTTATAGTGGAAAAATGATGATAGGGGGAACATTCATTCTCAGTTCATAATCAATCTGATTAAATATGATGAATGTATATGGTTTCTTAAATTGTAGGTTTGGTTTGTCATCATCATAAAAGGGGGAAATTTCTATATATAGTTTTGATAATGAAAAGCTAAACTAAGAGGAACCAGGTCCCTAGACATGCAAGTTACAATACAGCTGTCATGCGTCTTCTGCATAATTTTGTCATCTTATGTAACAAACTTGAGGGTGTGATTTTATGCTATATTGTACCAGTTTTAATAGCTAGTCTAATGATATTTCGTCTCTAAGCATCACCTATCTATAAGAGAAAAGAGATTCCTTTTCAACAATAAATCTTTGCCAATTCTAAATAGAGAGAAGTAAGGCTACAAAATTTCCATTTCAAGACAGCTCAAGAATTGTACATGTTCTTATCTTTATCGTATGCTTAAAGAGTGAGTGAGTGTTCTTTTGTTTTTATTTGTAAAAGAATTACTCAAAGAAATAAAAGTAATTTCTTATATTCTAGTTGATAGTGCTGCTTTGGTTGAGTTGTGATGTTTCGTCTTTTGATGAAACATTTTGTACCTTTTTCTTGGGAAAATTATGTGTTTTCAAGAAACTAAAGTTGGATTTAATACTGGATTTGAGTGTTTTCAGGATAAGGAGTTAGCTGAAGAAGAAAACATAGAAATATAAAAGAAAAGGTCACAAACGGTCCAACTGGTGGACCGTCAGCCATGCGACAGACCGCCGGGGTAACCGTTAGAGTATACCAGAAAGGATCAAATGAGAGACCCCTGTAACTTTCTAATTAGAGAACCATCAGATACTCGATGGATCGCCAACTTGGCCATCAGATCTGAGTAGAATCTGGTAATTTAGAGAGTCAAGCAACGGCCCAAGCGATGGATTTCTAGGCCAGCGACGAATCTTCGAATAGGTCGTCGACACAAAATAGAACCTGACTTTACAGAACCTCCAGTGATGGTCCACTCGATGGACCATCAATCCACCGATGGACCATCGATGTGATCGTTAACTTGGACGGGATTTTTTTGAATTCAAATTTTAAGTCCTTTTCACCTTGGAGCATATAAATACCAAGTTATGGTTTTATTTCTATTATCTTGGATATTGTTACCTTAGTTTTTTCATTTTTTGAAACTCTGTAAAGTATTATTTGATGAATCAATCTAAACTTGTGGACCTAATCATTCAATTTCTAGTGAAGATTCAAGAACTGATTCTTGTAACTTTTTAAAGTGAATTCTAAATTTATTTTTGAAGAATACAAATATTCATTCACTTTGTTCAATGGAGATGAGTGGTTAAGATCCTATAACTAGGGTTATTGGAGCCTTGATTTGAATAGCTGATTTGGGTTGTGATTCTAATTGAGCTCCATAGGTAATTGACATCGCATAAACCCTTCTTCATTTTAATGACCTTTTTTGGTTTCAAACTTGAAAAACGAGCCCAAGAACATCACTTGTTCGAATAGGAAAGTGTTTGTTGGGAAAAGAATGGGTTTACATGGAATCTAGAGGCATTACCTTTGGATTAATGAAAAAATGCCTTAACAGGATTGACCTACATGAGGAACTGGTTGAGTAATCAATACGTTCTTTAAGTTTAAGAGAATTAAAGGATAAACTATCCATTAAGGTTGAGAAACTAATGGGTAAACAATAGGATTCAACTACTCTTGCACATGATATTATTAATTGGAAATCTATAGTGAGTCACAACCCTAGCTTCTGAAGCATCTTGGTAACATAACTCTAGTTTGTTTAACATCATTGAATTACTACTTGCTAAAGATCATTAGTTGAAACAACTCTATTGCAGTTATTTATAACATAATCTATAAATCAAAACCATTTTTACTTAGGAACCTTTGATAACTATTCTGATAATAATCACAATACTTAGTGAACACAGTATTCCCTATGGGATTCGACACCCAACCTAGTTGGGTTTTATATTTGACAGCGACCGATTACTCACTCGTAAGATAGGTGTAATTTGGTCATATCAAATTTTGGTGCTGTTGTTGAGGAATACAGTTTTCAATTAAGTTTGTGTTTGTTAATTGAACTTTAGTCAAGTTTCCTAAATTTTACCTTTATTTATTATTTTTGTTCTATGAAGGGTGGTTATTGTGTATGCCAAGTAGATGGAGATCGGATGCACCATTATTACCAGTACATCCAGAACCGCAGTTGATTGGAAGAATAGTAGACCCCCAAGATGCTGAAAGACTAGCAGCTCTGGGCAGAGCTCAACTTAATCAACCGAATGACGGCCAGCTAGCGCATCATCCTAGTCCTGAAAATGATGTTTTAGGGGATGATGATTTGTTAGATCATATTAACCCAAGGCGTGCAGAGAATGTGGCTGCACCAGTGAATTGAAATGTGAACAGAAATTATCCCTTAAGGGAGAGCCATGATCGACAACCGGTACAGTTTGATCTGAATAATGATGAGGATAGAATGGATGAAGCAGCTGAAACTGGAGCTATTATTCCTCCACCTCTAGCACCCAGAGATAAATTTAATATTATCAGTACAATGATTCAACTCTTTCATCTTAAGGGGTTATTCGGTGGTCTTCCGGGAGAAGATCCTAACATGCATTTGGTGAACTTTATTACCATTTACAAGTCTTTTGATAACCCAGGAGTAGGTAAAAATGCGATCTTCTTGCGGTTTCTATTGTCTCTTTCTAGAGAGGCAACACTATCGCTTAATGTAATGACTCTCAATTCTATAACCAACTAGAGTACATTTGAGTGTTGAGATAAGAAACTTTCGGCCGCTTCCAACTGAAACTCCTCACGAGACCTAGGAAAGATTTAAAAAGAAATTAATGCAATGACCAAATCATAATATGACTGATATCCATTTGATGGAGACTCTCAACAGGGCCTTGAACTCTATCACGAAGCCAGACGTGGATAATTATACAGGATGGTCATTTGTGGATCTCTCTTTCCCAGAGGCTCCAGAGATGCTTCATCGATTGACCAAACAAAGAAGATCTTGTCATAGTAGGGATTCAGTGGTAGAAATCCCTACTGTGTCTGGTGGTATTACTGTAGAGTAATGCAAGAAAGAGGAGAAATATGACCAGGACATGGCAAACTTGAAGACACAGATAGATTTACTTACTAAGCATATATTGTCTGGAAAAATATAGAAGGTGAAAGCTGTTGCATCTCAATGTAGAGCTGACTCTAACTCGGAAGAAGAGGAAAACTATCTAAATAACTAGGGGGTTTTTGAGGCAATAGCCAAGAAAATCAAGGTCAAAACTATTACGACAAGGCTGGTTACAAGGATAGGGATCAAGGAAACTAGAAGAACAAGAATGATAGGAGTGGACTATATATATCTCCCAAAAGTAGAGATAATGCTATAATTAGCTCTGGTAAGATGTCCATAGAGGACATGATGGAGAAATTATTAAAGGGAGTTGAGGCTACCAACTTTGAAGTGACTACTATGAAGAATGATTTGTCTTCCATGAGTCAGTTGGTACTCTTACACTCTACTTCTATCCAATAGTTGGAGCAGCAAATGAGTCAACTTTCAACAATATTGAATCAGAGAAAGAGCAGAACTTTGTCAAGCAATACAGTTTAGAATCCTTAAAATAATAGCTCTTGCATGGTAATTACCATACGGAGTGGTAAGGTAGTACCAGGCCCTATAGTGGGCAAAACTATGAGTGAAGAGATGATCAAAGAAGATATTTATCATAAATAAAGTAATCCAGTAGAGTTTGAGAAACTGGATGACATTGATATTCCTTCGACTCATCAGAAGGTTGATGAGTTAGAAAAAAGAAAGACAAGGAAAAGGAAGCAGTGGTGACTATTCTCCCAAAATAACCACCTTTCTACCCTTATAGATTAAAGAAGAAGGTTGATGATACAAAGTTTCATAAATTCATGGAAATACTGAAGCAGCTGACAGTAAATATGCCTTTGGTTGAGGAACTTAAGCAGATGCCAGGATATGAAAAAATTATGAAAGATCTTATGAAAAATAAGAGAGTAGTAAGCTAAGAACCAATGGATAATATCCATCATTATAGCGCTATTTCTACAAGATCCTTGGTGCAGAAGAAGGCAGTCCCAAGAGTATTTACCATCTCTTGTATAATTGGGTCTCTGGATTTTTCTAAGGCCTTATGTGATCTGGGAGCGAGAATCAATCTAATTCTATAAGATGTTTATAAGAAGTGGTGTTTGGGAGATCCCACACCCACAAACATGCGATTAGTAATAGCGGATAGGTCGGTAGAGCGACCTGTTGGTATTTTGTATGATTTTCTAGTGAAGATGGCGAGCTTCATATTTCCTGTGGATTTCATTATTATGGATTGTTGGGTGGATTTCTAGGAGCCCATAATCTTGGGTTGACCTTTCCTCGCAACCAGAAACGTGCTTATTGATTTGCGAGCTAATGAGCTCCTATTCAGGCTGAATGATGAAGTGGTGTGATTTGATGTGTGACAATCTATGAAGCAACATAAGAAGATGAACGTGTTCTCTACTTTTTATATTTATTATGAGATTGAGATGGAAAAGTTATCGTTGAGACCTTAGCTGCAGTTCTAATAAATTTTGATGGTGAAGGCACTAAGGAGTATGAGGAGACTATTTTTGTTCTGACAAGAATGGGATCATATTCTTATGCTTCCTAGAAGATTGATCTAGATCTTAAAAATTGCCCAACAACACAAGCTAAGCCATCTATTGAGGATTTACTGGTGTTGGAGTTGAAAGAATTGCCAGGTCATCTCCGATATGTGTTTCTAAGGAAGTGGAAAACTTTACCTGTAATCATTGTAGCTGATTTGGGTAAGCAGCAGGTGGAGGCACTTATTTCTGTGCTTCGGGGGGTACAAAAGGGCGATAGAATAGACTATTACAGATATTATTGGCATCCCTCTAGTTATTTGCACTCATAAAATTCATTTGGAGGAAGACTTTACAACAATAATTGAGCATCAATGTTGTCTTAACCTGCCTATGCAAGAGGTAGTTAAGAAGGAAATTCTCAAATGGCTTGATGTAGGAGTTCTATATCCCATTTCTGATAGTAAGAGGGTAAGTTTGCCCAAGAATGGGGGCATGACAGTTGTAGCAAACAAGAAGAATGAGTTGATACCACTCAAACCTGTCACTGGGTGAGAGTTTACATAGATTATCGAAGACTAAACTCATGGACATTGAAGGACCGCTTCCCAATGCCTTTTATGGATCATATGCTTGATCGATTGGCGGGAAAAGGTTGGTACTACTTTCTAGATAGGTATTCTGGTTATAATCAGAATTCAATAGCCCGGAGGATCAAGAGAAAATGACATTCACCTGCCCGTAGGTACTTTTTCTTTTAGGAGGTAACCGTTTGGATTGTGGAATTCACCCGTTACCTTTCAACAGTGCATGATGTCTATTTTCTCAGATATGGTTGAAGACACCTTGGAGGTGTTTATGGATGATTTTTCTATGGTAGGTGATTTGTTTAAGCTATGTTTGGTGAATCTGAGTAGGGCCTTGCAGCGGTGTGAAGAGTTTAACCTTGTGCTTAGTTGGGAAAAATGCTACTTCATGGTGAAGGATGGCATTGTCTGTGGTCACAAAATTTCAGCAAAATGGATTGAGGTTGATCGATCTAAATTCGAGGTTATAGAGAAGCTACCGCATCCTATTTCAGTGAAAGGGGTGCGTAGTTTTCTTGGTCAAGCGGGCATCTATCAGAGATTTATAAAGAACTTCTCAAAAATTGCAAATCCACTTTGCAAATTTTTAGAGAAGGAGGTTAAGTTCAACTTTGATGATGATTGCTTGAAGGCATTCGAATGCCTCAAAAGGAAGCTAGTTGATGTGCCTATTATTTTTGCACAGGATTGGTCAAAGTCGTTTGAGATTATGTGTCACGCAAACGGTGTTTCATTTGGAGCTGTACTTGGGCAGAAGAGGGATAAGTTGTTCATCCCATCTATTATGTAAGAAAATCACTGAATAGGGCCCTAAAGAACTACACTGTCACTGAACAAGAACTTCTTGCAGTAGTCTATGCTTTTGAGAAGTTTTGGACTTATTTGCTAGGAACGAAGGAAGTGATCCACACTGACCACGTATCCTTGAGATATTTGATGGAGAAAAAGGATGTGAAACCAAGGTTGATTAGATGGGTGTTGTTGCTTCAAGAATTTTACTTCGAAGTCAAAGATTAAAAGGGTTACGAAAACCAAGTTGCGGACCATCTGTCTAAGCTGGAAAGGGAGCAACCTGTTAAAGATGAACTAGAGATCAATAATGCATTCCTGGATAAGAAAATCTTAGCTTCTGCTATGGAGAAAAAAATACCTTGGTACGCTGATTTCACAAATTATATGGTGAGTGAGGTGATTCCGGAGACTCCTTCTTTTCATCAAAGAAAGAAGTTTCTCCATGATGTGACACATTACTTCTGGGACGAGCCGTATCTATTTTTGTGATTTGTTGACAATATCATAAGGAGATATGTTCCTAAAAGAGATATGTTGAGTATCTTAGAAGCATGTAATGCTTCCCCAGTTGGAGGTCACCATTTCGGTGACCGTACTATTAGAAAGGTTCTACAAAGTGGCTACTATTGGCCAACTTTATTCAATGATGCTTATGAGTTCATAAGAAAATATGACCAATGTCACAAGAAGGGGTGAATATCCAAGCATTGTGAAATGCCTTTGAAAAAAATGATAGAGGTAGAATTATTCGACGTCTCGAGCATCAACTTTATGAGGCCTTTTATGAGCTCATATGGGATGAAATACATTATAGTTGTTGTTGATTATATATCGAAATAGGTTGAAGACGTTGCTTTGGCTGACAACGAAGGGAAGAGAGTAGTTGCATTCCTTAAAAGGAAGATTTTCTCTCGATTTGGGCTGCCACACACCATTATAAGCGACGGTGGATCTCACTTTTGCAACCGAATATTTTGAGCTGCTTTAACAAAGCATGGTGTTAAGCAACACAAGGTAGCAAATCCCTACCACCCACAAACTAGTGGGAAAATAGAGATTTCAAATAGAGAGATTAAAGCCATACTTGCTAAAATAGTGAATGCTAGCAGACAAGTTTTGTCTAGGAAGCTTGATGGTGCCTTATGGGCATACAGAACAGCTTTCAAGACACCAATCGGCATGTCACTGTACCAGTTGGTTTATGGCTAGGTGTGTCATCTACCAATTAAATTGGAGAATAAGGCGTTGTGGGCACTTAAGAGGTTAAATTTGAATTAGAATGAGGCAACACAGTTGAGATTGGGAAAGCTAAATGAGATGGATGAGTTCCATCTTGGTGCATATGAAAGAGATAATCTTTACAAGGAGAAGATGAAGAAGTACCTTGATCGGAGGATTTTAAAAAGAGATTTTCAAAAAGGTGATTGGGTGCTTCTCTTTAACTCTAGACTAAACCTGTTTACAGGTAAGCTTAAATCAAAATGGTCGGGTCCATTTCAAGTTAAACAAGTCTACTCATCTAGAGTAGTCAAACATGCAAATGAAGATGAGAGTGTCTTCAAAGTGATGGCCAACGACTAAAGTTGTACATCAGTCCAATGGACTCGACTAAGTACATAGCTACTATCAATCTCGATGAAGTCTGAGTAATCGAGATAATTACATCATGTCATGACATTAAATCAGGCGCTGGTGGGAGACAACCTACCAAGTGTTGTTATAAGTGTAGTCATCGCTTATTTGTTGTTTTTGTGCAATTTGATGTGTTTCTGAAGTGTGCAGGACTAAGATTGCTGAAAGATAGGAGTTTTGATACGGTTGGGGCAGCCTCCACAGGTACACGGCCTTTCACACGAAGCCAAGCTCGGGAATTACAAAAACTCCAAGCTTTGTTCATGCAAATGGCCGTGTGTGAGTTGGTGATTGAACCAACCAAGGACCTAAACGTTTTTATGTGTGAAGAGAGGTCTTAATGTGTAATAAACTACTCTCCAAGGTTGGCACAAGAAGCAAGGGCGGATGGGTCATTTTACCCCTTTTGTTTGTAGTATAAATAGAACATGTTAGAGAGTTATTCCTTAGTTTTTGAATGCTGATTTTGTAACCTAAAAACACTAAACATTTCGGCTCTCTCTTCCACTCTTAGAAGCCGTCCCTATTATCTCACAAGTAGAGGGATACTTGTGTTGTCTCTTTGGCCTGAAACAAGGGTTTTGAGGTCGTTGAGTGCCTCTTGGTCCTCGTAAGAACTTGGTGTTTATATTCATTAGACTTAGGGTCCTCTCTTGATGTTAGGGTTCTTAGTTTCTTGAATGTTATATGTCAAGTTATCTATCTTTCTTTATCTTGTTGTTGTTGTTGATTTTGTTATCTTAAAGTCTAGTGAAGCCGTGTGGGGCTCTTTTCGATTCACTAGCATTGTTAGCTATCTTGTTGTTCTTGTGTTGTTGGACTGAAAAACCGAAACTTAAACTTGTTGTTCTTGTGTTGTTGGACTGAAATCCGAGCCTACTTGAAGCTCTTGGTGTTGTTGGTTTGATTTTGTATCAAGTTTTACAGTTGATAGGTGGATGACAGGATAATTGATGAACCGTCAAGGTCTCGACGGACCGCCACTTGCACCATCACAGCCATCGTAAAAAGTTAAATATTTTAGATAAGGCTTGACGGTCGAGTCGGCGAACCGTAAACAAACCGATGAACCATTGGACAAACCGACAACCTGTAGCTGAAATTCTGTGTTTTTGGAATAGGCTAATGGACCACTCGATGGACCATCGCAGCATTGACAGACCATTGTAGTAACTGATAACGCTCAAATTATACTCTTGAATGGGTGTAAGCGATCGTTGTCAATATAAAACCCAACTAGGTTGGGGTCGACTCCCACAGGGAATTAGATGTGAACTTTGATTTGTTTATGAAATGCTTTACTGATAGTTTACTGTTTTCGAAGGATGGGGGTTTAAGTTTCACAGAAAGTCAAATGTCACTTTCAATACTTCAGTGTTTGTAATCAAGATAAATGGAAAACCAGAGTTATGTTCACCATGGCTTTTGGGAGTTGACAGATACTAGGTAATGATTGGGATTCTTGAAGTACGTAGAACAACAGACTATCCTTGACTATGATACTTTCTGACTTATCTCTCGACCTCACCAGACAATTTATTATCTAATTCTATCAAACTTAGATAACTTATCTATTTCCAAAAGGATGTTATCTCAGGTAGATTAATCCAGTTATGACATCAATCATTAAAAAGAAGGTTGGTAGCTTCCGAGCCCCTGTTGATAATTCACGACCTCTAGTCTATTTCTTAGTTAGAAGAAAATAAAACCTAAGGCATAATCCAATGTTTGCAACCACTAGATTTTAGTTAAAACAACAGAATTTCAAGATTTTCTACTACTCTTTGAATCCGTTAAACACCTAGCATCATTTCGAACCCTAATCCATGGATCCCATAACTCCGGCTAATGGAATTTAGCCGCTCATGATTTGATGAACGAAATAACAAGTTGAATTCATGATGATAAAGATCAAATTACAAATGGATGAAAAACAACAAGTAGTTCCTTCAATTAAATCACAAGGTGGAAGGCCAAAAATAGTTGATAAGAAACAAGACGAATAATTAATGAAAGAGAGCAATGTATGTCCCTCTCTTCCCAGAGTTAATGTCTCCTAGATAATGACCAATCCTCAAAAAACTTAAAACAAGTCTTTATATAGTCAACCCTAATTAAGGAAATAAAATTAAAGTTTCAGTTTTCTCTTCGGATTAGACGACTATGCTTTTGACGGCGCGTCAGACACCTGAAGACGTGTGCGAGATGTCGTCAAAGATTCCAGTGAATTGTTATCTTCTGAATCTTTAGACGGTAATTCTGATGGCGTGTCAAAGATCTTTACGGTGCTTGCAAACTGGCGTCTCACTTCACTAGAAATCAGCATACTCTGCCCTCTGGTTGACGACGATTTTGATGAGATATCAAATATTTGACGGCCCTTCTGAATCATCGTCACCGTTCATATAATCTTCTCAGGTTCTATCTAATCTTGACGATGACTTTCACAGCCTTTCCCGTGTATGACGGCGCCTGAAAATGATCATCAGATACATTTCATCTTATTTCCACCAGATTTCAACTATTTTATTCTTGTTTCCTCTGGTTTCTTCCCCGATCACTTGTATCTGCATTACCATACAAAAATGATCAAAAATAACAAAAGCTTCTTAAGACTTTGCAATTATTCAGAGTTAAAAGCTTCAAATGTGTTAGCATCGGCTCACACATCAACACCCTCAACTTAAACAATTGTTTGTCCTCAAGCAACCAAAACATAACTAGGAGTAAACAAAGTACAATTCGGCAGCTAACTACTCTTATCAGTTCAGAATACATGCACTATCTCCATGATTAATCAAAATAAAATCAACCGTGTCTAATAGTTGAAAACAACCATGTAACTCACAAGCATCTAGATATGGCAAAAATCTCGGCAATAACAACCTAGCACATACCCAAATTACATTCTCCGAACAAAGTAGTTAATAGCAACATACCTGGTGTGCCCTCACAAAAAAAAATCCCTTTTTCACTTGGATTTACATGTATTAACATAGGTATGAATGTAAGACTCACTCTCAGAATGAAGTTCCAACATTGCGCATCGAAGGCCATAGGCTTGCCCTTATAGTCGGTACCGAAGTCTTCAAATAAGTCAGTTAGGATCACTATAGGGGTTTTCTAAGCCTGTAACGTAGGCTAAGGGCTGGTATGACATTCAAGGGTATTTCATAGTGACTACACCTCCTTGGCACTACATTAACTCACGGGGTTTCAACTTTTGACCTTCTTTTCTTCCCTCTTTTATTTGTCAAGTACTCTCAAGATGGGTGCGGTCTGTTCACGCATTAGATCAACTCTTCCAGTTTTCTCTTTTCTATTTTCTTTTTCACTATACCCAACTTGTTATTCATTTTCCTTATTTTACCTCTCTTCATACTCATAATGCATCACGCACACCTATAGTAGCCACCCTCAACTTAGGTTATTTGTCTAAGTCAAGGTGCACAGTGTCCAAGGAGGACCAGGGCCAAAACAAGTTTATTGTGATGTAATGGGAATGTGAAAGATGTACAAGAAAGAATTAGGTTATTTAGGCTTAAAAAGGGATCAAGGGATATTGTTCACACTTGGATGGTCATTTAAGCTAAAATGGGTTAACTTGCAAAAACGGCCCATGATCCTTTCCTAAACACCTATCCTATGACTATGGCACGACTAACTGGGCAAGTTCAAGATTCAACGCACAATGGGAACTGAGTAAGACCTTACACACACATGGAACACAAGTATAGAACACATCACTACTCATCCGTTTCATGCATTTGTTTTCTATAGGTTATTTATTTGCCACGCTAGTGACACAAACAGATACACAGTGGTCACACTAGATGCACTTCACACAGTTCACAGCATATCAAACCACTGGAGAGGTACTCCAAATTCACAAAATGAGCTAAATGCCTCAAGTATTTGCACTACTCCTAATTTATCCACAGAACGTGTTACAACAATAGTTTTCCTATACCCTCAACTTAAAATCAAGAAATAAAAAGCACCAAGGGTTAGGATATACCTGAAAACAGTCAAGCCTGTGGGTCCTGGGTCTCCTACCCTGCCATCGAATCATCAGCAGGTTTTTCCCCACTCGTAGCATCTGTCTTTGCAGTAGATGGAGCCTGGCTCGATGAAGCACTTGCAGCTCTAGCTCTGATGGTTGTTTCCCATTTCTCTATGTCAGCTAGAGACTCTAGTCTTGCCTTTTTCATGTTCTCCTTCTCTGCCTTCTTCTTTGCTTTCTTTTTAACCTTTCTCGCTTCTTCACAATCAGGCTCATCTCTTTTCCTTTTGCCTTTCTTTTCCCTCTTTTTCTTCTTTTTCTTTGGGGAATCCGCAGTAAGATCAAGTATAGGGATGCCTTCCTCTACATCATGTACGGCTGATCCTGCTAGCACCATAATTTGGTTTTGCTGCAGCATCCCAACCTCAGCCTTCACCTTGTCCAATGCAACCCTAAAAGTAGTAAGATCAGCATCTGTCATCTCTCTTGCCCAAGCATCGAATTTGTTCTCAAGATCTTCCACCCGCCCAGGCAAGGTCATGAAAGGTTCTATCGAGTGCAGCTTTGACTCTTTTGTCTATAGCAACAACAAATTATTTGGTGAAGGCCTATAGTTGCACCTCATACCAATTCACTTTCCTGGCCACCTTCCTGATATCAATCGACTGAAATGCCGACCTTGTTGCTATTGGAGGAACTGAAGCAGTCGGCTTACTTTGAGGCACTGAACCTGCCTGAGCTAAATGTGATGGTGGTGGTGGTGGTACAATTTTAGGGCTTTGCACCCCCACATCTGGTACTGAAACAGTCTCAGTGACTGGAGGATCAGCTACACCAACTGCATCTTGATCAAGTCGTAAGCCCGGCTGAATTTTATTTTATTTGATAGGGTTGTGAGTCTTCTTGGCATGTATCTCATCATCAATACCTGAAATCTCAGGTACATGAGATGCTCACACAACCTAGTAATCAGTCATGGGAATGGATATGCAGCATCGGGTCTTGCTAGTCGAATCTTGATCTCTTTCGCTATAATTTCTCTAAAATCCAAGGGGGTTTTATCTATCAAGCTTGCAACCAATATTGCTCGATCATCCCCTAATATGTTGTCTCCCTCGGTGGGTATCAGATGAATCCGTATTAAATCTCACCAAAATTTTGCCTCTGAATTTAGAGACGCTTTGGTAATCTTTGCTGCCGGATTATTCAACCACTCCGGTTCCCCATCTGCTATGAGAGTCGCTAGACACTTGTGTTGATTTTCCCAATGCTTCAACCGGGCATAGAATATAGGTGAGGTGGCTCGTGGGATGAAGGCTGGCCCATGAAGAAACCTATTTATGGTGGAATATGATACATCCACCCCCACTCCACATACTGCAACTTTGGTCAGAAGAGGCTTATCTGAAGTTCTATCCCCTTCTTTGCACATATTTTCCACCGTAGCCTAGTAGTTCGCATAGAACTCCCAGACCAACGAAGGACAGTAAACACCGCTTCCCCGAGTAGTCCACTCCAGACCATACTCCTTGAGTTTATGCATCACCTCAGGGCATCTGATCAACCTTGTAGTGATAATCTTCCTCTTCTCTAGAATTGGCCTTCTGGCACTTTGTCGATCTGTTCTGCGAAGTCCATCCAAATAGATCATTTCAGCCCCAGGGATTTGCCATCTCACATTGTTCCTATCCTCGGGGTTTTTTCATTTCACCAAAGTTCCCCGTATTGGATAATCCTTATCGCCTTGCTGCTCTGAAGATGGTTATTCAGACTCAGTTTCTTCAGCTGCAGGCCTATCAGAATCTTTATTTTCAGCTTCTTGTTTAGTGCTCTCAAACCCCTGCTCAGTGTGTTCTGATCCTTATTCCTCCAAAGCTTGCTCAGATGAGTTTATCACCTCAGTATCATCAGTATCCTCCAACTCAATAGGCTTAGGTGGAGACGGAGTCTTTGGACCAGTCCTCTTTCTTTTCCATCTGAGCAAAGGCTCCTCGTCTTCATAATTAGAGTCCTTATTGATAAGTTATCGAGGTACACTCTCTTTAGCTTTTTTATTTGGTGTGGTTGGATTCTTCCTCTTGGGTGCCATACTCAGTTCTGTACAACATAGAAATCCTCAATTAGCACTCATAATCAAATAAGAAAAGAAGAAGGATCACCTCAGTTAAACATCAACATTGTTTTTAGTTCCCAGGTTTGACGGGCTTTCTGATTTGCTGTCACAGGTGTGACGACGCTTCAAAAGAATCGTCAACCTTATCCAAAATCTACAAAATTTCTCATCTTTTGATGGTATTTTTGAATGGCCATCACACAGGTGCAAGGCCGTGAAAATTGCCGTCAGACATTACAATTTCAACTTCTTTTTACTTGATTTTTCTTCTACCATTATTCTCAATTTCAACTTAGGTCATGCCCTTTACTGAGATTTCCACAAAATTATACCGCATACCCCTATAAACCCTCATTTTCGAAGGGGCTTGAAGTATGTTAATAGGTTCAGCTCACTCCTTTGAAACCAAGGTTTCTTGTAGTTCACAATTGATCCAAAGAAAGGTAAAGTTGAAGTTTTTCTCATACCTGGATGTCGACACTTAGCTGATGTACTCTGAACACCTAGACTTGTGAGTGAGAGAAGAATGAGACGAGAGAGGGAGAAGATTTCTTGGCTTAACTCTCAGGCTTCAACAAGAAAAGTCTTAAAATTTTGCCTTAGAAGGGATTAAATTTGAAAAATGAAGGGAAATAACTCTCTAAGAAAAGAAAATTAAAACTAATAGGAAAAGACCTATGGTACGTGGGAATGTGAACAGCTGTGATTGGGTCGGGTTAGCCCAAATTTTTTAAGATGGTCTCAACTCCTTTGACGATATTTTTGACGGTGCATTAGATTCCTGACAGCGCTTCAAAATTGTCGTCAGCCTTAATAGAATAGGGCTTTGACTTGAGTATTTTAACGCTATTTCTCATAGCTTGTCATACTTGTGATAGCTCGTCAAAATTGATGTCAATCCTCCTCAAGTTGACTGAAACCAGTTCACCTCCTTTGTACGACTCTTAGCTACAAATATTAAAAACACAAATGCAATAAAATTAAAACATTGGGTTTCCTCCCAAACAACTCTTGATTTAATGTCACGGCACGACTGGGTTATCTCGACTACTATACTTCATCAAGATGTTGTATCACTACCTCATTACCATCTTCCTGGAATACATCGACGATCGAGAAGATATTCAGCTCCTCCAACTGCTTCATAGAAGGATGTATTTTAAGTCTGGCCTCTCTTTTTCCATACCTGAACTTTAGATCATTGAGCTCCATATCAACCAACACTCTTCTTATGGCTAATAAAGTTATCCACCTTTACCGGCACATCGTGCAATATACCAACTGGTCGTTTCACCGACCTATCTTCCATCACAAGGCGCATCATTATGGGGGTAGGATCCCCCAGTCCAAGATTCTTGTAGATATCAAGGGGCATCAGATTAATACTTTCTCCTAAGTCAGATAAAGCTTTGGTAAACTTCATGGACCCAACTGTGAACGGTATGGTAAATGCTCCAAGGTCAGGCTTTTTCTGCACTAAGGATTGTGAAGAAATAGCACTATAGTGGTGGATGTTGTCCACTGGCTCATAGCTTACCTTCCGTTTCTTTGTTAGCAATTCCTTCATAAATTTAGCATAGTTTGGCATTTGCTCAAGTGCCTCCATCAATGGCACATTCACTGTCAGTTGTTTCATTATTTCCATGAACTTACTAAATTTTTCATTGTCTGCTTTCTTGTTCAATCTTTGAGGAAATAGAGGTGGTGGTCTTGGCATTTCTTTCAATACCACTTCCCCTTCCTTTTTGTCTTCTTTCTCTGAAATATCAACAAAGCTATCCATCTTCTCAGACTCCACTGGATTTCTTCCTTCTGATTCATCAACATTTACCTTTTTCTCTACATCTTTGTCCATAGAAGGTCCAGATAACATCTTTCCACTCTGAGTGGTAATCGCCAAACAAGAGCCATCAGTCCGCGGGTTCTGAACCGTATCACTAGGTAATGTACCAGCTTTTCTCTGGTTTAGAGTAGCTGACAGTTGCCTCATCTATTTCTCCAACTTCTTAATAAAAGAAGAGTGTGAGCTAACCAACTGACTGAGGGTAGAAAATTTGCTTTTCATAGTAGTTACCCCCGAGTTGGTAGCTTCAACTCCCTTCAACAGTTTTTCCATCATGTCCTTCATGGACATCTTGCCAGAACTAGTCGTCACAGCATCCTGACTTCCAAGAGAAATATACAAACCACTCTTGTCATTATTATTTCTCCAATGTCCCTGCTCCTTATCTTTATAATCAGGCTTATCATAGAAAGTCCAACCTTTGTTCCCTTGGCTATTTCCTCGGAAACCCCCATGATTACTCACATAGTTTGCCTCAAACTCAGCACCTGTAGACACAGTACCCTGAGATTCCACAGCCTTGACCATTTCAGTCTTGCCGTATAGCAAGTGGCCAGCAAGTCCATCTGCGTCTTCAAGTGGGCCATGTCCTGATCTCGCTCCTCATTCCTTCTACGCTTCTCCATCGTAATACCACCACCAACAGTCAGACTAGCCACTACAGAATCCCTAGTGTGCCAAGCCCGACTCTACTTGGTTATTCTATTCAGCATGCCAGAAACATCTAGAAAAAAGAGGTCAATGAATGAACCACCTGCAGCATTGTCAACAATAGGCTTCGTCACAGAGTTAAAAGCTCTATACAAAGTCTCCATCAAGTGCAAATCCATCATATTGTGGTTTGGACATTGTGGAAGTTTCTTCTTAAATCTTTCTCAGGTTTTGTGTAGTGCTTCAGTCGGAAGCTGTCTGAAGTTACTAATTTCATCCCTCAACTGTACTCTTCTAGAGGGTGGAAAGAACCATTTTAGGAATGCATCTTTCAACTGTCTCCAGTTGGTTATAGAATCGGGCTCTAACTCATTCAACCATATTGTTGCCTCCCCAGACAGAGACAAAGGAAATATTTTCAACCTGATCGCATTCTGGCTCACTCCCGGATTGTCAAAGGATTTTCAAATGGTGATGAAGTTCACCAAATTCATGTTCGGATCATCACCAGGCAAGCCTCCAAATAACCCTTTCAGATTCAGGAGTTGGATCATGGTACTTTTTATGCTGAATTTTGTACCTGGTACCAACGGTGAAGGAATGATAGCACCCGTTGCACCAACTCTGTCCATTCCTTTATCATCTTCATTAGCCTCATATTGCATACGTTGTTACCCATATCTTTCTCAGAATGGATGATTTCTGTTGATGTTTCGGTGCACTGGTGCAGTAACTTGATCAGCTCGCCTTGGGTTTTGAGGATTCAGCAATTCCTCATCACCCAAGTCTTCATCATCATGGTTCTGGGGACGTGCTTATTGACCTAAACTTTGCACATTCACCTGAGAGCTGGCCATAACAGCTAGTCTTTCTGCTTCCTGTTGTTCAGCCATTCTTTCTATCAGTTGAGGTTCCAGATTGATTCGTAATAGTGGTTCTTTGAAACTTCTTGTGTTTGGCATAAACAACACAGTACCTGGAATAAACAAAAACAACAAATAAACGTAAATCAAGGAAACTTAACTATCAGCTAATTTTTGCGTACAAACTTTTAGTCTACAATCGTATTCCCCAGCAATGGCGCCATTATTGATAACACTCAAATTACACTCTTGAATGGGTGTAAGATATCGTTGTCAATATAAAACCCAACTAGGTTGGGGTCGAATCCCACAGGGAATAGGCTGTGAACTTTAATTTGTTTACGAAATGCTTTACTGATAGTTTATTGTTTCCTAAGGATGGGGGTTTAAGTTTCACAGAAAGTAATATGTCACTTTCAATACTTCAGTGTTTGTAATCAAGATAAATAGGAAACCAGAGTTATGTTTACCATGGCTTTTGGGAGTTGACAGATACTAGGTAATGATTGGGATTCTTGAAGTACGTAGAACAGCAGACTATCCTTGACTATGATATTTGTTGACTTATCTCTCGACCTCACCAAACAATTTATTATCTAATTCTTTCGAACTTAGATAACTTATCTATTTCCAAAAAGATGTTATCTAAGGTAGATTAATCCAGTTACGGCGTCAATCATTAAACAGAAGGTTGGTAGCTTCTGAGTCCATGTTGATAATTCACAACCTCTAGTCTATTTCTCCGTTAGAATCAAATAAAACCTAAGGCATAATCCAATGTTTGCAACCGCTAGATTTCAGTTAAAACAACAGAATTTCAAGATGTTCTACTACTCTTTGAATCCATTAAACACCTAGCATCATATCAAACCCTAATCCATAGATCCCATAACTTCGACTAATGGAATTAGCCGCTCATGATTTGATGAACGAAATAACAAGTTGAATTCATGATGATAAGGATCAACTTATGAATGGATGAAAAACAACAAGTAGTTCCTTTAATTAAATCACAAGGTGGAAGACCAAAAATATTTGATAAGAAACAAGAAGAATAATTGATGAAAAAGAGCAATGTATGTCCCTCTCTTCTCAGAGTTAATGTCTCCTAGATAATGACCAATCCTAAAAAACCCTAAAACAAGTCTTTAAATAGTCAACCCTAATTAAGGAAACAAAATTAAAGTTTCAGTTTTCTCTTTGGATTAGACAACGATGCTTTTGATGGCGCGTCAGACACCTGACGACGTGTGCGAGATGTCGTCAAATATTCCAGTGAATTGTTATCTTCTGAGTCTTCAGAAGGTAATCTTGACGGCGTGTCAAAGATCTTGGCGGCGGTTGCAAACTGGCGTCACACTTCACTGGAAATCAGCATACTCTGCCCTCTGGTTGACGGTGATTTTGACGAGATGTCAAATATTTGACGGCCCTTCCGAATCATCATCACAGTTCATCGAATCTTCTCAGGTTCTGTCTAATCTTGACGGTGACTTTGACAGCCTGTCCCATGTATGACAGCGTCTCAAAATGATTGTCAGATACATTTCATCTTATTTTCACCAGATTTTAACTGTTTTATTCTTCTTTCCTCTGGTTTCTTCCCCGATCACTTTTATCTGCATTAACACTCAAAAAATAATCAAAAGTAATAAAAGTTGCTTAAGACTTCGCAATTATTCAGAGTTAAAAGCTTCAAATATGTTAGCATCGGCTCACATATCAGTAACCATCACAGAAAGACCTGGAAGGCATGTCTCTAGTAAGACATGATGATTAACTTGGTGAACTATTGCAAAGCTGACAAACCATCAGGTTAACCACTAATGTAACCTAGTTACGGGTCGGGTCGGGTTAAATTTGATGCCTATTTAAATGACCCGTACTAGACCTAAAGTCTTTTAAAAAGATAAAATAGGATAGTTACATATGTTGTAACCTCTTCAAATTCTACAACTGTCTAACTCCCACTAGATTCAAAGTATCTGAAGGAAGTTACTCCCTCTAGGACTCTGCATCTTTTTTCTTCTCCCCTATTTAAACAAGTCCATTCCCATTTTTTCTCCTCATCACAATAAAAAAAGCAATCACTGACTAAAGTGTTAAGTAGTTTTACTTTCTTAATTTCCAAGAAACTAGAGTGAAATTTTTGCATCATCAAGGTATAATTGTAACCCTTGTCTTTCTTATTCAAATTGCAAAACATGATTGAATAATTTATGGTATATAAAATTTCATCTTGCTTTCTTCTGCTGCTTAAATTGTTGATGTTTTGATTTTTGGCCTTTGGTATGCTCTGTGATTGGGTGAAGTATGAGTAACCCATGTGTTTAAAATGGAAAAATTTGGGCTTGAACGTGAAATTATGTCATTGCTATGTTAAAAATCGAGTGCAGTATATAAGGTGTTTGAAAAAATGTCAGGTCATGGTTTTTAACTGAAAAGGGTTGCCGAAGGTCACCTTGATAGACCGTCGCATAATTGACGGACCGCTAGGTGAACCGTCGCAGAAACCCCAAGGATGGTATTCACTGGATAAGGCCAGACGACCAACTTGACGGACCGTTAGATTGACCATTGCAAGGTCTTGAAAAAGTTCACTCACTAGATAAGGCTCGACGGCCAGACTGACGGACCGTCGACCTTACGATGGGTCGTCAGACCAAACGTTAAGCCAAATATTTAACTATTTTTGCCAATTTTGTTTTACAAACTGATTCCTTACTCCTTTTTATGCACCATGACATGAAAACAACCATTAACTAGAGGTGATGGTCTGGCAAGAGGACGAGGCAAACCTACCAGGAGCGAGGACGCACCAACCTTCAACACTCGCCAAAGAGACCAGACAGTTCCTACACTCTCCAAGTCTGAAGAGAAGAGTGACAGTAGCACTAACAGTACTAGCTCGAGTCTCGATGAGGCAAGGGTAGTCATATCTCATCCCAAACCAGTTGAGACCAAAATGGAGGATACCAATGTAGAGAAACAAACTGAAGCGGCTGATGTTGAGACTAAGCCTGAGAATTCCAACTTGATCATACGTAAGGATCCTTAAATAAGGGAAGCCATTAGATGGAAGCTCGAGGGAGAACGGGAAAGTTTCTATGATAGACGGACGCCAACGACAAACATGGCAATCAAAAGGCCATTTGCTAATAAGTATTAGTTTGTAACGACAGAGTTACATAAATTTCCTGAGTTGGAGCATCGCTTTAATGAGTACGAATTGGCATGGATGAGCATGACTCGCGGATCATATCAGCCAAATTTGGTTAGGGAATTCTTTGCTAACTATTTGGTATTAGCAGAAAAGGATATTCCAAAGGGCTCAAAGATTTCAGATCTACCAAACATGGAGTCAATTCTTGTCTGAAGAGTTACCATTAACATATCAACCCAAACTATCAATAGGATGTTGTTTGGGCCAGACTATGAAGCCTCACCCTCTATTCCAGAACATGAGTACCGACTGCAATCTGCATCTGCCCAAAGACCCTAGTTGGCTGGATTATTGATTGATGATGATAATCCTTCCTGGGCGACAAACCTATTTGAGCTCATAGCAAAGTCTTCCCTTCGCTTTAGAGCTAAATTTTAGTGGCATGTGGTTTGATTAAGACTTATGCCAACTGGAGGTGATGCTAATCTGGATAGACACCGGGCTGTACTTGTTGCTAGTCTACTTTCAGGATTGAAGATTGATTTTGGTCAAATCTTCACCTATGATCTATTTGTGAGAGAACATAAGGTGTCCAGTGCACTACTATTTCCATGTTTAATCACATAATGATGCAAGCAGGTGGGTGTACCTCTAATTCGTGGGGTAGAAATGAGGTCCGAACGACATATAGGTAGGATAATATGAAATCCAAAGATGGCTCGAAGTTCGAAATGAGTGTCACCAAACCTCCAGCCTATCAAACTCAGACAACACCAACATCGGATACTTCAGAAATTCTAGTAGGTATGTTGTTGTTGATTACCACTTATGGATCACTTGATTATGTTCCATCAAGTGCGTTTGCAGGGTCAGAATTTGCACCACCAATGGGTGGGGAAAATTTTGTAGAATATAGGTTGACGCAGGAAAACTTTGCCAAGTCTACTAAACTACAAAAGAAATTCAAGAAGCAGCTTGACACTTGGGCTGTAAAATTCAAGAATTTTGTTGATAGAATTATAGTTGAGGCAATCCATCCATTCCAAGATATCCAGATAAGGATGGATCACATGGAGAAGAGAATCAACAAAAGGTTGGATTCACTCTCCATTCTATACTTGGCAAAGTTTATGGCAGAGTTTAAGAAAGCATAATATGATGCCCCGCGTCACTACCCATTAAATTCATCCTATTTTTGGCATAATTCCAAGCGTTTCGGGTGCATTTCGGAGCCCGACGGGGCTTCCACATCGTCTATAGACAAGGCCAACGTGGGGGCATATTTGAATGGTCAAATTACAAGCTCGGGTCAATATTTATGGGGCTTTGGATCCTTGACCAGCAGCTGAATAGAGACTGCACAGCAAATCAAGATTGCTAGACAATGGCCTTTCACTAGTGCTTAGATTGCATGGCCAAATGTAGTAATTTTTGACTAGCATTTATTGTGCCCTTGACTAAGGGACTTTATATATATCTTGTAAGTCCCTCTTGGGCATCATATACTTGTTTTTACTCAAGAAATATAATCAGAAAATTGGCTCTCGGGCCTCCCAAATTGAGTGTCTTTCTTTGCCATTTTCCTTACGTGTTTGTGTGAATGTTCAAAGGTTCTTGGGGACTGATTTAGAGTTGGTTTAGTACTGAGTTTAGCATCAATATTGTGAGTGTTAAGCTGTCCGCACGCGGCTAAAAATAGGCCCGTGACAATAAGCTGACATTGAAGAGTTAAAGAACAAGCAGCCACATCAGCCTATTTTTGATCCAACCTTGGTAATGAGTGATAAAGATGAGGGAATTATTGACCTAATGGGAAGACAAGTGAAAGATAAGGGAAAGTAATAGGTAGAGGAACGTGCCAAAAAGAAAGCTAAAAAAAAGAAAAAGAGAGGCTATGACGTCAGAGGAGTGAGAGCACTAGGATATGAAGAAAGCCTAAAAAAGATCAAAGAGAGATGAAGAGAGAAGAAGGAAGAGAGTATAAGACAAAGCGGCTGGAGTATATACCAGTTCCGCCCCAGTCAGGGGGCCGACTTCAGAACCAATTCGGGATGTGGTACCTTAGATTCCGGAAGAAGAGTTTATGAGTACCCATACTACCATGGGGGTCAACATTGTACCAGGTGAGGATATTGGATCCTCACCACATTTCAGAGGCGCCTCAGATGAATAAGAGGCATTACAAGTATTTCCCATCCTTTTTACCTAAATTTTATGCATTTGAGGACAAAACATGTATTATTCTATTGGGGTATTCTTGTACCATGGGGGTTTGTGTTGCCGATATTATTTTCCTTCCATGTTCTATATAGGAGAATCGGCATGTCTAGGATTATGTTTAAGTTTGCATTTTTCTTTTGTTTAGGTTTGCATTTTTCTTTTCTTAAGTCCTTTTCTATTTGTTAATGTTGGTCTATTATATAAAAATGCATTTATGTTAGCACCTTGTTGTGAAAATAGATGATGAATGATATTGGCATAAGGCTATGAATTTGCTTTTGTGATGGTTTACTTTTGTCTTCTAGCATATGTGAATAACTATTAGTCAATCTATAATTGTTATTAACTTAAAAAATATACATGACATGCGATGTAAAACTTAAGAATAGTTGAATGAGTTTAACTCAGTTGCCTCTGTGTGTGCGAGCATTTGTGTTAGTTGTTACATAGTGTAGTACCTAGAACTTGCCTGATTCAATTATTGTTATTTTGTAGTTGATAAAATAAGAATTAATAGTAGGTCACCTTGTACTTTTAGTCCACTTAGCCAAAATAATTAACCCCATTAAACAAAAGAAAAAAAATTCTTTATTTTTGAACCCTTCTTTGAGCCTGTGTTAATTTTTCTTCTTCACCAATCACTCTAGTTAAAACTCTTTAAGCTATTAACACTTAGCTCTGGCCCTGGCCCAATAGTGGGCATTGTGAACCTAAACTTAGGTGAAATACTTAAGTTAAGGGTGACTATTGTCAAGATGTTAGCTATCTAAGGGAAAGTTAGTTTAGAGCTTGGTTTAGAGAATATGGCCCTAGTTTTTTTAAGATATTGTGCACCTTGATTGATAGCATCAACATAAGTTGAGGCTGATGCTTCTTTGTAAAAAAAAATGGTTGTTGTGGTAAAGTGTGAATGAATTAGGAAAGGGTAAGTGAGCTAGTTCAGCAATGGCCTTAGTAGGTAGAACTTGAGGGCAAAGAGAGTTAAATCCTAGTGTTAAGTCACTTTTTCCAAAAAATCCTTCCTCACCTATCCCCGAACCCTCATTACAAGTCTAAGAAAGACTTGCTTGATCTTTGTGAGTTAACTATAAGGGAGTGTTATTTGATAAGGGTAAGCCTATGGGTATGTGCACTATGTTTGTAACTTCTTTGACGTGTGTGAGAGTTCTGATTTGTATCCATAAAATATAATGAATGATGGATTTCCTTGACTATGATGACAACTTGAGTAACACATAATTTGACTGATCTCTATAGATTCTTGTATCCATGTTTGTGTATATGTACTGATTTTGAAACAATGTCGGTTATGGATCCTAATATGTTGAGCCATATGATTAGGATGACAAGTGAATGGTTGTGTGAAAACTGGTTCAGTAAGTTGAATGTCTGTCATTATATTGTTCGTATTTGCAATTTGGTGCTGAGTTGCTTGAGGACAAGCAATTATCTTAAGATGAGAGTGTTGATGTTCCAGATTTTGACGAAACATTTTGCATTTTTTTCTTGGGAAAATTATCTGTTTTAAAGCAACTAAAGTTGTATTTGAATGTTTTCAGGATAAGGAGTTAGCTAAAGAAGAAAACCTGGAAAAGTAGCAGAAAAGGTCACTGACGGTCCAACTGGCGGACCGTCATCCATGCGACGAACCGCCGGGGTGGCCGTCATAGTAAACCATAAAGGATCAAATGAGAGACCCCTACGACGGTCCAATTAGCGGACCTTCAGATACTGGACGGATCACCAACTTGGCCATCAGGTCTAAACAGAATCTGGAAATTTGGAGAGTCAAGCGACAGCCCAAGCGACAGACGGCCAGGCCAGCGACGGACCACCGAATTGGCCTTCGACACAAAACAGAACTTGACTTTATGGAAACTCAAACGACAGTCCACTCGACAGACCATCAGTCCATCGATGGACCATTTATGTGATCGTCAACTTGGACGTGGCTTTTCTGAATTTGAATTTTAAGTCCTTTTTACCTGGGAGCATATAAATACCCAGTTAGGGTTTTATTTCTATTATATTGAATATTTTTACCTTAGTTTTTCCATCTTTTGATACTCTGTAATGTAGTATTTGGTGAATCAAGCTAAACTTGTGGATCTAATTATTCCATTTCTATTGAAGATTCAAGAACTAATTCTTGTAACTTTTGTAAGTGAATTCTGAATTTATTTATGAAGAATACAAATATTCTTTCTCTTTCTTCTATGGAGATGAGTGGCTATGCTCCCATAACTAAGGTTATGGGAGCCTTGATGTGAATAGATAATTTGGGTTGTGATTCTAATTGAGTTCTATGGGTAATGGACATTGCATAAACCCTTCTTCATTTTAATGACTTTTCTTGGTTGCAAACTTGAAAAGTGAACCCTAGAACATCACTTGTTTGAATTGGAAAGTGTTTGTTAAGAAAAGAAAGGGTTTACATGGAATCTAGAGGCCTAAACGTTTAGATTAATGGAAAAATACCTTAACAGGATTGACCTACATGACAAAATGGTTGAATAATCAATACGTTCTTTAAGTTTGAGAGAAATAAAGGATAAACAATCCATTAAAGTGGAGAAACTAATAGATAAACTATAGCATTCAACTACTCTTGCAATTGATGTAATTAATTGGAACTCTATAGTGAGTCACAACCTTAGTTGCTGAAGCATCTTGGTAACCATAACTATAGTTTGTTTAACATCACTGAATTACTATTTGCAAAAGAATCATTAGTGTGAACAACTCTATTGCAGTTATTTAGAATATAATCTATAAATAAAAACCCTTTTTTTTCAGAAACCTTTAATCAACAGTCTGATAACAATCACAATACTTAGTGAACATGGTATTCCCTGTGGGATTCGACAACAACATAGTTGGTTTTTATATTTGACAGCGATCGCTTACTTCCTCATAAGAGAGGTGTAATTTCGGTGTATCAAGTTGCCTAAGTATTAATACAGATTATAGCTAGTCAGTGTAGAGAGTCATTTTCTAAGCATTGAGACTGATAAAAGTTAATCAGTATAGAGACAATCCTTGGTAGAGTTACCAGGATGAGCTGATAATAGAGTTGCTGTTAGCACGAGGAGCCTAGAGTTAGGCTGAAATCTAGACTATAATTAAGAGGTTGATTAAAGAGGATTTCATTGGTGCTTATGGGGGCAAGCCGTAGTTTTTCCCATCTTGGGTTTCTATATAAAAATCCTTGTTTCTTTAACTCTCTTTGTTCTATATTTAGTTTTGTTTCGCTCCATTGTTTGATTTGTTGTGATTGATTCTTAGGGACCTGGTACCTTACTAGGCGAAGTAATCCCAAAGAGTTTCAACAATGTGGTTTTCCTCCCTTTAGTAAGGACGTTTCAACATTAAATCATTGTGTTCTTTACTTTTCTATAAGATTTTAGGTCCATACTTCTTTACTGCATTGTTGCTTATGTCTGACTCTAAGGGACCTGGTTCCTTGTAAAGTGGCGCACCCGCCACGTTTCATCAATTAGTGTCAGAGCAGGGACTCTCATAAAGGTTTATATCTTGAATGATTTATTGATCATGTCTGATCCATTTATTCTGGAGGAACGACAATCTACTAGTAGACCACCATGCTTTAAAGTGCAGTACTATAGGTGGTGGATAACTAGGATGTATGACTTTATTATGACTAAGGACAGTGAGCTGATGGATGTAATACTTGATGGTCTTCATGTGCTAGTTAGGGAAGTCATAGAAGGAGACATAACCGGGATTTTTGTCAAAACCAATAGAGAGATTGATAATAAATATCGAAAGAAAGTTAAGAAGAATTATAAGGCAAAGAATTTGATTGTCCGTGGCATAAAACCTAAAGAATATAACAAGATTTTTTCTTGTGAAAATACTAATAAAATTTTGGATTTCTTGAGGACTGCTCATGAAGAAACCACTGATGTGAAGGATTCAAAAGTTGATAAGCTTACTACTGAATATGAAATCTCCACCATGAAAGAAGAAAAAACTATCCAAGAGATGCATACTAGACTCACTTCAATTGCCAATGAATTGCACTACTTAGAATAAGTTATTCCTTTGTATGAACAGGTGAGGAAAATTCTAGGAAAGAAAAATGGATGCTATTAATGAGTCATGAAAATGAAGACTCTCACTATGAATGAATTTATTGGCAATCTGAAGATTCGTGAACTTAAGAAACAGCAAGGGAAAGTGAAAAGAAGAAAAAAAAGAAAAATCTCTGGCACTAAAGGCTTCAAAGTCTGATTCAATAGAGAAGGAAATATATGTTGCCTATTTGGCCAAAAATTTGTTAGATCAATAAAGAGAATTGTTTAGTTTCAAAGAAGGGGAAGTAATATAAAAAAGAGAGGAACTATTGAAATTTGTTCACAAATGTGGAAGTCCTGAGAATTTCTTCAAAGATTGCCCAATGTACAAACTGAATTATGAAGAATATCTAATGTCTGGAGGTAACAAAGGGAAGAAAAAGGACTAGGTCCTTGATAAGTCAATAAGAAATGTTGCAGGTGATTATGTTGTAATATATGCTCCAGCAGTCTAAGGAGATTCCTCCATTGAATATGATGAAGAGAAAAAGCCTTAAGATGTGTCTATACTTGCAGTGGATGATGAGAATGTCCCCTTTGACTCCTAGTTTGCTTTCATGGCAAACACTAATGAGTCAACTATGTTGCAAATATGTTGATTCATTTTATATGTGAACTGACTTCTGAGAAAAATTCTATAGAAGAGAAAGAAGAAATGAAGAGCTTGAATTGATTGCCTTAACTCTCTAGATATCTAAAATAGAAGAACTATTAACAAAATTGAAATCTGAAAATCTAAGTTTAATGAGTCAATTGAAGAAAGTAAAAAATTCAGCTAGTAAAGGGAAGAAAGAAACCTCAAGGTTTTTTTTTTGTAGCCTCAAGGCTTTTAAGTTGAACTTAAAGAAAAACTAGGGGATTTTCAAAAGAACCTCATGACTACACTCCATAAGAATGAAGAATTAGAAAGGGACCTGGTCCATATAAGTAAAGAACTTAACAAATCACTAAAATAGACCACATCTTCACAAATCCTTTCTAATTTAACTGGTCGGGGTGTCAATAGTGAAAAAGGCCTTGGATATTAGTATAAAACCCAATCACTTGGGAATCAAGGGAAAGATCTTCATGGTGTTAGAAACAAGACCCACAAACCTCTATGTACTCATTGTGGAAGAGATAGGATGATACAAAATCAAACCAACAACACCAAGAGCTTCAAGTAGGCTCGGATTTCCGTCCAACAACACAAGAACAACAAGTTTAAGTTTCGGTTTTTCAGTCCAACAACACAAGAACAACAAGATAGATAACAATGCTAGTGAATCGAAAAAGAGCCCCACACGGCTTCACTAGACTTTAAGATAACAAAATCAACAACAACAACAAGATAAAGAAAGATAGATAACTTGACATATAACATTCAAGAAACTAAGAACCCTAACATCAAGAGAGGACCCTAAGTCTAATGAATATAAACACCAAGTTCTTACGAGGACCAAGAGGCACTCAACGACCTCAAAACCCTTGTTTCTAGCCAAAGAGACAACACAAGTATCCCTCTACTTGTGAGATAATAGGGGCGGCTTCTAAGAGTGGAAGAGAGAGCCGAAATGTTTAGTGTTTTTAGGTTACAAAATCAGCATTCAAAAACTAAGGAATAACTCTCCAACATGTTCTATTTATACTACAAACAAAAGGGGTAAAATGACCCATCCGCCCTTGCTTCTTGTGCCAACCTTGAAGAGTAGTTTATTACACATTAAGACCTCTCTTCACACATAAAAACGTTTAGGTCCTTGGTTGATTCAATCACCAACTTACACACGGCCATTTGCATGAACAAAGCTTGGAGTTCTTGTAATTCCCGAGCTTGGCTTCGTGTGAAAGGCCGTGTACCTGTGGAGGCTGCCCCAACCGTATCATCCTCTCCATCTTGAGAGGAATTTGACCTCAAATTCAGCATTTGGTCATCTTCAACCGCATCCACGAGGGAGAGATCACCAATGTTGAAAGTGTTGTGCACTTGATATTCCGGTGGAAGGTCAATCTTGTAGGCGTTGTCATTGATTCTCTCAAGTACTTGGAAAGGACCATCACCCCTTGGCAGCAATTTGGACTTCCTTTGAGCTGGAAACCGATCCTTTCGAAGATGCACCCACACCCAATCTCCAGGTTCAAGCACAAGCCTTCTTCTCCCTTTGTTTACCCTTTTTGCAACCTCTTGGTTCTTCTTTTCAAGCTTGATCCGCACCGTCTCATGCATTTTCTTCATTGCCTCGGCTATTTTATTTCCATCTAAGCTGGTCATGAGATCACTAGACAAAGGAGTGAGATCTAAAGGGGTAAGGGGATTCAGGCCGTAAACACATTCAAAGGGAGTTATTCCCGTGCTCGAATGTATTACCTGGTTGTATGCAAATTCCACCAAGGGTAGGTGATCTTCCCATGAAGTCAATTTACCTTTAACCATAGAACGTAGCATAGACCCTAAGGTTCTATTTACTACCTCCGTTTGGCCATCGGTTTGTGGGTGGCAAGACGTGGAGAAAAGTAACTTCGTTCCAAGCCTACCCCACATGGACTTCCAAAAGAGACTTAGGAACTTGGAGTCCCTATCGCTCACAATAGTCCTCGGTACCCCGTGAAGCTTTACAACATGTTCAACAAATAATGAAGCTACACTACGAGCATCCTCGGTTTTAGCACATGGAATAAAATGAGCCATTTTAGAGAATCAATCAAAAATAACAAAAATGCTATCTCGACCCTTTCTAGTCCTTGGCAGCCCCAAAACAAAATCCATCGAAATGTCCAACCAAGGTCTAAGGGGAGTAGGGAGTGGGGTGTATAATCCTTGAGGTAGGAGACGAGATTTCGCACTCCGGCAGGCCACGCATTGACTACAAATTTTAGTGACGTCTTTGCGCATTTTGGGCCAATAGAAGTTCTCCTCTAAGATTCTGAAGGTCTTGTCTACCCCAAAGTGCCCCATGAGGCCTCCGTCATGGGCCTCCCTCACAAATAATTCCCTCCAAGAACTAGAAGGAACACACAACCTCCTCCCTTTGAACAAATACCCATCGAACCGAGAGTAGGAGGAATGGTCATTCTCCTTAAGCCAACGGTCCCTTCCCCACTCTTCACATTCCCTAAAAATAGGAGCAAAGGTAGGATCCTCGGAATACAACAACCGCAAGCTATTAAAACCCATCAATTTTGAAGACAAGGTAGCAACAAGCACATGCTTCCTAGACAAGGCATCGGCAACAACATTTTCCTTTCCCCTTTTGTAATGAATTACATAAGGGAAAGTCTCGATGAACTCAATCCACTTAGCATGACGCCTATTCAACTTGTCTTGGCTCTTAAGGTGTTTTAACGACTCATGATCCGTTCGTATCACAAACTCCTTAGGCCACAAATAATGTTGCCAATTTCCCAAAGCTCTAACAAGGGCGTACAACTCCAAATCATAAGTTGAGTAATTAAGAGTTGCCCCTTTGAGCTTTTCACTGAAATAAGCAACGGGCTTACCTTCTTGCATCAAAACAGCCCCGATGCCAACCTTACTAGCATCACACTCTACTTCAAACATCTTATCAAAATCGGGCAATTGCAATAAAGGCGCCGAGATGAGCGTAGCTTTCAAGGCCTCAAAAGCCCTAGCCTGCTCATCACCCCATTTAAAGGGTCCGTCCTTTCTAATTACCTCGGTCAAGGGGGCTGCTATGGAACTAAATCCTTTGACAAACCTCCTATAAAAGCTTGCCAACCCGTGGAAACTTCGGATTTCTCCAATAGTTTTAGGGGTCGGCCAACTTCGAATAGAGTCTATCTTGGAATCATCCACTTCCACACCCCTTGAGCTCACGACAAAACCCAAGAATATAACCTTATCAACACCAAAAGAACACTTCTCCATGTTGGCATACAGCTTCTCCTTTCGGAGCACATCAAACACACATCTCAAATGCATTACATGATCATCAATAGATTTACTATACACCAACACATCATCAAAGTAAACCACCACAAACTTTCCAATATAAGGCTTCATTACATGATTCATTAGCCTCATAAAGGTGCTAGGAGCATTGGTAAGGCCGAAGGGCATGACCAGCCACTCATATAGACCGAATTTGGTCTTGAATGCGGTCTTCCACTCATCACCGGGTTGCATGCGAATTTGGTGATAGCCACTCCTAAGGTCCACTTTAGAAAACAAACAAGATCCGTGGAGCTCATCTAACATATCATCTAGCCTAGGGATTGGATGACGATACCTTATAGTGATTTTGTTGATGGCTCTACAATCGACGCACATGCGCCAAGTTCCGTCCTTCTTCGGTACCAAAAGCACCGGAACAGCACACAGACTCATGCTTTCCTTGATGTATCCCTTGTTGAGAAGCTCCTCAACTTGTCTTTCAAGCTCCTTAGTGTCCATGGGATTGCTCCTATAGGCCGGTTTGTTTGGAAGTTGTGAACCCGGCACCAAATCAATTTGGTGCTCAATGCCCCGAAGTGGGGGCAATCCTTGCGGAAGTCCTTGTGGAAATACATCTTCATACTCCCGCAACACACAAGAAATCAAAGGGGAAATGGAAGAATTAGTGGGGTTAGTATTAAAACAATGGGTCAAAAGTAACATCGGCTTGTTTTCATCATGGTCCACGAAGAGTTCTTTCCTCCTAGCCAACATCACTACGTTTTCCATCTCTCTTGTCGTTGGGACAGCATCGGATGTCCCTACTTCCTCACCTACGGCATCCCTCCTTTTTTCTCCCTTTTCGGATTCCTTCCCCTTTCCCTTCAACTCTCTCATCTTTTGATGCCACTCATTTACTTGGGAGGGTGAAAGATGATGAAGTGTGACCTTTCGGCCATCCTTCTCAAGCGTATACCGATTGGACCTCCCATCGTGTTTAGTAGACCTATCATATTGCCATTCTCTACCTAACAACAAGTGACATGCTTGCATTGGGATTACGTCACAAAGCACTTCATCGTGGTAGTTTCCCACCTTAAACCGAATCACACATTGCCTTGTGACCTTTAATTCACCACAATCGTTCAACCATTGTAGCTTGTAAGGACTAGTGTGTAGTGTAGTTGGTAGCTTCAAGAAATTTACCATAGCATGGCTCGCAACATTTGTACAACTACCACTATCAATCACCAAGGTGCACACACTCCCCTTTACAAGACACTTAGTATGGAATAGATTTTCCCTTTGACTCGGGTCATCTATCGCCTTACTAATCATGACAAGTCTAACCACAAAGTTTGGAACCACACACTCCCCTTCTTGTGGATAGACATCTTCACTACCATCTACTTCATCATCATTCGGCCCATTTTCAGCTCCCTCTCCATCTTGAGGCTCGGCCTCATCCTCCCCCCTTTCGGAAACCACCTCCTCACCAAGGTAGTACACTTTCCCTTCTCGTAGGATCACATTGCGCCGGTTCGGACATTCATTGGCCTTATGCCCCCAACCTTGGCACTTGAAGCATTGGAACCCCTTTGGGTTGGGATATTTGTGAGCCTCCGGTTTCGGAGGGAATTTAGGGACTGTTTTGGACTCGGGCAGCTTCGTAGGGGCGGGTTGGTCCTTGTTTTTGGGCCAACCCGAGGGGGTTTGTACCCTTGCCTTGAAGGATGATCTCTCCTTAAGTTCCCTTTCAATCTCAAGGGCCTCTTGGAATATACCGTCAATGGTTTCAAACCGGTAAAGGGTCAAATGAGTGGAGATCTCTTTGTTCAACCCACACTTGAACCGGATGATGTCGTGACTGATTTGCTCCGCACGATGATCAAGTTTCAACATGAGTTGTTGGAACTCATCAAAATAGGCCATCACACTCTTGCCTCCTTGCCGCAAGCCATATAATCTAGCAAGCAACTCATGACGATATCTCTCGGGAAGGTATCGCTGTCTCATCAAATACCTCAACCGATACCAAGGTGGTGGCTGCCCATCAACTAATTCATTACCAAATCGTTTAACATACTCCCACCAAGTGTTAGCATAGCCCTCGAGGTGAGCTATAGCGTAGCAACTCTTCTTTTCTTCCGAGATGTCATTAACTTGGAAAACTTTATCACAAGCCGATTCCCAAGTTAAGTAGGTCTCGGGGTCACTTTCACCCTTAAAGATGGGTAGGCTCAACTTGATGGTGTTGATGCCTACGTCTCTCTCTTGGTGTCGGTTTCCCCTATCTCCATACCCCCGGTATCTCCTAGGTTCTCCTCGACCCCCTCTTAACTCCTCCTCCCTCATATAAGCATCATCAAAGGCTCCATCTCCTTCATACTCCTCTCTACCGTATCCTTCAAAGTGGGCTGGTCGGCCTTGGCCGTTTTGATTCGGAGGATTTGGAATTTGCGGTCTTTGGGTTAATGGAGCTTGGAATTGAGGGTTCGGATTTAGTGGAGGTACTTGGCGTCCAAATCCCTCTTGTGGAATTGGAGGGGCTTGGAAATGTAGTGGTCTAGTGGGGTCTCGGTTTGGAGGAAAATAGGTAGTTTGGCTTGCGGTATTTAGTGGAGCTTGGGGTGCATTTAGCATTTGGTGGACTGTTTCGGGGGTGATGGTTGCGGAGGAGGTCCTATCATGACCATTGGTAGATACATGTAAAGGAGTAGAAGGACGAGAGTTCCTTTGACTCTCCACTTGTTCTAATCTCCCACTAATAGTCGACACTTCCCCCTTTATTGCTGCCAAGTCCCCTCTCACGGCCCCAAATTCCGAATTCAACCTTTCAAGTGTCCGGGTAACGGCCTCAAGAGTGACCCTCATAGAATCAAGGGCATTAGTATCCACATTATGAGACGTAGCTCCTTCCATTGTCAATATATTATCCGTTTTAGTTCACCACAAGTTCGTGTTCCACAAGTGTTGTATAATTGGCTAGTAACCGTGAAATTTTTAAGGTATGAGTAAGCTCTTATCCGGAATGGATTCTTGTTTGAAGACTCAAAGAATTCTTGCCGGACTAGAGTCAAAAATCAGCAATTCATTCAAACGAATAAAAGCACTCAAATAATCGTTGACACGAACAAACGGTTCAAGGAACTAGTTGACAACCTAGTAGGAATGTACTAGTTTGTTAATTAGTTCTAGGACCAAGTAAGGGAAACCAAGGATCAACAATTAGCAACCAAAGAATATCCTAAGTTGAGCTTATAGTGACGTGGCAGCATGCAATGGTTCCACACGTTCTTCTTCTCTTTTTTTTTTTGTGTTAATATTCACACAACTTGTTATAGTTTGCAAAGTGTTTTGGTGGGAAAAATAAAATCTTGTAGTATTTCACCCTTTTCAAACTCAAGAAAGTGAGGTTTGGTTGACTAATCCCACAAAACAAGGCTCCTTGAATTAGGGAAAAGTGATTGACAAGACTAGAAGGTGATGGGTGCAAGTCTTTCACAACAACTTTATAGCTTGTCTTACAACTTGAGCACACAACAAGATGAACAAGATGAACAAGTTCAAAAGATGAAAACCTCAACAAACTTCTTTAGCACATAAACACACAACCACCGATTTTTCTTTTGGTTATCAACAACACACAACTTTCGGCCACTTCAAGTCACTACAACAATGTTCAAGTTTTCAAGCTCAACTTTTGGATCTAGACACCTTAGTGTTGGTGAGAAAGAAACCAACACTAGAAACTCACTAAACAAGCAAAATAACACCTAGATCTAAACATACAACATCATTCTTGGTTTCAACTTTTAATGGACAGATTTTCAGAATTTCTTTTTGGTGTTGTTTGTTTAAGTCGTGAACTAGCCCAAGATGGGTTATGTTGGAACACAACCGGTCTCGCTTTGATACCAAATGATACAAAATCAAACCAACAACACCAAGAGCTTCAAGTAGGCTCGGATTTCCGTCCAACAACACAAGAACAACAAGTTTAAGTTTCGGTTTTTCAGTCCAACAACACAAGAACAACAAGATAGATAACAATGCTAGTGAATCGAAAAAGAGCCCCAAACGGCTTCACTAGACTTTAAGATAACAAAATCAACAACAACAACAAGATAAAGAAAGATAGATAACTTGACATATAACATTCAAGAAACTAAGAACCCTAACATCAAGAGAGGACCCTAAGTCTAATGAATATAAACACCAAGTTCTTACGAGGACCAAGAGGCACTCAACGACCTCAAAACCCTTGTTTCTAGCGAAAGAGACAACACAAGTATCCCTCTACTTGTGAGATAATAGGGGCGGCTTCTAAGAGTGGAAGAGAGAGCCGAAATGTTTAGTGTTTTTAGGTTACAAAATCAGCATTCAAAAACTAAGGAATAACTCTCCAACATGTTCTATTTATACTACAAACAAAAGGGGTAAAATGACCCATCCGCCCTTGCTTCTTGTGCCAACCTTGAAGAGTAGTTTATTACACATTAAGACCTCTCTTCACACATAAAAACGTTTAGGTCCTTGGTTGGTTCAATCACCAACTCACACACGGCCATTTGCATGAACAAAGCTTGGAGTTCTTGTAATTCCCGAGCTTGGCTTCGTGTGAAAGGCCGTGTACCTGTGGAGGCTTCCCCAACCGTATCATAGGAATATGAAAGAAAACTGTCAAAGTTGGCTAAGAGCTAGAATGAACAGTGCTAGATACATCCAGTAGAAGAGTTCCAATTGTAAAGGTTCTAAACCCTTGAAAAATATGAAGAGGATCTCACTACCTAGATGGGACAAGAAAGATTTGATCACACCATTATTTTGCTTTTGGGTACTCAAACTCAATTGGGTTCCCAAATCTAATAATGACTATGTTTTGTAGGGGGGGGGAGAATTACAATCAAAATCGGTTCAGGGATAGTTGATGCTCAAAGAATATGATAGGAAGCACAAATTATTTTCTCTCTCTCAAACAATTCTAGGCGGAGGTGTATCATTTACAAATGGATAAAAGGGCAATATCCATGGTGTGGGCAAGATTGAAAAATCATTTGATCAAGTAATAAAAGATATGTACTATGTGAATGGCCTCAAGTACAGTCTTCTAAGTGTTTCTCAAATTTGAGATAAAGGTAAAGAAGTGATTCTCATTTGATAGATGCACTGTGTAAAGCTTGAAATCTAGTAGAGTTATTCTTAAAGCTAAAAGGATCAAGAATATGTAAGTGACTAATTTATAGTCAAGGTCAGACAGTGGTAACTGTTCTCAGTTCCACCTAAAATTTTAGGCCCTAACTCTATTTTCAGCCAGTGCGCTAGTGCCTAAGTTTAGGCAGGATAGTTGGGATAGAGCACCAGGCTCTAAGTATCAGAGTAGTTTGAATAGTGGTCGTACCAATTTTCTCTGTAGAAAGTGTGGTAAAAATTATTAGGGGAATGTAGAGCAGGCAATGATGTGTGTTTTAGATATGGAAAACTGGGATATGGGATCTGGGATTGCTCGTGGGGTTGGTCAGAAGTGTAAGGACATTTATCAGTAGGGTTAGTCCAACTTTTCATTAGCTCTACAAGGTCGCCCAACTCAATAAGGTGCCACTTCTTGTGACACTTGTGGGTAGCGCTAGAACAGACAGTATACTCTCCAGACTAGGCATAATTAGGAATGTTCTCCTGGTATGGTTACGGGTATGTTAAAAATTATTCATCTTTATGTTTATTCATTGTTATATCTTGGAGATTCACTAACCTTTATGATTCCTTATATCACTATAGACATCGGTCTTAGTCTCGAAACATTAGAAGAGCCTTTCTCAATGTATAGCCCCGTGGGTAAGTTTATTATAGCCTGACATATATACTAAAATTGCCCAGTCACAGTGACCCAGAAAGTTACTTCAGTTGAACTTGTAGAGTTAAAGATGACTAATTTTGATGTCATTCTCAAAATGGATTGGCTTCACTCGTGTTATGCCTTTGTTAATTGCAAAAATAACATCATCCAGTTCCAATTTCCTAATGAACTAATTATTGAATGGAAGGGTAGTACTTCATTGCTTAAGTGTCAGGTTATTTTATACTTGAAGGCACAAAAGATGATATCCAAGGGGTGTATTTACTATATTGTCTGAGTTAAGGACTGAAATTTTTAAACCATAAGTTCTGAGTAAGTTCCTATTGTAAATGAATTTCCATCTATGTTTCTTGAAGATCTCCTAGGTTTTCTCCCAAAAGGGAAATTGACATCAAGATAGATATCCTTGAAGATACCCAGCCTATCTCTATCCCACCTTATAGAATCTCTCCAGCTAAACTCATGGAATTGACAGAAAAGTTAAAGAATCTCTTAGATAAAGGGTGTCATCAGGCCTAGTTTTTCCCCATGGGGTGCTCTAGTCCTTTTCATGCAAAAGAAAGATGGTTCACATAGAATATACATCAACTACTGTCAGTTGAAAAAAGTCACATTCAAGAATAAATATCCTAACCCCAGGATTGATGACTTATTCGACGAACTTTAGGATGCAAGCTATTTCTCTAAGATGGACCTCAGATCTGGCTATCATCAGCATAGAGTCAGAGAATATTACATTTTAAAGACATCCTTCAGAACTTGGTAAGGTCACTACATATTCCTAGTTATTCCTTTTGGAATATCAAATTCCCGTATAGTTTTCATAGACTTGATGAACAGGGTGTTCAAGCACAAGTTGGATATGTTTGTTATAGTCTTTATTGATGACATCGCTGTCTATTCCCATAGTGAGAATAATCATGCAAACCATCTGAGAGTTGTATTATGGGACCTTAGAGATCATAAGTTATTTGCTAAGTTTAGTAAGTGTAAATTTGTGTTGAGATCAGTAGCTTTTCTTGGTCACATAGTTTATGGTAATGAATTCAAGTTGATCAAAAGACCAACACAATAAGAAACTAACCTAGACCTATCTTTCCATCAGACATTAAGAGTTTCTTGGGTTTAGTTAACTATTATGGACAGTTTGTCGAAGGGGTTTCTTTTATTTCTTCTCCCATGTCTAGACTAACCCAAAAGAAAATCAAATTTTAGTGGCCAAATTCCTGTGAGAAGAGCTTTTAGGAGTTGAAGGGTCGACTTACCTTCAATCCAATCTTGACTTTGTCAAATGGCATATATGGGTTCGTAGTGTATTATATGGTTCTAGTGTTTGTCTTAGTTGTGTACTAATACAGATAGGTAAGGTCATAGCCTATGCCTATTTGACAGCTTAAGCTTGATGAGAAAAATTATCTGACCCATGATCTTAAGTTAACGGTTATTGTCTTTACCTTAAATATTTGGAGGCATTACCCTTACGGGTTTCATGTTGATGTGTACATGGATCACAAGAGTTTTTAATATGTGTACACTCAGAAAGATCAAAATCTTCATCAAATAAGGTGGCTTCAATTATTGAAAGACTATGGTATGAGTTTGTTGTACCATCCAGACAAGGCCAATGTAGTGGCGAATGCCCTTAGTAGATTGCCTATGGGTAGTGTCTCTTATGTTAAGAATGGTAAGAAAAAGTTAATCAATGAGGTTCACTAGCTTGCTAGTTTAGGGGTTTGGTTGGTTAATTTTGCCGAACTTAGTATATGGTTTTAGAATAGTTCAGAATTTTCAATGGTTGTTAAAGTAAAAGAAAAACTAGATAGGGATCCTTGTTTGGTCAAGTTCAAGGAGGACATTAGCGATTAAAAAGAAAAGGTTTTCTCCCAAGGGGGAAATGGTGTGCTTTGTTGTTAAGGTAGACTATGTGTTCTATATGTTGATGATTGAGACAACAAATACTATCTGAAGTGCATGGTTCACGGTATTCTATTCACCCAGAGGCCACTACGATGTATCGTGATTTGTGAGGGATCTATTGGTAGAGTAGTATGAAGAAAGATATTGCAGAGTTCTTAGCTAAGTGTTCGAACTATCAGCAGGTTAAGGTTCCACACTAAAGGCCTAGTGGTACACTTCAAGAGTTTAGCATTCCCACATTGAAGTGGGAGGAGGTGAACATGGATTTTGTGATAAGATTTCCTTGTACGTGTCATCAGTATGATTTGATATGGATCATTATAGATAGAATGACTCAGATATCTTATTTCTTGCTAGTTATACATCTTTTTCAACAAAGGATTATGCTAGCCTCTATCTTTGGGATTTGGTAAAGTTGAAGGGAGTTTCGTTGTCTATCATTTCGGATAAAGGTACTTAATTTACCTCTTACTTTTAGAAGGATTTTCAGAAGAGCCTTGGTACCCAAGTACATCCCAGTATAGCCTTTCATCCTCAGATAGATTGTCAGGTAGAAAGGACCATTCAAACATTAGAGGATATGTTGATGTCATGTGTTATTTACTTTAAGGGTAGTTAGGATGACCACTTACCTTTTATTAAGGGTAAGACCCCATAAAATCCTAAAGCTTAATTCAGTCCGTTAAGCTTGTCAAGGGATCCCAGACTTAGAAAATTCTGGATAGGTTCCCAGACTTATACTATTATTGGCCTTTGAAAGTTGGCAATCTCATTTTGCCACCTTAACATCTTTTTATTAGTTCATGATCAGGAAGCTCAATAGGTGTTCCTGGACAAGTTTTGGATTTTTTGGAACACGTTTAGATCATGTTTGGAGTCCCAAAATAGTGGACCAACGCAATCATGGCACGCCGTGTCACCAATCGCATTGGTCAACATTTGTCCAGGCTGCCAGAGACAAAACTTCTGAGGCTCGATGCGATCATGGCGCAACACTTTAGTATCACATCGCATCCATCAACGCATCGCGTCGCTTGTAGCGTTGACACCCAATTTGTAGTCATTAAATGCCCTCATTTTTAAAGGTAAAAAGGTCAATTTCCCATACTTAGATAAACCCAATAACACGTGATTCAACCATATTTCATCCAAAATATAGAGTTTCTCTCAAGTTTCTCTCAAGAACAAGTCAGGGTTTTCAATTAAGGATTCAAATTCAATACTAAAATTCAAGAATCTCTCCATCAATCTTTGTAAAATCAGGAACTAAGGTATGTCAAGTGTTGATTTATGGATTCCTTTCATCTATGAAGTCCAAAAACCCTCTTTCAAATTATAAAACATGATATTTATGTTGTGGGTTTTTGTAAACATGTTTATCTTGTTGTATGATTCCCAAGTTGGAATCTTTATGTGTTTTCATGAAACTACATTAGCATACCAGATGAAATCCATGAATTGAGTTATTTATAATGTGTAATTTGATGATTTCACCTATGCCCTAAGTTGTGCATGTAGGGTGTTTGAAAAAATGGCTAGGGGGATAGAAATTGGGTATTATAGCTCAATTGTGACTCAAATAATAAATGCATGATTTAATTTTATGACAAAGACTAACATCCATGATATTGTGTACATTATGATTATTTGATGGAATGTTCATGGGATTAGGTTGATGAAAGTATGATATGTCTATTTGAAATTCCATCCATGTACAACATTATGACAATTATGTGTTTCATGAAATCCCCAACTTATTGTATTATGAATTGTTGATAATGGTTATGTGTTCATGAAGTGTCAAGTCTTGTCAGTTTTATACTATCGATTCCTAGGTGTACTTGTACCCGACAATTTAACTGTATGCCTAGAGCTAGTGTCAGTTTTTATGATGCTCTCATTCAAGCCATGATCATTAGAATTCAGTCAGTTACATGACTCAAGAAGACTCAGTAATCTCAGTAATCTCAGTCAGTTATTAGATCTCAGTAGTATTCCATCAGTCAACAGAATTTAGTGAACTTTGTTCAAATCAGCTAAAAGATACTATCAGTAATAGTTTAGTTCAGTTTAAATTAATTCAGTGTCTCTTCAGTTGGCAGTAGGATTCAACACCGAGTGAACCCAAGGATGGGGACTCACCTGTTAGCCAGTAGAGGGTGTGATCCTTAGAAGAAATCCTTACATTCCAAAACTATGTATCCAACATAGGTTGAAATGTACCCTACGAGTTTAGGGATTGGACACCTCATTTGAGTTTTTCATACTAGAAGGGGTTGATAGAAGAGCTCCCTGTCAGAGAGGGTTTACTCGCAGCTTGTCTATACCCATGGCATGGTACTGATATCCTTCCAGTTGGGGTTACAGGTTAAACCCTACTAGTTCAGTTTTGGGGCATGTCGGTTAGATGATTACCTCCCACAGTCTCAATTTCGGATCCAGTCTCAGTAATAGAACTCATTTTTGTTCTACAGTATCAAGACTGTCAGATATAGTCACTTAGCTCAGTACGAAACTCATCTAGTTCCATTAGAATTAGGACTATTAGACACAATCACCCAATTAATAGTATATTAATTATACAAAATTTATGTTACCAGTATTCAGATTTCAGGACTATCAGGTACAGTCAATTAGACTAGTTCTTCATAATCAGAACTGTCAGAAATAGTCATTCCTTTATTAGTAATATGACATCAGTTCCTCGGTACTTAATAGACTTAGTCTTTCAGTATCCCAATATTAGTACTTAGATACCACTAAATCCACGTTATCAAAATTTATGAGTCAGTGTTATCACGATCTCAGATACAGCTACGTATTCATGCATGTATTCTCATATTCATGTTATTCAGTCAGTTAGTATTGTTCATGAATATGAACCATTGTATTCAGCCTAACTCACTTGCATACCAGTATTTTCAATCGTTCTGACATATTTCTGCTATTGTGTTTTATACCATAGGTTCAGAAGCACTCACTCTAGAGTAATAGTAGCATTCCAATTTTAGCAGTCAGAGTCAGCAGTGAGTCCTTATTATTTGAGGATGTTATTATTTGATTATTTCATTCTTTTAGTTCTTAGTTTACTTTAGCAGATGGGGTTAGTTGGGGAATTGTCCCATCAACTCTTTATTCAGACAGTTCAGTTTTAGAGGCTTGCAGACTACAACACGTTCAGATAGTTATTTCAGTTGTTTTGGTATTGTTATACCATATTTTTAGTTATGTATCAGTATCGAACCTTATGGCATTTCAGTTTATGTTTCTGCACTTACGATATTACCATTATTATTCAGGGCTCAATTACAGATATCAGTCATGGGTTAGCTTGTGCTCCTTTGGGATTATGAGCACCGTGTAGCATTTCGGGTACCAGATTTGGGACGTTACAAACTTGGTATCAGAGCCTAATGTTCAAAAGCGTACTAGAAAGTCTGAAAAGTCGTATCTAGTAGAGTCTTGTACATAGATGTGTTGTGCACCACACGTATAGACAGGAGGCTATGAGATGTTTTAGGAGCAGTTTCCCCTTTTTCAGTATTCATGTCGTGCCAGTAAGCATGTGCTTAAATTTAACTCCCATTCTAATCCGCTCTTTCTTTCATTTATAGAACATGCCTCCCAAAGGGGCTTGTGAAAAGAGAACCAGTAATCAGTCAACACCTCAGACCGTTTAGGCAGATCCCCTGGACGAACATATTTCCCATGCATAATTTAGGACTGCATTCACTACTCTAGCTAATTTAGTCATAGCTCTGAATGAACGGCCAGCTATTATTCTGGCCAACCCAGTGTCCAATTCAGCTGCAGTTAGGATTCGGGACTTTACCCAAATAAATCCTCCCTTATTCTCCGGTTCTAAGTTCGAAGAGGATCCACATGAGTTCCTCGACCAGGTTTTGAAAATCACAAATATCATGGGAGTGGCTTCCAGTAAGAGTGCAGAGTTAGCCGCCTATCAACTACAAGATGTACCCCATACATGGTTTAAGTACTGGAAGGTAGGCAGGGGTGCATATGCAGAGTCCATAGAATGGGAAGAGTTTGCTATGGCTTTATTAGGTAGATTCTTTCCCCTAGAGAAGAAACACGCCAAGGTGTTAGATTTCATCAACCTCAGACAAGGTATCATGAGCATAAAAGAATACTCCCTCAAGTTCACTCAGTTATCCAGGTACGCTCCTTAAGTAGTAGCAGACATTAGATCTAGAATGAATAAGTTTGTGTCTGGGATATCAGGTAGAGTGGTTAAGGAGTATAGGACTGTGATGTTGATTAAGGATAAGGACATATCTAGGCTTATGGTCCATGCTCAACAGATTGAGGAGCAAAAACTTAAGAAGAAAGAGAGGGAAAATAAAAAGGCCAGAACTGGTAGTTATAGTTTTTCTCAGCCAGGGTCGCAAGGTGGTAACCGTTCTCAGTATAGACAGATGTTTTCATCCCCAGTTCCATATTCAGCTAGTTCACTAGTACAAAAGTTTAGAAAGTACCATAGAGATAGGGCACCAGGCTCCAAGGCCCAGGGTAGTGAGAGCAGGGTTTTTACTCATCAACTTTATGAAGAGTGTGGTAAGCATCATAATAGTATATGTAAAGCCGGTAGTGATGTGTGTTTCGGATGTGGTGATACAGGTCACAAGGTCCGAAATTATCCTAGGCCTGGCCCTAGAAGTAAGCACGGTCGTCCTTCAACTCAGTCCAGTCCCCCAAATCAATAGGGTGCCAATTCCAGCACTATCAGTGGGCAATGCCCAAAAAGACTCTATGCACTTTAGTCCCGCCAGGATAAAGAAAGTCCTCTTAATACAACCACTGGTATGTTACAGATCCCTCATTTACATGTTCACGTCTCTTTAGATTTAAGAGCTTTCTTTTTCTTTTGTAACACTTTGCATAACATTCAACTTTAAGGTCGGACCAAATGTTAACAAGACCTTTTTCCAGTCCCCACCCCAGTGAGTGAGTCTAACACAGCCCGACAAATATACAAGAACTATCCGGTTATGAAATCTCTGAAAGTCAGACCTTCAGGTTCCAGTAGTAATACCAGTATGTGTAGGAAATCCATAAGGAAAGATGATCCCCGACCCATTCCTATCTCGGTGCAAGGTTTTGTACTTCAACCATCACGATACATACGCATGCTTTCTATTTTAGTCCCATGAATACAACTTATATCCATGCATTTTTTATAGAATAGTGTGTGTTTCAAGTTCCTCGTATGAGGAGTCCAAGTTCATCCAATGTTGCGGATTATGTTCCATAAATTTAGAAATTCCAAACCCAGTTCAAGCAGCTTATGACTTATGCACTGATGTCATGCTTTACAGTATGCTTAGCCCATATGATTCATGATTTCACTCCTAGTGTTCAGTTAAACTCAAATTATGCAACACGTATCCTCAGTTTAGATCCCTCGGGGAATCTGTAGTGTTAATGTTCCATCCCGCAGGCCTCAGTTACAGTGTTAGTTTAGTAATCAATAGTCAGTAAAGGACTCAGATAGTCCTACAGAACCATGGCTTTTAGCTATAAGTTACTTAGCTATCAAAATTCAGTACTCCCATATCAGTCTAACCCTCAGTTATAGAAAACCAACATTCAGTCTCAGTTACAGTATTAGTTATGGTTACAGTCTCAATTACCGTCTTAGCTACAATCTCAGTCCCAGTTTTAGTCCAGTAGTCAGATCAGAAACTCAGTCTAGTTTCAAGATTACCCAACCAAAGCATATGGCCATCAGTTACTCAATTATTAGTATTATAGTACCTCAATTTATAGAATATTTCTGAATCATGATTAGATGCCTGGTCTTGTGTTCCTAAGGTAATACAGTTTTCCCTCACTCATGCTTAATTACCTCATGTTACCCAGTTAGTCATTAGCTCCTATGTATAATACCCTATAGTCTCAGTCTAACTATTTAGACTAAGTACAGTTCAGTCTTACACGCACAGTATTCAGATATAAGTTATTCAGTTAATAAGATAAAGTTAGTATATATTTATGCATTCGTTCTCAGCACCCACGTAAATCTTTTCAGTAGTCACAGTTGCAGTGCTTAAGGTCTAATCACTTTTTCTTAGCTTCAAATCTCGGATAACCAGTCGCGATTCAGATCGTAGGTGCCATGTGCGTCGCCCTAGTTTTTCTCAGTATTCTTTAAGGGACCTAGTGTCCCAAGGGCGAGATACATAATAATTCCCCGAACTCTTATGACATAAATCATGCCATTATCTCTTCTCGTAATAAATCTAGTTTGGAGTAAGGGGGTACTTATAAGGTACTCAGTTCAGATTACGATATCCAGCTCATGTATCACGTTCCAGACTCAGTTACGTTCATGTATTTCCACTCGTGCATATCTATTAATTAATTTAAGACTCATTAGCATTTTCATTATAAGGAAATAGTCTCCCTTGAACTTATCTAGTTTCATGCTAAGATTTCCATGATAAACTTGGTATAAATTACAATTGCATATTTAGTAATGTATTCATGAACCAGTTAACCATGCATCAGATATGCATGTTAAGTATGATACATTCAGTTTATCGATTATGTCAGTCATGGAATCATGTTCCAGTTGTTTATGTCCCCGTATGTACATCAGTTTATCATTTTTTCCCTCTCAGTCAGTCTTATTCGAGGATGAATATTCTCAAAGAGGAGATATTGTAAGACCCCATAAAATCCTAAAGCTTAATTCAGTCTTTTAAGCTTGTCAAGGGGTTTCAGACTCAGAAAATTCTAGCTAGGTTCCCAGACTTAGACTATCATTGGCCTTTGAAAGTTGGTAATCTCATTTCACCACCTTAACATCCTTTAATGGTCCGTATTTTTATTATTTCATGATCAAGAAGGTCAATAGGTGTTCCCGAACAAGTTTAAGATCTTTTGGAACACGTTTAGATCATGTTTGGAGTCCCAAAATAGTGGACCAATGTGATCATGGTGCGTCGCATAGCCAATCGCGTTGGTCAACATTTGTGCAAGATGCTAGAGCCAAAACTTCTGAGGCTCGATGCAATCATGGCATGATACATCGATTATCGCATCGCAGCCATCAATGCACTGCATCGCTTGTAGCATCGACATCCAATTTTCAGTCATTAAATGTCCGCATTTTTAACGGCAAAAAGGTCAATTTCCCATCCTAAGATAAACTTATTAACAAGTGATTCAGCCATATTTCACCAAAAATATAGAGTTTCTCTCAAGTTTCTCTCAAGAACAGGTTAGGGTTTTCAATTAAGGATTCAAATTCAATACTCAAATTCAAGAATCTCTCTATTAATCTTTGTAAAATTAGGAACTAAGGTATGTCAAGTGTTGATTTATGGATTACTTTCATCCATGAAATCCAAGAACCCTCTTTCAAATTATAAAACATGATATTCATGCTCTGGGTTGTTTGTAACCATTTTTATCTTGTTGTATGATTCTCAAGTTGGAATCTTTATGTCTTTTCATGAAACTACGTTAGCATCCAAGATGAAATCCATGAATTAAGTTATTTATAATGTGTAATTTGATGATTTCACCTATGCCCTAAGTTGTGCATGTAGGGTGTTTGACAAAATGGCTAGGAGGATAGAAATTTAGTAGTATAGCTTAATTTTGACTCAAATAATAAATGCATGCTTTACCCTTATGACCAAAACTGACTTCCATGATACTGTGTGCATTATTAGTATTTGATGGGATGTTCATGGGATTAGGTTGATGAAAGTAATACATGTTTATTTCCAATTGCATCCATGTACAACATTATGACAGCCATGAGTTTCATAAAATCCCCAACTTATTGAATTATGAATTGTTGATATTGGTTATATGTTCACAAAGTGTAAACTCTTGTCAGTTTCATGCTATCGAGTCCTGGGGATACTTGTAGTCGACAATTTAGCTGTGTGCTTAGAGCCAGTATTAGTTTTCATGATACTCTTATTGAAGGCATGATCATTAGAATTCAATCAGTTAAATGACTCAGAAAATCTCAATAACTCTGTCAGTTATCTGATATTAGAAGTATTCCATCAGTCAATGGAATTTAGTGAACTCAGTTCAAATCAGCTAAAATATACTATCTATAACAGTTCAGTTCAGTTTAAATCAGTGTAGTGTCTCTTCAGTTGGGAGTAAGATTCAGCACCGAGTGAACCCAAGGATAGGGACTCGCCTATTAGCCAGTAGAGGGTGTGATCCATAGAAACAATCCTTGTGTTCCAAAACTATGTAGCTAGCGTAGGTTGGCATACACCCTACGAGTTTAGGGATTGGATAATTCATTTGAGTTTTTCCTTCTAGAATGGGTTGATGGAAGAGTTCCCTGTCAGAGATGGTTTACTCACAGCTTGTCTTTACCCGTGGCACAGTACTGACACCCTTCCAGCTGGGGTTATAAGTCGGAACCCACCAGTTCAGTTTTGGGGCATGTCAGTTAGATGTTTACCTCCCAAGTCTCATTTTTGGATCCAATCTCAGTAATAGAAATCAGTTCAGTTCTATAGCTTTAGGAATGTTAGATACTGTCGCTCAGCTCAGTACAGAACTCAGCTAGTTCCATCAGAATTAGGACTGTCAGACACAGTCACCCAATTAATAGTATATTAATTATACAAAATTTGTGTTACCAATATTTAGATTTTAGGATTGTCAGATATAGTCATTCAGACCAGTTCTTCATAATCAGAACTATAAAAAATAATCATTCTTTTATCAGTAATATGACATCAGTTCCTCAGTACTCAATAGACTTAGTCTTTCAGTATCCCAATATTAGTACCTAGATATTAGTAAATCTGTGTTATCAGAATTCATGAGTCAGTGTTATCACTATCTCAGATATTGTTACATATTCATGCATGTATTCTCACATTCATGTTATTCAGTCAGTTAGTATTATTCATTCATATGAACAATCTTATTCAGCCTAACTCACTTACATACCAGTATATTCAATCATACTGATATTTTTATGCTATGGTATTTTATAGCATAGGTTCAAAAGCACGAGCTCCAGAGTATCAGTAGCATTCTAGTTTCAGTAGTCAGAGTCAGCATTGAGCCCTCATCATTCGAGGATGTTATTATTTTATTATTTCATTCTTTCAATACTTAGTTTATTTTAGAACATAGGGTTAGTTGGGGGATTGTCCCATTAACTCTTTATTCAGATAGTTCAGTGTTAGAGGCTTGCAGACTACAACATGTTCAGACAGTTATTTCAGTTGTTTTGGTATTGTTATACCATATTTTTAGTTATGTATCAGTATTTAACCTTATGTCATTTTAGTTTATGTTTCCGTATTTATAATATTACCATTATTATTCAGGGCTCATTTATAGATATCATTCATGGGTTAGATTATGGTCCTTCAGGATTATGAGCACCGTGTAGCATTCTGGGTACCAGATTCAGGGCGTTACATGAAGTTTGCCTACAATAACAGCTATCACTCCAGTATTTAGATGGCTCCATTTGACGCTCTCTATTGGAGGATATATAGGTCTATTATTTGTTTCTTTGAAGTAGGTGAGGATTCTTTGATGAGGGAAGATTCGGTATTTGAGGTGTAGAGAAAGTTCAGTTAATTTGAGAGAGGCTAAAGATAACACAAAGTCATGAGAAATCTTATGCAGATATGCGGGGAAAGTATCATGTGTAAGTTGGTGACTTGGTTTAGTTTATAATTTTGACTATGAAAGTAGTGAGGAGATTTTGCAAGAAAGGGAAACTCGGTCCCCATTATATTTGCCCATATAGAATTGTAATCTATTTTGGGAAGGTAGCTTATGAGTTAGAGTTACCTATAGATTTGGTATCAGTGCATCCGATGTTTCGTGTCTCTTTGCTAAAGAAATGTATTGGTATCAAAACATTGTCATACCCTTAGAGAGTGTGGGGGATAAGGGTAGTCTATTCTTCATATAAATTCCAGTGGAGATCCTTAATCAACAGGTTTATATATTAAGGAGTAAAGAGGTCCCCTTGGTTAAAGTTCTATGGAGAAATCAGTCTGTTGAGAGAGCAACTTTTGAAGCAGAAGCAGATATGTGAACCAAATATCCTCATATATTCTTCAGGAACTCAGATCCAGTTATAGGTAACGATCACTCATAGTTGACTATCTCATTTTCTATTTCAGTCATAAAGTCATCCTCATGTCATAACATGCATTCATGAATTTGATTCAGTCCATGTATCATGACTCAATCTTAGTCGTTTGATCATGTTTTAGTTTATAAGAATTCAGTACACGATCTTAGTTTCCTTATTACTCTTAGCCTAACCAGTCACATACGAGGACAAATGTTCGTGAGGGGAAGATATTGTAATACCCCACGCCTTAATGCCCTATACTACATACATATGTTTCAGGGCCTTGAGCCGTACATAAAAATATGATTTGTATGTTGTAGTTGTATCCAAGACAATTTGAATTGGTTGACATCTATTCCATGTATGGCTCCTTCACTTGAGTAATACATACAACATATGAGTCATATGAAGTGAAGTCTGAGTTCAAGAGTGTAAGTTCCTTAAGATTATGTCAAAGTTATGAGTGATTGCTACAATTCATATGGAGATGTTACTAGTAATAGGTTTAGACTCATATGTTGACCAGTGTGTACTCTCGAAGATCCTGTCAAGCTTATGAATCAGGAGACCTAGTCGTACCTCCGCCATACAAGCTTATGAATCAGGAGATCAATTTCTGCAATGTTTAGTTAAAGGGCCTTTTGATCTTTTCCCCTTTATTTACTCCCAACCCATGACTTATAACCTAAATTGAGTTATTTTTTGCCACTTTTAGTCTATTAATAGTACATTCCTCCTCCCATCTTCAAGATCATCAATATTAGGGTTTCTCTCACCAAGTCATCATTCAAGTATCAAAATTCAAGCTCTCTTCACAAGTCAAGAAATTCCACGTATGTGGGATATTCATCAATAGGTTCCATCCTCCCATTGAGTCAGATAAATCCCCATTTTGCAAGTATGGATTTTTAATTTTCTTTTATTAAATTATCCATGTAAAACATGAATTTAATCAATGTAATCTTAATAATTTGAATTCAAGCCATGTCAATATGTTTTTCCTATGAAACATAGATTACTTTATGCTTTGAATTTCAACTACTCATTTAATATTCAATTTCTCCCATGTGAAATTATCAAATTATGAATTAAACCATATGAAATTGTTATCCTCCCAATATGTATTATGTTTTGTGTCTTTGAATTGGGACTTTATAACACTATTTCAAGTGTTGTTATTGAATTTTATAATCATTAAGTGTTGGTGCATTATGTACACCCGATACCTATGTTTTTACTTACGTTTTAGACTTTTCAAGTAACGAGTTAGTCCGTGCATGATTTTTTTGTCATACTCAGTTTGTTATGTTCATGTTAAGTACTATCAGTTGAGATGTTCAGTTGACCTTGGTTAGAAACAATGTCAGCTTAGTTGGGAGTGGGATTTAGCACTGAGCAAACCCATGAATGGGGGCTCACCTACAGTAGAGGGTGTGACTTTAGTAGCAATCCATGAGTTCCAGAACTATATTTCTAGGGTAGGTTTTGAGAGGTTTTCTTGCCAGTTGAGGGTTGACATTCACTTAGCAGAAGCTTAAAACACCCTGGGTTTCTGGCCCATAGAAAATTTCCTAGATTTCTAGTCTCTAGATAGGATACAACAAAGTGAAATAACTCATACACTGTGATATGAGTGGTATGGGTTAATTGTATGTTGAACAATGTTAGGTTGTGGGTTGGTTGGGTTACCGGAATAGGTACAATTTGTTCGTTACAAGTTATATGGATGGAAATAGGTCATTTGGTTTAGATTTTTCCATCACATAATCTTATACTTAGTAAACTAACTTGAATCTAAGTGTAAGTGGATCACCGTGAGCCGTAAGATAGGGTATGAGTCATACCATGGACTTGTATAGTTGGATGTGTTAAATCCTCTTTAGATTCTATTTTGCCCGGGGTATGGATCATAGGTTCATCTTAAGGATTAATTTAGGGCTTGTATTGGTGATTTCTCTCCATTATCTTCTCCATTAAGGCATGTTCTCTTCCTTCATTATTAGTTCCAACTAAAGGAATGGTTTTATACAATGTTTTCATGGTTTAATTATTGTATGATTTTAGGTTTTTAAATATAATTTAGGGGTTCTAGTTGTAAATGCTTGGTTATGATTTTCCAATGTTTTAATTATTCTTTTATATGCATTAATAGTGGTTTTGGATAATTGGTTGCATGGGAATGGTCACATGATAATTGCCTTTGGTTTTGGAAATACTATGCCCCCAATATGTTTGATAAAATGCCTATGAGATATTGAGTATATTGTTGGACTTTTTAAAGGTATGGTTTAGTAATGGAATCCTAAGTGGTATAAATGGTTTAATTGGTTAGGAATGGTTAAATGGAATGGTTTGGTTATCATGGTTATTATTAAATGAACTCTTTGTGGGCTATAATGAAATCCCCTATGTTAATATTTTAATGAACAACTTGTGGGGTATATGGGACTACCCTAAGCAAACATAACAATGGAACACTTGTGGCGTACATAGGACTCCCCCAAGTTAACTTGGAAAATATGTACACAGATACCTTAAAAAGGTTTGTCTAAGGACAATACTTTCAAGTTATAGTCGGTATGATGATGCCACTATTAATAACCACTGTAAATAATAAATAGAACAATGGTTTGGTTGGTTTGAAATGATTTTAATTAGACAATAAGGTTGGGGTTTGATACCTAACTATGAAGGTGGAATCCAACGGATAAAAACTAGACTTATATTTGCCGACAAGAGCGGTAGGTCATGGCAATATTAAATAATACTATAAGGTATATGGGAATCCTCTAACTACAGTGTACCTATGTTTCATAGAGGGTGAAAGGTACTTAAGAACCCCTTACTCTTATGGTATCTTTGGTTCATACGACTACATGCATCAGGACCTATTCCAAGTGTTACAATGGACCCATATAGCTCGTGGATGGTTAAGGATGGTTAATCTATACATGCCCAGGTTAATGGGTTTAAATGAATTCTAGACCCGATTCTCTTTCCCTTCATGGTTAAAGATATATATGTATGGTTTGTATGCATATAGATGGTTTACTTGTTTTTCTTGGATGCCATTATCTTATACTTATCCTTAGTTCATGCTAATATTCACCTGCTAACCCATCTTTGGGTTGTGGTTGTATCCCCACAAGATGTAGGAACTAGTGGTTCTACTCTCCTTCTAGTGTTTGTACATTAAGATTAGCTATTGGATTGAAGTAGCGAGCTTCCATCCTTCCAGAAGGTTCTATTTCATTCTATGGACATTTTCATATACTTTGGTTATTTTATGGATATTAGATTTTTCTATGGTTGGAGGCATGTCCTAATAGGATATTGGTTTTCATTTGTTTAGAGTCTTTTGTGGAACTACTATGGGTTTGAATGGGTAGTATTGGTATTTATATCAGCCATAGTAGTGGCATTGGTATTGGGTTTGATACCGGCTAACGATATTATTTTTTGTTCCATCTTTTTATGTTACCTAATGGAACTTGGTTTGGTTATTGTTTTTGGTTTTGTATTATGGTTTGGTTTGGTATTGGTTATCTATTAGGTATCAAACAGTTGGACTCATTTGGATGGTCATTGATATAGACCTATCCCAGAGTCTTGGATTATGCATTAATGTTATCTTATTATATGTTCAGAATTCACTTATCTCATGGTATGCGCTGGATGGTTGGGTTTGGTATGGGGGTGGTCTACGGTCCTAGTTGGACTTGAGATGCCTATTAAAATAACGCCCTCATTCGGGCCGTGTCAAGTTGGTATTAGATCTTTAGGTTCATGGTAAATTAGGAGTCCACGAAGCCGTGTCGAGTGAAGTATCTTTTAGGGGTATGTATCTCACCACACTGATATAAAAGAGGCGACAAAACATTTAGGAATATTTCACATTCTTGGTATTTTATTTTAATGCATCGATTCTAAGTCCTGGAATTTTGTCTAATCCTTATTTGTTCACTTTTCAGATCATGCCTTGCTGATCTTAAACATAAGGAAATTCTTCTGTCCCATCTGGGAATGATATTGATGGGGTATGCCCTACACCAGGAGTTCACAATCGATCGAGGGTCCTATCTCTAATTGTTCTGGAGTTCCCCTGGTTGCTACTAGTCCTCCTCAAAGTGAGGTGACTAATACGGATCTTGCTAATCAGTTTAAGTTATTGCTCAGTTTGCTTGTGAGGCTGATTAGGATGCATTTATTATTTTATCTGGTGAGGCCTCAATAGTTGGCAAATTTATGAAGATGAATCTCCCACTTTTACTAGAGTAGAAGTTGAGGAGGATCTTCAGACCTTCTTGGATTGAATGGAGAAAATCTTCAGGGTAATGCAGGCTATAAATGAGGAAAGGGTAAACTTTGTAGCTTATCAACTCAAGGATATTGCGTACCAATGGTATGAGGAGTGGGGTAGGGATAGAGTTGATGTTGAGGAGTTGTCCTTATGGGAGGCCTTTTCTAATACTTTTCTGGATTGCTTCTTTCTTCAGGAGCTGAGGAAAGCAAAGATGGAGGAGTTTGTGAATCTTAAGCAGGGAAAAATGTCTGTCAAGGAATATTCCTTGAAGTTTCATCAGTTGTAAGGTATGCTCTGAATTTGGTGGTTAATATAAGAGAGAGAATGAGAAAGTTCACTTCTGGGCTATCTCAGGATTTGATCCTTAAAAGCAATACTACTTTACTTCTTAAGGATATGGATAGGTTATCCACAAGTAAAAGGTGGAGGAAGAAAAGAGAAAATAGGCATAGTTTGGAGAAAGACGGGGTAAGAAGAACAAGTTTTCTAAGAAGGGTTGTGCTCAGATGTAGGGTGGACGAGATGGAAAAAAATGGTCGAAGAAGAGTTGATGGAGTTCTAATTCCTTTTCTACCGATAGTGCTCCTTACCCAAAGTTTTTGGGTGACAGACGTCTACATGGCGGTGATAATTTCTAGGCATAGGGTGGTGCTCAATTTTAGGTGATTGGGGCTTAGTTAGATTCTTCATTCCCTTCTTGCCAGTTTTGTGGTCATCTTTGTTGGGGATTTTAAAATGAAAGAAGGTACAAGTGTTTTCAATATGGTTAGCCAGGATATATACTCAAAAACTGTCAGGTTAGTAAGGGTGCTTTAGGTGCAGTCAAAGCTCCAGTTTCTTCATCTTCTGCTCCTGCGCCTAGTGGTGTTGCTTCAGTGTCTTCTCCTACTTCTGGTGCCAGTGCTGGTCAGAATAGGTTATAACTCTTGCATCTCGACAGTACTCTAAGGCATCTCCTTATGTCGCAATTGGTACATTACAACTCTTTTCTAGTAACGTGTATTGTCTTCTTGATTCCGAGTCCACTTTTTCCTATGTGACCCCATATATGGCTATATGTTTTGGTTTTGATATTGAGGTTATTTTAGATTCTTTTTCTATTTCTACTCGGGAAGGTGGCTCTTTTGGATCTAAAAGAGTCGATAGGGTGTGTTTAGTATCTGTTGGTAGAACGCAGAACTTGGTAGATCTATTTGAGCTGGATATAGTGGGTTTGTACGTTATTATGGGGATGGATTAGTTACACTCTTGTTTTGAGTCCTTAGATTATCGAGATGGTAAGGTTTTGTTTAGGTTCCTTGGTGAATCGGTTATAGAGTGGGAGACTGGTTCCCTTACTCCTAGGGGAAGGATTATTTCTTATCTTAGAGCTCAGAGATTAATCTCGAAAGGGTGTATTTATCACTTGGTTTGGGTTAAAGAATCTAACTCAGAAGGTCCTTCTTGTTATTAGGTTTTGGTGGTAAGTGAGTTTTTTGTGGTCTTTACGAATGATCTTTTTGGTGTTTCTCAGGATATGGAGATTGAGTTTGGTATTGATTTGGTTTCGTACACTCGTCCAATATCTATTCCTCCTTATAGAATAACTCTGGGTGAGTTGAGGAAACTCATGGAGTAACCTAAGGACCTTCTGGATAAGGGGTTTAGTCATTCTAGTACATCCTCGTGTGGTGCACCGATATTGTTCGTGCACAAGAAGGATGGTTCCCTTCGATTGTGCATTGACTAGCGGTAGTTGAATAAGGTAACAGTTTAGAAAAAGTATTCTCTCCAAAGATAGTTGATTTGTTTGATTAGTTTTAAGGTGCCAAGTTCTTTTCTAAGAGAGAACTTTGGTATGGGTAACATCAGCTAAATATTAAGGAAGAAGATATCCCTAAGATGACTTTTCGTACTCAATATGGGCACTTTGATTTCTTGGTTATGTCATTTGGCTTGACTAATGCCCCAGCGGCATTTATGGATTTTGATGAATAGGGTTTTTAGGTATTTGTTTGATCTTTTTATCATTGTGTTTATTGATAACATCTTGGTGTATTCTAAAAGTATGGTGGATCTGGCCAATCACCTCCGTATGGTGTTGCAAACCTTGAAAGAGAAGAAGTTGTATTCCATATTCTCCAAGGGTAAGTTTTTGTTGAATGTTGTGACTTTTATTAGTCATATTATTTCTAGTGGGGGGATCATGGTGGATCCTGAAAAGGTTGTAATGGTTAAAAGGTGGCATAGAACTATGACTCCAACCGATATTTGAAGTTTCTTGGGTGTTGCTTGGTATTATAGGAGGTTTGCAGAGGGGTTTTCTTCGATAGTTGTTTCTTTGACCAAATTGACAAAAAAAATGGTCAAGTTTTCTAAGTCGCATGCTTGTGAGGGGAGTTTTGAGAAGCTGGAGGATAAGTTAACTACGACTCCAGTTTTGACATTACCCAAAGTCAATGAGGGGTTTGTGGTTTATTGTGATGCATCTCAGGTGGACTTGGTTATGTTTTTATGCAACATGGGAAAGTGATTGCCTATGCTTCCAAGCAATTGATGGTGCATGAGAGGAATTATCATACTCATGATTTAGAGCTGTTAGCGATGTTTTTTTCTTTGAAAATCTGGCATCATTATTTGTATGGAGTGCATGTAGACATCTTTTTTGACCATAAGAGTCTAGAGTATGTGTTCAATCAGAAAGAGCTAAATCTCAGGCAAATGAAATAGTTGGAGCATCTCAAAGACTATGAATGAGTCTTCACTACCACCTAGGTTAAGGTAACGTGTTGTTGATGCTCTTAGAAGGTTGTCCATAGGAAGTTTGGATCAACTGGATTAAGAAATACGAGAATCAATCAAGGATATTCAGATGGGATTGGATACTAAGGTGAGTCTGAGTACTGCTTTTCATCCGCAGATGGATAGGCAAGAAGAAAGAACTATTCAGACATTGGAGGATACAATTTAGACATATGTGATTTACCATGGTGGTAGTTTGGTTGAGCATCTACTTGTGGTTGCGTTTGCTTACAATATTATCTATCATTGTAGTATTGGAATGGCCCGTTTTAAGGCATTGTATGCTAGGAGATTTAGATTTCTTATTTGGTGGTTCGAGCTTGGTGCGGTGGATATGTTCTGTCTGGATTTGGTTTATTAGTCTATGGAAAAGAGGAGGATGATTCTAGATAGGCTTAAGGCTTCCCAAAGTTGCCAAAAGTCCTATGCGGATGTAAGGTGTAGAGACTTGGAGTTTGAGATTGGGGATAGGGTATTCCCAAAGGTATCTCCCATGAAGGGAGTATTATGGTTCAATAAAAAGGGGAAGCTCAGTCCTTGATTTATTGGTCCTTATGCGATTTTGCAATGGGTTGGTAATACGGCTAATGAATTGAAGATGCCTTCTAGTTTGAGCTTCATTCATCTGGTATTTCATGTATCTATGTTGAGGAAGTATCATTGTGACCCTTCTTCAGTGGTTCCTTTGGAGGGCTTGGGTATCTCGGATTCTCTATCTTATGAAAAAGTCTTAGTTGAGATCTTTGATAGGCAGGTTTATTAGATACAGACCAAGGATGTGGCCTTGATTAATATTATATGGCGGAACCACAAGGTGGAAAAGGCTACAGTGGAAGAAAAAGGTTACATGGAGTCTAAATATTTGCATTTGTTTTCTTCTCTATTATTCGTGCGGAAGGTATGTATTCTTCCACATAGTTTTGTTTTCAAACTTTGTTAAAGGAAAGATTAATATCTGTGCATCTTTATTTTCTAACTTGGTTAAAGGTTGGATTGATATTTGATAATGCAAATAAATCGTGCTTGTTGTTACCCTACCATATCCATTATTAGGGTATGAATGTTCCTAGCGGGGGAGACTGAAACAACCTAGCTTTCTGGCCCATAGAAAATTTCCTAGATTTCTGGTCTCGAGATAGGATACGGTTATGGGAAACAACTCGTACATTGGGATACGAGTGATATGGGTTAGCCGTATGCTGACCAATATTAGTTGGTTGGTTGGTTGGGTTACTGGAATAGGTATGATTTGTTTGGTATAAGTCGTATGTATGTACATAGGTCATTTGGTTTGGGTCAATCCTTCACTTAATCTTAGATTTGGTAAACTAACTTGGATCTAAGTACGAGTGGCTCAATATGAGTCATAAGCTAGGGTATGAGTCCTACCAAAGACTTGTATGGTGGGCAGTGCTTAAACCTCTTTATATTATATTCTACTAGTGGTATGGATCATGTTTACTAGTCGTATGCATGGATACGACATAGTTTGGGGTAAGTCGTGCCTTGGATAGTATTGGGTCCAAGGGAGATAGCCTTGCGTACTAGTGGTGGGTACCACTCATATTAGAGGTAACGACTGGTATGGATAATCATCCCCTCTAACAACATTTTGGTACAGATTAGGTGAGGGCATTCTGGACATTTCCTAACATAACCTATTAAGGCCCCACGAGTTTTAACTCATTCGGGAGGTTATTTTCCCGATTATTCTATTCATTAACACTTACAAAACACTCATTAATCCTCTCAAAGTTCTTGGGTAAAGTTTACTAGGGTTTCATCATAAGGATTAATTTGGGGATCGTGTCAGTTATTTCTCTCCATTATATTCTCAATTAAAGCTTGTTCTCTTCCCTTATTGTTAGTTAAAACTAAGGTATGGTTGTATTAAAAGTTTTAGTGATTTGATTATTGTATGATTTTGGGTTTTCAAATATAATTTATGGGTTATTCTTATAAATGCTTGGTCATGGTTTTCCCATATTTTAATTATGCTTTTATATTCATTAATGGTGGTTTTGGGTAATTGGTTGCATAGGAATGGTCAAATGGTAATTAGATTGGGTTTTGGAATTACTATACCCCCAATATGTTTGATAAAATGCCTATGGGAATGGTTTTACTATATTGTTGAACTTTTTAATGGAACTATTGCATGTTATGGATTGGTAATGAAACCCTAAATGGTATAAATAGTTTAATTGGTTTGGAATGGTTAAATGGGATGGTTTGGTTGTCAGAGTTATGGTTAATTGAACTCCTTGTAGGGATATAACAAAATCCCTCAAGTAAACATGTTAATTAACAACTTGTGGGGTACAAGGGACTCCTCGAAGAAAACATAACAATGGAACACTTGTTGGGTACATGGAATTCCCCGAAGTTAACTTGGTAAATGGGCACACGGGAATCCCTATACCTTAAAAAGGTTTGTCTAAGAACAATACTTGTAATTTATAGTCCGTATGATGATACAACTATTAATAGACTTGGTAAATAATTAATGGAATAATGGTTTGGTTGGTTTGAAATGGTTTTAATTGGGCAATAAAAGCAGGGTGTTATACCTAACCATGAAGGTGGGAGTCCAACAGATGAACACTGGAAACTCATGTTTGCCGACATAAGGGGTAGGTCATGACGACCTTATAGATACTATGATGATACAAGAATTCCAAGGAACACAAGAATTGTCTCAAAACAGTCCACACACACTCCAAAAACAGTCCACTAATCTTAAGGATTTGAGGACCAAGATGGAGACCACTCTCGGATTCACTACAACAACAACAATACGAGATAACAATGGTGTATTTGACACCCAAAAACAGCCACAAAACGTGATGAACAAGATGAACAACAATAACACAAGTTTCGGATTCAACAAAGACCCCAAAACAGTCCACGATTTGCAAGAAAAATAAAGATAGATAGTGAGACATAAACTACAATAAGACCCAAGAACCCAAAGATATATTAAATCTAAAGACCCCTAGAACTTACGATAGCAACACCACACTCTTACGGTGACCACCAAGGGAATGAACTCGCCTCAAGATCTACCGTTTCCAAACAAAGATCAATATTGGCTTTTCCAAGCCCTATGCTAAAGATGACTTTTCCAAGTCCTACCACTAAGTGTGTACACCCTCAAAAGAGAGAAGATATTTCTTTCAATTCTTCATTATCAAAAATCTGATGAGAAATAAGACTAAGGGGCCTATTTATACTATATTACAAATGAAGACAAAAGACTACTTTGCCCTTAATGAGAGGGGCGGCCATGGGGTGTAAATCCACCATGTGTAATGTCCAAAATACCCTTAATTAAGGCCCAAAACCGTGAGTCCTCAACCTTAAATTCTCCAAGCAATCTTCCACATGCGAGATTGCTTTAAGTTATGCTCAAAACGGGTCCTCCATGCATGTTCTTGTTTCCTCGAGGTGACCAAGTCTTGAGTCTCTATGTGTTGGCCTCCAAAAATGTCATCAAAAGATAAGAAGGCCATTTGTCCCGTATCATCCTCCCCTTCTTGAAAAGGATTCGACCTCGAATCCAAACCTTGCAAAACCGAAGAGAGGACAAACAAATACAAATTCCTCATGGCATGAGGGTTAGGGTTAGCATAACAAATCATCTCAACATGCCAAGGTTGCACATATTTGCAATATAACCAAGAATCCTTTGAAAGGAATATTAAAAACTCAATAAAAGATGTACAAAGGATTTGGTTATAGGATACATCAAAAGTAATACTTTGCTTGTCATGTTGGCCAAGAAACAAGTTTGGTGCACCAACATCACCATTTCTAAATTTGGCACCGGGGTCAAATGGGAAAAGTGGCCATAGACACGGGTCTCGACAACACTTCCCTTTCCCGTGGTCTACACCTAAACTAAATGACATACTCTCTACAATAACATACATATCATCCAAATCAAATAGAGAGTAGAGAAAGGTATCACTCAAATCGACTACTACTAAGGTGCTCTCATGTGTGTACTCACTACTAGTTTCCCAATAATCACCATGAGTACTCTCAACAATGAAATCACACAAAGTAGAAGAAGAAGTAGCTTCCACAACTACACATTCCTTACCCTTAAGAGTACTCTCATCTTCCAAGAAGAGATTTCCCTCTTTAGGAGGAATGTTGTCACACCATAGTGGGTTAGCATATAGGCTATAGCTTCCAAGGCAAGCTATACCGTCAAGTTCTCCACTAGGTTCATTAGGAGTGTTTAAATCATCTTCAAACAAGACATTATACCTAAAAAGAGTGTGATCTACCTCACGGACAGATTTGGAACAAGAAAGTTCCTCACTCTCTAAATGATCAATATCAAGTTTCAAGGATGTTTCAAACACAATATTACCCCAAGAAGAGCTCTCGGGTTCATTCTCACTTTGTTGACCAACATTTTCAAATATTTCACTCAATTGAGTCCTATTAAGCACATCACACACATACTCAAGTGGTGGACAGTTTTCACGAACAAGTTGATCAACACCCATTACACAAGACGAGGTACTTCCATTCAACATATAGGCTTCAACACTAGGTGGACATAAATTGATCTCACAAGAGGAGTCAATTTCGTCATCAATAGGATCAACTAGTGTATCCACACTCACAATATGTACATCATCAATAAGAGGCAAGGAATCATTAGACTCATAAATAAGTAAGCTACTACTCACACTCAATGGACTACTAGTCATACAATTATCATTCACATGCATTAAAGTGTAAGAGTTAGCCATTTTACCTTGAAGATCTTGAGTGGACTCTTTCTTGCCGTGAGGTGAAGGTCCTCCATAACCTTGGGCAGCAACTTCCTTTTGACATTGGTCGCATTCGCTTGCCATGTTGGTACCTACACAAATGTCCATAAAAATAGAAGGACAACCAAAGTTAGCACGGTTTGGTGGTAATCCCCTCACTTCGCTCAACACAATCTCTCCTTTTTCCACTCTCGGATTACCACCTTTCACTCCCTTACTCCTCTCAATCTTTTGTCTCTCATAATAATTTGAATTGGAGTAGGTAGGAACTTCTTTTTGCGGCCCGGGCAGAATGTACGTCTCGAGGCAATTTCCCCATCGGTCTCTTACAATATTAGGCCAATTTTGCATATTTGGAACTTTATGTTGTGCAAACCAATCGGCGCCCAAGCTCACATGACCATAGGTTATGGGAAAAACATCACACCACACTTCCTCATGGTAATTAAATTGGGAGAAGACAACTTTTACCCTCTCGGTAACCTTGAACTCGCCCAAGTAGTATGGAACAAGTAAAGGCTCTCGCAATAACCCCAAGTAATCAACCATGGACGGAAAAATGTAGTTTCCATAGTACCTATCATTCAACACCATAAGGCAGCCCGGTATCCCACAAATAGTCACCTTTCCGGAGTGTACACTCCTTCTTGGATCTACATTGTAAGGCATACGAGTACCCCTTAGTTTTGGAGATGCATATCCTCTTCTTCTCATTGGACAACCTCCACTAGAGCTAGTATAACCATTCACACTATATCGACTTTGATAAGAAGTACTACAAGGTGGAGAATATGGATCTTCATACTCCTCACGTGTACCCTCATCATAGCTCTCATAGGCTTTGCAAACAAAAGGGTTATACCTAACACCAAATCTAGGTTCGGAGTAAGAAGTGTAAGACTCCTCACATGCCCCAACATCATCATAAGATCCATCACGAGGTCCTACATCATCTCCAAAGTTACCATAAGCACTAGGCACTTCATTCACCTCATTTTCTCCCTTAAAACAGTAACTTTCAAATCTGTCCAAGTCTCGATCACGGCTATTTTCATAGCCTCCGCAATCTCCCTCAACTTCGTAGCCATAAAACCCTTCACTACAATCATAGTCTCCCATGTTGTAGTCACAATAATCCCCGGCTATCGAAGACATGTTCCCCTTATATCACCCTTTAAACCTACAAAATGAACAAACAAGATTAGTAGTAAAGCTCCTCACCAACACTCGTATACACTCACCTTTGTGATTCTCACAATTGGAGCGGCGAATATTGAAAGTTGCTTATACTCCGGTAGTCAATAGGATGTCAATTCTACTTGGCGGCCGGAATAGATTCTTGTTTGATCGACTCAAGACACAAAAATAAAATTCACTTACGAACTTGAGACAAAGAAGTTACTACGAGTTAAAAATGAGAAAAGCACACAAACAACGAAGACACGAAGAAACGGATTCAATAATTAATCTACAACTAAGTAGGTGATTACTAGTTGTTAATTAATTCTAGAATCAAGACATGAAACTAATGAAACAATAAGATGAAACTAAGAATCTAAAATTTTTTTGAGCTCGGAAATATTGCGTGAACAGTAGCCGTGATGACATGGCAGTCACGTATTGGTTTCGGTCCCACACAACTTTTGTTGTCCAATTTCAAGTCTTGGTCAATTTTTCAATTTGGACTTTGGTGGAATTTGTTTAAGGAGGGAAATTCAAACAAGTCTTGGAGCCCTTTTCAATTTCAAGTTTTCAAGACTTGACTTTATTGTACTTCTCCTTAAAACATGGATCCGTAAATCATGGAAAAGTGTTGGAAAGTGGTTGAGACTTGATTGATAGGTCTTTGTTGGTTGTAGTGTCTTTCAAGACTAACAAATAATACACCTTTTTCCTTCAACTTTTTGGATTTAGCATTCACTTTATCTTCAACAATATATGAAGGTGGTGATGAACATCAAGAACAACAACAACAACAACAAGAACTACAACAATAATCTTCAAGAACACCAACAATTTTTCACACGGCCAACTCCAATCCACAATAACAATATCTCCAACACTTGGCCAAGACAACTACAACTTCAACAAAAGGGTTTTCAATCCACCAATTAACAACAATATCACGTGGCCAAGCTTATAACAACAACAAGATGAAAACCACAAGGCCAAAACAGTTCACCCCAACAAGGTCAACAATCTCACGGCTAAGACCACAAGGATAGCAACAACAATCGACTAAGTCCCCTTTGTGTTGTGTTTTCGATTTTACAAATGGTGAAAGGTGTGATGAACAACAAGAATACAACAACAACCTTTCAAGATCTACAACACCACCACAACACAAGGCCTTCAACTCGGTCAAGGCTAGAACAACAACAACATCCAATCGGCCACACTTGTTCACAACAATAATATTAACAATTCAAGCTCAAGTTTGGATCGACTCAAAGTGTTAGTGAGGAACAAAACTAACACTACAAACACACAAGACAAGTAAAATACTCCTAGACCTAGACTCAAGAACAAATCTCGGCCAAGAACACCACAAGAACACAATTTCGGCCAAGACAACAACAATGGACAGATTGCAATTTTTCTGAAATTTTCAGATTTCAACCTTTTTTTTTTTTTTTTTTTGTAGTTTTCAAGTCTCAAGCCCAAGATTGATCTTGTTAGAACAAAATCAAAGATGGCTTTGATACCAAATGATACAAGAATTCCAAGGAACACAAGAATTGTCTCAAAACAGTCCACACACACTCCAAAAACAGTCCACTAATCTTAAGGATTTGAGGACCAAGATGGAGACCACTCTCGGATTCACTACAACAACAACAATACGAGATAACAATGGTGTATTTGACACCCAAAAACAGCCACAAAACGTGATGAACAAGATGAACAACAATAACACAAGTTTCGGATTCAACAAAGACCCCAAAACAGTCCACGATTTGCAAGAAAAATAAAGATAGATAGTGAGACATAAACTACAATAAGACCCAAGAACCCAAAGATATATTAAATCTAAAGACCCCTAGAACTTACGATAGCAACACCACACTCTTACGGTGACCACCAAGGGAATGAACTCGCCTCAAGATCTACCGTTTCCAAACAAAGATCAATATTGGCTTTTCCAAGCCCTATGCTAAAGATGACTTTTCCAAGTCCTACCACTAAGTGTGTACACCCTCAAAAGAGAGAAGATATTTCTTTCAATTCTTCATTATCAAAAATCTGATGAGAAATAAGACTAAGGGGCCTATTTATACTATATTACAAATGAAGACAAAAGACTACTTTGCCCTTAATGAGAGGGGCGGCCATGGGGTGTAAATCCACCATGTGTAATGTCCAAAATACCCTTAATTAAGGCCCAAAACCGTGAGTCCTCAACCTTAAATTCTCCAAGCAATCTTCCACATGCGAGATTGCTTTAAGTTATGCTCAAAACGGGTCCTCCATGCATGTTCTTGTTTCCTCGAGGTGACCAAGTCTTGAGTCTCTATGTGTTGGCCTCCAAAAATGTCATCAAAAGATAAGAAGGCCATTTGTCCCGTATCATATGAGGTACACGGGAATCCTCTAAGTACACTGTACATATGTATCATGGAGAGTGAAAGGTACTTTGGAATCCCTTACTCTTATGGTATCAATGGTTCGTGCAGCTACACACATCGGGGCCTGTTCAAGGGGTTACACTGGACCTATATAGATCATGGGTGCTTAAGGATGGTTAAACTATATATACCCAGGTTAATGGATTAAAATGCATTCTAAACCCGATTCTCTTTCACAAAATGGTTATATATTTATGTGTATGGATTGTATGCACGTGGATGGTTTACTATGTTATACTATATGGAATTATTTTATCCTTATCCTGAGTTCATGCTAGTGTTCACCTGCTAACTCATCTTTGGGCGTCTGTATCCCTACGCGATGCAAAAACCGACCGTTCTACTTCTCTTGTTTAGCGATCGAACTTTGGGATCAACTAATGGATTGAAGTGATGATCTTCCATCCTTTTGAAAGGCTCCATTTCATGCTATGAAATTTTTCATATACATTGGTTATTTTATAGATATTGGTTTTTGCTATGGTTAGGGCATGTCCCAACCAGTTATTGGTTTTCTTTTTGTTAGAGGATTTTATGGAACTACTATGCGTTAGAATGGGTAGGTTAGGTATTAGTGTCAGCCTTAGTATTGGCATTTGTATTGGGACTGATACCGGTTGATCGTATTGTTGGTTATTCCATACTTTTATGTTATGTAATGGAACTTAGTTTGGTTATTGTTTTTTGTTTTGGATTACAGTTTGGTTTGGTATTGGTTAATCGATTGGGTATCGGACGATTGGACTCATTTGGATGGTCACAAATATAAACCTATCCTAGAGTCTTGGATTATGCAATAACGCTATCTTGTTATAGGTTTGAAATTCATCCGACTCAAGGTATGTACTGGACGGTTGGGTTTGGTATTATTGTGTTCTCCGGTCCTGGTTGGACTTAGGATGCCCATTACGATAAGGCCCCCTATCGGGTCGTGTTACACCTTGAAGTAGAGAGTGAATCCCTAGTCCTTTAGAACACTATTTTAGTGGATCCACACAGCCAGTGTTAGTACCCGTGGAAAGGTTCTAACACCCTTCGAACTGGGGTTATAGGTGGGACCCCAATTAGCTAAGATTGGGGCATGTCTGTTACATGATAGATCCCACAGTTTCAGTCAATACTCAGTCTATATTAGTTCAGGTTTGCTTGACCAAGTAATTAGTTTTCCAGTTATTCACCCAGTCGGTTTTACAAATTAAAATAGGTTAATACTTTACTTAAGTTTCAATTACCATTTTTTATATGTTCATGCATTCATGTTCTGTTGCCATATGTTTTTCAGTTAGTCCTTATCTCAAATACCGATACATTCATATTTCTGACCGTATACTTTTCTCTTGCACAATGTTGTATTAAAACATATGTTCTGACGCTCGATTGCCCAACTATCCTTATACTATTCGGCATTAACCAGTAGCAATAGTGGTAAGTCCTCATCCATCAAGGACATGGCATGTTATTACAGTTATTTCAGAAACTATTTATGTTCAATTAGTCGGAGTTAGTTGGGGGTTTGTCCCATCAAATCCTTATGATTTTTAGAGGATTTAAGACATATAGACAGTCAGTTCATTTAAAGTCTATTCAGTTGTTTCAGACATGTTGAATTATATTTCAATATTACATCATACCAGAATTTTATCAAATTATCATCCGCACATCTTATCCATTTACTATTATATTCAGTGGTCACAACAGGTACCGGATCATGGGTTATATTTGAGTCTCTTGTGTCCTTAAGAACCATGTTACGACTAAGAGAATCTCCAGGTTGTGGTAGCTTCTAAAGAGCTTTTTGGTTGAAGATGTTAATACTGCCTGCTATGTAACAAATAGGTGTTTGACTAGATCTCTCCTATACAAACCTCCATATGAACTTGTGTTCAATAGAATGCCTAAGATTTACTACTTCATACCTTTTGGGTGCAAGTTCTTTGCGCAAAAACAATGGGAATAATTAACTTGGAATCTTTAACTCCAAAAGTGATGAAGCATCATTTGTGGGCTACTCCTTACCAAGAAAAACATACAGAGTTTTCAAAAAAAAAAACTATGTGTGTGGAAGAAAGTATATATGTGGTCTTTGATGAGTTAGGAAAGCTAGTGAATCCAGGTGGTGATGAAATTTCTGATATAATAGATCTCATTCATGTTTAAAGGGATGATATTGCTGAAGATGATTGTCAAGGACTAAATGACGCCAATGGGAATGATGAAGGTGATAGAGATCCATGATATCATTTAGATACCCTTACACTAGATAAAGAACATCAAGAAGTGTACAGTCAAAATACTCAAGGACTTGGTCCCAGTGAAACTTATCTCAGAAGGTCAATCCGGAGGCACAAATCTTCTCACCCACTTGAGAATCTGACTACGCCATTGGAATCTGGAGTCAAAACAAGAGCTAAAGCAAAATATTTCATGGCATTCTCAGCATACTTGTCCCAAATTGATCACTAAAATGTGAGAGATTCTCTAAAAGATGCTAACTAGATTAACGCAATGCTAGAGGAACTTCAGCAATTTCAAAGAAGCAAAGTCTGGCATCTGCTCCCCTTACTTTTGACAGAATAATTACTAGGACCAAATGGGTGACACGAACAAGCAGGATGAGCATGGATCTATCATCAGAAACAAAGCATGGTTTGTTGTTCAGGATTATAACAAGGAGGAAGGAATTGACTATGATGAGACATTTGCCTCTATATTCCATGACCCTCCGTGACACAACCATAACAACCTTTTTGACCCCACAAGTATTTACCTCCATAATTCTTACTATAATTTGGACATAGGGAATGATTAGGCTTCCCACTCACACTATTCTGAGATCTGGACATAGAAGACTTACCCCACTATTTTGGTCTATTTCTGGGTATGGGGGCACTGGCTGAAGAAAGTTCTGACATAGATGAATGATTCTAAGACTGCAAATGATTTCCTCCTCCTAACCTATTCTGACCATAATCAAACTGTCCTATTTCAGCCTTCTTATTTACTCTCTCTATTTCCTTGGTATTTTTTGTTTCAATCTGCTGAGCATACATCATCAATCTAGAAAGATCCATGTATCTATTGAGCATAGCAGTACTACACTCCTTAACTAGCTATCCAGACACATCGATCGTAAACTTACTCATGCTTGACCTAAGGTCAGCCATCTGATCACAGGCATACTTCGACAACCAGTTTAACTTAAAGTAATACTCTTTCACTGTCATAGAGCCTGCCTCAGGTTCATGAACTCTTCTATCTTATCTTTCCTTGTCTCAAGTGGGAAGAATTTGTATAAAACCACATCCTAAAATATCAGCCAAGTCATGGGAGTTGCATTCTCTTCTCTACATTGCTTCCACATTACCACCCAATCACAAGCAACATCCTTTAGCCTATAGGATGCCAATTCTACACTCTTCTCTTTAGATACAAGTATAATTTGGGTGATCTTCTTCACCTCATCAAGATAAAGCTATGGATCCTCACCTTCCTTCGACCCAGAGAATTCTGGCAGATTTATTCTTATAAAATCTCTGATTTTGGCTTCGGCTAAGCCCCCATCTCGCTTTAGTGGGGCTGCAACCTGATAACACCTTGAACATTTGCTATTACAGCTTGGGCTAGAACCTGAAAGGCAACCCGAAACTCTGCATGTGACACATTCTCATTCAAAGGATCTGCGGACTGAGGTGGCCGGTTATCGTTACTACGGGCATTAGCTCTGCGAGGAGGCATATTTTTGTCATAAAATAGCACGAGTTAATAGCATATAGAGATAGTTGTAAGAATGATGGATTATGAAAGAAAGTGAAGATTTTCCTGAAATTCTCCATAGCTTCTTGCTCATAGATGTGGTGCGCTTTACACCGATGATAGAGACTCTACGTAATGCAGCTTGTTTGACTCGCTAGGACTCCGTAAACCTTAGGCTCTTATACCAAGTTTGTAACGCCCCAAAATCTGATTCTCAAAATGCCACACGGTGCTTCACACTACAAGTAGTCCTGAGCTAACCCTGGTTATTTTCTATTATCTCTAAATCTCAAAATATGGAAATATGAATATACAATACTGACAATGTGAAAAACTATCTGAAAAGTCTGAGTATATCTAAAAATAATGATTACATCAATCTGATAAAATAAATACCAAAAAGTCTAAATACGATATCTAAAATCTAAGCCAGAATCTAGTAGTCCGACAAGCCTCTATTAACTGAATCTAGAGATTCACTGGGACATGCCCTAGCAGACTCAGACTGTCTAAAAAGAGTAATAGAAATATTTACTAACAACGTGAAATCTTAATAGCTAAGTCCCCGAACTAACAAGACTCACCAACTACATGGATGTAGATGAGATGCTCGAAAATCACTCTCGCTGCTGAGACTCTGCACCTGAACCAACATTATGAGACAATGTAGCACACAGACGTATATGTGGATCAGTACTTTGATGATGTACTGGGTATATGGGGTGCATACAATAAGTAAACAATATCATCACAGTTTAGAAAAAACATCATGCATGCTAAATGTAAATGACTCACTTAAGCTTGAGAAATCTGAAATCTAAAAGTCAAATCATGAATAATAAAACATGCAATCTAAATCTTGTCAGCCATTACACTTAGTTCTGAAATCTGTATTTTGTTCTTATTCTCAAATCATATAGGCTAAATAAAGTCTAAAACTTATTCTGCATATCTTAAGGCTTCAAATAAATTAAACTATTTTAATAGTAGGGGACATCTGTTTGGGAGGTTCTTCTAACCGACATACACCATTTGAGCATCCATGGAGTTCCACGACTGGCCTTCGTTAGGTAGGGCTATTCTACCCCTTCCATCATAATAGAACAATCTAATCTGAGTGATCACAATCTAAAACATCCACGTAGAAGTGGGAATAATCTTAATCTTTACCTATGGTGTCACGTAGTTCTGGGGTATGAAACCTTGGTAACACACCTAACTCGGTGCTAAATACTACTCCCAATCTTATGCTCAAAATCTTAAGAAATTCACTTTAAAAGTAATATAATGGCTTATAATAAAACCAGCTGTAAATCTATAGAGCTAAATCTGTAAGACTAAATCTGAAATATAGATTTCATATCTATTCTGAGACCAAAAGGTGAAATCTTTATCTAAATTAGAAAATAACCTAGTCATGGGGTGCTTATAGCACAAACAATATTGAAACAATAATCTTTAAATGAGGTCTAATAATCCAAGCATCAATCTCATCTTAAAACATCTAAAAATTTATATGTTGTAATGTAAACATTCATAAATCATCTTAAAATCTGGAAATTACTGCACAAGGCATAGAAATATGAATAAAGTCATGTAATTCAACTTTTAAATCATGGGAAATTGCATAATCTTAAAAATAATGATAATGGGTATAAATTCTAACTTGAAATTCATGGGAAATCATATAAATTGCAGTAAATTTGTAATAAAGATAAAGTTTTGGGCACAAGGATGAAAGATTTATCCTTGTTTCAACCCCGCATACCTTAATTGATGAACTAGATGCAAAGATTTGAATCTTCAATTTCTATTGATGCTTCGGAGATGAATTATTAATGCTCTTGTATTGGAAATCCTCAATCTTTAATTATCTTGGAGAATTAATAGAGGAATTTTGGGATTGCTTGGAGAGAAAGTATGAGGCTTAGGATTTTGATTGAGACAGAATGATGAATGAAGCATAAAGTGCTTTGAAATGTGATAAATCTTATGTTTTTGGATGGATTTGGGACTGGGTACTTTACCAAAATACTCGTTTTAATCACATAAATAAAACTAAAAAAACGACCAAAATCCTGACTTTTGGCCTTGGAGCAACACGCCACATTCATGCCAAGCCACTAGAAAATGCCAACTGGGAATATGCATGGTGGCGCAACACGGTGGTATCGCGTTTCCACCTTAGATAGGGACCTGGAAACTTGGTGTGACGCGCCAATATCGCGAACCTTCACTGGAATCGGACAAATTAGGATTTGCCCCTCGCCTTAATGCGCCAATATTACGGAGGGTCACTTGAAATTGAAAAATGTGAATTTTCTCATCTCCGCGACTCGCTAAAGGCCCAGGTGGCACACTGCCAACTTAAAAGTTCCATAACTCCTTCACCAAGTATCATAATTGGGCTAATTTGGTATCGATGGAAAGCTTAATCAATTTCCCACACCATGAAAAGTCTAAATCCAAAGAATTCCACACGAAAAAATTATAATCTATTTTGGAAGCTATTCTTTAACTTTCTAGAGACGGATTTTAGATAGAAAAGTATGGGGTATTACAGTGAACCGTTATCTTAATCTGATGATGAAATGGATGAATCTAAGAGTGAAGATTAAATGGATAAATTATTGAAAGATTTTTATCCTAATATTGATGGTGGACCTACACACACTGATTGTGATCATTTCTTATAGGAGGAGCAAAATCTGGATGCAAAAAATTTTTACAAACTATTAAAGGATTTTGAGTAGCCACTGTACAAAAATTTAAAAGTGTCAAACCTTTCATCTTTGATTAAATTACTTCGCATCAAAAGTATGGGCCGTTGGAGTGATGCATCATTTATAATTTTATTGAAAATGTTGAAAGACGAGTTGTTGCCTGTTGGCGCCAATTTGCCAAACTTATATTATGAGGCAAAGAAAACAATTCAAGAACTTGAACTTTCATATAATAAGATAGATTATTGCACTAATGTTTGCATATTATACTGGAAGGAAGATATCTTACTCGATTAATGCAAAGTTTGTGGAGTGTCTAGGTGGAGAATAGATACCCATAGCAGGGAAACAGGTAACAAAAAAGGTAAAAAGATAGCTGCAAAAAGTTTATGCTATTTTCCCTTAAATCCTAGACTTCAGAGGTTGTTTATGTCTAGAAAGACATCTACTGTAATGATATGGCATAATAATAAAATAGTTGATGATGGAATAATGAGGCACCCGATTTATTCAATGGCATGAAAGTCATTTGATAAAATTTATCCTTCATTTGTGGACGAGCCCCATAATGTTATAATTGGACTTGTTTAAGTCATTTTTGAATTTAAGAACCTCACATAAAATTTGGCATGTGGTTCATATTCCTTATAATTTACCACCTTGGTTGTGTATGAAATAAGAAAATTTTATTTTGTCAATGCTTATTCCTAGTCCAAATAGTCCAGAAGATGTAATTGATATATATCTTTAGCCATTAATAGAAGAATTGAATGAGTTATTGGTAATTGGTGTTGAGGCCTATGATGCATCAACTAAATAGAACTTCATGTTGCATGCATCTTTGTTATGGAACATCAATGAATTTCCAGCATATGGAAATTTATCTGGATGGACTACCAAAGGAAAAATGACATTTCTATATTGCAACAATGACACTTCCTCAATTTGATTGGCTAATAGTAAGAAGAAGTGTTTTATAGATCATTAATGTTACCTTTCTCTTAGTGACAAATGGAGATATGATATTGGAGAGTTAGGAAGTCCGTCACAAAAAAAATAAAAAAGAACAAATGAGGTAATATTTTGGTTATCTAAAATAATAATTATATTGTTAGACATTCTTATGATATGCATGATGATTTCCTATATTACTATAGCGTCCCATATTTTTTTCATATTATTTTTCACATTTGGTTATTTTTCAGGTTCAAGATGAAATGATTCAAGATTGAAAATGAGGTCGGATCAACTAGAAAGAGTACTATGTATACATTTGTCACGATTGGTGTTATCGAAAAAGGATGAGGATGAAATATCTTTAGCTGAGAAAGATAATAGGTCAACTAAGAGTTTATTTCCTCAATCTAGTACTGTTGTCAAGCAATAATTCCAAGATTTTTAAACAAGTAAGATATTTTACATACCTATTGAAATTAGGTTGCTATTAATATTCTAGGCTGTGAACTAAAGATGTCTTCAACGATCACACATGTGGTAAAGTTATATTCCATATATTTATATGAATTTAAATGCTAAAGTATAGAATATGATTTGTTTGTCTAGGATCTATACTTATGAGTCGAGGATAAGATCTTAAATACTCCACCATGTCTGTTATTCAAGGAATGGAAACCATTGGTAAGAAATACACTCAAGAATTTGAAAATGGTATTTGTTCAAATATGTTTTGTTTTTCCAAATCTACTTTGTATTTGATGAAATTTAATAATATATTTTTTTTTGTTTCAAGTTCAATAGGAAAGGGACTAGAACAAAGGCCTAGATCTTTGACCTCCTCTTTAGGTATTTTTGAAAAAAGGTGAATATGCAAGACAATATTTCAGTGCCTCCATTTGTTGATCAAGTCATGCTACACTCTCAAAATGTTGAAAAGGGTATATTTTGAATTCATATGTTATTAATTTTTTGAAGTAAGTAAATTTGATTGTTGTAGTTTTTACCAAATTGTACAACTATAGGTTCATCTAATCCTTGAAAGGTAAAAAGAGTTCACGGTAGCAATGAGTGCAAAGAAGTTGCTACACTGTGATTCATTTATTTATCTTGCATTTCTCCTATTCCTTGTTGCTTAGTGATTGAATTCTCATGTCAATTTCCAAAATATGTTTCTTGACACTCCTCAAAACCATATTTGTACTGATCTTTAGTTTGCTTCTCGCTTACATTAAGAATTAGTATTCTCACCCAGATTCGCTAGTGCAATGACTAGCTTAGTAATCCATATTGACTTCAAGTTTATAAGACCATTTAGTTGGAAAAACAAAACCTGCATAGCATTGAAGCTTCATTAAGGCATTTATCTTCAGTGTACTATCTTGAATAGAATGCCCTTTACCCTTATATAGCTTGAGTGGTTTGTACAATTTCATCTAATCTTTAACAAAGCTTGATTTATATGATAAGTTAATAAATTTTGTTAATGTTGTAGGAAAGTCCTCATATAAAAGAGGTATAGAGAATCTAAAATAATAAGATTATCTACGAGAGACATTTATTTTTCTATACCAATTGGGATCTAATGGCTACAAAAAGATAGATAAAAAGCAAATGACTGGCTCTCAATATGTATGTATCATTTCCCATCTTCTCAGAAGTTCTCCTTTTCCTTTTTTTTCTTAGTATTATTAGTGTAAGAATACACTGGGTGTGTTGTTGTTATTGTTGTACTATATTTATTTGATAAACTTTTATGATATGCTTTTTGGTTCCAAGTGCTATAGGAAAGGGACTAGTGCAAAGACCTAGATCTTTGAGCTCTTTTTTAGAGGTTTCTGAAAAAAAAAGTGGAATCTTTCATCAAGAGCACCCTCAATGCTAACCAATAAGTGTGAACTCCATCTAAAATCACATGTTCAAGTTCTACCATGCATTCTAGTCAAGTAATGTAAAGAATGGATAAACATCCGTTGGTTCTTAAGAAATAGAATATGCAAGAAAATAGGAGTTGTGCTCGAAGCATGTGGGCCCAGTACCTAATCTATTCGAGCTTTCATGATATTTTTATCAATTAATATTTGTGGATGAAAGTCTTTTTAGTTGTGGATACTGAAATGATCCTCCAAGTCATTTCCTCGATATGTGTGCATTTTTAGCATTTTGAGTCTTCATATAGTGACTACAGTTTATTTTTGACTTGTCAAAATTGTAAAATCGATTATCGGACGTTCATTTTGATATTATGCTTTTTTTACTATTTGGGAGCTTTCTTTGTTTTAGGAGTTTGTCTTGGACCAAAACTTCTAGTATATGACCTTGGATGAGAATTTCGACTGCGCCACTAGCTCTAAAACACTGATTTTAGGCTAGGGGACCTTGGTTTAGGTCTTAAGGCTTTTGGGCTCATTTGGGATATTGGGTGGTTGTCTGAAAAATGAAACTATTAGTTTGAACCCCACACATAGTCGAAACAAACTCAGATCAAAGTTTTTATGGTTTCATTGTGTCAGAATCATCAAATTTGGTCGCATAATTTGTTTGAACATATAGGGTTCTGAATGAATCTCGAACACCTAGTCAAAATACTTTTCGTACATAGGAAAATCTAGTGCAACAGGTCGCTGGTGTGTCCGATTAACTTATAATATGATTGCTTACATAGTAATCACGTATATGAATCTTTGTCGCTTAAGCGACATCCATCTGGTCAGTGTTTGCTTATGCGAAGCTTTTTCCTCTTAACCAGGCATCACGTAAGTGATGAGTGGCAAATTTACCACTCATTGATATACATATTAGTGCACACTACTATGATTAAATTATACAAATAAGACTAATTATCCATTTGAATTCCTTAATTTTCATTTTTTGTGATTTTGCAGGAACTATGATTAAAATGAGTAGAAATAAAGCTGAAAGAAAAGGAAAATAGACAAAAAGGAGAAAGAGCTAGAGATCAAGCAACCCTCAATTATCGTGATCGCGATCTAAGATATGTGATCACGGTCAGTCAACTAGGTTCATCTAAGGCTATTGCAAATAGAAGTGGCGCGATTGAGGAAGTATGATTGCGGTCCAAAGTGTGCAATCGCGATGGAGTGGAAGATTGTCGAAGGGTAATTTTGTAAATTAACAGAGATAATCACAAATATCAAAGGCTTAAACCCTTGCGTAATTAGGGTATCTTGAAACTATTTTTAAATTTTTTAGTAGAGAGAAAACACTCTAATTTTGAATAGAACGATGGTTATTAAATTTCTTAGAGATTGTTAGTTGTAATTGGATATTAAAGTTGAGTTTGTTCTTGCTTTGCATCTTCAACAGAGGCATGGAATGCCAACTTGGTTATATTTCTTTTCTCCAATTTCATGAGTAGCTTAAAATTTATCTTGGGGTTATGCTTGAAAAGGGTGTTAATGTTTATGGGTGTTGATAGTAAGTCCTAATTATTAGTTATTGATGTTGGGTTTCGATATCACTCTTTAGTTGAACTGATAATTGAGGGTGTACACTCCATTAGCTTGATTCCACATTACCCTTAAAAGAGGTATGTGGGTAATGAGTAGTTGTGAACAGCTATTTGATACTAGTTATTTCCTCAGATTGTCTTAAAAATAAAAATGTTATGTGTTGTAGCTAGGTAGAAGGGCATCATCCTAGAAATAAGGATGCTAAGCTGAGGTTTTGGATTGGTTAGTTGGGCATGCTCATGAGGTATTTGAAAGAATCCATAAATAATGTTTATTGTTTAGTTGAAAGACTAATACTAAGAGTTAAAATTATGCCTACTTGAATCTATGAGTAAGAAATGGACTAACCCTCAAACAAGCATGAATCCTAGGATAGTATAACCCCAACACTCTTCTCTCATTGGAGTTTATTCGGCAGTTATTTGATTTCATTTAGTGTCATAGGTTAATTATGCTCAACCAAAGTTTTAAATTACACCCTTATGTAATATCATGTCTAGTTTTATGTATACATTATGGGATAGCATTTAGTTAAATCTCAAAATACATAAGAATTGAAAATGAGTGAGCACTCCTTGTGGATATGATCTGGAATTTTGTTGGGTTTATATTGACAATGATAGCTTTGCACTACAATAATGGTGTAAGTTAAATGTTATCAAAAATGGCATCATTGCCGATGTGTGAAACTTAATTTTTGCTTGTGTGGTGTTGATAGTAACTTTAGGTTTACCTGTAGTGTTTTTATTTACATTTTTTTTGTTTTAGTTTTAGTTAGTGATTTTCAGAGTAATCACGACACCATGAGTCACAACTGGAACAATGAGGTCTCATTTAATGGGCACCTCAATGACGAGGATTATTTTCATGTTGCGGGCCATGCTAGTACCATCCGCATCCCCCCAATAAAGGAAATTATGTATTCCACATAACTAGTGTGATGTGATGCTACATATGTTACAAATGAAGGGACTAATCAAGGGTCAAGCATACGAAGATCCAAATATATATTTGAAAATTTTTGTTTAGGTGTGTGTTGTGTTTGATATAGCTCATATCACACAATAGTCCATTCGATTTAGGCATTTTATGTTTTCATTAACGGGTGAAGTGGTGTTGTGGTTGAGGTCTCTACTCGCCAGGTTTATTAAATTATGGGTCAAGCTTATGGATGACTTTTAAACTGGTATTTCCTTTCTTCAATGATGTTGCAATTGCGAAATGAAATTACAAATTTTCATCAACTCAATGGGGATACTTTGTATGAAGTATGGGAAAGGTTTAATGACAAGATCATGCAATGCCCTAAGAATGAAATGCCCCAGGTAAGATATTTCTCAAAATATTTTGCATGGCGTTAGACAAATTAAACAAAATAGTGGTGGAAAATGCTTCTAGAGGGTCGCTTGTACAATTGTCAGATGGAGTGGCTTCAACTTTTCTTGAGAAAATCACAAAGAAAAATAGGGGGTGGCATATAAGAAGTAGTTGTGGGAACTCCCACTGCCTCAATTGTGAACAAATAGCAAAGGAAGAAAGATGAAGAGAGGGATAAAAATAAGGCTAAGATAATGACAGAATTATAACTCCTTACAAAGCATATGATGTGTGCACTCGGAAAAAAGGTCAATGACGTGGTCTATAACGGGTATGATGAGGATGAAGCAAAAGCCCTTGATGAGGAGATAAGGTACTTGACTAGTCATTAGAGTGGTTCCCACCCATCCTACCAAATACTGGGCGGGAACCAAGGTTGGAAAGATCCTGATCTAGAAATTTAATGGTGTGATAGAGATAGAGATTGTTATTTGAAGGATAAAGAAAAAGAGTATGCCAGGTATGTAACCCTCTATCTCTAATAGAGTCAAATACCATGGATCTCGAAAATTTCAAAACTAAGGTTGTGTTTGCTAAAATGTTTATATGTGAAAGGTACGAACAAGATGGTTCGGGAAATAAAAGGTAACTCTTCTCAAATCAACCAAACGGTTGTATTGCACTCGGCCTCAATCAAGTAATTGGATACTCAAATTTTCCAAATCTCAACTGCACTAATGCTAAGCCTAAGGGATGCCTCTCGAGTTACACGAAGACAAATCCCAAAAATATTGCTTATGTCTTTACAATAGTCATTCGAAGAGGTAAAGATATTGGTGGACATTATCTTGAGCTTGAGGAAAAGTCTCTTGATGATCAAATGAATGCAAAGAGGAAGCGATCAAAAATTCGAGGTTCTGATAATTCAAAGTCTCTTGAAGCGGGCAATAAAGAACAAGGATAGTTGAAAATGATGATAGTGAGGCAACACCTAAGGTGATTATTGGTGACAAGAGAGTGGGGGATGGGCGTCAAAGTGTGATTTCTCCCCCGGTAATAATTCCTCCCCCTTTTCCACAAAGATTAATGAAAAATAATGATAATGAAAAGTTCAAGAAGTTTATTACAAAAACATAGCAACCACTCAATCAATTTTCCTTTGTTGGAGGCTCTTCAAGAAATTTCCAGGTATGCTAAGTTAATAAAGGACTTGATATCAAAGAAGAAGCTTAAGGATGGTGAGACTATAGAAGTGACCCATACTTTTAGCATTGTCATATCTAATGTCATGGCCTAAAAGAAGGATGACCTGGGTGCTTTTCAATTTTTTGCACCATTGCTACTCATAAATTTTACAACGCATTATGTGAACTTAGTGATAGCATAAATTTGATACCATATGTGGTGTATCAAAATATTGGGTTGGAAGCTCCTATACCCACCACCATGAAATTTTTTATGGTGGATCACTCAATCGAGAAACCAGTTGGTTTGCTATACAATGTATTGGTAAAAGTCAATTGGTTCATTCTCTAGGTGGACTTTTTTGTCGTTGAATGTGATATCAACTATGAGATACCTATTATTCTTTGGAGACCCTTCCTATATAATAGTAGAGCAGTTGTTGATATAGAGCAAGGAGAGATAAAATTTTGAGAGCAAAATGATGAAGTTTCCTTTCGCGTTTATTAAACTAGAAAAAAACCAATGGAACTACAAGTGGTGTTTCCCATTGATATAGTATACATGTAGGTAGATGATGGATCACTCAAGGATCCAACTTAAAGATTGAAAAATTTCATGCCACGACTTTAAATTAGGCACTGTATGGGAGGCAACCCATTATTGCTATTAAATTTTCCAGTATCCTTTAAATTTTGTTTGTTAGGATAGATTTTTTTGGTTTGGATTTATCCATGCAAATAAGGTTCCCAAAAGGGTGCATTTGAATAATTTTGAGTTAGGGGAAATATTGGAACCCTTGGGCGTTGCACCACATACTAAGGGACAAGGTTCCTTTACGTCAATCAAAGCAAATCAAACAAAGAAGTGAAGAAAAACTATAGATAATGCAAAAATAGGAAATGCGCAAGGATTCACACGTGGAAACTAGGAAGGGAAAAACATGACTTTACCTCACATCACCTATGAAATTCACTATATTAGCCTCTTGATTATAGTCTATATTTTAGCCTATCCCTTGAATCCTTGAACTAGTAAAAACTCTATAATAACCTCATGTTGGTAGCTCTACCAAGGACTCTCGCTACACTAATTAACTCTAATCAGCTTCAATCTTAGGAAACTCTACCTAAGCAACTCATTCAACAACAAAAGAACTACACTTATAAAATAAGTTGTTCGTTTACAAATAAACAATCAAGATCGCTCACTCTTTATTTAAGCATATTACAAAGATAAGAATATGAGCAATGTTTGAGCAATCTTGAAATGGAGTTTTTATTGCCTCTCCTTTCTCTCTAATTTTTTCAAAAACTCATTTGATGAAAAGACATCTCTTTCCTTTTATAGTTGAGTGATGATTAGGGCTAAAATTTAATTGGATTAGATGCGATGTCTGTAGCACCTACATGTTTGTTACACAAGAGGACAAAACTGTGTAGATGGATGTATGCCAGTGTATTATATCTTACACATCTAAGGACTTAGTCCCTTGTAGTTCAACTACCCATCATCAAAACTATATGTAGTGATTTCCCCTCTTTTTGATGATGACAAACAAAACCATACAATTTGTACATCAGTGCATATTTATAATATTTAATCAGTGTGATTACCACCTGAAGATGAATGTTTCCACTATCATTATGCTTCCTTTTTTACCATGCAATATAGGAACCTGGTGCCTTTTTTTCATTTGCAGCAAAAACTCTTCTCCCCCTATCACTTTGCCTTATCATTCACTTACCACATCAATTGTTTTCCCCTATTATCATGTACATTTATTTTGTGCATTTTCTCACTTCCTCCAGTCTATATGACTCCCTTCAAACTTCCTTATACCTAGTCCTTACTTTATGAACTCAGTATGTATTCCCCCTTTTAGCATTAATGAAAAGTAAGAACAGTAAACCAAGAGTAAATTAAGCACAAATCAATTAACTTGTGCACACTGGGGCAACTCTATCATGAAGAATAGCTTGCAGTATAAAGAGAACAATCGTAACACATAAAGCAAGGATTCATTCATTCATTATAGTTAGTAACAGTACAGTGAGATAAAATAATCACCATAAAAATAACTATCTTTAAAATCAATTAGGAGAACAAAGATATGGAACTAACATAATGTTGATAAGGGAATGAGTATAACTGGGTTCAAGTAGAGAGAGGCTTAGGTGAAAGAACTTAAGTGGAATCTCCCTTCTCATACTTATAGAAACATGAGCATCAAATATTTGTATGGTAAGGTCCTTCACTTTAGAATTCACTTCAGCCATTCTTCCCTTGAGTTTTGCATTTTCAACTACAGGTTCATTAACGGCACTAGTCATTTAGAGGACAACTTCTTATTCTACAATTTTAGGTGCACGAATTTAGCATATTTGTCGGTCAAATTTGATCTCTAACTCATCTATTTTCATTCACACTCTTTTTGAACAACTGGCCACTTAGATTCTTGAGACTCCAGTACAACTTTGCTCTTCTTATGCAATCATTCACCATAAATGTTGTCATACTGAATATCAACTTGGTTGTTCTAGGTGTTCTCTTTGTCCCAATTACCCCAAGGTGATCAAATACTTTATTTAGGAAGTATACATATGGCTTTTCATGTTTCCTTTCATTCTCATATATCTTGGGATTATCTTTTTCTTTGGTATTTTTACTTACCTCTACCTTTTTAATTGCATCTTTTCTCTTCTTGGGACTAGGACCCTTAGAACCTTCTTCTCTTTTAACAACTATGTGTTTTTGCCTCATTCTGGCAAGGTTACCAGACCTTGACTTAGAGTACGTAAGGAAAAGTTTTCTATGGCTTTGGTTGCTGAAGGATCAAGGTATTTGATAAGGGTAAATTAAATTTGGTTTTGTGAATCAAAGAGAATGATATGGACCAATTTTGTTTAGAGGAGGCAAAGAGTGAGGAGTTGAGACTAAAAATTGGAAATAACTTGATTTAGCTATAAGAAGAGTGATCGTTTTCATGAAAAGATATTCCTTTCAGAATTGACTCTTTATTTTGCAAAGGAATTGACAACTTTATTGCGACTAGAAAAACACATGGCATTCTAGAGAATATTTTATGATTATTAAAGTGTACTGTTATTGCACTAACCTGAGAGATGGGACTAGGTCCCTTCTCCTTTTTGAGTGAATCTTTAAATTTTTGCAAGTCACAATTGTCCAGTTGTAAAGCTGTTCCCATGGGTTTATAACATCAAGGCTATGGTACTGATTGAAACAAATGTGCACCTACCTTATTAAGGATACATGTTTCCGAATGATAGCCAATTTTGAGTGAAAACACTGAGTCACAAGATACTTCCGGTTGATTAGATAAATCAACTTCAGTTTTTCTACCTCTGCAAACCCTTTTTTTTCACAACCTTTTCTTAATGTAGGTCTAGGGACTAGGTCCCATACATGACTAAATTCAGGCTATTGAAGCTTCTCCTTCTGAGATGAATTTCATAGGGACTAGGTCCCTAAGAATCATGACTTATTTGTATTTTTTTCTCATTCTTATCATTTTCAGCATCATCAAGGATCACCAATTTTCCTACTAATCAGGAACTACGTGCACTCTTTTCATCTACCTATAGAATTCTTTTTCCATTCATTCTAGCGTGCCTTTTCTTTCATTAAATATGAAGGTCATTCTAGGGCTTTTGAACACAAGATTCACCACCCCCTTGTTGAATATTAGCTCTCATAAGCCAAGGACTAGATCCTTGAACTCTTACTTTCACAATATAACACTTTCACCAGAAGTGTCTTCAGAGAAAGAACACAGTCAGACCTTCCATCATTTAGCTTTGAACTATTTTAATCAATGAGATATTCCTAAATGCAATCCCCTTCACATGCCTAGAATCATGATAACTTTTCAGATTTGGGAAAGCACTTGTGTCTGAGTTCCCATAGTAGGAAAATGGAGTGGTCATATTCTTATTAATCCACCAAGGTAGAGATAGATTCCTTTTCACTCCATTTTTAGACTCAAAGCCTTTAGGATGCACACTCTCCTGCTGAATGAGTTCATTATTCCTTAATTCTGCTTTAATCCAGTGCTGATATCTTTCTTTCACATGTCAATCTATTCTACAGTGAGTGCATAAGATCTTTTTCCCTTTATTTATATCGTCATGAGTAGCCTTTCCTATGGAATCACTGGGTTAGAATTTTCTGTGGTAGCCTAGTGCTCTACCATCATTAACACTTTGACTAGTCAAGTAAAAAAGGATTAGTGAGGAAGTCATCCACTTAAGAGACTTGTTCAATTCATCTTTTAGGCAGACCATGTCCCTCTCTAATTCTTCATTTATATGAAGTGCTGACAAAAGGTATTTTTGATGATTTCAATTTCTTCTCAAGATAAATCTCAAGCCTTGAGGATTCTTTCTTCCCTTTACCATCAACACTATTTACTTTCTTCAAATTACCTATTAGACTCAAATTTTTAGAGTTTAACTTTGTGAACAACTCTTCAGTTTAAGAAATTTTTAGAGCTAAACTAATTAACTCATGATCTTGGTTATCTACTTTTTTCTATAAGGTATTCTTTTTATCAGTTAGTTCACATAGAGATTCTATCAACACACTACCAAGCCTTTTTATCTTCCTAGTAGTGTAATTATCTAGATTCTTCTTAATGTTGAATAGGGTTACCACCTTTTCTTTTTTATCTATTGTGTCTATGTTGAGTGTAATAAAGGAATCACATATAATTGGACCTTCTTCTACTGAAAGAATAAAAATATTTTCAGTCTTCTCATCATTACCTGAATCACTGGAAGAATCTCTGAATTCTACTAGTGCTTGCTTTATTGCATAGTCTGTTGTAGCCTTCCTTCGTGAATTGTCAGGGACCTGGTCCCTGACCTTTCTTTTGTAACCTGTAGTGTTGTGGTAGGCCTAATGATACATTTTACGCATGGGATAGTCCATGATGAAATGATTAGGACTTTCATATTGATTGAACACCTCAATAGTGACACATTTTCTGCTGCTATTTTCACTTCTTTGGAACTGGCCACCTTTCATCATGGCTCTGAAAATTTGATTTGCCAAATATGCAACATCATTATCTTTCTCACTTGAGTCATGCTTTGAGTCCTTTAAAGCCAGGGATCCTTCCTTTCTTAATTCTTTTTTCTCTAGATCTTGTTCTTCTTGAGCTCATGATTGTTTAGATTTCCAATCAGTTGATCCATGGTGTGGGTCTTCAGATTTCTTACCTCGGTTATAGTATCCACTTTTTCCACCCAGGACTTTGAAAGGATGATACGGGACAAATGGCCATCTTATCTTTTGATGACATTTTTGGAGGCCAACACATAGAGACTCAAGACTTGGTCACCTCGAGAAAACAAGAACATGCATGGAGGACCCGTTTTGAGCATAACTTAAAGCAATCTCGCGTGTGGAAGATTACTTGGAGAATTTAAGGTTGAGGACTCACGGTTTTGGACCTTAATTAAGGGTATTTTGGACATTACACATGGTGTATTTACACACCATGGCCGCCCCTCTCATTAAGGGCAAAGTGGTCTTGTTATCTTCATTTGTAATATATTATAAATAGGCCCCCTTAGTCTTATTTTCACTAGATTTTGGAGGATGGAGAATTGAAAGACATAACTTCTCTCTTTTGAGAGTGTAACACCCTTAGTTGTAGGACTTGGAAAAGTCATCCTTAGCATAGGGCTTGGAAAAGCCAATATTGATCTTTGCTTGGAAACGGTAGATCTTGAGGCGAGTTCATTCCCTTGGTGGTCACCGTAAGAGTGTGGTTTTGATTGTTACATTCATTAGGGGTTAGTGTTGAAATACACTTGGTTCTTAATCTTATAATAATCTTGGTCTCACTATCTATCTTTATTTTTCTTGCAAATCGTGTATGTGTTGTGTAGTGGACTGTTTTGGGGTCTTCGTTGAATCCGAAACTTGTATTATTGTTGTTCATCTTGTTCATCACGTTTTGTAACTGTTTTGGTGTTAAAATATACTCTTGTATCTTGTATTCTTGTTGTTGGTAGCGAATCCGAGTGAGGTCTCCATCTTGGTCCTCGAATCCTTAAGATTAGTGGACTGATTTGGTGTTCGTTTCGTGCTTCCCTTGTCAATCCCGTATCATTTGGTATCAAAGCATGGCTTGATATTGTTCCTACAAGATCAATCTTGGGCTTGCTTGTTAGAAAATTCAAAAAAAAAAAAAAAGGAAAGTGTTAAAAACTGAAAAAAAAATCAAAAAGAAGCAAATCTGTCCATTTTGTGTTCTTGGCCGAAATTGTGTTATTGTTGTGTCTTGGCCGAGATTTTTACTTGTTTTGTTGTTTCTAGTGTTAGTTTTCTTCATCTCTAACACTCTTTAGTCTAAATCTAAGTTTGAGCTTACATTGTTGGTGTTGTATACGTGAACTTGGACTTGGCCGATTTGTTGTTGAACATTGTTGTGGTGGACTGTTTTGGCCTTGTGGCTTTCATCTTGTTGTTGTTATAAGCTTGGCCACGTGATATTGTTGTTAATTGGTGGATTGAGAACCATTTTGTTGAAGGTGTAGTTGTCTTGGCCAAGTGTTGGAGATATTGTTATTGTGGAATTTGGGAGTGGCCGTGTGAAAATTGTTGGTGTTCTTGGAGATTATTGTTGTAGTTCTTGGTGTTGTTGTTGTTGTTCTTGATGTTCATCACCACCTTCATATATTGTTGAAGATAAAGTGAATGTTAAATCTAAAAAGTTGAAGGAAAAGGGTGTATTATTTGTTAGTCTTGAAAGACACTACAACCAACAAAGACCTATCAATCAAGTCTCAACCACTTTCCAACATTTTTCCATGATTTAAGGATCCATGTTTTAAGGAGAAGTACAATAAAGTCAAGTCTTGAAAACTTGAAATTGAAAAGGGCTCCAAGACTTGTTTGAATTTCCCTCCTTAAACAAATTCCACCAAAGTCCAAATTGAAAAATTGACCAAGACTTGAAATTGGACAACAAAAGTTGTGTGGGACCGAAACCAATACGTGACTGCCATGTCATCACTGCTACTGTTCACGCAATATTTCCGAGCTCAAAATTTTAGATTCTTAGTTTCATCTTATTGTTTCATTAGTTTCATGTCTTGATTCTAGAATTAATTAACAACTAGTAATCACCTACTTAGTTGTAGATTAATTATTGAATCCGTTTCTTCGTGTCTTCGTTGTTTGTGTGCTTTTCTCATTTTTAACTCGTAGTAACTTCTTTGTTTCAAGTTCGTAAGTGAATTTTATTTTTGTGTCTTGAGTCGATCAAACAAGAATCTATTTCGGCCACCAAGTAGAATTGACATCCTATTGACTACCGGAGTATAAACAACCTCTCAATATTTGCCGCTCCAATTGTGAGAATCACAAAGGTGAGTGAATACGAGTGTTAGTGAGAAGTTTTTACTACTAATCTTGTTTGTTCATTTTGTAGGTTTAAAAGGTGATATAAGGGGAATATGTCTTCGATAGCCGGGGATTATTGTGACTACAACATGGGAGACTATGATTGTAGTGAAGAGTTTTATGGCTACGAAGTTGAGGGAGATGGAGGAGGCTATGAAAATAGCCATGATCGAGACTTGGGCAGATTTGAAAGTTACTGTTTTAAGGGAGAAAATGAGGTGAATGAAGTACATATTTATACTTAGTCATTGCATTGGTCATTTCATCAATTCACATCCTACAGTTTCAGACCCAATATTCATAAATCACCTTCAGTATAGTTTTACAATATATTCAGCTGTAACTTTAAATTAAACATACTATTCATGTTTCTACCGCTTCCCAGTTTATAGAAATATTTTAGGTCATGATTTAGAAAATTCACTACGCCTTACAACCTTACGTGCAAACATTTTTAAGTGCATATTTCTGCAAATAGATTATGTCCTATGTTTTAAAGCATATTTTAAGTATTCTCATGACTAATGTATATCTCAAATACTTAGTACATTCCAAAGTACTGATAACATACCTCTTCTGCCAATATTTTTCAAGTGATGTAGATACAGGTGCTTACTATCAGGATTATAGTAAGGTAGATCACAACATTCAGCCAGTAGGTGATGAACTCACTTATTTGGAGGACTCAAGTCAATTGTAGTTCTTATATTGTATTTTCTTATTCAAATGTATTGATTAGGGATAGTTAGGGTCATATCTTGACTACCTATAATCAGTATTAGTAGAGTTTCATAGATGGTCAGTTAGAGTCATTGTAAGTAGTTTGAGTTTCCCTCTTTCTTTTAGATTACATTGTTGTAATCTTTGAACAAAAATGTATTAAAATAGCTTACCTTATGATTATGTATTTGCTTAGTAAATTTATCTTTTGTATTTGTTTTATTCAATTGCTCAAGCATCATTCCTGTACCATGGGTTAGCTTGGGATCCCTTGTGATTTTAAGTACCATGTCATCACTAGGGGGTAGTCTTGGGCCGAGACATACATGGTATGAAAGCAAAGGTAAAGTATCCTAGGGTGTCTATGAAGCCGTATCTAGTAGATTCTTGCGTAATTGCAACGCCCCAAAATATCATCCAGAGAAGCCACACGGTGCCCAAGGCTACACGTAGCCTCAGGATAACACTTTAATCCAAAACACTACCCTTGGGTTCCAACACAACAACATACACGCTACGGTAATGATATATATATATAAGTACATATCATATCACATCGCACATGGCACAGAATATCGTTAGACTGTACATATATGGAATGTCTATACACAACCCAACCCAACAATACACTAGTCTAACATAGCCTCTATACAGTAAAATCAATGAGCCATTGGTACAAACCCCCAACTGACTCAACAGACCAAAGGGATCACAAAACAACAGCACCAAAACTAGAAACTTGGTACTCGAACCATGAGGAATCACCACTGAAGGAACGTAGATGCGGCACTCGGATATCACTGTCGCGGCAGCGGCTGAGTACCTGAACCTACATCATGGTAAGAATGTAGACCATAGAGAAATATGTGGGTCAGAACAAGATACGTACTGAGTATGTAGGGGCGCATGCAAAATATAAATAATATCATAAATTTCGTAAAAAAGTACATACGAACCATAATGACACACCTGGCTTGACTGACATTGAATCATGCAGCTCATGACATCTTAGATAGGAAATGTAGGAGAAAAACCTCATAAATCATTATAGATCATCATAGGCAACTTGACTTACCACATCAAAACTCGGAGTGACTCCGTATTTCAATAAACATGACTCTTATGGACAGGGGAGTTTCCTATAACCGACAACCCCACGTGAGCTATGTGGAATACAAACATTTGAAACCCCTGTTGGCGGGAGCGTCATACTCTTTGCCAGGGAGTACGACCTTAAAACAACAATAATCACAATCGGGCTCTCTGGCCATTAATATCATCATCAAACAACCCTACGGTGGCACATAGGTTTGGGGAAATATGAAATTTCTCTCTCGGTGCTAAGTACTATTCCCCGACAAGCTCAGAACGCATTAGGAAATCCACCACAACATCACAAGGGTCTATCATAAAGACCAAATCAAATCTCTTTCTCATTTATCCAATCATATCAATTTGTGGATTCCTAACTCAACACATTTTAGCTCAAAACATTTTAATCTTCCTCAACATCAACAAGGTATCAATGCATTGAACCAAAACCGACTCGACATTTGGACAAGGATATGAAGATTCAATACATAATATTTTCAGCAATTTAACTCATCAAAACCATTCGGAAAATACCAAGACTCATTGCAACTTTAATATCAACATTTCTCAATTTGTCATACAACTCTCATTTAAAGGTACTTGAGACATCAACCCATAGTAGGGATATAGAATTTCAGATATCAATTATAAATTCATAATAAGGAAATAGTGGAACGATAGTATAAATCAAGGCTTAACAAATTAAATCATCATACTCTCATAATCAAATACTTTTTGGACATAATTCCATCTCAACATCATACACATATCGGATGACATAATCTCATAGCTCATGGACAATAATATAAGATATAAAACCATATTTCCAATTCATGGTAAAACATGTAAAATCTCATGTCAATGTAATTCAACAAAAATATCGGGCATAAGATCGAAAGGATAATCTTGTTCAAATCCACACATACCTAAAAATGGAAGATGAATATGAACTTACGACTCCGAAACTTTATTCATGAAAATAAAGGATGCTTGTCGAAGCCCTTAACATGATCTACTCGAATCCCAAATCAATTTGAAATTTCTACGGTTCAATCAAAAGACATAGAAGGATAAAATTTGGAGTAGTAGGGTTGCGTTTGAGGCTTAGGAAATTTTGGAGAAAAATGAGCTATTGAATGCTATTAATGGACTTAAATCCATCGTTTACCTGGATGGATTGGAGTGGGAATGACCAAAATACCCTTAAAAATCAAATAATGTCAAATCTGTCCTTTGATGGACTGTTTTGATAGGCTGAAGTAGATCGACCATAACTTTTTGCTCCGATGGCCAAATTGGATGAAACCAATTTCATTGGAATGAGGACTTTCATATCTTTCTTTTGATATATAGTATCTCACCTAGATCATTATGTACAAGGAGTTATGAGAGTTTGAAATTGACCATAAAATTCGCCTGGCCTCAGTATTTTTTTCCTGCACATTTACTGTTCACCACTATTTACGGTTAGATCGGAATGATCATAACTCATCGCTCGAGTGTCCGTTTTGGATGATCCACATATCATTGAAAATATTATTCGATGATCTACGTGATGATGGATCGCATATCCAGAAATTCCACACAGAAAAATTATTAATCACGATAAAGAACAGAATTCAACATATTTTTGTCCGAGATCTTAATGGAATTTTTTTTTCTGGGGCATCACATCATCTCCCCCTTGGAAACATTCATCCTTGAATGTTGATAGGTAGGTCAAGAATACTATGAAAATGAGTATATAGAGAAAAATCATCTTGCCCAAGCATATACTCCATTCTAGATTTTTTTGAATATCGTAGAAAACACACAAGCCAAGATAAACATAGCAATAAGGATTAAATCAAAAGAGAACAATACCTTTGACATGCTCAGGGTTCGTAGGAAAGAGGTGAGGATATTTGGCGCGCATATCCGCTTCGGCTTCCCAAGTAGAACTCTCCACGGATTGATTTCGCCAAAGCACTTTAACCAAAGGAACTTCCTTGTTTCTTAGCCTACGAACTTGAAAGTCAAAAACCTCAACCGGAATCTCTTCATATGAAAGACTATCTTGAATACCCAAGCTTTCGGAAGGATCAATCACAACAGAATCACCAATACACTTCTTAAGCATAGAAACATGGAAAACTGGATGGATGTTAGATAACTACGCGGGCAATTCAACCTTATACGCTACCTTTCGGATGCGATCCACAATCTTATAGGGACCAATGTAATGGGGACTTAGTTTCCCTTTCTTCCCAAATCTCTTCACCCTTTTCATGGGTAAAACTTTCAAGTACACTAAATCACCAACATAAAATTCAAGGTCTTTCTTCCTTACATCAGCGTATGATTTTTGACGACTTTGGGTGGCGTACAACCTTTCCCTAATTAAATTAACCTTCTCCATAGCCTCGAACACCGCATCCGGTCCAGTCGCAGCAGCCTCACCAACTTCAAACCAACCAATGGGTGCTCTGCACCTTCTACCATACAAAGCCTCAAACAGGGCCATTCAAATAGTAGCATGAAAATTGTTATTGTAAGCAAACTCGATTAATGCTAAGTGCTCATCCCAACTACCTTTAAAATTGATACGGGACAAATGGCCATCTTATCTTTTGATGACATTTTTGGAGGCCAACACATAGAGACTCAAGACTTGGTCACCTCGAGAAAACAAGAACATGCATGGAGGACCCGTTTTGAGCATAACTTAAAGCAATCTCGCGTGTGGAAGATTGCTTGGAGAATTTAAGGTTGAGGACTCACGGTTTTGGACCTTAATTAAGGGTATTTTGGACATTACACATGGTGTATTTACACACCATGGCCGCCCCTTTCATTAAGGGCAAAGTGGTCTTGTTATCTTCATTTGTAATATATTATAAATAGGCCCCCTTAGTCTTATTTTCACTAGATTTTGGAGGATGAAGAATTGAAAGACATAACTTCTCTCTTTTGAGAGTGTAACACCCTTAGTTGTAGGACTTGGAAAAGTCATCCTTAGCATAGGGCTTGGAAAAGCCAATATTGATCCTTGCTTGGAAACGGTAGATCTTGAGGCGAGTTCATTCCCTTGGTGGTCACCGTAAGAGTGTGGTTTTGATTGTTACATTCATTAGGGGTTAGTGTTGAAATACACTTGGGTTCTTAATCTTGTAATAATCTTGGTCTCACTATCTATCTTTATTTTTCTTGCAAATCATGTATGTGTTGTGTAGTGGACTGTTTTGGGGTCTTCGTTGAATCCGAAACTTGTATTATTGTTGTTCATCTTGTTCATCACGTTTTGTAACTGTTTTGGTGTTAAAATATACTCGTGTATCTTGTATTCTTGTTGTTGGTAGCGAATCCGAGTGAGGTCTCCATCTTGGTCCTCGAATCCTTAAGATTAGTGGACTGATTTGGTGTTCGTTTCGTGCTTCCCTTGTCAATCCTGTATCAAAGGACACTAAGAATTTTTCTCACTTTCTTATATACTTGAATAGCTTCTCCTAAGCAGTGAAGCTCGCTAGTGATAGAGGTGAATCTTGTATGCATTTCTTTGATAGTTTCTCCTTCTTTCATAGTGAAAGTTTTATACTTAAGTAGTCAACATGTCTACTTTTGAATACATCATATCAGTAGTACTATCAAGAGGAGTCCTCAAGCAATCCCAAATTTCTTTTGCATTTTTACTGGCAGAAATCCTGTTATACTCATCAGGACCTATACCACAAACCAATAATTTCTTGGCCTTATAGTTCTTTTTTATTTTGTTTCCATCTTCATCATTGAACTCCCTCAAGCTTTGATAACCATTTTTGTCACATCCCCTTCTCTGACTTCGTTGACAGGAACATAAGGACCATTAAGAATGATGTCCATTGGTTCACTATCTTCTGCCATGACAAAGGTAAACATCCTAGATTTTCACCACCCATAATATTGTATTTTAAATCTTGGTGGTCTAGTTATAGATTGCCCTACTTCTAGATTAAGTGGAGCAGTCATTCTAGCCAAGACACTCTAGGTATTAACCTTTTAGAGCGACAAGGCTCTGACACTAATTATTGGATCCCTTGGGGGTTGCACCAAAGAGTAAGGGACCAAGTCTCTCTACTTCAATTACAGGTGATCAAATAAAGAAGCGCAGGAAAAATATCGATAGTACTCAAAGAGTAAATGCACAAGGATTTTTACGTGGAAACTGATGGCAGATGGCCAGTCATCTCAGGTTTGGAAAGGATGACACCCAAAGGGGGTGTGGGTCCATCTCAAGTTGGCCTTGGTGGGGGTGTGTGATCGGGTTCGTGACCCTTTGGTTCAGGGCCTTTAAAGGGTGGGATGCGCCTTCCTCTACCAGCTATAGCTTTTAGAGCAGTTGGTTAGTGGCTCACCCTTAAGGTTTGGTATCAAAGCTAGGTCACGGGTTCGAATCCCGCTTACACCATGCGCAGGTTCGAGGGCGAACCTTTCCCTAAGAAAGGGGGGATGATGGCAGATGGCCAGTCATCTCAGGTTTGGAAAGGATGACACCCAAAGGGGGTGTGGGTCCATCTCGAGTTGGCCTTGGTGGGGGTGTGTGATCGGGTTCGTGACCCTTTGGTTCAGGGCCTTTAAAGGGTGGGATGCGCCTTCCTCTACCAGCTATAGCTTTTAGAGCAGTTGGTTAGTGGCTCACCCTTAAGGTTGATGATACGGTTGGGGAAGCCTCCACACGTACACGGCCTTTCACACGAAGCCAAGCTCGGGAATTACAACAACTCCAAGCTTTGTTCATGCAAGTAGCCGTGTGTGAGTTGGTGATTGAACCAATCAAGGACCTAAACGTTTTTATGTGTGAAGAGGGGACTTAATGTGTAATAAACTACTCTTCAAGGTTGACACAAGAAGCAAGGGCGGATGGGTCATTTTACCCCTTGATACGGGACAAATGGCCATCTTATCTTTTGATGACATTGTTGGAGGCCAACACATAGAGACTCAAGACTTGGTCACCTCGGGAAAACAAGAACATGCATGGAGGACCCGTTTTGAGTGCTACTTAAAGCAATCTCGCGTGTGGAAGATTGCTTGGAGAATTTAAGGTTGAGGACTCACGGTTTTGGACCCTAATTAAGGGTATTTTGGACATTACACATGGTGTATTTACACACCATGGCCGCCCCTCTCATTAAGGGCAAAGTGGTCTTTTGTCTTCTTTGTAATACACTATAAAAAGGCCCCCTTAGTCTTATTTTCATTAGTTTTCAGATTTTAGAAAGATGAAGTATTGAAAGGAAATATCTTCTCTCTTTTGAGAGTGTACCCACTTAGTGGTAGGACTTGGAAAAGTCATCTTTAGCATAGGGCTTGGAAAAGCCAATATTGATTCTTGCTTGGAAACGGTAGATCTTGAGGCGAGTTCATTCCCTTGGTGGTCACCGTAAGAGTGTGGTGTTGTTGTTACATTCATTAGGGGTTTTTGAGTTTGATATACTCTTTAGTTCCTAATCTTTGTAATAATCTATGTCTCACTATCTATCTTTACCTTTCTTGCAATTGTGTTAGTGTTTGTATCTTGTAATCGTTTGTTCTTGTTGAATCCGAATCTTGTGTTCATTGTGTTCATCTTGTTCTTGTTGTATTGCTGCTGTTTTGGTGTTAAAACACCTTGTCAACTCGTGATACTTGTGTTGTTGTTGTTGGCCGAAACTAGCTCTAAGAGGGGTCCTCGGATTCCTCTTGATTTGTGGACTGTTTTGAGCCTTTTCTTGTGTTCCCTTGTTTATTCTCGTATCATTTGGTATCAGAGCCATCTTTGATTTTGTTCTAACAAGATCAATCTTGGGCTTGAGACTTGAAAACTACAAAAAAAAAAAAAAAAAAAAAAAAGTTGAAATCTGAAAATTTCAGAAAAATTGCAATCTGTCCATTGTTGTTGTCTTGGCCGAAATTGTGTTCTTGTGGTGTTCTTGGCCGAGATTTGTTCTTGAGTCTAGGTCTAGGAGTATTTTACTTGTCTTGTGTGTTTGTAGTGTTAGTTTTGTTCCTCACTAACACTTTGAGTCGATCCAAACTTGAGCTTGAATTGTTAATATTATTGTTGTGAACAAGTGTGGCCGATTGGATGTTGTTGTTGTTCTAGCCTTGACCGAGTTGAAGGCCTTGTGTTGTGGTGGTGTTGTAGATCTTGAAAGGTTGTTGTTGTATTCTTGTTGTTCATCACACCTTTCACCATTTGTAAAATCGAAAACACAACACAAAGGGGACTTAGTCGATTGTTGTTGCTATCCTTGTGGTCTTAGCCGTGAGATTGTTGACCTTGTTGTGGTGAACTGTTTTGGCCTTGTGGTTTTCATCTTGTTGTTGTTATAAGCTTGGCCACGTGATATTGTTGTTAATTGGTGGATTGAAAAACCATTTTGTTGAAGTTGTAGTTGTCTTGGCCAAGTGTTGGAGATATTGTTATTGTGGATTGGAGTTGGCCGTGTGAAAAATTGTTGGTGTTCTTGAAGATTATTGTTGTAGTTCTTGTTGTTGTTGTTGTTGTTCTTGATGTTCATCACCACCTTCATATATTGTTGAAGATAAAGTGAATGCTAAATCCAAAAAGTTGAAGGAAAAAGGTGTATTATTTGTTAGTCTTGAAAGACACTACAACCAACAAAGACCTATCAATCAAGTCTCAACCACTTTCCAACACTTTTCCATGATTTACGGATCCATGTTTTAAGGAGAAGTACAATAAAGTCAAGTCTTGAAAACTTGAAATTGAAAAGGGCTCCAAGACTTGTTTGAATTTCCCTCCTTAAACAAATTCCACCAAAGTCCAAATTGAAAAATTGACCAAGACTTGAAATTGGACAACAAAAGTTGTGTGGGGCCGAAACCAATACGTGACTGCCATGTCATCACTGCTACTGTTCACGCAATATTTCCGAGCTCAAAAAAAATTTTAGATTCTTAGTTTCATCTTATTGTTTCATTAGTTTCATGTCTTGATTCTAGAATTAATTAACAACTAGTAATCACCTACTTAGTTGTAGATTAATTATTGAATCCGTTTCTTCGTGTCTTCGTTGTTTGTGTGCTTTTCTCATTTTTAACTCGTAGTAACTTCTTTGTTTCAAGTTCGTAAGTGAATTTTATTTTTGTGTCTTGAGTCGATCAAACAAGAATCTATTCCGGCCGCCAAGTAGAATTGACATCCTATTGACTACCGGAGTATAAGCAACTTTCAATATTCGCCGCTCCAATTGTGAGAATCACAAAGGTGAGTGTATACGAGTGTTGGTGAGGAGCTTTACTACTAATCTTGTTTGTTCATTTTGTAGGTTTAAAGGGTGATATAAGGGGAACATGTCTTCGATAGCCGGGGATTATTGTGACTACAACATGGGAGACTATGATTGTAGTGAAGGGTTTTATGGCTACGAAGTTGAGGGAGATTGCGGAGGCTATGAAAATAGCCATACTCGAGACTTGGGCAGATTTGAAAGTTACTGTTTTAAGGGAGAAAATGAGGTGAATGAAGTGCCTAGTGCTTATGGTAACTTTGGAGATGATGTAGGACCTAGTGATGGATCTTGTGATGATGTTGGGGCATGTGAGGAGTCTTACACTTCTTACTCCGAACCTAGATTTGGTGTTAGGTATAACCCTTTTGTTTGCAAAGCTTATGAGAGCTATGATGAGGGTACACGTGAGGAGTATGAAGATCCATATTCTCCCCCTTGTAGTACTTCTTATCAAAGTCGATATAGTGTGAATGGTTATACTAGCTCTAGCGGAGGTTGTCCAATGAGAAGAAGAGGATATGCATCTCCAAAACTAAGGGGTACTCGTATGCCTTACAATGTAGATCCAAGAAGGAGTGTACACTCCGGAAAGGTGACTATTTGTGGGATACCGGGCTGCCTTATGGTGTTGAATGATAGGTACTATGGAAACTACATTTTTCCGTCCATGGTTGATCACTTGGGGTTATTGCGAGAACCTTTACTTGTTCCATACTACTTGGGCGAGTTCAAGGTTACCGAGAGGGTAAAAGTTGTCTTCTCCCAATTTGATTACCATGAGGAGGTGTGGTGCGATGTTTTCTCCTTAACCTACGGTCATATGAGCTTGGGTGCCGATTGGTTTGCACGACATCAAGTTCCTAACGTGAAAAATTGGCCTAATATTGTAAGAGACCGATGGGGAAATTGCCTCGAGACGTACATTCTGCCCGGGCCGCAAAAAGAAGTTCCTACCTACTCCAATTCAAATTATTATGAGAGACAAAAGATTGAGAGGAGTAAGGGAGTGAAAGGTGGTAATCCGAGAGTGGAAAAAGGAGAGGTTGTGTTGAGCGAAGTGAGGGGATTACCACCAAACCGTGCTAACATTGGTTGTCCTTCCATTTCTAAGGACATTTGTGTAGGTACCAACATGGCAAGCGAAGGCGAACAATGCCAAAAGGAAGTTGCTGCCCAAGCTTGTGGAGGACCTTCACCTCACGGCAAGGAAGAGTCTACTCAAGATCTTAAAGGTAAAATAGCTAACTCTTACACTTTAGTGCATGTGAATGACAATTGTGTGGCTAGTAAGCCATTGAGTGTGAGTAGTAGCTTACTTATTTATGAGTCTAATGATTCCTTGCCTCTTGTTGATGATGTACATATTGAGAGTTTGGATACACTAGTTGATCCTATTGATGACGAAATTGACTCTTCTTGTAAGATCAATTTATGTCCACCTAGTGTTGAAGCTTATATGTTGAACGGAAGTACATCGTCTTGTGTAATTGGTGTTGATCAACTTGTTGGTGAAAATTGTTCCCCACTTGAGTATGTGTGTGATGTGCTTAATAGGACTCAAGTGAGTGAAGTATTTAAAAATGTTGGTCAACAAAGTGGGGGTGAACCCGAGATCTCTTCTTGGGGTAATCTTGTGTTTGGAACATCCTTGAAACTTGATATTGATCATTTAGAGTGCGAGGAACTTGCTTATTCCAAATCTGTCCGTGAGGTAGATCACACTCTCTTTAGGTGTAATGTCTTGTTTGAAGATGATTTAAACACTTCTAATGAACCTAGTGGTGAAAATGACGGTATAGCTTGCCTTGGAAGCTATAGCCTATATGCTAACCCACTATGGTGTGACAACATTCCTCCTAAAGAGGGAAATCTCTTCTTGGAAGATGAGAGTACTCTTAAGGGTAAGGAATGTGTAGTTGCGGAAGCTACTCCTTCTTCTACTTTGTGTGATTTCTTTGTTGAGAGTACTCATAGTGATTATTGGGAAACTAGTAGTGAGTACACACATGAGAGCACCCTAGTAGAAGTCGATTTGAGTGATACCTTTCTCTACTCTCTATTTGATTTGGATGATATGTATGTTATTGTAGAGAGTATGTCATTTAGTTTAGGTGTAGACCACGGGAAAGGGAAGTGTTGTCGAGACCCGTGTCTATGGCCACTTTTCCCATTTGACCCCGGTGCCAAATTTAGAAATGGTGATGTTGGTGCACCAAACTTGTTGCTTGGTCAACATGACAAGCAAAGTGTTACTTTTGATGTATCCTATAACCAAATCCTTTGCACATCTTTTATTGAGTTTTTAATATTCATTTCAAAGGATTCTTGGTTATATTGCAAATATGTGCAACCTTGGCATGTTGAGATGATTTGTAATGCTAACCCTAACCCTCATGCCATGAGGAATTTGTATTTGTTTGTCCTCTCTTCGGTTTTGCAAGGTTTGGATTCGAGGTCGAATCCTTTTCAAGAAGGGGAGGATGATATGGGACAAATGGCCATCTTATCTTTTGATGACATTGTTGGAGGCCAACACATAGAGACTCAAGACTTGGTCACCTCGGGAAAACAAGAACATGCATGGAGGACCCGTTTTGAGTGCTACTTAAAGCAATCTCGCGTGTGGAAGATTGCTTGGAGAATTTAAGGTTGAGGACTCACGGTTTTGGACCCTAATTAAGGGTATTTTGGACATTACACATGGTGTATTTACACACCATGGCCGCCCCTCTCATTAAGGGCAAAGTGGTCTTTTGTCTTCTTTGTAATACACTATAAAAAGGCCCCCTTAGTCTTATTTTCATTAGTTTTCAGATTTTAGAAAGATGAAGTATTGAAAGGAAATATCTTCTCTCTTTTGAGAGTGTACCCACTTAGTGGTAGGACTTGGAAAAGTCATCTTTAGCATAGGGCTTGGAAAAGCCAATATTGATTCTTGCTTGGAAACGGTAGATCTTGAGGCGAGTTCATTCCCTTGGTGGTCACCGTAAGAGTGTGGTGTTGTTGTTACATTCATTAGGGGTTTTTGAGTTTGATATACTCTTTAGTTCCTAATCTTTGTAATAATCTATGTCTCACTATCTATCTTTACCTTTCTTGCAATTGTGTTAGTGTTTGTATCTTGTAATCGTTTGTTCTTGTTGAATCCGAATCTTGTGTTCATTGTGTTCATCTTGTTCTTGTTGTATTGCTGCTGTTTTGGTGTTAAAACACCTTGTCAACTCGTGATACTTGTGTTGTTGTTGTTGGCCGAAACTAGCTCTAAGAGGGGTCCTCGGATTCCTCTTGATTTGTGGACTGTTTTGAGCCTTTTCTTGTGTTCCCTTGTTTATTCTCGTATCACCCCTTTTGTTTGTAGTATAAATAGAACATGTTAGAGAGTTAGTCTCTAGTTTTTGAAATCTGATTTTGTAACCTAAACACTAAACATTTCTCTCTCTCATTTCCACTCTTGGGAGCCGCCACCAATACCTCACAAGTAGAGGGATACTTGTGTTGTCTCTTTGGCTAGAAACAAGGGTTTTGAGGTTGTTGAGTGCCTCTTGGTCCTCGTAAGAACTTGGTGTTTACATTCATTAGACTTAGGGTCCTCTCTTGATGTTAGGGTTCTTAGTATCTTGAATGTTATATGTCAAGTTATCTATCTTTTATTTATCTTGTTGTTGTTGTTGATTTGTTATCTCAAAGTCTAGTGAAGCCGTGTGGGACTATTTTCGATTCACTAGTATCCTTGTTCATCTTGTTGTTATCGTGTTGTTGAGCTGAAAACTGAAAATTAAACTTGTTGTTCTTGTGTTGTTGGACTGAAATCCGAATCTACTTGTAGCTCTTGGTGTTGTTGGTTTGATCTTGTATCATTTGGTATCAAAGCAAGACCGGTTGTGTTCCAACATAACCCATCTTGGGCTAGTTCACGGTCTAAACAAGCAATACCAAAAGGAAGTTCTGAAAAATCTGTCCATTAAAAGTTGAAAACCGAGAATGATGTTGCATGTCTAGATCTAGGTGTTATTTTGCTTGTTTAGTGAGTTTCTAGTGTTGGTTTCTTTCTCACCAACACTAAGGTGTCTAGATCCGAAAGTTGAGCTTGAAAACTTGAACATTGTGTGGTGACTTGAAGTGGCCGAAAGTTGTATGTTGTTGTTGACAAAAAAAAAAAGAGGAGATAAAATCGGTGGATGTTGTGTTTATGTGCTAAAGAAGTTGATGAAGATTGTTGAGGTGTTCATCTTTTAAATTTGTTCATCTTGTTCATATTGTTGTGTGCTCAAGTTATAAGACAAGTTATAAAGTTGTTGTGAAAGACTTGCACCCATCACCTTTTGTCTAGTCAATCATTTTTCCCTAATTCAAGGAGCCTTGTTTTGTGGGATTAGTCAACCAAACATCTCTTTCTTGAGTTTGAAAAGGGTGAAAGACTACAAGATTTTGTTTTTCCCACCAAAACATTTTGCAAACTATAACAAGTTGTGTGAATATTAACACAAAACAAAAAAAAAAGATAAGAAGAACGGGTGGAACCATTGCATGCTGCCACGTCACTATAAGCTCAACTTAGGATATTCTTTGGTTGCTAATTGTTGATCCTTGGTTTCCCTTAATTGGTCCTAGAACTAATTAACAAACTAGTACATTCCTACTAGGTTGTCAACTAGTTCCTTGAACCGTTTGTTCGTGTCAACGATTATTTGAGTGCTTTTATTCGTTTGAATGAGTTGCTGATTTTTGACTCTAGTCCGGCAAGAATTCTTTGAGTCTTCAAACAAGAATCCATTCCGGATAAGAGCTCACTCATACCTTGAAAATTTCACGGTTACTAGCCAATTATACAACACTTGTGGAACACGAACTTGTGGTGAACTAAAGCGGATAATATCTTGACAATGGAAGGAGCTACGTCTCATAATGCGGATACTAATGCCCTTGATTCTATGAGGGTCACTCTTGAGGCCGTTACCCGGACACTTGAAAGGTTGAATTCTGAATTTGGGGCCGTGAGAGGGGACTTGGCAGCAATAAAGGGGGAAGTGTCGACTATTAGTGGGAGATTAGAACAAGTGGAGAGTCAAAGGAACTCTCGTCCTTCTACTCCTCTACATGTATCTACCAATGGCCATGATAGGACCTCCTCCGCAACCATCACCCCCGAAACAGTCCACCAAATGCTAAATGCACCCCAAGCTCCACTAAATACCGCAAGCCAAACTACCTATTTTCCTCCAAACCGAGACTCCACTAGACCACTACATTTCCAAGCCCCTCCAATTCCACAAGAGGGATTTGGACGCCATGTACCTCCACTAAATCCGAACCTTCCATTCCAAGCTCCATTAACCCAAAGACCGCAAATTCCAAATCCTCCGAATCAAAACGGCCAAGGCCGACCAGCCCACTTTGAAGGATACGGTAGAGGGGAGTATGAAGGAGATGGGGCCTTTGATGATGCTTATATGAGGGAGGAGGAGTTAAGAGGGGGTCGAGGAGAACCTAGGAGATACCGGGGGTATGGAGATAGGGGAAACCGACACCAAGAGAGAGACGTAGGCATCAACACCATCAAGTTGAGCCTACCCATCTTTAAGGGTGAAAGTGATCCCGAGGCCTACTTAACTTGGGAATCGGCGTGTGACAAAGTTTTCCAAGTTAATGACATCTCGGACGAAAAGAAGAGTTGCTACGCTATAGCTCACCTCGAGGGCTATGCTAACACTTGGTGGGAGTATGTTAAACGATTTGGTAATGAATTAGTCGATGGGCAGCCACCACCTTGGTTTCGGTTGAGGTATTTGATGAGGCAACGATACCTTCCCGAGAGATATCGTCATGAGTTGCTTGCTAGGTTATATGGCTTGCGGCAAGGAGGCAAGAGTGTGATGGCCTACTTTGACGAGTTCCAACAACTCATGTTGAAACTTGATCATCGTGGGGAGCAAATCAGCCACGACATCATCCGGTTCAAGTGCGGATTGAACAAAGAGATCTCCACTCACTTGACCCTTCACCGGTTTGAAACCATTGACGGAATATTCCAAGCGGCCCTTGAGATTGAAAGGGAACTTAAGGAGAGATCATCCTTCAAGGCAAGGGTACCAACTCCCTCGGGTTGGACCAAAAACAAGGACCAAACCGCTCCTACGAAGCTGCCCGAGTCCAAATCAGTCACTAAATTTCCTCCGAAACCGGAGGCTCACAAATATCCCAACCCAAAGGGGTTCCAATGCTTCAAGTGCCAAGGTTGGGGGCATAAAGCCAATGAATGTCCGAACCGGCGCAATGTGATCCTACGAGAAGGAAAGGTATACTACCTTGGTGAGGAGGTGGATTCCGAAAGGGGGGAGGATGAGGCCGAGCCTCAAGATGGAGAGGGAGCTGAAAATGGACCGAATGATGATGAAGTAGACGGTAGTGAAGATGTCTATCCACAAGAAGGGGAGTGTGTGGTTCCAAACTTTGTGGTTAGACGTGTCATGATTAGTAAGGCGATAGGTGACCCGAGTCAAAGGGAAAATCTATTCCATACTAAGTGTCTTATAAAGGAGAATGTGTGCACCTTGGTGATTGATAGTGGAAGTTGTACAAATGTTGCGAGCCAAGCTATGGTAAATTTCTTGAAGCTACCAACTACACCACACACTAGTCCTTACAAGCTACAATGGTTGAATGATTGTGGTGAATTAAGGGTCACAAGACAATGTGTGATTCGGTTTAAGGTGGGAAACTACCACGATGAGGTACTTTGTGACGTGATCCCAATGCAAGCATGTCACTTGTTGTTAGGTAGGCCATGGCAATATGATAAGTCTACTAAACACGATGGGAGGACCAACCGGTATATGCTTGAGAAGGATGGCCGAAAGGTCACCCTTCATCCTCTTTCACCTTCCCAAGTAAACGAGTGGCATCAAAAGATGAGAGAATTGAAGGGAAAGGGGAAGGAATCCGAGAAGGGAGAAAAGAGGGGGAGTGCCGTAGGTGAGAAAGTCGGGACATCCGAGGCTGTCCCAACGACAAGAGAGATGGAAAACGTAGTGATGTTGGCTAGGAGGAAAGAACTCTTCGTGGATCATGATGAAAACAAGCCGATGTTACTTTGGGCCCATTGTTTTAATACTGACCCCACTAATTCTTCCATTTCCCCTTTGATTTCTTGTGTGATGCAGGAATATGAAGATGTATTTCCTCAAGAACTTCCGCAAGGATTGCCCCCACTTCGGGGAATTGAGCACCAAGTTGATTTGGTGCCGGGTTCACAACTTCCAAACAAACCGGCCTATAGGAGCAATCCCATGGACACTAAGGAGCTTGAAAGACAAGTTGAGGAACTTCTCAACAAGGGATACATCAAGGAAAGCATGAGTCCGTGTGCTGTTCCGGTGCTTTTGGTACCAAAGAAGGACGGAACTTGGCGCATGTGCGTCGATTGTAGAGCCATCAACAAAATCACTATAAGGTATCGTCATCCAATCCCTAGACTAGATGATATGTTAGATGAGCTCCACGGGTCTTGTTTGTTTTCTAAAGTGGACCTTAGGAGTGGCTATCACCAAATTCGCATGCAACCCGGTGATGAGTGGAAGACCGCATTCAAGACCAAATTCGGTCTATATGAGTGGCTGGTCATGCCCTTCGGCCTTACTAATGCTCCTAGCACCTTTATGAGGCTAATGAATCATGTAATGAAGCCTTATATTGGAAAATTTATGGTGGTTTACTTTGATGATGTGTTGGTATATAGTAAATCCATTGATGATCATGTAATGCATTTGAGATGTGTGTTCGATGTGCTCCGAAAGGAGAAGCTGTATGCCAACATGGAGAAGTGTTCTTTTGGTGTTGATAAGGTCATATTCTTGGGTTTTGTCGTGAGCTCAAGGGGTGTGGAAGTGGACGATTCCAAGATAGACTCTATTCGAAGTTGGCCGACCCCTAAAACTATTGGAGAAATCCGAAGTTTCCACGGGTTGGCAAGCTTCTATAGGAGGTTTTTCAAAGGATTTAGCTCCATAGCAGCCCCCTTAACCGAGGTAATTAGAAAAGACAGACCCTTTAAATGGGGTGATGAGCAAGCTAGGGCTTTTGAGGCCTTGAAAGCTACGCTCATCTCGGCGCCTTTATTGCAATTGCCCGATTTTGATAAGATGTTTGAAGTAGAGTGTGATGCTAGTAAGGTTGGCATCGGGGCTGTTTTGATGCAAGAAGGTAAGCCCGTTGCTTATTTCAGTGAAAAGCTCAAAGGGGCAACTCTTAATTACTCAACTTATGATTTGGAGTTGTACGCCCTTGTTAGAGCTTTGGGAAATTGGCAACATTATTTGTGGCCTAAGGAGTTTGTGATACGAACGGATCATGAGTCGTTGAAACACCTTAAGAGCCAAGACAAGTTGAATAGGCGTCATGCTAAGTGGATTGAGTTTATCGAGACTTTCCCTTATGTAATTCATTACAAAAGGGGAAAGGAAAATGTTGTTGCCGATGCCTTGTCTAGGAAGCATGTGCTTGTTGCTACCTTGTCTTCGAAGTTGATGGGTTTTGAGAGCTTGCGGTTGTTGTATCCCGAGGATCCTACCTTTGCTCCTATCTTTAGGGAATGCGAAGAGTGGGGAAGGGACCGTTGGCTTAAGGAGAATGACCATTCCTCCTACTCTCGGTTCGATGGGTATTTGTTCAAAGGGAGGAGGTTGTGTGTTCCTTCTAGTTCTTGGAGGGAATTGTTCGTGAGGGAGGCCCATGACGGAGGCCTCATGGGGCACTTTGGGGTAGACAAGACCCTCGGAATCTTAGAGGAGAACTTCTATTGGCCCAAAATGCGCAAAGACGTCACTAAAATTTGTCGTCAATGCGTGGCCTGCCGGAGTGCGAAATCTCGTCTCCTACCTCAAGGATTATATACCCCACTCCCTACTCCCCTTAGACCTTGGTTGGACATTTCGATGGATTTCGTTTTGGGGCTGCCAAGGACTAGAAAGGGCCGAGATAGCATTTTTGTTATTGTTGATAGATTCTCTAAAATGGCTCATTTTATTCCATGTGCTAAAACCGAGGATGCTCGTAGTGTAGCTTCATTATTTATCGAACATGTTGTAAAGCTTCACGGGGTACCGAGGACTATTGTGAGCGATAGGGACTCCAAGTTCCTAAGTCTCTTTTGGAAGTCCATGTGGGGTAGGCTTGGAACGAAGTTACTTTTCTCCACGTCTTGCCACCCACAAACCGATGGCCAAACGGAGGTAGTAAATAGGACCTTAGGGTCTATGCTACGTTCTATGGTTAAAGGTAAGCTGACTTCATGGGAAGATCACCTACCCTTGGTGGAGTTTGCATACAATCGGGTAATACATTCGAGCACGGGAATGACTCCCTTTGAATGTGTTTACGGCCTAAATCCCCTTACCCCTTTAGATCTCACTCCTTTGTCTAGTGATCTCATGACCAGCTTAGATGGAGATAAAAGAGCCGAGGCAATGAAGAAAATGCATGAAACAGTGCGGCTCAAGCTTGAAAAGAAAAACCAAGAGGTTGCAAAAAGGGTAAACAAAGGAAGAAGAAGGCTTGTGCTTGAACCCGGAGATTGGGTGTGGGTGCATCTTCGAAAGGATCGGTTTCCAGCTCAAAGGAAGTCCAAGTTGCTGCCACGGGGTGATGGTCCTTTCCAAGTACTTGAGAGAATCAATGACAACGCCTACAAGATTGACCTTCCACCAGAATACCAAGTGCACAACACTTTCAACGTTGGTGATCTCTCCCTCGTTGATGCGGTGGAAGATGACCAAATGCTGAATTTGAGGTCAAATTCCTCTCAAGATGGAGAGGATGATACGGTTGGGGAAGCCTCCACACGTACACGGCCTTTCACACGAAGCCAAGCTCGGGAATTACAACAACTCCAAGCTTTGTTCATGCAAGTAGCCGTGTGTGAGTTGGTGATTGAACCAATCAAGGACCTAAACGTTTTTATGTGTGAAGAGGGGACTTAATGTGTAATAAACTACTCTTCAAGGTTGACACAAGAAGCAAGGGCGGATGGGTCATTTTACCCCTTTTGTTTGTAGTATAAATAGAACATGTTAGAGAGTTAGTCTCTAGTTTTTGAAATCTGATTTTGTAACCTAAACACTAAACATTTCTCTCTCTCATTTCCACTCTTGGGAGCCGCCACCAATACCTCACAAGTAGAGGGATACTTGTGTTGTCTCTTTGGCTAGAAACAAGGGTTTTGAGGTTGTTGAGTGCCTCTTGGTCCTCGTAAGAACTTGGTGTTTACATTCATTAGACTTAGGGTCCTCTCTTGATGTTAGGGTTCTTAGTATCTTGAATGTTATATGTCAAGTTATCTATCTTTTATTTATCTTGTTGTTGTTGTTGATTTGTTATCTCAAAGTCTAGTGAAGCCGTGTGGGGCTATTTTCGATTCACTAGTATCCTTGTTCATCTTGTTGTTATCGTGTTGTTGAGCTGAAAACTGAAAATTAAACTTGTTGTTCTTGTGTTGTTGGACTGAAATCCGAATCTACTTGTAGCTCTTGGTGTTGTTGGTTTGATCTTGTATCAGAAACCTAGGGAGAGAAAAACAACATCTTTCCCTCACAAGCACCAAAGAAATCCACAATAATCAACTTTCTGATTACATTCTTGATTTCAGCTTGCTTAGAGATCCTTGTGCTAGTAGCAACTATAATAAAATCTCATCTAGGTAACTCTATCAAGGACTCTCTCTACACTAATTAACTCTAATCATCTTCAAGCTTAGGCAACTCTACCTAAGTAACCCACTCAACAATAATAGCACTACTCTTATGACTTGACCAGTTCATTTAAAAATCATTACTCAAGAACACTCACTCACTCACTCTTTAAGCATAATACATAAATAAAAATATGAACAATGTTTGAGCAATCATGAAATGGAGTTTTTGTTGCCTATCTTTTCTCTCTAATTTTTTCAAAAAACTCATTTGATAAAGAGTAGTTTCTTTCATTGCATAGCTGAGTGATGATTAGGGCTTAATGATCATTGGATAAGCTATAAAAGGTAGTACAAAATAGCACCTACATGTTTGTTACATAAGAGGAAAAAACTGTGTAGATAATGCATGCTAGCTATACTGTACCTTGTACATCCAGGGACCTAGTCCCTTGCAGTTCAGCTACTAATCATCAAAACTAAATATAGTAGGAAATATGGTGAAATTCAGTTGTGGGTTGAGCAATTAAAAATAGGGGAGTAGAAACTGCTCTTAAATATCATAATTGTGATGGCACGGGGTTCTTCATCATAATACCATGGGGTTCAATCCTGATCAAGGTAGTTTTAAACAATGAACAGCCTCCCAAAACTCTCACCACACTCCATCTTTAATTACTCTTAAATTGCACCCATTCTTGCATTTATTGAAAGCATCAAATAGTGCATTGTAACCTCCCTATATTCCTTAATTTGATGTGTTGTCTGAATTATCTTCCTGTATGCGTATTGTGTATCCCTAGAATGCTTGTTCGGAAAACGACCTAAAATTATAGTTTACTTGATTAATTATAATTTTTATTGATGTTGTGGGATTTATTGGTTGTTGTTATTGGTTTATACAAAGTCGGGGATATCTAGAGTACCCAAAATCATTAAAAAATGGCATATTACGTGTGCACACCCAGTTTTCGATGAACTTTTAGATTGATTGCCAGCGCATAAAGGTCATGATTGAGTGTTTGGGTGTTGTGTTCCATGTTTCTAGTATTTCCCACTTGTATTGAACAAAAATTGGCAAAGAATTAGATCTTTATAAATATTTGACAAGTTTTTAACAATATCTTAAATACCACGATTGCGGTCATAGGAGTGAGATCGCTGCACCGTGATCCGAATTTGGAGACCGCGACCATAATAATTAAGAGTATGTTCTATCTAGCCTCTCAGGTGTTATGATTTCCATCCAAGCAGGTCGTGATTGTGACATTTAAGGCATGGTTGATAGACTTGTCCAATATTTTGTACTCTTATTTTATGCCTATCTATGACCCCTAATCATTTCCTTTAGATCAATCAAGTTGGATATCATATGTTTTACATTGATCTTGATGACTAAATTACTATGGGTGGATTCCAGGTATTAAATGGCAGGCTATGTTACAAACTACTTCATGGCCCCTGAATGTGAAACTATATACTATGAGGACCTTATGAGGAAAAAGTTGTTGCTCGAAAGGAGGATAGAATTAGAGAATGTTCCCAAAAAACTCTCAACTTTCTATGGGAGGCTAGTGGACACGAGATTGACACGTTTTACCCCGAAACCATGACAAGAAAATGAGCATTGAGTAAGGGAATTCTATGCAAATATCAGCATAGTGAAAGTCTTAAAGCCAGTGATGAGAATTAGGGCAATTAAGTTCATTTTAGGTCGAGCAAATTAACAAAGTTTATGGGTTTCAAGAGGTAGACATGAGGGACTATGAAGCTAAGGATTGTGCCCCCGGGATCTAGTTAGTCTAGAAATTATATCCAGGAAGAGAGGTTTCATGGGATGCCATGAAAAATGGGATACTAATGAGTGACTTAACAACTAAATCTAGAACCTAGTTATCCATTATTTATAGCTAGGTCTCTCCCACTACCGACTTGGTGAATGTCCCGACTATGCATGCAGATAAGCTGGCCTGCCTATTGGAAAACATTACTTTGAATATTTTCGACTTTATTCTCATGGTGATTTGACATTATTGTAACAAAGGTGGTACCATGCTCATGTTCCCTCCATTGGTCACGAAGTTGTGTAGGCGAGCTGAGGTTGATAAGTAACCAGGGGATAATTAGATCTCTCCAAACTCTCCTATATATCCATTTAAGATCTTAGGAGAGCGCGTTCTTAGAAAGAACAAAATGATGAAGGTTGTATCAGGAGAGTTGGTGGATAATGATATAGATTTGTGTAGACCATCATCGACTAGGCTATTTAAAGAGATTTTGGACTAAATGCATATCATCAGTGAGCTTGAGTCCAAGATACTTCAAGGGTAGGGAGATCCTTCCACAACCCATTATTCATATATTGCTCAGTCTTATATGAGAAACACCTTGAGGACTAAAGGAAGGAAGAGACACTTCCCCAGACTTAAGTGAGCCTACTCTTCATCGGCATATTGGAACCAGTCGTTGCAGGAGTTGTATGACAAGATGTAAAGAAGAGAGAAATGGAGAGATAAATTCTTCACTTATATGTGGAAAGTGGTGAAGGGCCTATGAAAGGTCCTGAAACCAAAAGAGATACTTCATTTTCCCAAGTCTTATTGTGATGATGAGGTCTCAACTGTATAGTCTAACTCTGATGATGATAAGGATGAGCTGAGAAAAGGAGTAATGATAGTTCGTGATACAGTTACAGGGAATACCCTTTTACTCCTTTTATGATTTTATGATTAGGTAGTGAGGTCACTTTTAGCTTTTAGCCGGGCGTTCCTATCTCTATATCCATTTTATTTAATTCCTTGGTCTGTATTATTTGGATATTTATTTGGGTGTTATTTTTTTAGGATGAACTTATTTTTACTTTGGCTTATAATAATTAGGCACCCTAATGGTGCCTACATTTCATGGATTAGCAGCTTATTTTCTTCTTTAGAGTTGTTTTTATTCGTAGATCCTTATTTCTTCTAATAATGATGTCGAATGAGCCTTTCCCTATTATATATTGAGTGACATCAATCTTAAGGAAATGTCATCGTGTTTTTCATTTTTAGAGCTATAGATGAATGGAAAGTTTGAGTGCCCGAGGTATCATAGATTTGGTATTGCCCTTATGCCTATGGTGAAGTCTTAGTATCCATGTGGCTTGCCCTTGTAAGAGCCAAAATATGATATGACGTCTTGATTAGGTTCTAATAATATCCAATCATATATGGTGAAAATGCAAAACAAGAATCCCCCTACGTCCCTTTTTTTTGTGAAAATACAGGGCATGGACGTGAATAGTTTTGTAACATCACTTTCCTCCTTTTGTGACTCCGAAGTCTTTAGTTGGTAGTTTTTGGAAAATAGCTCCTTTAGTCTCTAGTAGTAAATCAACTTAAGGCCCCTTAAATAGTTTGTATGCCTTATGTGGTGAGCTTAGTCATTTAATTCTCGTCCTTACTTGAGTTATGTTTTTAGCTCGTTAGTTTCTTAAAACTAATCCTTATTACACATGGTTGGTGAAATGATATTAGGCCTTTTTATTTATCATGGAAATCCACATTAGCTTGAAAACCCAGCTTGTATATAGATTGTATCTCTAGTTACCCATTTTGACCCTTTGAACCTTTCGTTGGCAGACACATTACAAGCCATACATAAACCATTTGACTTTTATCCCTTTTTGAGCCCTACCCTCCTAGATATTGAAAATTCAACTTGAGGCTAAAAACCTAATTTAGGGGTAGTGAGTCTTGGAAGAGTTAACTTTGGGCCACAGAATTGTAAGTGGGTGCCTAAGAGCTTACCAATGAGATCAAATGAATAAGAAAGAGAAAGGATACAACAAAGGAAACAAAAGCATGAATTGTATAAAGAAAAGAGATATGAAGAAAATTCTTCAAAAGATGGGTGAATCAATGTATTTAAAGTAGCCACATCTGAGAGTCGGAAAGAAACAAAGTGGCTCATGAACCAAAGATTAATTTGATAGTATGTTATGTATAGTTTAAGGAGAGTTTATTAACTTTTATCCAAAACATTTTTCCTTCCAGTTCCCGATCCTATATTACAAGATTTAAAAAATCCCTTAGAGATCCCCAACCAAGTGTCTTCAATATAATGGAAAATGAAAATAAGGGCAAGCATGTGACATGACACTTATTTGCACTGAAAGTTTTTTGTGAGAGTCAGTGCTTGCATTTTAGTTCTTTCTTGAAATAGATACTTTGATGTGTGGGACTTTCTTTCATGAGGAGGCATGTGGACTAGTTGAGGCAGGTGAAGTTTCCATCTTTTGAAAATGAGTCAAATAAGTGTAATTGAGTCACTATTAATTGGGAGTCACTCCTATAGAGTTAGTGGTTTATTGTTGTTATTAAAAGTCTTTTGAACCCTTGAAAATGTGTTTAATTTTGAGGGGAGTTGTGCAGATAGTTTTTTCCATTCTCGAGGGCAAGTGGGTGGACTAATTTTGTTCAGAATCATAATGATCATTTGGTCAAATGAATGGTCTTACAATTGAGTGATCTCATTGAATGAGAAGTAGTGTTGCTTTAGGACAAGCAAAGATTAAAGTTGGGGGTGTTGATGTGTGGCTAATTACCACTAATTGATATCGAAATTATTGCAAACTACTATGATTAAATTTTGCAAATGAGACTAATTACCTATTAAAATGCATTAATTTTTAGTTTTTGTGATCTTGCAGAACCTATGATGAAAATGAGTTGAAACCAAGCAGAATGGAAAGAAAAATGGACAAAAAAAGAGCAAGAACTGGAAATCAGGCAACCCACAGTTATCACAATTGCAATCTATGAGTCATGATCACTATTATTAGTCAACTAGGGTCATCAATAGTGATCACAACCGAAAGCCATATGATTGCGATCCAAAGAGCGTGAACGTGATGGAGCAGAAGATTGTCCAAGTTCAGTTTTTTAAATTCATAAAGTTTATCCCAAATCTTAAAAGCTCAAACCCTTGCACAAATAGGGTATCTTAGAACTACTTTTCAATTTTTGAGTTGAGAGAAAAAACTCCAATTTTGTAAAAGAACAATCGTTATTATATTTGCAAGATATTTTATTTTTAATTTGATATTAAATATGAGATCATTTTTACTTTGCATCTTCAATGGAGGCATTGAATGCAAACTTGGATATATCTCTTTTCTCCAATTTCATGAGTAGCTAAATATTTATCTTGGACTTATGCTTGAATAGGGGGTTAATGTGTATGTGTGTTGATTGTTAGTCTTAATTATTAGTTATCGATGTTGGTTTTTGATATTACTCTTTGGTTGAATTGTGAGTTTTGGGTGAAAACCCTAAATTTTTGTATCCCACATCACTCTTGAAAGAGGGATGTAGGTGATGAGTGGTTGTGAATAACTATTTGATACTAGTTATTTCCTTATCATTGTCTTAGAAATAAGGCTGTTATGTGTTGTAGCTAGGTTGATGGACATCATCTTAGAAATAGGGAGGCTAAGTTGAGGTTTTTGGTTTATTAATTGGGCATGTTCATGTGGTATTTGAAAGAATTCATGAGTGAGGTTTAGTGTTTGTGGATACACTAACACTATGAGGTAAAATCTTACCTACTTGAACCTTTGACTAAGAAATGGACTAACCCTCAAACACCCATACATGTATGACCCCTGATACAAGAATTCCAAGGAACACAAGAATTGTCTCAAAACAGTCCACACACACTCCAAAAACAGTCCACTAATCTTAAGGATTTGAGGACCAAGATGGAGACCACTCTCGGATTCACTACAACAACAACAATACGAGATAACAATGGTGTATTTGACACCCAAAACAGCCACGAAACGTGATGAACAAGATGAACAACAATAACACAAGTTTCGGATTCAACAAAGACCCCAAAACAGTCCACGATTTGCAAGAAAAATAAAGATAGATAGTGAGACATAAACTACAATAAGACCCAAGAACCCAAAGATATATTAAATCTAAAGACCCCTAGAACTTACGATAGCAACACCACACTCTTACGGTGACCGCCAAGGGAATGAACTCGCCTCAAGATCTACCGTTTCCAAACAAAGATCAATATTGGCTTTTCCAAGCCCTATGCTAAAGATGACTTTTCCAAGTCCTACCACTAAGTGTGTACACTCTCAAAAGAGAGAAGATATTTCTTTCAATTCTTCATTATCAAAAATCTGATGAGAAATAAGACTAAGGGGCCTATTTATACTATATTACAAATGAAGACAAAAGACTACTTTGCCCTTAATGAGAGGGGCGGCCATGGGTGTAAATCCACCATATGTAATGTCCAAAATACCCTTAATTAAGGCCCAAAACCGTGAGTCCTCAACCTTAAATTCTCCAAGCAATCTTCCACATGCGAGATTGCTTTAAGTTATGCTCAAAACGGGTCCTCCATGCATGTTCTTGTTTCCTCGAGGTGACCAAGTCTTGAGTCTCTATGTGTTGGCCTCCAAAAATGTCATCAAAAGATAAGAAGGTCATTTGTCCCGTATCATCCTCCCCTTCTTGAAAAGGATTCGACCTCGAATCCAAACCTTGCAAAACCGAAGAGAGGACAAACAAATACAAATTCCTCATGGCATGAGGGTTAGGGTTAGCATAACAAATCATCTCAACATGCCAAGGTTGCACATATTTGCAATATAACCAAGAATCCTTTGAAAGGAATATTAAAAACTCAATAAAAGATGTACAAAGGATTTGGTTATAGGATACATCAAAAGTAATACTTTGCTTGTCATGTTGGCCAAGCAACAAGTTTGGTGCACCAACATCACCATTTCTAAATTTGGCACCGGGGTCAAATGGGAAAAGTGGCCATAGACACGGGTCTCGACAACACTTCCCTTTCCCGTGGTCTACACCTAAACTAAATGACATACTCTCTACAATAACATACATATCATCCAAATCAAATAGAGAGTAGAGAAAGGTATCACTCAAATCGACTTCTACTAAGGTGCTCTCATGTGTGTACTCACTACTAGTTTCCCAATAATCACCATGAGTACTCTCAACAATGAAATCACACAAAGTAGAAGAAGAAGTAGCTTCCACAACTACACATTCCTTACCCTTAAGAGTACTCTTATCTTCCAAGAAGAGATTTCCCTCTTTAGGAGGAATGTTGTCACACCATAGTGGGTTAGCATATAGGCTATAGCTTCCAAGGCAAGCTATACCGTCAAGTTCTCCACTAGGTTCATTAGGAGTGTTTAAATCATCTTCAAACAAGACATTATACCTAAAAAGAGTGTGATCTACCTCACGGACAGATTTGGAACAAGAAAGTTCCTCACTCTCTAAATGATCAATATCAAGTTTCAAGGATGTTTCAAACACAATATTACCCCAAGAAGAGCTCTCGGGTTCATTCTCACTTTGTTGACCAACATTTTCAAATATTTCACTCACTTGAGTCCTATTAAGCACATCACACACATGCTCAAGTGGTGGACAGTTTTCACGAACAAGTTGATCAACACCCATTACACAAGACGAGGTACTTCCATTCAACATATAGGCTTCAACACTAGGTGGACATAAATTGATCTCACAAGAGGAGTCAATTTCGTCATCAATAGGATCAACTAGTGTATCCAAACTCACAATATGTACATCATCAATAAGAGGCAAGGAATCATTAGACTCATAAATAAGTAAGCTACTACTCACACTCAATGGACTACTAGTCATACAATTATCATTCACATGCATTAAAGTGTAAGAGTTAGCTATTTTACCTTGAAGATCTTGAATGGACTCTTTCTTGCCGTGAGGTGAAGGTCCTCCATAACCTTGGGCAGCAACTTCCTTTTGACATTGGTCGCATTCGCTTGCCATGTTGGTACCTACACAAATGTCCATAAAAATAGAAGGACAACCAAAGTTAGCACGGTTTGGTGGTAATCCCCTCACTTCGCTCAACACAATCTCTCCTTTTTCCACTCTCGGATTACCACCTTTCACTCCCTTACTCCTCTCAATCTTTTGTCTCTCATAATAATTTGAATTGGAGTAGGTAGGAACTTCTTTTTGCGGCCCGGGCAGAATGTACGTCTCGAGGCAATTTCCCCATCGGTCTCTTACAATATTAGGCCAATTTTGCATATTTGGAACTTTATGTTGTGCAAACCAATCGGCGCCCAAGCTCACATGACCATAGGTTATGGGAAAAACATCACACCACACTTCCTCATGGTAATTAAATTGGGAGAAGACAACTTTTACCCTCTCGGTAACCTTGAACTCGCCCAAGTAGTATGGAACAAGTAAAGGCTCTCGCAATAACCCCAAGTAATCAACCATGGACGGAAAAATGTAGTTTCCATAGTACCTATCATTCAACACCATAAGGCAGCCCGGTATCCCACAAATAGTCACCTTTCCGGAGTGTACACTCCTTCTTGGATCTACATTGTAAGGCATACGAGTACCCCTTAGTTTTGGAGATGCATATCCTCTTCTTCTCATTGGACAACCTCCACTAGAGCTAGTATAACCATTCACACTATATCGACTTTGATAAGAAGTACTACAAGGTGGAGAATATGGATCTTCATACTCCTCACGTGTACCCTCATCATAGTTCTCATAGGCTTTGCAAACAAAAGGGTTATACCTAACACCAAATCTAGGTTCGGAGTAAGAAGTGTAAGACTCCTCACATGCCCCAACATCATCATAAGATCCATCACGAGGTCCTACGTCATCTCCAAAGTTACTATAAGCACTAGGCACTTCATTCACCTCATTTTCTCCCTTAAAACAGTAACTTTCAAATCTGCCCAAGTCTCGATCATGGCTATTTTCATAGCCTCCGCAATCTCCCTCAACTTTGTAGCCATAAAACCCTTCACTACAATCATAGTCTCCCATGTTGTAGTCACAATAATCCCCGGCTATCGAAGACATGTTCCCCTTATATCACCCTTTAAACCTACAAAATGAACAAACAAGATTAGTAGTAAAGCTCCTCACCAACACTCGTATACACTCACCTTTGTGATCCTCACAATTGGAGCGGCGAATATTGAAAGTTGCTTATACTCCGGTAGTCAATAGGATGTCAATTCTACTTGGCGGCCGGAATAGATTCTTGTTTGATCGACTCAAGACACAAAAATAAAATTCACTTACGAACTTGAAACAAAGAAGTTACTACGAGTTAAAAATGAGAAAAGCACACAAACAACGAAGACACGAAGAAACGGATTCAATAATTAATCTACAACTAAGTAGGTGATTACTAGTTGTTAATTAATTCTAGAATCAAGACATGAAACTAATGAAACAAAAGATGAAACTAAGAATCTAAAATTTTGAGCTCGGAAATATTGCGTGAACAGTAGCAGTGATGACATGGCAGTCACGTATTGGTTTCGGTCCCACACACTTTTGTTGTCCAATTTCAAGTCTTGGTCAATTTTTCAATTTGGACTTTGGTGGAATTTGTTTAAGGAGGGAAATTCAAACAAGTCTTGGAGCCCTTTTCAATTTCAAGTTTTCAAGACTTGACTTTATTGTACTTCTCCTTAAAACATGGATCCGTAAATCATGGAAAAGTGTTGGAAAGTGGTTGAGACTTGATTGATAGGTCTTTGTTGGTTGTAGTGTCTTTTAAGACTAACAAATGATACACCCTTTTCCTTCAACTTTTTAGATTTAGCATTCACTTTATCTTCAACAATATATGAAGGTGGTGATGAACATCAAGAACAACAACAACAACAACAAGAACTACAACAATAATCTTCAAGGACACCAACAATTTTTCACACGGCCAACTCCAATCCACAATAACAATATCTCCAACACTTGGCCAAGACAACTACAACTTCAACAAAATGGTTTTCAATCCACCAATTAACAACAATATCACGTGGCCAAGCTTATAACAACAACAAGATAAAAACCACAAGGCCAAAACAGTCCACCACAATGGCCAAGCTTATGTTCACAACAACCTTTCAACAAGTTCAAGCTCAAGTTTAGATCTAGACTCAAAGTGTTAGTGGACAAGAAAACTAACACTAGGAACAACAAAACAAACAAGAACACTATTAGATCTAGACATACAACAACAAATCTCGGCCAAGACACAACAAGAACACGATTTTGGCCAAGAACACAAACACGGACAGATTGCTATTTTTCTGGAAATTTCAGTTTTCCTTTTTTTTTTTTTTTTTTTTTTTTTAACAAGAAAGCCCAAGATTGATCTTGTAGGAACAAGATCAAGCCATGCTTTGATACCAAATGATACGGGAAATCCAAGGGACACAAGAATTGTCTCAAAACAGTCCACACACACTCCAAAAACAGTCCACTAATCTTAAGGATTTGAGGACCAAGATGGAGACCACTCTCGGATTCACTACAACAACAACAATACGAGATAACAATGGTGTATTTGACACCCAAAACAGCCACGAAACGTGATGAACAAGATGAACAACAATAACACAAGTTTCGGATTCAACAAAGACCCCAAAACAGTCCACGATTTGCAAGAAAAATAAAGATAGATAGTGAGACATAAACTACAATAAGACCCAAGAACCCAAAGATATATTAAATCTAAAGACCCCTAGAACTTACGATAGCAACACCACACTCTTACGGTGACCGCCAAGGGAATGAACTCGCCTCAAGATCTACCGTTTCCAAACAAAGATCAATATTGGCTTTTCCAAGCCCTATGCTAAAGATGACTTTTCCAAGTCCTACCACTAAGTGTGTACACTCTCAAAAGAGAGAAGATATTTCTTTCAATTCTTCATTATCAAAAATCTGATGAGAAATAAGACTAAGGGGCCTATTTATACTATATTACAAATGAAGACAAAAGACTACTTTGCCCTTAATGAGAGGGGCGGCCATGGGTGTAAATCCACCATATGTAATGTCCAAAATACCCTTAATTAAGGCCCAAAACCGTGAGTCCTCAACCTTAAATTCTCCAAGCAATCTTCCACATGCGAGATTGCTTTAAGTTATGCTCAAAACGGGTCCTCCATGCATGTTCTTGTTTCCTCGAGGTGACCAAGTCTTGAGTCTCTATGTGTTGGCCTCCAAAAATGTCATCAAAAGATAAGAAGGCCATTTGTCCCGTATCAACCCCTATGATAGTATAACCTCTAGACTCTTCAACCATTGGAGTTTATTCAATAATTGTTTGCTCTTGATTAGTTTCATAGGTTAATTTTCCTCAATCAAAGGTTTAATAATACCCCCATTTAATTTCACATCTAGTTTTAAGTATACATTATGGGTTAATACTTTGTTAACTCTCAGTATACATAGGATTTGAAAATAAGTGTGCACTCCTTTTGGATATGACCCCTACTCTTGTTGGGTTTATATTGACAATAACCACCTTGCACTACAATAATGGTGTAAGTTGAGAGATATCAGTAAGATATATGGGGTTCACTTAAGCTATACCCAACCCCATTGACAGATTGCATAATCAACAGATGTGTTACTTAAGTGACGGTCGTGTAAGTGACAGAGTGGTCGGCTAATTGACACCTGGCACTATTTAACCGTCTTTCTCCATAAAATATTCTATAACTTCTTCCACAATTTTTACACCAGTTAAGAGCTCAAAGAGTGGAAAAGGTGGGAAAACATCCATATAAATTAAGGTAAGATAACCCAACTCATCTTCGTAATTTCCCATCAATTTCAAAGTTAATCCTTGGTAAAATACATAGAAATTAGGGCTTGAATTCCTAACTTTGATGGTTGTTTTGAGACACGAATTGTGATTAATGTGTTCTTAAATTTTTAGCACACATTCCTTATCGTTCAACGGACCTCGTAATGAGTTCAATTTTGGATTCAATTTATGGGTCGTGTGGGCTTATTCTTGATCCAAAATTTGACCTAACCCTTAATATAGTGAAACATCCTTGGATTTGACCCTTATAAAATTTCCTAGAATTCTGTTCCCTAGATCAAATACGACTCATGGGTGTGACCGTATGGTGGGATATGAGTGGTATGGTCTTGTCGTAGGCTAACCAGTGTTAGTTAGTAGGATGGTTTTGGTCACTAGAATGGATATGACTTAGATATATGAGTAGTAGGTGCTGGTACGAGTTGTATCGTGGACTCGTATGGTGGGAAGTATTTGATCCTTCTGGTATTTCATTCTATTAGGGATACGGGTCACGGGTACGGATAATATTCTAGGCTTACAACTTGGTTGGATGAGTCGCATACTGGCCAATGTTTTATCCAAGGGTAAGGATTGGATACAAGTGCTGGGTACCAATCGTATTGGGATGGTACAACTCATATGGGTTAGTCGTATCACTGTGAAGGGGTTTTAAGGGATTTAAGTTGCGGTATCCTAGACATTTCCCTACTTACCCTAATTAGGACCCATGACTTCTAATACACTTTGGAGGCTATTTACCCTATTATTTTATACATTAGAACTTATAACTATTTCAAAACACTCCATAATTCTCTGAAAAGCATTTGGGGAAAAGGATCTGGGGTTTCAACTAAAGGATTGCTTTGGGGCTTGTCTGTGTGATTTATTACCGTCATCTTCTTTGTTTAAGGCATGTTTCTCTTCCCTCACTATTAAATTAACTAAAGGCATAATCTATACGATTGATTTTATGGATTTTATTATTGCATGATTCTGGTTTTCAACTATTATTTAGGGGTTTTTGATATTAAATATTTGGTTGTGGTTTCTATGGTTTTAATTATGCATTTATATGCATTAATGGTGGTTTTTGATAGTTGGATTACACAGGAATTGTTTATTGGTAATTGGAAATTGGTTTTTGTTATATTATACCCCCAATGTGTTTGATAAAATGTTTATAAAGATATGTTCATTGCATTGACATGTTTTAATTGAACTCTTGCATGATTTAAAGATGGTAAATGAATTAAGCATGGTTTAAATGGTTTGGAAAGGCTAAAGATAACGCATCATGGACTGGGGCCTTGTTATAATGGGCACCCCCAGTCTAACTAAGACCGAGGACCTCCCCCTTAACCTAAACCAACCACCTTATATAGCCTTGGATGTGCTGAATTTCAAACATATAACAAGATTGTGTAACACTCTTCATTAAGACTCTGGGATAGGGTAACAACCATGAACGATTCAATTGAGTCTAACCATACCAAAACCAACAATCCATTCCATACCAAACCATTTAGAAAATATCAATTATAATATTAAAATCAAATCCAAAATATATACGGATGAACAACCAACAATATCGTCCAATGATGTTAACCCCAACCCCAACACCAATGCCAATCCTACGGGCGACACCAATACCGGTCTCGCCCATACCAACCCCCAAAACTACCACAAATACTCTATCCAACAGAATGCAAATATTCCCAACCATGGCCAAAATTAATATCCGGAAAGAAAGTAAAAGTCTAAGAATGTCCAACATGAGATAATGACTTTCAAAAGGATAGAAGCTTACCACTTTAGACCAATAGGTTGTCCCCAAATAAAGTACTATAAAGGAGAAGTCAAACGGTCGATTCCTTCATAGCGTGAATAAACAACCGCCAGTAGACGGGTTAGTGGGTGAACAGTAGCATGAAACACAAGTTAAGGACAAAGTAATATCAGTTATCAAAACCAAGTGAAAACCATCCAATGAAAACAACCCTACATATATAAATAAGAGCTGGGAAAAGTGATTAGGTTTAGCATGCCATTAAAACCTTTACCTGGATTGTGTAGCTTAGCCGTCCTACCACCAATGGGCCATAAGGGTTCTTCTCCCCCTGCTGAAAGGGTCCCAGTGCGTGTAGCTGCATGACCAGCAAATATCCTTGGGATGACTAGTACATCCCAACAATATAAATGTGCTACTCGTACGTGGCCATCAAAAACCCATCATATTGGAAAATTTGAGTTTCCGGTTTTAATCTCCCGGGGGACGCCACCTTCCACGGCTTAGCTTACACTTTCTGCCATTAATGCTAAATTAAAAACATTAACAAACAATCTAATTATCCAATTATTAACCAAGGCTATTTAATAAACCAGTGGTATCATCATACCACCATATTTGTATGCATTTATCCATAGCCAAACTATTTCGATTAAGGGGACATTCAAGTGCCCTATCATTAGCCATATTATAACTCTTGGGAGACTACCATGCTCTCTACAAGCATTAACAATTAGCCATTAATCTTTGTAAGCCATTGAAAAATATTTAAGGTTTCATATATAAGCTAAAAACAAGAAAGAGTTCCATTAACATAAGTCAATGCCATGAACATATCTTTATAAGCATTTTATCAAGCACCTTAGGGGTATAATATAACCAAAACCAAATTTGATCACCATTAAACCATTACCATGTAATTCAATAGTCAAAAACAACCGTTAATGCATAGAAAAACATAATTAAAACCATAGGAAATCATAACTAAGCATTTAACATCAATACTCCCAAATCAATAGTTGAAAGCCATAATCATGCAAGAGTAAAACCATGAAACCAACCATGTAACCATGCCTTTAATTGAAATTACCATTGGGGAAGAAAATCATGCCTTGAACCAAGAAGATTGACGAAAAGAATTCACCAAGACAAGCCCTAATGTAATCCCTCAGTTGAAACCCTAGCTATTTATCCCAAAAGCTCTTGAGAGAATTATGATATGTTTAGAAAGAGTTTCTAAGTGTGTAAGGGTAAAATAATATGGTAAATAACCTTCTAAGTATATTAGAATTCTTGGGTTCTTAATAGGGTAAGTAGGGAAATGTCTAAAATACCCCCACTTAAGTCTCGTAAAAACCCAACACAGGGTCACGACTGTCCTCCTTACGAGTCGTAACCTCCCTTATGGTTGATACCCACCCAATCATAACCAAGCCTCATTCATGGATCATACATTTTCCAGCATACGACTCATCCACCAAAGTCATAACCTCAACATACGATCCATATCCATGATTTGTATCCCTGGCAAAATGTAACACCAGGAGGATCAAATATTGTCCACCTTACAATTCACCTATACGACTCGTACCCAACCATATGACACCCCTAAGTCGTATCCATTCTAGTGACAAAAACCATCCCACCAATTAACATTGATAAGCTTAAGATAGGACTTCACCACTCGTACCCCAGCATACGACTCGTACCATGAGTCATATTGTATCCAAAGAATGGGATTCTAAGAAATTGTCTAAGGGTCCAAACATATGATGCTTCAATGTTCCCCACTAGGAATATTCATCCCCGAATGATGGATAAGGTAGGGGTAACCACACAAAGATTCATTTGCATTATAAAACATCACTTTAACAAAGAGGCAAAGATGTGTTCAAGAACACATACCTTCCGCACGAATAGCAGGAGCAGAAAACAAATGCGGATACTTGGACTTCATGTCCTTCTCTGCTTTCGACATGGTCTCTTTCACCTTGTGGGTCCACCATAGAACCTTAACCAAAGCCATATCCTTGGTCTGCAACCAACAAACTTGCCTATCCAACCTCTTCATAAGACAGAGAATTTGAGATATCCACCCCCTCCAAAGGAACAATCGAAGATAGATCACCAACGCACTTCTTTCACGTAGAAATATGGAATATTGGATGAGCCAAACTCAAGATAAATGAAAACACCAACTCATATGCAACATTGCCCACTCTCCACAAAATCTCATAAGGACCAATGTACCACGGATTGATCTTTCCCTTTTTGCCAAACCACACTACTCCATTTATATAAGATACCATAAGGAAAACCTTATCCCCAACTGCAAACTCAAAATCTCTACACCAAGCTTAAGATAGGACTTTTGGTGACTCTAAGCAGCCTTGAGCCTATCCCAAATCACCTTTACCTTTTCCATAGCTTGACAAACCAAATTTGGACCAAACAAATCAGCATCTCTGAGCTCAAACCAAACAATAAGAGATCTACACCTCCTAATATACAATGCCTCAAAAGGAGCCATACCAATACTCTTAAGATAGCTATTGTTGTAAGCAAACTCTTCCAATGGTAGATGCTCCACCCAACTTTCACCATAATCAATATATAGGCTTGAAGCATATCGTCCAATGTCTGAATAATTCTCTCCACCTGCCCATCCAACTGCAGATAGAAAATAGTACTCAGACTCACCTTACTCTCCAACCCTTTCTGGAAAGACTGCCAGAAGTGGGACATAAATTACGTACCATGAACAGAAATAATCAAAACAGGCACTCCATGAAGTTTCATAATCTCTTGAAGATAAAGCTTTGCATAATCCTCTGCCAAAGAGTTAGTCCGCACAGGTAAGAAATATGCAGACTTTGTCATCCTATCCATAATGACCCAAATCGAATCAAATTGCTTCTGAGACCGAGGAAGACTGGTAACAAAATCCATATTGATCTCCTCCCACTTCTATTCAGTCAACTCAATTTTTTGAAACAATCCACCAGGCCTCATGTGCCTAAACTTAACTTGTTGAGACACCATGCACTTGGACACAAAATAAATAATGTCCCGCTTCATGCCACTTCACCAACAGATCTCTTTGAGATCATCGTACATCTTATTAGAACAAGGATGAACAATATAGCGCGACTCATGTGCCTCAGCCAATATCCTTTGCCGCAAACATCTACATCAATAATACACAACCTCCCTTGGTACTGCAAAGTACCATTGCCACTAATCTCAAAATCTTTTACCTTTTACCCACCAACCCTACCTTTAATTTTCTTCAAGGAAGAATCCAACAATTGTTTCTCCTTAATCTCTGCATCGAGAGTTGATCTAACTACTTCTTGAACCATCACACCACTATCCTTGGAGTCAAGAGACGAACCCTAAGATTTGCTAAATGGTGAATATCCTTTACCAATTCTCTCTTTGCTTCTTCCACATAATCTAAACTACCAATGGACAACTTTCTAAGAGCATCAGGAACTACTTTAGCTTTATCTGGGTGGTAGTAAAGACTCATATCATAGTCCTTGAGAAACTCAAGCCATCTTCTCTGCCTGAGATTCAGCTCTTTTTGCTACAACACAGACTACAAACTCTTATGACCAAAGAGGGTATCCATGTGAACACCATACAAATAATGTCGATATATCTTCAAAGTAAACACAACGGCCAACAAACCCAAATCATGAGTAGGATAGTTCCTCTTATCACCTTCCCATGATGCATCAATACCCAACCAATACAAACTCTTGATGCATCACAATAAACTATGAACCAATCATTACCTTACGGTAAAGTCAGAACTGTAGCTGAAACCAACTTATCCTTCAAATTCTCAAAACTCCCCTCACATAAATCCGACTTAAGAAAACCTAAACTTCCTTTAAGTTAACTAAGTTAAAGGAGCATCTATCGATGAAAAATTCTTCACAAACTGCCTTTAATACCTGACTAAACCCAAGAAGCTCTGAATATTAGATGGAGTCGTAGGTCTAGGCCACTTCTTCACCATAACCACCTTCTATAGATCCACCATGATCCATTCACTAGAAATGAAATTACCCAAGAAAGTCACAAAATTCAACCAAAACTCGTACTTAGTGAACTTAACAAAAAAACACTGTTCTTTTAAGATCTACAACACTGCACAGAGGAGATTAAAATGATCCACCTCACTCTTTGAATAGACCAGAATATCATAAATAAACATAATGAAAAAGAGGTCCAAATACTGCCAAAATACCCTATTCATCAAATCCATAACCGCTGCCAGGGTATTCTTCAAGTGAAATGACATCACCTAAAATTTATAATGCCCATACCGAGTGTGAAAAGCCATCTTAGAGATATTCAACTCACTAATCTTAAGCTGATGGTACCAAAATTGAAATTTGTCTTAGAAATGAACTTGGCACCTTGAAATTAGTCAAACAGATCATCTATCCAAGGAAAAGGATATTTGTTCTTCATCATTACCTTTTTCAACTGCATGTAGTTGATGCACATAAAAAGAAAACCATTCTTCTTGCACACGAACAACACCGGTGGACCCCATGGAGAGATACTAGGGTGAATAAACCCTTTGTCAAGAAGATCCTTAATTTACTCCTTGAGTTCCCTTAACTCAGCTAGAGCCATTCTATATGGAGGAATAGATATTGGATGAGTGTCCAAAAGCAAATCAATACCAAACTCTATTTACCTATCTGAAGGAACACCTGGAAAATCATCTAGAAAGACCTCTGAAAACTCATCAACTATTTGAACTGACTATAATGAAGGACCTTTCGAGTTAGAATATTTAACTTGGGTCAAGTGATAAAGAGAACCCTTAGAGATTAACCTCCAATCTCTAAGATAAGAAATAAACTTCCCTCTTGGTGCTAAGGAACAACCTTCCCATTCTATTTCTAACTCACCAGGGAACCTAAATTTTTAAGATTACATAACAATATACCCAAACTCAAATAGATCTACCAAAGTTTGTCTCCATCTCACAGATACCATACACCTCTTATAGACCCATTCAAAAATAATCGAGTCTCGTACTAAGGTGGAAATAAGAAATGAATTTGAAATAATCTTCAGATGGAAACAAAAAGACAAAGCTATATAAGGAGTCACATAGGAAATAGTAGAACCCGAATCAATCAAACAATATATGTCATGAGAGAAGCTATAATATACTAATAACAACATAAGGTGATGCGTTGGACTCCTGACAGGATGCCAAAGCATACAACCTATTCTGACCAACACTAGAACCTGGGACAGTAACAGAAGTAGATCCCACTCACTGCAAAACCGACAAGGAGGACATGAAGAGTTAGACTAATCTCCACTTGCCAAAGACTAGGATCCCTACGTTCAAGAATTATCTCCACCATGATGATGCTTGTTGCTCGACTGTTGGGGTTAAAGAGCATTGAAAGTAGACAAGGAACCTAAAATCCCCCATTTCTCTTTCATCCACTTCCCACCATCTTCACCACCTTGATACTAGGGACCTCCCTGATCAGAAAACCTTCTTTGCTTACCCTGAAAAGTCAACGTCGATATGTCCATATCCTTCATGAGCAAAACAATCTTACACTCTAGAATCAGTTCTCTGTTCAGCCCAAAAGTGAACTTTCTTATTCTCGACCTTATATCAACCACCAAATCAAGAGCATACCTCAACAACTGATGAACTTTAATGTATGCTCCTTCCCAGAAATTGTCTCTTGCCTAAGGTGCAAAAACTCTACTATCTTATCTTTCCTCAACTCTTGAGAAAAAAACTGATCAATGAAGGCATTAGAAAAGTTCTCCCATAAACCATCCTCTTCTATATCACCTTTATTTCTATCCCACTCTTCGTACCACAGATAAACAACCTCTTTGAGTGGATAAGTTGAAAAGCTTACTCCTTCTACATTTGTTGCCCTCATTACTCGAAAGATCTTCTCCATCTTATAATGAAAGCCCTGTGGGTCTTCCTCCACCTTCACTCTCATAAAATTCTGAGGACCTATCTTTAAAAATTGTCTAAGCCTAGTGACCTCAGTTGACAAAACACTAGTTGTACCTCGCTCAGCCTGAGTAGTAACTAGTTGGGTAATAGCATGCACAGACTGACTAAACTATGAATTCATCACATTACCCTGAGTTACTTAAGGAGCAGTGGGAGGAATTGGAGGAACTCTGGTACATTTTTTAATAGGACCATGAGATCAAAGATGAACCCCGTGATTAGAAGTAACTCCCCCATCACCACTTCCATATACAACAGAAGAATTTCCTTGCGATCCAGATCTAGGAGGCATGATATGAAACATTAACAAACAAAGATTAGAGGAAATTCCAGTATTAAGAAGTCAAGCTTAAAGAAAGAATACCAAGAAAGTAAAATATTTCTAAATGTCTTCAGCCTCTCCCTTATGAGTGTGGCCTACTACACACCCCTAAAAGAGACTCTACTAAAACGACTTTGTGGACTCCTAATTGACCATGAACCTAGGCTCTGATACTGACTTAACGTAGCTTGAATTGGGTCCTTATCATAATGGGCATCTAAAATCCAACCAAGAATGAGGACCGCCTCTTTTAACCCCACCTAACAACCTTATACATCCTTGGATGAGCTAAATTTTGAACATATAACAAGATTGCATAAAGCTCTTCATGAAGACACTAGGATAGGTTCATAACCGTGACCGACCCAACTGAGTCTAATCATATCAAATTAACCATCTTCCATATACCAAACTATTTAGAAAAAATCAAACATAATATGAGAATCAAACCAAAAATGTATACGATGGAACAACCAATAATATAATCTAATGATGTTAGCCCTAAAACCAATGCCAATGCTATGGACGACACCAATACTGATCCACCCATATCAACTCTCAGAAGTACCATAAAGCCTCTATCCGAAAGAATACAAATATGTAGTTAGAATATGCCCCCAACCATCACAAAAATCAATATCCAAAAAGAAACTAAAAGGTATAAGAATTCCAACATAAAATAATTCCTTTTGAAAGGATGGAAGACTACCACTTCAGTCCAATAAGCTATCCCCAAATCAAGTACTATGAAAGAGGAGTAGAATGGTCGGTTCCTACATAACGTAGGTATACAGTCGCCAGTAGATGGGTTAGTGGGTGAACACTAGCATGAAACTCGGGGTAAGGATAAAGTAATGGAAGTAATAAAAATCAAGTGAAAACCATCCAATGAAAATAACCATAAATATATATATAAGTTCTGGGAAAGGGATAGATTTTACCATGCTATTAAAACATTTACCTAGGTTGTGTAGCTTAGCGTCCTACCATCTATGGGGTCATATGGGTTCAACTCTCCTTATTGAAAGTGTCCAAGTATGTGAGATCGTACGGCCAGGCAATATACCTAGGATGTCTAGTACATCCATCCAATATAAATGTGACACTCGCATGTGGCCATTGAAGACCCCTTATATCGGCAAATATAAGTTTTCGATTTTGATCCCCCCAAGATTGCCACTTTTCACGGCTTAGCTTACACTTAGTACAATTAATGCCTAATTAAAACCATTAACAAATAATCCAATTACCTAGATATTAACAAATTCTAGATATTAATAGAGGCTATTCAAAAAACCAGTGGTATCATCGTACCACCATACTTCCAAGTATTTATCCATAGCCAAACTATTTAGATTAAGGGGACATTTATATGCCCTATCATTAGCCTTATTAAACCTCTTGGGACACTACTATGTTCTCCACAAACATTAACAATTATCCATTAACCTTTGTAAACCATTGAAAAATATTTAAGGTTATGTAAGCCAAAAACAAGCTAGAGTTCCATTAACATAAGTAAATGCAATGAATATATCTTTATAAGTATTTTATAAAACACGTTGGGGCATAATAAAATCAAAAACAAATTCTATAACCATCAAAACATTACCGTGCAATTCAATAGTCCAAAACTACCGTTAATGTAAAAAAATAGAATTAAAACCATAGAATATCATAACCAATCATTTAACATCAAAACCCCCAAATCAATAGTTAAAAGCCATAATTATGAAAGAGTAAAACCTTTAAATCAACCATGAAACCATGCATTTAATTTAAATTACCATTAGGGAAAAGACTCATGCCTTAAACCAAGAATATTGAAGGATAGAATTCACAAAGACAAGCCCCAAAGTAATCCCTTAGTTGAAACCCTAGCTCTTTATCCCAAAAGCTCTTGAGAGAATTATGATATATTTAGGAAGAGTTTCTAAGTTGTTAAGAGTAAAATAATAGGGAAAATAACATCCTAAGTGTATTACAAGTCGTGGGTCCTTAATAGAGTAAGTAGGGAAATGTCAAGAATACCCCCACTTAAATCCTATAAAAACCCAACATAAGGTCATGACTATCCTCCTTAGGAGTCATAACCTCCTTTACAATTGATACCCACCTGATCATAACCAAGACTGAATAATGGATTAGACATTGTCCAGTATATGACTTAACCACCCAAGTCGTAACATTAGCATGCGATCTATTCGCATATTCCGTATCCCTGGTAGAATGTAAAAAAAGGAGGATCAAACACTGTCCACCTTATGAGTCACCTATACGACTCATACCTAACCATACAACACTCATAACTTAAGTCGTAGCCATTCTAGTGACAAAAGACATCCCAGTAACTAACACTGGTCAGCTTATGACAGGACTTCAACACCCATACTCCAGTATACAGCTCATACCATGAGTCCTATTAGGTCAAAAAAATGAGATTCCAAGAAATTTACTAAGGGTCCAAACCTAGGATGCTTCAAAAGAATAAATGGTTATGCTTGTGGGAAACATGGAAGTCTCCCAAGTGGTTTAATATGGTATATAGAAGGGCACTTAAAAGTCCCCTTAAACCTAAAAATAGTTGGACATAGATGATACTTGCAAGTATGTGTTTGTGTGATGATACCAATATTAATAGTCGTGGTTAATAAATAGATAATAGTTTGGTTATTTAGAAACTTGTTTTAACTAGGAATTAATTTTGGGGTTTGTAGCAAAGACATGGAAGGTGGCAGTCCCAGGGGGACCAAAACTGGAAACTCGTATTTGCTGATACGAGGATTTATCTTAGTGGATCGTGTGTAGTATGTCACACTATTGGGAGATATACTATTCATCACATGGGATACTTTACTGGTTATGTGTCTACACGAACTGGGTCCCTTTCAGTAGGTGGAGCTAAACCTATATAGCCCATGGGTGGTTTAGCATGGCCAAGCTACATAGCCTAGGTAATAGTTTTAAAGGCGTGCAAAGACCGGTCCCCTTTCCAAGCATAGTTATGTATATATATATATATGTATGGTTTTTTGCATTGGATGGTTTTACTTGGTTTTATAACTGGCATTATTTTATCCATATTGTGAGATTCATGCTAGAGGTTACTGTTACGTCATATTACATTTTGGGATTAATTATATTATATTTTGGAATGTATTTAGTAATTACCTTATTTATGGGCTTGTGTGGTGTGGTTTGGTATGGGTGGATTATTGGTATGGGATGATTGTACTCGGTTAGGTCGATCCTGGTTGTCACCCTATCCTAGAGTCTTAATGAGAAAATCTATGTTATCTTGTTATATGTTTGAAATTCAGCCCATCATAGGGTGAATATAGTAGTTGGGTTGGGTAACAAGGGGCATTCCCCGATCCTGGTTGGACTTGGGATGCCCATTACGTCTAGGCCCTAGTTTGGACTGTGACAAGTTTGTATCATAGTTTGGTTCATGGTTAATTTTGAGTCCATATAGTCATGTCGAGTAGATTCTTTATTAGGGATGTGTAGCGCACCACACTTATCAAGGATAGGCTACAAGACATTTAGGAATGTTCAACTTTCTTTATATTCTATCTTATAGATTGAATTCTCAATCCGTGAATCTTCCCTAATACTTTTTTGTTTATCTTTTAGATCATGCCTCGTAGATCTAGAACACAAGGAAATTCTTCTTACCACCTGCGGGTAATGTCTAGAGTGTGCATCCTAATTTTGGGGTTCTTCTTCGATCTCACAGTCCTATACTTGATAGTTCTAGATTTCCACCAATTTTTGCTACTCCTCCTCAAGTTGAGGTGACTAATGCGGAATTCTATCAATCTATTCATGCTATTGAAAAATTTGTTACTACTCAGGCTGAGCAGGATGTGTCTGGTGCTTTGCCTATGAAGGCCACAAGGGTTGGCTAATTTATGAATATGGGCTCTTCAACTTTTACTGAAGTAAAGGTAGAAGAGGATAGACAAGTCTTCTTGGATAAGATAGAGAAGATCTTTCATATGATGCAGGTTACTAATGTGGAGGGGATTAACTTTATAGCTTATCAACTCAAATATGTTGTTTATCAGTGGTATGAGGAGTAGGATAGGGATAGAGGTGATATGGAAGAGGAAAGATTGTGGGAGGCCTTTTCTATAACCTTCTTGGATCGATTCTTTTCTCAAGAATTTAGGAAAGTGAAGAAGTAGGAGTTTGTGAACCTCAGGCTACAGAGGATATTAGTAAAGTAATATGCTTTGAAGTTCCATTAGCTATCAAGGTATGCTCCTGACTTCATGGATGATATGAGGTCAAGAATAAGGAAGTTCACTTCTAGGTTAAATCGAGATTTGATCTTGGAGAGCAAAACTGGTTTGCTCATTAAAGATATGGATATCTCAAGGTTAACTGTTCATATGCAACAAGTGGGAGATCAAAAGACAAAACAGGAAAAGTTTAAATAGTGGTAGGAAAGGAGGAGTAGGTTTTTTTATCAGGAGGTGCTCAGTCTTAGGGTGGTAGAGATGTGGAAAGTGGCAGAAAAAAGTTGGGGAGTTATCGTTCCTACTCTTCTACTAGTACTCCTTACCAGTTGGGTGATAGGCGTCATCATGTTGGTGAAAATTCTCGAGCATAGGGTGCCCAATCTTAAGAGAGTGGAGGTCAGCTAGTTACTTTATGTCCTCCTTGTGAATTCTACGGTCAACCTAATTGGAGTTATTACTATGAAGGAAGGGATAAATGTTTCAAGTGTGGCCCGATAGGCCATCGACTCAGGGACTGTCTGATTAATATGGTTAATATAGGTGCAAACAAGATTCCCGTAGATTTATATTCTATTGTTTCACCTAGTGGTATTGCATCTACTTCTATTACTTCTCCTAATTCTAGTGTTGGTCGGAACAGGTTGTATGATTTGGCATCCTGATATGAATTTGAGGCATCACCTAATGTCGTTACTGGTACGTTACATCATTTCTCTCATGACATATATTGTTTCCTTGATTTGTGGTCCACTTTTTCTTATATGACTCTTTCTATCACTGTGTCTTTTGGTTTTGATTCGGAAGTTATTTTGGATCTTTTTTTTTCTACCCTAGTAGATGACTCAATTATTGCTAAGTATGTCTATAGAGGTGTGTGGTATTGTTGGTGGCAAACTGACCTTGCCAGAACTATTTGATTGGCTATGGTAGATTTTGATGTAATTCTGGGTATCGATTGGTTGTATTCTTATTATGTGCCTTTGGATTGTTGGACTCATAAGGTTATCTTTAAGTTCCCTTGTGAACCGGTTATAGAATGGGAAGGTAGTTCATTAGCTCCTAGGGGGATGTTTATTTCTTATCTTAGAGCTCAGAATTTAATCTCCAAGGGTTGTCTTTATCACTTGATTTGGGTTAATGATTCTAACTCGGATGGTCCTTCTTTGTGTTCCGTCCCTGTAGTTAATGAGTTTTCAGAGGTCTTTCTGGATGATTTTTGTGGTGTTCCTATAGATGGGGAAATAGAGTTTGGTATTGATTTACTTCCGGACACTTCTCCAATTTTAATTTCTCCATATAGAATGGCTCTGACTGAGTTAAGAGAACTCAAGGAGCAACTTAAGGATCTCCTGAATAAGGGGTTTATCTATCTAAGTGTTTCTCTTTGGGGTGAACTGGTATTGTTTGTGTGCAAGAAAAATGGTTCCCTTTGGATGTGCATTGACTACAGGAAGTTAAACAAGGTGATCATCAAGAATAAGTATCCTCTTCTCAGAATAGACAACTTGTTTGACTAGTAACAAGGTGCAAAGTTCTTCAGCTTAAGATTAGGGAAGTAGATATCACTAAGATGGCTTTTATTACTCGGTATGGGTATTTAGAGTTTTTTGTGATCTCATTTGGATTGACTAACACTTCAAAAATATTTATGGATCTGATGAATAGGATATTCCAGTAGTATTTTTATCTCTTCATCATTGTGTTTATTGTTGACATTTTGGTTTATTCGAAGAGTAAGGTGTATTATGCTAATCACCTATATGTGGTGTTGCAAACCTTAAAGAAACAATAATTGTATGCCAAGTTCTCTAAGTATGACTTTTGGTTGAACGTTGTGACTTTATTGGGTCATATTATTTCAAGTGAAGGGATTATAGAGGATCCGCAGAAGGTTGTTGTGGTGAAGAGGTGTCCTAGAAATACGACTCCATCCGATATTCAGAGCTTTTTGGGTCTAGCCGAGTATTATAGGCGGTTTGTGGAAAGCTTTTCCTTAATAGTTTCTCCTTTGACTAAGTTGACTTAAAAAAAGGTTAAATTTTCTTGGTCGAATGCTTGTGAAGGGAGTTTTGAGAATTTAAAGGATAAGTTGACTTCTACTCTAATTCTGACTTTGTCAGAGTATAATGATGGGTTCATGGTTTATTATAATGCATCTCGAGTATGTTTTGGTCGTATGTTAATGCAACATGGGATGGTGTTTGCCTATGCCTCCAGGCAGTTGAAGGTACATTAGAGAAATTATCCCACTCATGATTTAGAGCTGTTGGCAGTTGTGTTTGCTCTAAAAATATGGTGGTATTATTTGTATGGTGTCCACATAGATATCTTTTCTGATAATAATAGTCTTTAGTACGTGTTCACTCAGAAAGAGCTTATTCTCAGGAAGAGGAGATAGCTTTAGATTCTCAAGGACTTTGATATGAGTCTTCAATATCACCCAGGTAAAGCTAATGTGGTTGTTGATTCTCTTAGCATATTATCCATGGGTAGTTTTGCTCATGTGGAGGTAGGAAAGCGGGAATTGGTAAAGGATATTCACTATTTGGCTAATCTTTGAGTTCTTCTCTTGGATTCCAAGGAGAGTGGTGTTGTGGTGCAAGAGGAGGTTCAATCATCTTTTGGTGCGGAGATTAAGGAGAACTAAGTGTTGGATCCTAACTTGATGAAAATCAAGAATGATGTTTGTGGTCAAAAGGTAGTGGTGTTTGAGATTAGTGGCGATGGTACTTTGAGTACCTAGGGAGGTTGTGTGTTCCTGATGTCAATAGTTTATGACAAAGGGTTTTGGCTGAGGCGCAAGAGTCGTGCTATGTTGTCTATCCCAGCTCGACTAAGATAAATCATAATCTCAAGGAGATCTATAGGTGGAATGGTGTAAGACCCCACAAATTTCTCTCATAGTTAGAGCCTTAGAGCATGTCAAGTGAAGCGTAAATCCAGTTCAAAAAGGTTGAGAAGTGTCATCCCAAGTAAGAAATATTTTGAACCATGTATAATTTCCCTAATTTCAAATTTTTGTTATGTAGAGCATTGAATAAGCTTACCATCGATACCAATTTTTTCAAAATCCAGCATCGAACGAGGAAGTTATGTCCGTTTTACTGAAAATAGTCGGAACTTCCTAGGTGCGACGGTTGGGTTGATGGACCATCGAGCTTGAGATGGACCATCGCCCAGTCTGTCACAACCAAGGCAGTGACCATCGATGGGACCGTCGTGCTAAGGCAGAGTGGTCTCTTCCTGGCCAACGTGCGACGGACCGTCGATTAGACCGTCGTAGGCCCCGTTCAGCCTATTAACTCCATTTTAAAAGGGCTTTTTGGTCTTTTTCAGCCCCTATTTATATCCGATCAAGGCTCACAATTTCATTTCTCATCTTCAACATAAAAAATGAGGGTTTCTACAAAATCGAAACCCTTTCTTCTTCTTCAAGAAAAATCAAGAGAAATTAAGAAATCAAGAACCTCTCCAAGATCCTTCAACAAAAAAGTTTCCCCAAGGTATGTATATATTGATTCTTGGGTCCCTTTCATCTAAGAAGCTCAAGAACCCTTTTATAAAATTCAAAGATCTTGTGTTTATGGGTTTTCATGATTCATGTGAGTTGAAATTGATGTTGCTGCTATCATTGAGTTGTGATTTACGTTTGTTTACAAGGTTTTCAAGCTTTGACACTAGTTTGTGAAATTAATGGTATGTTCATGATAAACCTCTTCAAGTTTCTTGTTAAGTGATGTGTTCATGTCAATTGAGTGTAGAAACAGTTGAATAAGCAAAGCATGCTCCCCATGTTTGATAAAATGGTTATGTGAAGGAATTAGAGCCATTATAGCATGTTGACTAGAAATCCCTAATTGTGTGCAACCCCATGCATGTCAAGTGTGCCTTAGCGAATGAATTGTGACATGATTGCATGAAATTCCCCAATTATGTGCTCTTTAATACATGCTAAGACTTTAATACATGCCAAGTGTTTGATGTAAGACCTTATTGAATGGAGTATGAGCCAAGGATGGTTATGTTTTACTTTTAGGTTATCGAGTCCTGTGGGTATTTATACCCGACAATTTAACTGTTGTCTAGAGCCCGCATTAATTTTTATGATAATTTTAGTTGAGCCATGATTCTCAAAACTCAGCGTGTTATAGAACTCTGTATTCTCAGACAGATATAGAACTTAAGAAATCTCAATAATCCCTGTAATTGCCATAATCTCAGTATCACTAGTAATCTAGCCTCAGTTCTGTACACAGCTCAGATCTAGTAGTATTCAAGTGTTCAGTTTTGAGCTCTGTAGTAATCGAGTACTCTATTCAAAGCTCAGTATCGTTCAGTCAGATAATGAGATTCAGTAGTATTCCATTAGATATGGAACCAAGTGAATTTAGTTTAACTCAGTCTGACCATTCAAGAAATATGATCAGTATTAGATTCAGCTTAGTTTGTGTTAGTTAAGAATCAGTTCAAAGTCTGTCAGTTGGGAGTAGGAGCTAGCACCGACCGAGGGTAGGGATGGAAGCTCCCCTTCAGAGAGGCAGAGTCGTTAGAAGCAATCCTTAAACTCCAGAACTACATAGCCAGTGCAGGATGCAGGAGTCACCCGTCAGGAAAGGCTGGTCACTCGTCAGATAGGCTTGACTATTATATGCCTTAGGCTTGACTTCCTACGAGGGTCACCCATCAGATAGGCTTGACCAGAGAGGTCTTTTCCCGTGGCACAATATTAATACCCTTCCATCTGGGGTTACGGGCTGGACCCCACCAGTTGAGATTCGACGCAAGTCGGTTAAGTGACTACTTCCCACAATTACAGTTTTAGTATTCTTGTTATCAGATCTAGAGATCACCTATCAGATAGGCTTGATCTCAGTCTCAGATTCAGTTGAGTATTCTTGTTATTAGATTTAGAGATCACCCTTCAGATAGGCTTGATCTAAGTCGGACATTCAGTTGAGTATTCTTGTTATCAGATCTAGAGATTGCCCATCAGATAGGCTTGATCTCAGTCTCAGATTCATTTGAGTATTCTTGTTATCAGATCTAGAGATCACCCATTAGATAGTCTTGATCTCATTCTCAGATTCAGTTGAGTATTCTTGTTATCATATCTAGAGATCACCCGTCAGATAGGCTTGATCTTAGTCTCAGATTTAGTTGAGTATTCTTGTTGTCAGATTCTGACATGATCTTTTCTTATCATTGATAGTAGATTCTGGAATCATCTGTTAGAGAGGTTTGATCTCCGATGCAGTCAGTCGAGAGTAGAATTGAGTATGAGCCAATGTCATGTCTTCCTATATTATCTCACATGTTTATGATTCCTAAATGCTTGAAGGGATGCTTTAGTGATTGTAATGGTGAATGAATGACCGTGGTTATGATTAGTTATGGATGGTTATGTTTTACTTTTATGTTATCGAGTTCTGGGGGTATTTATACCCGACAATTTACCTGATGTCTAGAGCCCACATCAATTTTCACGATAATTCTAGTTGAGCCATGATTCTCAGAACTCAGTGAGTTATAGAATTCTATATTATTAGACAAATATAGAACTTAAGAAATCTCAGTAATCTCAGTATCACTAGTAATCTAGCCTCAGTTCTGTACCCAGCTCAGATCTAGTAGTATTCAAGTGTTCAGTTTTGAGATCTGTAGTAATCGAGTACTCTATTCAAAACTCAGTGTCATTCAGTCAGATAACGAGATTCAGTAGTATTCCATCAGATATGGAACCAAGTGAATGCATCTTAACTAAGTCAGACCATTCGAGAAACATGATCAGTATCAGATTCAGTTTAGTTTGTGTTTAGTTAAGAACCAGTTCAGAGTCTTTAAGTTATAAGTAGGAGCTATCACTAAGCGAGGGCAGGGAAGGCGGCCCCCCATCGGAGAGGCAGAATCGCTAGGAGCAATCCATAATCACCAAAACTGTGTAGCCAGCGCAGAATGTAGGAGTCACCCTTCAGGAAAGGCTGGTCATCCGTCGGATAGGCTTGACTATTATATGCCTTAGACTTAACTTCCTACGAGGGTCACCCGTCAGATAGGCTTGACAAGAGAGGTCTTTACCCGTGGCATGGTATTGACACCTTTTCAGCTAGAGTCATAGGTTGGACCCCACCTGTTGAGATTCGGGGCATGTTGGTTAAGTGACTACTTCCCACAGTTACAATTTCAGTATTCTTGTTATCAGATCTAGAGATCACCCATCAGATAGGCTTGATCTCAGTCTCAGATTCAGTTGAGTATTCTTGTTATCAGATCTAGAGATCACCCATCAAATAGGTTTGATCTCAGTCTCAGATTCAGTTGAGCATTCTTGTTATCAGATCTAGACATCACCCGTCAGATAGGCTTGATCTCTGTCTCAGCTTCAGTTGAGTATTCTTGTTATCAGATCTAGAGATCACTCGTTAGATAGGCTTGATCTCAGTTTCAGATTCAGTTGAGTATTCTTGTTATCATATCTAGAGATCACCCGTCAGATAGTCTTGATCTCAGTCTCAGATTCAGTTGAGTATTCTAGTTGTCAAATTTGGACATGATCTTTTCTTATCATTGATAGTAGATTCTGGAATGATCCGTTAGAGAGGTTTGATCTCCGATGCAGTCAGTCGAGAGTAGAAATCTTAAAAATTCAGTCAATGACGTGAGTATGTTTAGTCAATTAGCTTCAGTATCCTTAGATTTTGAGATCACTCGCTAGATAAGACTGATCTCAACTCCATTACTCAACTATCGATATCAGATGATTCAGTTGTTTAGTATCTTAGTATTAGTAGTGAGTTCTGATGATAGTAATGTAGTATCCGAGTTTCAGTATTCAGAGTTGTGATGGTTGTAGTTATGGTTTGTGCATTCATGCATATGTTCTCATTCAGTACTCTCATGATTATTAGTTAAGTGATTGTCCATATATAAGCCTTACATTTAGCCTTACCTCGTTTGCATACTCAGTACATTCCCGTACTGATGCATTTGCGCTATGGTGTTTTATTTGACACCATAGGTTCAGAGGCACGAGATCTATAGTACCCTTAGCAGCTCAGTCCCAGTCAGTAACAGTAAACATAGCAGTGAGTCCTCTTCATTGAAGGATGATCCTTTTATCATTATTGCATCAGATTTTGTTTATTTTTAGTGGAGGAAGTTAGTTAGGGACATGTCCCATCAACTCCACAGCTCAGATAGTTTAGAGTTTTTTCTGACAGATGTATCAGTATTCATTTTAAAATTTTGAGTATTTATAGATGTTTAGAACCTTATGGACAGTTTCTGAATTTATTATCTATATTATGTAGTGTTTGAGTACAGATATTAGTAGAGGGTTATCCTGTGGTCCTTCGGGATCATGAGCACCGTGTGACATTACAAACTTAGCATCAGAGCCTAAGGTTTAATAGTGTCCTAGGGAGTCTAAAAAGCCGCATCTAGTAGAGTCTTATGCATGGGTGTGTTGCGCTCCACATTTATGTACAAGAGGCTATGATATGTTTTTAGGAACAATTTTCTTTCTTTCAGTATTTATGTCGTGCGAGTAAGTATGATCTCAAGTTGATCCTCAGTCTAATACACCTCTTTCTTCCATTTACAGAGTATGCTTTCTCGCAGAGATAATGATTGTAGGGTTGATGATCATCCCTCCCCCCCCCCCCCGCCAGTAGATCCTGAGAACGAGAGTGTGTCACATGCCGAGTTTCGGGCAGCTTTTCAGGTGCTAGCCCAAGTTGTGACTAATATTTAGAGTAACTGTCAGACTGTGGACCCACCTCAGTAAGATGGGGGTTCAGCTGTAGCCAGAATTAGAGATTTCATGAGAATGAGCCCACCAAAATTCTTGGGGTCGGTAGCAGGTGAAGACCCGTAGCTTTATCTAGAAGAGGTAGGAAAGATTACCTAGATTATGTATGTTTCTGAAGAGGAGAGTGTAGAGTTAGTGTTCTTATAGGCTGAAGGATATTGCTCATGATTGGGGAGTGTTGTGGAGAGGAGAATACAGCTCTCGTGACTTAGCAAGAGTTTCAAGGTGCCTTCTTAGATAAGTTTTTCCTGCTAGAGATGAGAGACGCTAACGTAGAGGAGTTCATAAACCTAAGGTAAGACTCCATGACATTAAAAGAGTATTGTCTTAAGCTTAACCAGTTATATAAGTATGCTCCTGACTTGATAGTTGACCCTAGAGCGAGTATGAGTAAGTTTGTGACTGGTGTGTTCGAGTTAGTATTGAAAGAGTGTAGAACTGCTATGCTTCATAGAGATATGGAACTTGCTTGACTGATGATGCATGTGCAGTAGATTGAGGCAGATAAGGCAAAAGAAAGAGAGAGAGAGAGTAAGAAAGCCAGGATAAATCGTCATGGTTTCTCTCAGGTAGGGTCCCAAGGTGGTAGTCGTTCTCAGCATAGTCAGAGATTTTTAGTCCCAGCTCTATCCTCATCTAGTATACCCATACAGAAGTTTGTGGATGTCAGTTATGATGGGGCGCCAGGCTCCAAAGCCCTGAGTAGAGCTAGTGGTGTTCGTACCAATCCACTTTGTGAAGAGTGTGGTGATCCAAGCCATAGGATGTAAGAATGTAGAGCACTAGCTCAGAGAGGTAGAGAGTTTCTTCAGCAGAGTGCCTCTTTAGGTGCTAATAGTGGTCCGCGTTAGAGTAGTCTTTATGTATTTAAGGCTCTCCATGATCAGGAAAGGTTCCCTGACCAGGAAAGGTTCCCTGATATAGACCCGTGTATATTATGAGTCCTTCATCTTTGTGATATGCATTGCTAGATCCTTTTCTTCCATTTTGAGCTTATATGTCAGCATGAGTTATGCATAAGTTTCAGATCTAAGTCGGTCAATCATAACCCAGTTCATAGGTGCCCCATGCACCACCCCAGTATTTCAGCAAGCTGTTTGTAGAGGGATATAGAGACCCAAGGGGGAGATACCCCATGATATTGCGATGCTCTCTTGTTCTTAGACTCATTCATTTGCATGTTTAGACTCTTCTTATTAAGTTAACATCAGTGATCATTGCATAGCCAGTTATGCTTTCAAGAGTCAGTTCAGTCAGGAATTCATGCATTAGATATGCACGTTTAGTAGAAAGAGTTCAGCCTTTCAGTGCGTTCAGTCATGCATTCATGAGATCAGCCTAGTTATGCATCCATGCATCAGATATGCATGTCCATTATGAGAATTCAGCTTATGAGTAGTTTCCGTCGAGTCTTCTATGCATAAGGTATGCATGTCCAATAAGAGAACTCAGAGTATCAGTGGTTCCAATTGCATTGTCATGTTTCAAATTCTCCCATTCCTTGAGTAAGTTCAGTCGATCAGTATTCTTATCCTATCAAGAAACATTCGAGGACGAATATTTCTAAGGGGGAGATAATGTAAGACCCCGTAAATTTCTCTCGTAGTCTGAGCCTTAGAGCATGTCAAGTTAAGCGTAAATTCAGTCAAAAAAGGTTGAGAAGCATCTTCCCAAGTGATAAATATTTTTAATCATGTAGAATTTCCCTAATATCGACTTTTTATCATGTAGAGCATTGAATAAGCTTACCATCGATACCAATTTCATCAAGATCCCGGCATAGAACAAGGAAGTTATGTCTGTTTTACTTGAAATAGTCGAAACCTCCCAGGTGCGATGGAAGGGATGACGGATCGTCGACCTTGCGATGGACCGTTGCCCAGTCCATAGCAACCAAGGCAGTGATGCCCAAGTGCGACGACCAGGACGACAGATCATCAAGGTCGCGATGAGCCATCACCGAGACCGTCGCATACGATGGATGATCCAACGGACCGTTGCGGCTGCAACGGACAGTCGATGGGACCGTTGTGCTGAGGCAGAGTGGCTTCTTCCTGATCAACGTCGACGGACGATCCGACGGACCATCCATTTCGCGATGGACCATCGCTTGGACTATCGCAACTAAGGCAGTGTGTTTTTTTATTGGATCGATGTGCGACGGAGATCCTACGGACTGTCAGACTTGCAACGGACCATCGATTTGACCATCGCAGACCCCGTTCAGCATTTTTAACTCAATTTTAAAAGGGTTTTTTGGTCTTTTTCCTACTCTTTTTCAGCCCCTATTTATATTCGATCAAGGCTCGCAATTTTATTTCTTATCTTCAATATCAAAAACTAGGGTTTCAAGAAAATCAAAACCCTTCCTTCTTCTTCAAGAAAAATTAAGAGAAATCAAGAATCTCTCCAAGAACCTTCAAGAAAGAAGTTTACCCAAGGTATGTAGATGTTGATTCTTAGGTCCCTTTCATCCAAGAAGCTCAAGAACCCTTTTCTAAAATTCAAAGTTCTTGTGTTTATGGGTTTTCATGATTTATGTGAGTTGAAATTGATGTTCCTTCTATCATTGAGTTGTGATTCATGTTTGTTTACAAGGTTTTCAAGTTTTGACCCTAGTATATGAAATTCATGTGATGTTCATGATAAACCTCTTCAAGTTGCTTGTTAAGTGATGTGTTCATGTCAATTAAGTGTAGAAATAGTTGAATAAGCAAAGCATGCTCCCCATATATTTGATAAAATGGTTATGTGAAGGAATTAGAGCCATTATTGAATGTTGACTAGAATCACCAATTGTGTACAACCCCATGCATGTCAAGTGTTTGTTCAAAAGCCTTAGCGAATGAATTATGACATGATAGCATGAAATTTCCCAATTATGTGCTCTTTAATACATGCTAAGACTTTAATACATGCCAAATGTTTGATGTAAGACCTTATTGAATGGAGTATGAGCCAAGGATGGTTATGTTTTACTTTTATGTTATCGAGTCCTGTGGGTTAAATACCCGATAATTTAACTGTTGTCTAGAGCCCGTGTTAATTTTTATGATAATTTTAGTCGAGCCATGATTCTCAAAACTCAGCGTGTTATAGAACTCTGTATTCTCAGACATATACAGGACTTAAGAAATCTCAATAATCTCTGTAATTGCCATAATCTCAGTATCACTAGTAATCTAGCCTTAGTTCTGTACACAACTCAGATCTAGTAGTATTCAAGTATTCAGTTTTGAGCTCTGTAGTAATCGAGTACTCTATTCAAAGCTCAGTATCGTTCAGTCAGATAATGAGATTCAGTAGTATTCCATCAGATATGGAACCAAGTAAATTTAGCTTAACTCAGTCTGACCATTTGAGAAATATGATCAGTATTAGATTCAGCTTAGTTTGTGTTAGTTAAGAATCAGTTCAAAGTCTGTCAGTTGGGAGTAGGAGCTAGCACCGAGCGATGGTAGAGATGAAAGCTCCCCGTCAGAGAGGCAGAGTTGTTAGGAGCAGTCCTTAAACTCCAGAACTATGTAGCCAGTACAGGATGCAGGAGTCACCCGTCAGGAAAGGCTGGTCACCCATCAGATAGGCTTGACTATTATATGCCTTAGGCTTGACTTCCTGCGAGGGTCACCCATCAGATAGGCTTGACCAAGGAGGTCTTTTCCCATGGCACGATATTAACATCCCTCCATCTGGGGTTACAGGCTGGACCCCACCAGTTGAGATTTGAGGCAAGTCGGTTAAGTGACTACTTCCAATAGTTACAATTTTAGTATTCTTGTTATCAGATCTAGAGATCACCCGTCAGATAGGCTTGATCTCAGTCTCAAATTTAGTTGAGTATTCTTGTTATTAGATTTAGAGATCACCCGTCAGATAGGCTTGAACTAAGTCTCAGATTCAGTTGAGTATTCTTGTTATCAGATCTAGAGATCACCCGTCAGATAGTCTCTCTCGGTCTCAGATTCAGTTGAGTATTCTTTTTATCATATCTAGAGATCACCCGTCAAATAGGCTTGATCTTAGTCTCAGATTTAGTTGAGTATTCTTGTTGTTAGATTCTGACATGATCTTTTCTTATCGTTGATAGTAGATTCCAGAATCATCCGTTAGAGAGATTTGATCTTCGATGCAGTCAGTCGAGAGTAGAAAGCTTAAAAGTTCAGTCAATGACGTGAGTATATTTTGTCAATCAGCTTCAGTATCTTCAGATTCCTAGATCACTCGTTAGATAAGACTGATCTCAACTCCAATACTCAGCTATCAGTATTAGATGATTCAGTTGTTTAGTATCTCAGTATTAGTAGTAAGTTCAGATGATAGTAATGCAGTATCTGAGTTTCAGTATTCAGAGTCATGATGGTTGTAGTTATGGTTGTATTCAGTACTCTCATGATTATTCACTTAAGTAATTGTCCATCCATAAGCCTTGCATTTAGCCTTACCTTATCTGCATACTCAGTACATTGCCGTACTGACACATTTGTGCTATGGTGTTTTATTTGACACCATAGGTTCAGAGGCACGAGATCCAGAGGACCCTTAGTAGCTCATTCCTAGTCACCAGCAGTAGACATAGAAGTGAGTCCTCTTCATTTGAGGATGATCCTTTTATCATTATTGTATCAGATTTTGTTTATTTTCAGTGGACGAAGTTAGTTGGGGACATGTCCCATCAACTCCATAGCTCAGACAGTTTAGAGGCTTTTCGGACATATGTATCAGTATTCAATTTTAAATTTTGAGTATTTTTAGATATTTTGAACCTTATGGCTAGTTTTCATATTTATTATCTATATTATGCAGTGTCTAGGTACATAGATCAGTAGAGGGTTAGCTTGTGATCCTTCAAGATCATGAGCACCGTGTGACATTTTGGTTCCAGAAAATTGGGTCATTATAAATGGTATGAAAAAAGATGTGGTTGACTTTGTAACCAAGTGTATAGTGTGTCAACAAGTTAAGGTTGAGCATATAAGGCCAGGTGGGTTGCATCAATAAATGAATTTTCCCTAATAGATATTGGAAGTGATAAATATCGACTTTGTTACCTGTCTTTCTCGATCTCGAAATTATTTTGATTCAATTTAGGTTATCATGGATAGGATACCTAAGTCTGTGCACTTTTTTCCAGTGCGGACATATATTTTGTCGGAGGATTATGCGAAGATGTATCTTTATGATATTGTGAAGCTTTATGGGGTTCCTATTTAAATTATTTATAATGGTGGTACGCAGTTTACGTCTTACTTCTGGAGGTCTTTCCCGAAAGGGTTGGGGACTAAGGTTAGTTTGAGTACTGCTTTCCATTGATAGATGAATGGGCAAACAGAGAGAACTATTCAGACATTGGAGGATATGCTTTGGGCTTGTGTTATTAATTATGGTGGTAGTTTGGTTGAGCATCTACCTTTGGTGGAGTTTGCTTACAATAATAGCTACCATATTAGTACTTGTATGGATCCTTTTGAGGAATTGTATTGTAGGAGGTATATCTCTCCTATGGGTTGGTTTGAGCTTGGTTAGGAGGACATATTTATCCTGGATTTGGTTTATCAAGCAATGGAGAAGGTGAAGGTGATTTAGGATAGGATTAAAGTGGCCTAAAGTCGCCAAAAGTCCAATATGGATGTTAGGTGTAAAGACTTAGAGTTTGAGGTCAGGGATAAGGTTTTCTTCGTGGTGTCTCCCATGAAGGGAGTGGTGCGATTTAGCAAAAGGGGAAAACTCAATCCTCGATTTGGTGGCCCTTATGAGATTTTGCGAAGGGTTGGTAATGTTTCTTATGTATTAGAGTTTTCATCTAGATTGAGCTTGGTTCATCCAGTGTTTCATGTTTCCATGTTGATGAAGTGCATTGGTGATCCTTCTTTGGTTATTCATTTGGAAGGATTGGATCTCACTGATTATTTGTCTTATGAAGAAGTCCCCGTTGAGATCTTGGATAGGCAGGTTTGTTTGTTACGGACCAAGGAGGTGGCTTCGGTTAAGGTTCTTTGGCGGAAATAAAAGGTGGAAGAGGCTACTTGGGAATCGGAAGAGGACATAAAGTCAAAATATTCGCTCTTGTTTTTTGCTTTCGGGATTTGTGCGGAAGGTATGTGTCTTCAATATATCAGTAATTTCTTAGTTTGTTAAAGAAATGATTAACATTGTTGCCTCTTTGTTTTCATTATTAAAAGGATATTTGATAATGCAAATAACTCTGTGTGTGGTTACCCTTATCTTGTCCGTCATTCGAGGATGAATGTTCCTAGTGTGGAAGACTAAAACATCCTGGGTTTTGACCCATAGAAAATTTCTTGGAAATCCATTCTTTGGACCAAATACAACTCATGGGTACGAGCAGTATGGTGGGGGATATGAGTGGTATGGTCTTGTCATAGGATGAACAGTGTTAGTTGGTGGGATGGTTTTGGTCCATAAAATGGGTACGACTTAGAGGTGTGAGTCGTAGGGCTTGGAATGAGTCGTATTGTAGACTCGTATGGTTGGAAATGTTTGATCCTCTTTGTATTTTATTCTTCCATGCATACGTTTCATGGGTATGGATCGTATGCTGGGGTTACGACATGGTTGGATGAGTCATATACTGAACAATGTCTGATCTAAGGGTTAGGCTTAGATACGAGTGGTGGGTACCAATTGTATTTGGAGGGTATGACTTATATTGGTTAGTCGTATCCCTATGATGGGTTTTTAATGGATTTATGTGGGGGTGTTTTGGACATTTCCCTACTTACTCTAATTAGAATCCACGATATCTAATATACTAATAAGGATATTTATCCTATTATTCTATTCATTAACATTTAATACTATTCCAAAACACTGCATAATTCTCTCAAGTGCTTTTGGGCAAGGGAGCTAGGGTTACAACTAAAGGATTGCTCTGGGCTTATCTGGGTGATTTCTTTAAGACATCTTTTTAGTTTAAATCATGTTTATCTACCCTCATTGTTAATTTAACTAAAGGAATTATCTATATGATTGATTTTATGGAATTTATTATTTCATGATTATGGTTTTTAACTATTCTTTGGGGTTTTTTTATATTAAATACATAGTTATGGTTTGTATGGTTCTAATTATGCTTTTATATGCATTAGTGGTTGTTTTGGATAATTGTATTACATGGTAATGGTTAATTAGTAATTGGAAAATGGTATTGGTAATAATATGCCCCCAATGTGTTTGATAAAATACTTATAAAGATATTTTTATTAGATTGATTTCTTTTAATGGAACTCGTGCATGTTTTAAACTTTATCAAGGAATTATGCATGGTTTAAATGGTTTGGAAAGGCTAAAGGCTAAATATTGTGCTTGTGGGGAATATGGAAGTCTTCCAAGTGGTTTAATATGGTATATGGATGGGCACTTGAAAGTCCCTTTAAACCTAAAAATGGTAGGATATGGATGATACTTGCAAGTAAGGGTTGGTATGACGATACCAATATCAATGGTTTTGGTTAATAAATGTATAATGGTTTGGTTATTTGGAAACTGGTTTTAATTGGGCATCAATGGTGGGGAGTATAGAAAAGTCATGGAAGGTAGCGGTCTCTAGGGGACCAAAATTGGAAACTTGTATTTGCCGATATGAGTATTGGTCTTAGTGGACCATGTGCATAATGTTACACTATTGGGGGATGTATTACTCATTTACTATTGGGGGATGTACTACTCATCCCATGGGATACTTCCCTGGTAATTCAGCTATACGCATTGGGCCCTTTCAACAGGGGGAGCTGAACCTATATAGCCCATGGGCGGTTTAGGACGGCCAAGCTACACAACCCAGGTAATGGTTTTAAAGGTATACTATGCCCGGTCCTTTTTCCCGGCATGGTTATATATATTTATGTATGGTTTTGTGCATAGGATAGTTTTACATTGTTTTATAACTGGCATTATTTTATCCTTATCTTGAGATTCATGCTAGCTGTCACTCACTAATCCTGTCTACTGGCGGTTGTATACAAACGCTATGCTGGACCTGGACTTTCTACTCTTTCTTACATAGTGCTTGACTCGGGGACAAAATTTAGACTGAATGTGTGAGCTTTCATCATTTTGGAAGGCATCATTTCATGTTATGTATTCTTTTAGACACTTATATTTTATTTTGCATATTGTTTTGCCATGGTTGGGGGTATATACCAACCGAATTTATCTACTCTTTGGGATAGAGTCTTTGTGGTACTTCTAGAGGTTGGAATATGCGGGATCGGTATTAGTGTCCGCCTTGGCATTGGAATAAGTTGGGAGGCTGGCCTTATCGGACATAATTTCTAACTATGCCATCATATTATATTTTGGGATTAATTGTATTATGTTTTGGAATGTCTTTAGTTATGGCCTGGTTTATGGGCTTTTGTGGTGTGGTTTGGTATGGGTGTGTTACTGGTATGGGATGGTTGAACTCAGTTGGGTCAGTCACTGTTGTAACCCTATCCTAAAGACTTAATGAGAACATTTATGCTATCTAGTTATATGTTCAAAATTCATTCCATCATGGGGAGAATTTAGTAGTTGAGTTGGGTAACAGGGGGTGGTCCCCGGTCCTGGTTGGACTTGGGTTTCTCATTACGTCTAGGCTCCGATCCGGGCTATGACATATAGCAAAATTGGTATTGTTTTAATCCTAACTATGTGTAGATTATGATTTTTATAGTATGAAGGAATTTTGTGATTGTGGAGTGAAGACACACGAACCATGGATATTTCAATAGTTGTGTTTTAACTTTAATCGAATTCAAGTCCGGCATTTTATGATGATATTAATGATATGATTTTCGATTCAAGTTCGGAAATTAATGATGATATAATATTTTGTTCAAGTTTGGTGATTGCTGATGATAATGATATGAGTTGCGATCCAAGTCCAAAATTTGATAATGATACTGTTGATATAAGTTTACACACTAGGTTACATTGTGGTATTTCGATTGGATATGTTATTATGGTTTATAGCTTGGCATTCATTCTAACATATGCATTTCCTATCAGTAGTATGCCCTATATCCTTTAGCCTACTATGGGGTTGCATAGGTAAAGTTACAGAATATTGGTTGCTCACTGTTGATTATACCTTCTAAGCCTTTGACGGTGGTGGTTTTTGAAAGGCACGGGTAGGTATTATTTTTTTGGACTAGCCGTTACCTTGTATTGTTATTGCTATTGTTATTATGATTAGTTTGTGAGAGGTTAATTATTTGATTGGTATTGAGGTTTGAGGTATGATTCTTACTCTTTCATCTTTTGATTATGTTAATAAGCATGATTACCCCATGCTTAGGCATTATGGCTTTAGACCCTAATATCCTAATCATTTTCTTAATGGTTTCTTTATTATGGGTAATTATCTCTTATATAGACATATGGATTAGAGACCTAAGCTATACTTTAACTAGTTCCTACTATGATTAGGAGGTTGGAGATGCTAGTATTATTACTTAGCTAATACCCTTGAGTTAGCCTTGCTATCTATATGTATCGATCTATAGTAGATATGGTATTAGCATATATCCCTTCCTTTTTTTCCATTTACTTGGTTTGTATATCTATTCCTTGGTCTTTTATACTACTATACATTTCCTTCTTCCTCTCCTTATTCATATATTGGGTAATGATATATGATATAATGAGGGTCTCAGAGTATGATTTGAATAGGGTGACTTATCCTTACTATTATGTTAGCTTATTATGTTAGTTGCTTAGATATGAATAGAATTGTTATCCTTATGGTATCATTAGACTTATTATGTAGTTGACTAGATATTTTGGTGTAGTCTATATTTGCATGATATTTATATTTGCATTATCTTAGAAGCTCAGTCAGTAGTTTCCATCTAAGTAGTGCATGTAGGTACTCATACTACACCTCTGTAGCTTGTAGATCATAGTATTGGTTCTCGCCATTATTGTGTACATCATTCGGAGCAGCTATGGTTCTATGAAATAAGGTGAGCTCCTAGAAATTGGATTATTGCTTTCTTTTTCTTATGTACTAGACTAGACTCTATATTGTATTATGATATGGGTTGTATTAGTATCTTCATTTCATACTTCATTTTGTAAGTCTTATTACATTAGAAGCTTTTTTACAGATTCCATCGGGTTTTGTGACTATCTAATATATTGCATGGTTTTATTTCATTTATTTCACATTCTTCCTCCATTTCCCCAAGTAATCTGTTACATATAGTTCCAGACTATGGGTTGTTTTACCTACCGATGGGTTATAGAGGTGCCATCATGACCTGAGAAATTGGGTCATGACATTAGCCATAGGGTTGGCCTAAAGAGTTATCAACACTGTTTATTATCGAAACTACCCTCATGACAGATTGTTGCTTCATAGTTTGGCAAATATTTAACATCAATTCCTCATTATTAAGCCTAAACTTTAGCTCACCTTTTTCCATAATGCTCTACCCACTGCTAAGATTCGCCTCCTAAAATTATCGGCATCTTAAAATCAATCTCACAATCAAAAACAACAAAGTTGGCTGGAAAGATGAAGTGATCCTCCTTGATACTAAAACATCTAATGATATGTCCATGGGTTTCATAACTTTACAATCTTATTATCAATAACCACATAGTCATGGGTTTAGGAGGTTTCAAGCCCAATTATTTGAACACCACCAGTCGCATCAAGCTAATGTTGGTGGTGTTCAAATTATCGGCATCTTAAAATCAATCTCACAATAAAAAACAACAAAGTTGGCTAGAAAGATGAAGTGATCCTCCTTGATACTAAAACATCTAATGATATGTCCATGGGTTTCATAACTTTACAATCCTATTATCAATAACCACATAGTCATGGGTTTAGGAGGTCTCAAGCCCAATTATTTGAACACCACCAGTCGCATCAAGCTAATGTTGGTACCCAAGTCACACAAAGCCTTGGCAAACCAAGATGTCCCAATGGTATAAGAATAGTGAAAGCTTCGGGCTTACCTTTCTTCTGCACAAGAGATTGGGATATAATTGCTCTACAGTAGTGCAACCTACCTACATCCTAATGACTGAAGTTTTGTTTCTTTAACAAAATTTTTTTTATAAATTTTGCATAACCAGCCATCTACTCAAGAGCTCCAAGAAGAGGGATGTTCACACTCAACTCCTTAAAAGTAGCAATAAACTTTTTATACTTTTTTTTTTGGTTTCAACCTTTTAGGAAAAGGTAGGGGAGGTTGTGTAATAGGCTTTAAGATTGATTTAACCTCTTTACCCATTCTATTATCATTCTCAACTAATTTTTTAATGTCTCACCATAAGTCACAAACTTTTAAATTTGAATTTTAGGTGCATCATCATGATCAATAACATCATTCCTTACCTCATCAACTATCGCCATAGGAGGATCAATAGTAACCTTTACCACTCCAGGTGGCGATGGCCTAACATTGACTGTCATTCTTCAAATTCTACACAATATTACTCGAAATAGTGCTCGGTTATGCTAATTCAATATAGCTAACATCTGACCAAATTAGTGCTCTAGCTGCTTAATCGTAGTTGCATGCAATTCTGCTTTTTAGGTCAATACCTAATATCTGCCTTAATATCCATAAGTCAAATATCTCGATTCAATGAAGCCTTAACCATCTTTGCAAGTAAAGCTTCCATCCTCTAATTAGTATCACGGTTCCTTAACAGATCACACTACTCTTTTTTGTATAGTAATCCTTTCGACTCCTGTAACCATATCTCTATTTTCTCTGATCACAATACCAGTTCCCAAATTATTTCTTACATTGATTTACTTACCTCAAGTTTCAAGATTCCTGGTTGTTTCCTTGGCCGTTGGCTAAAAAATACATCATATCTCTATCGAAGTACTTAGCCTCCTCATCAAAGTCATACTGATCAAATCTAGTAAAATTACCTCACGTGTGTACAACTTTTAAGCATTCATGGTTGCAAACTGCTTGATAAGTTTCCCAATCTTTGTCATCTGTTGTGCTTTCTCTTGAGCCAATTTTTGATCTATGATTCTATCAAGCCCGGTATTTTATGATGATATTAATGATTTGAGTTTCGATTCAAGTTCGGAAATTAATGATGATATAATATTTTGTTCAAGTTTGGTGATTGCTGATGATAATGATATGAGTTGCGATCCAAGTCCAAAATTTGATAATGATATTGCTGATATAAGTTTACACACTAGGTTACATTGTGGTATTTTGATTGGATATGTTATTATGGTTTATAGCTTGGCATTCATTCTAACATATGCATTTTCTATCACTAGTATGCCCTATATCCTTTAGCCTACTACGGGGTTGCATAGGTAAAGTTACAGAATATTGGTTGCTCACTGTTGATTGTACCTTCTAAGCCTTTGACGGTGGTGGTTTTTGAAAGGCACGGGTAGGTATTATTTTTTTGGACTAGCCGTTACCTTGTATTGTTATTGCTATTGTTATTATGATTAGTTTGTGAGAGGTTAATTATTTGATTGGTATTGAGATTTGAGGTATGATTCTTATTCTTTCATCTTTTGATTATGTTAATAAGCATGATTACCCCATGCTTAGGCATTATGGCTTTAGACCCTAATATCCTAATCATTTTCTTAATGGTTTCTTTATTATGGGTAATTATCTCTTATATAGACATATGGATTTGAGACCTAAGCTATACTTTAACTAGTTCCTACTATGATTAGGAGGTTGGAGATGCTAGTATTATTACTTAGCTAATACCCTTGAGTTAGCCTTGCTATCTATATGTATCGATCTATAGTAGATATGGTATTAGCATATATCCCTTCCTTTTTTTCCATTTACTTGGTTTGTATATCTATTCCTTGGTCTTTTATACTACTATACATTTCCTTCTTCCTCTCCTTATTCATATATTGGGTAATGATATATGATATAATGAGGGTCTTAGAGTATGATTGGAATAGGGTGACTTATCCTTACTGTTCTGTTAGCTTATTATGTTAGTTGCTTAGATATGAATAGAATTGTTACCCTTATGGTATCATTAGACTTATTATGTAGTTGACTAGATATTTTGGTGTAGTCTATATTTGCATGATATTTATATTTGCATTATCTTTGAAGCTCAGTCAGTAGTTGCCGTCTAAGTAGTATGTGTAGGTACTCATACTACACCTCTGTAGCTTGTAGATCACAGTATTGGTTCTCTCCATTATTGTGTACATCATTCGGAGAAGCTATGGTTCTGGGAAATAAGGTGAGCTCCTAGCAATTGGAGTATTGCTTTCTTTTTCTTATGTACTAGACTAGACTCTATATTGTATTATGATATGGGTTGTATTAGTATCTTCATTTCATACTTTATTTTGTAAGTCTTATTACATTAGAAGCTCTTTTACAGATTCCATCGGGTTTTGTGACTATCTAATATATTTTATGGTTTTATTTCATTTATTTCACATTCTTCCTCCATTTCCCCAAGTAATCTGTTACATATAGTTCCAGACTATGGGTTGTTTTACCTACCGATGGGTTATAGAGGCATGACCTGAGAAATTGGGTCATGACATTAGCCATAGGGTTGGCCTAAAGAGTTATCAACACTGTTTATTATCGAAACTACCCTCATGACAGGTTGTTGCTTCATAGTTTGGCAAATATTTAACATCAATTCCTCATTATTAAGCCTAAACTTTAGCTCACCTCTTTCCATAATATCAAAATTTGCAACCACTTATATCTCTATCGAAGTACTTAGCCTCCTCATCAAAGTCATACTTATCAAATCTAGTAAAATTACCTCATATGTGTACAACTTTTAAGCGTTCATGGTTGTAAACTGCTTGGTAAGTTTCCCAATCTTTGTCATCTGTTGTGCTTTCTTTTGAGCCACTTTTTGATCTATGATTCTCTGCTCACTAGAAGCACAATTAGCATAAGTACCGACACCTCTTTTTGCCGCCCGACTCTGCCACCTTTGGTTGGTATTAGAGACCCGATCTAATATTTTTGTAGGTAGCTCTAGATAAAGGATCATGAATACCTCACCAGTAGTGTATCAACAATAGATTTGGTGTTCACATTTAGGGCTTTATAAAATATCTAAAACAGATTTATCCCTAAAATTCAGTGATTAGGCATAATAATCAACTTTTTTTTGAACCACAACCTTATCTCATGTAATGCCTCTAAATGCAATTTCCTGAAATTATAACTCTCATCCTTCAGTTACAGTATTCAAGAAGGAGGGAAGAAATGATCCAAGAACTATTTTTGCAACTAATTCCAGGTAGTGATGGACCCATGAGCAAGTTCCCCCAAACATAATGTCGCTTTGACAGTAAGAAAAAATGGGAACAACCCGATTGTGAAAGTGTCCTGACTTATCCTAGGTAAATTACACTAGGGGAAAATCCCAAAAAAAATTCATGATGTACATGTTGGCATCATCAGTCGACAGACCATCAAACATAACCTTTATATTTAGCAACTGGATCATAGCACTTAGTCTAAGAAATGATGGGTTCAAGGCTTCTCACAACATGCTTTACAATTTTCAGCTTCAACTCTTGAATTTATATCACACTTTTTGGTTGTCTAAAGTTGTAAGAAAAGATGAATAACTTGATGAACACCACAACAACCTTCAAGAACTCAACAACAACTTCCTCACAAACACAACACAACACCACCAATTGTCAACAACAAGTAACAACAAACAGCCAGCCACAAGGCACCACAACTATGGTCAATATTATAAGCTCAATCTTTAGATCTTGACACCTTTAGTGTTGGTGAGAAAGAAACCAACACTAGAAACACTCTAGACAAGCAAAATACTACAAGATCTAGCCAAAAAAAACAAGAAAATCTCGGCCCATACAACAACACATCACAATTTTTTGCCAAGAACACAAAGGTAGCAGATTTGACTATTTCTGGAATTTTCAGATTTCAGTTTTTTTTTTTTTGCAGTTTTCAAGTCTCAAGCTCAAGGTTGATCTTGTTAGAACAAAATCAAAGATAGCTTTGATACCAAATGATACACTACTAACTTGGAGCGTATCAAATCTTCCACAAAATCAGTCCAAACACACTACAATTCCGAGAGCTTGAAGATAACAACTCCAATATGTGAAGACAACAACAATCACGAAATTTTGAAGGAATACCAACACCAAAACAGTAGCTACACAAGGAGAACAAGAAGATAACAATAACATTAAACAATGGTTCAATAACACAAGATGATAGATTACAAAGAGTACAATGCTAACAACAAATGGCAGTAACTATAGTGAATCGAAAATCAGCCCCACACGGCTTCACTAAGTTACTACAAAGTTTCAAGATTACAAAATGAAAGATAGTAACTTGACACAAAGATATCTTAGAATCTATGAACCCTAACTTGAAGAAAGGACCCTAAGACCAAAAGATTTTAGTACCAAGTTCTTACTTAGACCAAGTGGAACTCATGAACCTCAAGATCTCAAGTTTCTAGCCAAGAAACAACACAAGTGTAACTACACTTGTTGGACAGATTTCAGGTTCTACTCTCACGAACAAGAGAGAGAGAAAAATATTCAATGTTACAAGACTTGTTGTTGTGAATTATGAAGAATGAACTAAGTGCTGAAAATAACCCTGATACAAGAAAGGCAAGGGAAGCACGAAACAACTCCAAAACAGTCCACTAATCTTAAGGATTTGAGGACCAAGATGGAGACCACTCTCGGATTCGCTACCAACAACAAGAATACAAGATACAAGGGTGTATTTCAACACCAAAACAGCACCAAAACGTGATGAACAAGATGTACAACAACAATACAAGTTTCGGATCCAACGAAGGCCCAAAACAGTCCACTACAACGACACATACACGATTGCAAGAAAAATAAAGATAGATAGTGAGACCAAGATTATTACAAGATTAAGAACTAAAGAGTATATTAAACTCAAAAACCCCTAATGAATGTAACAATCAAAACCACACTCTTACGGTGACCACCAAGGGAACGAACTCGCCTCAAGATCTACCGTTTCCAAGCAAAGATCAATATTGGCTTTTCCAAGCCCTATGCTAAGGGTGACTTTTCCAAGTCCTACAACTAATGGAGTTACACTCTCAAAAGAGAGAGAGAATATTTCTTTCAATTCTTCATCATCCAAAAAACTAATGAAAAATAAGACTAAGGGGGCCTATTTAAAATATATTGCAAATGAAGATAACAAGACCATATTACCCTTAATGAGAGGGGCGGCCTTGGTGTGTTGGAAGACAATATGAATTGTCCAAAATGCCCCTTAGGCTAAGTGACCGAAATGCCCTTAGTAAAGGCACCAAAACCGTGAACCAACAAAGGTGGTCCAAATTCGAGAGTCCTTAAGTCTTCTAGGCTCCAATCAATCTTCCACACTTGGGTTTGGTCAATGGTAGGCTAAAAACATCCCCTCCAAGTATGATCCCATGCCCTCCATGTGACCAAAGCTTGATTCTTCACATTGTGACTTCGAATGATGTCGTCCAAAAGCTAAGGCGGTCATTATTCTTATATCATCCTCCTCTTCTTGAAAAGGATTCGACCTCGAATCCAAACCTTGCAAAACTGAAAAGAGGACACACAAATGCAAACTCCTCATGGCATGAGGGTTAGGGTTAGCATAACAAATCAGCTCAACATGCCAAGGTTGCACATATTTGCAATATAACCAAGAATCCTTTGAAAGGAATATTAAAAATTCAATAAAAGATGTACAAAGGATTTGGTTATAGGATACATCAAAAGTAACACTTTGCTTGTCATGTTGACCAAGCAACAAGTTTGGTGCACCAACATCACCATTTCTAAATTTGGCACCGGGGTCAAATGGGAAAAGTTGCCATAGACACGGGTCTCGACAACACTTCCCTTTCCCGTGGTCTACACCTAAACTAAATGACATACTCTCTACAATAACATACATATCATCCAAATCAAATAGAGAGTAGAGAAAGGTATCACTCAAATCGACTTCTACTAAGGTGCTCTCATGTGTGTACCCACTACTAGTTTCCCAATAATCACTATGAGTACTCTCAACAATGAAATCACACAAAGTAGAAGAAGAAGTAGCTTCCGCAACTACACATTCCTTACCCTTAAGAGTACTCTCATCTTCCAAGAAGAGATTTCCCTCTTTAGGAGGAATGTTGTCACACCATAGTGGGTTAGCATATAGGCTATAGCTTCCAAGGCAAGCTATACCGTCATTTTCACCACTAGGTTCATTAGGAGTGTTTAAGTCATCTTCAAACAAGACATTATTCCTAAAAAGAGTGTGATCTACCTCACGGACAGATTTGGAACAAGAAAGTTCCTCACTCTCTAAATGATCAATATCAAGTTTCAAGGATGTTTCAAACACAATATTACCCCAAGAAGAGCTCTCGGGTTCATTCTCACTTTGTTGACCAACATTTTCAAATATTTCACTCACTTGAGTCCTATTAAGCACATCACACACATACTCAAGTGGTGGGTAATTTTCACACATAAGTTGATCAACACAAATTTCAGAAGATAACGTACTTTCATTCAACATATAAGCTTCAACACTAGGTGGACATAAATTGATCTTACAAGAAGAGTCAATTTCGTCATCAATAGGATCAACTAGTGTATCCAAACTCACAATATGTACATCATCAACAAGAGGCACGGAATCATTAGACTCATAAATAAGTAAGCTACTACTCACACTCAATGGCTTACTAGCCACACAATTGTCATTCACATGCACTAAAGTGTAAGAGTTAGCTATTTTACCTTTAAGATCTTGAGTAGACTCTTCCTTGCCGTGAGGTGAAGGACCTCCACAAGCTTGGGCAGCAACTTCCTTTTGGCATTGTTCGCCTTCGCTTGCCATGTTGGTACCTACACAAATGTCCTTAGAAATGGAAGGACAACCAATGTTAGCACGGTTTGGTGGCAATCCCCTCACTTCGCTCCACATATCCTCTCCTTTTTCCACTCTCGGATTGCCACCTTGCACTCCCTTACTCCTCTCAATCTTTTGTCTCTCATCATAAATCGGATTGGAGTAGGTAAACATTTCTCTTTGCGGTTTGGGTAGCAAGTATGTTATGAGGCGATTTCCCCATTGGTCTCTTACAATATTAGGCCACTTTTGCACGTTAGGAACTTGATGTCGTGCAAACCAATCGGCACCCAAGCTCATATGACCGTAGGTTAAGGAAAAAACATCACACCACACCTCCTCATGGTAATCAAATTGGGAGAAGACAACTTTTACCCTCTCGGTAACCTTGAACTCGCCCAAGTAGTATGGAACAAGTAAAGGCTCTCGCAATAACCCCAAGTAATCAACCATGGATGGAAGAATGTAGTTTCCATAGTACCTATCATTCAACACCATAAGGCAGCCCGGTATCCCACAAATAGTCACCTTTCCGGAGTGTACACTCCTTCTTGGATCTACATTGTAAGGCATACGAGTACCCCTTAGTTTTGGAGATGCATATCCTCTTCTTCTCATTGGACAACCTCCACTAGAGCTAGTATAACCATTCACACTATATCGACTTTGATAAGAAGTATTACAAGGTGGAGAATATGGATCTTCATACTCCTCATGTGTACCCTCATCATAGCTCTCATAAGCTTTGCAAACAAAAGGGTTATACCTAACACCAAATCTAGGTTCGGAGTAAGAAGTGTAAGACTCCTCACATGCCCCAACATCATCACAAGATCCATCACTAGGTCCTACATCATCTCCAAAGTTACCATAAGCACTAGGCACTTCATTCACCTCATTTTCTCCCTTAAAACAGTAACTTTCAAATCTGCCCAAGTCTCGATCATGGCTATTTTCATAGCCTCCGCAATCTCCCTCAACTTCGTAGCCATAAAACCCTTTACTACAATCATAGTCTCCCATGTTGTAGTCACAATAATCCCCGGCTATCGAAGACATATTCCCCTTATATCACCTTTTAAACCTACAAAATGAACAAACAAGATTAGTAGTAAAAACTTCTCACTAACACTCGTATTCACTCACCTTTGTGATTCTCACAATTGGAGCGGCGAATATTGAAAGTTGCTTATACTCCGATAGTCAATAGGATGTCAATTCTACTTGGCGGCCGGAATAGATTCTTGTTTGATCGACTCAAGACACAAAAATAAAATTCACTTACGAACTTGAAACAAAAAAGTTACTACGAGTTAAAAATGAGAAAAGCACACAAACAACGAAGACACGAAGAAACGGATTCAATAATTAATCTACAACTAAGTAGGTGATTACTAGTTGTTAATTAATTCTAGAATCAAGACATGAAACTAATGAAACAATAAGATGAAACTAAGAATCTAAAATTTTGAGCTCGGAAATATTGCGTGAACAGTAGCAGTGATGACATGGCAGTCACGTATTGGTTTCGGTCCCACACAACTTTTGTTGTCCAACTTCAAGTCTTGGTCAATTTTTCAATTTGGACTTTGGTGGAATTTGTTTAAGGAGGGAAATTCAAACAAGTCTTGGAGCCCTTTTCAATTTTCAAGTTTTCAAGACTTGACTTTATTGTACTTCTCCTTAAAACATGGATCCGTAAATCATGGAAAAGTGTTGGAAAGTGGTTGAGACTTGATTGATAGGTCTTTGTTGGTTGTAGGGTCTTTCAAGACTAACAAATAATACACCTTTTTCCTTCAACTTTTTGGATTTAGCATTCACTTTATCTTCAACAATATATGAAGGTGGTGATGAACATCAATAACAACAACAACAACAACAAGAACTACAACAATAATCTTCAAGAACACCAACAATTTTTCACACGGCCAACTCCAATCCACAATAACAATATCTCCAACACTTGGCCAAGACAACTACAACTTCAACAAAATGGTTTTCAATCCACCAATTAACAACAATATCACGTGGCCAAGCTTATAACAACAACAAGATGAAAACCACAAGGCCAAAACAGTCCACCACAATGGCCAAGCTTATGTTCACAACAACCTTTCAACAAGTTCAAGCTCAAGTTTAGATCTAGACTCAAAGTGTTAGTGGACAAGAAAACTAACACTAGGAACAACAAAACAAACAAGAACACTATTAGATCTAGACATACAACAACAAATCTCGGCCAAGACACAACAAGAACACGATTTTGGCCAAGAATACAAACACGGACAGATTGCTATTTTTCTGGAAATTTCAGTTTTCCCTTTTTTTTTTTTTTTTTTTTTTAACAAGAAAGCCCAAGATTGATCTTGTAGGAACAAGATCAAGCCATGCTTTGATACCAAATGATACAAGAAAGTCAAGGGAAGCACGAAACAACTCCAAAACAGTCCACTAATCTTAAGGATTTGAGGACCAAGATGGAGACCACTCTCGGATTCGCTACCAACAACAAGAATACAAGATACAAGGGTGTATTTCAACACCAAAACAGCACCAAAACGTGATGAACAAGATGTACAACAACAATACAAGTTTCGGATCCAACGAAGGCCCAAAACAGTCCACTACAACGACACATACACGATTGCAAGAAAAATAAAGATAGATAGTGAGACCAAGATTATTACAAGATTAAGAACTAAAGAGTATATTAAACTCAAAAACCCCTAATGAATGTAACAATCAAAACCACACTCTTACGGTGACCACCAAGGGAACGAACTCGCCTCAAGATCTACCGTTTCCAAGCAAAGATCAATATTGGCTTTTCCAAGCCCTATGCTAAGGGTGACTTTTCCAAGTCCTACAACTAATGGAGTTACACTCTCAAAAGAGAGAGAGAATATTTCTTTCAATTCTTCATCATCCAAAAAACTAATGAAAAATAAGACTAAGGGGGCCTATTTATAATACATTGCAAATGAAGATAACAAGACCATATTACCCTTAATGAGAGGGGCGGCCTTGGTGTGTTGGAAGACAATATGAATTGTCCAAAATGCCCCTTAGGCTAAGTGACCGAAATGCCCTTAGTAAAGGCACCAAAACCGTGAACCAACAAAGGTGGTCCAAATTCGAGAGTCCTTAAGTCTTCTAGGCTCCAATCAATCTTCCACACTTGGGTTTGGTCAATGGTAGGCTAAAAACATCCCCTCCAAGTATGATCCCATGCCCTCCATGTGACCAAAGCTTGATTCTTCACATTGTGACTTCGAATGATGTCGTCCAAAAGCTAAGGCGGTCATTATTCTTATATCAAACCCTAATAGCATCTATTTAAATTACACACAAAATGAAGGACAAATGACCTTCCTACCCTTCAGTCATGGGGTGCCCTTAGAGTGTAATTTATTACACTTCAAGGCTCATTTTCACACTTAAAAACGTTGAAGCTCTTTGGCGGATCAAGTACTAACTCACACGCATCCATCCATTTGCATGAACATGGCTTGTAGTTTTTGTAACTCCTGAGCTTGGATTTGTATGAATGGTCGAGAACGTATTGGACAGCATTGTACACCCATATCAATGGGCGATGCGATGCGTCAAGATCGCGTTGGTCCACTATTTTGGGACTCCAAACATGGTCTAAACGAGTTCCAAAAAATCCAAAACTTATCCAGGAACACTTATTGACCTTCCTGATCATGAATTAACTAAAATATAGACCATTAAAGGATAGTAAGTTCACAAAATGAGATCGCCAACTTTTGAAGGCTAAAAAAATAAACTAAGTCTGGAAACTTAGCTAGAATTTTCTACGTCGGGACCCCTTGACAAGATTGAAGGACTAAATTAAGTTAGGAATTTCGTGGGGTCTTACAAAGACAGACCTACTATTCACCTTATATTGATTTAAACCTAGAAAATGCCAATGATTTTTTACTACTATTATTATTTACACAACATCCCCCATATACTTTTCTGCAATTTTTTTCCACTTCAGTAAATTTGTGATAAAGAGTCTGCCAATATCCCTATGGGTTCGACCTCAACCTTTGTGGGGAAATATTTGACTGTGACCGCGTTATAATTCTTGGAGGTGTAATGATGGGCGGCATCAAATTTTAGTGCCATTGTTAGGAAATGTGGTTACTAATTGATTGATTGATGTTGTTGAGTTTATTGGTTTTTGTTTTTATACTATTCATAGATCTTAGGACAATGTAAGAATAGTACTCAGAGTCAAGGAAATACCGTGATCCCTCTTGACCCTATTCATTAAAGAACCCTACGATAGAGTTGAAGGATGACAGTACATGAGCATGGAGTGCACAATGACCTAGATCTCTTGAATCCTCAACCTTCGCTTGATGTTTAGGAAATAGCTATGCAAACCGCTACTCTGTTACTGGCTGAAGAAAATGCAAGGCAGTGTATTTCTTCCTATCATGCAACTTAAGAGGAAAAAGAGAGACAAAAAGATGAATGTTGAGAAGAACTCCATAGAGCTAGAAGAGATCGAGCTCAAGCACCCCAGCTTTTCCATTCTTGATATCATATGATGATCTGAAGAAAGATTTGGGGTATGCGGAGCCTCTCAAGACAAGAGGTATCATTCCTCTTGAGTTTAAGAAATGATGGGTTCAAGGCTTCTCACAACATGCTTTACAATTTTCAGCTTCAACTCTTGAATTTATATCACACTTTTTGGTTGTCTAAAGTTGTAAGAAAAGATGAAGAACTTGATGAACACCACAACAACCTTCAAGAACTCAACAACAAACTTATTCAAAACACAACACAACACCACCAATTGTCAACAACAAGTAACAACAAACAGCCAGCCACAAGGCACCACAACTATGATCAATATTATAAGCTCAATCTTTAGATCTTGACACCTTTAGTGTTGGTGAGAAAGAAACCAACACTAGAAACACTCTATACAAGAAAAATACTACAAGATCTAGCCAAAAAAACAAGAAAATCTCGGCCCATACAACAACATATCACCATTTTTGGCCAAGAACACAAAGGTAGCAGATTTGACTGTTTCTGAAATTTTCAGATTTCAGTTTTTTTTTTTTTTTTTGTAGTTTTCAAGTCTCAAGCCCAAGATTGATCTTGTTAGAACAAAATCAAAGATGGCTTTGATACCAAATGATACACTACTAACTTGGAGCGTATCAAATCTGCCACAAAATCAGTCCAAACACACTACAATTCCGAGAGCTTGAAGATAACAACTCCAATATGTGAAGACAACAACAATCACGAAATTTTGAAGAAATACCAACACCAAAACAGTAGCTACACAAGGAGAACAAGAAGATAACAATAACATTAAACAATGGTTCAACAACACAAGATGATAGATTACAAGAGTACAATGTTAACAACAAGAACAACAAATGGTAGTAACTATAGTGAATCGAAAATCAGCCCCACACGGCTTCACTAAGTTACTACAAAGTTTTAAGAGTACAAAATGAAAGATAGTAACTTGACACAAAGATATCTTAGAATCTATGAACCCTAACTTGAAGATAGGACTCTAAGACCAAAAGATTTCAGTACCAAGTTCTTACTTAGACCAAGAGGAACTCATGAACCTCAAGATCTCAAGTTTCTAGCCAAGAAACAACACAAGTGTAACTACACTTGTTGGACAGATTTCAGGTTCTACTCTCAAGAATAAGAGAGAGAGAAATATTCAATGTTACAAGACTTGTTGTTGTGAAATATGAAGAATGAACTAAGTGCTGAAAATAACCCTAATAGCATCTATTTATATTACACAAAAAATGAAGGAAAAATGACCTTCCTACCCTTCAGTCATGGGGTGCCCTTAGAGTGTAGTTTATTACACTTCAAGGTTCATTTTCACACTTAAAAACGTTGAAGCTCTTTGGCAGATCAAGTACCAACTCACACGCAGCCATTTGCATGAATATGGCTTGTAGTTTTTGTAACTCCCGAGCTTGGCTTCGTGTGAATGGTCGAGAACGTATTGGACAACTTTGTACACCCGTATCACTCAGTCAAGCCACGATCAGTAGAATTCAGTCAGTCTAAAAACTCAAGAAAACTAAGTAGTATTCTGTTCAGTCCTCAGTATCACACTCAGTTAACAGAATTCAATAATATTTCGTCAGTCAATGGAATTCAGTAACTCAGTCCAGTATACTCAGTTTAGTGTCTATTCGGTTGGGCGTAGGATTCAGCACCGAGTGAACCCAAGGATGGGAACTCACCATCTAACAGAAGGTGTGATTCTTAGAAGTAGTCCTTGCATTCCATAACTACGTAACCAACGTAGGTTGAGACATCAAAACCTGTCAGATGAGGGTTGATGAGGTGGTTAACCTATTAGATAAGGGTCCCACAATTCTCGTTAGAGTATCTGACAGATGAGGGTCACTCACAACTTGTCCTTACTAGTGGTGCAATATTGACACCCTTTCAAATGGGGTTACAGATTGGACCCCAACACAGCTATAATATCTTATTTAGGATATGTTAGTTAGATGATTACCTCCCACAGTCTCAGTCTCAGTCTCAGTCTTCAGTAAAGAACTTAGATAGTTTTACAGATTTTAGGACTGTCAGATAGAGTCACTCAACTTAGTACGGAACTCATCTAGTTCCATTAGAATAAGGACTGTCAGACACAGTTACTCAGTTATCAGTTATATCATTTATCAGTGATCCATGTTATAAGTAAACTCAGTATTCAGAATCCTTATGATTTCAGTTACAGTTATGTATTCATGTATGTATCCTAACGTAGTCATGTTCATGTTATTAAGTCGGTTTAGTTCATGGATATGAACTTTTGCATTCAGCCTTACCTCACTTTGCGTACCAATACATTCTCACGTAATAACGCATACTTTTCTCTTGTGCTATAGTGTTTTATACGAAAGGTTTGGATGCTCCGGTTCTCGATCGTGCTTAGCAGCTCAGATATCAGTAGTTAGAGTAAGTAGTAAGTCCTCATATTTTGACGACAGGATTATTTTATTCTTTAAGTATTTCAGTACTTAGTTATTTTCAATAGATGGAGTTTGTTGGGGACATATACCATCAACTCCGCAGTTCAGACAGTTTTAAAAGCTTTCAGACTATAGCATGTTCAGACAGTTATTTCAGTCTTGGTATCATCATACCTTGTCAAGACGTAGTTTTATATTGTATTTGAACCTTATGGTAAGTTTTCCACCAGATTTCCGCATTTATTTCAGTTATATTGTTATTACAATATCACTATTATACAGTTCTTAGTTACAGATATCAGTCATGGGTTAGCAAGTGATCCTTTAGGATTATTAGCATCGTGTAGCATCTGGGGTCCCAGACACGGGGCGTTACAAACTTGGTATAAGAGCCTAAGGTTCAACAGTGTCCTAGGAAGTCTAAAAACCACATCTAGTAGAGGCTTGTGTATGGGTGTGTAGCGCGCCACATTTATATACAGGAGGCTATGAGATGTTTTTAAGAACAGTTTTCCTTCTTTCAGTATTCATGTCATGCAAGTGAGCATGAGCTCCAGTTAAACTCTCAGTCTAATCCTTCTTTTACTTCCATCTATAGAAAAATGCCTCTAAAGAGGACTCGGGGAAGAGGAACAGAAGATCAACCAGCCCCTTAGCTCGATCAGCCTAATACTTTAGGCAAACATGTCTCCCATGTAGAATTCAGAGATGCATTCACTACTCTTGCTCATTTAGTTGCATCCCAGAACGAACATCCAGCTATCATTTTGGCCAATACATTGGCCAATTCTACTGCATCTAGGATTTAGGACTTCACCCGGATGAATCCTCCTTCCCTTTTTGGGTCTAAGACAGATGAGGACCCTCAAGAGTATCTTGATCAGGTATAGAAGATTACTGATATTATGGGAGTGACTACTATACAGAGTGCTGAGCTAGTTGCATATCAGTTGCGGGAAGTGGCTCACACATGGTTCAATCAGTGGAAATTAAAGAGGGCTATAGATGCATGGCCTATTTATTTGGATGAGTTTTCCACCGCTTTTCAAGATAGATTTTTTCCCCTAGAGCTGAGAAAAGCTAAGGTGTTAGAATTTATTAACCTCGGGTAGGGCAACATAAAAGTGAAAGAGTATTCTCTCAAGTTTACTTAACTAGCTTGATATGCTCCTCATATGGTGGCAGATAGTAGATCCCGAATGAGTAAGTTTGTGTCTGCAGTGAATGATAGTGTGGTTAAGGAGTGCAGGACCGCAATGTTGATTAGTGAGATGTACTTATCTAGGCTAATGATCCATGCTCAGCAGATAGAGAAGCAGAAGAATAAGGAGAGAGAAAAGTAGAATAAGAGAGCTAGGACAAGTAACTTTAATTTTAGTCAGCCTAAGTCAGAGAGTGGGAATCATTTTCAGTTCCACCCAAAGTCCTCACTTCTAGATCCTTACTCAGCCAGTGCTCCAGTTCCTATGTTCAAGAATGGTAACAAAGATAGGGCGCTAGGCTCTAAGTCTCAGAGAAGTATTAGCAGTGCCCGAACTCATCCTCTTATTCAAGCTTGAGGCAAGTACCATCAGGGTATTTGCAGAGCTGGCAGTAATGTTTGTCTTGGATATGGCAAGCCAGGCCATAGATTCAGAGCTTATCCCCAGTCAGGTATTCAGGGGCAGCCTAATCGTTTCTCAGCTCAGTCCGGTTGCCAAAATCAGTAGGGTACCACTTTCAGCACCACCATTGGCCAACGCCCAAATAGACTTTATACTCTTCAGTCCCAATAGGATCAGGAAAATTCTCTTGATGTGGTCATTGGTACATTACAGATCTTTCATATACCTATTTATTCTTTGCTAGATCCAAGAGCTTCCTTGTCTTTTATTACTCCTTATATAGCAGTTAATTTTGGAGTTAGTCCTGAAATTCTAGCAGAGCACTTCACAGTTTTTACCCAAGTAGGTAAAACTATCGTAGACCAGTGGGTATACAGGAATAGTCTGGTTATGGTATCTCACAAAATCACTTCATCAGACTTAGCCGAATTAGAGATGACTGATTTTGATGTCATTCTCGACATGGATTGGCTTCATTCCTACTATGCCACAGTCAACTGTAGAAATAGAATCATCCAATTTTAGTTTCTAAATGAACCCATCCTAGAGTGGAGGGGTAATACTTCATTCTTCAGAGGCCAGCTTATTTCCTACCTAAGGCAAGGAAAATAATATCTAAGAGATGTGTCTATCATCTTGTTCCAGTTAAGGACTCTATTTTAAAAACTCCTAGTATTAAACCAGTACCAGTAGTAATTGAGTATTCAAATGTGTTCCCAGAAGAACTTCTCAGAATTTCTCCCAAAAGGGAAATAGACTTCGGCATAGACCTTCTCCCAGATACTCAACCCATATCTATTCTGCCATACCGAATGGCACCAGCAGAACTTAGAGAACTAAAAGAGTAGTTGAAGGATCTCCTATAAAAGGTATTCGTCAGACCTATCATATCCCTGTGGGGTGCACCAGTTCTATTCATGCGCAAGAAAGATAGTTTTCTCAGAATGTGCATAGACTACCATAAGCTCAATAAGGTCACAGTCAAGAACAAGTATCCACTTACCAGAATCGATGACTTATTTGTCAAACTTCAAGGTGCCAGTTACTTATCTAAGATAGACCTCAGATCAGGCTATCATCAGCTCAGAGTCAGTGAATGTGACATTCTAAAAATAGCCTTTTGTACTTGGTATGGTCACTTTGAATTCTTAGTCATGTCATTTGATCATAATAATTCCCCAACATCTTTCATGGACTTGATAAACCATGTGTTCAAGTAGTACTTAGGCATATTCGTCATAGTCATTATAGATGACATTCTTGTCTATTCCCACCATGAGCATGATCATGCAGACCATCTTAGAATAGTATTGCAGACTCTCAGAAATCATCAGTTATTTGCCAAATTCATTAAGTGCACATTTTGGCTAAGGTCAGTAACATTCTTTGGTCATATTGTTTCAGGTGATAGCATTAGAGATAATCCTCAAAAGACCGAGGCAGTGAGAAACTGGCCTAGACCCATCACTCTATCAGATATCAGGAGTTTCTTAGGTTTGGTTGGCTATTACAAATGGTTTGTTGTAGGATTTTCATCTACTTCATCCCCTATATCCATATTGACTCAGAAGAAAGTGAAATTTTAGTGGTCAGATTCATGCGAGAAGAATTTTCAGGAGTTAAAGACTCGACTCACCCAAGCTCTAGTTTTGACTCTTCTAAGTGGTCCAGATGGGTATGTTGTGTACTGTGATGCATCCAGGGTAGGTTTGGGTTATGTACTCATATAGCATGGTAAGGTCATAACCTACGTCTCCAGACAACTTATGCCCCATGAGAAGAATTATCTGACTCATGATCTTGAGTTAACAGCAGTAGTGTTTTCCTTAAAGATTTGGAGGTACTACTTGTATAGGGTACATGTAGATGTGTTCATAGATCACAAAAGACTCCAATACATGTTCTCTCAGAAAGATCATAACCTTTGTCAGAGAAGGTGGCTATAGCTCTTGAATGATTATGACATGGGTATCCTTTATTATGCGGGCAAAGCTAATATAGTGGTTGATGCTCTCAGTAGACTATCTATGGGTAGTGTTTCTCATGTTGAGGACAGTAAGAAGAAGTTAACCTAGGAAATTCGTCAGTTAGCCAGACTAGGTGATCGCTTAGTCGATTCAGCAGAAGGTAGTGTGTGGGTTTAGAATAATTCAAAATCATCTCTAGTTTCTAAGGTAAAGGAAAAACAAGATAGAGATCCCAGTTTAGTCAAGTTGAAGGAATCAATCAAAGATTAGAAGGTAGAGGTTTTCTCCCAAGGGGGAGATGGTGTTTTGCATTGTCAGGATCATCTATGTGTGCTAAGTGTTGATGACTTAAAGTAGCAAATTCTTGCAGAAGTGCATGGTCTACGTTACTCTATTTATCCAGGGTCTACCAAGATATACCACGACTTGCGGGAGATCTATTGGTGGAGTGGGATGAAAATAAATATTTCAGAGTTTGTGGCTAAGTGACCAACATGTCAGCAAGTTAAGATTGAGCAACAAAAGCCTAGTAGGTCTATGCAGGAGTTCAGTATTCCTACTTGGAAGTGGGAAGAAGTGAACATGGACTTTGTGATAGGTTTGCCTCGTACTTGTCATCGGCATGATTCAGTTTGGTTCATTATAGACAGAATGACCAAATCAACTCATTTCCTTCCAGTTCATACCTCTTATTCAGTCAAGGATTATATGAAACTATACATCAGTGAGTTGGTCAAATTACATGGTGTTCCACTATTTATTATCTCAGATAGAGGTACCCAGTTCACTTATTATTTCTAGAAAGTGTTCCAAAAGGGTCTTGGTACCCGAGTTTACCTCAGTACAACCTTTAATCCTTAGACAGATGGTCAAGCAGAAAGGATCATCCAGATTTTAGAAGATATGCTGCAAGCGTGTGCAATTGACTTTAAGGGTAATTAGGATGACCACTTGCCTTTTATTGAGTTTGCATACAACAATAGTTATCATTCCTGTAATTAAATGGCTCCATTTGAATCACTCTACGGTAGGAGATATAAATCTCCAATAGATTGGTTCAAAGTCAGTGAGGCCACAGTGGTAGGGCCTAACTTGGTCTTTGATACCTTAGAGAAAGTTAAGTTAATTAGAAAGATGCTCATGTTGGCTCAGTGTTGATAGAAATTGTACGCAGATGTGAGTAGAAAGGATCACGAGTTGGAGATTGGTGATAATGAATACCTAAAAATCTCTCCCATAAAGGGATTGAAGAATTTCAGCAAGAAGGGAAAGATCAGTCCCCAATATTTTGGTCCCTTCAAAATTCTCAGTTGCTTCGGCAAAGTACCTAATAAGCTCAAGTTGCCTTCAGATCTAACTTCAGTTCATCTAGTGTTCCATGTATCCTTGCTTAAGAAGTGCATAGGTGACCCAACGATTGTAATCCCTGTTGAGGGCATAGGTATTCAGGATAGTCTCTCTTATGAAGAAATTCCAGTTAAAATCCTTGACTATCAAACCCGCAGACTATGGAATAAAGAAGTCCCTCTAGTTAAAGTTCTTTGGAAGAATCTATCCATTGAGGGAGATACTTAGGATGAAGAAGCAGGCATATAGACCAAGTAACCTCGCCTCTTCTCTGCTAATTCAGACTCACCCCAAGGTAATAGCTTTCCTTAAGCTTATTCTGTCTTATCTTCAGATTTTAGTTACAAACTTTGTATTTAGTTCCATGCTCAGTTTTCTATTTCAAACTTGGTATCCTTTACCATTGCATGTACAATCGCATGTTCATAAGTCAGTTCAGTCATGTATTCATGCATCAGATATGCATGATCAGCTCGTAAGTACTCCCAGTCATGCATTCATGTATCAGCTCTATCATGAAATCATGCATCAGATATGCATGCTCAGTATGAATCTCAGTAAATCAGTAATGTCAGTCATCTAATTATGTTTCAGTTGTATATGTTCAGTATGTACTTTAGCTTATCATTTCTCCCATATCAGTCAGTCTCATTCGAGGATGAATGTTCCAAGGGAGAGATATTTTAAGACCCCGCAAAATTCCTAGCTTAATTTAGTCCTTTAAGCTTGTCAAGCGGTCCCAGACTTACAAAATTCTAGCTAAGTTTCCAGACATAGTTTAATTTTTAGCCTTCTAAAGTTGGCAATATAATTTTGCGACCTTAATGTCCTTTAATGGTCTATGTTTTTTTAATTCATCCCTTTTTTGGGTAAATACATTCATTATTTCACAAGTGCTCAAGAACAAGAAACCCTAGGTGAATAATTTCAATTCAAGAACTCAAGCTTTCTTCCATAAATCTTCAAGAAATTGTCAACCAAGGTATGTAAAGTGTTTATCCAAGGGTACCTTTAACCCTTGGAGAACAAGAAACCCTTTTCAAAATATGAATTTTGAATTCCATGCAGTGGGTTTGATAGTACACATGTTTATATTGTGATATGATTTCCAAGATTGAATCTTTATTGAATCCACATGACTTTATGTTAGTATGTGGATTGAAATCCTTTAAGTTAAAGTGCTTTATATAGCCATATTGTATTAGTTGTTGAAACATGTCCTAGAATAGGTTATGTCTTCCATGTGTTTGTAAAAATGCCTAAGTGAATAAGAATTGTGTATTATGAACTATTTGTGATCTCAATGATGAATTCATGATGTACCCACAAGTTTGAAATGACTCCCATGCTAAAGCTATGTCTTATAATGATTTGGTAGAATGCTCATAAGTATGGATTTGTGAAATTATATTACGTTAGCATGTATTCCCATTCATGTGTAAGCCTATGACTTATGAATGCTTCATGAAATCCCTCAATGATAGTATTATTAATTGTTGACTATAGTCGTGTTCAAGTAGTGTCTTGTCTCATTTATTTTCATGCTATCGAGTCCTGGGGGTATTTAATACCCAAAAATTTAGCTATGTGCCTAGAGCCAATGTCTGTTTTTCAAGATAACCCAAGTGAAGCCATGATCAGTAGAATTCAATCAGTTTAGAACTAAGGAAAACTCAGTAGTATCTAGTTCAGTCCTCTGTAACTCAGTCAGTTAACAGAATTTAGTAATATTCTGTTAGTCAACTGAATTCATTGAACTCAATCCAGTTCAGTCTAGTATACTCAGTTCAGTGTCAATTCAGTTTGGAGTAGGGTTCAACACCGAGTGAACCCAAGGATGGGAACTCACTTGCCATCAGAGGGTGTGATTCTTAGAAGCAGTCCTTGCTTTCCAGAACTACGTAGCCAGAGTATGTTAATATATCAAAACCTGTTAGATGAGGGTTGATGAGGTGGCTTAACTATCAAATAAGGGTCCCACCATTCTTATTAGAGTACCTGACAGATGAGGGTCACATATAGCTTGTCCTTACCAGTGGTACAGTATTGACACCCTTCTAATTAGGTTTATAGATTGTACCCCAACTCAGCTATATATCTTATTTGGGGCATGTCGTTTAGATGATTACCTCCTACAGTCTCAGTCTTCATTAAAGAACTCAGATAGTTCTACAGATTTTTGTACTGTCAGATACAGTCACTCAGCTTAGTACAGTATTCAGCTAGTTCTATTAGAAGTAGGACTGTCAGACACAATTACTCAGTTATTAGTTATATCAGTTATCAGTAATCTATGTTATCAGTAAACTCAATATTCAGAATCCTTGTGATTTTAGTCACTATTATGTATTCGTGCATGTGTCCTCACGTAGTCATGTTCATGTTATTGAGTCAGTTTAGTTCATACATATGAACTCTTGCATTCAGCCTTACCTCACCTTGCGTACCAGAATATTCTCATGTACTGACGCATACTTTTCTCTTGCACTATGGTGTTTTGTACCATAGGTTAGGATGCTCAGGTTCCCAATCGCGCTTAGCATCTTAGATATCAGCAGCCAGAGTCAGTGGTGAGTTTTCGAGGACCTGATTATTTCATTCTTTCAGTATTTCAGTACTTAGTTATTTTTAGTAGATGGAGTTAGTTGGGGACATGTCCCATCAACTCCGCAGTTTAGACAGTTTTAGAGGCTTTCATTTTTAGACAGTTATTTCAGTCTTGGTATTATCATACCTTGTCCAGACATTATTTTATTGAGTATTGTTTAGTAATTGAGCCTTATGGAAAGTTTTTCGCAAGATTTCCGTATTTATTTCAGTTATATTGTTATTACAATATTACTACTATCTAGTGCTTAGTTATGATATCAGTCATGGGTTAGCTAGTCATCCTTTGGGATTGTTAGCACCCTGTAGCATTCGAGGTACAAGAATCGGGGCATTATATATTCCCCCTGTCTTCCCTAACTCTATATACTTATCGTGCTTTGCCAAACTATTTCAATGACTTGCATGCATTATCTGACAAGTTATGTATAGCCAGCCATCTCATGAAAGCCTTTGGTAAATTTCATTCTTCACCTTTTGAGTCTCAAGTGTTACCTTACTAACCTTCGTCTTGAATCCCAGATTAACAAAATCCTTAAGGGTCTCATGTTAATTAGATGATGATTGATAACTTTAAATAACTATTGTGTTCATCTTTTTCTAATCTCTACCTCTCTTGTGAGGATGGTATCAAATACAGGCATGTTCTTAACTTTTGCAGTAGTTAAGAAAGTAATTAAACCAACGAAATCATAATACATGCAAAAACACCAATTAAGAACGACTTTGGATATCCTCTACTTTTTTTGTCCATCACGGTTACCACAACCCTAGTTAGGTGGTTTAGTTATTTTTGTTTTAAAGAACATCCATTGTATTCATAAAACAAAGAATATGAATAATCTTATAGTTATAGATGAATAAAACTAGAATACTCTAATTAATACCAACCGAAAAAACCAAGAAAAATGGCCTGCATGATCAAATGTCAAATCTCAGAATAAACATAGTATTGTGAATGTATGATTGAATAAATTAATACAAAAACATCAAAGGGGTATTTATAAAATATATCACAACCCTAAAAATCCTAACTAAAATGAAAAAGGAAAACCTGGTCCGCAACTACTTACGGACCCACTTATGGGTTTCAGGTACTGCCTACGGACCTTAGGTGGGTCGTAAGTCATAGAAGGATTCTCCATCTTTCATAACTTACACTAATGAAGCTACCTACGAGGGTCCTATGTGCCACTTACACTCTTGTGAGTGACCTTCATAGGTATTAGAGACAACTTCAGAATTTCATATCTTTTAACTGTCACATACATGTCCACTTATGGTGGTCGTAAATACAAGTTATGACCTAATTGTCCTTCCTAACTACACTTCATTAATTTTCCTCCTCTTTAGTTCCTAAACCTATTATCCTGCAAAATAAACACAAAAACACATCACATCTAACATCATACCTTTGAAAGATACTGCAAATACATAATCCTTGAACTGCAAAAATACATACTGCAAATATTTGTAATCCTTGAACACATCAACATGAACCTCATACAAATAATGCCTCAAAATATTTAAGGCAAACACAACTGCTGCCAAGTCTAGACCATGGGTAGGATAATTCTTTTTATGGGGTTTAAACTGTCTGGAGGCATAGGCTATGACCTTACCTCTATGCATAAACACGGAACCCAAGCCCACTCTGGAAGCATCACAATAAATAATAAACCCATATGAACCATCTTGCAACATCAAAACTGGGGCTGAGGTAAGTCGAGTCTTCAACTCCTGAAAACTCTTCTCACAAGAATCTAACCACTGAACCTTGAGTTTCTTCCAAATCAATCCAGACATGGGGGACACAATATACGAAAACCATATAATAAATCATCGGTAATAGCCATAAAACCACAAGAAACTCCTGATATTTATTGGAGAGATGGGTCTGGGATGATTTCTCACATCTTCAGTCATTTGAGGTTCAACTCTAATGCCATCACCGAAAATTATATGACCAAGAAAAGCTACTGATCTTATCCAGAACTCACACTTACTGAATTTGGTGAACAATTAATGGGCTCTAAGAGTCTGCAATACTATTATGAGGTGGTGTGCATTATCATTTTCATTACAGAAATAGACAAGGATGTCATCTATAAAGACTATGACGAACATGTCCAAGTACTGCTAGAACACTCTATTTATCATGTCCGTGAAAGCTACTAGGGCATTTGTTAGGCAAAAATACATGACTAGAAATTCAAAGTGACTATACCAAGTTTTGAAAGATGTTTTTGGAATGTCACATTCTCTGAATCTAAGCATCAGATGGTCTGATTTGAGATCTATCTTAGAGAAATCACTGGCACCATGAAGTTGATTGAACAAGTCATCAATTCTAGGGAATGGATACTTATTCATTATTTGTGACATTTTTCAACTAATGGTAATTGATGCACATTCTAAAAGAACCATATTTTTTTTGCATGAAAAGGACTGGAGCACCCCACGTGGAAACACTTGGCCTAATGAATCCCTTATCTAAGAGAACTTTTAAAAGTTCTTTAAACTCCCTAATATCAGCTGGAGCCATTCTATAAGGTTGATTAGAGATAGGCTGGGTATTTGGAAGAAGGTTTATTCCGAAGTCAATTTACCTTTTGAGAGGAACTCCGGGAAGGTCTTCAAGAAAAATATCTAGAAATTCCCTTACTACTGAAACTGACTCGAGTTTTGAGGCCACCGAATTAGAGTTTTTGAATCAAACTAGATGGTAAAAAAACCCTTGGAAATCATTTTTCTTGCATTAAGGTATGAAATAATTTGACCCCTAAGCGCTGAAGTACTACCCTTCCATTCAATAACTGGTTCATCTGGAAACTGAAACTAAACGACTCTATTTCTATAGCCAGCTGAAGCATAGCATGAGTGAAGCCAATCTATTCTGAGAATGACATCAAAATCCATCATCTCTAACTCAACAAGATTATCTAAAGTACTTTATAGGATATTGTGACCTGAGAGTTCCTCTATACCTACCTGGCTATCGTAGAGATACCTCTTGAGTGTACAGTGAGAAGGGTTCTGCTAAGGTTTTTGGACTGACTCAAAAGCTAACAGCTATATAGGGGTTACAAAAGAAAGAGAAGCTTTGGGATCTACCAAAGCATACACATGTAAATAAAATACCCGTAACGTACTCGTAACAACATCAGGAGAAATTTCCTGATCATGCCAGGATTGAAGTGCATACAATATGTTCTGGATCTGACCAGTGGTTGCACTGGGAGTGGCTCCCTACTGTGTTGGGTGACCTACGGGTGCTGCTGAAAAGTTAGTCTAACCCTGCAGGCGATCATTCCTACCTTTCCATATATCTGTCGAACATTTCCTCAACCTGTGTCCTGGGTTGCAACATCTAAAACACACATTGTTGTAAGCCCTGCATATACCTTGATGATTTCTACTATACTTCTGGTAATGGGAAGTATTCCGACCACTGGTCACACTACCCTAAGTCTTAGAGCCTAGCACCCTATTATATTTACAATTTTTTAACCTTGGCATTAGAGCACTAGCTGAATTAGGGGATGGAGCTGAAGATTTCTAATGTAATTGAGGACTGTTACCACCTTATGATCTTGGTTGAGTAAAATTAAAGCTACCTGTCCTAGCCCTTTTATTTTCCCTCTCTTTCCTTGAACTTTTTCTCATCAATCTATTGAGCATGGACCATAAGCCTCGATATGTCCATCTACTTAATAAACATCATGGTCCTACACTCCTTGACCACACTATCATCTATACTAGAGACAAACTTACTCATCCTAGACCGGTTATCAGACACAATACGAGGAGCATACCTTGATAGCCGAGTAAACTTAAGTGAATACTCTTTCACACTCATATTTCCCTGGTTCAAGTTAATAAACTCTATCACCTTGGCTTTCCTTAACTCCAAAGGAAAGAACCTATCTAAAAAGGTTATAGAAACCTCCTCCCATTCAACAAGACCTGCATTTGTACTTCTATCACCCTTTCACTGCTTATACCAGGTGTGAGCTACATACTGCACCTGGTACACCCAACTCTGCACTCTTACTAGAATTCACACCCATAATGTCAGTTACCTTCTGAATCATACCAAGGAACTCCTGCGGATCCTCATACAACTTGGATCCTATAAATAAAAGAGGATATATTAAGGTGAAGCCATAAATTCTAGTTGTGGTTGTATTACACACTAGAACGGCTGGGGCAGCAACTTGCTAATTATTGTAAGATTCTACTGAGTGAGCTAAAGTAGTGAATATTGCTTTGAATTTGGCATGAGAGACATGTTCGTTCAGGGGATCTTCATGAACAAGCAAAGTTGCATGCTGATTTCTATTTCTCTTTTCGTTATTGTTTCTGGGAGGCATGTTCTATAAACAAAAAGAAGATTGAATTAGAAAAAAAGTCTAAATTTAGCTCATGCTCATTCGCATAACATGAATACTGAAAGAAAGGAAATTTTTCCTAAAATGTCTTATAGTCTCTTTCTCATAAGTGTGGCGTGCTTCACACCCATGCGCACAAGACTTTACTCAATGCTGCTTTCAGACTCCCTAGGACATATTAAAACCTTAAGCTCTAATACCAAGTTTGTAATGACCTGAGAGTACAACCTGGATTCCACGCGATGCTTATGGTCTCAAAAGACCACAAACTAACCCATGAGCTGGTACCTTCTGTGAGCACTGAATAATTATAAAAAAATATCAAATACGGAATAACTAAATACGCCATAAGGTTTTAAATACCCAAACATTTCTAATACATAAATCTTAAAACAACTACTGGAAAATAACTGTCTAAAACTAATAAAATATTGGCAATTATTGACTGACTTTCTGAAGTGTCTGAATGCCTCTAAAAACTCACTGAATAAGAGTTGATGGGATAGTCCCCAACTAACTACTAAACTGAAAACACTAAAATAAACATAATTAGTCATCAAAATATGAGGACTCATCACTGTTGCTGATGCTGATGCACTTGAATATCTAATTGCGATCGGGAACCTAAGTGTCCGAACCTATGATATAAGACATCATAGTGCAAGAAAAGAGCATGCGGTTAGTACTTTAAATGTACTGGTATGCTAGATGGGGTTAGGATGATATGCATAGGCTCATGTACAAGAATAATAACTAACTGAATAAATATCATGAAATAACTTATGTGTAGTATGCGTGAAAGCTATAAAATATTAGAATGCATGACCAAGCATATAACATGATACTGGAGTAGTTTGTAAATTAAAATACTGAAATTAAATAATCGAATAACTATATGCTATGGTCAAGAAAACTTGAACTAACTTTTGAACAGAGACTACACAAAGACTGTGGGAGCTAGCTATACCGACATGCCCCAATATACTATTAGGGTCAAACTTGTAACCCCAGTGGGAAGGGTGTTAGTACTATTCCATGGGTACTAACACTGTCTATGAGGATCTTCTAATCTGATATCCCAAAGGACGAGGGTGTCATGCCTAACTGACAGGGGAACCCTAAAAATCTACGGTGGCACTGTAGGTCTGGAACCTAGGGACTGCTACTAACGTATCATGCCTATTGATGGGGGAGACATGTGAATCAAGCCTACTAATGGGGGAGACATCATCCCTACGTTCACTTGGTGCTATGTTTTACTACTACCAACTAAAAGACACTGATTTCTGAACTAATCTAACTTTAACTGAACATGATAGCTATCTGACTGACAATGTTCTTACATGTCTTAAAACATTCTAAAAATACCAAGATTAAGTAAACAACTATGGTTTTGGGTATTCATAACCCCTAGCACTCGATAGCAATAACAATAGGAACACATGTGCACTTTATAACCATGATAGGAACCACTGTTTAAAACTCATTTCTTAGACATTTCATCAAACACATGAGGGTCATGAATTAAAGAATGAGAATAGTTAAACATGATATAACAACATAATTTCACTAATAAAATTTCATGGGTTAAGGATATGAAATACAGAAATCACCATTCAAATGCGTTATGGACAAATTCCAATGAAAACAACTTGTAAACATGATATAAAATCGATATTCATGGATGTTCATTGATATAATTAATAATAAGATCTAAAGATCTAAACATTGAACTTGAAAATAGATTCTTGGACTCCATGGCTTAAAAGGACCCATGGATGAACATCTAACATACCTTAAAAGCCGAAATCCTTGAAAAGAAACACAATTTCTTAAGCTTCCTTAGAGATTCTTGAATTTGAGAAATGTTTTTCTTTATTTTTTTCAATGGAAAGGAGTTTTATTTGATTAACTAGGGAAGAACTTAGGGTTTATTTGTGAGTAAAATTGGGGATTTTTGGTGAAATATGCCTTAACTAAAGCAAAATCCCATTTTAATACAGATTGGGGTGATGGAAAAAGACAAGACTGGCCTTCTGCAATTTGTATTCGTAATTGGGATGCCTATTAGGACATCACCGCGATGTGCCAGTGATATGGCACTATTCCACCACGACGCAGTGCAATCGGGTTGAGATACTGGAATTGAAATCCAAACACGACCCAAACCTCTTCTGAAAAATCCATTACATTCTTCTTACACCACTGAACAAGAATTAACTCACAAACTTACGTCTCGGGGTCGGGAAGGTCACTTTAAAAATCAATAAAGTTAAGAATCCAAAAAAAACTAAGTCGCCAACACTTATCTAAATTTACAGGTTTTAAGCCTCTTATGCATGCACTATAAGATGAACTAAGCTAAGACTAATAAGGTGTATTACATGTGGCTCACTGAGTTGAGGTCCCTCAAGAACCAGCAGTTGCTCCGCCTTTAATTTCTCTACGAGTGTTTGCCCAATCTGCTATGTTATCCTAGGAGAAACAGATATTGGGATAATTTTTTAGATTAGATCTATCTAGGTTTTTGGGTGCTTGTGGCGAGGATTCATATGTGTTTCTGACTTCTTGTGAGGATAGTCTCCATAATTTGGGTCTAAGCTACATTTGAGTTGGTAGCTCTACATTGGTGGAGAGGTTATCTTTATTCTAGGCTAGCTGGATCTTCTTCTTTGATATGGATTGAGTTCTCCAAGATGTTAGTTGAGAAGTACATGTCTCGCAGACATAAGGTTCATTTGAGGGATCAATTCTCATGATTGGAGTAGATCTACATGATAGTTGTAGAGTATGAGGCTCAGTTTCTTAAGTTGGCTAGGCATGCAACTTCTATTCTAGGTACTTAATATAAGAGAGTTTGTTGCTTATTAGAGGAGTGATACTTCCTCTTTGTATGTCCACCCAGAGTTTGGATATTTTAGGTAGGTCTATTAATGAGGTTTTCGTCCATGCTTAGGTGATAGAAGAGATGCATTTTCAGGCCCGTAGGGGTAGCAATAAGTGTCAAAAAACTTACCAAAAAGAATTCTAAGCATTTGATATTTCCCAAATTACACTTCTAAGAAAAGTATAAAGTGGTCGTTTATAAAATATCGAACCCAACTAGGTTGGGGGAGATCCTACAGGGAATAGATAGAAATATATATCAATTTTTATGTATAGTAATCAATAACTATCACTAGTAAAATAGCGGGGGGTTTGTAAATCAAAATTTCAATAGTAAGTAATATTGATTTTGTTGATTTGTAGTTAGAATGAGAGAGACAGTTGGACTATGCTCCCTAATAACTTCATACCTCCATAGGTTCTTCATACTTAGTAATATCTTATGGTGCTTGACATAAAGAATCAATAGGTTATGTTGATCAAAAGACTATATGATGCCCATAATAGATGACTATCCCCAATAACAACAGTTTTTGTCTCTTGAGTTTTGTATTACAAACCTTAAAACTGATCCTATTGTAGTCCATCCCATTTATTCTGATCAAGATCTAACTAAATGAAGGTTGATAGCTCCAAGTATTTTTGTTGTTTAACTTTAGCCATCCATTACTCTTACTAAAGTCCAGAGTAAAGATGGGCAGGTTCAAAAGCTTAAAATTGTTAAAAATAATAAAACCAAAGAGAATTACTATACACAATCGAGAACCTTTTGAGAATCACCTTGTTTTACGACCTCTAAAATACCTTTTTGAGAATCACGTCATACTACGAACACTATTAATTAATTCATCATGGTTCCCAGAACTCTAGTTGTGGTGTTAAGTTACTCATCATATTTTCAACACAATAATTAATTTGATGAGAATAAATAATTATGAACTTATAAGAATTAGATGAAAAACTCTAAATCTCACTTTGAATTAAAACCCTAAAAAAATTAAATTTGAAGAACAAAAATATGCCTTGAAACCTTAGAATAATGAAATAATTCATAAATTAGTACAAAAGACCTAATAAGAGTATTTAAAAACTAAATAAGAACTTGTCCCAAACGCACATGGATATGCTGAGTCAGTGCGTCAAACAAAGGAAGGTACGATCATTGTTAGATCCCACGATAGCCCTTAGTGTTCATAGATTGGATCTTAACTTTATCATCTTATAGATCTAGGTTTGAACAATCCTCAGTATGAGCTCATTGATTCATTGTATGACCGTGCTTGCCATTTATATCATCTTCTTCTAATTTTTCACCTTGCAGAACATCTCTTCCATGAACTTAAGTATGTCAACATGGTATCATCCCACAATCATAGAACCCTCTTATCTGAAACCTCTACACTTAAAACTTGTAAGCATGAATTTTGAACTCCTTCCCCTTGATCAATTAAATGGTTATGACCATTTCCTATGGTCGTGGTAAGCATCTATCTGCACAAAACCTAATTTTAAACTATCATTTTCCACCTACATTAATTGCTCAAGGGTGGTCAGATCCCATGATCATGCAATGGGTCATTTGATGCCCTAACTTCTAGATTTGTTGAACTTTGATTCACCAAGATGATTAACCTAAAAATACCAATAATACATAATATCAACAAAAAGTATGACCATACTTTCAAATACTCATAGTTCTAAGGATCAAAAGTACCGTAAGTCCATGACAAATCAATGCCCTCAACATAGATTATTTATATGTCCTCAGACAAATAAAACACAACTAACCTAAAACATAACCATCAATGTTTAACCAAGATAAATACAAGAGTATTACGATAGTAAGATTTCAAAAGAACACTTAGGACTACATTAAACAAAAAATACAAGTTCAACACCCTTCTATTCCAATAAAAGCATAAATTTTTGTTTTCACAAAAACAACTCACACACAATAGGTTCATGCAATGGAATTATATTATCAATAAACAACCTGTATACCAACTAGTGACACTACAAAAAAAATTGATTACCATGCATCCCATATGTCCTTATATAAAAGAAATCCCTAAAACTCATAATATCAAGACAACACCTAAACTAAGCACTCACTCTAACAATAAATTCATGACAATGTGTGTTTGATAGCATAGGCTTGACCTAATTTCCTATGCCTTAGTCTCTGGGACAGATGCACTAATATCACAATAGAAATTTTTCCTTGTATCATAGGCTTGGGATGGGTATGGTACATATGAAAAAAGTGACTGAACTCTTCTTGGCACTATACTATTTCTGGCTCCACTTTTTTTTCTTGACTCACTTTCTCAACTTTTTTTTATCTCCGGTATGGTCTTCTTTTACAACTTCTTCTTTTTCTTTTTCATTGTATTGTTTTTCTTCAAATATTTATTCTTCACTTTTTGTTTTCTTTACACAAAATTTCACCCAAATTCCTTTATTCAATAACTTTTTCTTTATAGCGCTTCTAAATTCTGAACCCTTATGCTAGCCGTAGTCTTTAGTATATTTTGTGGAACTAATAAAAAGTTCCCCACAATACTTTCCCAACCACCTATCCTATAACTCTAATCAAACTAACCGGTCATGTTTTAGATTGTGCAAAATCTCTAACAAAGTAAATCCTTACACACCCTTAGCTTAGGGCTTTATACCCAGTGTGTACCTATATGATTCATGTAAATTAGGCTACAATTATATTTCCCATAATTATAATGTAATAATAATATTCGTATTGGTCACAATTTAGGTTAAGCGCACAACACATTAATGACTCACAAAAAAATTATAGAGGGGTGTCATTTAAAAATAAAAATAATTTTAAAATTAGTTGCATACACTTATTAATTTAGACTACACCACTTTCTCTGTTCTTTATCTTAGTTACTTAAACAACAAAAAACACAAACTTAAACTCCTATATATGTCGGTTCTAACTAGATAGAGCAAAAGAGGTAAAATAAATAAGATAACGAAAATCCTTAGATATGATACACCTCCACCCTCAGGTTAGAAATAATTTAATCTCTGCATTGTACTAAGAAAGAAAGATAAGTAAAATTGACGTATGAGATATAAATATGCACTAGATTCATGTTGTATATCGCGGTAAACTAGTGTCACAGATGGAATCCCATCTCAATATCAAGGTCTAGTGGCCTTAGTGGTGGTTGTGGCACTTTTAGTCGTATGGGAACAAGTGGAAGCTGATGCACTCACACATGTCATAATGGTGGAAATATCTATATGACTGCCACTACCAACAATCTTAGTTGAATAATCAAAAGTCATATCAATCCCATGGGATGGGACCTCACCCTTGATCACAATGGGAAGCTTAGAGGTCGGCTCATGCTCATTTTTATTCCTTATTTTCTTATTTCCCTATTTGTAACTTCTCTTTCTCTTCTTTTGGGGTTTTGTGTTATATGTTATCTCATTTGTTTCCTTATCTACCACTGCATCCTTTCCCTTATTTTCAAGTCTTAGGTATTTAAGTCTAATGCTAAAGTATCAATATCTATGTCAAAGTGTAATAACCCTTTAGGTAATTTTCTATATATCTTCTTACTTATGCTATTATAGATTTCTTGTAGCTTTCCCAAGTCATTTTTGACCTGTTAGAATAGACAGTTCGATTACCAGGCAGTTTGTTTTCTTTTTAGATACGAATCCCTATTTTGAAGTAGCTATTTGTACCAAATTGCCTCCAGGCAAAAAATTTAGCCAAACAATCCTTAATGGAGTCTTGGTTTGGGTCTTGAGATACCTAGACATATTTTAACCTATTGGTTGGAAAGTTAAGACAATGAAAATTAGGTGTGGGATCCATTTTTGTCAAAATAACCCCGAATTGAAATTTTGACTACACTATTGATTTTGGAATGTCAAATTTGATAGCGTTACACAGTATGTTTGTGTATATGGGATTCTGAATGAATCCCAAGGGCTTGAAAAAGACTTAAAAATCTTAAAGACTCAGTTGTATCGAGTACATCTCTAATAGCGATGGTTTAGGCTGCAATCACGACTCTTTTAAACAGGGCAAAAGATTCTGTGATTATGGGTTTATGTGTCACAATTGAGACTCCTATGTGTAGCCCAATATATTGCAATTGGGATACATATGTCGTGATAGAACTTGTGTGACAGCTGCAACATATCTTTATAGTGATAGTTGGATCATGATAATGACACCCGAAGACCAATTATGGGTATAAATAGACCCATTTAGCATGATTTTTCCCATTCTTTATCCATTCAAAGAGATCCAACACCCTAAATAGTCAGATATCTTAAAATTGAAGATTATGGGTGATTTAGGAGCTTGGCTAACATTTATTAACATATTTATCTTTTGATCTATGGTTAGATTTCACACTTTTCATGGTTTATTTTTCTCATTTCTTGTTCAGAAATCCCAAATCCTTGGAGGCTTGATTCTTGCCTCAAATTTTCTCACATTTCACCCATTCTTGAGGGTAATGACTCCTTGATCATGAGAGAACGTTGGGCTGGCTTTGAAAATATGATTTTTCATAAATAGGACCCACATTGGATTTTGGTGTGATTTTTTAAACCAAAGAATAGTGACACAATATGGGTATTTTTATTGTCATATTAATGAGTTGAATGTGAATTTATTAGCTTTTTATCTTACAAAAGATTTTCTAAAGAGAAGAGCGGTGATTTAGCAAATCTTTTAAGCTTTCATCGGCATCTATGTAGGCTAGATTTTACTACTTTTAGATTGAGATATTTTGTAGTATGTTTATGATAGTGTGTTAGATTTAGGATGGATTTTAGGTGTGCTCAATTGCAATACTTTGGTTAGTTTGATCGTTTAGGCTATTTTGGATACCATTTTGGGCATAATAAGCCTAGTTAGTCACATTTTAGGTGAAGTTGACCTTGTGGCTCTTTTATAGGATGGAAATACTGATACACTACTAACTTGGAGCGTATCAAATCTGATACGGTTGGGGCAGCCTCCACAGGTACACGGCCTTTCACACGAAGCCAAGCTCGGGAATTACAAAAACTCCAAGCTTTGTTCATGCAAATGGCCGTGTGTGAGTTGGTGATTGAACCAACCAAGGACCTAAACGTTTTTATGTGTGAAGAGAGGTCTTAATGTGTAATAAACTACTCTCCAAGGTTGGCACAAGAAGCAAGGGCGGATGGGTCATTTTACCCCTTTTGTTTGTAGTATAAATAGAACATGTTAGAGAGTTATTCCTTAGTTTTTGAATGCTGATTTTGTAACCTAAAAACACTAAACATTTCGGCTCTCTCTTCCACTCTTAGAAGCCGTCCCTATTATCTCACAAGTAGAGGGATACTTGTGTTGTCTCTTTGGCTAGAAACAAGGGTTTTGAGGTCGTTGAGTGCCTCTTGGTCCTCGTAAGAACTTGGTGTTTATATTCATTAGACTTAGGGTCCTCTCTTGATGTTAGGGTTCTTAGTTTCTTGAATGTTATATGTCAAGTTATCTATCTTTCTTTATCTTGTTGTTGTTGTTGATTTTGTTATCTTAAAGTCTAGTGAAGCCGTGTGGGGCTCTTTTCGATTCACTAGCATTGTTATCTATCTTGTTGTTCTTGTGTTGTTGGACTGAAAAACCGAAACTTAAACTTGTTGTTCTTGTGTTGTTGGACTGAAATCCGAGCCTACTTGAAGCTCTTGGTGTTGTTGGTTTGATTTTGTATCAAAATCTGCCACAAAATCAGTCCAAACACACTACAATTCCGAGAGCTTGAAGATAACAACTCCAATATGTGAAGACAACAACAATCACGAAATTTTGAAGAAATACCAACACCAAAACAGTAGCTACACAAGGAGAACAAGAAGATAACAATAACATTAAACAATGGTTCAACAACACAAGATGATAGATTACAAGAGTACAATGTTAACAACAAGAACAACAAATGGTAGTAACTATAGTGAATCGAAAATCAGCCCCACACGGCTTCACTAAGTTACTACAAAGTTTCAAGAGTACAAAATGAAAGATAGTAACTTGACACAAAGATATCTTAGAATCTATGAACCCTAACTTGAAGATAGGACCCTAAGACCAAAAGATTTCAGTACCAAGTTCTTACTTAGACCAAGAGGAACTCATGAACCTCAAGATCTCAAGTTTCTAGCCAAGAAACAACACAAGTGTAACTACACTTGTTGGACAGATTTCAGGTTCTACTCTCAAGAACAAGAGAGAGAGAAATATTCAATGTTACAAGACTTGTTGTTGTGAAATATGAAGAATGAACTAAGTGCTGAAAATAACCCTAATAGCATCTATTTATATTACACACAAAATGAAGGAAAAATGACCTTCCTACCCTTCAGTCATGGGGTGCCCTTAGAGTGTAGTTTATTATACTTCAAGGTTCATTTTCACACTTAAAAACGTTGAAGCTCTTTGGCGGATCAAGTACCAACTCACACGCAGCCATTTGCATGAATATGGCTTGTAGTTTTTGTAACTCCCGAGCTTGGCTTCGTGTGAATGGTCGAGAACGTATTGGACAGCTTTGTACACCCGTATCATCCTCTCCATCTTGAGAGGAATTTGACCTCAAATTCAGCATTTGGTCATCCTCAACCGCATCCACTAGAGAAAGATCACACACGTTGAAAGTGTTGTGCACTTGGTATTCCGGGGGAAGGTCAATCTTGTAGGCATTATCATTGATCCGCTCAAGTACTTGGAATGGACCATCGCCTCTTGGCATCAATTTGGACTTTCTTTGAGACGGAAACCTATCCTTTCTAAGGTGAACCCACACCCAATCTCCCGGTTCAAGAATGAGTTTCTTTCTCCCCTTGTTGACTCTCCTTGCAATGTCTTGATTTTTCTTCTCAAGTCGAAGCCGCACCTTCTCATGTAACTTTTTCATCGAATCAGACCGCTTGCTTCCATCTAAGCTAATCATAACATCACTAGGCAAAGGAGTTAAATCCAAAGGGGTAAGAGGGTTGAGGCCATATATGCACTCAAAGGGAGTCATTCCCGTACTTGAGTGTATGACACGGTTATATGCAAACTCAATCAATGGTAAGTGTTCCTCCCAAGAAGTCAATTTTCCTTTTACCATGGAACGTAGCATAGCACCCAAAGTCCTATTTACTACTTCCGTTTGACCATCAGTTTGTGGGTGGCAAGATGTAGAGAATAACAACTTGGTTCCAAGCCTACCCCACATGGATTTCCAAAAGTGACTTAGGAACTTAGAGTCCCTATAACTCACAATGGTCCTCGGAACACCATGCAACTTGACAACATTATCAACAAACAAAGAGGCCACACTAGGTGCATCATCACATTTAAAGCAAGGAATAAAGTGTGCCATCTTAGAAAACCGATCGACCACAACAAAGATACTGTCCCGACCTCGTCTAGTCCTAGGCAACCCTAACACGAAATCCATAGATATGTCAAGCCAAGGGCGTAAAGGAGTGGGAAGCGGGGTGTACAACCCATGAGGTAGGAGCCGCGATTTGGCTCCTTTGCAATCTATGCATTGGCCACAAATCTTGGCCACATCCTTGTGCATTTTTGGCCAATAGAATTGCTCCTCCAATATTCCGAGGGTCTTTTCGATCCCAAAGTGACCCATTAGACCGCCATTGTGCGCTTCCATCACAAATAACTCTCTCCAAGAACTGGAGGGTACACACAATCGTCTACCTTTAAACAAGTATCCATCAAACTTGGCATAAAGATTTGAACCCCTAGATGAATCCCACTTGTCCCTACCCATTTCTTCGCATTCCCTAAAGATAGGAGCAAAGTGAGGGTCCTCGGGATACAATTCTTTCAAACTCTCAAAACCAATTAATTTAGAAGATAATGTTGACACAAGAACATGTTTTCTAGACAAAGCATCGGCTACTACGTTCTCCTTACCCTTTTTGTATTGAATAACATAAGGGAAGGTTTCAAGAAACTCAATCCATTTTGCATGCCGCTTGTTAAGCTTGTCTTGTGCCCGAAGATGCTTCAAGGATTCATGGTCCGTTCGGATCACGAACTCCTTGGGCCACAAATAGTGCTGCCAAGTGGCCAAAGCTCGAATCAAGGCATACAACTCTAGATCGTACGTGGAGTAGTTTAGAGTTGCTCCTTTGAGCTTTTCACTAAAATAAGCAATGGGTTTTAAATCTTGCATCAAAACAGCCCCTATGCCCACTTTACTAGCATCACACTCAACTTCGAATATCTTATCAAAGTTGGGCAATTGTAATAAAGGCGCGGAAACGAGCATAGCTTTCAAGGTTTCAAAAGCCTTAGCTTGCTCTTCACCCCACTTGAAGGGTTGGTCTTTTCGAATGACCGTGGTTAAAGGAGCGGCTATGGTGCTGAATCCTTTGACAAACCTTCTATAAAAACTAGCTAACCCGTGGAAGCTTCTTACTTCACTAATGGTTTGTGGGGTTGGCCAATTTTTGATAGCATCTATCTTGGATTCATCCACTTCAACCCCTCTTGAACTAAAAACAAAACCCAAGAAAACAACTTCATTAACACCAAAAGAGCACTTCTCCAGATTTGCATACAACCTTTCCTTTCTAAGGACATCAAACACACATTGTAAATGCATCACATGCTCATCAATTGACTTACTATAGACCAAGACATCATCAAAGTAAACAACAATAAACTTTCCAATAAATGGCTTCATCACATGATTCATTAGCCTCATGAAAGTACTTGGAGCATTTGTTAGGCCGAATGGCATAACCATCCATTCATAGAGACCAAATTTAGTCTTGAAGGCGGTTTTCCATTCATCACCGGGTTGCATTCTTATTTTGTGATAGCCACTCCTTAAATCAATCTTGGAAAATAAACACGAACCATTCAATTCATCAAGCATATCATCTAACCTAGGGATAGGGTGACGATATTTTACCGTAATCTTATTGATGGCTCGACAGTCCACACACATACGCCATGTTCCGTCTTTCTTAGGCACCAGTAGCACAGGAACCGCGCACGGACTCATGCTCTCCTTGATATACCCTTTGTTGAGGAGTTCCTCAACTTGACGCTGCAATTCTTTGGTGTCCGTAGGGTTGCTTCTGTAAGCCGGCTTATTTGGCAATTGTGAGCCCGACACAAAGTCAATTTGATGCTCAATTCCCCGAAGCGGGGGCAATCCTTGCGGGAGTTCTTTGGGAAATACATCTTCATAATCCTGCAACACACAAGAAATCAAAGGAGAAATAGAAGAATTAGTGGGGTTAGTATTAAAACAATGAGCCAAAAGAAGCATCGGCATGTCCACATCATAATCCAAGAAGAGTTCCTTCTTTCTAGCCAACATCACCATGTTTTCTTGCCCATTTGATGTTGAGGCAGTCCCGGAAATCCCTACTGCCCCACCCACGGTTTTCCCCTCCTTTTCACCACTTTCGGGTTTCTTTCCCTTCTCCTTCAACTCCCTCATCTTTTGATGTAATTCATTCACTTGTGATGGCAAAAGAGGATAAAGAGTGACCTTTCGACCATCCTTCTCAAGTGAATATCGGTTGGTCCTCCCATCATGTTTGGTAGACCTATCATATTGCCAAGGTCTACCTAACAACAAATGACATGCTTGCATTGGTATCACATCACAAAGCACTTCGTCTTGGTAGTTCCCTACCTTAAACCGTATCACACATTGCCTCATGACCTTCAATTCACCGCATTCGTTCAACCATTGCAACTTGTAAGGGCTAGTATGAAGTGTAGTTGGTAATTTCAGAAAGTTCACCATAGCGACACTAACGACATTCACACAACTACCACTATCAATCACCAAAGTGCACACATTCCCCTTTACAAGGCATTTAGTATGGAATAGATTTTCCCTTTGGCTAGGGTCGTCTATTGCCTTACTAATCATAGCGCGTCTAACTACAAAGTTTGGAATAACACACTCCCCTTCTTGTGGGTAAATAACTTCACCATCATCATCATCATCATCATCATCAAGTGGCCTATTTCCAGTTTCCTCTCCATCTTGAGGCTCGGCCTCATCCTCCTCTTTTTCAAGACCCACCTCCTCACCAAGGTAATACAATTTCCCTTCCCGTAGTATCATGTTGCATCGATTTGGACATTCATTGGATTTATGTCCCCAACCTTGGCACTTGAAACATTGGAATCCTTTTGGGTTTGGATACTTGTGAACTTCTTGTTTTAGAGGAATTTTGTGGACTGTTTTGGGCTTGGGCAGCCTTGTAGTCGCGGGTTGGTCCTTGTTTTTGGGCCAACCAGAAGAGGATTGAACCACGTCCTTGCTTCTAGGCCAACCCGAGATGGATTGTCCCCTTGCCTTGAGCGACGACCTCTCTTTAAGCTCCCTTTCAATCTCAAGAGCCGCTTGGAAAATACCTTCAACGGTATCAAATTTGTGAAGCATCAAATGAGTGGAGATCTCTTTGTTCAACCCACACTTGAACCGGATGATGTCATGACTGATTTGTTCCCCACGATGATCAAGCTTCAACATGAGTTGTTGAAACTCATCATAATATGCCATCACATTTTTATTGCCTTGACGTAAGTTGTATAATCTAGCAAGTAATTCATGGCGATAACTCTCGGGAAGGTACCGTTGCCTCATCAAGTACCTTAACTGAAACCAAGGTGGTGGCTGCCCATCAACTAATTCATCACCAAAACGCTTGACGTACTCCCACCAAGTGTTGGCATAACCCTCAAAATGAGCTATGGCATAACAACTTTTCTTTTCTTCCGAGATATCATTAACTTGAAAAACTTTGTTACAAGCTGATTCCCATGCTAAGTAGGCCTCGGGGTCACTTTCACCTTTAAAGATAGGTAAGCTCAATTTGATGGTATTTATGCCTACGTCTCTTTCTTGGTGTCGATTTCCCCTTTCTCCATACCCTCGGTACCTCCTTGGATCAACACGGCCCCTTCTTAGCTCCTCCTCTCTCATGTAAGCATCATCAAAGGCTCTATATCCATCATACTCCTCTCTACCATGTTCCTCAAAGTGAGCTGGTCGGTTTTGGTGATTTGGAATCTGATTTGGAGGCATTGGGAGTTGTGGAGGTGGTGGTCTTTGATTTGGTGGAGTTTGGTAAGGTACATTCAGATTTTGTGGAGGTAATGGATGGATACATCCTTCTTGTCGAATTGGAGGAGTTTGGGAATGGCGTGGTCTATTCACTTCTTGGTTTGGAGGGAAAGTAGTGGTATGATTTGTGGCATTTAGTGGGGCTAGAGGTGGATTCATTATTTGGTGCAATGTTTCTGGTGAGATAGTTGTGGATGAAGTTCTTTCATGCCCACTTGAAGGAATATGATGAGGAGTGGATGGACGAGAGTTCCTTTGACTCTCCACTTGCTCCAATCTCCCACTTATCGTAGTCAAATCTCCCCTCATTGCCCCAACTTCCGTGTTCAACCTCTCTAAACTTCTGGTAATGGCCTCAAGTGTGGCCTTCATAGTGTCTTGTTCAGCAGTACCTCCACTTTCGGATGTTCTTCCTTCCATGTCAAGGTGTTACCTACACAATCAGCAAACAAGTTAGCGTTAAACCTCTTGATACAAGAAACACAAGGGAACACAAGAAAAGGCTCAAAACAGTCCACAAATCAAGAGGAATCCGAGGACCTCTCTTAGAGCTAGTTTCGGCCAACAACAACAACACAAGTATCACGAGTTGACAAGGTGTTTTAACACCAAAACAGCAGCAATACAACAAGAACAAGATGAACACAATGAACACAAGATTCGGATTCAACAAGAACAAACGATTACAAGATACAAACACTAACACAATTGCAAGAAAGGTAAAGATAGATAGTGAGACATAGATTATTACAAAGATTAGGAACTAAAGAGTATATCAAACTCAAAAACCCCTAATGAATGTAACAACAACACCACACTCTTACGGTGACCACCAAGGGAATGAACTCGCCTCAAGATCTACCGTTTCCAAGCAAGAATCAATATTGGCTTTTCCAAGCCCTATGCTAAAGATGACTTTTCCAAGTCCTACCACTAAGTGGGTACACTCTCAAAAGAGAGAAGATATTTCCTTTCAATACTTCATCTTTCTAAAATCTGAAAACTAATGAAAATAAGACTAAGGGGGCCTATTTATAGTGTATTACAAAGAAGACAAAAGACCACTTTGCCCTTAATGAGAGGGGCGGCCATGGTGTGTAAATACACCATGTGTAATGTCCAAAATACCCTTAATTAGGGTCCAAAACCGTGAGTCCTCAACCTTAACTTCTCCAAGCAATCTTCCACACGCGAGATTGCTTTAAGTAGCACTCAAAACGGGTCCTCCATGCATGTTCTTGTTTTCCCGAGGTGACCAAGTCTTGAGTCTCTATGTGTTGGCCTCCAACAATGTCATCAAAAGATAAGATGGCCATTTGTCCCGTATCATCCTCCCCTTCTTGAAAAGGATTCGACCTCGAATCCAAACCTTGCAAAACCGAAGAGAGGACAAACAAATACAAATTCCTCATGGCATGAGGGTTAGGGTTAGCATTACAAATCATCTCAACATGCCAAGGTTGCACATATTTGCAATATAACCAAGAATCCTTTGAAATGAATATTAAAAACTCAATAAAAGATGTGCAAAGGATTTGGTTATAGGATACATCAAAAGTAACACTTTGCTTGTCATGTTGACCAAGCAACAAGTTTGGTGCACCAACATCACCATTTCTAAATTTGGTACCGGGGTCAAATGGGAAAAGTGGCCATAGACACGGGTCTCGACAACACTTCCCTTTCCCGTGGTCTACACCTAAACTAAATGACATACTCTCTACAATAACATACATATCATCCAAATCAAATAGAGAGTAGAGAAAGGTATCACTCAAATCGACTTCTACTAGGGTGCTCTCATGTGTGTACTCACTACTAGTTTCCCAATAATCACTATGAGTACTCTCAACAAAGAAATCACACAAAGTAGAAGAAGGAGTAGCTTCCGCAACTACACATTCCTTACCCTTAAGAGTACTCTCATCTTCCAAGAAGAGATTTCCCTCTTTAGGAGGAATGTTGTCACACCATAGTGGGTTAGCATATAGGCTATAGCTTCCAAGGCAAGCTATACCGTCATTTTCACCACTAGGTTCATTAGAAGTGTTTAAATCATCTTCAAACAAGACATTACACCTAAAGAGAGTGTGATCTACCTCACGGACAGATTTGGAATAAGCAAGTTCCTCGCACTCTAAATGATCAATATCAAGTTTCAAGGATGTTCCAAACACAAGATTACCCCAAGAAGAGATCTCGGGTTCACCCCCACTTTGTTGACCAACATTTTTAAATACTTCACTCACTTGAGTCCTATTAAGCACATCACACACATACTCAAGTGGGGAACAATTTTCACCAACAAGTTGATCAACACCAATTACACAAGACGATGTACTTCCGTTCAACATATAAGCTTCAACACTAGGTGGACATAAATTGATCTTACAAGAAGAGTCAATTTCGTCATCAATAGGATCAACTAGTGTATCCAAACTCTCAATATGTACATCATCAACAAGAGGCAAGGAATCATTAGACTCATAAATAAGTAAGCTACTACTCACACTCAATGGCTTACTAGCCACACAATTGTCATTCACATGCACTAAAGTGTAAGAGTTAGCTATTTTACCTTTAAGATCTTGAGTAGACTCTTCCTTGCCGTGAGGTGAAGGTCCTCCACAAGCTTGGGCAGCAACTTCCTTTTGGCATTGTTCGCCTTCGCTTGCCATGTTGGTACCTACACAAATGTCCTTAGAAATGGAAGGACAACCAATGTTAGCACGGTTTGGTGGTAATCCCCTCACTTCGCTCACCACAACCTCTCCTTTTTCCACTCTCGGATTACCACCTTTCACTCCCTTACTCCTCTCAATCTTTTGTCTCTCATAATAATTTGAATTGGAGTAGGTAGGAACTTCTTTTTGCGGCCCGGGCAGAATGTACGTCTCGAGGCAATTTCCCCATCGGTCTCTTACAATATTAGGCCAATTTTTCACGTTAGGAACTTGATGTCGTGCAAACCAATCGGCACCCAAGCTCATATGACCGTAGGTTAAGGAGAAAACATCGCACCACACCTCCTCATGGTAATCAAATTGGGAGAAGACAACTTTTACCCTCTCGGTAACCTTGAACTCGCCCAAGTAGTATGGAACAAGTAAAGGTTCTCGCAATAACCCCAAGTGATCAACCATGGACGGAAAAATGTAGTTTCCATAGTACCTATCATTCAACACCATAAGGCAGCCCGGTATCCCACAAATAGTCACCTTTCCGGAGTGTACACTCCTTCTTGGATCTACATTGTAAGGCATACGAGTACCCCTTAGTTTTGGAGATGCATATCCTCTTCTTCTCATTGGACAACCTCCACTAGAGCTAGTATAACCATTCACACTATATCGACTTTGATAAGAAGTACTACAAGGTGGAGAATATGGATCTTCATACTCCTCACGTGTACCCTCATCATAGCTCTCATAAGCTTTGCAAACAAAAGGGTTATACCTAACACCCAATCTAGGTTCGGAGTAAGAAGTGTAAGACTCCTCACATGCCCCAACTTCATCATAAGATCCATTACGAGGTCCTACATCATCTCCAAAGTCACCATAAGCACTAGGCACTTCATTCACCTCATTTTCTCCCTCAAAACAGTAACTTTCAAATCTGCCCAAGTCTCGATCATGGTTATTTTCATAGCCTCCGCAATCTCCCTCAACTTCGTAGCCATAAAACCCTTCACTACAATCATAGTCTCCCATGTTGTAGTCACAATAATCCCCGGCTATCGAAGACATGTTCCCCTTATATCACCCTTTAAACCTACAAAATGAACAAACAAGATTAGTAGTAAAGCTCCTCACCAACACTCGTATACACTCACCTTTGTGATTCTCACAATTGGAGCGGCGAATATTGAAAGTTGCTTATACTCCGGTAGTCAATAGGATGTCAATTCTACTTGGCGGCCGGAATAGATTCTTGTTTGATCGACTCAAGACACAAAAATAAAATTCACTTACGAACTTGAGACAAAGAAGTTACTACGAGTTAAAAATGAGAAAAGCACACAAACAACGAAGACACGAAGAAACGGATTCAATAATTAATCTACAACTAAGTAGGTGATTACTAGTTGTTAATTAATTCTAGAATCAAGACATGAAACTAATGAAACAATAAGATGAAACTAAGAATCTAAAATTTTTGAGCTCGGAAATATTGCGTGAACAGTAGCCGTGATGACATGGCAGTCACGTATTGGTTTCGGCCCCACACAACTTTTGTTGTCCAATTTCAAGTCTTGGTCAATTTTTCAATTTGGACTTTGGTGGAATTTGTTTAAGGAGGGAAATTCAAACAAGTCTTGGAGCCCTTTTCAATTTCAAGTTTTCAAGACTTGACTTTATTGTACTTCTCCTTAAAACATGGATCCGTAAATCATGGAAAAGTGTTGGGAAGTGGTTGAGACTTGATTGATAGGTCTTTGTTGGTTGTAGTGTCTTTCAAGACTAACAAATAATACACCTTTTTCCTTCAACTTTTTGGATTTAGCATTCACTTTATCTTCAACAATATATGAAGGTGGTGATGAACACCAAGAACAACAACAACAACAACAACAAGAACTACAACAATAATCTTCAAGAACACCAACAATTTTTCACACGGCCAACTCCAATCCACAATAACAATATCTCCAACACTTGGCCAAGACAACTACAACTTCAACAAAAGGGTTTTCAATCCACCAATTAACAACAATATCACGTGGCCAAGCTTATAACAACAACAAGATGAAAACCACAAGGCCAAAACAGTTCACCACAACAAGGTCAACAATCTCACGGCTAAGACCACAAGGATAGCAACAACAATCGACTAAGTCCCCTTTGTGTTGTGTTTTCGATTTTACAAATGGTGAAAGGTGTGATGAACAACAAGAATACAACAACAACCTTTCAAGATCTACAACACCACCACAACACAAGGCCTTCAACTCGGTCAAGGCTAGAACAACAACAACATCCAATCGGCCACACTTGTTCACAACAATAATATTAACAATTCAAGCTCAAGTTTGGATCGACTCAAAGTGTTAGTGAGGAACAAAACTAACACTACAAACACACAAGACAAGTAAAATACTCCTAGACCTAGACTCAAGAACAAATCTCGGCCAAGAACACCACAAGAACACAATTTCGGCCAAGACAACAACAATGGACAGATTGCAATTTTCTGAAATTTTCAGATTTCAACTTTTTTTTTTTTTGTAGTTTTCAAGTCTCAAGCCCAAGATTGATCTTGTTAGAACAAAATCAAAGATGGCTTTGATACCAAATGATACAAGAAACACAAGGGAACACAAGAAAAGGCTCAAAACAGTCCACAAATCAAGAGGAATCCGAGGACCCCTCTTAGAGCTAGTTTCGGCCAACAACAACAACACAAGTATCACGAGTTGACAAGGTGTTTTAACACCAAAACAGCAGCAATACAACAAGAACAAGATGAACACAATGAACACAAGATTCGGATTCAACAAGAACAAACGATTACAAGATACAAACACTAACACAATTGCAAGAAAGGTAAAGATAGATAGTGAGACATAGATTATTACAAAGATTAGGAACTAAAGAGTATATCAAACTCAAAAACCCCTAATGAATGTAACAACAACACCACACTCTTACGGTGACCACCAAGGGAATGAACTCGCCTCAAGATCTACCGTTTCCAAGCAAGAATCAATATTGGCTTTTCCAAGCCCTATGCTAAAGATGACTTTTCCAAGTCCTACCACTAAGTGGGTACACTCTCAAAAGAGAGAAGATATTTCCTTTCAATACTTCATCTTTCTAAAATCTGAAAACTAATGAAAATAAGACTAAGGGGGCCTATTTATAGTGTATTACAAAGAAGACAAAAGACCACTTTGCCCTTAATGAGAGGGGCGGCCATGGTGTGTAAATACACCATGTGTAATGTCCAAAATACCCTTAATTAGGGTCCAAAACCGTGAGTCCTCAACCTTAACTTCTCCAAGCAATCTTCCACACGCGAGATTGCTTTAAGTAGCACTCAAAACGGGTCCTCCATGCATGTTCTTGTTTTCCCGAGGTGACCAAGTCTTGAGTCTCTATGTGTTGGCCTCCAACAATGTCATCAAAAGATAAGATGGCCATTTGTCCCGTATCACCTCTCCTCACTCACACTTGAGCTCCACAAATGTTGTAGATTGGCTAGTAACCGTGAATCCTTAAGATATGAGTAAAGCTCTTGTCCGGAGTGGATTCTTGTTTGAAACTCAAAGAATTCTCGACGGACTGGAGTTAAGAAGTTACAACGTATTCAAACGAATAAAAGCACCCAACTAAACGTGGACACGAACAAGAGAATTCAAAAGGACTAATTGACAACCTAGTAGGAGTGTACTAGCATGTTAATTAGTTCTAGAACCAAGTAATGAAACTAAGAATCAACAATTAGAAACTAGAAAACCTAAATTTGAGTTTATTAATGACGTGAACAGTAGCCAATAGGTGACGTGAACAGTAGCAAATGGGTGATGTGGCAGCATGCAATTGGTCTTGGTCCCACACAATTTAAGCACCAATTCTGAAATTTAAATCTTTACACAATTTGGAAAGGATGACAATTGGTCTTGGAGGGAAAACATAAATCTTGAAATAAGAAAAGTACCTTGTCCCACAACACTAGGTTCTTGAAATAAGAAAAAGGTAACACTAGGTTCTTGAAATAAGAAAAAAGTTGCTGAAAAGTAGAAGCCTAGTCTAAGAAATGATGGGTTCAAGGCTTCTCACAACATGCTTTACAATTTTCAGCTTCAACTCTTGAATTTATATCACACTTTTTGGTTGTCTAAAGTTGTAAGAAAAGATGAAGAACTTGATGAACACCACAACAACCTTCAAGAACTCAACAACAACTTCTTCAAAACACAACACAACACCACCAATTGTCAACTACAAGTAACAACAAACAGCCAGCCACAAGGCACCATAACTATGGTCAATATTATAAGCTCAATCTTTAGATCTTGACACCTTTAGTGTTGGTGAGAAAGAAACCAACACTAGAAACACTCTATACAAGAAAAATACTACAAGATCTAGCCAAAAAAAACAAGAAAATCTCGGCCCATACAACAACATATCACAATTTTTGGCCAAGAACACAAAGGTAGCAGATTTGACTATTTCTGAAATTTTCAGATTTCAGTTTTTTTTTTTTTTTTGTAGTTTTCAAGTCTCAAGCCCAAGATTGATCTTGTTAGAACAAAATCAAAGATGGCTTTGATACCAAATGATACACTACTAACTTGGAGCGTATCAAATCTGCCACAAAATCAGTCCAAACACACTACAATTCCGAGAGCTTGAAGATAACAACTCCAATATGTGAAGACAACAACAATCACGAAATTTTGAAGAAATACCAACACCAAAACAGTAGCTACACAAGGAGAACAAGAAGATAACAATAACATTAAACAATGGTTCAACAACACAAGATGATAGATTACAAGAGTACAATGTTAACAACAAGAACAACAAATGGTAGTAACTATAGTGAATCGAAAATCAGCCCCACACGGCTTCACTAAGTTACTACAAAGTTTCAAGAGTACAAAATGAAAGATAGTAACTTGACACAAAGATATCTTAGAATCTATGAACCCTAACTTGAAGATAGGACCCTAAGACCAAAAGATTTCAGTACCAAGTTCTTACTTAGACCAAGAGGAACTCATGAACCTCAAGATCTCAAGTTTCTAGCCAAGAAACAACACAAGTGTAACTACACTTGTTGGACAGATTTCAGGTTCTACTCTCAAGAACAAGAGAGAGAGAAATATTCAATGTTACAAGACTTGTTGTTGTGAAATATGAAGAATGAACTAAGTGCTGAAAATAACCCTAATAGCATCTATTTATATTACACACAAAATGAAGGAAAAATGACCTTCCTACCCTTCAGTCATGGGGTGCCCTTAGAGTGTAGTTTATTATACTTCAAGGTTCATTTTCACACTTAAAAACGTTGAAGCTCTTTGGCGGATCAAGTACCAACTCACACGCAGCCATTTGCATGAATATGGCTTGTAGTTTTTGTAACTCCCGAGCTTGGCTTCGTGTGAATGGTCGAGAACGTATTGGACAGCTTTGTACACCCGTATCATCCTCTCCATCTTGAGAGGAATTTGACCTCAAATTCAGCATTTGGTCATCCTCAACCGCATCCACTAGAGAAAGATCACACACGTTGAAAGTGTTGTGCACTTGGTATTCCGGGGGAAGGTCAATCTTGTAGGCATTATCATTGATCCGCTCAAGTACTTGGAATGGACCATCGCCTCTTGGCATCAATTTGGACTTTCTTTGAGACGGAAACCTATCCTTTCTAAGGTGAACCCACACCCAATCTCCCGGTTCAAGAATGAGTTTCTTTCTCCCCTTGTTGACTCTCCTTGCAATGTCTTGATTTTTCTTCTCAAGTCGAAGCCGCACCTTCTCATGTAACTTTTTCATCGAATCAGACCGCTTGCTTCCATCTAAGCTAATCATAACATCACTAGGCAAAGGAGTTAAATCCAAAGGGGTAAGGGGGTTGAGGCCATATATGCACTCAAAGGGAGTCATTCCTGTACTTGAGTGTATGACACGGTTATATGCAAACTCAATCAATGGTAAGTGTTCCTCCCAAGAAGTCAATTTTCCTTTTACCATGGAACGTAGCATAGCACCCAAAGTCCTATTTACTACTTCCGTTTGACCATCAGTTTGTGGGTGGCAAGATGTAGAGAATAACAACTTGGTTCCAAGCCTACCCCACATGGATTTCCAAAAGTGACTTAGGAACTTAGAGTCCCTATCACTCACAATGGTCCTCGGAACACCATGCAACTTGACAACATTATCAACAAACAAAGAGGCCACACTAGGTGCATCATCACATTTAAAGCAAGGAATAAAGTGTGCCATCTTAGAAAACCGATCGACCACAACAAAGATACTGTCCCGACCTCGTCTAGTCCTAGGCAACCCTAACACGAAATCCATAGATATGTCAAGCCAAGGGCGTAAAGGAGTGGGAAGCGGGGTGTACAACCCATGAGGTAGGAGCCGCGATTTGGCTCCTTTGCAATCTATGCATTGGCCACAAATCTTGGCCACATCCTTGTGCATTTTTGGCCAATAGAATTGCTCCTCCAATATTCCGAGGGTCTTTTCGATCCCAAAGTGACCCATTAGACCGCCATTGTGCGCTTCCATCACAAATAACTCTCTCCAAGAACTGGAGGGTACACACAATCGTCTACCTTTAAACAAGTATCCATCAAACTTGGCATAAGGATTTGAACCCCTAGATGAATCCCACTTGTCCCTACCCATTTCTTCGCATTCCCTAAAGATAGGAGCAAAGTGAGGGTCCTCGGGATACAATTCTTTCAAACTCTCAAAACCAATTAATTTAGGAGTAATGTTGACACAAGAACATGTTTTCTAGACAAAGCATCGGCTACTACGTCCTCCTTACCCTTTTTGTATTGAATAACATAAGGGAAGGTTTCAAGAAACTCAATCCATTTTGCATGCCGCTTGTTAAGCTTGTCTTGTGCCCGAAGATGCTTCAAGGATTCATGGTCCGTTCGGATCACGAACTCCTTGGGCCACAAATAGTGCTGCCAAGTGGCCAAAGCTCGAATCAAGGCATACAACTCTAGATCGTACGTGGAGTAGTTTAGAGTTGCTCCTTTGAGCTTTTCACTAAAATAAGCAATGGGTTTTAAATCTTGCATCAAAACAGCCCCTATGCCCACTTTACTAGCATCACACTCAACTTCGAATATCTTATCAAAGTTGGGCAATTGTAATAAAGGCGCGGAAACGAGCATAGCTTTCAAGGTTTCAAAAGCCTTAGCTTGCTCTTCACCCCACTTGAAGGGTTGGTCTTTTCGAATGACCGTGGTTAAAGGAGCGGCTATGGTGCTGAATCCTTTGACAAACCTTCTATAAAAACTAGCTAACCCGTGGAAGCTTCTTACTTCACTAATGGTTTGTGGGGTTGGCCAATTTTTGATAGCATCTATCTTGGATTCATCCACTTCAACCCCTCTTGAACTAAAAACAAAACCCAAGAAAACAACTTCATTAACACCAAAAGAGCACTTCTCCAGATTTGCATACAACCTTTCCTTTGTAAGGACATCAAACACACATTGTAAATGCATCACATGCTCATCAATTGACTTACTATAGACCAAGACATCATCAAAGTAAACAACAACAAACTTTCCAATAAATGGCTTCATCACATGATTCATTAGCCTCATGAAAGTACTTGGAGCATTTGTTAGGCCGAATGGCATAACCATCCATTCATAGAGACCAAATTTAGTCTTGAAGGCGGTTTTCCATTCATCACCGGGTTGCATTCTTATTTTGTGATAGCCACTCCTTAAATCAATCTTGGAAAATAAACACGAACCATTCAATTCATCAAGCATATCATCTAACCTAGGGATAGGGTGACGATATTTTACCGTAATCTTATTGATGGCTCGACAGTCCACACACATACGCCATGTTCCGTCTTTCTTAGGCACCAGTAGCACAGGAACCGCGCACGGACTCATGCTCTCCTTGATATACCCTTTGTTGAGGAGTTCCTCAACTTGACGCTGCAATTCTTTGGTGTCCGTAGGGTTGCTTCTGTAAGCCGGCTTATTTGGCAATTGTGAGCCCGACACAAAGTCAATTTGATGCTCAATTCCCCGAAGCGGGGGCAATCCTTGCGGGAGTTCTTTGGGAAATACATCTTCATAATCCTGCAACACACAAGAAATCAAAGGAGAAATAGAAGAATTAGTGGGGTTAGTATTAAAACAATGAGCCAAAAGAAGCATCGGCATGTCCACATCATAATCCAAGAAGAGTTCCTTCTTTCTAGCCAACATCACCATGTTTTCTTGCCCATTTGATGTTGAGGCAGTCCCGGAAATCCCTACTGCCCCACCCACGGTTTTCCCCTCCTTTTCACCACTTTCGGGTTTCTTTCCCTTCTCCTTCAACTCCCTCATCTTTTGATGTAATTCATTCACTTGTGATGGCAAAAGAGGATAAAGAGTGACCTTTCGACCATCCTTCTCAAGTGAATATCGGTTGGTCCTCCCATCATGTTTGGTAGACCTATCATATTGCCAACTCTCATAATATATTTCATATTCATATTCATGTCTGGGAGTAAATTTTGTAGTTTTGATTGCATGTGTTGACGATTTATGTTATGTTATTCTATTATTCTAGTTTGTTTACTTATTTTTCCACAACATTGTTAGAGTTAGTGCATGTTTGTCTATGCCTTGACTTATTTATGTTATCTTGCAACTTATCATACTAATATCATTATTTAGCTCAGTAGACCAATGATGCTATAATACGTTGTATTTGTCTTAGCTCAATTTAGCTCATAGTGCATATAAAAGGGGCTTAGAACCTGAAAATTTAACTACATGTAAGAGACTTAGTTTTATTTTCGGCCTCTTAACTTTGATGATATTTAAAATGACCTTCTCGACCACGAGATGTATATTTTTGAGTTGATTCATTTTTAGGGGTGTAAGTAGTATGTCTCGGGTAAGTTTCAAATTTCTTGGACGAGGTTTGGACTATTATTTTATTTCCAAAATAGAAAGCCACTGCGATTGTGGCGCATTGTGGTGGAATAGTGATGGAGACCTTGGCACGTCGTGGTGAGGGATCAATCAGCATTCTAGTTATGAATTTTAATTTCAGAGGGGCGGTCTGGTCTTTTCCCATGGCCTCAATCCATAAAAATATGAGATTTATCATCAGATAAGGCATTGTATGGACTATTTCCATAATTCCTCTTTAAAATAAACCCTATCCATCACCCAAATTCATAAAGTTCAACCATTATGTCTTTAAGAAAACTCAAGAATTCAAGCTTCACCACCCAAGAACGATCAAGAACATCAATTCTCTTGCAAGATTAAAGCAAAGTATGTTAAATGTTCATCCATGGGACCTTTTCACCCATGTAGTCCAAGTACTTAGTTTTGTGTTCTAAATCATGAATTCATATGTTTACAATGAGTTAATTTCATGAAGCATTTGGGAATTTCAATTATGCATGATGTTTACAAGTGTTTTTTGTTGGAAAGTAGCCTTTACACGTTTAAAGCCTGAAATTCCATGTAAAATCACCCAATGTATGGTTTTAGTGTTATGATTATGTTATTCCCACATATTTCAATCATTCCCATGCCTAAGTTCAAGAATTTCAAGTCTTTGATAAAATGCCTAAGAGATAAATTTTTAGCAATGACTACTTATTCTGCTTTTGAAACTTATTATGCTTTTACTATTAATGTTATCGAGTCCTAAGGGTTATGAAAACCTGAAATTTTTCTGTTTACTTAGTCTTTGTACTTTCAAAATGGTTTTCAGGCATATATGAGTATTATTAGTTTAGTCAGTTGTCCTATCAGTCAAGTTTAGATCAGTTTAGTATTTCGAGTCAATTCAGTTGGGAGTAGGATTTTGCACCGAGCAAAGCTAGGGATGGGGGCTCACTTGCAATTTGAGGGTGTGACATTTAGTAGTAGTCCCTGCATTCCAAAACTATGTAGTCGTCATAGGTTAGAGAGGTTAACCTGCTAGTTTTCGATTGGCATATGTCTCTATAGAGCACCTGCCAGCAGAGGGTGACTCTATAGTCTTTCGGGACTTCCTTTCAGTGGATCCACTCAGCTAGTGTTAGTTCTCATGGCATGGTAATGATACCCTTCAAACTGGGGTCATAGGTTGGACCCTAATTAGCACTTATTGGAGCAACAATGTTGGTTAGATGATAGCTCCTATAGTCTCAGTCCAGTATTCAGTTTAGAGTTTAATTTTAGTCTTGCTTGACCATGGCATATAGTTATTAGTTTTTCAGTATCAATATTTAGTGTTTTAGTTTAAAGACTATCCCAGTATCATGTCATGAGTTTGATCAAGCATTCTCAGATTTTATAGATTTCTCATATACTATACATCAGTTATCTCATGCTATTTATTCAGTTAGTTAATATTCATGCATATGTGATACGGGACAAATGGCCATCTTATCTTTTGATGACATTTTTGGAGGCCAACACATAGAGACTCAAGACTTGGTCACCTCGAGAAAACAAGAACATGCATGGAGGACCCGTTTTGAGCATAACTTAAAGCAATCTCGCGTGTGGAAGATTGCTTGGAGAATTTAAGGTTGAGGACTCACGGTTTTGGACCTTAATTAAGGGTATTTTGGACATTACACATGGTGTATTTACACACCATGGCCGCCCCTCTCATTAAGGGAAAAGTGGTCTTGTTATCTTCATTTGTAATATATTATAAATAGGTCCCCTTAGTCTTATTTTCACGAGATTTGGAAGGATGAAGAATTGAAAGACATAACTTCTCTCTTTTGAGAGTGTAACACCCTTAGTTGTAGGACTTGGAAAAGTCATCCTTAGCATAGGGCTTGGAAAAGCCAATATTGATCTTTGCTTGGAAACGGTAGATCTTGAGGCGAGTTCATTCCCTTGGTGGTCACCGTAAGAGTGTGGTTTTGATTGTTACATTCATTAGGGGTTAGTGTTGAAATACACTTGGTTCTTAATCTTGTAATAATCTTGGTCTCACTATCTATCTTTATTTTTCTTGCAAATCGTGTATGTGTTGTGTAGTGGACTGTTTTGGGGTCTTCGTTGAATCCGAAACTTGTATTATTGTTGTTCATCTTGTTCATCACGTTTTGTAACTGTTTTGGTGTTAAAATATACTCTTGTATCCTGTATTCTTGTTGTTGGTAGCGAATCCGAGTGAGGTCTCCATCTTGGTCCTCGAATCCTTAAGATTAGTGGACTGATTTGGTGTTTGTTTCGTGCTTCCCTTGTCAATCCCGTATCATTTGGTATCAAAGCATGGCTTGATATTGTTCCTACAAAATCAATCTTGGGCTTGCTTGTTAGAAAATTCAAAAAAAAAAGAGGAAAGTGTTAAAAACTGAAAAAAAAATCAAAAAAGAAGCAAATCTGTCCATTTTGTGTTCTTGGCCGAAATTGTGTTATTGTTGTGTCTTGGCCGAGATTTTTACTTGTTTTGTTGTTTCTAGTGTTAGTTTTCTTCATCTCTAACACTCTTTAGTCTAAATCTAAGTTTGAGCTTACATTGTTGGTGTTGTTTACGTGAACTTGGACTTGGCCGATTTGTTGTTGAACATGTTGTGGTGGACTGTTTTGGCCTTGTGGCTTTCATCTTGTTGTTGTTATAAGCTTGGCCACGTGATATTGTTGTTAATTGGTGGATTGAGAACCATTTTGTTGAAGGTGTAGTTGTCTTGGCCAAGTGTTGGAGATATTGTTATTGTGGAATTTGGGAGTGGCCGTGTGAAAATTGTTGGTGTTCTTGGAGATTATTGTTGTAGTTCTTGGTGTTGTTGTTGTTGTTCTTGATGTTCATCACCACCTTCATATATTGTTGAAGATAAAGTGAATGTTAAATCTAAAAAGTTGAAGGAAAAGGGTGTATTATTTGTTAGTCTTGAAAGACACTACAACCAACAAAGACCTATCAATCAAGTCTCAACCACTTTCCAACACTTTTCCATGATTTAAGGATCCATGTTTTAAGGAGAAGTACAATAAAGTCAAGTCTTGAAAACTTGAAATTGAAAAGGGCTCCAAGACTTGTTTGAATTTCCCTCCTTAAACAAATTCCACCAAAGTCCAAATTGAAAAATTGACCAAGACTTGAAATTGGACAACAAAAGTTGTGTGGGACCGAAACCAATACGTGACTGCCATGTCATCACTGCTACTGTTCACGCAATATTTCCGAGCTCAAAATTTTATATTCTTAGTTTCATCTTATTGTTTCATTAGTTTCATGTCTTGATTCTAGAATTAATTAACAACTAGTAATCACCTACTTAGTTGTAGATTAATTATTGAATCCGTTTCTTCGTGTCTTCGTTGTTTGTGTGCTTTTCTCATTTTTAACTCGTAGTAACTTCTTTGTTTCAAGTTCGTAAGTGAATTTTATTTTTGTGTCTTGAGTCGATCAAACAAGAATCTATTCCGGCCACCAAGTAGAATTGACATCCTATTGACTACCGGAGTATAAACAACCTTTCAATATTTGCCGCTCCAATTGTGAGAATCACAAAGGTGAGTGAATACGAGTGTTAGTGAGAAGTTTTTACTACTAATCTTGTTTGTTCATTTTGTAGATTTAAAAGGTGATATAAGGGGAATATGTCTTCGATAGCCGGGGATTATTGTGACTACAACATGGGAGACTATGATTGTAGTGAAGGGTTTTATGGCTACGAAGTTGAGGGAGATTGCGGAGGCTATGAAAATAGCCATGATCGAGACTTGGGCAGATTTGAAAGTTACTGTTTTAAGGGAGAAAATGAGGTGAATGAAGTGCCTAGTGCTTATGGTAACTTTGGAGATGATGTAGGACCTCGTGATGGATCTTATGATGATGTTGGGGCATGTGATGAGTCTTACACTTCTTACTCCGAACCTAGATTTGGTTTTAGGTATAACCCTTTTGTTTGCAAAGCTTATGAGAGCTATGATGAGGGTACACGTGAGGAGTATGAAGATCCATATTCTCCACCTTGTAGTACTTCTTATCAAAGTCGATATAGTGTGAATGGTTATACTAGCTCTAGTGGAGGTTGTCCAATGAGAAGAAGAGGGTATGCATCTCCAAAACTAAGGGGTACTCGTATGCCTTACAATGTAGATCCAAGAAGGAGTGTACACTCCGGAAAGGTGACCATGTGTGGGATACCGGGCTGCCTCATTGAGCTAAATGATAGGTACCATAGAAACTACATCGTTCCATCCATGGTTGACTACTTGGGGTTGTTTCGTGAGCCTTTACTTGTTCCATACTTCTTGGACGGGTTTAAGGTTACCAAGAGGGTCAAGGTTGTCTTCTCCCAATTTGAATACCATGAGGAGGTGTGGTGCGATATTCTTTCATTGACATACGGTCATGTATGCTTAGGTGCCAATTGGTTTGCACAACATAGAGTTCCAAACGTGCAAAATTGGCCAAATATTATAAGAGACCAGTGGGGGAATCGCCTCATTACTTACTTGCTGCCTAAGCCACGAAGAGAAATGCCTACCTACTCCAATCCGAATTATTATGGGAGACAAAAGATTGAGAGGAGTAAGGGAGTGCAGGGTGGTAATCCGAGAGTGGAAAAAAGGAGAGGTTGTGTGGAGCAAAGTAAGAGGATTACCACCAAACTATGCTAACATTGGTTGTCCTTCTATTTCTAAGGACATTTGTGTAGGTACCAACATGGCAAGCGAAGAAGAACAATGCCAAAAAGAAGTTGCTGCCCAAACTTTTGGAGGACCTTCACACCATGACAAAGAAGAATCTACTCAAGGACTTCAAGGTAAAATGGCAAACTCTTACACTTTTGTACATGTGAATGATAATTGTGTGGCTAGTAGCCCATTGAGTGTGAGTTGTAGCTTGCCTATATGTGAGTGTATTGTTTCTTTGCCACTTGATGATGATGAACATGTTGTGAGTGTGGATACACTAGTTGATCCTATTGATGACCGAATAGACTCTTCTTGTAAGATCGATTTATGTCCACCTAGTGTTGAAACCATTATGTTGAATGAAAGTACGTTATCTTCTGAAATTTGTATTGATCAACTTATGTGTGAAAATTACCCACCACTTGAGGATGTGTATGATGTAATTAATGAACCTCAAGTATGTGATGATGTTGAAAATGTTGATCAAAGTGAGAATGAACCCGAGAGCTCTTCTTGGGGTAATGTTGTGTTTGAAACATCCTTGAAACTTGATGTTGATCATTTAGAGAGTGAGGAACTTGCTTGTTCCAAATCTGTCCGTGAGGTAGATCACACTCTTTTTATGTATAATGTCTTGTTTGAAGATGATTTAAACACTCCTAATGAACCTAGTGGTGAAAATGATGGTATAGCTTGCCTTGGAAGCTATAGCCTATATGCTAACCCACTATAGTGTGACAACATTCCTCCTAGAGAGGGAAATCTCTTCTTGGAAGATGAGAGAACTCTTAAGGGTAAGGAATGTGTAGTTGCGGAAGCTACTTCTTCTTCTACTTTGTGTGATTTCATTATTGAGAGTACTCATGGTGATTATTGGGAAACTAATAGTGAGTACACACATGAGAGCACCTTAGTAGAAGCCGATTTGAGTGATACCTTTCTCTACTCTCTATTTGCTTTGGATGATATGTATGTTATTGTAGAAAGTATGTCATTTAGTTTGGGTGTAGACCACGGGAAAGGGAAGTGTTGTCGAGACCCGTGTCTATGGCCACTTTTCCCATTTGACCCCGGTGCCAAATTTAGAAATGGTGATGTGCTGGTGCACCAAACTTGCTGCTTGGTCTACATGACAAGCAAAGTGTCACTCTTGATGTATCCTATAACCAAATCCTTTGTACATCTTTTATTGAGTTTTTAATATTCCTTTCAAAGGATTCTTGGTTATATTGCAAATATGTGCAACCTTGGCATGTTGAGATGATTTGTTATGCTAACCCTAACCCTCATGCCATGAGGAGTTTGCATTTGTTGGTCCTCTTTTCGGTTTTGCAAGGTTTGGATTCGAGGTCGAACCCTTTTCAAGAAGGGGAGGATGATACGGGACAAATGGCCATCTTATCTTTGATGACATTTTTGGAGGCCAACACATAGAGACTCAAGACTTGGTCACCTCGAGAAAACAAGAACATGCATGGAGGACCCATTTTGAGCATAACTTAAAGCAATCTCGCGTGTGGAAGATTGCTTGGAGAATTTAAGGTTGAGGACTCACGGTTTTGGACCTTAATTAAGGGTATTTTGGACATTACACATGGTGTATTTACACACCATGGCCGCCCCTCTCATTAAGGGCAAAGTGGTCTTGTTATCTTCATTTGTAATATATTATAAATAGGTCCCCTTAGTCTTATTTTCACGAGATTTGGAAGGATGAAGAATTGAAAGACATAACTTCTCTCTTTTGAGAGTGTAACACCCTTAGTTGTAGGACTTGGAAAAGTCATCCTTAGCATAGGGCTTGGAAAAGCCAATATTGATCTTTGCTTGGAAACGGTAGATCTTGAGGCGAGTTCATTCCCTTGGTGGTAACCGTAAGAGTGTGGTTTTGATTGTTACATTCATTAGGGGTTAGTGTTGAAATACACTTGGTTCTTAATCTTGTAATAATCTTGGTCTCACTATCTATCTTTATTTTTCTTGCAAATCGTGTATGTGTTGTGTAGTGGACTGTTTTGGGGTCTTCGTTGAATCCGAAACTTGTATTATTGTTGTTCATCTTGTTCATCACGTTTTGTAACTGTTTTGGTGTTAAAATATACTCTTGTATCTTGTATTCTTGTTGTTGGTAGCGAATTCGAGTGAGGTCTCCATCTTGGTCCTCGAATCCTTAAGATTAGTGGACTGATTTGGTGTTCGTTTCGTGCTTCCCTTGTCAATCCCGTATCAATCTTTCTAGGCTAATGATGTGTGCGCAACATATTGATGCAGATAAGATAAAGGAGGGAGAGAGAGTGAGCAAGAGAGCCAAGAGTCATGGTTTCTCTCAGGCAGGGTCCCAGAGTGGTAGTTATTCTCGGCATGGTCGGAGATTTATAGTCCCAGCTCTATCTTTATCTAGCATACCCACACCTATGTTCGGGGGTGTCAGATCTGAGGGAGCTTCAGGCTCCAAAGCCCATAGTAGCGCTAGTGGTGTTCGTACCTATCCGCGTTGTAGAGAGTGTGGAAAGTGCCATCAATGTGTGTAGGGCCCGTAGTGATATGTGCTTTGGGTGTGGTGAGCCAGGCCATAGAATGCGAGAATGTAGAGTGCTGACTCAAAGGGGTAGACTCCTTACGCTTCAGGCTCACCTTAATCGGGAAGGATTCCCTGAAATAGACCAGGGTATGTTATGAGCCATTCATCTTTATGATATGAATTGTTAGATCCTTTACTTTTATTTCGAGCTTATATCATACCATGAGCAATGCATGAGTTTTAGATCTCAGTCGGTCAATTATGACCTAGTTTGTAGGTGCCCCGCAAACCGCCCTAGTATTTCAGCGAAGTGCATTTAGAGGGACATAGAGTCTCAAGGGGGAAATACCCTATAGTATTATGATGTTTTATGTCATTAGATTCATCCAGATGCATGTTCAGATTTTATTTATGAAGTTAGCATCAGTTGCTATTGTATTGTCAGTCGTGCTTTAGAAAGTCAGCTCAGCCGGACATTCATGCATTAGCTATGCATATTCAGTAGTGTCACGCCTCAAATCCTGTTGGGGCGGACAGACACCCGTAGCCGTAAAGGCCCGAGAGAACCAATTCATAACCTTGTATTTCCCATGCATGTAACTGTAACAACCAAATGTTCTGACAACATAATATTATGTATCGATGAAAATAACTACACATACACTCCCAAACTAATATGTACAACATTTGGCCGATGGGGCCACCATGTCTAAAACCAGGACACTACCATAACTTTACATTAGTCTACAAAGCCTCTAAAAGATACATAGACTTAGTTAGGGTCAGGACAAACCCCTGCCCTACTCTTGACTTACTGTACAATACCAAAATATATGGAACAGACTCGGAAAGCCCCGAATCAACCTGGAGCTCACCAATAGTCCCTGAAAAGCCTGCGCTCCTACTAGTGAGTTGTATGAGCTAAAGTGCCTCTGCCTGCAGCATGAAATGCAGGTCCCCCGTGAGGGACGTCAGTACGAAAATATGTACTGAATATGTAAGGCAGAAAGTAGCAACACACTTAATACAAAAGCTCAATAGAAATCTGATACAAGTGTATAAGTTGATACAAAATCAAACCAACAACACCAAGAGCTTCAAGTAGGCTCGGATTTCAGTCCAACAACACAAGAACAACAAGTTTAAGTTTCGGTTTTTCAGTCCAACAACACAAGAACAACAAGATAGATAACAATGCTAGTGAATCGAAAAGAGCCCCACACGGCTTCACTAGACTTTAAGATAACAAAATCAACAACAACAACAAGATAAAGAAAGATAGATAACTTGACATATAACATTCAAGAAACTAAGAACCCTAACATCAAGAGAGGACCCTAAGTCTAATGAATATAAACACCAAGTTCTTACGAGGACCAAGAGGCACTCAACGACCTCAAAACCCTTGTTTCTAGCCAAAGAGACAACACAAGCATCCCTCTACTTGTGAGATAATAGGGACGGCTTCTAAGAGTGGAAGAGAGAGCCGAAATGTTTAGTGTTTTTAGGTTACAAAATCAGCATTCAAAAACTAAGGAATAACTCTCCAACATGTTCTATTTATACTACAAACAAAAGGGGTAAAATGACCCATCCGCCCTTGCTTCTTGTGTCAACCTTGAAGAGTAGTTTATTACACATTAAGACCTCTCTTCACACATAAAAACGTTTAGGTCCTTGGTTGGTTCAATCACCAACTCACACACGGCCATTTGCATGAACAAAGCTTGGAGTTCTTGTAATTCCCGAGCTTGGCTTCGTGTGAAAGGCCGTGTACCTGTGGAGGCTGCCCCAACCGTATCATCCTCTCCATCTTGAGAGGAATTTGACCTCAAATTCAGCATTTGGTCATCTTCAACCGCATCCACGAGGGAGAGATCACCAACGTTGAAAGTGTTGTGCACTTGATATTCTGGTGGAAGGTCAATCTTGTAGGCGTTGTCATTGATTCTCTCAAGTACTTGGAAAGGACCATCACCCCTTGGCAGCAATTTGGACTTCCTTTGAGCTGGAAACCGATCCTTTCGAAGATGCACCCACACCCAATCTCCGGGTTCAAGCACAAGCCTTCTTCTCCCTTTGTTTACCCTTTTTGCAACCTCTTGGTTCTTCTTTTCAAGCTTGATCCGCACCGTCTCATGCATTTTCTTCATTGCCTCGGCTCTTTTATTTCCATCTAAGCTGGTCATGAGATCACTAGACAAAGGAGTGAGATCTAAAGGGGTAAGGGGATTCAGGCCGTAAACACATTCAAAGGGAGTTATTCCCGTGCTCGAATGTATTACCCGATTGTATGCAAATTCCACCAAGGGTAGGTGATCTTCCCATGAAGTCAGTTTACCTTTAACCATAGAACGTAGCATAGACCCTAAGGTTCTATTTACTACCTCCGTTTGGCCATCGGTTTGTGGGTGGCAAGACGTGGAGAAAAGTAACTTCGTTCCAAGCCTTACCCCACATGGACTTCCAAAAGAGACTTAGGAACTTGGAGTCCCTATCGCTCACAATAGTCCTCGGTACCCCGTGAATCTTTACAACATGTTCAACAAATAATGAAGCTACACTACGAGCATCCTCAGTTTTAGCACATGGAATAAAATGAGCCATTTTAGAGAATCTATCAACAATAACAAAAATGCTATCTCGGCCCTTTCTAGTCCTTGGCAGCCCCAAAACAAAATCCATCGAAATGTCCAACCAAGGTCTAAGGGGAGTAGGGAGTGGGGTGTATAATCCTTGAGGTAGGAGACGAGATTTCGCACTCCGGCAGGCCACGCATTGACTACAAATTTAGTGACGTCTTTGCGCATTTTGGGCCAATAGAAGTTCTCCTCTAAGATTCCGAAGGTCTTGTCTACCCCAAAGTGCCCCATGAGGCCTCCGTCATGGGCCTCCCTCACAAATAATTCCCTCCAAGAACAAGAAGGAACACACAACCTCCTCCCTTTGAACAAATACCCATCGAACCGAGAGTAGGAGGAATGGTCATTCTCCTTAAGCCAACGGTCCCTTCCCCACTCTTCACATTCCCTAAAAATAGGAGCAAAGGTAGGATCCTCGGGATACAACAACCGCAAGCTCTCAAAACCCATTAATTTCGAAGACAAGGTAGCAACAAGCACATGCTTCCTAGACAAGGCATCGGCAACAACATTTTCCTTTCCCCTTTTGTAATGAATTACATAAGGGAAAGTCTCGATGAACTCAATCCACTTAGCATGACGCCTATTCAACTTGTCTTGGCTCTTAAGGTGTTTCAACGACTCATGATCCGTTCGTATCACAAACTCCTTAGGCCACAAATAATGTTGCCAATTTCCCAAAGCTCTAACAAGGGCGTACAACTCCAAATCATAAGTTGAGTAATTAAGAGTTGCCCCTTTGAGCTTTTCACTGAAATAAGAAACGGGCTTACCTTCTTGCATCAAAACAGCCCCGATGCCAACCTTACTAGCATCACACTCTACTTCAAACATCTTATCAAAATCGGGCAGTTGCAATAAAGGCGCCGAGATGAGCGTAGCTTTCAAGGCCTCAAAAGCCCTAGCCTGCTCATCACCCCATTTAAAGGGTCCGTCCTTTCTAATTACCTCGGTCAAGGGGGCTGCTATGGAACTAAATCCTTTGACAAACCTCCTATAAAAGCTTGCCAACCCGTGGAAACTTCGTATTTCTCCAATAGTTTTAGGGGTCGTCCAACTTCGAATAGAGTCTATCTTGGAATCGTCCACTTTCACACCCCTTGAGCTCACGACAAAACCCAAGAATATAACCTTATCAACACCAAAAGAACACTTCTCCATGTTGGCATACAGCTTCTCCTTTCGGAGCACATCAAACACACATCTCAAATGCATTACATGATCATCAATAGATTTACTATACACCAACACATCATCAAAGTAAACCACCACAAACTTTCCAATATAAGGCTTCATTACATGATTCATTAGCCTCATAAAGGTGCTAGGAGCATTGGTAAGGCCGAAGGGCATGACCAGCCACTCATATAGACCGAATTTGGTCTTGCATGCGGTCTTCCACTCATCACCGGGTTGCATGCGAATTTGGTGATAGCCACTCCTAAGGTCCACTTTAGAAAACAAACAAGATCCGTGGAGCTCATCTAACATATCATCTAGTCTAGGGATTGGATGACGATACCTTATAGTGATTTTATTGATGGCTCTACAATCGACGCACATGCGCCAAGTTCCATCCTTCTTCGGTACCAAAAGCACCGGAACAGCACACGGACTCATGCTTTTCTTGATGTATCCCTTGTTGAGAAGCTCCTCAACTTGTCTTTCAAGCTCCTTAGTGTCCATGGGATTGCTCCTATAGGCCGGTTTGTTTGGAAGTTGTGAACCCGGCACCAAATCAATTTGGTGCTCAATTCCTCGAAGTGGGGGCAATCCTTGTGGAAGTTCTTGAGGAAATACATCTTCATACTCCTGCAACACACAAGAAATCAAAGGGGAAATGGAAGAATTAGTGGGGTTAGTATTAAAACAATGGGTCAAAAGTAACATCGGCTTGTTTTCATCATGGTCCACGAAGAGTTCTTTCCTCCTAGCCAACATCACTACGTTTTCCATCTCCCTTGTCGTTGGGACAGCCTCGGATGTCCCTACTTCCTCACCTACGGCATCCCCCCCCCTTTTCTCCCTTTCCGGATTCCTTCCCCTTTCCCTTCAACTCTCTCCTCTTTTGATGCCACTCATTTACTTGGGAGGGTGAAAGAGGATGAAGTGTGACCTTTCGGCCATCCTTCTCAAGCGTATACCGGTTGGACCTCCCATCGTGTTTAGTAGACCTATCATATTGCCATGGTCTACCTAACAACAAGTGACATGCTTGCATTGGGATTACGTCACAAAGCACTTCATCGTGGTAGTTTCCCACCTTAAACCGAATCACACATTGCCTTGTGACCTTTAATTCACCACAATCGTTCAACCATTGTAGCTTGTAAGGACTAGTGTGTAGTGTAGTTGGTAGCTTCAAGAAATTTACCATAGCATGGCTCGCAACATTTGTACAACTACCACTATCAATCACCAAGGTGCACACACTCCCCTTTACAAGACACTTAGTATGGAATAGATTTTCCCTTTGACTCGGGTCATCTATCGCCTTACTAATCATGACACGTCTAACCACAAAGTTTGGAACCACACACTCCCCTTCTTGTGGATAGACATCTTCACTACCATCTACTTCATCATCATTTGGCCCATTTTCAGCTCCCTCTCCATCTTGAGGCTCGGCCTCATCCTCCCCCCTTTCGGAAACCACCTCCTCACCAAGGTAGTACACTTTCCCTTCTCGTAGGATCACATTGTGCCGGTTCGGACATTCATTGGCCTTATGCCCCCAACCTTGGCACTTGAAGCATTGGAACCCCTTTGGGTTGGGATATTTGTGAGCCTCCGGTTTCGGAGGGAATTTAGGGACTGTTTTGGACTCGGGCAGCTTCGTAGGGGCGGGTTGGTCCTTGTTTTTGGGCCAACCCGAGGGGGTTTGTACCCTTGCCTTGAAGGATGATCTCTCCTTAAGTTCCCTTTCAATCTCAAGGGCCGCTTGGAATATACCGTCAATGGTTTCAAACCGGTGAAGGGTCAAATGAGTGGAGATCTCTTTGTTCAACCCACACTTGAACCGGATGATGTCGTGACTGATTTGCTCCCCACGATGATCAAGTTTCAACATGAGTTGTTGGAACTCGTCAAAATAGGCCATCACACTCTTGCCTCCTTGCCGCAAGCCATATAATCTAGCAAGAAACTCATGACGATATCTCTCGGGAAGGTATCGTTGTCTCATCAAATACCTCAACCGATACCAAGGTGGTGGCTGCCCATCAACTAATTCATTACCAAATCGTTTAACATACTCCCACCAAGTGTTAGCATAGCCCTCGAGGTGAGCTATAGCGTAGCAACTCTTCTTTTCTTCCGAGATGTCATTAACTTGGAAAACTTTGTCACAAGCCGATTCCCAAGTTAAGTAGGTCTCGGGGTCACTTTCACCCTTAAAGATGGGTAGGCTCAACTTGATGGTGTTGATGCCTACGTCTCTCTCTTGGTGTCGGTTTCCCCTATCTCCATACCCCCGGTATCTCCTAGGTTCTCCTCGACCCCCTCTTAACTCCTCCTCCCTCATATAAGCATCATCAAAGGCTCCATCTCCTTCATACTCCTCTCTACCGTATCCTTCAAAGTGGGCTGGTCGGCCTTGGCCGTTTTGATTCGGAGGATTTGGAATTTGCGGTCTTTGGGTTAATGGAGCTTGGAATGGAGGGTTCGGATTTAGTGGAGGTACTTGGCGTCCAAATCCCTCTTGTGGAATTGGAGGGGCTTGGAAATGTAGTGGTCTAGTGGGGTCTCGGTTTGGAGGAAAATAGGTAGTTTGGCTTGCGGTATTTAGTGGAGCTTGGGGTGCATTTAGCATTTGGTGGACTGTTTCGGGGGTGATGGTTGCGGAGGAGGTCCTATCATGACCATTGGTAGATACATGTAGAGTAGTAGAAGGACGAGAGTTCCTTTGACTCTCCACTTGTTCTAATCTCTCACTAATAGTCGACACTTCCCCCTTTATTGCTGCCAAGTCCCCTCTCACTGCCCCAAATTCCGAATTCAACCTTTCAAGTGTCCGGGTAACGGCCTCAAGAGTGACCCTTATAGAATCAAGGGCATTAGTATCCACATTATGAGACGTAGCTCCTTCCATTGTCAAGATATTATCCGCTTTAGTTCACCACAAGTTCGTGTTCCACAAGTGTTGTATAATTGGCTAGTAACCGTGAAATTTTTAAGGTATGAGTAAGCTCTTATCCGGAATGGATTCTTGTTTGAAGACTCAAAGAATTCTTGCCGGACTAGAGTCAAAAATCAGCAATTCATTCAAACGAATAAAAGCACTCAAATAATCGTTGACACGAACAAACGGTTCAAGGAACTAGTTGACAACCTAGTAGGAATGTACTAGTTTGTTAATTAGTTCTAGGACCAAGTAAGGGAAACCAAGGATCAACAATTAGCAACCAAAGAATATCCTAAGTTGAGCTTATAGTGACGTGGCAGCATGCAATGGTTCCACACGTTCTTTTTTTTTTTTTTTTTTTTGTGTTAATATTCACACAACTTGTTATAGTTTGCAAAGTGTTTTGGTGGGAAAAATAAAATCTTGTAGTATTTCACCCTTTTCAAACTCAAGAAAGTGAGGTTTGGTTGACTAATCCCACAAAACAAGGCTCCTTGAATTAGGGAAAAGTGATTGACAAGACTAGAAGGTGATGGGTGCAAGTCTTTCACAACAACTTTATAGCTTGTCTTACAACTTGAGCACACAACAAGATGAACAAGATGAACAAGTTCAAAAGATGAACACCTCAACAAACTTCATCAACTTCTTTAGCACATAAACACACAACCACCGATTTTTCTTTTGGTTATCAACAACATACAACTTTCGGCCACTTCAAGTCACTACACAATGTTCAAGTTTTCAAGCTCAACTTTTGGATCTAGACACCTTAGTGTTGGTGAGAAAGAAACCAACACTAGAAACTCACTAAACAAGCAAAATAACACCTAGATCTAAACATACAACATCATTCTTGGTTTCAACTTTTAATGGACAGATTTTCAGAATTTCTTTTTGCTGTTGTTTGTTTAAGCCGTGAACTAGCCCAAGATGGGTTATGTTGGAACACAACCGGTCTCGCTTTGATACCAAATGATACAAAATCAAACCAACAACACCAAGAGCTTCAAGTAGGCTCGGATTTCAGTCCAACAACACAAGAACAACAAGTTTAAGTTTCGGTTTTTCAGTCCAACAACACAAGAACAACAAGATAGATAACAATGCTAGTGAATCGAAAAGAGCCCCACACGGCTTCACTAGACTTTAAGATAACAAAATCAACAACAACAACAAGATAAAGAAAGATAGATAACTTGACATATAACATTCAAGAAACTAAGAACCCTAACATCAAGAGAGGACCCTAAGTCTAATGAATATAAACACCAAGTTCTTACGAGGACCAAGAGGCACTCAACGACCTCAAAACCCTTGTTTCTAGCCAAAGAGACAACACAAGTATCCCTCTACTTGTGAGATAATAGGGACGGCTTCTAAGAGTGGAAGAGAGAGCCGAAATGTTTAGTGTTTTTAGGTTACAAAATCAGCATTCAAAAACTAAGGAATAACTCTCCAACATGTTCTATTTATACTACAAACAAAAGGGGTAAAATGACCCATCCGCCCTTGCTTCTTGTGCCAACCTTGAAGAGTAGTTTATTACACATTAAGACCTCTCTTCACACATAAAAACGTTTAGGTCCTTGGTTGGTTCAATCACCAACTCACACACGGCCATTTGCATGAACAAAGCTTGGAGTTCTTGTAATTCCCGAGCTTGGCTTCGTGTGAAAGGCCGTGTACCTGTGGAGGCTGCCCCAACCGTATCATAAGTAGTACTAGTAGACCACCTTTATAAATACTTGTGGGATAATGTACATTACATTCTTTCTTCATTTTACCTTCTTACTTCATAATCTTTGTAATCCATATAATGCAAACGACCAGCTGATTAGTGGTAAATAGATAAATTAGGATCGGCCCATGCTAGGCTTACACCCCTGAGCTGCCACCTACATATAAAGATTGGGATCGGCCCATGCTAGGCAAATGCCCCTGAGCTGCCACTCGTCATTTTACAGATTTGCATTACTTAGTTTATTTAGCCTTTGAGATTGTTACTTTGGTGGTCATCACATTATGGTACCTTGAACCAGTAATACGCTAATAAGAGACATGTAAATAGACACTTAATGCAACAACAATGAGGTAGGGAGTTGTTGGCACACAAATAAAGTGTTTAGGAGATGAAATAACACCTGGGTCTTATTTGAACAAATGGAGAACTCCTGAAATTTTCTAGTGAAGATAGATGCGCAAATTTAATAATAAGCACGTATTGAGGTGTTCTAATGCGTTAGAGAATGGGAACAAGGTCATTGGATACATGGAGTGTAATGTACTGCCATTATGTATCACTTTGTTATTGGATAACCTCGGAAACTTGCTTGGTGGAACAATTGTACTATTTCATGCCAAAGATTGTGAAATAGAGTATGCCTTACATACCTGGTTATTTGACTCCGAAACTAACCCGACTTGACTTCCCGCCTTTTAGATTACTTATCTACAATAGAATATATGGTAAACTAGTATTAGTAACCAATCAACACATTTGAGATACTTAATTTCACCCAAAACAGTAACCGGGCAGCAACTATTAATCTATCAAACAAGGGTGTTATTTTAACCCTTTTTTTTCCTCCAATTACACCCACATACCATATAGGTTCTTATAAGGTTCACCAAAACCACCTCGACTTCATTACACATTCCCAACAATACGCAAAATAGATTGGGAAGCAAGCATTAGTTCGGTGGTGTATCACCACATCTTTCTTCTATAATTCATTACAAACTCATCACACCTTTATCCAACTTCAACCTGGCAGCCCATAACATATACATACAAAACAGTCCACAAAACAGTCCCAAACCCCTTTTATTGTAGCAATCAATTATTGAACTCATCATCTCTTGAGTTCTCAATAACAAGACATCCATAATCCCCTCTCAAATTCATATATAAGAAAAACAAAATGGGGCAGTCACCTTACCTCAATTCAGCAACTTATTCTTTTAATTGAACTCTTCAAGAGCTTGAACTTTCCTTCACACTTAAACCAAAGAAGAAGAAAAAAAGTTCCTCAATAACAAGGAAACATGAACAAACAACTTGTTCTATAATCAGCCATATACTTATAGTCAAACACTTATAACTTGTTTCCCTAATCTCCCATGAGATAATTAAACAAAACCTTAAGTGTTTTTCACTTACCTTGGGCTGCAAAGGGGAGGGTTTCTTCAAGAACCCTAGAAAGAAAAATAGGGCTGCTGCTCTTGTTGTTTCTGAGAGTAGAGAGATTTGCTGAAATATACTCTTTTTTTGTAACTTAAAAGTGAAGTAAAATGACCAGCAACTTGGCCTTTTAAAGGCCCTATCTTGTCCACCTCCTTAGCTGCATTTTGGACCATAAAATTGGTCAAATTGGTCCAAGTAGGTGATGCACCTACTTAAGGGTCCAAGCTGCTGAAACTTCAAAGTAGGTGATGCACCTACTTGCTTAATTTCTTGTTGGGATCAATTATATTTGGGCCTTGGCAGATTGGTGTGTTGGGCCACTTATCCATTTTCTTTCTCTTTTGTTCAATTTGGCCCAAATGAGTATAGACCCAAATCTAATCCATAGCCATGGGTCCATTAATTTGGTTCAAACAACTTAAGTAGGTGACTCACCTACTAGCTTAAATAAGTCAAGCAAGCACCTCAATATTTTGCTCCATTTTCATCTTCTAATCCCTTTAATCTAACCTTCAACTTATACACACTTGGTCACTTTAAACTTTAGATTCAAATACTAGTTTACGATTCCAAGTTTAAATAGTTATCTTAACGTTAACTTAGTTGCATCACATTAAACTATACGGGCAGCCTCTATAATTCCATCTACACTATTAATAATTGCATAACAAATCTCATCCATTACCTATAACATATGACCATACCAGGTTCCATATAAGTAGAATAAGTACAAGCAAGATACGAGATGTTACATCCTTCCCCCCTTAGAAACATTCGTTCTCGAATGTTAGCATAACTGTCCAACCAAAACAAGTTCAAGCCTAAGTTAATATCCCTATTACCATATAGTACCTATATATTTTACACTTACTTGTTATTGTTCCAATTCAACATCTTGGACTTTTTCTTCGTATTTGAACAAATGGGGGTACTTGGATTTCATCGCTTCTTCAGCTTCCCACGTGATCTCTTCTACTTGTTGGTTCCTCCAAAGCACTTTTACAGAAGCTATTTCTTTATTCCTCAACTTCTTAACCTGTCGATCTAGAATAGCAATAGGTATTTCCTCATAGGTGAGATCTTCTGTAATTTGTACATCTTCAGTAGGGGTAGTATGAGATGAATCTCCAATGCACTTTCGAAGCATTGAGACGTGAAATACCGGATGAACTATTAAGAGTTCTTGGGGTAGATCTAATTCATAAGCAACTTGTCCAAACCTCTGAGTAATCTGGTATGGGCCTATATAATGTGGACTTAATTTTCCTTTCTTACCAAATCTCATAACCCCCTTCATTGGTGATACCTTGAAGAATACCCAATCACCTATAGCAAACTCTAGCCCCTTTCTCCTAACATCCGCATATGACTTATGTTTGCTTTGGGCTGTTTCTAGTCGTTGTTGGATCACCTTAACCTTTTCCATAGCTTGATAAACAAGATCTGGCCCAAATAAGGCAGTTTCACCCGCTTCAAACCATCCAATTGGTGATCTACACTTTCTTCCATACAAAGCTTTATATGGTGCCATTTTGATACTTGAATGATAGCTATTGTTGTAGGCAAACTCGATGAGAGGTAGATGATCATCCCAACTACCTTTAAGAGTCCAATACACAAGCTCGTAGCATATCTTCAAGTGTCTGAATGGTACGTTCTACTTGTCCATCCATTTGAGGGTGACAAGTTGTACTTAGATTTACTTGTGTCCCTAAATTTCTCTGAAAAGACTTCCAAAAATTTGTAGTAATTTGAGCTCCTCGATCCGATATAATAGAGATTGGAACTCCATATAGTCGAACTATCTCCTTAATAGATAACTTGGCATATTCTTCAACTGTGTAAGTGGTCCTAATCGGTAGAAAGTGTGCTGATTTGGTAAGCCTATCAACTATCACCCATATGGAATCAAACCTTCGAAATGTACGAGGCAAACCAGTGACGAAATCCATGTTGATCATGTCCCACTTCCAGATTGGAAGATCTATACATTGCATATAACCCCCTGGCTTTTGGTGCTCTACTTTAACTCTTTGACAATTTGGACATTCGGCTATAAATTTTGCAATGTTCTTCTTCATGTCACCCCACCAATACATCCCTCTCAAATCATGGTACATTTTTGTTGACCCTGGATGGATAGAATACCTTGAATGATGTGCTTCTTTCATAATCCTCTTTCTTAGCCCGTCTACATCAGGTACTCACAATTTGTTTTGGCACTGAAGTACCCCCTCTTGCGTAAGCTCAAATGCCTTTGTCATACCACATTGCACATTTTCCTTAAACCATAATAAAATAGGATCTGCATATTGCTTCTCTTTTACTTCAGTTATTAGTGAAGATTCTGCTGTATTATGCATAATAAACCCTTCATCTGGAGTTTCAAGAAGACGAACCCCCAAATTGGCTAATTGGTTTAGATCCTTAGTCATCCCTTGTCTTTCTATAGATGGCTCCATAGCTTTGCGACTTAACGCATCTGCCACCACATTTGCTTTTCTCGGATGATATAAGATATCAACATCATAGTCTTTTAGTAATTCAAGCCATCTTCGCTGCCTCAAATTCAAGTCCTTCTGATTAAAGATATACTGCAAACTCTTGTGGTCAGTGTGTATGTCAACATGAATCCCGTACAGGTAGTGACGCCATATCTTTAAGGCAAATATAACCACTGCTAGCTCCAGATCATGTGTTGGATAATTTTTCTCATGTGGCCACAATTGTCTCGAGGCATATGCTATGACTTTGCCATGCTGCATCAATACACACACTAACCCAATTCTTGAAGCATCACAATACACTGCATACCCCTCTGCGCCTTCTGGAAGCACCAATACGGGTGTAGAAGTCAACTTATTCTTCAGATCTTGGAAACTTCTTTCGCATGCATCATTCCATTGGAACTTGGATGCTTTGTGTGTTAGCTTTGTTAAAGGTGCAGAAATTGAAGAAAATCCTTCAACAAACCTTCTATAATAACCTGTGAACCCAAGGAAACTACGAACCTCTGTAGGCGTTATAGGTCTTGGCCAATTCTTCACGGCTTCTATCTTTTGAGTATCAACCTTTATTCCTTCATCAGATACAATATGACCTAAGAATACCATAGATTTTAACCAAAACTCACATTTAATGAACTTTGCAAATAGCTTACGATCACGAAGAATCTGCAACACCTGTCGTAAGTGATTGGCATGGTCCTTATTTGATCTCGAATAAACCAGAATATCATCTATAAAAACTATCACAAACACATCCAAGAATGGCTTGAACACCCTATTCATCAAATCCATAAAAGCTGCAGGTGCATTAGTTAGCCCAAAGGACATGACTACGAACTCGTAATGACTGTACCGTGTTCGAAAAGCTGTCTTGGGTATGTCATTCTCTTTGACCCTCATTTGGTGGTAACCAGACCTTAAATCAATCTTTTAAAACCACTTGGCGCCTTGCAACTGATCAAATAAGTTATCAATTCTCGGAAGGGGATATTTGTTCTTAATAGTCACCTTGTTCAGTTGTCTATAGTCAATACACATTCTTAACGAGCCATCCTTCTTACGCACAAATAACACTGGTGCGCCCCAAGGGGACACACTAGGCCTTATGAATCCTTTTTCTAGCAAGTCTTTCAATTTCTCTTTCAACTCCCATAATTCTGCCGGGGCCATTCTATACGGAGGAATTGAAATTGGTTGAGTACCTGGGATCACATCAATACCAAACTCCACTTCTCGTTCTGGAGGCAAACCCAGAAGATCTTCAGGAAATACATCGGGAAATTCACTTACCACTGGAATAGTTGGAAGAGTTGGTGTCTCCGCATTTGTATCCTTCACTCTAACTAGATGACATATGTAACCCTTGGAAATCATCTTTTTTGCCTTAAAATAAGAAATAAATTTACCTCTTGGCGCACCAATATTACCTCTCCGTTCTAGGACTGTCTCCCTTGGGAAATGGAAACACACCCTATTAGTTCGGCAATCTAATATGGCATAACAAGAAGCCAACCAATCCATACCCATTATAGCATCAAAATCTACCATTTCTAACTCAACCAGGTCAGCCATTGTATCAAGACCACAAATATTTATTATACAATTTCGATACACTCTCTTAGCTATAACAGATTCACCAATTGGCGTAGATACTTCAAATGCCTTAACTAGCAGTTCTGGTGTTTTTTTGAACTTTTCAGCAACCTATGGAGTGACATACGATATTGTAGAACCCGGATCAACTAATAATGCATAGACATCATATGAAAAGATGAACAATGTACCTGTAACCACATCTGGAGAAGCCTCTGAATTTTGTCGATCTGCTAAAGCGTATGTACGATTCTGAACTCCACTAGAGCTAGCTGTTCCTTTAGCACCTCTACCACGACCCATAGGTTGTACACCCTTACCTGAATAAGGCACCGATGATGATGATGCAACGGCTGATCCAGTAGGTCGTGCCATACCACCTATGCCCCTTTGAGGGCATTCTCTCATCATATGTCCTGACATACCACACGAAAAGCAAGCATTTGTTCTGAACTGACATGCACCTAAATGAAGCTTTCCACATTGTCTACATGGCTATCGAGGAGGCCTTAATTGGCTCATAATCCCTTGCTCTTGATACCCTGTTGTTCGCGAACTCTGATTCTCATTTCTTTTACCAAACTGGTTACCTTTAGACCCTTGAAATTGTGATAGAGCACTAGCTTCAGAATAAGAAGATAATGTCCTAGGTGGTCTATTAGAAAACCGAGGCCTAAACTCCCCTTGGGATACCACAAACTGCCCCGTAGATCTAGACCTCTTGGAATACCCCCTTTCTAACTCTTGTGTTCTTCTTCTTTTCCTCTGATCTTCCATTTTTTGTGCGAATTCTTGTATCCTTGCTATGTCCATGTCCTTGTTCAAAGCAGCAATGGTACAATCTCTAACCAGATATAGATCCAATCTATCCACATATCGATGAACTATATCATCCATTGTAGCTACAACATTAGGAGCATACCTATCCAAAGAGTTAAACTGAAGGCTGTACAACATTAGGAGCATACCAATCCATAGCTCATATTCCCTTGGCGAAGATTTAGGAACTGATCTGCACGGGCTTCTCGAATCTCATATGGAAGGTAATGATCAAGAAATGCCTCTTTGAACTCTTTCCAAGTAGCTGGTGGTGTATCGATACCCCTAGATTATTTCCAGTCGGCATACCATAATATAGCCTCCCCCTTGAATTTATATGCTGCTAGCTCAACTGTCTCTTTACCCGACACATGCATAATATCTAGAGCCCTTTGGATTTGATCAATAAAGTCCTGTGGGTCTTTATTAAGATCTAATCCGATGAACGTAGGAGGATCTAATTTGAGAAAATCCTACGTTCGTAGGCTAGATGCCCTATTTGCACCACTAAAACCTATAGTTGGAATGGCTTGTCCTTGAGATTGTCCAGAAACTATACGAGCCAACAACTGTACTGCACTCCTTAGATCTTGATCTGCAGCATTGGTAGGTAGTTCTGAGGATGCGGTTCTTCTCCTTCTTAGCTCTTCTAGAGATGGAAGGGTAGGAGAAGTTTGGGACATAAACTCAGCTTGAGCCTCACTTAGATTAGCTCATCTAGGTGGTGATTTGTTGGTTCCCTCCCCGGCAGCCTCGTCTATCTGCCTACCTTTATTCTTAGTCCTTCTTGTAACCGACATCATTACTATAATAAGAGGAAAAACAAATAGGTTCAATGGTTAAATATGACTTAACCTACAACATAGGCTCTATTGCACGATCTAAGATATGAAGAAAAAGAGAAAACCCCTAAATGTCACATAGCCTCCTATTTATAGATGTGGTGCACAACACGCCCATAAATAGGACTCTATATAGACACGGCTTTGTAGACACCCTAGGACGACCGCTCTGATACCACTTTTGTCATGCCTCAAATCCTGTTGGGGCGGACAGACACCCGTAGCCGTAAAGGCCCGAGAGAACCAATTCATAACCTTGTACTTCCCATGCATGTAACTGTAACAATCAAATGTTCTGACAACATAATATTATGTATCGATGAAAATAACTACACATACACCCCCAAACTGATATGTACAACACTTGGCCGATGGGGCCACCATGTCTAAAATCAGGACACTACCATAACTTTACATTAGTCTACAAAGCCTCTAAAAGATACATAGACTTAGTTAGGGTCAGGACAAACCCCCGCCCTACTCTTGACTTACTGTACAATACCAAAATATATGGAACAAACTCGGAAAGCCTCGAATCAACCTGGAGCTCACCAATAGTCCCTGAAAAGTTTGCGCTCCTACTAGTGAGTTGTATGAGCTGAAGTTCCTCTGCCTGCAGCATGAAATGCAGGTCCACCGTGAGGGACGTCAGTACGAAAATATGTACTGAATATGTAAGGCAAAAAGTAGCAACACACTTAATACAAAAGCTCAATAGAAATTTGATACAAGTTTATAAGTAGTACTAGTAGACCACCTTTATAAATACTTGTGGGACAATGTACATTACATTCTTTCTTCGTTTTACCTTCTTACTTCATAATCTTTGTAATCCATATAATGCAAACGACCAGCTGATCAGTGGTAAATAGATAAATTAGGATCGGCCCATGCTAGGCTTACGCCCCTGAGCTGCCACCTACATATAAAGATTGGGATCGGCCCATGCTAGGCTTATGCCCCTGAGCTGCCACCCACAAATAAAGGTATCGAGATCGGCCCATGCTAGGCAAATGCCCCTGAGATGCCACTCGTCATTTTACAGATTTGCATTACTTAGTTTATTTAGCCTTTGAGATTGTTACTTTGGTGGTCATCACATTATGGTACCTTGAACCAGTAATACGCTAATAAGAGACATGTAAATAGACACTTAATGCAACAACAATGAGGTAGGGAGTTGTTGGCACACAAATAAAGTGTTTAGGAGCTGAAATAACACCTGGGTCTTATTTGAACAAACGGAGAACTCCTGAAATTTTCTAGTGCAGATAGATGCGCAAATTTAATAATAAGCACGTATTGAGGTGTTCTAATGCATTAGAGAATGGGAACAAGGTCATTGGATACATGGAGTGTAACGTACTATCATTATGTATCACTTTGTTATAGGATAACCTCAGAAACTTGCTTGGTGGAACAATTATACGATTTCATGCCAAAGATTGTGAAATAGAGTATGCCTTACATACCTGGTTATTTGACTCCGAAACTAACCCGACTTGTTCCCGCCTTTCAGATTACTTATGTACAATAGAATATATAGTAAACTAGTATTAGTAACCAATCAACACATTTGAGATACTTAATTTCACCCAAAACAGTAACCGGGCAGCAACTATTAATCTATCAAACAAGGGTGTTATTTTAACCCTTTTTTTCCTCCAATTACACCCACATACCATATAGGTTCTTATAAGGTTCACCAAAACCACCTCGACTTCATTACACATTCCAAACAATATGCAAAATAGATTGGGCAGCAAGCATTAGTTCGGTGGTGTATCACCACAACTTTCTTCTATAATTCATTACAAACTCATCACACCTTTATCCAACTTCAACCTGGCAGCCCATAACATATACATACAAAACAGTCCACAAAACAGTCCCAAACCCCTTTTATTGTAGCAATCAATTATTGAACTCATCATCTCTTGAGTTCTCAATAACAAGACATCCATAATCCCCTCTCAAATTCATATATAAGAAAAACAAAATGGGGAAGTCACCTTACCTCAATTCAGCAACTTATTCTTTTAATTGAACTCTTCAAGAGCTTGAACTTTCCTTCACACTTAAACCAAAGAAGAAGAAAAAAAGTTTCTCAATAACAAGGAAACATGAACAAACAACTTGTTCTATAATCATCCATATACTTATAGTCAAACACTTATAACTTATTTCCCTAATCTCCCATGAGATAATTAAAAAAAACCTTAAGTGTTTTTCACTTACCTTGGGCTGCAAAGGGGAGGGTTTCTTCAAGAACCCTAGAAGGAAAAATAGGGATGCTGCTCTTGTTATTTTTGAGAGAGTAGAGAGATTTGTTGAACTATACTCCTTTTTTGTAACTTAAAAGTGAAGTAAAATGACCAGCAACTTGGCCTTTTAAAGGCCCTATCTTGTCCACCTCCTTAGCTGTATTTTGGACCATAAAATTGGTCAAATTGGTCCAAGTAGGTGATGCACCTACTTAAGGGTCCAAGTTGCTGAAACTTCAAAGTAGGTGATGCACCTACTTGCTTAATTTCTTGTTGGGCTCAATTATATTTGGGCCTTGGCAGATTGGTGTGTTGGGCCACTTATCTATTTTCTTTCTCTTTTGTTCAATTTGGCCCAAATGAGTATAGAACCAAATCTGATCCATAGTCATGGGTCCATTAATTTGGTTCAAACAACTTAAGTAGGTGACTCACCTACTAGCTTAAATAAGTCAAGCAAGCACCTCAATATTTTGCTCCATTTTCAGCTTCTAATCCCTTTAATCTAACCTTCAACTTATACACACTTGGTTACTTTAAACTTTAGATTCAAATACTAGCTTATGATTCCAAGTTTAAATAGTTATCTTAACGTTAACTTAGTCGCATCACATTAAACTATAAGGGCAACCTCTATAATTCCATCTACACCATTAATAATTGCATAACAAATCTCATCCGTTACCTATTCCATATGACCATACCAGGTTCCATATAATTAGAATAAGTACAAGCAAGATATGGGATGTTACAAGTAGAAATGAGTTCATCTTGTCAGTGTGTGTTCAGTCATGTATTCATGAGATCAGCCCAGTTATGAGTCCATGCATCAGATATACATGTGTGTTATAAGAATTCTGCTATGAGTAGATTCAGTCGAGTATTCTATGCATCAGATATGCATGCCCAGTATGAGAACTCTGTATGTCAGTTGTTCTAGTTGTGTAGTCATGTTCTGAGATGTTCCTCTTCTTTGAGTATGTTTAGTTGATCTGTATTCTCTATCTATCAAGCGATATTTGATGACGAATGTTCCCAAGGGGGAGATAGTGTAATACCCCGCAAAGTCCTTTTCCAGTCTGAGCCTCAGAGCGTATTCAGTAAAGCTAAAATCTAAGTCTAAAAGTTTCAGAAATATCTTCCTAAGTGTGAAATACTTGACCATGTAGTGCATTGAATAAGCTTTCCATCGATACAAAATTCACCCAAATCGGATATTCGGGTGAAGAGTTAGAGCCATTTCAGTGAGACAGTGTGCCATGTTGATCCTTAGCGCATCGCGGAGCCAGCCAAAATGGCAATCGTCAAAATCTAGTGAGCCTCCACAGTTATGGCACATCGCGCCAAGGTTTAATTTCTGAATTTGTCAATTTCCAGGGAGCCTCCGCAATTCCACCGCGTCGCGGTATAGTTCCAGTTTGAAATCAAGTGGGCAATGCAATTTCCACCGCGTTGTGCCATCGTGCAGTTTCCCAATTATCCAATTTCCATTGAACTGGCGCGTTGCGCCAGCATGAAAAATCAGGATTTTTCAATTTAATTCCAAGGGCGAAAAGGGGCTTTTCCCAACCCCTATATATACTCCCTTACACAGGAGTTGGCCTCATTTTCTCTCCTTCCACTCCAAAAACTAGGGTTTTCAAAATCAAAACCCTCTCTTTTTCTTTAACAAAAATCAAGAAGAGTCAAGAGAGAATCAATAGAAAACAAGAAATCTTTCCAACAACCTTCAAGAAAAGAGTTTCCCCAGGTATGTAGATGTTGATTCTTGGGTCCCTTTCATCCAAGAAGCTCAAGTACCCTTTTCTAAAACTCAAAGATTTCATGGTTATGAGTTGTTAATGATTCATGTGAATTCAAATTGATGTTACATGTGTTGATGAGTTTTGATTTATGTTTGTTTACAAGATTCATCAGCTTTGACCCTAGTATGTGGAATTCATGTGATGTTTGTGATAAAACCTCTTGAAGTTGTTTTCTATGTGATGTGTTCACATCCTTTAGGTGTAAAAATGGTGGAATAAGCGAAGCATTTCCCCCATAGGTTTGATAAAAATCTTAGGGAAAGCATAAGGGTCACTATAATATGTTGATTCGGAAACCCCAAAGTATGAGCAAGTCTATGCATGCCTAGTGTTTGATAAAATGCCCAAGTGAATGATTTATTCCATAATGGTAGGAAATCCTTAAATAAGTGTGAACCCGTGCATGTCTAGTGTTTGATGAAGGACTTTAGTAAACAAGTTGATATATGATGGTTGTAATTTCCCCCAAATCATGTGATGTCCAACTACATGTCAAGACTGATTTAGGTGTGAAGTACTTGAGGTAAGACCTTGTTAAAGGAAGTATAATCTAGTAGCATATTTCCCTATGCTAGTATATGTTGATATTCCTAAATGCTTGACTCGATGCCTTAATGATTGTAAAGGTGAAGGTATGTGATGTTTCCTAAATACTTGAAGAGATGCTTTAATGATAATGATGATGAATGAATGACTATGATGATGAATGAATGATTGTGATGATGATGATGAATGAATGACTATGATGATGAATGAATGATTGTGATGATGATGATGAATGAATGACTATGATGATGAATGAATGATTGTGATGATGATGATGAATGAATAGTTGTAATGATGGAGGAATGATTATGCTTTATTTTATGTTATCGAGTCCTGGGGGTATTTATACCCGACAACTTAGCTGCTGTCTAGAGCCTGTGTCAGTTTCACAATGATTCCAGTCAAACCATGACTCTCAGAACTCAGTGAATTATAGAACGTTATATCCTCAAACAGTTACAGAATTTAAGAAATCTCAGTAATCTCAGTAATCTCAGTTATCTCTATAATCTCAGTATTGCTAGTAATCTAGCCTCAGTCCTATAATCGGCTCGTATTCAATAGTATTCAAGTGTTTAATTTTGATCTCAAAAGCAATTTGAGTAATCTGTTCAAGCTCTGTATCGTCAGTCAGATATCGTGATTCAATACCATTTCCGTCAGGTACGGAACTAAGTGATCTCAGTCTAGCTCAGTCAGATCTTTTGACAAACATGATCAGTATCAAATTCAGTTCAGTTATGTTCAGTTAAGAATTCAGCCAGTCTTTCTATTGGGAGCAGAAACTAGCACCGAGCGAGGGGACGGGATGTCGCTCCTCCCATTAGTGAGAGAGAGGCCAGAGTCATTAGTAGCAATCCCTGACGTCCAAAACTACATAGCCAGCACAAAAAATAGGAGTCACCATCAGGAAAAGGCTGTCACCTCCAGAGAGAGAGTATTTGACTATTATATTGCCTTAGGTTAACTTCCCACTAAAGGTCATCTGCTAGAGAGGATTAACCAGAGAGAGATCTTTACCTGTGGAACTGTATTGACACCCTTCCAGCTAGGGTTACAGGTTGGACCCCACCTATGGTAGGTTGGGGCATGTCGGTTAAGTAACTACTTCCCACAGTTTCAGTTTCAGTTTCAAATTCAGTCTCAATCTCGGTATCAATCATCAGAAATCAGGACTATCAGATATAGTCATCTATCTCTATGAGGAACTAAAATAGTTCCATTGATTCATTGACCATCCGTCAGATAGGCTTGGTGCCCGTAACCCAGCAGATAAAGTACATTACATAGTCCAGGGATGGGCGACTTACCCATTCAGTGACTTTGGCACTGGACGTTCCCAAAATGGGGACTATCGGGTAAATTCAATATAATAGACGCCTGTTGGCATTCCAGCCTTCCTTCTCCTTTTAGGGCCTAACCGAAAGAGAATCCAGTACTTCTTGGTCGTGAATATCTGAACTGGTTGTTTGCTGTTCAAGAATTCTTGTTTAGGCAGTTCATACATATACATTTATTTGATATCCTATCAGAGATATGCCGCCAGACAGGCTTGATCACGGTCTCAGATTCTGTTGAGTATTGTTATTGTCAGATTCAGATATAATCATTTCCTTACCATTGATAATAGCTTCCTTAATTATCTGTTAGAAAGTTGATCTTTAATCTTGTCAGTCAAGAGAAGTAAGCTCAGACTTCAGTCATCGATGTAAGTACATCCAGTTTTTCAGTCATCAGTATCAGATGAGTAAGTGTCCCAGTATCTCAGTGTCAGTAGTGAGTTCAGTCCCAGTCAGTAGCAGTAGTCTTAGCAGTGAGTCCTCTTCTTTCGAGGATGAATCTCAGTTTATTATTATTGCATCAGACTTTGTTTATATTTTTAGTAGACGGAGTTAGTTGGGGACCTGTCCCATTAACTCCACAGTTTAGATAGTTTAGAGGCTTTTCAGACGGATGTATTAGTATTCAGTTTTTAGTTTTGGGTATTCATAGATGTGTTGAACCTTATGGCTAGTTTCCGCATTTATTTCAGATATTATGCAGTGTGTAGGTACAGATATCAGTAAAGGGTTAGCTTATGGTCCTTCGGGGTCATAAATACTGTGTGATATCTCAAGATGGGATCTTGAGGTGTTACAGAAAGAAAAGAAATATAGGGACCCAGTCTAGTTAAGTTGAAGGAGTCAGTCAAAGATTAGAAATTAGTGTTTTTCTCCCAAGAGGGAGATGGTGTGTTGTGTTGCCAGGGCAGATTGTGTGTGTCGTGTGTAGATTGTATGAGACAGTTAATTCTTGCAGAAGCTTATGGTGCTCATAACTCTATTCACCCAGGAGATACTAAGATGTACTGTAATTTACAAAAAATCTATTGGTGAAGCGGTATGAAGAAGGATATTACAGAGTTTGTAGCCAAGTATACTAATTGTCAGCAAGTTAAGGTTAAACACCAATGACCTAGTAGTTCAATGCAGAAGTTCAGCATACCCACTTAGAATGGAAAAAGGTGAACATGGATTTTGTGACAGGGTTACCTCGTTCATGTAGGAAGCATGATTTAATTTGGGCTATTATTTATAGAAGGACCAAATCAGCCTATTTATTGCCATTCCTTACCTCTTATTCAGCTGAGAACTATGACAAGATCTATAATAGAGAGTTTGTTAGGTTGCATGTAGTCCCTTAGTCCATCATTTTAGATAGAGGTACTTAGTTTACCTCTCTTTTTTGGAAGGCTTTTCAGAAGGGTCTTTGTACCCAAGATCATCTCAGTACAACCTTTTACCCTAAGATAGATGTCAAGGCAGAGAGGACCATTAATACCTTAGAGGACATATTGAGAGCTTTTGTTATCAACTTTGAGTGTAGTTGGGATAAAAACTTGTCATTGATTGAGTTTACTTACTATAATTATTATCATTCCAGTATTCAAATGGCTCTATTTGAGGCTTTTAGGGTAGGATATATAGATGTCCTATTTGGCTATTTGATATAGGTGAGACTGCGTTGATAGGGCTAGATTCAATGTGTTATGATTTGGAGAAAGTTTAGTTAATCAGGGAGAGGCTTAAGACAACCCAAGGCCGTAAAAAATCCTATTCAGATATGAGAAGAAGAGATCTTGAGTTTTAGGTTTGGGATTTGGTATACTTTAAGATATCTCCCATGAAAGGAGTAAAGAGATATGGAAAAAGGTTTAAAATTATCCCTCGATATGTATATCCTTACAGGATCTTGAGTCAATTTAGAAAGGTAGCTTACGAGCTTGTGTTGCCTGTAAATTTGACATCAGTGCATCTAGTGTTCCATTTTTCCTTGTTAAAGAAGTGTACTAGTGACCCAACTATGGTTGTTTCTTTAGAAAGTACAAATGTTTAGGGTAGCCTATCTTCCATGTGTCCCTTGGTCAAAGTTCTTTGGTGGAGTCAGTCCGTAGAGGGAGCTACTTGGGAACCAGAAGCAGACATGGGTACCATGTACCCTCATCTTTTTTATTCAAACTCATACTCAGCTCAAGGTAACAATTTTCCTTAGATTATCCCTTTTCTATTCTTAGTTCAAGCGATGAAGTCATCTTCATGTCATTGCATGCATTCATTAATCAGTTCAGTCAGTCCTATATTTCAGACTCAGTCATGTAATCATGTTTTCAGTTCTGCATATTCCGCATAAAATCTGAGTACCTCTATATTTTCTCATCTTAATCAGACTTATTCGAGGATGAATGTTCCCAAGGAGGAGATATTATAATATCCCGTATTTATTTTAGGTCAATTCAGCCCATAGTGCATGTACAAAGGGCTTAGAACCTAAAAATTTAGCTAAGTGTAAGAGACTTAGTTTTATTTTTGGCCTATTAACTTCGATGATTTTTAAAGTGACCTTCTCAACCCCGAAACATAGGTTTTTAAGTTAATTCATGTTCAGGGGTGTGAGTAACATGTCTCGGGTAAGTTTTGGATTTTTTTGACGAGTTTTGGACCACGTTTGGATTTCCAAAACAACAGGTCGCAGCAATTGTAATGCATCGTGGTTGAATAGCGATGGAGGCCTTGGAACGTCATGGTGAGGGCTCTATTGGTGTTCTAATTATGAATTTTAATTTCAGAGCGGCAATTTGGTCTTTTCCTATGGCCTTAATTCGAAAAAACACGAGATTTATCATTAGATAAGGCACGATATACCCTATTTCTACAATTCCTCTTTAAAATAAACCTTATCTATCATGCAAATTCTTCAATTTCAACCATTATTTTTTAAGAAAACTCAAGAATTCAAGCTTCACAACCCAAGAACAATCAAGAACGTTAATTCCGTTGCAAGATTAAAGACTTAAGGTATGTTAAATGTTCTTAGATGGACCCTTTTTATCCATGGAGTACAAGTACCTATTTTTTGTGTTATTAATCATGAATTCACATGTTTACAATGATTTAATTTCATTAAGAGTTTGGGAATTTTTATTATGCATGATGTTTACAAGAGTTTTTAGTAGGAAAGTAGCCTTTAAACTTTTAAAGCATGAAATTGCATGTTAAATCCCCCAATGTATGGTTTTAGTGTTATGATTATGTTATTCCCATATGTTTCAATCATTCTCATACCTATGTTCATGAATTTCAAGTGTTTGATGAAATGCCTAAGAGATGAATTTTGAGTAATTACTAATTATTATGCTTTTGAAACTTTGGTATGCTTTTACTATTAATGTTATCGAGTCCTGAGGGTTATAAATACCCAAAATTTAGCTATTTACTTAGTGTTAGTACTTTCAGAATGGTTTTCAAGCATATATGAGTATTATTAGTTCAGTCAGTTATCCTATCAGTCAAATTTAGATAAGTTAAGTATTTTGAGTTAGTTTAGTTGGGAGTAGGATTTAGCAACAAGCAAACCCAGGGATGGGGGCTCACCTGCCAGTTGAGTGTGTGACCTTTAGTAGCAGTCCCTGTGTTCTAGAACTACGTAGCCAGCGTAGGTTAGAGAGGTTATCCTGCCAGTTAAAGGTTGACATATATATTACTAGAGCACCTGCTAGTAAAGGGTGATTCTATAGTAATTCAGGATATTATTTTAGTGGATCCATGCAGCATGTGTTAGTACCCGTGGCATAGTATTGACACCCTTCCAATTGGGGTCACGGGTTGGACCCCAATTAGCTCTTATAGGGGCATGTTGGCTTGATGATAGCTCCCAAAGTCTCAGTCTAATATTTAGTTCAGAGTTTAGTTTCAGGCTTGCTTGACCATGGCATACAATTATTAGTGGTTAAATATCAGTATTTCATTATTTTAATTTACAGACTTTCCCAGTATCGTGTCATATGCTTGGTCATGCATTCTCATATTTTACAGCTTCCTCACATCTATACATAAGTTATCTCATACTATTTATTCATCCAGTTACTATTCATACATATGAGCCATGCATATTAGCCTAACCTTTTATTTAGCATTTCAATACATTTAAAGTGCTGACTGCATACTCGTTTCTTGTGCTATGATGTCTCATATCATAGGTTCGAATTCTAAGGTTCCCGACTATATTTAGACATTCCCATGCATCAGCAATAGTAGCAGTGGTGAGTACTCATACTTCAAGGACTGGTCAGGTTTATTTCAGTATTTTATTTCAGTTAGATATTTGGAGTTAGTTGGGGCTTGTCCCATCAACTCATATTCACTCATTTTAGAGGCTTTCAGATATTTTAGAAAGTCAGTAGTTGTCAATTTTTATCAGTCAATTTTTAGCATTTTTGCTTATGTTTTAGACTTATGGATTTTAATTGCATTGTTTTAGTTTTAAAACCTTATGGCACATTTAGTAGTTTTCGCACACATTCATTATCAGTATATAATCTAGTGCTCATCAGTAGGTACTAGATCATGAGTTAGCTTGGGGTCACTTGTGACTATAAGAATCGTGTGGCGTCTGGGGTGTACTCCTAGGGCGTTATAGATTCCTACTATGTACTCGTGGTTTTGATAGTCATACTACACTTTTATACCTTTTTGGTGCAGATCCGAGTACTAGATGTCATCGTTGATCGATATTCATACTTCGTTTATATCCAAAGATAGGGTAAGCTCTTAGAGTTGGAGTTTTATGTTTAGTCTTTTGTTTTAAGACAATGTTATTGTCTATTCTAGATACTTGGGTTGTTTTATTATTACTAGATTCTCTTCTGATGGCTCTACCAGGTCATGGAATGGTATCTATATTCACTTTCGTAATCTATTTCAAACATTATGATTATATATAAGTTGTACTTGTTGATTTCCAACTATGTTGGGCATTTTCCACAAGGTTAACCCACTGTGTTTAACTTCGGGTAATGGTTTGGCTTACCAACTAGAAAGATAGAGTAGGTGTCATCATAAGTCGTATATCGGGTCATGACAAATTAGTGTCAGACACTAGGCTACACCGACATTATTGGTACAAGATCAAATGTATAGTAGACTCCTGCAGATTAGAACAATGACACTCATTTCCTATTTTTGAGAGGCTATGGGATATTCTTAGGAGTTCTTCACTTCTTTCCCTCATTTCATGCTAAGAGTTTTAGTTGATTTATAGATTATTCCTTTGACCTTATGCTTTTGTAGATGGCTTGGACACCAACTGTTACTCAACCTTTAATTACTCAACCAGTGGTTGCCCAACCTACTATGTCCGCTGAGGAGAATAAGATGTTGGGTAGATTCTTAAGATTGGATCTGCCTAGGTTTTGTGGTGCTCTTGGCAAGGATACATAAGAATTTTTTATTTTTTGTTAGGATAGGCTCTACATTTTTAGCCTAGTTGAGTCTCATGCAATGGATTATACTATATTTTAGTAAGACTAGGTAGCTCGACATTGGTGGGGAGTTTATTTTGATTCTAGGCATGTTGGATCTTTTTCTTTAAAATGGAATGAGTTCTCCGACATGTGAGTTGAGAAGTATATACCTCGCAGACAAAGGGATCATTTGTGAGATAAATTCTCTTGATTTGTGTAGGTCTCTATGACAGTTGTAGAGTATGAGGCTCATTTTGACGAGTTGTCTTAGAATGCTACTTCTATTCTAGGTCATGAGTATGAGAGAGTTTATTGCTTTATTGAGGGATTGAGACTTCTTCTTTGTATGTCTATTTAGAGTTTGGTTATTGTAGGTAGGTCTTTTGTTGAGGTTTTGTTCCATGCTCAGGTGATAGAAGAGATGCATCATAAGGCACACAGGGGAAGCAATAAGAGGTCTAAATATTTAGGCAATTTTAGTTGGAGCCATAGTAGTTCTCTATTTAAAGGTTGTTGTTCTCATGGTAGATATCTTAGCATCGATCCTATCTGTCTTAAAGTCAACCTTGTCATCTTTTTTAGGCAACACTTAGTGCAGTAATTGCCCTTGTCAAAGTGGCGGTCAGTCATTGAGGAATTCATTTTCTAGTTATTATAGGTACGATGGCTATTCTTGGTCAACTAGATCTTCTGGTTCTATTTTAGCTCTATTGACATGTTAGGTTGTGGAGCTCATGGTTAATATTCATGAGAGCACCCTAGTCTTGGGGTGATCGTTACTTCAGCTCAGTGTTCCCCCTATTTGAGTAGTTCATCCCTCAACTAAATGTGGTAATTAGGGTCATAGAGGTGGTTTACAAGGTACTCGAGAAGGTTCACCACAGGCAGGATCAAAAATCAGCCTCGAGCCCAGTTAAGTGGTGAGTATCGTCAGTTATTTATAGTACCTGCTAGACAACAAGTTGTGTTTTTTACGCAATTATAAAAGGTATAATTTTGGTGTGTCGTTAGTGGCCCTTTCTTTATTTGATCTGATATCCACTTATTCTTATGTATCTACTTTTTATGCTCCATGGTTAGAGTTATCTTAGGATTTATTATTTGTGCCCTTGTATGTATCTACTCCTATGAGTGATTCTTTAGGAGTGGATCGGGTGTTCATATTTTCTGTTGTGATTGTTAGAGATATTGATACTCATGTTGATCTTATTGTTCTGGATATGGTGGATTTTGATGTGATTCTGGGTATGGACTGATTATCCTACTATCATGGGGTCATGGAATGTTTTGCCAAGACCGTTACCTTAGCCATGCCTGGTATACTCCTAATCATGTGGCATGGAGAGGTTAGTTGCTAGTCTATGAGGATTATTTCTTATATTTGTGCTAGGAGGATTATTTTTAAGGGTTGTGAGTTTTATTTTGCTTATATTTGTGATACTAGTGTTGAGAGTCCATCGCATGACTTTGTTCCTTTGTTCAGTAAGTTTCTTGATGTGTTCCCTACTGACCTTCCTGGTATTCCCCCTAGCCATAAGACTGAGTTTGCTATTAATCTCGAGCCTAGCACCCAACCTATTTCTATTGCACCTGACTGTATGGCTCCGACCAAGCTTAAGGAGCTAAATTCCTAGCTTCGGAATCTTCTTGGTAACAGTTTAATTAGACCGAGTGTGTCTCCTTATGGGGTTCCTGTATTGTTTTTAAAAAAAGAAATATAGCTCCTCGATCATGTTTATTGATTATATGCATCTTAATAAGGTGACGATGATAAACCATTAACATATGCCTCACATTGATGATTTGCTTGGCTAGCTTCAGAGAGCGGCAATGTTTTGTATGATTGATTTCAGATCTGGTTACCACCAATTAAGGATTCGGTCTAAGAATATCCCAAAGATAATCTTTAGGCCCTGTTATGGTCATTATAGATTCTTCGTGATGTTATTTGTCTTTACTAAGTTCCAGATGCATTTATGGATTTGATAAACATAGTGTTTAGACCTTTTTTGGACTCCTCTATGATTGTGTTTCTCGATGATATCCTTGTGTATTCGAAGATTAGAGAGGAGCATGTGCATTATTTAAAGATCATGTTCCAGACATTGAGAGATCATGTGCTTTTTTCCAAGTTCTCTAAGTGCGAGTCTTGGCTTGAGTCAGTGACATTTCTTATGCATGTGATGTCTAGGGATAGTATTATGGTAGACCCAGCTAAGATTGAGGCAATTCTTGATTGGGATAGACATACATCTCTTACTGAGGTTCGTAGGTTTATTTATTTGGCCAGTTATTATAGATGCTTCATTGAGGGATTTGCTAGCACCTATGACTAGATTGGCTCAGAAGAAAGTTCCTTACTGATGGTCCGGGGAGTATGAGTCGAGCTTTGGAAAGCTAAGAATTTTCTCATTTTAGCTCTTATTCTAATGTTTTCTTTAGATAGTGGGGGATTAACCATGTATTGTGATACTTTTGGCATTGGATTGAGTTGTCTTTAATATAATAGGGTCGTGTTATTGATTATGGTTTGAGGGAGATTAAGGTGTACGAGCGTAACTACCCCACTCATGATTTTAAGTTGGCGGTGATAGTTTTCAAACTTAAAATTTGGAGGTATTATCTTTATGGTGTGCATTGTTAGATTTTCATCGATTATCTACAGTCTACAATATCTTATGACCTAGAAGGATTTTAATGTTGGGCATCGTAGATGGATGTAGTTGCTTAAGGATTATGACATCTTTATATTATATCATCTAGGCGAGGTAAATATGGTGGCAGATACCTTGAGTTGGAAGATGTTGACTACGGGTAGTTTGTCTTGTATCTCGTCTTCTCAGAGAGCATTGGCTCAAGATATATAGCTGTTAGCAAACTTGATGGTTTTCCTTAATATTTCAGATCCTAGAAGGATTTCTGCCAGCATTAAGGCGAGGTCCTCACTATTTGAGCAGATTCGAGATCCACAGTTTAAGGATAGTAATTTTTGTTTACTACGTGATCAGGTTGTGAGTTGATTATACAAGAGGATCCCCATAGATTATAAGGGAGTTTTGAGGTCTAATTACCATATTTGAGTTCGAAGGATCGATGACTTGATTCAGCTGATTTTGCATGTGGCTCATAACGCTAGATATTCTATTCACCTGGGTACAACAAAGGTGTAAAATATTTTGAGACAACATTTTTGGTGGAGCGGCATTTAGCCATATGTGGTGGACTTTGTAGCTCATATCCTTTGTTTTAGTAGGTGAAAGCAAAGCATCAGGGACAAGGTAGTTTGATTCATAGATTCCCATTCTTGAGTGGAAATGGGAGAGGATTACCATGGATTTTTTATTAGTGGATTGCCTTGCACCTCCTGTGGTTGCAATGGCATTTGGGTCATTATAGACCGGTTGACCAAGTCAACACATTTCATTGCTATTTAGATGTCCTTGTGTGTTGAGAGGTTAGCCCATATCTATGTGCATGAGATAGTCAATTTGCATGGCGTTTCCATAACTATTATTTTCGATATCGATTTTATGCTTACTTCTAGCTTTCTGAAAGCCTTTCTAAAGGAGTTGCGTACTTAGGTGAATCTTAGTACATCATTCCATCCAAAGATAAATGGCCAGTTCAAGTAGACTATTCAGGCGCTAGAGGTTATGCTCTAAGCCTATTTTATGGATTTTGAGGTCACTGGGAAGTGTACATAGCCTTGGCAGAGTTCGCTTATAACAACAGTTATCATTTGAGTTTTAAGATGGTACCTTTTGAGGCTTTGTATTGTAGTAGATGTCGTTCTCTGATTGGATGGTATTAGATTTTTGAGATTTAACCCCACGGTAATGATTTTCTTCTGGAGTCTTTGGATAGAGTTAGGAAAATTCAGGATAGGTTGATAGAAACTCTTAGTAGGCAGAAGGCCTACGTATACTTCGTGCTTTGAGATTTGGAGTTGGTGATCAGTTATTTCTCTGTGTATTGCCCTTAAAAGGTGTGTTGATGTTTGGGTGGAAGGGCAATCTCCGTCCTAGGTATATTGGACCTTTTGAGATTCTTTGTACAATTGGTGAGATGACTTATGAGTTAGCCTTTCCTAAAGATTTTGCTATTGTCCATTAAGTTTTCCATGTTTCTATGTTATGGTGATAGATCTCTAACCTATCTCATGTTCTTAGATTGGACTTTATCCAGCTAGATGAGTGGTTAACCTTCGTGGAAGAGCCTATGCTTATTTTGGCAAGTGATGTTACGCAGTTGCGCACTAGATAGATTCCTTTAGTTAAGGTTCTGTGTAGGTACCTCCCAATAGAGGAGGCTACTTAGGAGATCAAGAGAGAGATATAGACCCAGTATTCTCACCTGTTTGATACTTCATGTACATCCTAACCGTTTAACTTTCTCGGATGAAAGATCCTTTAGTAGTGGATATTTTAGTGGCCCTTCAAGTCATTTTCTATATTTCTGCTTGTTTTTTTCATTAGATCTTCCCTATAGCTTCCCTAAGTCATTTATGCCTTTCTAGAATTGACAGTTTGGTTAACGAGTATTTTTTTTTGGGTTTTAGAGCTAATTCACTATTTTGATGTCATCACTAATTCCAAATTCCATCGAGTGAAAACTTTATCTAAATGACCTCAAATGAAAATTTTGACTAATCCAGCAGCTCTAGAATATCAATTATAGGCTAGGTGGAATCTAGGTTTTGGTCCCGAGACTCCCGAACTCATTTTGACCTATTGATCAGAAAGTTAAGAAAATAAAAATTAGGTGTGGGAACCACTTATTGTTAAAATAACCTCATATGGAAATGGTACTGACCCACATATTCGTATGTGGGCTACATTTTCTCGAAATGTAGGTACAAGGTATAGTTGCACCTTTGGATCCAGTCAGTTCATGGTATCCAGTCAGCAGGTGATGAGTCGTTTAGATTCAAGGGCTTGGGTTAGTTATGCAGAGTTTACAGTGTTGTATTTTCTTTATTCAGTCGTATTGAGTTGGGGTAGTCGGGAGTCATGACCCGACTACCTACAGTCAGTACTAGTAGAGGCTTCATAGACAGTCAGTAGAAGTTGATGTATTTTGTTTCAATTTTGGTTGTAAAGGCAGAATTATAATCCTGTAAAATTCCATTTTGGTATCGATCAGATTCAGAAAAGAGTTAATTTCTGCTGATTTGTATGGATTTGTATTTTTATTCAGTTGCTTATGAGTTATGCCAGTAGAATGGTTAGCTTGGGGTCACTTGTGACCCTAAGCACCGTGTGACATCTCGGGACCCGATTTCGGGGCGTTACAAACTTGGTATCAGAGCACAAAGTTCAAGTGTCCTAGGGTGTCTATGAAGTCATGTCTAGTAGATTCTTGCAGAACGGGATTGTGCTATAAAAAGGTTCTCCAAGAAGCTTATATAGATTCTCATCTTACTCTATTCTGGCCAACTCTACCTTATTTTCAAGGTATCAGAAATAGTTAAGCTTAATTCTCCGTAGATAGTTATGGGATTGTAAGAGAGCTAGAAAGTATCCTGTCAGTGCTTTTGAGTTCCAAAGATTGAAGTACTTTATTCATGTTCATAAAAGTCATGAACTAAGCCTAGGTTAGATGTACTTTTATATTCCTCCACAGAATCTACAATGTTAATCTATACTTCTCCCTCTATGTATTATTTTTGAGGTAACATGATTCGCAAGCTCCAGTTCTTCCCCAGGTAATGCTTCTATATTTTCTAGAAGAAATTTCAAAAGTTACACAAAGGGATTGAGAGGAGCTCTCTCGTGTGTTAAGTTCCTTAAGTTGAAAGTTATGCCCTCATTCTTATGAGTTATTAAATTAAGACAGAGTAAGGTGTATTCTTAGATCGTTGAATGTTGTGTGTCAAGTTTCCATCTCTTGTATTATGTAATCTTGTTATCATTATGTTTGTGAAAAATCAAAGTCTAGTGAAGCCGTATGGGGCTCTTTCGATTCACTAGCATAGCTTCTTTGTTATTCATCTCATTTTCTTGTTCAAAATACAAACCAAAGTCTAGTGAAGCCATGTGGGGCCTATTTTGATTCACTAGCATAGTTACTTTATTATTCATATAACTTTCTTGATCAAAACACAAAACCAAAGTCTAGTGAAGCCGTGTGAGGCCTATTTCGATCCACTAGCAACTTGTAGTTCATCTTGTTCCTTGTGCTGGCTGAAAATATGGGATGTGGAGGTGTAGTAGTAAGAAGGATGGTAAGTGTGATTTGTTGAGCATAAGTATAGCAAAATCCTTTTTTGTATGCAATTGGATTAATAAGAAGTGATATAGTTTGTTCGAGGAATAAAACGGGTGTTGACGGTATTTGTATGACAGAGAGTATAGGTTAGTAATGGAAGTACTCAGTGGGTAACTGTTGTTAATCTAGGCGCTCTCCAGATTGCAAGAGGAAGTTAAGTTAAGACGTAGAGAGCTATGAACTATGTTAAGTTGAGTATGAAGGATAGATAGTAGTGACGGGTGAAAGAAGGATGTGTTAATGGATTGTGAATAAGATAGTCTATATGATTAGGACCAATTATTATTGTTATGAAGTTTAAGTGGGCTAGTATTCATGGATGTGTTGTTTTATAATCTTCACGTGGGAGTTATGCGTGAGATGGAGTTGTAAATTATGTGAAATGTGAGACCTTAAGTTTGAACGATTGGTGATCATGAAGCCGAATGTGACGGTTTCTGGATTAATAGTATTAGTTGTCGGAAGTGACCTAATAGGCTTCAACAGTGTACACAAGAGTTTAAGTGTAGTTGACTTGTAATTAAGTTTAATATTATATTATGATGAGAAAGTTCACCCAAGATATTATGGGACTGCTTTAATTTCAAGGATTAGTGAATGTGGTGTAATGAGTCGTGCCATGGGATTGTTAGATGGATAAATACTAGTTAGACGATGGATGATGTTTTGATGGCTAAGTTAATGCGAGGCGTATGATTGGAAATGTTGAGCCTCTTAAGTGTGATTTTGATTCTTATAGGTTAGAAACATAAGTTCATAGGCATGGTATTAGAGGGAGAAGACAGAAGTAGCATGGTCTATCAAAAGGTTAGAAAGTATTCAAGTTGAGCTAATAGAAATAAGAGTTGAAGCACTAGATGGTGTACATTCTGGCTATAGAGATGTTCGTGGAGATTCAAAATTAGTAAGCATTTGAGAATTTGAATGGTGGCTTAAAGCTAAGGGGGAGATAATAGAACAAGTAGTCAAGTCAAGCTTTTACATTTTAGTAGAAATGTTATTTCAGTATTTTCAGCTGTCCCAAAACCTACTTATGCTTTACATTTCAGTTCTATGATCTTAATTCATGTTCATACACATGATGGAGAATTACATACTCTTCTAGTTTCCAAAAATGAGAAATTCCAGCTCTTCTAGCAGTTGGAATCACATTCCATAAGTTATGAGTTCTAAATTCAGGGCATGCCGCCCATGACTCATATACTCAAGTTTTACAGTATGTTCAGTTCCAGTACTCAGGCAATACTCTTATTGATCAGTGAGATTCAGTTTCCGTTATGGGTATCTTCAGTTTTGATACCTTAATGAACCCATTGTATTTGATATTTTATTCCTAAGGCCTCAATAGAGAGAGTCAAGTTATTTACATTATCCCTTCATGTTTCAGGTCTTTATGTTTTAAAATTTTGTGACCTTTTCATTAAGTCAAGCTAATGGTATTGAGCAGTTGTCTAGAAGGGAGAGAACTACTTCCTTATCTATGATAGAAGGTGGTGTGCTCACGGCGGTGAAGTAAAGTTAGATTGAGGTTAAGTCCTTGATACATGCCGTGGTTAGTTGAAGTTTTAAATGTTTATTTGGAAAGATTTTTGTGCGTTGGTTTTATGCACTTCTATGAGGTTGTAGGAATAGTAATACAGAGTTTTTGTTATAGTTCAATTGGTTGAAAAAATGTTATGTGTTTCGTTTAAAGAATTGACCATAGTGAATGATGTAGTTGATGGAATCTTAGAGAAAGCGAGGAAGATGCTTTATGAGTGTTCGTTTAGAGGTGCATGTGTGAAGTGCGTATGTGGTTATGAGTATAGGCTTGAATGTTATGGTTGTATATCTAAAAGAATGCACCGCAAGTTAGCGGATCCCTAGTATAAGATTGTATGTGGTTTTTGGAGTAGCAATAAGAGTTATGTTTGAAGTGAGGAGTTGTGAGGCTCAGTGTGTATTGAGGTTCATGATATAGATTAATATTATAGTGTTATGTGGCGTATCTCATGAGTACTTGGAGTTAGGCTTGAACATAGTCGAGGGAGTAGTTGGGAAGTGTTGCTAAGTTTGGAAGCAAGGAGTTATGTTTCCCAAGACCTAGAAAGTCCTATCTTAATTTATGCCATATGGGTCCTTGTTCCCATACGATAGGATTGTATCAAATTATGGTTCATTTTCTCCCCGAACAATGTCATTTGAATCTTTTGGAGGGAGTGTTGAGGGACGTTTCATTTGGGTGCAAGTGGTCCTTCTTTTGATGAGATCCCCTTCGAGACCTTTGATTCTCAGTCTCTGAATAAACCAAAGATATCGATTCCTTAAAATCAGTCTCCTTTGTTTAAGATCCAACTATGTGACCATTCTCATTATGAATCGCATGTTCTATGAAGTATTCGAAAGTTTGGAGTGAAGTAAGTGGATTGACTTCGTTATCTCAGCCTTTAGTCCTCATTTCCATGGTATTTTGTACTTATTCATCGACATTAGAGGACGAATGTTTTCAAGGGGGAGATGATGTAATACCCCGGGAAATTTTTCGTTTAAATTTTGTGCGTAAACGTGTTGGGTTCTATCTTCTAGAATGAATTATAAATTTACCGTGTGGAATGTCTTATATTATGACCCACCATTGTGTAGAGTATCAAATAAGCTTTCCAATGATATGTGTATCATCCAAAACGGACACCCGAGCGACGAGTTATGAACATTCTGATCGAACCGTGAATAGTAGTGAACAGTAAAACGTGCAGGAAAAAAAGTACTGAGGCCTGGCATATTTTTGCTCCAACTTTAAACGACCATAACTCCTTGTACATAATGATCTGGGCGATCTACTATATATCAACGGAAAGATCTGCGAGTCCTCTTTCCTATGAATTTGGTTTCATCTAATTTGTCTATCAGAGCAAAAAGTTATGGTCGATCTACTTCAGCCTATCAAAAGTGAATTTTTAGGTCAACTTCAAACGATCATAACTCCTCGTACACAATGATCTGGGTGAGATAATATATATCAACGGAAAGATATGAGAGTCTTCTTTCTAATGAAATTAGTTTCATCCAATTTGGATATTGGAGTAAAACTTTATGGTTGATCTACTTCAGACTATCAAAACAGTCCACCAAAGGACAGATTCGAGAATTATTTGATTTTTAGGGGCGGTTTGGTCATTCTCCCTCACCCAAAATCCGTCCAAACCCTATAATTAAAGCCTATTAGAAGCATTAAATGCTATATTTCATCAAATTACCTCAAAAATAAAACCCTAAGATCCTACATCCAACTTCAAGAACCTCCAAAGTTCACCATTAATTCTGCAAATTTATTCAAGATTCCAAGTTCCTAGTTCAAGAACTCGAAGAACCATCATTCAAAGGAACGATTAACATCTCAAAAATGAGTATCGATCTAAAGTTCATCATTCAAGGTATGTGGGGTTTTTCAACAAGAACTCTCTTTCGTTCTTATGCCCAAAAGTAATTTTCATTACAAAGGCATGATTTTTATTTGATTTTTTTATGAATTTGAAGCACGAACTCATATCTTATGATGATTATTATGAAATCTTGATGTTTATGATTTTGAAAGATGAATTTACATGTGTGGTGATATAAAGCATGAATCTTGAACAATATTTATCATGATTTTGATATTTGGGTCACGAACCCCATTTGAAATTGTGTTTTTGAGAAAATATGTGTTATAAGCACGTTGATGTTGAATATTTGAGATGTTTTGAATGATTTGACCTTTTGGTCGTGAATGAGTTATTTTGAACTCGACTGTGAAAGAAATCCACATTTTTATTGATTATGATAAAGGGGTAGCAAATTGGCTCCCGATGAAAATTGTTGAAGTGTTTATTGTGGATTTTCTTTAATGTGAGCCTGAGGCTAATTTAAATTTTTGAGCTAAGTCCGGGAGTAATCTTTAGCACCGAGTGGGAGGTATAAAGTGACCTTACTTTCCTAGAACTTCGTGCCCCCGTAGGATATGAGCCTGAGGCTGATTTATATAGTGATCACTAGTGTTTTGAATTGATACTGGAAGTCCTACTCCGATGGCAAGGATAGGACGGCTCTCCCCAACATGGGTTGTACGTTGGACTCCATGTATCTCACATGGTTTATGTCGGTTATAGGATCTCCCAGTGTGTGTTTTCTTGTGTCTATGGTGAATGGTGAATGGTGAAGTGATTTGAAAGTGGAATTGTGAAAGTTATTCTTTCGAAAGATTTAAATGATATTTACATTATGAGAATTGATATTCTTGATGAACTAAAAGTGATTGACAAATTATATGATGACTCACCTGTGTTATTATACTTATTTCATCCTCTCATGATTATGATGATTTTCTTCGGGCTATGTGAGTCTTTCATACATCCTGCATATTTCTTATAAATATTTATGATGATGATGTTTATACAACTTCATACACCCTCATATGCTCGGTATTTTTCCATAGTACTGACCCACATATTCGTATGTGGGCTACATTTTCTCGAAATGTAGGTAACAAGGTATAGTTGTACCTTCGGATCCAGTTAGTTCGTGGTATCTAGTCAGCAGGGGATGAGTCTTTTTGATTCAAGGGCTTGGGTTAGTTATGCAGAGTTTACAGTGTTGTATTTTCTTTATTCAGTCGTATTGAGTTGGGGTAGTCGGGAGTCATGACCCGACTACCTACAGTCAGTACTAGTAGAGGATTTATAGACAGTCAGTAGAAGTTGATGTATTTTGTTTCAATTTTGGTTGTAAAGGCAAAATTGTAATCCTGTAAAATTCTATTTTTGTATCGATCAGATTCAGAAAAGAGTTAATTTCTGCTGATTTGTATGAATTTGTATTTTTATTCAGTTGCTTATGAGTTATGCCAGTAGAAGGGTTAGCTTGGGGTCACTTGTGACCCTAAGCACCGTGTGACGTCTTGGGACCCAATTTTGGGGCGTTACAAGCTCTTACACCAGGGTCAGACAGTTTGCAGTTTTTAGCCAGCTGGTGATAAGTTCTCCTATTTTGAGAACTCCAGACAGTTGTAGATCATATACTATGTTTTTTTTCCATATGTATTGATTAACGGTAGACGGAGGCATGTCCAAGCTATCTATAGTCAGTATAGTAAAGGTTTCATTGATGTTAGTCAGAGTCAGTCATGTAATTTTAGCTTCTTTCTTCAGTTGTACCATGATGTAAATTGTATTAGTATTACCTTTAAGCAGACTTTTCATGATTATGCTTCCGCTTAGCAAATTAAGTTTTGTTTTACATATTAAATCAGTTGTTCAAGAAGTATGCCAGTTCTTGGGTTAGCTTGGGATCACTTATGGTTCCAAGCACCATGTTACGACTAAGGGGTAGTTTTGGGTCGTGACATCTTCTCTCGAAACTATAACAGTGAGGACATAAATATCTGTGCCCACAACTTACTATTCAGTCCAGAGAAACCTTTGAGAAATATTTGGATTTTCAATCTTCCATAAAAAGCCAAATAATTGGAATTTTTAATTTATCATTGACAATCTCCATACTAAACTGGATGGATGGAAAACAAAATTCCTAAATATGGAAAGCAGAACCACCTTTGCCAAATCCTCTTTGAGTAGCATCCCTACTTATGTCATGCAGTACATATTCCTCACCAGTAAAATTCACAAGATCATAGATAAAACTCAAAGAAACTTTATACAGGGTTCCTCTGAAGAGAAAATAAAATACTCATGATGGGTTGGGATACCCGAACCCCCTCAAAGAAAGAAGGAGGTTTGGGTATACAAAAAGCCTCTATAAAAATGACACTATACTTTCCAACATTGCTTGGAGGTTTTACCAAAATCCTAACAAGTTGTGGGCCAAGGTTCTCAAGGCCAAGTATAGTAGAAATAAAACTCAGTGTAAGGCTAGTACCTCCAGAACTTGGAAAGACATCAACACGGATGGAACATCTATAAAGAAACTACCTAATGGGTTATACCTGTGGTGTAATAATGTTAAATTTTTGACTGATAGATGTCTTTAAAATCACCAACCTTTAAGGGAGCTTATTCATGGACCCTTTCAACACAACCAAGAAGAGACCAAACTCTCCGAAGTTTAGTCTAATAGTATTTAGAGCCTAGATAATCTCCCTCTCTATATATTCCTTAACATATCGCTCATTCCATCCAAAACTTCTTCTTTCCAAACCATAGGGTCTCTAAGGATCCTTATATGGAGATTCAATGGGGATGGTCTCTTTACCAACAGAAGTACTTACCACTCCATTGCCAACAAAAAGAGACCAACAAATATAAAAATCCATATGAACATGAAACTCTCTATTTTCTCCAAAATAAAGTTCTTTCTTTGTCTGCTTTACCACAAGAGCCTACCTATAAATTTTACTCTTTATAGAAGATGCATAAATATTAACTCTTTTTGTTCTAATTACATCCTAAATAAGACATTACATGCATCTTTTTTGAGTGTCCCATTACCCATGACTTTTGGAGTAATCTTCTTTGAAAAATCCGCCAACAACTCTCTCAGTCATACACTTTTATCCCTCAAACTGGTCCACAAGTTGAAGCTCCCACCAGGCTCAATTTTTGAAAATCTTGTCCCTTGAAAAACTCTTTTTCGCTACAGCCTTTGGGTAATTTGGAAAAATAAGAATACCAACACCTTTAACAACAAGACTGAGAAGCCCATCCTTGCACAAGCCTACAGAAGCAGTTATTTTAGTGTATTATTTATCTTTCAATCACATGATCACCATTAACATCAATTGGGATCCTTATCATAGGGGCAATTACAAACTCAATATTGATGGGTCTTGTCTTGGCAACCCTAGAAAGGGAGACATTGGTGTGGTTATAAGAAATAATAAGGGTGACTGTTTCTTGGGTTTATATAAGACTTATCACATTGCTTCTAATAACCAAATGGAACTCTTATCCCTCTAAGAGGGTCTCAAAAATGGTTGAGGAAAAAAACCTCACCTCTCTTGAAATCAATGTTGCTAAGAAAGTTATTATATTGTTGCATGAAGGAAATATTCACTATAACATAATTATTCATGAATGTCGATCAAGGGTAAAGAGTGCAACATAGCTACAGAGAGAAGAATTGGTAGAAGATTCCCTAGCAAAAAAAGTGAGCAAGTTTTGCTAATAATAATTGAACAAAAGTTTTTGTAGTTTCTCCCATGTTTGTCTATGAAGAGGTGTGGGTAGACACTTTAGGAACTATTTTTGAAAGGAGGATAAACTCTTGTACTAATTCTGGAATTGGAAATGTCCCCTGTCCTTATGTAATTAATTCGGACTAACATAGCCAACCTATTTTGGGTACAAATACTTTATTATGATAAGTATCCAATTAACCAAAAAAAATGTACAAACAAGTACCTTTATAAATGATATTTAATTAAATATTTAAGATATATATATATATATATTATTTTTTAAAATATATTAATTAATAAATATATGTTCTTCACTAATATTATAAAAAAATTGTTGATTTATATTTTATAAATTAGTATATTTTAATTTAATTACTCATAAAAATTAAAAGTACATAATTTTTAAGAACATCATGAAATACATGTTTGACAAAAAAGATTAATATTATAAGTATAATGTCATCATATTGTTAAATCATTTGATGAAAAGATAATCTATCTATTTTAACTAAAAAAAATGAATAGCTTACAATGAAAAAAATCAAGTCAATAATACAAAAATAAATAAACTGACAAATAAGTTAACATAATACACTTATGTCAAACTTCAACATAACGTACATAAATATAGTTCAAAAGAAAAAAAAACGTAAGCCTACCTTATTCAACAGTGAACTCTACTTTAATTTAAAAGTTAGAATACTAATAAAATTATGCTAAATGAAAAAATAAACATAAAATAAAATAAAAAATAAATAATACGAGCAATTGCATGGAATCACAAGAAGTAAAGATGGGAAATGCATACAAATAATATAAAGTAAATAATGTATATTTTTAAAATATAAGAATAATAAAAATATTTTTTTAAAATAATAGAAATAAAAAAAAAACAAATAAAATAAAAATGGAAATAAAGAAGAAATTAAAAAGAAACTAGCTTGTAATTATGTCATGTATCTCGTTCCAATTACACTTAATTAAATTACTTGGTCAACAAAACATGTCAAACAGTGTAATTACACCCAATTACACCAAATCTAATCATAGTGGCTTTTCAAACAACCTCCTAATGTTTTGTCTCCCAATTACATCATTTTTCAAACATGCCCCTAATTTTGTCTCTACTGAAATTTGAATCTGAAATCTCATGATATTCAATTCACTTCATTAACTACTAGGTCATAACTTTGCATAATTTCAATAATTCAATTTGATATTTTTTGTTAACTTGTTTATCGGTGAAAAAAAAATGAAAGGCAACTACTTTTGGTGTCATTCAGAATAGGGAAAAAAAGTACATCACATGGTCATTCGGACATAATATTTTCACTCAAATGCTATTTTTAAGCTTGGCCCATTATGTGGCCATTTTTCAAAAATAGTACCAGTCAATGGTCATTTTCAAATTTGGGTAATTTCCACCTCTTTTTCAAATATTTTTGTTGCTTTTTTTTGTTTTATTTTGGTACAATTGTTAGGCTAAGTCAGTGGCCACCAAGAAAAAAGGGGAGTTACCCGCAAATTAAGAATAACCCAGCAAATTGAAATGACTAGAAATATGAATTTAAATTTCTTGGTCATTTTTGTGGGATTTGTTTTGCCAGGCGTGTCATTTTTTTCATTTTCTCTTATGTTATATACTTATATATAAGAGAGGATCTTGAGATTTCAATAGTCCTCATATCAGTATTAGTAGAGGATTCATAGATAGTCAGTTAGGGTTAATGTATTTAATTTTATTTTTGTTTTGTATAATAAGAGTATAAATGTTTTAAACAGTTTTATATAGAACATGTTCAGCAAAAGACATCTATTTTGCTTACTATTTCTATTTTTATGTATTTTTCCAGTTGCTCACGAATTATGCCAGTATCATTGGTTAGCCTAGGATCACTTGCGATTCTAAGCACCGTGTTATGTCTAGGGGATAGTCTCAAGGTAATACAAACTTGGTATCAGAGCACAGTGTTAAACTATACAAGAGTGTCTATGAAGTTGTATCTAGTATATTCTTTTGGAATGATACAGATATGTCTGCAATTTTCTTCGAGAGGCTACAAGGCATTTAACAAATATTTCCCTTCTTTATGATCTAGATCATGCAGTAAGGTTGTTATCTCAAAAACTTTTGTTGAATCGTGTGTTACTCCATAATTTTCCATCTATGACTTATTGTTGAGATAACATTATTACTAAGTTCCAATTTCTAAAAGATGATTCTCTCAGATTTACTCTAAGTAATTTTAGAAATCACACAAAGGGCTTGAGAGGAGCCTACTAGTGTATTTAGAGTCCATTAATTCAAAAACTTATGTCCTCATCGATAAGAGTTTTGCAATTAAGATAGAATATGCTATCTAATCAGATTTCTTTTTAGCCCTTCATTACAGGTAGCACTCATAAAAGGAGAGAGCATGTGACTAGGGTATTAAATACTATTTTTATTAAGGGATAGTTTTACTTAGGGTGTTACAATTCATAAGTAGTAGAACATCCTTAGAATTTAAAGTATGGATTTAGAAGTATAGTAACAATAAAAGGTGGGGTTAGTGTTTGGTTGAGTGTAAATAGATAGATCTATGTACGCTATTAAGTAGGATTTAGGTGATATATCCTTGTTTTTTAACTAAGTAGTAGTGAGTAGGTTTTATGGTGGACGACAGAGAAGGGGTTATTAGTTAAGGTCAATTTTTTTATGCTTAAGGTAGGAAAGGAGTTCTTGATGGTATTCCATTATGTTACAAAAGTGTAGGATATTAACAAAATATTACATTGTTAAGGATTGTTAGTGTGGGTTCTCCTTTTGGTTGTGAAAGAGTAATTGATTTAGGCTTGTAAGGATAGGAGTCTAATTTAGATATATAGATGAATAAGTAGTATGATGCGTGAAATGAGGATATACTAATGGATTATAGAATGATAGACCATAAGATTATGATCAATTATTATTATTATGAGGTTCTAGTGAACTAGTGTTGCTTTATGTTTTTCCAAGCAAGAATGGTGTATGAGGTTATGATTAATCATGTCTAGTACTAGTATCTAAGCTTGAACAGTGAATGATCATTAAAGTGGAAATAATAATTGCTTGGTATAGTGACATTAGTTATGTGAAAGGTGAGCTAGTAGTCTTGGAATGATGTATACAAGAATTTAAGTTCACTTATTATTCAATTAAATATGATGGTGTAGGTATGATGTAGAGGTATACCCAAAGTGATATGGGGTTGCATTAGTTTTTAAGTTTTGGAAGTGTCATGTTTCCTTAGATAGTACCAATGAGTTAATATGTGTGAAGAAGGCTAAAGATAAATATATGGTGTTCTTGATAGCTAATTTTTGAGTTATAGGTTTAGGATGTTAAGTCTTTTAGTATAATTTTGATTCTCACAGTTTAGGAAAAAATATAAGTTTATAGGTGTTATATTAGTAAGGTATGAAGAAAGGGGAGATTATGTGTTTAGATAGACAATCATGTTGTTTGAGAAGAGCGTAAGTATATAATAATTATTATTGAAGGTAAAGAAAGTTAAAGATGGTATATAATAAGGGAGTGTCAAAGAATGAAGTTAGTATTGTCATAATACAATTTATTCGGGTAAGTTTGAGCATTTATGTGTATGCCATTAGAGTAAAGAAATCATGGCTCATTCTTGAGGATATAGAATAGACCTACAAGCTTAAAATGCTGGCTTTAATCTAAGGGGGGGATGATAGGGTATGTACCAAGTCAGGGTTTGAGATTTAGATTGTGATGCATATCGATAAGAGTTGTGATGAGATAGTGATCTGTTCTTGCTCTAGCATATTCCTTTTCTTGTATCTCAGTCATTTTAGGCCCTTATCTATGCCTTGCATGATAGATCCTTGCTTGTGACTATTGCTTATACACTTTATGTATATTCAAGTTCATTCTCATCTCCTAGTAAAGAAGTAACGACATCACTCTGTGATTTGAGTCACCCCTCATAAAATTTATGAACTCCAATCTTATGTTGAGTAGATTATAAAAAGTACAAACTCACGATTCAGAGTATGATCAATTTTCAAAACTCATGATATGGGCTTAATGACCATTTAAAATTTGTATTATATCATGTATGCCCTCAATTTAGATCACTTCAATCCATCCATGGCTTTTATACTCTATTTTCGAGGTCTCAGTGAAGTGTCAAAGTTATTATAGTATTTATTCATGCTTCAGGCTCTCATGTTCTAGCCCTTTAGTGACCTTTTCCTATGTTAAGATAGTGGTGGTGAAAGTGGGTGAACAATAGCTTAGATTGAAGAGAGTAGGTGTTCCTTACTAGGCAAAATTTGATGAATGCTTGTTTTATCTAATGTTATAAGTATGAAAGGAGAGCGATGCAAATCTTTGGTATACCATAGTTAGTTGAAAATTCTAGGTGTGTTTTCTAGGTAATAATGCATGATTGTTTTTATTCATAGAGGTATCAGAGAATATGGGAAAAATTCCTAGGTGGGTTGGTTGCCCAGAAGTTCTTATGTAGTTATAACGGTAGCCTTGGATGTCATGTTCGTGTATAAGTGGATGAAAGCATTGTAAGCTAGTAAATTCCTTCTAATAAGTTGAAGTTATTTGTTGAAGTGTTAAGGAGTATTAATCTTTAGATAATACCTCTAAAAAGACATAAGACATTTAAACCCATGGTTTAGACTAGTATTATGGTGTTATGTGTAGTACCTTGTTATTTTGAGTTATGCTTGAAGATGGTGAGAGTATGTAGTTCAACTCAGACTTTGGTTGGGGTAATCATATCTACCCATGTGAAGATTATAAGTTGCATAAAATTAAGTCTAGTATTTAAGAGGACCAATATAGTTGAGAGAGTATTTGAGAAGCTTGAAAGTTAGCAGTTGCATCACCTAAGGCTTAGTAATCCTCTTCTATGTTCTATTTTATATTCCTATATCCTGTGTTACAGAGTTTATCATGCACAAAATTATTTCCCTTGATTATTATTAGGAGTTATAATAATGAGATTTTGAGGATAATCATATTTCATTCTTAGTAACTCGGAGATTTTATCGCATAAGTTAGCACTTTGCAGCTCTATATATATGATCGTATAATAAATGTTTTAATCGAGTTCTAATTGTTCAATATGAATCAGTTCCATATAGTCAATAAACTAAGATTGGAAAGAAGTTTCCTGATTGAAGTTCAATCATTTTAGCTTATTTATTTCATTCATTAGCAGACATATCATGACTACATTGTTCCATACGATTCCTATGTATGTGTTCATATTCCATATGTATTAGCTGAATCAGTGAACTATAAAGAGGTTATTCTTGTTATTAGATATGATACAATTTTAAAAATTTAATTTCAAGATAGTAACTACATCTTTTCATGTGAATCCCAGTCTCTAATCGAGGATGAATGTTCCTAAGGGTGGATAATGTAACACCCCACATTTTCGTGCTAGAACTTGAATCATCCAGACAGCGTAAATAGAGCCATACTCAATGATTTCTTAATTATATATAAGTGTGTATAATAATTCTTTGTTGTGCGAACATCATTGGAGATGATTATATGTAAAAAAAAAACTCCTAGCTCAAAGTTAAGTTGAGCACTTTCCTATTGATTGAATCTTCAGTTGACGTTTTTACATGAGTAAACTTCCAATGATGATTAATCTTAGAATATAATGAGGTATGTGACCTTTGATATATCAAATTATATCAATTTGAGTCCTCTTTCCAACGCAATTGACCATTTGTCAATCCGAGTTCGGAGTAAAAATTTGTAGGCATTCTAGTGAGGCACTGCCTCTGGTTCGCGATTTAGTTCACCCTGCGAACCCTATGGTTCATGATTGAGTTCACCCCATGAATCTTGTAGTTTGCAATTGAGTTTACCCCATGAATCCAGCGGTTCAAAATTTAGTTTTCTGCACGAACCTTAGGATCTGCGAAGGGGGTCGTGTCGTGAACCGCCTCTCCTTATGTAAAAATCTTCCATTTTTAGTATGTCTTAAGGGCATGATGGTCTTTTCACACCCCCCAAGTCATCTCAAATCCCTTGTGTATGTGTATAAGGTCTTAAAAATAACATCAATGACCACATAGACATTATTTGCCCCTTAGTCAGCTATCAAACATAGTCTTCTCTACACTCTCAAGGGATAAAGAGGTAGGGTTTCTTCAAGGAATTCACCTTCTTAGGCTCCAAATTAAAGCTCCCACCAAAGAGTCAAGAATTTCAGTTATACGGGATTTTAACAAGGATACTCTTTCATCCTTGTGCCTAAAATCTTTTTTTTTACAATTGAATTTATGAGATTTCAATTAGGGTTCATACCCAATTTTCATGTGTTTTTGAGATTGTCGCATTATCATATGATTTAAAGTTTATTTAGCACAGGAATTTACATTTACTAATGTTTTCACTTATATGATAGTTATTATGATATGAATTTCAGTATTTTTACTTGAATTTCCATGAGATGGTTAATATATATAATTTTTATCCCAATGTAGTCAGTTTACGAATAAAAGAATATGAATTTACCATGATTCACTCATTTTGCAAGAAGTTCAGACATGCTATTTTAGATTACCATAATATGATTCAGATTTCAATTTTGACCTCATAATCTTAGACATTATATGAAATTCATATAGTTATCTTATACGTCTATGTGGCTACATTGTTTCATAATGTAGGTACCAGTTGTAGCCAAAACATTATGATCAGTCTGTTCATAGCTTCTAGCTAGTATGTGATGAGTTTTTTTGATTCATGGTCTCGAGTAAACTGTCACGCCTCAAATCCTATTGGGGCAGACAGGCACCCGTAGCCGTAAAGGCCCGAGAGAACCAATTCATAACCTTATACTTCCCATGCATGTAACTGTAACAACCAAATGTTCTGACAACATAATATTATGCATCGATGAAATTAACTACACATACACTCCTAAAACTGATATGTACAGCACTTGGCCGGTAGGGCCACCATGTCTAAAATCAGGACACTACCATAACTTTACATTAGTCTACAAAGCCTCTAGAAGATACATAGACTTAGTCAGGGTCGGGACAAACCCCCGCCCTACTCTTGACTTACTGTACAATACCAAAATATATGGAGTAGACTCGGAAAGCCCCGAATCAACCTGGAGCTCACCAATAGTCCTTGAACAACCTGCGCTCCTACTAGTGAGTTGTATGAGCTGAAGTGCCTCGGCCTGCAGCATGAAATGCAGGTCCCCCGTGAGGGACGTCAATACAAAAATATGTACTGAATATGTAAGGTAGAAAGTAGCAACACACTTGATACAAAAGCTCAATAGAAATCCAATACAAGTGTATAAGGAGTACTAGTAGACCACCTTAATAAATACTTGTGGGACAAGGTACATTACATTCGTTCTTCATTTTACCTTCTTACTTCATAATCTTTGTAATCCATATAATGCAAATGACCAGCTGATCAGTGGTAAAAAGATAAATTAGGATCGGCCCATGCTAGGCTTACGCCCCTGAGCTGCCACCTATATAAAGATTGGGATCGGCCCATGCTAGGCTTATGCCCCTGAGCTGCCACCCACAAATAAAGGTATCGAGATCGGCCCATGCTAGGCAAGTGCCCCTGAGCTGCCACTCATCATTTTACAGATTTGCATTACTTAGTTTATTTAGCCTTTGAGATTGTTACTTTGGTGGTCATCACATTATGGTACCTTGAACCAGTAATACGCTAATAAGAGACATGTAAATAGACACTTAATGCAACAACAATGAGGTAGGGAGCTGTTGGCACACAAATAAAGTGTTTAGGAGCTGAAATAGCACATGGGTCTTATTTGAACAAACGGAGAACTCCTGAAATTTTCTAGTGAAGATAGACGCGCAATTTAATAATAAGCATGTATTGAGGTGTTCTAATGCGTTAGAGAGTGGGAACAAGGTCATTGGATACATGGAGTTTAATATGCTACCATTATGTATCACTTTGTTATAAGTATGCCTTACATACCTGGTTATTTGACTCCGAAACTAGCCCGACTTGACTTCTCGCCTCTTAGATTACTTATCTACAATAGAATATATGGTAAACTAGTATTAGTAACCAATAAACACATTTGAGGTACTTAATTTCACCCAAAACAGTAACCGGGCAGCAACTATTACTCTATCAAACAAGGGTGTTATTTTAACCCTTTTTCTTCCCTCCAATCACACCCACATACCATATAGGTTCTTATAAGGTTCACCAAAACCACCTCGACTTCATTACACATTCCAAACAATACGCAAAATAGATTGGACAGCAAGCATTAGTTTGGTGGTGTATCACCACATCTTTCTTCTATAATTCATTACAAACTCATCACACCTTTATCCAACTTCAACCTGGCAGCCCATAACATACACATACAAAACAGTCCACAAAACAGTCCCAAACCACTTTTATTATAGCAATCAATTATTGAACTCTTCATCTCTTGAGTTCTCAATAACAAGACATCCATAATCCCCTCTCAAATCCATATATAAGAAAAATAAAATGGGGCAGTCACCTTACCTCAATTCAGCAACTTATTCTTTTAACCGAACTCTTCAAGAGCTTGAACTTTCCTTAACACTTAAACCAAAGAAGAAGAAAAAAAGTTCCTCAATAACAAGGAAACATGAACAAACAGCTTGTTCTATAATCAGCCATATACTTATAGTCAAACACTTATAACTTGTTTCCCTAATCTCCCATGAGATAATTAAACAAAACCTTAAGTGTTTTTCACTTACCTTGGGCTGCAAAGGGGAGGGTTTCTTCAAGAACCCTAGAAGGAAAAATAGGGCTGCTGCTCTTGTTGTTTTTGAGAGAGTAGAGAGATTTGTTGAAATATACTCCTTTTTTGTGACTTAAAAGTGAAGTAAAATGACCAGCAACTTGGCCTTTTAAAGGCCCTATCTTGTCCACCTCCTTAGCTGCATTTTGGACCATAAAATTGGTCAAATTGGTCCAAGTAGGTGATGCACCTACTTAAGGGTCCAAGCAGCTGAAACTTCAAAGTAGGTGATGCACCTACTTGCATAATTTCTTGTTGGGCTCAATTATATTTGGGCCTTGGCAGATTGGTGTGTTGGGTCACTTACCCATTTTCTTTCTTTTTTTGTTCAATTTGGCCCAAATGAGTATATTAGCATAGACCCAAATCTGATCCATAGCCATGGGTCCATTAATTTGGTTCAAACAACTTAAGTAGGTGACTCACCTACTAGCTTAAATAAGTCAAGCAAGCACCTCAATATTTTGCTCCATTTTCAGCTTCTAATCCCTTTAGTCTAACCTTCAACTTATACACACTTGGTCACTTTAAACTTTAGATTCAAATACTAGCTTACGATTCCAAGTTTAAATAGTTATCTTAACGTTAACCTAGTCGCACCACACTAAACTATACGGGCAGCCTCTATAATTCCATCTACACCATTAATAATTGCATAACAAATCTCATCCGTTACCTATACCATATGACCACACCAGGTTCCATATAATTAGAATAAGTACAAGCAAGATACGGGATGTTACATCCTTCCCCCCTTAGAAACATTCGTCCTCGAATGTTAGCATAACTGTCCAACCAAAGCAAGTTCAAGACTAAGTGAATATCCTTATTACCATATAGTACCTATATATTTTACTCTTACTTGTTATTGTTCCAATTCAGCATCTTGGACTTTTTCTTCGTCTTTGAACAAATGGGGGTACTTGGATTTCATCGCTTCTTCAGCTTCCCACGTGATCTCTTCTACTTGTTGGTTCCTCCAAAGCACTTTTACAGAAGCTATTTCTTTATTCCTCAACTTCTTAACCTGTCGATCTAGAATAGCAATAGGTATTTCCTCATAAGTGAGATCTTCACTAATTTGTACATCTTCAGTAGGGGTAATATGAGATGAATCTCCAATGCACTTTCTAAGCATTGAGATGTGAAATACCGGATGAACTGTTGAGAGCTCTTGGGGTAGATCTAATTCATAAGCAACTTGTCCAAACCTCCGAGTAATCTGGTATGGGCCTATATAACGTGGACTTAATTTTCCTTTCTTACCAAATCTCATAACCCCCTTCATTGGTGATACCTTCAAGAATACCCAATCACCTATAGCAAACTCTAGCCCCCTTCTCCTAACATCCGCATATGACTTATGTCTGCTTTGGGCTGTTTCTAGTCGCTGTTGGATCACCTTAACCTTTTCCATAGCTTGATGAACAAGATCTGTCCCGAATAAGGCAGTTTCACCCGCTTCAAACCATCCAATGGGTGATCTACACTTTCTTCCATACAAAGCTTCATATGGTGCCATTTTGATACTTGAATGATAGCTATTGTTGTAGGCGAACTCGGTGAGAGGTAGATGATCATCCCAACTACCTTTAAAGTCCAATACACAAGCTCGTAGCATATCTTCAAGTGTTTGAATGGTACGTTCTGCTTGTCCATCCGTTTGAGGGTGAAAAGCTGTACTTAGATTCACTTGTGTCCCCAAATTTCTCTGAAAAGACTTCCAAAAATTTGCAGTAAATTGAGCTCCTCGATCCGATATAATAGAGATTGGAACTCCATGTAGTCGAACTATCTCCTTAATATATAACTTGGCATATTCTTCAACTGTGTAAGTGGTCCTAACCGGTAGAAAGTGTGCTGATTTGGTAAGCCTATCAACTATCACCCATATGGAATCAAACCTTCGAAATGTACGAGGCAAACCAGTGACGAAATCCATGTTGATCATGTCCCACTTCCATATTGGAAGATCCATACATTGCATATAACCCCCGGGCTTTTGGTGCTCTACTTTAACTCTTTGACAATTTGGACATTCGGCTACAAATTTTGCAATGTTCTTCTTCATGTCACCCCACCAATACATCCCTCTCAAATCATGGTACATTTTTGTTGACCCTGGATGGATAGAATACCTTGAATGATGTGCTTCTGTCATAATCCTCTTTCTTAGCCCGTCTACATCAGGTACACACAATCTGTTTTGGCACCGCAGTACCCCTTCTTGCGTAAGCTCAAATGCCTTTGTCATACCACATTGCACATTTTCCTTAAGCCGTAATAAAATAGGATCTGCATATTGCTTCTCTTTTACTTCAGTTATTAGTGAAGATTCTGCTGTATTATGCACAATAAACCCTTCATCTGGAGTTTCAAGAAGACGAACCCCCAAATTGGCTAATTGGTGTAGATCCTTAGTCATCCCTTGTCTTTCTATAGATGGCTCCATAGCTTTGCGACTTAACGCATCTGCCACCACATTTGCTTTTCCCGGATGATATAAGATATCAACATCATAGTCTTTTAATAATTCAAGCCATCTTCGCTGCCTCAAATTCAAGTCCTTCTGATTAAAGATATACTGCAAACTCTTGTGGTCAGTGTATATGTCAACATGAATCCCGTACAGGTAGTGACGCCATATCTTTAAGGCAAATATAACCGCTGCTAGCTCCAGATCATGTGTTGGATAAATTCTCTCATGTGGCCGCAATTGTCTCGAGGCATATGCTATGACTTTACCATGCTGCATCAATACACACCCTAACCCAATTCTTGAAGCATCACAATACACTGCATACCCCTCTGTGCCTTCTGGAAGCACCAATACGGGTGTAGAAGTCAACTTATTCTTCAGATCTTGGAAACTTCTTTCGCATGCATTATTCCATTGAAACTTGGATGCTTTGTGTGTTAGCTTTGTTAAAGGTGCAGAAATTGAAGAAAATCCTTCCACAAACCTTCTATAATAACCTGCCAACCCAAGGAAACTACGAACCTCTGTAGGCGTTATAGGTCTTGGCCAGTTCTTCACGGCTTCTATCTTTTGAGTATCAACCTTTATTCCTTCATCAGATACAATATGACCTAAGAATGCCACAGATTTTAACCAAAACTCACATTTAGAGAACTTTGCAAATAGCTTACGATCACGAAGAATCTGCAACACCTATCGTAAGTGATTGGCATGGTCCTCATTTGATCTCGAATAAACCAGAATATCATCTATAAAAACTATCACAAACACATCCAAGTATGTCTTGAACACCCTATTCATCAAATCCATAAAAGCTGCAGGTGCATTAGTTAGCCCAAAGGACATGACTAGGAACTCGTAATGACCGTACCGTGTTCGAAAAGCTGTCTTGGGTATGTCATTCTCTTTGACCCTCATTTGGTGGTAACCAGATCTTAAATCAATCTTTGAAAACCACTTGGCGCCTTGCAACTGATCAAATAAGTCATCAATTCTTGGAAGGGGATATTTGTTCTTAATAGTCACCTTGTTCAGTTGTCTATAGTCAATACACATTCTTAACGAGCCATCCTTCTTACGCACAAATAACACTGGTGCGCCCCAAGGGGAGACACTAGGCCTTATAAATCCTTTTTCTAGCAAGTCTTTCAATTGTTCTTTCAACTCCCGTAATTCTGCCGGGGCCATTCTATACGGAGGAATTGAGATTGGTTGAGTACCTGGGATCACATCAATACCAAACTCCACTTCTCGTTCTGGAGGCAAACCCGGAAGATCTTCAGGAAATACATCGGGAAATTCACTTACCACTGGAATAGTTGGAAGAGTTGGTGTCTCCATATTTGTATCCTTCACTCTAACCAGATGACATATGTAACCCTTGGAAATCATCTTTTTCGCCTTAAAATAAGAAATAAATTTGCCTCTTGGCGCACCAATATTACCTCTCCATTCTAGGACTGCCTCCCTTGGAAAATGGAAACACACCCTCTTAGTTCGGCAATCTAATGTGGCATAACAAGAAGCCAATCAATCCATACCCATTATAGCATCAAAATCTACCATTTCTAACTCAACTAGGTCAGCCATTGTATCACGACCGCAAATAGTTATTATACAATTTCGATACACTCTCTTAGCTATAACAGATTCACCAATTGGCGTAGATACTTCAAATGGCTTAACTAGCAGTTCTGGTGTTCTTTTGAACTTTTCAGCAACCAATGGAGTGACATATGATATTGTAGAACCTGGATCAACTAATGTATAGACATCATGTGAGAAGATAGACAATGTACCTGTAACCACATCTGGAGAAGCCTCTGAATTTTGTCGATCTGCTAAAGCGTATGTACGATTCTGAACTCCACTAGAGCTAGCTGTTCCTTTAGAACCTCTACCACGACCCATAGGTTGTACACCCCTACCTGAATAAGGCACCGATGATGATGATGCAACGGCTGATCCAGTAGGTCGTGCCACACCACCTATGCCCCTTTGAGGGCATTCTCTCATCATATGTCCTGACATACCACACCAAAAGCAAGCATTTGTTCCGAACCGACATGCACCTAAATGAAGCTTTCCACATTGTCTACATGGCTGTCGAGGAGGCCTTAATTGGCTCATAATCCCTTGCTCTTGATACCTTGTTGTTCGCGAACTCTGACTCTCATTTCTTTGACCAAACTGGTTACCTTTAGACCCTTGAAATTGTGATGGAGCACTAGCTGCAGGATAAGAAGATAATGTCCTAGGTAGTCTATTAGAAAACCGAGGCCTAAACTCTCCTTGGGATGCCATAAACTGCCCCGTAGATCTAGACCTCTTGGAATACCCCCTTTCTAACTCTTGTGTTCTTCTTCTTTGCCTCTGATCCTCCATTTTTTGTGCGAATGCTTGTATCCTTGCTATGTCCATGTCCTTGTTCAAAGCAGCAATGGTACAATCTCTAACCAGATATAGATCCAATCTATCCACATATCGATGAACTCTATCATCCATTGTAGCCACAACATTAGGAGCATACCTAGCCAAAGAGTTAAATTGAAGGTTGTACTCCCTCACACTCATATTTCCTTGGCGAAGATTCAGGAACTGATCTGCACGGGCTTCTCGAATCTCATATGGAAGGTAATGATCAAGAAATGCCTCTTTGAACTCTTTCCAAGTAGCTGGAGGTGCATCGATACCCCTAGATCGTTTCCAGTCTTCATACCACAATATAGCCTCCCCTTTGAATCTATATGCTGCTAGCTCAACTGTCTCTTTACCCGACACATGCATAACATCTAGAGCCCTTTGGATTTGATCAATAAAGTCCTGTGGGTCTTCATTAAGATCTGATCCGGTGAAGATGGGAGGATCCAATTTGAGAAAATCCTGCGTTCGTAGGCTAGCTGCCCTATCTGTACCACTAGAACCTGTAGTTGGAATGGCTTGTCCTTGAGCTTGTCCAGAAACTATACGAGCCAACAATTGTACTGCACTCCTTAAATCTTGATCTACAGCATTGGTAGGTAGTTCTGAGGATGCGGTTCTTCTCCTTCTTAGCTCTTCTGGAGATGGAAGGGTAGGAGAAGTATGGGACACAAACTTAGCTTGAGCCTCACTTTGATTAGCTCGTCTAGGTGGAGATTTACTGGTCCCCTCCCCAGCAGCCTCGTCTATCCGCCTACCTGTATTCTTACTCCTTCTTGTAACCGGCATCTTTACTATAATAAGAGGAAAAAAAAATAGGTTTAATGGTTAAATATGACTTAACCTACAACATAGGCTCTATTGCACGATCTAAGATATGAAGAAAACGAGAAAACCCCTAAATGTCACATAGCCTCCTATTTATAGATGTGGTGCACAACACGCCCATAAACAAGACTCTATATAGACACGGCTTTGTAGACACCCTAGGACGACCGCTCTGATACCACTTTTGTCACGCCTCAAATCCTATTGGGGCAGACAGGCACCCGTAGCCGTAAAGGCCCGAGAGAACCAATTTATAACCTTATACTTCCCATGCATGTAACTGTAACAACCAAATGTTCTGACAACATAATATTATGCATCGATGAAATTAACTACACATACACTCCTAAAACTGATATGTACAGCACTTGGCCGGTAGGGCCACCATGTCTAAAATCAGGACACTACCATAACTTTACATTAGTCTACAAAGCCTCTAGAAGATACATAGACTTAGTCAGGGTCGGGACAAACCCCCGCCCTACTCTTGACTTACTGTACAATACCAAAATATATGGAGTAGACTCGTAAAGCCCCGAATCAACCTGGAGCTCACCAATAGTCCTTGAACAACCTGCGCTCCTACTAGTGAGTTGTATGAGCTGAAGTGCCTCGGCCTGCAGCATGAAATGTAGGTCCCCCGTGAGGGACGTCAGTACAAAAATATGTACTGAATATGTAAGGTAGAAAGTAGCAACACACTTGATACAAAAGCTCAATAGAAATCCAATACAAGTGTATAAGGAGTACTAGTAGACCACCTTAATAAATACTTGTGGGACAAGGTACATTACATTCGTTCTTCATTTTACCTTCTTACTTCATAATCTTTGTAATCCATATAATGCAAATGACCAGCTGATCAGTGGTAAAAAGATAAATTAGGATCGGCCCATGCTAGGCTTACGCCCCTGAGCTGCCACCTATATAAAGATTGGGATCGGCCCATGCTAGGCTTATGCCCCTGAGCTGCCACCCATAAATAAAGGTATCGAGATCGGCCCATGCTAGGCAAGTGCCCCTGAGCTGCCACTCATCATTTTACAGATTTGCATTACTTAGTTTATTTAGCCTTTGAGATTGTTACTTTGGTGGTCATCACATTATGGTACCTTGAACCAGTAATACGCTAATAAGAGACATATAAATAGACACTTAATGCAACAACAATGAGGTAGGGAGCTGTTGGCACACAAATAAAGTGTTTAGGAGCTGAAATAACACATGGGTCTTATTTGAACAAACGGAGAACTCCTGAAATTTTCTAGTGAAGATAGACGCGCAATTTAATAATAAGCACGTATTGAGGTGTTCTAATGCGTTAGAGAGTGGGAACAAGGTCATTGGATACATGGAGTTTAATATGCTACCATTATGTATCACTTTGTTATAAGTATGCCTTACATACCTGGTTATTTGACTCCGAAACTAGCCCGACTTGACTTCTCGCCTCTTAGATTACTTATCTACAATAGAATATATGGTAAACTAGTATTAGTAACCAATAAACACATTTGAGGTACTTAATTTCACCCAAAACAGTAACCGGGCAGCAACTATTACTCTATCAAACAAGGGTGTTATTTTAACCCTTTTTCTTCCCTCCAATCACACCCACATACCATATAGGTTCTTATAAGGTTCACCAAAACCACCTCGACTTCATTACACATTCCAAACAATACGCAAAATAGATTGGACAGCAAGCATTAGTTCGGTGGTGTATCACCACATCTTTCTTCTATAATTCATTACAAACTCATCACACCTTTATCCAACTTCAACCTGACAGCCCATAACATACACATACAAAACAGTCCACAAAACAGTCCCAAACCACTTTTATTATAGCAATCAATTATTGAACTCTTCATCTCTTGAGTTCTCAATAACAAGACATCCATAATCCCCTCTCAAATCCATATATAAGAAAAATAAAATGGGGCAGTCACCTTACCTCAATTCAGCAACTTATTCTTTTAACCGAACTCTTCAAGAGCTTGAACTTTCCTTAACACTTAAACCAAAGAAGAAGAAAAAAAGTTCCTCAATAACAAGGAAACATGAACAAACAGCTTGTTCTATAATCAGCCATATACTTATAGTCAAACACTTATAACTTGTTTCCCTAATCTCCCATGAGATAATTAAACAAAACCTTAAGTGTTTTTCACTTACCTTGGGCTGCAAAGGGGAGGGTTTCTTCAAGAACCCTAGAAGGAAAAATAGGGCTGCTGCTCTTGTTGTTTTTGAGAGAGTAGAGAGATTTGTTGAAATATACTCCTTTTTTGTGACTTAAAAGTGAAGTAAAATGACCAGCAACTTGGCCTTTTAAAGGCCCTATCTTGTCCACCTCCTTAGCTGCATTTTGGACCATAAAATTGGTCAAATTGGTCCAAGTAGGTGATGCACCTACTTAAGGGTCCAAGCAGCTGAAACTTCAAAGTAGGTGATGCACCTAATTGCATAATTTCTTGTTGGGCTCAATTATATTTGGGCCTTGGCAGATTGGTGTGTTGGGTCACTTACCCATTTTCTTTCTTTTTTTGTTCAATTTGGCCCAAATGAGTATAGTAGCATAGACCCAAATCTGATCCATAGCCATGGGTCCATTAATTTGTTTCAAACAACTTAAGTAGGTGACTCACCTACTAGCTTAAATAAGTCAAGCAAGCACCTCAATATTTTGCTCCATTTTCAGCTTCTAATCCCTTTAGTCTAACCTTCAACTTATACACACTTGGTCACTTTAAACTTTAGATTCAAATACTAGCTTACGATTCCAAGTTTAAATAGTTATCTTAACGTTAACCTAGTCGCACCACACTAAACTATACGGGCAGCCTCTATAATTCCATCTACACCATTAATAATTGCATAACAAATCTCATCCGTTACCTATACCATATGACCACACCAGGTTCCATATAATTAGAATAAGTACAAGCAAGATACGGGATGTTACATAAACTATAGTTTCAGCATCATTTCTATCCAATCATATTGATTAGTGATAGTTGGGGTCATGTTGCAGCTACCTATAATCAGGATTAGTAGAGGCTTCGTAGATAGTCAGTTAGGGTTAATGTAGTTAATTTTAGTTTTATTTTGTATAATCAGAGTGTAAATGCTTTAAATCATTTTATATTGAACATATTCTACTAAAGACATCTCTTCTGCTTACTATTTCTAGTTTTATGTACTTTATTCAATCGCTCATAAATTATGCAATTATCACGGGTTAGCTTAGGATCACTTGTGGTTCTAAGCACCATGTTATGTCTAGGGGGTAGTCTCGGGGCATTAAAGTTCATGTGTTAAGTGAATTTCCAGTAGTGTTTCCTGAAGATCTACTCAAAGCTCCTTCTATGCATGAAATTGACTTCAAATTAGATCTCCATCCAAATACCCAACCGATTTTAATGCGGCCCAATAGAATGGCTCCATCAAAGTAATTGAAGGAACAATTGGAAGATCTCCTAGAAAAAGGTTTTATTATGCCCACATTCTCTCCATGGGGTGCTTCAGTCCTTTTAGTACGCAATAAAGATAGTTCTCTAAAAATGTTTATCAACTATCATGAGTTGAACAAAGTCACAATCAAGAATAAGTATCCTATTCCCATTATTGTTAACTTGTTCTACCAACTTCAGGGTGCCAATTATTTCTCCTTGAGATACCTCGGATTAGGATATTGTAACGCCCCGAAACTGCTACCCAGAATGCTACACGATGCTCATGACCCCGAAGGACCACAAACTAACCCATGATTGATATTTGTACTTATATACTACATACTATACTGTATAATGCAGAAACATGAACTGAAAGGCCATAAGGTTCAACACTGAGATATAATATCTGATAAAAATATAACATTTGAGTGGGGTATAAAATACCCAAAACAACTGAAATAAACTATCTGAAACATACTGTAGTCTGAAAAGCCTCTAAATAATGACTAAACTGTCTGAATAGTGAGTTGATGGGACAAGTCCCCAACTAACTCCAACTAATAAATAAACTAATGAGGTAATAAAGTAATGATCATGTCCTCAAAAAATAAGGACTCACTGCTAACTCTGACTGTTGAGACTGGAATCTACTGATGCTCTGTAGCTCGTGTCTCTGAACCTATGTATAAGACACCATAGCACAAATACGTCAGTACTTTAAATGTACTGGTATGCATGTGAGGTAGGGTGAAGCATGGGGTTCATATGCATGAACACTACTGACTAACTGACTAGTATGAACATGAGAATGCATGTATGAATACATAGTAACTATAACTGAGATCGTGATAACATAAATTTAATGATAACTAACATGACTGGTAACTGAGTTCTGATGACTGATATAACTGATAAATGAGTGACTGTATCTGACAGTCTTGAATCTGATAGAACTAGCTGAGTTTCGTGCTATTCTGAGTTGACTATATCTGACAGACCTGAATTCTATAGTTAAACTGTGGGAAGTAGTTTTCTAACCGACATGCCCCAAATAATGCATTACAGTTGAGTTGGGGTCCAATCTGTAACCCCAATTAGAAGGGTGTCAATACCGCGCCACCAGTAAGGAGAAGCTATGAGTGACCCTCATCTGACGGTAACCCCAAAAGAGAATGGTGGGCCCCTCATCTGACAGTGCTTATCCACCTCATCAACCCTTATCTGTCAGTGTTGATGTCTCAACCTATACTGGCTACATAGATCTAGAACACAAGGATGATTTCTAAGAATCACACCCTCATCTAACAGTGTGTCTTCCCATCCTTGGGTTCACTCGGTGCTAATTTCTACTCCCACTTGAATATAGATTGTACATAAATTACTGAACTAAACTAGACTGAGTTAACTGAGTTCCGTTGACTGATGGAATATTACTGAGATTTATGTATTACTGAGCTTTCTGAGATTACTGGGATTTCAGAGGTTTACTGAGTTTTCCTGAGTCACATGACTAACTGAATTCTGCTGAACATCGTTTGACTGAGGATATTATGAAAACATGACACTGGCTCTAGGCACACAGTTAAATTGTCGGGTACAAGTACCCCAAGGACTCGATGGAAAGAAACTGACAAAACATGACTTTCTTGAATACATGACCAACATCACAATCCATAATTCATTTGGTGAGGCATTTTATCAAACATGTGATATTCATAAACTTGTACATACATGAGGATTGCATAATATCATACTAGTTGGGAACTTCTTCTTCACATAGGCATTTAATCAAACACATGGTAAGCATAGTATATGTAGACAACATTATACAACAAATAAACATCATGATTCAACTCTAATTTCATCATCCAAGGGTTTAGTTATAGGTTCACATAAATCTACACCTATACTAATCAATTCCACATAAAATTGATCACCCAACATGGATTAGAATTCAATTGGTCAATATCAACATGAATAAAAGCAAACCCAACATTAAATTCATAAAGAAATCCATACACTTGAACTTTGAAAAGAGACTCTTGGGCTTCATGGACGAAAAGAGTCCATGAATGAACACTATCCATACCTGGTAGTGAGTTTCTTGAAGTTCTTGAACTTGAAGAAAATGAATCTCTTAGTTCTTGAAGAAGATATGGATTTTGTTGCTTAAGGATTGCTCTTACGGATAAAACCCTAATTTTAATGTTGTGGAAGAATAATGAATTTAGGAGCCTTAGCCTGATATTACTAGGTATATAAATGGGTGGTAAAAGACCAAAAAGCCCCTTTAAAAATAACTTAAAAATTTATTCAACGGAACCTGCGATGGTCCATCGCTGGATCGACTGTTCGTCGTTTCGACAGTCATAGATGGACCAGGATAAGGACTCACTGCCTAAGTAGCGATGGCTTGGGCGACAGTCCATCACAAGTTTGACAGTCCGTCAACCAGTCCATCACAGCTTATCCAAAAGGTTGCCTCACTGCCTTAGCTACAACGGTCAAGGCGACGGTCCGTCGCTAGATCGACGGTCCGTCAACCTGGCCGTCGCACCTGGGCGATTCTGATAGCTCTGAGTAAAACATCAATAACTTTTTACACCGATACAGGATTTGGACAAAATTGGTATCGTTGCAAAGCTAATTCAATTTTCCACATGATAAAAAGTGAAAATCTTAAAATTCCACATGTACAAAAGTGGATTTATCTTTAAAATTAAATTTCTAACATTCTTAAAATGATTTCAATCTAGGAAAAAGTATAGGGTATTACAATGTCTCCCTATTGAGAATATTCATCCTTGAATGAGATTAAAATAGAGGGGAGAAGATAAACTGACGTACATACTGAATATAAATAACTTGAACAAGACTGACATAACTGATAACTGAACATATCATACTGAACATTCATATCTGATGTAGGCATTACTGATTCATGAATGCATGACTGAGTGTTCTGATGAACTAAGTTTCTCACAATGAGAATGCATGCCTGATGCATAATTATATAACTGAATTGATACATGAATGCATGACTGAATTTACAATGGTATTTGATTGTAACATCCCGTATCTTGCTTGTAATTATTCTAATTATATGGAACCTGGTATGGTCATATGGTATACGTAACAGATGTGATTTGTTATGCAATTATTAACGGTGTAGATGGAATTATAGAGGCTGCCCGTATAGTTTAGTGTGATGCGACTAAGTTAACGTTAAGATAACTATTTAAACTTAGAATCGTAAGCTAGTATTTGAATCTAAAGTTTAAAGTGACCAAGTGTGTATAAGTTGAAGGTTAGACTAAAGGGATTAGAAGCTGAAAATGGAGCAAAATATTGAGGTGCTTGCTTGACTTATTTAAGCTAGTAGGTGAGTCACCTACTTAAGTTGTTTGAACCAAATTAATGGACCCATGGCTATGGATCAGATTTGGGTCTATGCTAATATACTCATTTGGGACAAATTGAACAAAAAAAAAAGAAAATGGATAAGTGACCCAACACACCAATCTGCCAAGGCCCAAATATAATTGAGCCCAATAAGAAATTATGCAAGTAGGTGCATCACCTACTTTGAAGTTTCAGTAGCTTGGACCCTTAAGTAGGTGCATCACCTACTTGGACCAATTTAACCAATTTTATGGTCCAAAATGCAGCTAAGGAGGTGGACAAGATAGGGCCTTTAAAAGGCCAAGTTGCTGGTCATTTTACTTCACTTTTAAGTCACAAAAAAGGAGTATATTTCAGCAAATCTCTCTACTCTCTCAAAAACAACAAGAGCAGCAGCCCTATTTTTCCTTCTAGGGTTCTTGAAGAAACCCTCCCCTTTGCAGCCCAAGGTAAGTGAAAAACAATTAAGGTTTTATTTAATTATCTCATGGGAGATTAGGGAAACAAGTTATAAGTGTTTGACTATAAGTATATGGCTGATTATAGAACAAGTTGTTTGTTCATGTTTCCTTGTTATTGAGGAACTTTTTTTCTTCTTCTTTGGTTTAAGTGTGAAGGAAAGTTCAAGCTCTTGAAGAGTTCAATTAAAAGAATAAGTTGCTGAATTGAGGTAAGGTGACTGCCCCATTTTATTTTTCTTATATGTGAATTTGAGAGGGGATTATGGATGTCCTGTTATTGAGAACTCAAGAGATGAAGAGTTCAATAATTGATTGCTACAATAAAAGTGGTTTGGGACTGTTTTGTATTTGTATGTCATGGGCTGCCAGGTTGAAGTTGGATAAAGGTGTGATGAGTTTGTAATGAATTATAGAAGAAAGATGTGGTGATACACCACCGAACTAATGCTTGCTGTCCAATCTATTTTGCGTATTGTTTGGAATGTGTAATGAAGTCGAGGTGGTTTTGGTGAACCTTATAAGAACCTATATGGTATGTGGGTGTAATTGGAGGAAAGAAAAAGGGTTAAAATAGCACCCTTGTTTGATAGAGTAATAGTTGCTGCCCGGTTACTGTTTTGGGTGAAATTAAGTACCTCAAATGTGTTTATTGCTTACTAATACTAGTTTACCATATATTCTATTGTATATAAGTAATCTATGAGGCGAGAAGTCAAGTCGGGCTAGTTTCGGAGTCAAATAACCAGGTATGTAAGGCATACTTATTTCACACTCTTTGGCATGAAGTCGTACCATTGTTCCCTCAAGCAAGTTTCCGAGGTTATCCTATAACAAAGTGATACATAATGGTAGCATATTAAACTCCATGTATCCAATGACCTTGTTCCCACTCTCTAACGCATTAGAACACCTCAATACATGCTTATTATTAAATTGCGCGTCTATCTTCACTAGAAAATTTCAGGAGTTCTCTGTTTGTTCAAATAAGACCCATGTGTTATTTCAGCTCCTAAACACTTTATTTGTGTGCCAACAGCTCCCTACCTCATTGTTGTTGCATTAAGTGTCTATTTACATGTCTCTTATTAGCGTATTACTGGTTCAAGGTACCATAATGTGATGAACACCAAAGTAACAATCTCAAAGGCTAAATAAACTAAGTAATGCAAATCTGTAAAATGATGAGTGGAAGCTCAGGGGCACTTGCCTAGCATGGGCCGATCTCGATACCTTTATTTGTGGGTGGTAGCTCAGGGGCATAAGCCTAGCATGGGCCGATCCCAATCTTTATATAGGTGGCAGCTCAGGGGCGTAAGCCTAGCATGGGCCGATCCTAATTTATCTTTTTACCACTGATCAGCTGGTCATTTGCATTATATGGATTACAAAGATTATGAAGTAAGAAGGTAAAATGAAGAACGAATGTAATGTACATTGTCCCACAAGTATTTATAAAGGTGGTCTACTAGTACTCCTTATACACTTGTATCGGATTTTTATTGAGCTTTTGTATCAAGTGTGTTGCTACTTTCTGCCTTACATATTCAGTACATATTTTCGTACTGACGTCCCTCACGGGGGACCTGCATTTCATGCTGCAGGCAGAGGCACTTCAGCTCATACAACTTACTAGTAGGAGCGCAGGTTGTTCAAGGACTATTGGTGAGCTCCAGGTTGATTCGGGGCTTTCCGAGTCTGCTCCATATATTTTGGTATTGTACAGTAAGTCAAGAGTAGAGCGGGGGTTTGTCCTGACCCTGACTAAGTCTATGTATCTTCTAGAGGCTTTGTAGACTAATGTAAAGTTATGGTAGTATCCTGATGTTAGACATGGTGACCCCACCGGCCAAGTGTTGTACATATCAGTTTTGGGAGTGTATGTGTAGTTAATTTCATCGATGCATAATATTATGTTGTCAGAACATTTGGTTGTTACAGTTACATGCATGGGAAGTATAAGGTTATGAATTGGTTCTCTCGGGCCTTTACGGCTACGGGTGCCTGTCTGCCCCAATAGGATTTGAGGCATGACATTGATACTAAATTTATAATGGGATTCTGAATATGAAAGGGATACCAAGCTTGTAACTGAAATCTAAACATGAAACTGAAAAGCTTAAGGAGAACTGTTACCTTGAGCTTGATTTGAGTTGGAGGTGAATAAGTGAGGATACTTGGTATGCATATCTGCTTCTGTTTCCCAAGTATCTCTCTCGACGGACTAATTTCGCCAAAGATCATTGACTAAATGGACTACTTAGTTCCTCAGTCTACGAGTCTGATAGTCTAGGATTTCGACTGGAATCTCTTCATAAGAGAGGTTGTTCTGAACATCTATGCTCTGAATAGGGACTACAACTGTTGGATCACCTATGCACTTCTTGAGCAAAGAGACATGGAAGACTGGATGAACTGAGGCTAGATCTGAAGGCAATTCGAGCCCATAAGCTACCTTGCCAAAGCGACTAAGAATTTTAAAGGGACCAACATATCGGGAACTGAGCTTTCCTTTCTTGCTGAATATCTTCACTCCCTTCATGGGAGAGATCTTTAGATAAACATAGTCACTAATTTTGAACTCGAGATCCTTTTTGTGAATATCTGCATAAGACTTCTGTCGGATCTGAGCAGCCCGGAGTCTTTCTCTGATAAACTGGACTTTTTCTAAGGCATCGAATAATAAGTCAAGCCCTATAATTGAGGCCTCACTAACTTCAAACCAACCGATTAGAGATCTGCATCTCCTACAATAGAGAGCTTCGAATGGAGCCATCTGAATACTGGAATGGTAGTTGTTGTTGTATGAAAACTCAATCAAACACAAGTGTTCATCCCAACTACCCTTGAAAATATTTGCACATGCCCTTAGAATATCTTATAGTCTGAATGGTACTTTCTTCTTGACCATCTATCTGAGGATGAAAGGCTGTATCGAGATAAACTTGGGTTCCAAGACCCTTTTGGAATGCTTTCCTAAAATGAGAGGTGAACTGAGTACCTCTGTCTGAGATAATGGATAACGGAATACCGTGCAAGCTGACTAACTCTCTGATGTAGAGTTTGGCGTAATCCTCAACTGAATAGGAGGTATGGAATGGAAGAAAATGAGCTGATTTGGTCATCCTGTCTATAATGACCCAAACTAAATCATGTTGGCGATGAGTACGAGGCAAACCTATCATAAAGTCCATGTTCACTTCTTCCTACTTCCAAGTAGGAATATTGAACTCCTACATGGACCCACTAGTATTCTGATGCTCTATCTTAACCTGCTAACATGTAGAGTACTTAGCCATAAACTCTGCAACATCTCTCTTCATCCTAATCCACCAATAGATTTTTTGCAAGTCGCGGTACATCTTTGTGGCCCCTAGATAAATAGAGTAGCACGCATTATGCACTTCTGCAAGAATTTGTTGCCTTAAGTTGTCTACACCTGGAACACACAGACGACCCTGGCAATGCAATACACCATCTCCCCCTTGGGATAAAACCTCTACTTTCTGATCCTTGACTGAATCTTTTAACTTGAAAAGGATGGGATCTCTATCTTGCTTTTCTTTCACCTTGGAAACTAGAGATAATTCTGAATTACTCTGAACCCATACATTACCCTCTTCTGAATCGACTAAGGGAATACCTAGTCTGGCAAGCTGATAGACTTCCTAAGATAACTTCTTCTTACTGTCCTCGACACGAGTAACACTACCCATATACAGTCTACTGAGAGCTTTGGCCACGACGTTGGCCTTGCCCGGATGATAAAGGAAACTCATGTCATAATCTTTCAAGAGCTTTAACCACCTTCTCTAATGAAGATTGAGATCTTTCTAAGAAAAGACATACTGGAGGCTCTTATGATATGTGAACACAACTACATGAACACCATATATATAATGCCTCCAAATCTTCAAGGAAAAAACTACAGCTGCTAACTCAAGATCATGAGTAGGATAATTCTTCTCATGGGGATTAAGCTATCTCGAGGCGTAGGCTATGACCTTACCATGTTCGAAGATTTTTGTATTACTGAGCTTTCTGAGATTACGGGGATTTCAGAGTTTTCCTGAGTCACATGACTAACTAAATTCTGCTGAACATCACTTGACTGAGGATATTATGAAAACATGACACTGGCTCTAGGAACACAGTTGAATTGTCCGGTAAAAGTACCCCAAGGACTCGATGGAAAAAAACTGACAAAGCATGACTTTCTTGAATACATGACCAACATCACAATCCGTAATTCATTTGTTGAGGCATTTTATCAAACATGTGATATGCATAAACTTGTACATACATGAGGATTGCATAATATCATACTAGTTGGGCACTTCTTCTTCACATAGGCATTTAATCAAACACACGGTAAGCATAGTATATGTAGACAACATTATACAACAAATAAACATCATGATTCAACTCTAATTTCATCATCCAAGGGTTTAGTTATAGGTTCACATAAATCTACACCTATACTAATCAATTCCACATAAAATGATCACCCAACATGGATTAGAATTCAATTGGTCAATATCAACATGAATAAAAGCAAACCCAACATGAAATTCATAAAGAAATCCATACACTTGAACTTTGAAAAGAGATTCTTGGGCTTCATGGACGAAAAGAGTCCATGAATAAACACTATCCATACCTGGTAGTGAGTTTCTTGAAGTTCTATAACTTGAAGAAAATGAATCGCTTAGTTCTTGAAGAAGATATGGATTTTGTTGCTTAAGGATTACTCTTACGGATAAAACACTAATTTTAATGTTGTGGAAAAATAATGAATTTAGAAGCCTTAGCCTGATATTACTAGGTATATAAACGGGTGGGAGAAGACCAAAAAGCCCCTTTAAAAATGACTTAAAAATTTATTCAACGGAACCTGCGATGGCTCGTGCGATGGTCCATCGCTGGATCGACGGTTCTTCGTTTCGACCGTCATAGATGGACCAGGATAGGGACTCACTGCCTAAGTAGAGACGGCTTGGGCGACGGTCCATCACAAGTTCGACAGTCCGTCAACCTGTCCATCACAGCTTATCCAGAAGGTTGCCTCACTGCCTTAGATACAACGGTTAAGGCGACGGTCCGTCGCTAGATCGACGGTCCGTCAACCTGGCCGTCGCACCTGGGCAATTCTGATAGCTCTGAGTAAAACATCAATAACTTTTTACTCTGATACAGGATTTGGACGAAATTGGTATCGTTGCAAAGCTAATTCAATTTTCCACATGATAAAAAGTGAAAATCTTAAAATTCCACATGTACAAAAGTGAATTTATCTCTAAAATTAAATTTCTAACATTCTTGAGATGATTTCAATCTAGGAAAAAGTACAGGGTATTACAATATCTCTCTATTGAGAACATTCATCCTTGAATGAGATTAAAATAGAGGGGAGAAGATAAACTGACGTACATACTAAATATAAATAACTTGAACATGACTGACATAACTGATAACTGAACATATCATACTGAACATGCATATTTGATGTAGGCATTACTGATTCATGAATGCATGACTGAGTGTTCTCATGAACTAAGTTTCTCACAATGAGAATACATGTCTGATGCATAATTATATAACTGAACTGATACATGAATGCATGACTGAATATACAATGGTATTTGATACTAAATTTATAATAGGATTCTGAACATGAAAGGGATACCAAGCTTGTAACTGAAATCTGAACATGAAACTGAAAAGATTAAGGAGAACTGTTACCTTGAGCTTGATCTGAGTTGGAGGGGAATAGGTGAGGATACTTGGTATGCATGTCTGCTTCTGTTTCCTAAGTAGCTCCCTCGATGGATTGATTTCGCCAAAGATCATTGACTAAATGGACTTCTTTGTTCCTCAGTCTACGAGTCTGATAGTCTAGGATTTCGACTGGAATCTCTTCATAAGAGAGGTTGTTTTGAACATCTATGCTATGAATAGGGACTACAACTGCTGGATCACCTATGCACTTCTTGAGCAAACAGACATGGAAGACTGGATGAACTGAGGCTAGATCTAAAGGCAATTCGAGCCTATAAGCTACCCTGCCAAAGCGACTGAGAATTTTGAAGGGACCAATATATTGGGGACTGAGCTTTCCCTTCTTGCTGAATCTCTCCACTCCCTTATGGGAGAGATCTTTAGATAAACATAGTCACTAATTTTGAACTCGAGATCCTTTCTGCAAATATCTGCATAAGACTTCTATCGGATCTGAGTAGCCCAGAGTCTTTCTCAGATAAACTAGACTCTTTCTAAGGCATCGAATACTAAATCAGGCCCTATAATTGAGGCCTCACTAACTTCGAACCAACCGATTGGAGATCTGCATCTCCTATAATAGAGAGCTTCGAATGGAGCCATCTGAATACTGGAATGGTAGTTGTTGTATGAAAACTCAATCAAACACAAGTGGTCATCCCAACTACCCTTGAAAATATTTGCACACACCCTTAGAATATCTTATAGTCTGAATGGTACTTTTTTCTTGACCATCTATCTAAGGATGAAAGGCTGTACCGATATAAACTTGGGTACAAGACCCTTTTTGAATGCTTTTCTAAAATGAGAGGTGAACTGAGTACCTCTGTCTGAGATAATAGATAACGGAATACCGTGCAATCTGACTAACTCTCTGATGTAGAGTTTGGCGTAATCCTCAACTGAATAGGAGGTATGGAATGGAAGAAAATAAGCTGATTTGGTCATCCTATCTACAATGACCCAAACTAAATCATGTTGGCGACGAGTATGAGGCAAACCTATCACAAAGTCCATGTTCACTTCTTCCCACTTCCAAGTAGGAATATTAAACTCCTGCATGGACCCACTAGGATTCTGATGCTCTATCTTAACCTGCTAACATGTAGATCACTTAGCCATAAACTCTGCAATATCACTCTTCATCCTACTCCACCAATTGATTTTCCGCAAGTCGCGGTACATCTTTGTGGCCCATAGATAAATTGAGTAGCGTGCACTATGCGCTTCTGCAAGAATTCACTACCTTAAGTTGTCTACACCTGGAACACACAGACGACCCTGACAATGTAATACACCATCTCCCCATTGGGATAAAACCTCTACTTTCTGATCCTTGACTGACTCTTTTAACTTGAAAAGGATGGGATCTATATCTTGCTTTTCTTTCACCTCGGAAACTAGAGATAATTCTGAATTACTCTGAACCCATACATCACCCTCTTCTGAATCAACTAAGGGAACACCTAGTCTGGCAAGATGATGGACTTCCTAAGCTAACTTCTTCTTACTGTCCTCAACATGAGTAACACTACCCATATACAGTCTACTGAGAGCGTCGGCCACGACGTTGGCCTTGCCCGGATGATAAAGGAAACTCATGTCATAATCTTTCAAGATCTCTAACCACCTTCTCTAATGAAGATTGAGATCTTTTTGAGAAAAGACATACTGAAGGCTCTTATGATATGTGAACACAATTACATGAACACCGTATAGATAATGCCTCCAAATCTTCAAGGAAAAAACTACGGTTGCTAACTCAAGATCATGAGTAGGATAATTCTTCTCATGGGGTTTAAGCTGTCTGGAGGCATAGTCTATGACCTTACCATGTCCGAAGATTTTTGTATTACGGAGTTTTCTGAGATTACGGGGATTTCTGAGTTTTATTGAGTTTTCCTGAGTCGCATGACTAACTGAATTCTGCTGAACATGGATTGACTCAGGATATTATGAAAATATGACACTGGATCTAGGCACACAGATAAATTATTGGGTACAAGTACCCCCAGAACTCGATGGAAAGAAATTGACAAAGCATCACTTTCTTGAATACATGACCAACATCACAATCCATAATTCATTTATTAAGGTATTTTATCAAACATGTGACATGCATAAACTTATACATACATGAGGATTGCATAGTATCATACTAGTTGGGCATTTCTCCTTTACATAGGCATTTAATCAAACACATGGTAAGCATAGTATATGTAGACAACATTAAACAACAAATTAACATCATGATTCAACTCTAATTTCATCATCCAAGGGTTTAGTCATAGGTTTACATAAATCTACTCTTATACTAATCAATTCCAAATAAAATTGATCACCCAACAGGGATTAGAATTCAATTGGTCATTATCAACATGAACAAAAGCAAACCTAACATGAAATTCATAAAGAAATCCATACACTTGAACTTTGAAAAGAGATTCTTGGGCTTCATGGACGAAAGGATTCCATGAATGAACACTATGCATAAGGTGGTAGTGAGTTTCTTGAAGTTCTAGAACATGAAGAATTTGAATCTCTTAGTTCTTGAAGAAGATTTGGATTTTGTTGCTTAAGGATTGCTCTTAGGGAGAAAATCCTAATTTTAATGTTGTGGAAGAATAATGAATTTAGGAGCCTTGGTCGGATATTACTAGGTATATAAACAGGTGGTAAAATACCAAAAATTCTTTTAAAAATGACTTAAAAAAAATTTCAACGGAACCTGTGATGGCTCGTGTGACGGTCCATCCCTGGATTAACGGTCCGTCGTTTCGACCATCGTAGGTGGACAAGGATATTGACTCACTTCCTTAGTAGCGACGGCTTGGGAAACATTCCATCGCAAGTTCGACAGTCCGTCAACCTATCTGTCGCACCTTATCCAGAAGGTTGCCTCACTGCCTTGGCTGCGACGGTCAAGGCGGCGGTCCGTCGCTAGATCGATAGTACGTCAACTTGGTCGTCGCACCTGGTCGATTCTGATAACTCTGAGTAAAATGTCAATAACTTTTTCTCCGATACCGGATTTAGACTAAATTGGTATCATTGCAAAGCTAATTCAATTTTTCACATGATAAAAAGTGAAAATCTTAAAATTCCACGTGTATAAAAGTGGATTCATCTTTCAAATTAAATTTCTAAAATTCTTGAGATGATTTCAATCTAGAAAAAAGTATAGGGCTTTATAGATATCATCAGCTCAGAGTCAGAGAAAACAAGACATTCCAAATACAGCCTTCAGGACTCAGTACAGTAATTTCACATTTATTGTTGTGCCTTTTGGACTAACAAAAGCTCCTACAACTTTTATGGACTTGATGAATAGAATGTTAATGCAGTACATGGGAATGTTCTTCATTGTATACATAGATAAAATCTTTGTTTAATATCAAAGTGAGGATAAACATACAAACCATTTGATGTTTAACTTGCAATCTCTTAAAGTTCACAAGTTATTCACTAAGTTTAGTAAGTCTGAACTCTTGTTCAATTTAGTATCATACCTTGGCCATATTATTTTTGGTAAATTCATTCGATTGATACGCAAAAGTCCAACGTATTAAGTAATTGTCCTAGACATATCTCCATCAGATACCAAGAGTTTATTCAGTTTAGGTCATTACGTAAGATGGTTTTTCAAAGGATTTTCCTATTACATCTCCCATGGCCAAAGTGACTTTGAAGAACGTCAATTTTCACTGGTTTAATTTGTGTGAGAATATTTTTCAGAAGTTGAAGACTCGACTCCCGTCTACTTTAGTTTTGACTCTGGCAGATGGTTCAAATGTTTTAATGGTTTATTTTGATGCTTTTAGAGATTTGACTTGGTTGTCTGTTGATGTAGAGGGGATAAGTTATAGCATATGCCTTGATATATCTCAAGCCTCAAAAAAAATTATGCAACTCATGATCTTTAGTTTGCAGTAGTTGTTTTGCCTTAAAGATTTGGAGGCATTATCTCTATGGGGTTCATGTTGATGTATTCATAGATCACAAGAGACTTCAGTATGTGTTTAGTTAGAAAGATTTAAATCTTCGATTGGGGAGATGGCTAGAGTTGCTAAGGATTATGATATAAGTGTCTTTTACCATCCAGGTACAAGCCAATATGGTGTCGATGCTCTTACAAGATCAATGGGAAATGTTTCTTAAGTAGAGGATGAGAATAATGATTAGTTTATGAGGTTCAGATGCTGGCTATATTCATTATTTGATTGGTTGATTCAGCTGAAAGTAGTCTCTTGATTCATAATGGTTCGAAATCCACTTTGATAGCTGTGGTGAAAGAAAATCAACATAGTGATCCTATTTTTCTTATGTTGAAAATAGTTTTCTAGAATCAAAAGGTTGAGGTTTTCTCCAAAGGGAGAGATAGTATTCTTTGTTGTTAGCGTAAAATATGTGTTTCAATTGTATATGACTTGAGACTTCAGATGTGTTTAAGATCTTATAGTTCTCTATATTCTATTCACCCCGACCCACTATATGTACAGTGATCAAGGGAAAATCTATTGGCGGAATGACATGAAAAGGGATATTGCAGAATTTACTGCAACAACAATGATATTCTTAGCGTAATTTCACGAGAGTAAGAAACATTCAATGTACGCAGACCTTACATCTTTCATTGCGAGGTTAGGAAGAGTGTTTTCAATAGACTCTTGACTAAAAATAAATGTAAAAAATGCAGAAACGTATATGCTTTGTTTAACACAACCTCATTATTCATAAATAGATCTATTATAAATACAATGGATCTATTTTTATTTGTGCGTGGATATTTCTTAACTTCTCTAAATATTTTTATTTTTATTTTTATTTTTAGTTTATTTATGTTAGTTTTATCAATATTCATATCTTGGGGGTGATTATATGGTAATTGATTAGATGCTTTACTATAGTATTCTTTATTTTTTTTCTCTTAGTTTTTGTAATTCTTCTATATTATTTTGAAGGTATTCTAAATATTATATATCTTTTGTTTCAAAATATCTAATTACATTGTCTTTCAGAAGTTTGGATCTATTTTACCACATAAGTTATCCACACACCCCTACAATTGGTATCAGAGTCTATGTTATTTATTGCAATAACGTTTTTGTTAGTACTATTTATTTCCCATTTTATTTCTGTTTCATTAAACGTTCCTGAATCATATCTACAATGATGTTCTATTTTTTATTTTCGTACCTATATTTAAGTACTCCTCCATAACTATATTCACTAGCATCTGCTTCTACTATATATATAAATTTTCTATTTTCGTCTGGGAATTGTAATTTTGGTAATTCTTTACAAAGTGTTTTTATTTTCTGAACTTGATTTTTATCTTCTTCGTTATAATTATATTCTACATTCTTTTTTAATTTTTTCTGTAAAGGCTTTAGATTTTTTGCTAATTTTGGTATATATTCCCTTACTTGGTTTACTAATCCCAAAAATGATTGTAATTTCTTTTTTGTATCAAATTCTTCTTTCGAATTTATTATTTTTTGTACTATATGTTGTTACATTTTTACTCCACTTTTATCTATTTGTATTCCTAAAAATTCTATCTGGTTTTTCATAATTTCAGCTTTCTTTTCACTTAAACTTATTCCCAAATTTTCTATTATCTTTGTAAATTGTTCTAATAATTTTAAATGTTCTTCTTTGGTTTTTGTATATAATAGTATATCATCTATATATACTATACAATTAGGTAATTGTTTAAAATAACTATCCATAAAATGTTGATATCTACCTGATGCATTTTTATATCCAAATGGTAGTACATTTCATTCATAAAATCATTGTGGTACCGTAAATGCGGTTAATTCCTTAGATTCTTCTTCTAACTATAAATGGTAAAATCCTGATTTACAATCAAATTTACTAAAGTAATTATATCCTTGTATTTGTCTTATTTTTAATATCTTATTTGGTATTGGGTAATTATATGTCATAGTTTTTGCATTTAAATTTCTATAATCAATAATCATTCTACTTTTTCCTCTTTTTTGTTCACTATGTTTATTTACTATAAATGTTGGACCATTGTGTTTACTATTACTTTTTTGTATATATTGTTTTTCTAATAATTCATCTATATGCATTTTAAATTCTTTTAAATCGTCAAAATTATATGTTAATGATTTTTGAGTTATTATGCTGTGTTTATCTATTAATTCAATTTTTATAGTAGTTTTATGTTTTTCCCATCCTTTTAATGGATCTTCAATATATAATTGTTCTAATTTTTTCTTAATTATTTCTATCTTATTTATTGAAAATATAGTTATTTCCTTTTTATTTATTGAAAATACGACCATTTCTATTGTATCTTCAGTATTTTTTATATTTTCTATTTTTTGTGTAAATTTTTCACTTCCTTCTATCCAATCAGTTTTCTTTCTTATTTTATTAGTAACTCTTTTTGCTCTTACTTTCTGTTTACATGGTGTTGTAAACCACCAATCTGTTCTAGTTATTATATGTGGGTATAATTTATCTAAAAATGGCATTCCTAAAAGTATATCTTTTGATGTTAGCTCATAATTATAGATTTCTTCTATTGTTAATATTTTATCCCATACTTGTGTTTTTACATTCTTAGCTTTATAAGTAATTACGCTTCCTTCGTTATTAAATCCTTTAACTATTATTGGTGTTTTTAATTTATCTCATTTACTTTCTGGTAAACAATTATATCTACATAAATTAGCTTCTGCTCCTGTATCTATCATAGGCGTATAATATCTACTGTAATACCCTTCTACTACTATCTTCATTAATACATGTATTTTCATATTATGTTAAGGCTCTTCTTAAGAATAATTTCTCTCTGTTATATGTTATAGATAATTGTGTATGCTCTATATTATATGGTTTTACTTGTTCTAGCCATTTTATTCCTAATATTATGTCTGTTTTTCGCATTTCTTCCTTTATTTCAAATTCTATTTTTATTTTTCTAACTCCTATTGTTATTTCTTTTTCTGCTATATTTTTAGTAGTTATTAAGCTTCTTGCTAGATCTGGGCATATATTATTGTCAGATTTTATTTGCTCATTTTTTACTAGATATCTTGCTATATAATTTTCTTCTTGCCCTATATTTAAGAGTATTAAATATTCTTTTTCATTTATTGTTCCTGTTATGTAATATTAGTTTAAATTAGTTGTTGAACTTGTTTCATAACTTGTTCTTTTTTATCAACTTGATGATTCTGGTTTTTTCATAAGCTATTCTTTTTGTTGTACTTATTCTGTCATTTATTATTTCAAAATTTTCTTCTATAATCATTATTATCAATTGTTTTTACAAATTGTTCGAAAGGACTTTCTATTTGTATTTTGTTAATTTTATTTTTTCCCGTTATTTTATGTTTTGTTGTTAATACATATAGATTTTTACATCTTGCTATAAATATTTTACTTCCTGGGGTTAGTTCTATTCCTGATATTTTTCAATATAATACTAATGATTTATCTATATTTTTATCTTTTATTGCTACTGAATAATTCGCACTTATTATAAATTTAAATTTTTGGTATATTAAATTTCCATTTATGGCAGTTATTGTACTTTTTTCTAGAGGTTTTATAATTCTATCATCTGCTAGATATAATTCTATTGGTGTATCTATTCCTTCTCTAAAACATGTTTTTATCAATATCTCTGTTCCTCCAAGGTGTACATATTTTATTGGGTTTTTACTTTTTATATCGTTTATTTCTTAATTAATTATTCTTTTTGTTACTAGTGGTATACTAGCTCTTCCTTTTACATATCTACAATCTATTACATGTTCATTTTGGCTTACTACGTAGTATTCTTCTTTTCTTCTACTAAATAAGTTTTTTATTATTGGTATTTTAAATATTTTTTCTAAACTTAAATCTAATTCTTTTCCTTTTATTTCATCAAATATACGACTATCAAATATTATTTTTTTATTTGTTCCTTCTTCATTGAAATATTCTTCCTTTGTTATTATTTTTATATCTTCTTCAGTTATTTGGTTTATTCTTATATCTTCTTCAGTCATTTAATTCATCTAATTCACTATCTATTTCATTATCTGTTTCATTCTCTGAAATTTCATATATACTATCTTCACTTTCTAATTCGTAATCTATATAATCTATCTACATATATTTTGTATTTTCTATTTTTATTTCTGATATTTATTTATTTATTGGGTTTTTAGGTAATTTATAATCTCTAGCTAAATGTCCTAATTTTCCGCAATTATAACAAGTACATTCTTTTATAGATTTCTTTTTCCTATATGGTCTTTTATGTTTATAATTTTTTACATAATATCTTTTTCTTGGTTTCTTATATTTATATTTTGATTTTTTGTATTTCTTATATTTCTTATGTCTTTTTCTTTTCTTAAAATATCTTTCTTCGCATCCAAATTGATGTATTATTTTATCTTTGCAACATGCTAAATTTCTTACTAATGTTTTTTCCATTTTTATTTCTTCTCTTTTTTTTTCACATAGGTTTCTATACCATTGTTGTAAAAATTTTATTCTTGCTCCTAGAGTATCTACTATTTTTGCTTCATCCCAACTTTTTATTATTTTTGAACTAAATGGTTCAGGTAATTTACTAAAATATAATTTTCTTATTTCTTTACTTTCTTCTGTATTATATGTCCCTTTATAATAATATTCTTTAAATGCGCAAGTATATTCATCTATGTAACACATATTACATATTGCTAATTTTAACATTAAATTCCTATTTGTATTTTTCTCTTCATTTTGTTCTTCTTCTGTTGTTGTCATGCTGCTAAATTCGTCTTTTATAGCTATTTCATATTTTTTTAATAATTCTATAGGTGTTAATTTAGTTATAGTTGTTGATGATGTTTCTTCTGTAGGTGTGTCAGTTCTTAATACCCTTTTACTATTTTCAATTAGATTTGAAAACCATAATTTCATTGTTCCTATTAGTGTTCTTTCTATATATTTTGGTGCATCTGTTACATTTATATTATTATCTAATAATTATTTTGTCATATATCCTATCCATAATTGTATTATTTTTTCTGTATCTATTACACAATCTAAGTCTAAAAAGTTATAATTTTTATTAACTATTTGTTTTGGTGTCCATTTGTCATATTTATCCTTTAGATTATATCTTTTAAACTTATTCTTATAATATGTAGGTTTTCTTATTTCTGATGTTCTAGGTATTATATTTTCATCTTCTTTTTTTCAAGAGTATTTATTTCTGTGTTTCTATTTTCTAAGTTTTCTTCATTAATTACTTCTTGTTTTTCATTGATTTCTAAATTTTTTGTATTTGTTAAGATTTCTGTATATCTTTCACTATCTTCTGAATCATAATTATCTGTTTCTTCAACATCTATTGTATTTATTTCTAATTCCCTAGTTTCTATTTCTTTATTATTTATTTCTAATTTTTCTTTAAATTGATTTATCTCGTTTAATAATTTTTGTTCTTTATCTTTTTCTTTCTGTTCTTTTTCATACAAATCTTTTAGCATTTGTAGTTCTTTTTCTAATTCAGCAATCCTACTATTTCTGTTGGGTTTGCTTTTGTTCATGTTGATAATGACCAATTAAATTCTAATCCATGTTGGGTGATCAATTTTATGTGGAATTGATTAGTATAGGAGTAGATTTATGTGAACCTATGTCTAAACCCTTGGATGATGAAATTAGAGTTGAATCATGATGTTTATTTGTTGTATAATATTGTCTACATATACTATGCTTACCATGTGTTTGATTAAATGCCTATGTGAAGGAGAAGTGCCCAACTAGTATGATACTATGCAATCCTCATATATGTACAAGTTTATGCATATCACATGTTTGATAAAATGCCTCAATAAATGAATGAATTATAGATTGTGATGTTGGTTATGTATTCAAAGTCATGTTTTGTCAATTTCTTTCCATATGTGTTTAAGATGTGTTTAAGACTTGAGACTTCAGATGTGTTTAAGATCTCATAGTTCTCTATATTTTATTCACCCCGAGCCACTAATATGTATAGTGATCAAGGGAAAATCTATTGGTGGAATGACATGAAAAGAGATATTGCAGAATTTACTGCAACAACAATGATATTCTTAGCGTAATTTCACGAGACTAAGAAAAATTCAATGTACGCAGACCTTACATCTTTCATTGCGAGGTTAGGAAGAGTGTTTTCAATAGACTCTTGACTAAAAATAAATGTAAAAAATGCAGAAACGTATATGCTTTGTTCAACATAACCTCATTATTCATAAATAGATCTATTATAAATACAATGGATCTATTTTTATTTGTGCGTGGATATTTCTTAACTTCTCTAAATATTTTTATTTTTATTTTTATTTTGAGTATATTTATGTTAGTTTTATCAATATTTATATCTTGGGGGTGATATATGGTAATTGATTAGATGCTTTACTATAGTATTCTTTATTTTTTTCTCTTAGTTTTTGTAATTCTTCTATATTATTTTGAAGGTGTTCTAAATATTCTATATCTTTTGTTTCAAAATATCTAATTAGATTGTCTTTCATAAGTTTGGATCTATTTTACAACACAAGTTATCTGCACCCCCTTCAATTGGTATCAGAGCCTATGTTGTTTAAAGTTACGGAAATAGTATATATTTGGAAGTATTTGATAAATTTATTGGATTTATTTGATTAATTTATTAATTATGACTTATGTGATAAAACTAGATTTAGATATTCCCCAAAATATTATTTAAATGAATAACGTACTAAAATTACCAAAATATAAAGAATTAAAGCAAATAATATCTGAAAAACGTAAAGAATTAAAAATAAGGATAGAAAGACTGCAATATAACATAATTGCCGAAGTTAGTAAAAACTCAATAAATGCACAAAAATAAGAAATATCAAATTTAGAATCAACAATAGATAGTCTAGAATATACATACCAACATGATCTAGTAACAATTAAATAAAAAATGAACAAAGAAGAATTTATAATAAATGAAAAAATATATGAAAACCATGAAGGATTAAAAATAAAATAGTATTTTCTAATCTAGGAAGAAGGTATAATAAAATAGGTAAACATTTATATTTAATGTTAGAAAAAAAAGAATTAAAATTAGAAGATAAATTGACAGCTATGGTAAGAATAGAAAAAGAAAATGAAGAAATAGATAGAAAAAAGGAAATAGAAAAAATAAAACAACAAACTACAAAGGAAATACAAAAAATAGAAGAAACTAAAAATAGTAGGATTACTGAATTAGACAAAGAACTACAAATGCTAAAAGATTTGTATGAAAAAAGACAGAAAGAAAAAGAAGAAAAAGATAAAGAACAAAAATTATTAAACGAGATAAATTAATTTAAAGAAAAATTAGAAATAAACAATAAAGAAATAGAAACTAGGGAATTAGAAATAAATACAATAGATGTTGAAGAAACAGATAATTATGATTCAGAAGATAGTGAAACATATACAGAAATCTTAACAAATACAAAAAATTTAAAAATCAATGAAAAATAAGAAGTAATTAATGAAGAAAACTTAGAAAATAGAAACACAAAAATAAATACTCTTGATAAAAAAGAAGATGAAAATATAATACCTAGAACATCAGAAATAAGAAAACCTACATATTATAAGAATAAGTTTAAAAGATAAATCTAAAGGATGAATATGACAAATGGACACCAAAACAAATAGTTAATAAAAATTATAACTTTTTAGACTTAGATTGTGTAATAGATACAGAAAAAATAATACAATTATGGATAGATACAAAAAATAATAAATTCGAAAGAAGAATTAGATACAAAAAAGAAATTACAATCATTTTTGGGATTAGTAAACCAAGTAAGGGAATATGTACCAAAATTAGCAGAAAATCTAAAGCTTTTACAGAAAAAATTAAAAAAGGATGTAGAATATAATTATAACGAAGAAGATAAAAAACAAGTTTAGAAAATAAAAACACTATGTAAAGAATTACCAAACTTACAATCATCAGAAGAAAATAGAAAATTTATATATATAGTATAAGCAGATGCTAGTGAATATAGTTATGGAGGAGTACTTAAATATAGGTACGAAAATGAAAAATAGAACATCATTGTAGATATTATTCAGGAACGTTTAATGAAATAGAAATAAAATGGGAAATAAGTAGAAAAGAATTATGTTCATTATATAAATGTTTATTAACATTTGAGTCATATATTGTATATAACAAGTTTATTGTACGAACAGATAATACACAGGTACGTTGGTGGCTAACAAAGAAAATGCAAAATTCAGTTACAATAAAAGAGATTCGGTGACTAGTATTGAATATATTAAATTTTACATTTACAATTGAAGTAATTAGTACTAACAAAAACGTTATTGCAGATTACATATCAAGACAAAGCTACACAGACTGATATGATAGAAGATGATGCTTTAGAAAAGATATTCAAAACCCTAACTACGCTTTCAATGAAAGTGGACAGTATAGGTAATGAAATAGAAAAACTAAAGACTAATGAAGATAAACTGAAGTCTGTAGCTACAAATCAGCTAACTCAGCCGTGTGCAGAGTTATGTCGATCGGAAGACATTAAAATTCCAAAGCTAGAAGGAGACGTTGGGACACTCCATTAAACCCATAACGTTTATCACTCTACACTTGCAGGTACAAGCAAAGGAGTTATTGGACAAAGAAACCAGAATATGAACTTAAATAAGATATTTGAAAAAATATTTACACCAAAAATACAAAAAGACCTCTTGAACATACCCCCATAAATTACCACATATCGAGATAGTCTGAACCAAGATAAAAAGGTTTATAACTATACAGCCCAAAAATACATAGAAAATATCTACCGAGTACAAACTTTTCTAAGCCTTAACCCCAGAGCTACAGATATCAAAGACCTCAACACAAACTATATAACCCAAGGATTACAAGGTCATAACAAGCTAATTGCACTACCCAAAACCAACCCAAGCTTAATTAAAACTTGTTTTGATTATGGATTATTAAATACCATATACACTCAAGATGGAAAAGAATTATCAGCTATGGAAGAATTACGAAAAATATTCAACACCTATAAAAGAGTAACCAAAGGAAATCTATTTTATATAAAGTGTTATACTTCACCAGCAGAGATATTATATGACGAGATAAAACCAGTTATACAAGTTGTAAAAATAGGATTAACCAGAGATATGATTATACCAGAAGATATTGTGCAGCAGCCAGAGATACCCAGAATTGAGATACCTGATTTTTATGCAAACAAACGACTTATTAGACTAGCTACAATTATTCAAGAACTAGCAAACAATTATACCAATGGAAACCGAATATAGAACTATTATTCAAAAGACCATCAGATGATTTATTCAAATTCAAAAGAACTACGACAAACAGATATGGAAGATGTTAGACAATGGATAATGATATTACTTAACCTAGAAAAATAATCTACTGCAAGAGCAATTAGGAAAGGATTTATTTCAGATAGATTATTAACAAGATATTGCAAGATAATTGTGTAACACCCCAAAATCGAGTCTCGAGACGTCACACGATACTTAGGGTCACAGGTGACCCCAAGCTAATCCTTCTACTGGCATAACTCATAAGCAACTGAATAAAAATATAAATCCATACAAATCAGCAAAAATTAACACTTTTCTGAATCTGATCGATACAAAATTGGAATTTTACAGGATTACAATTCTACCTTTACAACCAAAATTGAAACAAAATACATCAACTTCTACTGACTGTCTATGAAGCCTCTACTAGTACTGACTGTAGGTAGCCGGGTCATAACTCCCGACTACCCAACTCAATACGACTGAATAAAGAAAATACAACACTATAACTCTGCATAACTAACCCAAGCCCTTAAATCAAAAGGACTCATCACCTGCTGACTGGATACCACGAACTGACTGGATCCGAAGGTACAACTATACCTTGTACCTACATTTCGAGAAAATCAGCCCACATCCGAAGATGTGGGTCAATGCCATGGAAAGAAACCGAGTATATGGGGGTGTATGCAGTTGTATAAACATCATCATCATAAATATTTATACGAAATATGCAGAATGTATGAAAGACTCACATAGCCCAAAAAAAATCATCATAATTATGAGAGGATGAAATAAGTATAATAACACATGCGAGTCATCATATAATTTGTCAATCACTTTCAGTTCATCAAGAATATCAATTCTCATAATGTAAATATCATTTAAATCTTTAGAAAGAATAACTTTCACAATTCCACTTTCAAATCACTTCACCATTCACCATAAACACAAAGAAACACACACACACTGGGAGATCCTATAACCGACATAAACCATGTGAGCTACATGGAGTCCAACGTACAACCCACATTGGGGAGAGTCGTCCTATCCTTGACATCAGAGTAGGACTTCCAGTATCAATTTAAAAACATGAGTGATCACTATATAAATCAGCCTCAGGCTCATATTCTACGGGGGAACGTAGTTCTAGGGAAGTAAGGTCACTTTATACCTCTCACTCGATGCTAAAGATTACTCCCGAACTTAGCTCAGAAATTTAAATCAGCCTCAGGCTCACATTAAAGAAAATCCACAATAAACACTTCAACAATTTTCATCGGGAGCCAATTTGCTACCCCTTTATCATAATCAATAAAAACGTGGATTTCTTTCACAGTCGAGTTCAAAATAACTCATTCACGACCAAAAGGTCAAATCATTCAAAACATCTCAAATATTCAACATTAACGTGCTTATAACACACATTTTCTCAAAATAATAATATCAAATAGGGTTCCAAAAACCCATACATTAATATCACCATAAAACCTTCCAAAGTTTCATACTTTATGACATAAGCACAAAAATAATCACTTAAAACTTAAAATTTCAGCTTTATAATCATACATCTTGGTAAAGAAAATTAGCTTTGGGATTCAAATCTCATTGTGCTTATAGCACATAATTTCTCAAAGTACAATTCCAATTAGGACTCAAGGTCTCATACATCAAAATCATATTAAATTTTCTCAAGATTCATGCTTTTCATCATAAATATATATAACTTACTTTAAAATCTGGAAAATTCAGCTTTATGTACAAAAATGTCATCATTCTCATTCAATTCAACTTTCAAAACATAGAGAGTATCATAATCTCATGTAAAATCATATTGGGTATAAATTCATGCTTCAAATTCATATCAAAACATGTAAAATCATGTGTATTCATAAAATAAAAATCAATTTGGGTACAAGAACCACATATAAGAATCATATCTTCGTAAAGAAAATTACTTTTGGGCACAAAAATGAAAGATTATTCTTGTTGAAAAATCCCACATACCTTGAATGATGAACTTTAGATCGATACTCGTTTTTGAGATGTTAATCGTGCCTTTGAATGATGGTTCTTGGAGTTCTTGAACTAGGAACTTGGAATCTTGAATAAATTTGCAGAATTAATGGTGAACTTAAGAGGTTCTTGAAGTTGGATGTAGGAGCTTAGGGTTTTCTTTTTGAGGGAATTTGATGAAATATAACATATAATGCTTCTAATAGGCTTTAATATAGGATTTGGATGGATTTTGGGTGAGGGGGAATGACCAAAACGCCCCTAAAAATTAAATAATTCTCGCATCTGTCCTTTGGTGGACAGTTTTGATAGTCTGAAGTAGATCAACCATAACGTTTTACTCTGATATCCAAATTGGATGAAACCAATTTTATTAGAAAGAGGACTCTCATATCTTTCCGTTGATATATAGTATCTCACCCAGATCATTGTGTACGAGGAGTTATGATCGTTTAAAGTTGGAGCAAAAATACGCCAAGCCTCAGTACTTTTTTTTCCTGCACGTTTTACTGTTCACTACTATTCACGGTTCGATCAGAATGTTCATAACTCGTTTATGCACAAAATTTATAATTCATTCTAGAAGATAGAACCCAACACGTTTATGCACAAAATTTCTTGGGGTATTACAAATTGGACACAAATATCCAGATCATCAATGTTCGAGATGTAATGGAGAAGATAATATTATCCCAGATGTAAAACTAGAATAAAGATAAGCATGCCAGCTGGAAAGAAGATAAAAAAAGCAGATACGATAGAGACAGCAACGAAGGAAAATCAACTACGGATAAAGAAAAGAAGACAAAAGTTATCAAAGTCATAAAAGATATGAAAAGGACATATGACTTATTGTTTTCAACATGTGAATTATTATACATTTTGATTTCTTTTACGTAAAAGACATTGTATATCTAGTCTTTACTAGGCTAGGTAGGTACCATTATTAGCCTACTATAGACTTTTTGACTTTTTTAAGTTTGTAAGACTTTGTGTAAAAGATTAGTCTTTTCTAGGAATAGATGTAGATACGTGTAAAGTTTTTAGGAACGTGTAAAACATTAGTATGAAAAACTATGTAAATCATCCATTATAAATAAAGATATCGAAGGCAAAAAGAGGCAAGCCTTTATGCGTTGAAGCAAAAAACTCTCTCTTGTCTACAACAAATAATTTGATTATTTAAAAAACAGGTATATTTCAATGGAAAAATCTATGGAGGAACAAAGCTTAGAGTTATCAAAACTACCAGAACAGGTATATTCATTTACTATTATGAATAACTAAATTCATAAATTCCTAACAATCATAATATGATAAAATAAGTTCATGTTAGTTGCTTTATAGTAGAATTATTCGAAAAATAGCATGTTAAGAAGTTTATTAGCAAAGTGAAAAAGGAGAAAAATCCCTAAGAACTATGCCATCATAAAGGTGAAACCGGTGAGGCAAGAAAGCCGTAATAGGGGAGTAACCAGAGTAGAGGCGCTATTTAAGGGAAAAGTATCCAGATTACCATGCTAATAGTGACCGAAGAATATGTTATTTAAGAATAATCTAGTATATAGCAATCTAAAGTGATCATATTTTGTTATGTGCACGATTGAAGGGAATATTTTGAAAAAGCATCATATGAAAAATGAATACTAATTTATCTGATGAAATGGTAGATAAATTTAAAATACTTGTTTTGTATGTACTTAAGGATATAGAAATTGTAGATATTAGAAAAATCATATTGGAAAAACTATTTGATAAATATTCTATGACTAGAATAAATTATATACCACACTTACCTAACTACTCTTACAAATACCTATGTACCAAACCTACATATCAACCATGATAAATTATATATATTTAGAATTTTGAAAAATGGATATGAAAAATATACAATCAACAGAAAAACAAATGAAAACAAATTTCGATGAATATATGAGGACTAAAGATATAAAATGTATGCAATTTCTTAGTAAAAATATAGAAGAATTAATGAGAATAAAACAAACAACTAAAAAATATTATAATAAAGTATTTAATCAATTTTAAATGACAGATAATCTTAAAATATTAATCTTATATATACTTAGAGATATAGAAATTATAGATATTAAGAGAATAATATTAGAAAAAGTATTAGACTATGAAATTGAAACTGAAAATTGGATAGAACAGTTATACCTGGATAATTACCCAGATGGATATTATTCAGATTAAGAAATGTTAGAATATATTAGAAAAACTAGAGAAAATCAAGATAATCTAAATGAAGAAATTAATTATAGAAACCGAATTAGAAAAATAGTGGAGAATCTAAAAAAAATTAATATGGATAGAAGAAACCCTATAAAATTTAGGAAAAAGTACATGTGATAGTTTATATAATTTAAAAAACTCACTACGAGAAGAACAATACAAGATAATCTTAAAATGACAGATAATCTTAAAATATTAATCTTATATATACTTAGAGATATAGAAATTATAGATATTAAGAGAATAATATTAGAAAAAGTATTAGACTATGAAATTGAAACTATAAATTAGATAGAACAGTTATACCTGGATAATTACCCAGATGGATATTATTCAGATTAAGAAATGTTAGAATATATTAGAAAAAATAGAGAAAATTAAGATAATCTAAATGAAGAAATTAATTATAGAAACCGAATTAGAAAAATAGTGGAGAATCTAAAAAAAATTAATATGGATAGAAGAAACCCTAGAAAATTTAGCAAAAAGTACATGTGATAGTTTATATAATTTAAAAAACTCGCTACGAGAAGGACAACACAAGATAATAAATAGCATTGAGAATCTAGAATTAGATATACATTATAGTACAATTAGGATAAATTATTATACAAAATTTGTAAATCTACAATTACTACAGGATAAAATGATAGACTATGAATATTTAAAATATTGGAGAGAAAATATGGAAGAAATAATATTATTAGAAAAACTTATGAAAGACATTCTAATTAGATATTTTGAAACAAAAGATATATAATATTTAGAATACCTTCAAAATAATATAGAAGAATAACAAAAACTAAGATAAAAAAAAAATAAAGAATACTATAGTAAAGCATTTAATCAATTACCATATAATCACCCCCCAAGATATGAATATCAATAAAACTAACATAAATAAACTCAAAATAAAAATAAAAATAAAAATATTTAGAGAAGTTAAGAAATATCCACGCACGAATAATAATTGATCCATTGTATTTATAATAGATCTATTTTACCACACAAGTTATCCGCACTCCCCTACAATTGTTGCTGAATTAGAAAAAGAACTACAAATGCTATAAGATTTGTATGAAAAAGAACAGAAAGAAAAAGAAGAAAAAGATAAAGAACAAAAATTATTAAACGAAATAAATCAATTTAAAGAAAAATTAGAAATAAACAATACAAAAATAGAAACTAGGGAATTAGAAATAAATACAATAGATGTTGAAGAAACAGATAATTATGATTCAGAAGATAGTGAAACATGTACAGAAATCTTAACAAATACAAAAAATTTAGAAATCAATGAAAAACAAGAATTAATTAATGAAGAAAACTTAGAAAATAGAAACACAGAAATAAATACTCTTGATAAAAAAGAAGATGAAAATATAATACCTAGAACATCAGAAATAAGAAAACCTACTTATTATAAGAATAAGTTTAAAAGATATAATCTAAAGGATGAATATGACAAATGAACACCAAAGCAAATAGTTAATAAAAATTATAATTTTTTAGACTTAGATTGTGTAATAGATACAGAAAAAATAATACAATTATGGATAGGATAGATGACAAAACAATTATTAGATAATAATATAAATGTAACAGATGCACCAGAATATATAGAAAGAACACTAATAGGAACAGTGAAATTATGGTTTTCAGATCTAACTAAATATAGTAAAAGGGTATTAAGAACTGACAAACCTACAGAAGAAACATCATCAACAACTACAACTAAATGAACACCAATAGAATTATTTAAAAAAATATGAAATAGCTATAAAAGACGAATTTAGAAGCATGACAACAACAGAAGAAGAACAAAATGAAGAGAAAGATACAAACAAGAATTTAATGTTAAAATTAGCAATATGTAATATCTGTTACATAGATGAATATACTTGCGCATTTAAAGAATATTATTATAAAGGAACATATAATACAGAAGAAAGTAAAGAAATAAGAAAATTGTATTTTAGTAAATTACCTGAACCATTTAGTTCAAAAATAATAAAAAGTTGGGATGAAGCAAAAATAGTAGATACCCTAGGAGAAAGAATAAAATTTTTACAACAATAGTATATAAACCTATGTGAAAAATAAAGAGAAGAAATAAAAATGGAAAAAACATTAATAAGAAATTTAGCATGTTGCAAAGATAAAATAGCACCTCAATTTGGATGCGAAGAAAGATATTAAAAGAAAAGAAAAAAACATAAGAAATATAAGAAATACAAAAAATCAAAATATAAATATAAGAAACCAAGAAAAAGATATTATGTAAAAAATTATAAACATAAAAGACCATATAGGAAAAAGAAATCTATAAAAGAATGTACTTGTTATAATTGCAAAAAATTAGGACATTTAGCTAGAGATTTTAAAATACCTAAAAACCCAAAAAATAAAAAAATATCAGAAATAAAAATAGAAAATATAGAATATATGCAGATAGATTATATAGATTACGAATTAGAAAGTGAAGATAGTATATGTAAAATTTCAGAGAATGAAATAGATTGTGAATTAGATGTATTAAATGACTGAAAAAGATATAAGAATAAATCAAATAACTGAAGAAGATATAAAAATAATAACAAAGGAAGAATATTTAAATGAAGAAGGAAAAGATCAAAAAATAATATTTGATAGTCATATATTTGATGAAATAAAAGGAAAAGGATTAGATTTAAGTGTTGAAAAAATATTTAAAATACCAACAATAAAAAACATATTTAGTAGAAGAAAAGAAGAATACTACGTAGTAAGCGAAAAAGAACATGTAATAGATTGTAGATATGTAAAAGGAAGAGCTAGTATAACACTAGTAACAAAAAGAATAATTAATAAAGAAATAAACGATATAAAAAGTAAAGACCCAATAAAATATGTACACCTTGTAGGAACAAAGATATTGATAAAAGTATGTTTTAGAGAATGAATAGATACACCAATAGAATTATACCTAGAAGATGATAGAATTATAAAACCTATAGAAAAAAGTATAATAACTTCCATAAAAGGAAATTTAATATACCAAAAATTTAAATTTATAATAAGTGTGAATTATTCAGTAGCAATAACAGATAAAAATATAGATAAATCATTAGTAGTATAATGGAAAATATCAGGAATAGAACTAACCCCAGGAAGTAAAATATTTACAGCAAAATGTAAAAATCTATATGTATTAACAACAAAATATAAAATAACGGGAAAAAATAAAATTAACAAAATACAAATAGAAAGTCCTTTCGAACAATTTGTAAAAACAATTGATAATAATGATTATAGTTATAGGGACATAGATATAGTAGAAAATTTAGAAATAATAAATGACAGAATAAGTACAACAAAAAGAATAACTTATGAAAAAACAGAATCATCAAGTTCATCAAAAAGTACAAGTTATGAAACAAGTTCAACAACTAATTTAAACCAATATCACATAACAAGAACAATAAATGAAAAAAATATTTAATACTCTTAAATACAAGACAAGAAGAAAATTATATAGCAAGATATCTAGTAAAAAATGAGGAAATAAAATCTGACAATAATATATGCCCAGATCTACCAAGAAGCTTAATAAACACTAAAAATATAGCAGAAAAAGAAATAACAATAGAAGTAAATGCGATAAATTAAAAACACCAATAATAGTTACACGATTTAATAAAGAAGGAATATTAATTACTTATAAAGCTAAGAATGTAAAAACACAAGTAAGGGATAAAATATTAATAATAGAAGAAATCTATAATTATGAGCTAACATCAAAAGATATACTTTTAGGATTGTCGTTTTTAGATAAATTATAACCACATATAATAACTAGAACGGATTGGTGGTTTACAACACCATGTAAACAGAAAGTAAGAGCAAAAAGAGTTACTAATAAAATAAGAAAGAGAACTGATTGGATAGAAGGAAGTGAAAAAATTACACAAAAATTGAAGATACAATAGAACTGGTCGTATTTCAATAAATAAAAAGGAAATAACTATATTTTCAATAAATAAGATAGAAATAATTATGAAAAAATTAGAACAATTATATAATGAAGATCCATTAAAAGGATGGGAAAAACATAAAACTACTATAAAAATTGAATTAATAGATAAAAATTGCATAATAACTCAAAAACCATTAACATATAATTTTGACAATTTAAAAGAATTTAAAATGCATATAGATGAATTATTAGAAAAGCAATATATACAAAAAAAATAATAGTAAACACAATAGTCCAGCATTTATAGTAAATAAACATATTGAACAAAAAAGAGAAAAAAGTAGAATGGTTATTGATTATAGAAATTTAAATGCAAAAACTATGACATATAATTACCCAATACCAAATAAGATATTAAAAATAAGACAAATACAAGGATATAATTACTTTAGTAAATTTGATTGTAAATTAGGATTTTACCATTTAAAGTTAGAAGAAGAATCTAAGGAATTATCCATATTTACGGTACCACAAGGATTTTATGAATGGAATGTACTACCATTTGGATATAAAAATGCACCAGGTATATCAACATTTTATGGATAGTTATTTTAAACAATTATCTAATTGAATAGTATATATAGATGATAAACTATTATATACAAAAACCAAAGAAGAATATTTATAATTATTAGAATAATTTACAAATATAATAGAAAAATTGGGAATAAGTTAAAGTGAAAAGAAAGCTGAAATTATGAAAAACCAGATAGAATGTTTAGGAATACAAATAGATAAAAGTGGAGTAAAAATGCAACAACATATAGTACAAAAAATAATAAATTCGAAAGAAGAATTAGATACAAAAAAGAAATTACAATCATTTTTGGAATTAGTAAACCAAGTAAGGAAATATATACCAAATTTAGCAGAAAATCTAAAGCCTTTACAGAAAAAATTAAAAAAGGATGTAGAATATAATTATAACGAAGAGGATAAAAAATAAGTTCAGAAAATAAAAACACTTTGTAAAGAATTACCAAAATTACAATTCCCAGACGAAAATAGAAAATTTATATATATAGTAGAAGCAGATGCTAGTGAATATAGTTATGGAGGAGTACTTAAATATAGGTACGAAAATGAAAAAATAGAACATCATTGTTGATATTATTCAGGAACGTTTAATGAAACAGAAATAAAATGGGAAATAAATAGAAAAAAATTATGTTCATTATACAAATGTTTATTAGCATTTGAGCCATATATTGTATATAATAAGTTGATTGTACGAACAGATAATACACAGGTACATTGGTGGCTAACAAAGAAAATACAAAATTCAGTTACAACAAAAGAGATTCAGAGACTAGTATTGAATATATTAAATTTTACATTTACAATTGAAGTAATTAGTACTAACAAAAACGTTATTGCAAATTACATATCAAGACAAAGCTACACTGATGTGTGAGCAAAAGCTAACATATTTAATGCTTTTTAGCTCAAAATAATTGTGAATTCTAAAACAACTCTTGTTGTTTTGATGTGTTTGCTTATGATATTGCAGTAAAAGGCTGAAGGAATAAAAACAAACGACAATGGAGCAAAAGAGTTGAAAATCTGAGCAAAAGAGAAGAAATCATGGCTGACGACCTCCGTGATACGTCGTCAGCCTTGTGATAGCTTATTAGCATTAGCGTCAACCTTAACTAGAAACTTGAAGCCTGAGAAGAAGTTCTGACGACGTTGGTGATAAGGCATCAAGTTGGTGATAAGGCGTCACGAAGGGCGTCAGCTTAAACCAGAGAATTGAGCTCGAAGAAGAAATCTGACGACGTTGGTGATACGCCGTCAGATTGGTGACGCGGCGTCAGCTACATCGTCAACCTGAGACAAATTTTGAAGGCAACTGAATCATTCTGACGCCATTCGTGATAGGGCATCAGACTCTTGATGCGGTGTCAGCTTGGGCGTCACCTATTCAGAGAATTTTATTAAGTTTATTTATTTTATTTCCTTAATTAGGCTTTAGTATAAATAGCATCTTTTAGGGTTTCATTCACAACTGGGGAAGCAGGTTTTGACATCTTGTAACTTAGTAAAGGGGAGTTCACTTGTTTTTGACTCTCTTAACTTAGAATTCAATTTTCCATCCTTTGATTTAGTTGTGGGAAATTCTTATTGTACTTGAAGGAGAACCAACTTTGAATTTTATCTTTTGTAAGTTCACTTGCTGTAAGTTATGAATTTAATCTTTGTTATCTCTTTCTATCTTATGAGCAACTAAAACCCACAACTAGGGTTGTAGGATATATGATTATTATTTCATTGATTTAATAGTTGGATTAGGGTTTGAGTGATTGTGGGAACGTCTTGAAATTTTGTTGTTTTAACTTGAATCTATTGGTTGCAAACATTAGGTTATGCCTTAGGTTTTGTTTTCTTCTTACGGAGAAATAGACTAGAGGTCGTGAATTATCAACAGGGACTCGGAAGCTACCAACCTTCTGTTTAATGATTGATGTCGTAACTGGATCAATCTACCTGAGATAACATCCGATTGGAAATAGATATGTTATCTAAGTTTGAGAGAATTAGATAATAAATTGTCTGGTGAGGTCTAGAGATAAGTCAGATAGTATCATCGGCAGGGATAATCTGTTGTTCCCACCTATCACGAGAATCATGAACAGTTATTATTCAATGGAGATTAATAGTCATAGTGATCACAACCCTAGTTTCTCTATATCATGGATTCGAAATATTGAAATCTAAGTTTTGAGTTCTAAAATAAGTTGAAACGTTAAAATTTGTTTGATTGATAAAAACCCTTATTTTTTTTATCATTTATTTGAATTTAACTTGTAGCTATAGTTTCGAACTAGTTTAATCGCCACTCACATTGTTCCCTGTGGATTTGATCCCGACTCCAAAGTTGGGTAAATATATTAACGACGATCGCCTTGCACATATTTGAGGTGTAAGTTGAGCGTTATAAAAAATGGCGTCGTTGTCGGGGGATAATTTGGCGTATTGAGTTAGTTTGGAATTTTAGCTTACTTGCTTGAATTGAAACTTGTAAATATTTGTTTGTGATTTCCTTTGTTTCTTGTGTTAGGTAGATTTTCTTTATTTTTGTTTATTTCTTACTATGGCATCATGGAATGAATGTAAGTTTGATGGTTGGAAATCTTATCTGGATGATCCATGTCCATATTGTGATGGACCCTACTTTTAGCAAAATTATAGATATGCTTCCTGAAGAGAGATGTGTGCACCATCTCCATCCTACCGATAGTATAATTGTTCTTTATATGGTGGTCAAGATGGACATTGGAGTTATTGCCCAAATGCCCCTCCCTCTGTTGCGCTAACCCAGGTTCTAGTTCTTCTTATGAGTATGACAGGTCTTATGGTCAAGAAAAGAAAGAACGAAGCACTGGAAAGAGTGACATTGAAGCTATGCTTTAATAATGTTGGATCGTACAAACACAATGAATAATACCATATGTGACATACGTCAAGACATTAGGGCATTTAACGAGGCAAGAGAAAGGATAGAAGAGATAGATATCGAGGTCAATCATCCAAAACACTTTTCTACATTGTGGTTAGATGATATCTTGTCTGTGGAATCATTTAACATAATGGATGAGTGTGAAGATGAAGAGAAAGAACCCTATATCGATGTTGTGCTTGATGTTGAGCAGACCTTGGAGATTTCCCAACCAATCGAGCCAACCATGAGGGATGATGTCAAGATTGAGGGAATGGCGCTAGAGGCAAAAGAAGAAGACAAGCCAATCTCTTATGAAGACTCTATCCCAATTCAAAGTAAAAATATTGAGAAGATGAATAAAAGTGAGTGTGTAGAGGATAGTGTAAATTTTGAAGTAGGATTTGTTGGTCCACACTCGAAGAATTTTTCCACATTATGTTTAGATGATATCTTGTCTGTGGAATTATCTAAAATAGTGGAAGACTGTGAAGATAAGGAACAAGAATTCTATATTCTTTATTTTACACTTGATAAGCAACACAAAAACACACCTCACTTTAAAGCTGAGTTGTTTACCATGCATCATCCATTACTCGGCTTTTTAATCTTTGTACCACCTCCCTATGAGCGAGGAAATAAGATGGAATCTAAGTTGGGGTGAAGTTCATATCCTCAAGATGGAGGAAAAAACTGAGTTGAGTCGTGCCGCGACACTAAATTAGGCGCTTCTTGGGAGGTAACCCAAGGTATTTTGTTGTTTGTATTTGTATTGTGTGATTGACATCAGATCTTCGCACCCATGGTGCCACAGGTATGTTTTTAACTCTCTTGTTTTGGATTGATGCGTTGGGAACACTGCATGATATTAATTTGAGGGTGGGGCTACTTGTGGGTGTGATGTACTTCTGGGGTTTTTGTTGTCGTGCCTCTTTTCCCCGGAGTCTTGTTCTTAGTAGAGCCGGCATGTTTAGGCGTATTATGTTTGTTTTGTGTTGTGTTGTGGTTAACTGGAGAAAAATAAGTATCTAGAGCAGTTGACATATTTTTGTTGATTTTTAAGACTGATAAACACTTCTCCGTTGGTCTGTTTATAACTATGTGATATGCATTTATATATGGCTACTGTGAATCTTTTGATGGCATTAGTACTAGGGACTTGATAATCACTGCTAATAATTGCATTAACCGAATGGGTAGTAGCTTGTGATGTACCATTGTGCCATGTGAGTGTGAGGTCTTACTCAATTACCTGTGTGTGTTGAATATAGAACTTGCCCGGTTAGTCTTACCTTTGTTGAAAGATAGGGGTTAGGAAAAGATCATAGGCCGTTTTGATTTTTAAGTCATTTTTTTTTTGCCTAAATGAACTTCCATGTATGCATGCTATCTCTTGATCCCTATTTTGAGCCTGAATTGACCATTTCTTTCTATGACACCTATCACCTTCTTATTTAGATCATAATGAACCTGTCTTGGCCCTGGTCCTCCTTGGACACTGTGCACCTTGACTTAGGAAAACAACCTAAGTTGAGGGTGGCCATCATAGGGGTGCGTGATGTAAACTAGGTATGAAGAAAGGTAGAATAAAAGGAAAAGAATAAGTGAAAAAGAATAAAAAGCTGAGTGGTGTGGAAGAAGAATAAGAAAAGAAAAAGAATGAAAAAGAAAAGCCACATCCATCCTGAATAATGTGTGATCAAGAAATAGAGAAAAAGAAGAACAAGGTTAATAAGTGAACCCCAAAAGCTAAGGTAGTGCCAAAGAGGCTTAGTCACTCTAAATTCCATTAAATATCATACCATCCCTTAGCCTACATTACAAGCCGAAGAAAAGACCTATAGTGATCCTAACTTATCTGTCTGGACACCTTGGTAATGAAAATAAGGGCAAGCATATGGTATTTGACATGCATTGATTGGAATTTCTTTCTGAGAGTGAGTGTTACTTGACCGTCTCCACATTGACATGCTTGAGTTCATATATGAGTGAGGAGGGACTTCTTTGTTGTAAGGGCACATCGGTTGCATTGCTAGCTGTTTACTTATTTCGGTAGTGTAACTTGTACATATGCATGGTTATTGTTGCTGAATTGATGTCATATCTTGATTCCTTTGGGTTACATTGTTAATCTTTATTGATATGCACAATTGGATTTATAAGTAATTGAACGTGGAGAGTGGCATGAGTTTTGAGCTAAACTTGATAATCAACTGTGATAGGTATCTTATGTGTCTCTTGGTTAAGCATCGTAGTATGGTGTTATGTAGTTTCTTGTGGACAAGCAATTGTTTTAAGTTGAAGGTGTTGATGTGTGAGAAAAAGCTAACACATTTAATGTTTTTTAGCTCAAAATAATTGTGAATTCTAAAGCAACTCTTGTTGTTTTGATGTGTTTCCTCATGATACTGCAGTAAAAGGCTGAAGGAATAAAAACAAACGACAATGGAGCAAAAGAGTTGAAAATCTGAGCAAAAGAGAAGAAATCATGGCTGACGACCTTCGTGATACGTCGTCATCCTTGTGATAGCTTATCAGCATTGGCGTCAACCTTAACCAGAAACTTGAATCCTGAGAAGAAGTTCTGACGACGTTGGTGATAAGGCGTCAAGTTGGTGATAAGGCATCACGAAGGGTGTCAGCTTAAACTAGAGAATTGAGTTCGAAGAAAAAATCTGACGACGTTGGTGATACACCGTCAGATCAATGACGCGGCGTCAGCTACATCGTCTGCCTAAGATAAATTTTGAAGGCAAATGAAGCATTTTGACGCCATCTGTGATAGGGCATCAGACTCTTGACGCGTCGTCAGCTTGGGCGTCACCTATTCCAAGAATTTTATTAATTTTGGTTATTTTATTTCCTTAATTAGGATTTAGTATAAATAGCATCTTTTAGGGTTTCATTCACAACTGGGGAAGCAGCTTTTGACATCTTGTAACTTAGTAAAGGGGAGTTCACTTATTTTTGACTCTCTTAACTTAGAATTCAATTTTCCATCCTTTGATTTAGTTGTGGGAAATTCTTATTGTACTTGAAGGAGAAACAACTTTGAATTTCATCTTTTGTAAGTTCACTTGTTGTACGTTATGAATTTAATCTTTGTCATCTCTTTCTATCTTATGAGAAACTAAAACCCACAACTAGGGTTGTGGGATCTATGATTATTATTTCATTGATTTATAGTTGGATTAGGGTTTGAGTGATTGTGGGAACGTCTTAAAATTTTGTTGTTTTAACTTGAATCTATTGGTTGCAAACAATAGGTTATGCCTTAGGTATTATTTGCTTCTTACGGAGAAATAGACTAGAGGTCGTGAATTATCAACAGGGACTCGGAAGCTACCAACCTTCTGTTTAATGATTGATGCCGTAACAGATGCACCAGAATATATAGAAAGAACACTAATAGGAATAGTGAAATTATGGTTTTCAAATCTAACTGAAAATAGTAAAAGAGTATTAAGAACTGACAAACCTACAGAAGAAACATCATCAACAACTACAACTAAATTAACACCTATAGAATTATTAAAATAATATGAAATAGCTATAAAAGACGAATTTAGCAGCATAACAACAACAGAACAAGAACAAAATGAAGAGAAAGATATAAATAGGAATTTAATGTTAAAATTAGCAATATGTAATATTTCTTACATAGATGAATATACTTGCACATTTAAAGAATATTATTATAAAGGAACATATAATACAAAAGAAAGTAAAGAAATAAGAAAATTATATTTTAGTAAATTACCTAAACCATTTAGTTCAAAAATAATAAAAAGTTGGGATGAAGCAAAAATAGTAGATACCCTAGGAGAAAGAATAAAATTTTTACAACAATGGTATAGAAACCTATGTGAAAAATATAGAGAAGAAATAAAAATGGAAAAAACATTAATAAGAAATTTAACATGTTGTAAAGATAAAATAGCACCTCAATTTAGATACGAAGAAAGATATTATAAGAAAAAAAAAGACATAAGAAATATAAGAAATACAAAAAATCAAAATATAAATATAAGAAACCAAGAAAGAGATATTATGTAAAAAAATTATAAACATAAAAGACCATATAGGAAAAAGAAATCTATAAAAGAATGTACTTGTCATAATTGCAAAAAATTAGGACATTTAGCTAGAGATTTTAAATTACCTAAAAACCCAAAAAATAAACAAATATCAGAAATAAAAATAAAAAATAAAGAATATATGCAGATATATTATATAGATTACGAATTAGAAAGTGAAGATAGTATATATGAAATTTCAGAAAATGAAATAGATAATGAAATAGATAGTGAATTAGATGAATTAAATGACTGAAGAAGATATAAGAATAAACCAAATAACTGAAGAAGATATAAAAATAATAACAAAGAAAGAATATTTAAATGAAGAAGGAACAGATCAAAAAATAATATTTGATAGTCATATATTTGATGAAATAAAAGGAAAAGAATTAGATTTAAGTGTAGAAAAAATATTTAAATTACCAACAATAAAAAATATATTTAGTAGAAGAAAAGAAGAATACTACGTAGTAAGCCAAAAAGAACATGTAATAGATTGTAGATATGTAAAAGGAAGAGCTAGTATACCACTAGTAACAAAAAGAATAATTAATATAGAAATAAACGATATAAAAAGTAATGACCCAATAAAATATGTACACCTTGGAGGAAAAGAGATATTGATAAAAGAATCTTTTAGAGAATGAATAGATACACCAATAGAATTATACCTAGCAGATGATAGAATTATAAAACCTATAGAAAAAAGTATAATAATTTCCATAAAAGGAAATTTAATATACCAAAAATTTAAATTTATAATAAGTGTGAATTGTTCAGTAGCAATAATAGATAAAAATATATATAAATCATTAGTATTATATTGGAAAATATCATGAATAGAACTAACCCCATGAAGTAAAATATTTACAGCAAGATGTAAAAATCTATATGTATTAACAACAAAACATAAAATAACGAGAAAAAATAAAATTAACAAAATACAAATAGAAAGTCCTTTCGAACAATTTGTAAAAACAATTGATAATAATGATTATAGTTATAGAGACATAGATATAAAAAAAAAATAGAAATAATAAATGACAGAATAAGTACAACAAAAAGAATAGCTTATGAAAAAACAAAATCATCAAGTTCATAAAAAAGAACAAGTTATGAAACAAGTTCAACAACTAATTTAAACCAATATTACATAACAGGAACAATAAATGAAAAAGAATATTTAATACTCTTAAATACAGGACAAGAAGAAAATTATATAGCAAGATATCTAGTAAAAAATGAGGAAATAAAATCTGACAATAATATATGCCCAAATCTACCAAGAAACTTCATAAACACTAAAAATATAGCAGAAAAAGAAATAATAATAGGAGTTAGAAAAATAAAAATAGAATTTGAAATAATGGAAGAAATGTAAAAAGCAGACATAATATTAGGAATAAAATGGCTAGAACAAGTAAAACCATATAATATAGAGCATACACAATTATCTATAACATATAACAGAGAGAAATTATTCTTAAGAAGAGCCTTTACATAATATGAAAATATATGTATTAATGAAGATAGTAGTAGAAGGGTATTACAGTAGATATTATACGGCTATGATAGATACCGGGGCAGAAGCTAATTTATGTAGATATAATTGTTTACCAGAAAGTAAATGGGATAAATTAAAAACACCAATAATAGTTAAAGGATTTAATAACGAAGGAATATTAATTACTTATAAAGCTAAGAATGTAAAAACACAAGTAAGGGATAAAATATTAACAATAGAAGAAATCTATAATTATGAGCTAACATCAAAAGATATACTTTTAGGATTGCCGTTTTTAGATAAATTATACCCACATATAATAACTAGAATGGATTGGTGGTTTACAACACCATGTAAACAGAAAGTAAGAGCAAAAAGAGTTACTAATAAAATAAGAAAGAAAACTAATTGGATAGAAGGAAGTGAAAAAATTACACAAAAATTGAAGATACAATAGAACTGGTCGTATTTTCAATAAATAAAAAGGAAATAACTATATTTTCAATTAATAAGATAGAAATAATTAAGAAAAAATTAGAACTATTATATAGTGAAGATCCATTAAAAGGATGAGAAAAACATAAAACTACTATAAAAATTAAATTAATAGATAAAAATAGCATAATAACTCAAAAACCATTAACATATAATTTTGACAATTTAAAAGAATTTAAAATGCATATAAATGAATTATTAGAAAAACAATATATACAAAAAAGTAATAGTAAACACAATAGTCCAGCATTTATAGTAAATAAACATAGTGAACAAAAAAGAGGAAAAAGTAAAATGGTTATTGATTATAGAAATTTAAATGCAAAAACTATGACATATAATTACCCAATACCAAATAAGGTATTAAAAATAAGACAAATACAAGGATATAATTACTTTAGTAAATTTGATTGTAAATCAGGATTTGACCATTTAAAGTTAAAAGAAGAATCTAAGGAATTAACCGCATTTATGGTACCACAAGGGTTTTATTAATGGAATGTACTACCATTTGGATATAAAAATGCACCAGGTAGATATCAACATTTTATGAATAGTTATTTTAAACAATTACATAATTGTATAGTATATATAGATGATATACTATTATATACAAAAACCAAAGAAGAACATTTAAAACTATTAGAACAATTTTCAAATATAATAGAAAAATCGGGAATAAGTTAAGTTAAAAGAAAGTTGAAATTATGAAAAAACAGATAGAATTTTTAGGAATACAAATAGATAAAAGTGGAGTAAAAATACAACAATATATAGTACAAAATATAATAAATTCGAAAGAAGAATTAGATACAAAAAAGAAATTACAATCATTTTTGAGATTAGTAAACCAAGTAAGAGAATATATACCAAAATTAGCAGAAAATCTAAAGCCTTTACAGAAAAAAATTAAAAAAGGATGTAGAATATAATTATAACGAAAAAGATAAAAAATAAGTTCTGAAAATAAAAATACTTTGTAAAGAATTACCAAAATTACAATTCCCATATGAAAATAGAAAATTTATATATATAGTAGAAGCAGATGCTAGTGAATATAGTTATGGAGGAGTACTTAAATATAGGTACGAAAATGAAAAAATAAAACATCATTGTAGATATTATTCAGGAACGTTTAATAAACAGAAATAAAATGGGAAATAAATAGAAAAGAATTATGTTCATTATATAAATGTTTATTAGCATTTGAGCCATATATTGTATATAATAAGTTTATTGTACGAACAGATAATACACAGGTACGTTGGTGGATAACAAAGAAAATACAAAATTTAGTTACAACAAAAGAGATTCGGAGACTAGTATTGAATATATTAAATTTTACATTTACAATTAAAGTAATTAGTACTAACAAAAACGTTATTGCAGATTATATATCAAGACAAAGCTACACAGACTGATATAATAGAAGATGATGCTTTAGAAAAGATATTCAAAACCCTAACTATGCTTTCAATGAAAGTGGACAGTATGGGTAATGAAATAGAAAAGCTAAACTCTAATGAAGATAAACTGAAGTCTGTAGCTACAAATCAGCTAACTCAGCAGTGTGCAGAACTATGTCGATCGGAAGACATTAAAATTACAAAGCTAGAAGGAGACGTTGGGACACTCCGTAAACCCATAACGTTTATCAATCTACAATTGCAGGTACAAGTAAAGGAGTTATTGGACAATGCTACCAGAATATGAACTTAAATAAAATATTTGAAAAACCATTTACACCAAAAATACAAAAAGACCTCTTGAACATACCCCTAAAAATTACCACATATTGAGATAGTCTGAACAAAGATAAAAAGGTTTAATACTATACAACCCAAAAATACATAGAAAATATCTACCGAGTACAAATTTTTCTAAACCTTAACCTCAGAGCTACAGATATCAAAGAACCCAACACAAACTATACAACCCAAAGATTACAAGGTCACAAGAAGATAATTGCACTACCCAAAACCAACCCAAGCTTAATAATAACTTATTTTGATTATGGATCATTAAATACCATAGACACCCAGGGTGGAGAAGAATTATCAGCTATGGAAGAATTACGAAAAATATTCAACACCTATAAAAGAGTAACCAAAGGAAATCTATTTTATATAAAGTGTTATACTGCACCAGCAGAGATATTATACGACGAGATAAAACCAGTTACACAAGTTGTAAAAATAGGATTAAACAGAGATATGATTATACCAGAAGATATTGTGCAGCAGCCAGAGATACCCAAAATCGAGATACCTGATTTTTATGCAAACAAATGACATATTGAACTAGATACAATTATTCAAGAACTAGCAAATAATTATACTAATGGAAACCGAATATGGAGATATTATTCAAGAGACCATCAGATGATTTATTCAAATTCAAAAGAACTTCGACAAGCAGATATGAAAGATGTCAGAAAATGGATAATGACATTACTTAACCCAGAAAAATAATCTACTGCAAGAGCAATTAGGAAAGGATTTATTTCAGACAAATTATTGACAAAATATTGCAAGAAAATTGGACACAAATATCCAGACCATCAATGTTCGAGATGTAATGGAGAAGATAATATTGTCCCAGATGTATAGCTAGAATAAAGATACGCATGCCAGTTGGAAAAAAGATAAAAAGGTAGCAGATACGATAGAGACAACAATGAAGGAAAATCAACTACGGATAAAGAAAAGAAGACGAAAGTTATCAAAGTCATAAAAGATATGAAAAGGAAATATGACTTATAGTTTTGAACATGTGAATTATTATAGCTTTTGATTTCTTTTACGTAAAAGACATTGTACAGTTAGTCTTTACTAGGTTAGGTACGTACCATTATTAGCCTACTATAGACTTTTTGACTTTTTTAAGTTTGTAAGACTTTGTGTAAAAGATTAGTCTTTTCTAGGAATAGTATGTCTACGTGTAAAGTTTTTTAGGAACGTGTAAAACATTAGTACGAAAAACTATGTAAATCATCTATTTTAAATGAAGACATCGAAGGCAGAAAGAGGCAAGCCTTCATGCGTTGAAGCAAAAAACTCTCTCTTGTCTACAACAAATAATTTGATTATTTAAAAAATAGGTATATTTCAATGGAAAAATCTATGGAGGAACAAAGCTTAGAATTATCAAAACTACCAGAACAAGTATATTCATTTACTATTATGAATAGCTAAATTCATAAATTCCTAACAATCATAATATGATAAAATAAGTTCATGCTAGATGCTTTATAGTAGAATTATTCAAAAAATAGCATGTTAAGAAGTTTATTAGCAAAGTGGAAAAGGAGAAAAATCCCTAAGAACTATGCCATCCTAAAGGTGAAACCGGTGAGGCAAGAAAGCCGTAATAGGGGAGTAACCAGAGTAGAGGCGCTATTAAAGGGAAAAGTATCCAGATTACCATGCTAATAGTGACCGAAGAATATGTTATTTAAGAATAATCTAGTATATAGCAATCTAAAGTGATCATATTTTGTTATGTGCACGATTGAAGGGAATATTTTGAAAAAGCATCATATGAAAAATGAATACTAATTTATCTGACGAAATGGTAGATAAATTTAAAATACTTGTTTTGTATGTACTTAAGGATATAGAAATTGTAGAAATAAGAAAAATCATATTGGAAAAAATATTTGATAAATATTTTATGACTAGAATAAATTATATACCACACTTACCTAACTATTCTTACAAATACCTACGTATCAAACCTACATATCAACCATGATAAATTATATATATTTAGAATTTTGGAAAATGGATATGAAAAATATACAATCAATAGAAAAACAAATATAAACAAATTTAGATGAATATATGAGGACTAAAGATATAAAATGTATGCAATTTCTTAGTAAAACTATAGAAGAATTAATGAGATTAAAACAACCAACTAAAAAATATTATAATAAAGTATTTAACCCATTTTAAATGATAGATAATCTTACAATATTAATCTTATATATACTTAGAGATATATAAATTATAGATATTAAGAGAAAAATATTAGAAAAAGTATTAGACTATGAAATTGAAACTATAAATTGGATAGAACAGTTATACCTGGATAATTACCCAGATGGATATTATTCAGATTAAGAAATGTTAGAATATATTAGAAAAACTAGAGAAAATCAAGATAATCTAAATGAAGAAATTAATTATAGAAACTGAATTAGAAAAATAATCGAGAATCTAAAAGAAAAATTAATATGGATAGAAGAAACCCTAGAAAATTTAGGAAAAAGTACATGTGACAGTTTATATAATTTAAAAAACTCGCTACGAGAAGAACAACACAAGATAATAAATAACATTAAAAATCTAGAATTAGATATACATTACAGTACAATTAGGATAAATTATTATACAGAAATTTGTAAATCTACAATTACTACAGGATTAAATGATAGACTATGAATATTTAAAATATTGGAGAGAAAATATGAAAGAAATAATATTATTAGAAAAACTTATGAAAGACAATCTAATTAGATATTTTGAAACAAAAGATATAGAATATTTAGAATACCTTCAAAATAATATAGAAGAATTACAAAAACTAAGAGAAAAAAATAAAGAATACTATAGTAAAGCATTTAATCAATTACCATATAATCACCCCCAAGATATCAATATCGATAAAAATAATATAAATAAACTCAAAATAAAAATAAAAATAAAAATATTTAGAGAAGTTAAGAAATATCCACGCACAAATAAAAATAGATCCATTGTATTTATAATTGATCTATTTTACCACACAAGTTATCCGCACCCCTCCTACAATTGGTATCTCATTAATTCTTCTATATGTTTACTAAGAAATTGCATACATTTTATATCTTTAGTCGGGTGAGAATAACTTGTGTGAAAAAATAGATCTATTATAAATACAATGGATCTATTTTTATTTGTGCGTGGATATTTCTTAACTTCACCAAATATTTTTATTTTTATTTTTATTTTGAGTTTATTTATGTTAGTTTTATCAATATTTATATCTTGGGGGGTGATTATATGGTAATTGATTAAATGCTTTACTATAGTATTCTTTATTTTTTTCTCTTAGTTTTTGTAATTCTTCTATATTATTTTGAAGGTATTCTAAGTATTCTATATCTTTTGTTTCAAAATATCTAATTAGATTGTCTTTCATAAGTTTTTATAATAATATTATATTTTCCATATTTTCTCTCCAATATTTTAAATATTCATAGTCTATCATTTTATCCTGTAGTAATTGTAGATTTACAAAATTCTGTATAATAATTTATCCTAATTGTGCTGAAATGTATATCTAATTCTAGATTTTCAATGCTATTTATTATCTTGTGTTGTTCTTCTCGTAGCGAGTTTTTTAAATTATATAAACTATCACATTACTTTTTCCTAAATTTTCTAGGGTTTCTTCTATCCATATTAATTTTTCTTTTAGATTCTCCATTATTTTTCTAATTCGGTTTCTATAATTAATTTCTTCATTTATATTATCTTGATTTTCTCTAGTTTTTCTAATATATTCTAACATTTCTTAATCTGAATAATATCCATCTGGGTAATTATCCAGGTATAACTGTTTTATCCAATTTATAGTTTCAATTTCATAGTCTAATACTTTTTCTAATATTATTCTCTTAATATCGATAATTTCTATATCTTTAAGTATATATAAGATTAATATTTTAAGATTATCTGTCATTTAAAATTAGTTAAATATTTTATTATAATATTTTTTAGTTGGTTGTTTTAATCTCATTAATTCTTCTATATTTTTACTAAAAAATTGCATACTTTTATATCTTTAGGCCTCATATATTCATCTAAATTTTTTTTCATTTTTTTTTCTGTTGATTGTATATTTTTCATATCCATTTTCCAAAATTCTAAATATATATAATTTAACATGGTTGATATGTAGGTTTGGTACGTAGGTATTTGTAAGAGTAGTTAGGTAAGTGTGGTATATAATTTATTCTAGTCATAAAATATTTATCAAATATTTTTTCCAATATGATTTTTCTTATTTCTACAATTTCTATATCCTTAAGTACATACAAAACAAGTATTTTAAATTTATCTACCATTTCGTCAGATAAATTAGTATTCATTTTTCATATGATGCTTTTTCAAAATATTCCCTTCAATCAGGCACATAACAAAATGTGATCACTTTAGATTGCTATATACTAGATTATTCTTAAATAACATATTCTTCGGTCACTATTAGCATGGTAATCTGGATACTTTTCCCTTAAACATCGCCTTTACTCTGGTTACTCCCCTATCACGGCTTTCTTGCCTCACCGGTTTCACCTTTAGGATGACATAGTTCTTAGGGATTTTTCTCCTTTTCCACTTTGCTAATAAACTTCTTAACATGCTATTTTTCGAATAATTCTACTATAAAGCAACTAACATGAACTTATTTTATCATATTATGATTGTTAGGAATTTATGAATTTAGCTATTCATAATAGTAAATGAATATACCTGTTCTGGTAGTTTTGATAATTCTAAGCTTTGTTCCTCCATAGATTTTTCCATTGAAATATACCTATTTTTTAAATAATCAAATTATTTGTTGTAGACAAGAGAGAGTTTTTTGCTTCAACGCATGAAGGCTTGCCTCTTTCTGCCTTCGATGTCTTCATTTATAATGGATGATTTACATAGTTTTTCGTACTAATGTTTTACAGGTTCCTAAAAACTTTACACGTAGATATACTATTCATAGAAAAGACTAATCTTTTACACAAAGTCTTACAAACTTAAAAAAGTCAAAAAGTCTATAGTAGGCTAATAATGGTACGTACCTAACCTAGTAAAGACTAACTATACAATGTCTTTTACGTAAAAGAAATCAAAAGCTATAATAATTCACATGTTCAAAACTATAAGTCATATTTCCTTTTCATATCTTTTATGACTTTGATAACTTTTGTCTTCTTTTCTTTATCCGTAGTTGATTTTCCTTCATTGTTGTCTCTATCGTATCTGCTGCTTTTTTATCTTTTTTCCAACTGGCATTCTTATCTTTATTCTAGCTGTACATCTGGGCCAATATTATCTTCTCCATTACATCTCGAACATTGATGGTCTGGATATTTGTGTCCAATTATCTTGCAATATCTTGTCAATAATTTGTCTGAAATAAATCCTTTCCTAATTGCTCTTGCAGTAGATTGTTTTTTTGGGTTAAGTAATATCATTATCCATTGTCGGACATCTTCCATATCTTCTTGTCGTAGTTCTTTTGAATTTGAATAAATCATCTGATGGTCTCTTGAATAATAGCTCCATATTCGGTTTTCATTGGTATAATTGTTTGCTAGTTCTTGAATAATTGTAGCTAGTCCAATAAGTCATTTGTTTGCATAAAAATCAGGTATCTCAATTCTGGGTATCTCTAGCTGCTGCACAATATCTTCTGGTATAATCATATCTCTTTTTAATCCTATTTTTACAACTTGTATAATTGGTTTTATCTCGTCGTATAATATCTCTGTTGGTGCAGTATAACGCTTTATATAAAATAGATTTTCTTTGGTTACTCTTTTATAAGTGTTGAATATTTTTCGTAATTCTTCCATAACTGATAATTCTTCTCCATCTTGGGTGTATATGGTATTTAATAATCCATAATCGAAACAAGTTTTTATTAAGCTTGGGTTGGCTTTAGGTAGTGCAATTAGCTTGTTGTGACCTTGTAATCATTGGGTTATATAGTTTGTGTTGGGTTCTTTGATATTTGTAGCTCTGGGGTTAAGGTTTAGAAAAGTTTATACTCGGTAGATATTTTCTATGTATTTTTGGGCTGTATAGTTATAAACTTTTTTATCTTGGTTCAGACTATCTCGATCTGTGATAATTTGTGGGGGTATGTTCAAGAGGTCTTTTTGTATTTTTGGTGTAAATGGTTTTTCAAATATCTTATTTAAGTTCATATTCTAGTATCTTTGTCCAATAACTCCTTTGCTTGTACCTGCAATCGTAGATTGATAAACGTTATGGGTTTTACGAAGTGTCCCAACGTCTCCTTATAGCTCTGGAATTTTAATGTCTTTCGATCAACATAGCTCTGCACACTGCTGAGTTAGCTGATTTGTAGCTACAGACTTCAGTTTATCTTCATTAGTCTTTAGCTTTTCTATTTCATTACCCATACTGTCCACTTTCATTGAAAGCGTAGTTAGGGTTTTGAATATCTTTTCTAAAACATCATCTTCTATTATATCAGTCTGTGTAGCTTTGTCTTGATATGTAATCTGCAATAACATTTTTGTTAGTACTAATTACTTCAATTGTAAATGTAAAATTTAATATATTCAATACTAGTCTCCGAATCTCTTTTGTTGTAACTGAATTTTGTATTTTCTTTGTTAGCCACCAACGTACCTGTGTATTATCTGTTCGTACAATAAACTTGTTATATACAATATATGGCTTAAATGCTAATAAACATTTATACAATGAACATAATTCTTTTCTATTTATTTCCCATTTTATTTCCGTTTCATTAAATGTTCCTGAATAATATCTACAATGATGTTCTATTTTTTTATTTTCATACCTATATTTAAGTACTCCTCTATAACTATATTCACTAGCATCTGCTTCTACTATATATATAAATTTTCTAATTTCGTCTGGAAATTGTAATTTTGGTAATTCTTTACAAATTGTTTTTATTTTCTGAACTTGTTTTTTATCTTCTTCGTTATAATTATATTCTACATCCTTTTTTAATTTTTTCTGTAAAGGCTTTCGATTTTCTGCTAATTTTGGTATATATTCTCTTACTTGGTTTACTAATCCCAAAAATGATTGTAATTTCTTTTTTGTATCTAATTCTTCTTTCGAATTTATTATTTTTTGTACTATATGTTGTTACATTTTTACTCCACTTTTATCTATTTGTATTCCTAAAAATTCTATCTTGTTTTTCATAATTTTGTCTTTCTTTTCACTTAAACTTATTCCCGATTTTTCTATTATATTGGTAAATTGTTCTAATAATTTTAAATGTTTTTCTTTGGTTTTTGTATATAATAGTATATCATCTATATATACTATACAATTAGGTAATTGTTTAAAATAACTATCCATAAAATGTTGATACCTGGTGCATTTTTATTTCCAAATGGTAGTACATTCCATTCATAAAATCTTTGTGGTACCGTCAATGCAGTTAATTCCTTAGATTCTTCTTTTAACATTAAATGGTAAAATCCTGATTTATAATCAAATTCAAGGATATAATTACTTTAGTAAATTTGATTGTAATTCAGGATTTTACCATTTAAAGTTAGAAGAAGAATCTAAGGAATTAACTGCATTTATGGTACCACAAGGATTTTATGAATGAAATGTACTACCATTTGGATATAAAAATGCACCAGGTAGATATCAACATTTTATGGATAATTATTTTAAACAATTACCTAATTGTATAGTATATATAGATGATAGACTATTATATACAAAAACCAAAGAAGAACATTTAAAATTATTAGAACAATTTACATATATAATAGAAAAATCGGGAATAAGTTTAAGTGAATAGAAAACTGAAATTATGAAAAATCAGATAGAATTTTTAGGAATACAAATAGATAAAAGTGGAGTAAAAATGCAACAATATATAGTACAAAAAATAATAAATTCGAAAGAAGAATTAGATACAAAAAAGAAATTACAATCATTTTTGGGATTAGTAAACCAAGTAAGGGAATATATACCAAAATTAGCAGAAAATCTAAAGCCTTTAATGAAAAAATTAATAAAGGATGTAGAATATAATTATAACGAAGAAGATAAAAAACAAGTTCAGAAAATAAAAACACTTTGTAAAGAATTACCAAAATTACAATTCTCAGACGAAAATAGAAAATTTATATATATAGTAGAAGCAGATGCTAGTGAATATAGTTATGGAGGAGTACTTAAATATAGGTACGAAAATGAAAAAATAGAACATCATTGTAGATATTATTCAGGAACGTTTAATGAAACAGAAATAAAATAGAAAATAAATAGAAAAGAATTATGTTCATTATATAAATGTTTATTAGCATTTGAGCCATATATTGGATATAACAAGTTTATTGTACGAATAGATAATACACAGGTACGTTGGTGGCTAACAAAGAAAATACAAAATTCAGTGTCAAAGAGATTCGGAGACTAGTATTGAATATATTAAATTTTACATTTACAATTAAAGTAATTAGTACTAACAAAAACGTTATTGCACATTACATATCAAGACAAAGCTACACAGACTGATATAATAGAAGATGATGCTTTAGAAAAGATATTCAAAACCCTAACTACGCTTTCAATGAAAGTGGACAGTATGGGTAATGAAATAGAAAAGCTAAAGACTAATGAAGATAAACTGAAGTCTGTTGCTACAAATCAGCTAACTCAGCAGTGTGCAGAGCTATGTCGATCGGAAGACATCAAAATTCTAGAGCTATAAGGAGACGTTGGGACACTCCGTAAAACCCATAACGTTTATCAATCTACAATTGCAGGTACAAGCAAAGGAGTTATTGGACAAAGATACCAGGATATGAACTTAAATAAGATATTTGAAAAACCATTTACACCAAAAATACAAAAAGACCTCTTGAACATACCCCTACAAATTACCACATATCGAGATAGTCTGAACCAAGATAAAAAGGTTTATAACTATACAACCCAAAAATTCATAGAAAATATCTACCGAGTACAAACTTTTCTAAATCTTAACCCCAGAGCTACAGATATCAAAGAACCCAACACAAACTATATAACCCAAAGATTACAAGGTCACAACAAGCTAATTGCACTACCCAAAACCAGCCCAAGCTTAATAAAAATTTGTTTTTATTATGGATTATTAAATACCATATACACCCAAGATGGAGAAGAATTATCAGCTATGGAAGAATTACGAAAAATATTCAACACCTATAAAAGAGTAACCAAAGGAAATCTATTTTATATAAAGTGTTATACTGCACCAGCCGAGATATTATACGACGAGATAAAACCAGTTATAAAGTTGTAAAAATAGGATTAACCAGAGATATGATTATACCAGAAGATATTGTGCAGCAACTAGAGATACCCAGAATCGAGATACCTGATTTTTATGCAAACAAATGACTTATTTGACTAGCTACAATTATTTAAGAACTAGCAAATAATTATACCAATGGAAATCGAATATGGAGATATTATTCAAGAGACCATCAGATGATTTATTCAAATTCAAAAGAACTACGACAAGCAGATATGAAAGATGTCAAACAATGGATAATGACATTACTTAACCCAGAAAAATATTCTACTGCAAGAGCAATTAGGAAATAATTTTTTTCAGACAAATTATTGACAAGATATTGCAAGATAATTGGACACAAATATCCAGACCATCAATGTTCGAGATGTAATGGATAAGATAATATTATCCCAAATGTACAACTAGAATAAAGATAAGCATGCCAGCTGGAAAGAAGATAAAAAAGCAGCAGATGCGATAGAGATAACAACGTAGAAAAATCAACTACGGATAAAGAAAAGAAGACAAAAGTTATCAAAGTCATAAAAGATATGAAAAGGACATATGACTTATAGTTTTCAACATGTGAATTATTATAGCTTTTGATTTCTTTTATGTAAAAGACATTGTATAGTTAGTCTTTACTAGGTTAGATACGTACCATTATTAGCCTACTATAGACTTTTTGACTTTTTTAAGTTTGTAAGACTTTGTGTAAAAGATTAGTCTTTTCTAGGAATAGTATGTAGATACGTGTAAAGTTTTTAGGAACGTGTAAAACATTAGTACGAAAAACTATGTAAATCATCCATTATAAATGAAGACATCGAAGGCAGAAAGAGGCAAGCCTTCATGCGTTGAAGCAAAAAACTTTCTCTTGTCTACAACAAATAATTTGATTATTTAAAAAACAGGTATATTTCAATGGAAAAATCTATGGAGGAACAAAGCTTAGAATTATCAAAACTACCAGAACAGGTATATTCATTTACTATTATGAATAGCTAAATTCATAAATTCCTAACAATCATAATATGATAAAATAAGTTCATGTTAGTTGCTTTATAGTAGAATTATTCGAAAAATAGCATGTTAAGAAGTTTATTAGCAAAGTGAAAAAAGAGAAAAATTCCTAAGAACTATGCCATCCTAAAGGTGTAACCGGTGAGGCAAGAAAGCCGTAATAGGGGAGTAACCAGAGCAGAGGCGCTATTTAAGGGAAAAGTATCTAGATTACCATGCTAATAGTGACCGAAGAATATGTTATTTAAGAATAATCTAGTATATAGCAATCTAAAGTGATCATATTTTGTTATGTGCACGATTGAAGGGAATATTTTGAAAAAGCATCATATGAAAAATGAATACTAATTTATCTGACGAAATGGTAGATAAATTTAAAATACTTGTTTTGTATGTACTTAAGGATATAGAAATTGTAGATATAAGAAAAATCATATTGGAAAAAATATTTGATAAATATTTTATGACTAGAATAAATTATATATCACACAAGCCTAACTACTCTTACAAATAACTACGTACCAAACCTACATATCAACCATGATAAATTATATATATTTAGAATTTTGGAAAATGGATATGAAAAATATACAATCAACAGAAAAACAAATGAAAACAAATTTAGATGAATATATGAGGACTAAAGATATAAAATGTATGCAATTTCTTAGTAAAAATATAGAAGAATTAATGAGAATAAAACAAACAACTAAAAAATATTATAATAAAGTATTTAACTAATTTTAAATGACAGATAATCTTAAAATATTAATCTTATATATACTTAGAGATATTAAAATTATAGATATTAGGAGAATAATATTAGAAAAAGTATTAGACTATGAATTTGAAATTATAAATTAGATAGAACAGTTATACCTGGATAATTACCCAGATGGATATTATTCAGATTAAGAAATGTTAGAATATATTAGAAAAATGAGAGAAAATCAAGATAATCTAAATAAAGAAATTAATTATAGAAACCGAATTAGAAAAATAATGGAGAATCTAAAAGAAAAATTAATATGGATAGAAGAAACCCTTGAAAATTTAGGAAAAAGTACATGTGATAGTTTATATAATTTAAAAAACTCTCTACGAGAAGAACAACACAAGATAATAAATAGCAATTAAAATCTAGAATTAGATATACATTACAGTACAATTAGGATAAATTATTATACAGAAATTTGTAAATCTACAATTACTACAAGATAAAATGATAGACTATGAATATGTAAAATATTGGAGAGAAAATATAGAAAAAATAATATTATTAGAAAAACTTATGAAAGACAATCTAATTAGATATTTTGAAACAAAAGATATAGAATATTTAGAATACCTTCAAAATAATATAGAAGAATTACAAAAACTAAGAGAAAAAAATAAAGAATACTATAGTAAAGCATTTAATCAATTACCATATAATCACCCACAAGATATGAATATCGATAAAACTAACATAAATAAACTCAAAATAAAAATAAAAATAAAAATATTTAGAGAAGTTAAGAAATATCCACGCACAAATAAAAATAGATCCATTGTATTTATAATAGATCTATTTTACCACACAAGTTATCCGCGCCACCCTACAATTTCTTTCTGCTAGAGGCTAAGAGAGACACACCGATTTGAATCATATTTGTATTACGATTACCTTTTTAATTTTTTCTGTATTTAAATTTTTTTCTTATATTGAAAGTTAAATCTTTAGAAAATCTTTGATTACTTACTTGAAACTTTTAAAAATTTAATACTTATTATATTTTTCTTATTCTAGTGCTTTCATATTTATTTCGAGATGTTTCAAATCTTCTTAAAATCAGATTTAGTTGATTTAGAATTCTTAAACTAATGAAAAGGGTATTAGTTGTCATTAATTTTGATGACTTCTAATAAGGTAAGGTTTTCTATAAATATTATTTAATTTTCAATTCTTAATATTAAAGAAATAGTGAAAAGACGATTTTAACTAAAACAAAAACTTTTAGTGATGGGCAAAAAGTCCAAACAATATTTCTAAGCCTCTTCACAATTTTAATATTGTATAGATAGATATTGATTATGACCATTTAATGTATTATAATTTTATTAATTAAGTAAAAAAGAAAAGAACGTTAATAATTTTCATATATTTCAATTCTAGATTTTAAAAAATTGTGACTCTTCTAATACCAATAAAATTCACGACTCTCCTAATAATTTTATATGTTTCAATACTTGATTTAAAAAAGTTCTTCACTTAAAAGGAAAATTAATTATACTCCTACTATTAAAAATAGGAAATTAATTATTTTACTATAATTTGGATTTCTTCCTATATAATATATTTCAATTCCAAACCTAAAAATTTCTTCACTTAAAAGGAAAACTAATTATTTTACTACTATAAAAAGTAGGCAACTAATTATTTTACTCATAAATTGATAATGAATGTGCATGAATCTCTCAACATCTATCACTATTCACTATTATAGGTATTATATAGTGCCTGTACTCTAATTTATTCATCCATGTAAAACATAACACATCTCAAATCTCAAAACACGTATTATGCATTATGATGTTTTTCATATTCATCAAAACTACTACTTGTATTATAACGCCTTCCTCGAGAGCTATCATAGAGTAGTACAAATGCATGCAATTAAATTAAGATAAACTTAATTATAACAAATAAATTATTTGTTTCATGTAAAAATACAAAAACATAGATCAAAATAATGAGAATTTGGTTGTGGAGTATTTGATGGAGAAATTATAGCTATTTAGTATATATTAAAGATAATTTAATTATTGTCATACTATTTTGAATTTAAAATCAACTAAAAGTTGTATTAGTTTTTACCTTATTTAAATTATATAATTTAGGACTTTCAAATCAACTAATATTTTTTATTGATTCTTTCCTTATTAAAGGACTCTTACATTATATAAAAACAACAAAAAAATAATCTGTTTTTCTAATCTCTCACTTTTTGCTTTTCTTCATCTTTAGCAAGAATATAGGCCAAGCCATGCCACCAGGAGGACATATGTATAAAAAAAACACTTACTTGAGAAACTATTTTAGCTACTCAATCGGTCGATGAGTCAAACAAAAGTACTCCTGGAACTACTACAGGTAATATTGTAGTGATCTAAATTATAAGTATTAAAAACCACCAAGATTCAATCTTCGTAATGAAATCATAAATTTTTATGTTTGGATAGTACTTTTATTGTGATGGTTTATTTATATTTATCCATTTATATTTTTAATTGCTTGATTGCTGGTGTATCAGTCAAATTTTATTTACTATCTATCAATTTCTTTGAAAAGATATTGTTACGTAAGAGCAGAAGTTAGGATAGTGTGATTTATATTTAATTTCTAATGTATGATTAGGGTTTGTGGTTTTAAAAAAATATGTTAACAACCGCGTTCAACTGAATATTGTGGAATAATAGTTTTTAATAATCCAATTCAATAGGACTATAGGTGGTGAACTATTATGAATTGGTGAGTGATGGTTTGAAAGAACACCATGTGAGTTCTAATAATTTTCTCTATTAGCAATCACGGATAAATTTGCTACTGTGAATATGGGTATAACTCAATACGATTAGTGATGAACAACAACCTTAGAATTTTCATCTCTCTGTGTTTAATCATGCATTGAACTTGCATGCCAAATAACTAGTTCATGGTTAATTATTCCAAATAAATAATTTTTAGTTAAATCCAAAGATAGCATAAGGTCTACTTATTCACCCTTCCTAAACTCCACTTGTGAGATTATAGTGGGTATGCTTATGGTATTTGTGTATGTTGTTTTGCTAGTTTTTATTTGTTGAAAATGTAAGAAGTTTGGGAAAAATAATAAGAAAAAAGAGAAATTTTGGGCGGGTCCTTGTGAAGTCAATGATAGTCAAATGAGTTTCCTCCGGGATTTTTTTTTCTTTGGTTTGAGTTGTGCTTGTTTAATCCAATAGGAATATTAATAAAGGAAAAATCTATGTTAATGATAGTTGAATGATTTTCATTCAAAAATCTTTGTTCTTTAATTTGGGTTATACTAGTTTTATCTAAAAGATTGTATCTTTTTTGGACTCTGATAACTAGGTTGTTAATACCTCAATCTCAGACTAATTGGGGTGGACTACATGAATGAAAAATTTGGGGTCATTTATGAAAGTCAACAATAGTCAAATGAGTATCCTTCAAGAGGAAAAAAAATTCTTTTGTTGAAGTCACACTAAATTAAGAAAGGGAAAATTTGGGTTGATGGTAGTCAAATGAAATTCATTTAGAAAGATTAGTTCTTTTGATTTGTGGCTGTAGTATTATCTTGTGACTGGTGGTGTTAGTTTATTTTGTATATTGTACTAGTTTATATGCATTTATATTTGTTATACTGTTATCGGTCCTAAGCCGGGGGTCTATTAAAAACAACCTCTCTAATTCGCCTGAGGTAGTGGTATGGTCTGCGTACACTCTACCCTCCCCAGGCCCCACTATGTGGGAATATACTGGGTATGTTATTGTTGTTTAGTGTGTATAATTTATAATTACTATGCAATTATGGTAGTGTATATACCAGTATCTGTGACTGATTTTTTCTACTCAGATGATACAAGTAGAATTAAGAAGCATCAAGGAAAAACTAACGGAAAAGGTCTTGAAAAACTGAAAAGGACTTTGGGAAAAAAGATGGTAATAGAAATTCTAGTTGGTAAGGGAAGGCCAGTTAAGGCGGTCCATTCATCAAAACTATCAAATAAGTTGGGGATAATTACGCGAAATTTTCTCACGCTTCCAAACAAGTGGAAAGAACTTACAAAAGAGGAAAAAAATTCTACACCGATTAGATGTCATGTAAGGTTTTTTACACTTTTTAATCTTGTAACACTGATGATAGTATCCTTTTAATGAGTCAGGGATATTAATTTTTATGTTTATCCCTTTAAATATTTTCTCTATGAGAAGTTTGAAATTAATTTGTATGAACATTACGTCAAAGATAGTTGTGAAGATATCCTAAAAAATAGGAGTTGTCAATAGCGTTACAAATTAAAAAATATTTAAAAGTGTATGTTTTGAGGAAACTGCTCGTAAAATTGAAGTACCAGAACTAACACCCAAAAATTGGAATAGGCTTTGTGGCATGTGGTCAGATCTGGAGCATAAGGTGACATATATACAAATAAATATTCACTATATTTGTTTCAATGTTATTTAACTTAATTATATATGTGTTATCTTTGTAGAAACGATGTCAGTTAAACAAGATCAATCGGTCAAAGGTAAAATGTAATCATATCATGGGTTTGAAAGCATTTGTAGTTGCTCGTGCTGAAATTGTAAGTCATATATTTTTTTCTTTTCTTGTTAATGCTGATTCAGTGATGAAATTATTGTGAATACCATTTTTTTTATCAATGAGTAGTAGATTTTCCTCTTCTTACTTCGTGGAGCATGCCAACTTTTTTGTCATTCTATGCAATCAATTTTTTCTAACTTTATTGTCATTCTCTGCAATCTATTTTTTCTAACTTTATTGTCATTCTCTGCAATCTATTTTTTCTAACTTTATTGTCATTCTATGCAATCTTTTCTTTTATTTGTTTTATAGGGTGAAGAACATGAAGGGGTGGAACTAGATAGAATTGACTTCTACAAAAACACTCATTACTCTACTGAAAAGGGCTGGTCATCTGAATAAGCTGAAGCTAACTATTTAAGAAATAAGATATTTTGATAGCATATGCAAATATGATTTACTTGTTGCTATCATAACATTATTAAATACTTATTTTTTACAGAATAGCATGAAGGATTTGAAAGCTCTATATACTTCGGGAGAGTCATCCATGACTATTGATGAAATTATAGATGCTATACTTGGTAAAAAGTCGGGATACTTAAAGGGTCTTGGTCATGGTCCAAAACTTGACACTACTAGAGTAACACATAGAAGGGCGACTGAGTTAGAAGACTCCCTTAAAAAGCTGACGGAGGAAGCTGCTACTATCCAACATGATTTACATAAATGATTAGATGCTGCTGAAGTCGTGGTAGAAAATCAACAATTCAAATAACATTATTAAATTCTCAATTGGAAATTGTATTAGCGCACCAAGATGATATTTTGAAACAAATGCAACATTTTATAAGCTCGTCTCAGTCAAGGTTAGAATTAGTATAGTTTAAATTATAAATTTTGTTATAGTTCTTTTAATTAAATTAGTTAAAAATTTATAGCATTTAGCCCTTAACTATATTTTCTCTTCATGATACAGTGATCATAGAACCTTATCAAGTTATCCCTTGAGGTACAATGAATAACTACAACAGTATCTTCTCGTTAATTTTATTTTTAAAACTTTATTTATTTATTTTGCCAATTAGACCTGAGATTGAATTCCCAATCATAAAAAATCAAATTGTCGAACCAAATAGAAGTTTTATGAGAGATCTCAATTGTCTTTGTTTACTCCATTTTCATGTTATCTATCCTGTGTTGAATAAAACATATACGTTCTTGCATTTTTTACATTTATTTTTAGTCAAGAGTTATTAGAAACACTCTTCCAAGCCTCACAATGAAAAAGGTAAGGTCTGCGTACATCGCATCCTTTTTGAACTCGTGAAATTACGCTATGAATATCATTGTTGTTGTAGTATATCATGATATCATAACATATAAATTTTAATCTTGAATTTTTATTTTTACATAGATTGTGGAAGGTAGAAATCAAGCTTAGTTGCTACAAAAAATGCTTTTGCAATGACCTTTTGAGAAGAAACCTCCATTTTATTATCTTCGTTTTGTTAATGTTTAGTATATCTCAGTTAGACTTTCAAGTTGGATAAATTTTGATAAATGTTTATTTTTATTTAAGCGTATCTAGTGAGATATCATCTCATGAACGTCATTTTGGTTGTTTTTAATTAATATATGACAGTGTTTTTAATTTTTTTTGGCTATTATATCTTACTTCTTTTAGTATGTTTTTTTTTTGTAAATTTGTATAACGCTCTTTATAATGAAGTTTAAGATATTTATATATGACTTCAGTTTCAAATTATGAAAACCTAGCTAGCTAAATACAAATGGTTGTTATTAGTGACGAAATACTTTGTCCGTAAAAGCTTTACTTTTACCTTATATAACCATCATATATTCGTCACATATTCGACATCAAATTACAACATTTGGTGACAAGAGTAATTGTGTCCCTAAATAGCCCACTTATTACCTACAAATTAACTTTGTATTTTGTGACAATTGCTATCGTCACTAATTATGACATATTATAGTGGAAAAATTATTTCGTAGGTATAAAAAGTATTTTTAGTGACGACGTGATGGTTTTTAGCTACAAAATAATAAGAAAGTAATGTTGTCACTAATTTATACATTTAGAGACAAATAGAGAATGCGTATGTAAAAGATAGTATTTAGTGATGAAATAATTTTTATTTTGTGATGAAATACGTAGAAGATTAGACACAAATTAATTCATCACTAATTCAAATAAACAATTAGCATTCTCGTCGGCATTATGACTCCTTTAGTGATAAAATAATACTATTACCTACAAAAAAAATAATTTCTGTGACGATCAAGATTGTCATCAATGCTATGCATTTGGGGTCGATAAATATTTTTGTCATTAATGTAAGACTATTTACTGAAGAAGTACTAAATCATTTTAATATACATTTAACGACCCATGGTTTAGACACGAATGAGTGACGATTGTATGTTCGTGACAAAAGGTATTTTATGACGAAATATGATTCTTTTATGACAAAATATTTTGTCACTGATAATTGAATTTATTGTAGTGATCTTGGAACGGGTGAAATCAAAGAAAGATAACATTCATTATATATATCAAGAAATAAGAGCATATAACGAGGAAAGTAAGAGGGTAGAAGAGATAGTCATGGAGGTCAATTATGAAAACACCACGACCATGCCCACCCCTCTAAATGAGCTTAACATTGAAGAATCCTCGATGATTTTGCAACTAACCGAGCACAATATGATTGTAGATGCTGAAATAAAGGAAATGATGCTAGAGTCAAGAGAAGAATCCAAGAAAATTTCTTATGAAGACTCTAGTCCACTTCGGGGTGAGAAGGTCAAAATGGATACAACTCTGAAATTAGGAAGAAGACCTCACTCAAACCATTTTTCAACATTATGCTTAGTAGATGTGATGAAAGTCGAACTACCCAAGCAAATGATGAATTTTGGAGATGAGAAGAAAAATACCTATATTTTGGAGTTTGTCATCCCAAAGAGGAAAATGAAGCCCCTCACTTGAAGGACAATAAATGCAAAATTTGGAGTGTAAAAAGTAAATTTTTTATGCTCTCACCAATACCAATGATCCTATTAGAAAATTTGGTATGAAGTTGTGTAAATGGTTAAAATCTTCAAAGTGGTGAGATAGAAAATATTTCATTGTGTCTCCGCTTTTGTCCAAAGTACCTCAAAGTTGTATTGATTTCAAGTTTGGCCGCCGATTCAAGTCTTCTAAATTGAGACATAAATAATAGGAAAAAGATATCATGCCACGACTTTAACTAAGACGCTTCTTGGGAGGCAACCCAAGGAATTATTCTTGATGTTTTCTAATGCTTTTGGTTTAATTTTTAGCTTATTTTTGGGTGTTTGTAGGTGATAGCACAAGTTGCAATGGGTGCCAATAGAATGAAACCCTGGATAAGTATATTGAACTTTCACTTTATCACTTTTCTCTCTTAAGTAAGCTTACAAGGTATTATTTTTAATTTACAAATGATGATCACATCTCATGATTTCTTTTGGTTTGAATTTAATTCATTTGATCTTAATTTGGAAGAATGTGGTTGTCGGGATAAAGATCTTTGAATGTGTTCCTTGTCTCAAATGCTAAATTGCTAAATTCTTGCTTTCATACACTAGTGCATACCATGTATTTGATGAAAAACCCACTTGAGGTTTGTTTACTTAATTGAAAGGTGGGTGATTTAATTGTTAGTATGATTATAAGTGATGTGTTTAGTGATGAATTGGTGAATTGGGTTTGTTCACATGTGTTGTTATTTTAACTTTTTAATCTCTTACTTTACATGCACACCATATGTTTGTTAAAATGTCAATAAGAGAGAATTGTCTTATATGCTTATAAAGGTTACTGTAAACTTTCTTGGGTCATTTTTTGATTATTTTTGGAGTATAGATTTGAGTCCAATTGGTCTTAAAAGTGGTATAACCAGTTGTTTTTGGTTGAAATCACAGATGAATATTGTGTCCATGGTGTGATCGGTTAGTGTGTTATCATAGCATCTCCGGGTGAAGTCTAAGTAACCCAAGGGACATGAATGTTTGCCTTACCCTATGATAGATTGGGTGATGTCATTCTTAAGGGTCAAGGATCGTTTGTGTTTACCTTGGTTCCATGAGTGTATTATGAACTAAATGGACGATATGTGAAATTGTGAGGAACAAATCCCGTGAAGTGTAATGAAAATGTTGTCTTCCATACGCCTCAGTTTTTCTTTAATTGTTTTGGAAGAGGAAAAAGCTCAAAAATTCTTTCAAAATGTCATTGGCAAGAAATGAAATGATAGTTTTCTTTTTGAAAAACAAAAGAAGATCAGGGATGTTTTTGAGCTTTCTTTTTAATCAGACCATTAAATTCAATTTTTGCCTCTCTTTACAAGGATGAGTCATGACTCGGAGTAATTTATTAAGCTCAAATTGCTCAAATTAGTTGGGAGATTAACTTTTTTCTCTATGAGTATGATGCCATGTGTGATGATATGTTTGAATAATTTTTGTACATATGTGTAGTATAGTACTTGCCCCGAGTGTGTTTTAAGCAAAATCCTAGGCAAGTTTTCTTTGGATAATGATCCAAGGCCATTTTTGACCCATCACATAGCCAAATTCCCACCTTAATATTTTTTCCTAGTTAACCTCTTTGAGCCTTTCTATCCTTTTTTTTGTGTAGTGATAACCTTGTGAAAACACCTAAGCCTTTTTTTAAATCCAATTTTTGACAATTAACCTTCTTTGATGCATTGAATGATTCAAAGTAACGGAATGTAGGCGAAAGCCTAAGTTTGGGGGGGGATTAATGTGATGTTCTAAGATGCGCTAAGACAGGTGTATGTAAGGTGGTCAAATCATGTGCTTAAGAGACAAAAGACATACTTGATGGTAAAATTGTTTAGCCTAGCCCATAAAATATGATGAGAGATAAGGCAAATGAGGGGGCTAAGAAGCGTTAATGTTAGAAAATCTCTTGAAAAAACCAAAGAAATAAAGAAAGAAAATGGTGGCTTTGAATTGTTTTGTAAATTCTAAAAAATAGAGAAATATTAGAAATGATTTGAAGGAGGATAAGGTGGATTATTTGAAAATCTTGGGGTAGAAGGGGTGGAGAAATTGCATTGAAAGAGGTATTTTAGTCACTTCATCCATAGATATTCCTTCCCACACGTTAAACCTTCATCTCGAACCGCAAGATCTTGGTGATTCCACACTAGATAAGTCTATATTAGTGGCGAAAAACACAAAGGGAAAGCCTATGATTCTCCTCATTGTACTTGAATTTCTTTTCGTGAGTGAGTGTGAATTCTTTCATTATTTGAGCTCCTTCAGTAATTTCAATGTATTTTTTATGTATGGAGCTAACTGTTGCTTGTGAGCGGCATCGATATTTTTGAGTAGAGGGTAAAATCTTACTCTCGATTTGGGTAAATGGGTGAAGTAAGTTACATTGTGAATATGGGGAAAATTTTTGAAGATTTTGTGTTTCCTCTTAAGATGCTTTGTTGATTTGGAAGATTCATTTGATACTAACTTACATCCTTGCTTCATAATATGTGCTTATTGAAAAGTTTTGGTTCACTTGTTGCCATGACATGCTTGGAAAGGCTTTGTAGAGTTTTGCTAGCTTATTCCTTTAGTATAGTTTTCTTTTGGGTGAAATTGAGTTAAATCCCCTATCTTGTTGAATTGTTCGTTGTTGCTTAAGGAAAAGCAATAGTTTAAGTTTGGGGGTGTTGATAAGTCGCCAATTTGAAAACTTACTAGCACTTTTTAAGCCTATATTATCATGATTTTTCATTGAATTGTTGTTACCTTCTTACTTAATTCACATTTGTGTAGGTAAAAGTGAAATGAAAAGATGAGCACGGAAACTTGATAAAAATGAGCTAAGGAGAAGTTGAAAGGGAAAAAATGTGAGCAAAAAGAACAAAAGCTGAAATTGCAGGCCCAGGAGTCGACCCTCAATTACCATGATCGCGGATTGAGGGTCGCGATCGCGATCAGACAATAATTAAAGAGGAGTTCTATCACGATATGAATACCGCAATAGCGGTGTCGCGATTGCGGTCCAAAGATGGCAGTCGCGGTAGCACGAAAAAGTTTCAAGGGAATTTTCGTAATATTTGGCAAATGTGGAATTCAGGCTTAAATAGGGGTTTTTAGTTCATTTTTCACATCATCTTTTATCTTACATATTATCCTATCCATAGTTTATGGTTTTGTAATTTTCTTGGAGCTTGGTGCCTAAATTTGTACTAATTTGAGCTAAGACTTAATTAGAGGACTCAAAAGAGTGGATTTGGCATCTTCCACTCAAGATTCATTGGAGCTTAAAGTGTGGTTTTCCTTATATTTTTTTTTATTGAATAACTTTGATGGAAGTTTTGGTTTATTTGTGTTTATCATTTGTATGATTTGCTAGATCTACCTCTTGGGGTTATGTTTGAATAGGGGTGCAAGTATGTATAGATAGTGACATATTTTAGTAGATTCTAGTGTTTTGATGATGGATTCTACTATTGCTTGATAACTTGGTTGGGATTTGTGGCTGAAAGCTCCAAATACCCAATTGGGTTGGATGGGTGAAAATCCCAAATCTTAAAAGCTCAAAATATCCTTTAAAGAGGGGTTTGGGTGAATTTTAGGAACCTACATCATCCTTGAAAGAGGGATGTTGGAACTAAGGCAATGGTAGACAATTAATGTCATAGATGGCTAATTTTTGCTATCTAAGAAATAAGGGCGATTATGAGGTTGACTATACCTTGGGTACCATCCTAGAAATAGGGGTGCCCAATTGACGTTTTGGGTGGTTTTAATTGACACACTCGTTAGGTACTCCAAAGGGTCAATGAGTGACATCTTTGAGGTTTTCATGAAAAACTAGCCTCAAATACTTTAAATCTAGCCTACCACATCATTGTCTATTAGAATTTGCACTAAATCATCATGCTCTCATGCATAGGTTGCCCATAGGAAAACATAGCCCCAAGATCCGTTCGTAACTGCTTATGCTCTAATTATTCGTAGTCTCAAATTAGTCCCTTAGAAGCCCAAGAATTGTTTATATGTTAAAATCTCTTTAAAAAAACCCAAACCATTTTGTACCATTGATACGGTTGGGGCAGCCTCCACAGGTACACGGCCTTTCACACGAAGCCAAGCTCGGGAATTACAAAAACTCCAAGCTTTGTTCATGCAAATGGCCGTGTGTGAGTTGGTGATTGAACCAACCAAGGACCTAAACGTTTTTATGTGTGAAGAGAGGTCTTAATGTGTAATAAACTACTCTCCAAGGTTGGCACAAGAAGCAAGGGAGGATGGGTCATTTTACCCCTTTTGTTTGTAGTATAAATAGAACATGTTAGAGAGTTATTCCTTAGTTTTTGAATGCTGATTTTGTAACCTAAAAACACTAAACATTTCGGCTCTCTCTTCCACTCTTAGAAGCCGTCCCTATTATCTCACAAGTAGAGGGATACTTGTGTTGTCTCTTTGGCTAGAAACAAGGGTTTTGAGGTCGTTGAGTGCCTCTTGGTCCTCGTAAGAACTTGGTGTTTATATTCATTAGACTTAGGGTCCTCTCTTGATGTTAGGGTTCTTAGTTTCTTGAATGTTATATGTCAAGTTATCTATCTTTCTTTATCTTGTTGTTGTTGTTGATTTTGTTATCTTAAAGTCTAGTGAAGCCGTGTGGGGCTCTTTTCGATTCACTAGCATTGTTATCTATCTTGTTGTTCTTGTGTTGTTGGACTGAAAAACCGAAACTTAAACTTGTTGTTCTTGTGTTGTTGGACTGAAATCCGAGCCGACTTGAAGCTCTTGGTGTTGTTGGTTTGATTTTGTATCATTTGGTATCAAAGCGAGACCGGTTGTGTTCCAACATAACCCATCTTGGGCTAGTTCACGGCTTAAACAAACAACACCAAAAAGAAATTCTGAAAATCTGTCCATTAAAAGTTGAAACCAAGAATGATGTTGTATGTTTAGATCTAGGTGTTATTTTGCTTGTTTAGTGAGTTTCTAGTGTTGGTTTCTTTCTCACCAACACTAAGGTGTCTAGATCCAAAAGTTGAGCTTGAAAACTTGAACATTGTGTAGTGACTTGAAGTGGCCGAAAGTTGTATGTTGTTGATAACCAAAAGAAAAATCGGTGGTTGTGTGTTTATGTGCTAAAGAAGTTGATGAAGTTTGTTGAGGTGTTCATCTTTTGAACTTGTTCATCTTGTTCATCTTGTTGTGTGCTCAAGTTGTAAGACAAGCTATAAAGTTGTTGTGAAAGACTTGCACCCATCACCTTCTAGTCTTGTCAATCACTTTTCCCTAATTCAAGGAGCCTTGTTTTGTGGGATTAGTCAACCAAACCTCACTTTCTTGAGTTTGAAAAGGGTGAAATACTACAAGATTTTATTTTTCCCACCAAAACACTTTGCAAACTATTATAACAAGTTGTGTGAATATTAACACAAAAAAAAAAAAAAGAGAAGAAGAACGTGTGGAACCATTGCATGCTGCCACGTCACTATAAGCTCAACTTAGGATATTCTTTGGTTGCTAATTGTTGATTCTTGGTTTCCCTTACTTGGTCCTAGAACTAATTAACAAACTAGTACATTCCTACTAGGTTGTCAACTAGTTCCTTGAACCGTTTGTTCGTGTCAACGATTATTTGAGTGCTTTTATTCGTTTGAATGAATTGCTGATTTTTGACTCTAGTCCGGCAAGAATTCTTTGAGTCTTCAAACAAGAATCCGTTCCGGATAAGAGCTTACTCATACCTTGAAAATTTCACGGTTACTAGCCAATTATACAACACTTGTGGAACACGAACTTGTGGTGAACTAAAGCGGATAATATCTTGACAATGGAAGGAGCTACGTCTCATAATGTGGATACTAATGCCCTTGATTCTATGAGGGTCACTCTTGAGGCCGTTACCCGGACACTTGAAAGGTTGAATTCGGAATTTGGGGCCGTGAGAGGGGACTTGGCAGCAATAAAGGGGGAAGTGTCGACTATTAGTGGGAGATTAGAACAAGTGGAGAGTCAAAGGAACTCTCGTCCTTCTACTCCTCTACATGTATCTACCAATGGTCATGATAGGACCTCCTCCGCAACCATCACCCCCGAAACAGTCCACCAAATGCTAAATGCACCCCAAGCTCCACTAAATACCGCAAGCCAAACTACCTATTTTCCTCCAAACCGAGACCCCACTAGACCACTACATTTCCAAGCCCCTCCAATTCCACAAGAGGGATTTGGACGCCAAGTACCTCCACTAAATCCGAACCCTCCATTCCAAGCTCCATTAACCCAAAGACCGCAAATTCCAAATCCTCCAAATCAAAACGGCCAAGGCCGACCAGCCCACTTTGAAGGATACGGTAGAGAGGAGTATGAAGGAGATGGAGCCTTTGATGATGCTTATATGAGGAAGGAGGAGTTAAGAGGGGGTCGAGGAGAACCTAGGAGATACCGAGGGTATGGAGATAGGGGAAACCGACACCAAGAGAGAGACGTAGGCATCAACACCATCAAGTTGAGCCTACCCATCTTTAAGGTGAAAGTGACCCCGAGACCTACTTAACTTGGGAATCATCTTGTGACAAAGTTTTCCAAGTTAATGACATCTCGGAAGAAAAGAAGAGTTGCTACGCTATAGATAACCTCGAGGGCTATGCTAACACTTGGTGGGAGTATGTTAAACGATTTGGTAATGAATTAGTTGATGGGCAGCCACCACCTTGGTATCGGTTGAGGTATTTGATGAGACAACGATACCTTCCCGAGAGATATCGTCATGAGTTGCTTGCTAGATTATATGGCTTGCGGCAAGGAGGCAAGAGTGTGATGGCCTATTTTGATGAGTTCCAACAACTCATGTTGAAACTTGATCATCGTGGGGAGCAAATCAGTCACGACATCATCCGGTTCAAGTGTGGGTTGAACAAAGAGATCTCCACTCATTTGACCCTTCACCGGTTTGAAACCATTGACGGTATATTCCAAGCGGCCCTTGAGATTGAAAGGGAACTTAAGGAGAGATCATCCTTCAAGGCAAGGGTACAAACCCCCTCGGGTTGGCCCAAAAACAAGGACCAACCCGCCCCTACGAAGCTGCCCGAGTCCAAAACAGTCCCTAAATTCCCTCCGAAACTGGAGGCTCACAAATATCCCAACCCAAAGGGGTTCCAATGCTTTAAGTGCCAAGGTTGGGGGCATAAGGCCAATGAATGTCCGAACCGGCGTAATGTGATCCTACGAGAAGGGAAAGTGTACTACCTTGGTGAGGAGGTGGTTCCCGAAAGGGGGGAGGATGAGGCCGAGCCTCAAGATGGAGAGGGAGCTGAAAATGGGACGAATGATGATGAATTAGATGGTAGTGAAGATGTCTATCCACAAGAAGGGGAGTGTGTGGTTCCAAACTTTGTGGTTAGACGTGTCATGATTAGTAAGGCGATAGATGACCCGAGTCAAAGGGAAAATCTATTCCATACTAAGTGTCTTGTAAAGGGGAGTGTGTGCACCTTGGTGATTGATAGTGGTAGTTGTACAAATGTTGTGAGCCATGCTATGGTAAATTTCTTGAAGCTACCAACTACACTACACACTAGTCCTTACAAGCTACAATGGTTGAACGATTGTGGTGAATTAAAGGTCACAAGGCAATGTGTGATTCGGTTTAAGGTGGGAAACTACCACGATGAAGTGCTTTGTGACGTGATCCCAATGCAAGCATGTCACTTGTTGTTAGGTAGACCATGGCAATATGATAGGTCTACTAAACACGATAGGAGGTCCAACTGGTATACGCTTGAGAAGGATGGCCGAAAGGTCACACTTCATCCTCTTTCACCCTCCCAAGTAAATGAGTGGCATCAAAAGATGAGAGAGTTAAAGGGAAAGGGGAAGGAATCCGAAAAGGGAGAAAAGGGGGGGAATGCCGTAGGTGTGGAAGTAAGGACATCCGAGGCTGTCCCAACGACAAGGGAGATGGAAAACGTAGTGATGTTGGCTAGAAGGAAAGAACTCTTCGTGGACCATGATGAAAACAAGCCGATGTTACTTTTGGCCCATTGTTTTAATACTAACCCCACTAATTCTTCCATTTCCCCTTTGATTTCTTGTGTGTTGCAGGAGTATGAAGATGTATTTCCTCAAGAACTTCCGCAAGGATTGCCCCCACTTCGGGGAATTGAGCACCAAATTGATTTGGTGCCGGGTTCACAACTTCCAAACAAACCGGCCTATAGAAGCAATCCCATGGACACTAAGGAGCTTGAAAGACAAGTTGAGGAGCTTCTCAACAAGGGATACATCAAGGAAAGCATGAGTCCGTGTGCTGTTCCGGTGCTTTTGGTACCGAAGAAGGACGGAACTTGGCGCATGTGCGTCGATTGTAGAGCCATCAACAAAATCACTATAAGGTATCGTCATCCAATCCCTAGACTAGATGATATGTTAGATGAGCTCCACGGATCTTGTTTGTTTTCTAAAGTGGACCTTAGGAGCGGCTATCACCAAATTCGCATGCAACCCGGTGATGAGTGGAAGACCGCATTCAAGACCAAATTCGGTCTATATGAGTGGCTGGTCATGCCCTTCGGCCTTACCAATGCTCCTAGCACCTTTATGAGGCTAATGAATCATGTAATGAAGCCTTATATTGGAAAGTTTGTGGTGGTTTACTTTGATGATGTGTTGGTGTATAGTAAATCTATTGATGATCATGTAATGCATTTGAGATGTGTGTTTGATGTGCTCCGAAAGGAGAAGCTGTATGCCAACATGGAGAAGTGTTCTTTTGGTGTTGATAAGGTTATATTCTTGGGTTTTGTCGTGAGCTCAAGGGGTGTGGAAGTGGACGATTCCAAGATAGACTCTATTCGAAGTTGGCCGACCCCTAAAACTATTGTAGAAATCCGAAGTTTCCACGGGTTGGCAAGCTTTTATAGGAGGTTTGTCAAAGGATTTAGTTCCATAGCAGCCCCCTTGACCGAGGTAATTAGAAAGGACGGACCCTTTAAATGGGGTGATGAGCAGGCTAGGGCTTTTGAGGCCTTGAAAGCTACGCTCATCTCGGCGCCTTTATTGCAATTGCCCGATTTTGATAAGATGTTTGAAGTAGAGTGTGATGCTAGTAAGGTTGGCATCGGGGATGTTTTGATGCAAGAAGGTAAGCCCGTTGCTTATTTCAGTGAAAAGCTCAAAGGGGCAACTCTTAATTACTCAACTTATGATTTGGAGTTGTACGCCCTTGTCAGAGCTTTGGGAAATTGGCAACATTATTTGTGGCCTAAGGAGTTTGTGATACGAACGGATCATGAGTCGTTGAAACACCTTAAGAGACAAGACAAGTTGAATAGGCGTCATGCTAAGTGGATTGAGTTCATCGACACTTTCCCTTATGTAATTCATTACAAAAGGGGAAAGAAAAATGTTGTTGCCGATTCCTTGTCTAGGAAACATGTGCTTGTTGCTACCTTGTCTTCGAAATTGATGGGTTTGAGAGCTTGCGGTTGTTGTATCCCGAGGATCCTACCTTTGCTCCTATTTTTAGGGAATGCGAAGAGTGGGGAAGGGACCGTTGGCTTAAGGAGAATGACCATTCCTCCTACTCTCAGTTCGATGGGTATTTGTTCAAAGGGAGGAGGTTGTGTGTTCCTTCTAGTTCTTGGAGGGAATTATTTGTGAGGGAGGCCCATGACGGAGGCCTCATGGGGCACTTTGGGGTAGATAAGACCCTCGGAATCTTAGAGGAGAACTTCTATTGGCCCAAAATGCGCAAAGACGTCACTAAAATTTGTAGTCAATGCGTGGCCTTCCGGAGTGCGAAATCTCATCTCCTACCTCAAGGATTATACACCCCACTCCCTAATCCCCTTAGACCTTGGTTGGAAATTTCGATGGATTTTGTTTTGGGGCTGCCAAGGACTAGAAAGGGCCGAGATAGCATTTTTGTTATTGTTGATAGATTCTCTAAAATGGCTCATTTTATTCCATGTGCTAAAATCAAGGATGCTCGTAGTGTAGCTTCATTATTTGTTGAACATGTTGTAAAGCTTCATGGGGTACCGAGGACTATTGTGAGCGATAGGGACTCCAAGTTCCTAAGTCTCTTTTGGAAGTCCATGTGGGGTAGGCTTGGAACGAAGTTACTTTTCTCCACGTCTTGCCACCCACAAACCGATGGCCAAACGGAGGTAGTAAATAGAACCTTAGGGTCTATGCTACGTTCTATGGTTAAAGGTAAACTGACTTCATGGGAAGATCACCTACCCTTGGTGGAATTTGCATACAACCGGGTAATACATTCGAGCACGGGAATGACTCCCTTTGAATGTGTTTACGGCCTGAATCCCCTTACCCCTTTAGATCTCACTCCTTTGTCTAGTGATCTCATGACCAGCTTAGATGGAAATAAAAGAGCCGAGGCAATGAAGAAAATGCATGAGACGGTGCGGATCAAGCTTGAAAAGAAGAACCAAGAGGTTGCAAAAAGGGTAAACAAAGGGAGAAGAAGGCTTGTGCTTGAACCCGGAGATTGGGTGTGGGTGCATCTTCGAAAGGATCAGTTTCCAGCTCAAAGGAAGTCCAAATTTCTGCCAAGGGGTGATGGTCCTTTCCAAGTACTTGAGAGAATCAATGACAACGCCTACAAGATTGACCTTCCACCGGAATATCAAGTGCACAACACTTTCAACGTTGGTGATCTCTCCCTCGTGGATGCGGTTGAAGATGAACAAATGCTGAATTTGAGGTCAAATTCCTCTCAAGATGGAGAGGATGATACAGTTGGGGCAGCCTCCACAGGTACACGGCCTTTCACACGAAGCCAAGCTCGGGAATTACAAAAACTCCAAGCTTTGTTCATGCAAATGGCCGTGTGTGAGTTGGTGATTGAACCAACCAAGGACCTAAACGTTTTTATGTGTGAAGAGAGGTCTTAATGTGTAATAAACTACTCTCCAAGGTTGGCACAAGAAGCAAGGGAGGATGGGTCATTTTACCCCTTTTGTTTGTAGTATAAATAGAACATGTTAGAGAGTTATTCCTTAGTTTTTGAATGCTGATTTTGTAACCTAAAAACACTAAACATTTCGGCTCTCTCTTCCACTCTTAGAAGCCGTCCCTATTATCTCACAAGTAGAGGGATACTTGTGTTGTCTCTTTGGCTAGAAACAAGGGTTTTGAGGTCGTTGAGTGCCTCTTGGTCCTCGTAAGAACTTGGTGTTTATATTCATTAGACTTAGGGTCCTCTCTTGATGTTAGGGTTCTTAGTTTCTTGAATGTTATATGTCAAGTTATCTATCTTTCTTTATCTTGTTGTTGTTGTTGATTTTGTTATCTTAAAGTCTAGTGAAGCCGTGTGGGGCTCTTTTCGATTCACTAGCATTGTTATCTATCTTGTTGTTCTTGTGTTGTTGGACTGAAAAACCGAAACTTAAACTTGTTGTTCTTGTGTTGTTGGACTGAAATCCGAGCCTACTTGAAGCTCTTGGTGTTGTTGGTTTGATTTTGTATCAACCATAGGTTTGAATCTAGTTAGTAGCTCTCATTTTGAACCTACTTAATCACCACTCACATTGTTCCCCGCGGCTTCGACCCTGACTCTTAGTTGGATAAATATATTGACAACGACCACCTTGCACCTAAATTGATGTGTAAGTTGAGCGTTATCAGTATGCTACATCTTTCAGTTGGTAGGCAACAAATTCCACACACTCTAAATTAGTAGCATGGATAATGTGGAAGATCTTCTATACCTCATCAATAAAACCTTGAGGATCCTCCTCAACCTTAACACTAGTGAGAACAGGAGGGTTCAACCTTATAAACTGGACAACCCTTGTGAACTCAGAAGATGAAGTAACAGAAGCACCACGCTCAGACTAAGAAGCTACAAACTATGCCAACATATGAATACACTGCAGAAACTCATCATTCGTCTCATCATCCTGAGGAGCTCGGGAGAGAATAGACGGGACTGGTGGAACTCCAGGAGAGCAATCACGAACTGGACCCCTAGACTTAGTATGGACCCCATAAGTAGGACGTGTCCCATCAACATTGTCCTCAGTTGGTACAGAGGAGTTTCTGTGAACTTCATACCATCGGGGAGGCATGATCTAAAAAGCAAACAAATAGGTAATAGAGAAGATTTTAGAAACTTAGACTCTACAGGTCGAAAATAGAACACAAGAAAGAGAAACATTCCTAAATTCCTCAAAACCTCTCGCTTATGAGTGTGGCACGCTACACACCCTTAAAAAAGACTCTATAGCTTTGTGGACTCCCAATTTACCATGAACCTAGGGCTCTGATACAAATCTGACATGACTGAAACCATGACCCAGTCGTGTCGGGTGTCTCTAGCCTAACCAGGACTGAAGACCACCCTTAATACCCAAACCATAATATCCCTACATCCTCTGTCGGAAGAATTTAGAGCATATAACAAGATAAAACAATAATAATTTAATGACATTAGATGAAGTCTACAACCATAACCAAACAATCATAACCAAGTATCCAAATAATACCAGTCCCAATTCTAATACCAATACCAATGCTAACACTAATACCGAGACCGCCCATACCCATAGCAGTTCAACAAGTCCTCTAACTAGAATGAAAGAATATTTGGTCAGGATATGCCCCCGACCATAGCTAAAACAATAATCAAAGAAATAACAATAATCAAAAGAAGTCCATAGCATGAAATGGAGCCTTCCGAAGTATGGAAGATCATCGCTTCAATCTAACTCAAAATTGTCTGTGAAACCAAGTCACTGAGTAGGAAAAATAGATATATGAATGATTACTGCATCGTATGGGGACATAACACCTGAAGACGGTTAGCAGAGTGAATGCTATCACGTATCTTAGGGATAAATATAAAATAATGTCATCAACTAAAACCAAATCAAATAACCATATGCATCACATATATACATATATATATATATATCATGTCGGGATAAGGAACAAGGTTTAGCATGTTATCACTACTGACCTAATGTCTTCCCATAGGCTTGGGTTTAGCTCACCCTACTGAAAGGGCCCCGACGTGTGTTAGCTTCACGAATCGGAGGTATCAATGAAGAACAGGGAGTGCCCCAACCCTACATCAATCCTCAATACAAATAAATTTTAATAGGGTAAACCATGAATACAGGTCATCAAGACCAAACCACACATCGATAAACCTGAGTTTCTAGTATTGTTCCCCCTGAGACCTCCACCTTCCATTACTTTGCTACACAACCACCTTTAAGATCATATTAAAACTAGTTATACTTTACCAACCATTTACCAAGGAGTCTTTTAATTAGGCATTAACCGTTGGTATCGTTATACCAAAATTAGAGCTTCAAAGTCAATTTCCTTATGCCATATAAAATCAATAAACCAAACTTGACTCCACCGTTTCCATTAAACATAACCATGGCCACCAAGGCCTTTGAAAAACCATTTGAAATCAAGACAAACCAGTTCATGTTCCATTGCCTACTATGCAATGCAAGGATTCCAAGAATAGTCTATGTGAATAAATCATGTTCATTGGCATTTTCACAAACATGCTGTGGGCACATAAGTTTCATAACCATGACCAAGAAATTTGGGGAATCCATTGTACCCCCTAATCCATTAACTATTACCATGCATCCCACAATATTCAAAACCGTACAAAAAGCATGGAAAACAATAATTAAACCATGAGAAACATTATTCAACAATTAACATTCAAAACCCCAAACCTTTAATTCAAAACCATAAAAATACCATGAAAACTATACATTAAAAAACACATGATTTTTGTAAAATAATAATGAGGGAGGAGTAACATTCCTAAATTAAAAATATTCATGGAGAGAAATTGATCCTTAAGCCCTTAGATGACTACATTGGAGAAAACCTATCCAATTTTGCTTTAGAGGATTTTGAAAGTGTAAAAATGATGTTTAATCTTGAAAAGTATGGAATAAATAACCAAAAAGTTTTATAGGGACATGGGATTTTAATGGGTTTAAGTAAGAAATGTCTAAAGTGCCCCCAACTAAAAATTCTAAACAACACTGCAGGTGGTTACAAGTCGACCCCTGGACTCATAACCACAACTTACGACCTGTACCCTTAAGTAGTCACCATGATAGCGAGTTGGACAACAATAAATATCCACCATACGACTTGTGACCCCATTCGTGACGTAACCATACTACTCATATGGTTTAGTCATATCCAAGACAGAACCTAAGGGTTTGGACACTGGACAACATACGACTCAATCCTACCACTCTTAACCTATCCTCATGTCTCTTAGTGAGCCATTCTTACTCAGAGCCAAGACAAGTCACTAAGTCACTGATTTGATTAAGGATCGACCAAACGAGTCATCACCACCCCTAACAACTCGTACCACTAAGGCGTTATGAAGACCAAAAACCTTCCACCATCCACTGGACAACTAACGACTAGGGTGACCTGACCTGTAGACACAACATACGACTCGTATGATAAGTTGTTACTAGGACAGTGAGCTCAAAGCCCAAAGAATTTTCCAAGGGATAAGATCTAGGGTGATTCAGTTGTTGATACGGTTAGGACAGCCACACGGCCTTTCACACGAAGCCAAGCTCGGGAATTACAAAAACTCCAAGCTTTGTTCATGCAAATGGCCGTGTGTGAGTTGGTGATTGAACCAACCAAGGACTTAAACGTTTTTATGTGTGAAGAGGGGTCCTAATGTGTAATAAACTACTCTCCAAGGTTGGCACAAGAAGCAAGGGCGGATGAGTCATTTTACCCCTTTCCTTTTGTAGTATAAATAGAAGATGTGAGAGAGTTATTAGATAGTTTTTGAAATCTGATTTTTGTAACCTAAAATATCACAACATTTCCTCTCTCTTCCACTCTTGGAGCCGCCTCCAACATCTCACAAGTAGAGGAATACTTGGGTTGTATCTTTGGCTAGAAACAAGGGTTTTGAGGTCTTTGAGTGCCTCTTGGTCCTTGTAAGAACTTGGTGTTTACATTCTCTAGACTTAGGGTCCTCTCTTGATGTTAGGGTTCTTAGTATCTTGAATGTTATATGTCAAGTTATCTATCTTTTCTTTATCTTGTTGTTGTTGTTGTTGTTAACTTTGTTATCTTTAAAGACTAGTGAAGCCGTGTGGGGTTACTTTCGATTCACTAGCATTCTTGTTCATCTATTTGCTCTCTTGTTGTGTGCTGAAAACTGAAAAATTGAACTTGTTATTCTTGTGTTGTTGGACTGAAATCCGAACCTACTTGTAGCTCTTGGTGTTGTTGGTTTGATCTTGTATCATTTGGTATCAAAGCAAGACCGGTTGTGTTCCAACATAACCCATCTTGGGCTAGTTCACGGTCTAAACAAGCAATACCAAAGGGAAGTTCTGAAAAATCTGTCCATTAAAGGTTGAAAACCGAGAATGATGTTGCATGTCTAGACCTAGGCGTTATTTTGCTTGTTTAGTGAGTTTCTAGTGTTGGTTTCTTTCTCACCAACACTAAGGTGTCTAGATCCGAAAGTTGAGCTTGAAAACTTGAACATTGAGTAGTGACTTGAAGTGGCCGAAGGTTGTATGTTGTTGATGAGCAAAAGAAAAATCGGTGGTTATGTGTTATGTGCTAAAGAAGTTGATGAAGTTTGTTGAGGTGTTCATTTTTTTGAACTTGTTCATCTTGTTCATCTTGTTGTGTGCTCAAGTTGTAAGACAAGTTATAAAGTTGTTGTGAAAGACTTGCACCCCTCACCCTCTAGTCTTGTCAATCACTTTTCCCTAATTCAAGGAGCCTTGTTTTGTGGGATTGGTCAACCAAATACCACTTTCTTGAGTTTGAAAAGGTTGAAAGACTACAAGATTTTATTTTTCCCACCAAAACATTTTGCAAACTATAACAAGTTGTGTGAATATTAACACAAAACAAAAACAAAAAAAAAAGATAAGAGGAACGGGTGGAACCATTGCATGCTGCCACGTCACTATAAGCTCAACTTAGGATATTCTTTGGTTGCAAATTGTTGATCCTTGGTTTCCCTTAATTGGTCCTAGAACTAATTAACAAACTAGTACCTTCCTACTAGGTTGTCAACTAGTTCCTTGAACCGTTTGTTCGTGTCAACGATTATTTGAGTGCTTTTATTCGTTTGAATGAGTTGCTGATTTTTGATTCTAGTCCGGCAAGAATTCTTTGAGTCTTCAAACAAGAATCCATTCCGGATAAGAGCTCACTCATACCTTGAAAATTTCACGGTTACTAGCCAATTATACAACACTTGTGGAACACGAACTTGTGGTGAACTAAAGCGGATAATATCTTGACAATGGAAGGAGCTACGTCTCATAATGCGGATACTAATGCCCTTGATTCTATGAGGGTCACTCTTGAGGCCGTTACCCGGACACTTGAAAGGTTGAATTCTGAATTTGGGGCCGTGAGAGGGGACTTGGCAGCCATAAAGGGGGAAGTGTCGACTATTAGTGGGAGATTAGAACAAGTGGAGAGTCAAAGGAACTCTCGTCCTTCTACTCCTCTACACGTATCTACCAATGGTCATGATAGGACCTCCTCCGCAACCATCACCCCCGAAACAGTCCACCAAATGCTAAATGCACCCCAAGCTCCACTAAATACCGCAAGTCAAACTACCTATTTTCCTCCAAACCGAGACTCCACTAGACCACTACATTTCCAAGCCCCTCCAATTCCACAAGAGGGATTTGGACGACAAGTACCTCCACTAAATCCGAACCTTCCATTCCAAGCTCCATTATTAACCCAAAGACCGCAAATTCCAAATCCTCCGACTCAAAACGGCCAAGGCCGACCAGCCCACTTTGAAGGATACGGTAGAGGGGAGTATGAAGGAGATGGAGCCTTTGATGATGCTTATATGAGGGAGGAGGAGTTAAGAGGGGGTCGAGGAGAACCTAGGAGATACCGGGGGTATGGAGATAGGGGAAACCGACACCAAGAGAGAGACGTAGGCATCAACACCATCAAGTTGAGCCTACCCATCTTTAAGGGTGAAAGTGATCCCGAGGCCTACTTAACTTGGGAATCGGCTTGTGACAAAGTTTTCCAAGTTAATGACATCTCGGACGAAAAGAAGAGTTGCTACGCTATAGCTCACCTCGAGGGCTATGCTAACACTTGGTGGGAGTATGTTAAACGATTTGGTAATGAATTAGTCGATGGGCAGCCACCACCTTGGTTTCGGTTGAGGTATTTGATGAGACAACGATACCTTCCCGAGAGATATCGTCATGAGTTGCTCGCTAGGTTATATGGCTTGCGGCAAGGGGGCAAGAGTGTGATGGCCTATTTTGACGAGTTCCAACAACTCATGTTGAAACTTGATCATCGTGGGGAGCAAATCAGTCATGACATCATCCGGTTCAAGTGTGGGTTGAACAAAGAGATCTCCACTCATTTGACCCTTCATCGGTTTGAAACCATCGACGGTATATTCCAAGCGGCCCTAGAGATTGAAAGGGAACTTAAGGAGAGATCATCCTTCAAGGCAAGGGTACAAGCTCCCTCGGGTTGGCCCAAAAACAAGGACCAACCCGCCCCTACGAAGCTGCCCGAGTCCAAAACAGTCCACTACGAGTCCAAAACAGTCCCTAAATTCCCTCCGAAACCGGAGGCTCACAAATATCCCAACCCAAAGGGATTCCAATGCTTCAAGTGCCAAGGTTGGGGGCATAAGGCCAATGAATGTCCGAACCGGCGCAATGTGATCCTACGAGAAGGGAAAGTGTACTACCTTGGTGAGGAGGTGGTTTCCGAAAGGGGGGAGGATGAGGCCGAGCCTCAAGATGGAGAGGAAGCTGAAAATGGGCCGAATGATGATGAATTAGATGGTAGTGAAGATGCCTATCCACAAGAAGGGGAGTGTGTGGTTCCTAACTTTGTGGTTAGACGTGTCATGATTAGTAAGGCGATAGGTGACCCGAGTCAAAGGGAAAATCTATTCCATACTAAGTGTCTTGTAAAGGGGAGTGTGTGCACCTTGGTGATTGATAGTGGTAGTTGTACGAATGTTGCAAGCCAAGCTATGGTAAATTTCTTGAAGCTGCCAACTACACCACACACTAGTCCTTACAAGCTACAATAGTTGAACGATTGTGGTGAATTAAGGGTCGCAAGGCAATGTGTGATTCGGTTTAAGGTAGGAAACTACCACGATGAAGTGCTTTGTGACGTGATCCCAATGCAAGCATGTCACTTGTTGTTAGGTAGACCATGGCAATATGATAGGTCTACTAAACACGATGGGAGGTCCAACCGGTATACGCTTGAGAAGGATGGCCGAAAGGTCACACTTCACCCTCTTTCACCCTCCCAAGTACATGAGTGGCATCAAAAGATGAGAGAGTTAAAAGGAAAGGGAAAGGAAACCGGGAAAGGAGAAAAGGGGGGGGATGCCGTAGGTAAGGAAGTAGGGCCATCCGAATCTGTCCCAACCACAAAGGAGATGGAAAACGTAGTGATGTTGGCTAGGAGGAAAGAACTCTTCGTGGACCATGATGAAAACAAGCCGATGTTACTGTTGGCCCATTGTTTTAATACTAACCCCACTAATTCTTCCATTTCCCCTTTGATTTCTTGTGCGTTGCAGGAGTATGAAGATGTATTTCCTCAAGAACTTCCGCAAGGATTGCCCCCACTTCGGGGAATTGAGCACCAAATTGATTTGGTGCCGGGTTCACAACTTCCAAACAAACCGGCCTATAGGAGCAATCCCATGGACACTAAGGAGCTTGAGAGACAAGTTGAGGAGCTTCTCAACAAGGGATACATCAAGGAAAGCATGAGTCCGTGTGCTGTTCCGGTGCTTTTGGTACCAAAGAAGGACGGAACTTGGCGCATGTGCGTCGATTGTAGAGCCATCAACAAAATCACTATAAGGTATCGTCATCCAATTCCTAGACTAGATGATATGTTAGATGAGCTCCACGGATCTTGTTTGTTTTCTAAAGTGGACCTTAGGAGCGGCTATCACCAAATTCGCATGCAACCCGGTGATGAGTGGAAGACCGCATTCAAGACCAAATTCGGTCTATATGAGTGGCTGGTCATGCCCTTCGGCCTTACCAATGCTCCTAGCACATTTATGAGGCTAATGAATCATGTAATGAAGCCTTATATTGGAAAGTTTGTGGTGGTTTACTTTGATGATGTGTTGGTGTATAGTAAATCTATTAATGATCATGTAATGCATTTGAGATGTGTGTTTGATGTGCTCCGAAAGGAGAAGCTGTATGCCAACATGGAGAAGTGTTCTTTTGGTGTTGATAAAGTTATATTCTTGGGTTTTGTCGTGAGCTCACGGGGTGTGGAAGTGGACGATTCCAAGATAGACTCTATCCGAAGTTGGCCGACCCCTAAAACTATTGGAGAAATCCGAAGTTTCCACGGGTTGGCAAGCTTTTATAGGAGGTTTGTCAAAGGATTTAGTTCCATAGCAGCCCCCTTGACCGAGGTAATTAGAAAGGACGGACCCTTTAAATGGGGTGATGAGCAAGCTAGGGCTTTTGAGGCCTTGAAAGCTACGCTCATCTCGGCGCCTTTATTGCAATTGCCCGATTTTGATAAGATGTTTGAAATAGAGTGTGATGCTAGTAAAGTTGGTATCGGGGCTGTTTTGATGCAAGAAGGTAAGCCCGTTGCTTATTTCAGTGAAAAGCTCAAAGGGGCAACTCTTAATTACTCAACTTATGATTTGGAGTTGTACGCCCTTGTTAGAGCTTTGGGAAATTGGCAACATTATTTGTGGCCTAAGGAGTTTGTGATACGAACGGATCATGAGTCGTTGAAACACCTTAAGAGCCAAGACAAGTTGAATAGGCGTCATGCTAAGTGGATTGAGTTCATCGAGACTTTCCCTTATGTAATTCATTACAAAAGGGGAAAGGAAAATGTTGTTGCCGATGCCTTGTCTAGGAAGCATGTGCTTGTTGCTACCTTGTCTTCGAAATTGATGGGTTTTGAGAGCTTGCAGTTGTTGTATCCCGAGGATCCTACCTTTGCTCCTATTTTTAGGGAATGCGAAGAGTGGGGAAGGGACCGTTGGCTCAAGGAGAATAACCATTCCTCCTACTCTCGGTTCGATGGGTATTTGTTCAAAGGGAGGAGGTTGTGTGTTCCTTCTAGTTCTTGGAGGGAATTATTTGTAAGGGAGGCCCATGACGGAGGCCTCATGGGTCACTTTGGGATAGACAAGACCCTCGGAATCTTAGAGGAGAACTTCTATTGGCCCAAAATGCGCAAAGACGTCACTAAAATTTGTAGTCAATGCGTGGCCTGCCGGAGTGCGAAATCTCGTCTCTTACCCCAAGGATTATACACCCCACTCCCTACTCCCCTTAGGCCTTGGTTGGACATCTCGATGGATTTTGTTTTGGGGCTGCCAAGGACTAGAAAGGGCCGAGATAGCATTTTTGTTATTGTTGATAGATTCTCTAAAATGGCTCATTTTATTCCATGTACTAAAACCGAGGATGCTAGTAGTGTAGCTTCATTATTTGTTGAACATGTTGTCAAGCTTCACGGGGGTACCGAGGACTATTGTGAGCGATAGGGACTCCAAGTTCCTAAGTCTCTTTTGGAAGTCCATGTGGGGTAGGCTTGGAACGAAGTTACTTTTCTCCACGTCTTGCCACCCACAAACCGATGGCCAAACGGAGGTAGTAAATAGAACCTTAGGGTCTATGCTACGTTCTATGGTTAAAGGTAAACTGACTTCATGGGAAGATCACCTACCCTTAGTGGAATTTGCCTACAACCGGGTAATACATTCGAGCACGGGAATGACTCCCTTTGAATGTGTTTACGGCCTGAATCCCCTTACCCCTTTAGATCTCACTCCTTTGTCTAGTGATCTCATGACCAGCTTAGATGGAAGCAAAAGAGCCGAGGCAATGAAGAAAATGCATGAGACGGTGCGGATCAAGCTTGAAAAGAAGAATCAAGAGATTGCCAAAAGGGCAAACAAAGGGAGAAGAAGGCTTGTGCTTGAACCCGGAGATTGGGTGTGGGTGCATCTTCGAAAAGACCGGTTTCCAGCTCATAGGAAGTCCAAATTGCTGCCAAGGGGTGATGGTCCTTTCCAAGTACTTGAGAGGATCAATGACAACGCCTACAAGATTGACCTTCCACCGGAATATCAAGTGCACAACACTTTCAACGTTGGTGATCTCTCCCTCGTGGATGCGGTTGAAGATGACCAAATGCTGAATTTGAGGCCAAATTCCTCTCAAGATGGAGAGGATGATACGGTTAGGACAGCCACACGGCCTTTCACACGAAGCCAAGCTCGGGAATTACAAAAACTCCAAGCTTTGTTCATGCAAATGGCCGTGTGTGAGTTGGTGATTGAACCAACCAAGGACTTAAACGTTTTTATGTGTGAAGAGGGGTCCTAATGTGTAATAAACTACTCTCCAAGGTTGGCACAAGAAGCAAGGGCGGATGAGTCATTTTACCCCTTTCCTTTTGTAGTATAAATAGAAGATGTGAGAGAGTTATTAGATAGTTTTTGAAATCTGATTTTTGTAACCTAAAATATCACAACATTTCCTCTCTCTTCCACTCTTGGAGCCGCCTCCAACATCTCACAAGTAGAGGAATACTTGGGTTGTATCTTTGGCTAGAAACAAGGGTTTTGAGGTCTTTGAGTGCCTCTTGGTCCTTGTAAGAACTTGGTGTTTACATTCTCTAGACTTAGGGTCCTCTCTTGATGTTAGGGTTCTTAGTATCTTGAATGTTATATGTCAAGTTATCTATCTTTTCTTTATCTTGTTGTTGTTGTTGTTGTTAACTTTGTTATCTTTAAAGACTAGTGAAGCCGTGTGGGGCTACTTTCGATTCACTAGCATTCTTGTTCATCTATTTGCTCTCTTGTTGTGTGCTGAAAACTGAAAAATTGAACTTGTTATTCTTGTGTTGTTGGACTGAAATCCGAACCTACTTGTAGCTCTTGGTGTTGTTGGTTTGATCTTGTATCAGTTGTTGTCTACCCGAACCTGCAAGAAGTGAGCTAATCTTGTCAATCTATCCACTATTACCTAAATTGAGCCATATTTTCCAAAATTCATAGGTAGACCCACTACAACATCCATAGCATGGTGCTCTCATGTCAACATATGTATATGTATCCACTAAAGAAACTCTGTGGCTTTTGGTTTTCATACTTCACCTATTAACAATATTGACACATGGACACATAACCCACTATGTCCGTCTTCTTCCTGAGCCACTAATAAAGCTACCTCAAATCACGGTACTTTTTGGTTGTACCTGGCTGAATAGAATAACATGAAACATGGTCCTATGAAAGTATATCATGAATCAAATCACCAACTCAAGGAAAACATAGACTTCTCTTTAGCCACAACACCCCACTTGTATTATAGTGAAACCCACCACCTCCCCACATACCACTTTATTTCAAAGTGCATTTCACCACTTGTCCTTAAATTGTTTGGCCTTAATCTACTTTACAAATGTTGACTTTACCTCCGTATTAGCCAATATACCACCCCTATTTGAGACCCCAAACTGAATACTCAAAGATGCTAGAATTTTAAACTCTCTAGATAAAGGTCGCAAGGACACCCTCAAGAATGACAAAATACCCATACATCTTTTTGGATCAATGTGTTTGCCACAACATTGGCCTTACCTTAATAGTACTAAATAGTTACATAATAATCCTTTAAAAACTCTATCTATTTGCCCTACCTTAAATTAAAATCCCTTTGAGTAAACACATATTTCGGACTACAATGGTCTATGAAGACCTCTCATTTGACACCATAAAGATAGTGCCCCCAAATTTCAATGTAAACACCACCATTGCAAACACTAAGTCATGGGCTAAGTAGTTCCTTTCATAAGTCTTTCACTGCCTTGAAGCATAAGAAATGTTATTCATATCAAGCATCAACATAGCACCTGATTGAAAAAGTGAAGCATCACAAAACACTATAAAGTCCTTATCATCCACTAGTAGTGAAATGATAGGCGTTGTAGTCAAGAGTGTCTTAAGCTTTTAAAAACACTCCTCACATTGATCCAACCAAAAAAGGCACTTTTTTCTGAGTGAAACTTATCAAGAATGTTGAAATGGAAGCAAAGTTCTTGAAGAACCTATAATAGTAACTAGCTAGACCCACAAAACTCCTTACCTCAGTTTAGGGGATCCACCATCACCCTTTCTTTAGAACCCACATACCCCAAGAAGGCCACTGAAGAAAACCAAAATTAGCACTTGAAAAACTTAGCAAATAGTTGTTTCTCCCTTAAAATTCCCAAAACTTTACAAAGGTGACCTGAATGGTCCTCCTACTCTTGGAGTAGACTTGTGTATCATCTTCACACACGATAACAAAGAAATCCAATAATGATTTAAAAATACTATTTGTCAAGCTCATAAAGGTTGAAGGTGCATTAGTTAGCCCAAAAGACATCACCAACAACCCATAATTACCATATCAAGTTCTAAAAGTTTTCTTTTATACGTCTTCTTGTTTATTTTAATGATAATAACACGACTTCAAATCAATATTTAAAAACACTGACGCACCATGTAACTTTTCAAACAAATCATTAATGCAAAGAAAAGGATATTAATTTCTAACATCACCTTATACAACTGTCTATAATAAATGCACATCCTCAAACTACCATCCTTCTTTTTAAAAAAAAGGACAAGAGTACTCCAAGTGTCAAGTATTTCATTTAATCGAGTTTTAAGCTCCCTTGACACTTAGATCTAATCGATTATGGGGGATTGATATAGGGCAAGTTCCTAGATCTAAGTCAATACAGAAATCAATATCTCTATCTTGAGGCATCTCCAATTGATCAGAAGGGAACATATCCTAGAATTTAGGAACCACCAAAACTTGCTCAATAGATGGGGTCCCCACACTAACATCCCGAATATAAACGAAAAATTAAAAAACCCTATTCCCCACTTTAGAATGTACAAATGATATAATTCTAACCGGATTGACCTTATATATTCCATCCCACTATAGTTTATCCATTCCCGACAGAGCTAGAGTCACTATCTTTCCATTATAGTTTTAAATGACGTGATATGGAGATAACTAGGTATTACCCAAAATTACATCAAAGTCCAACACATCCAGAATAATTAAGTCGACCCATGTTTAAATACCCATAGATAATATAGGGAAAAAGAAGTAAACAAGGGTAACCACCACAGATTCACCAATCGGAGTAGACATATTAACATGGTAATCAAGTACATCAAAAACCAAATTCAGACTCGCCATTAATTAAATAGCGTCATAATAATAAGCCTAGATTGAATAAAATGGAAGCTATTTGGTCACAAACAGAAATACTACCCTGTGATCACTACATTACAAGCCTCGATATTAGTCTTTACCAAAAATGTATAACAGTGAGCGCGATTATCAATATGAGCTAACTCCTTCCCTAGTTGCGCTGCTTCCCTAGCGCCTTTATTTCCTAGATCACTTGGACCACCTGCAGGATTTATGCTTCCACCTTATGGATGACCCCTACCAATATATCCTTCCCTTTTACCTGCAGAAACTATAGCCCAAGTCTGTTGTTGTGCCTGGGAATTTGCCTATATAATAGGACACTTCTTCTTAAAGTGGACAAAAACACCATATTAATAACACCCTTGATCAAGACAAGGCCAACTAGTAGAAGAGTAAAAACCCTTTGGCCCCTAACAATATGTGCCTAAGAAGAAACCTTAGCTAGAACTACAGTAGAAGATGGTAAGGCTGAGTAAATTAGGTAGGATGAATAGGCCTATTGATCGTGGAACTTAGAGAGAGATCAAATGAAATTCCCAACAATGGATGACTTTATGAATAACATCTTAGCCAAACACTCTTGCGTTACCCCCTCCAACTTCTTCATATACTCTAAAATATTGTTGAATCCTTTCCTATAAAAGTCATATGTACTAAAAAAACCTGAAGATCATAATTCAAAGACATCCTTACTCTCCGAAATCAACTAACGATACAAACTAAAAGTAAATTTCCTCATTCTAGCCCTCATGCTAGACACTAGCTCAGGAGCATATCAAGACAACTGATGAAATTTCAATGCATACTCCTTCACTATCATTTTCCTTGCTTGAAATTCACACACTCCTCTGTCTTTGCCTCCCTAAACTCCTAATGAAAGAATCAGTCAAGAAAAGCACTAGGGAAATTATCCCATAAGGCAGACTCAACATCATCACCTCTAAGTTGTTCCCACTTTTCATACTCTTGGTACGCCATGTCCTTTAGCTGATAAGTAGTGAATTCCACACCCTATACATCAATAACATACATAACATGAAATAATCTTCTCTATCTCATTAATAAAAATCTGAGGATCCTCCTCAACATTAGTACTAGTGAAACTTGGAGGGCTCAACATCATAAACTCACCAACTTTAGTGGCCTCAGAAGAACTCATAGCAATACCAACAGAACCCATATGAAGTGACTGTGATGTCAACAACTGCTGCAATAGATGAATAGACTAGAAAAACTCAACATTAGTAATATCTCACTGAGGTGGCTGAATCTTAGTACCACCATCTAGAGAGGGATTAATATGGATAGGTGGAATTCTATGAGAACAGTCAAAAGTTATGACACTAGACTAGGTTTGCATCTAGGAGTAGGACGAGCTCTATCCCCATAGTCCGCATATAGGACAAAAGAGTCTCCACAAATATAAGATCATATGGGAGGCATGATCTGAAAAGTGAACAAATGAGAATTAGAGAGATTTAAGACCTTAGACTCTATAGACCTAAAATAGAAAATAAGAAAGGGAAACATTCCTAAATGCCTCATATCCTCTCCCTTATTAGTGTGGCATGCTACACACCCATAAAAGAGACTTTACTTGACAAGGGTTTTGGAAACCCCATGATATCAAAACCTAGGCTCTTATACCTACTTTGTCATGACCCAAACTAGGATCTCGCCATGAAGGGTATCTTAAGTCCATCAAGAATCGAAGAATACCTCCTTAGACTATTTAAACCTAACTAATATATATATATCACAAGAGATGATAGCTGAATCCGAAAGTCTAAATAACATTGATATACAAAACTAATACTAAATGATAACGATAATACCCAAGTCCACAGTAGTCTAACAAATCTCAAACAAAATTGATTAACAATAAAGATTTGGGATATGCCCCCGACCATAGCCAAAACCAAACTGAAATAAAGTCATTAGACAAGATAAATAAAACATGAAATGAATAATTTCGAAGGATGGAAGCTCACCAAATAAAGTCAATGCCCGAACAATATATAAATACCTGAACACTGTGCGGGAAAGGTAGAAATGCCTTCGGACCTTGCATAGCATGGGATACAACATCTGAAGACGGTTAATAGTTGGAGAGCTAGCATGTAACTAAAGGATAAGGGAGAAAAGTAATGCCAAAATCCACCATATGAAAACCAGTAAAACTAATGGACAATATCATATGCACAACATAAATATATATTGTATGACGGGAAAATAGAATAAGGTTTAGCATGAATTTTTAAAACATTAACCTGGACTGTGTAGCTTGACCATCCTAAAACCACCCATGGGCTATATGGGTTTGGCTCCCCCTACTAAAAGGTCCCCAGTGCGTATTAGCCATACGACTGGAGAAAAAGAGCCTGAGATGAATAGTACATCCAAAAAATATAAATTATGACATCACACACTCGGTTAACAAGACCACCCTCACATCGGAAAATATGAGTTTCTATAGTCGGTCTCCCCGGGACCTCTACCTTCCACGACTTTAATACATAACCTACTTTAAGACCATATTAAAATACATTTCACATTCCCAACTATTTACCAAGAAGTCTTTTAATAAGGCATTAACCATTGGTATCGTCATACAAAAATTAGAGAATGCAAGTCTATTACTTTATGCCATATAAACCATTAAACCAAATTAGACTCCACCATTTTCAATTAAACCAAAACCATTTACAATCAAACCATGGCCACCAAAACCTTTCCAAAACCATATAAAAAACCAAGCAAAACCAATTCATGTTCCTTTAACCATTTATGCAATGCAAAGATTAAAGAATAGTCAAACTATGTGACAAAATCATATTCCATAGCAATTTCACAAATAGTTTGAGGGCATAAAATTTCCAAGACCAAAACCAAGTAATTGGGAAATCCATGGTACCATCGAAATTCAATTTACTGTTCCCATGCACCCTACCATGTTAACAAATATTAATAAAGCATGATTGTTTAATAATAAACCATGGAAAATCATGTTAAAGACCAATCATGTCCAATGCCCTTAACTAAAAAAAACCATATCTAAACTATAAATTTAATATCAATTTATGCCATTAATGAAATTATAAATTCAAGGGAAAGAGGTACATGCCATAAACATAAGAGAATTGGAAAGAGATTTGAAGCTTGGAACCAAAAAGTTGAACGTACGGTGGAATCCTTTTCCTTCTTAGGTTTTGAGTTAAGAATGAATTAAAACTGAAGTAAAGGAGTTTGATAATTCTTAAGGGTCATGCTTAAGTGTAAAGAACATTTTTCCCCTCGTACCTTTTAATAACTAACTAAAAAGCTGTCGATCGTCAAGGATCAGTGGTATGGACCTCATCGCGAAGGCCCAATCTCTATGTCGCAGACCCTATCGTAGAGCATAGACTCTACATCACAGAGGCTAGTCTCCATGATAGCCTCCGTGGCATACCACTACCGCAGAGGATTGCTACCTCCGTGGTCCAAAATCACCCAGAACCCCATCTGAAAATTCTAAAACTCATTTAGGCTACCCATTTACTATTCCCAAACATAACTTGGGTCAAAAAATGATATTTCATGCTCGAGAAGGCCAAAAATAAATCTCAAAATTTGAGTATGTTACATTTGATTAATGTATTTGTGTGTTATAATTGACACATTCATCAATTATGATTAACTCACCTACAAGCTGTGTTCTTTTACAATCCTAGAGCCTATTTATTTAGGTTCTTTTATTGTTCATGGGACTATATGTCATAAGTGACTTATTTATATTCTATATGTTTCTTTTGTTTTCTTTTTACAATTTATCGCATATATATTACATGCTTATATGATTTACTGTATGATAATTTAACTATTTATTAGACTTACATTTTTTTAGGTTAAAGCATTTGGATATGTCTCAAGCATTTATAAAATTGCACACCCTTTGCATTTACTTTCCTAAAAGTTATAATTTCTATATAACTCAATTGTTTAAATGTTATGTCTCCTTTATGTTTATCTACTTAAATGGATGGATAAAGGTTCAGTTATGCTTAATTAGATGGTATGGTGGGATGGCCTATTTAGTTATCTAGAGGATTGTTGAAAACTTAAGTCACCTATGGCAAAAGGATGAGAAAAATTATTTTCCATTAATGGACTTGTAAGAAAAGATAGTTGCCCTCTAATATTATGATTATATTATCTAAAACCATGTATGGTAGCATCTTAGTTCTCTTACATGCTAGTTCAAAAAGGGAACTCACTAAAGAGGTAATTACTTGTTATATTTATGTTACAATCAGACCTCCCACTTGTTGAATTATGCCAATAATATCATCAGATAATATCTCCCGATGTGGAGTACAAGGTAAGTTGTGTTACAGTCTTCATGTCAGTGTTATTTGAGTGTAAGGCAAAGAAAAGCCTTGTGTATTATCTGTGGAGTATTGTATTTATTGTGACACTCAGTGAATCATATTTGGATATATTCTTGTTAACTATAAGATTGCAAAATGGCCTATATATAAAGGAAAGAAATTTAGGAAATTTAAGGAGTTAGCCATATTTTAAGGCCTTATGATGGGGTAAAGTAAGATAGAAATTTATTATCTAATCTTATGGATTTCTTTGATATTTATGGAATGAAAATTAAGCTACAAGCATCATTTAAGTATAAATCCTATATAGGGGAGATTGTAACACCTCAGACAATTTTGAATCTATGTTTAATGATCTAGTATTAAACTTGGGGGAAAATAAGGTCAACAATGTTAGTACTTTTTTTCAAAGGGATGTTCTTATCTCGAGAATCAAGAACTCTCAACAACGACAATACTAGTACTTTAATTTTTCTTTTTTCTATAAGCATCTTAATGGAAAGATTAAATGAATAAAGAGGAGATCATACCCACATATATAAGGATCATACTGTTAAAGGATACTTGTGACAACTTTGAAGAAGATTCAACACGATATTTGTGAAAACTTTGAAGAAGTTTCCATTATTTAGTAAAAGTTTTAATTTTGGATTTGAACATTAAGAGGTAAATTCGATATCCTACCTTCAAATATTATTATGTCTAAATACTTGGGGACACTTAATTTTAATATTGGTACTAATTCTTAAAATGTATTTTATAATTAGGATTCATAAAAAAAGGGGCAAAGAAGAAATTACTAATAAAATAGAATTTCAAGGAATTCCTACCTTGGGACGAAATTGGTATTGAATCAGATAAGTTGTAATAATTAAAGGATTTACATCGCATGATTGTTAAGAAACTTGACTAACATTGGGAATAAGTAAAGAACCTTCGAATAACCTCGTATATGAACCCACGAGCGATTGATGAAATATGTATTATATATGTAGTCAATGGTGTTGGTTTACTTGCTCACCAATTATTGGGTAGAATATCATAGTTAGTTAATTAAGGATTAAACCCTCATATATTAAGTTATTTGGGATTAGCTCTTTTACCATTGGCCAGGAAAGCCCTAAAGGTATGCAAGTTAAACCTTCTTCACCATTAACACATGACCAATTGTCTCATGATTCTCTAAAAGGAGTTGATATAGTCTACTTGATATATGTAAACAAGGTTTTCACTTTCTATACATCCTACATATGACAATATATAACGCCCCGAGATCCCATCCCGAGATGTCACACGGTGCTTATGACCCCGAAGGACCACTAGCTAACCCTTTACTGATATTTATACTTATACACTGTATAATGTCTGAAATAAATGCAGAAACTAGCCATAAGATTCAACAAATCAATGAATACTCATAATACAAAAAATTGAATACTAATACATCCATATGAAAAGCCTCTAAACTATCTGAACTGCGGAGTTGATAAGACAGGTCCCCAACTAACTCCATTAACTGAAAATAAACAAAGACTGAAGCAATAATAGTAAACTGAAATTCGTCCTCAAAAGAAGAGGACTCACTGCTACTGCTGCTGACTGGGACTGAACTGCTGAGGATACTCTGGATCCTGTGCCTCTGAACCTATGGTGTCAAATAAAACAGTAGACGAGGTAGGCTAATGCAAGGGATCATGCATGCATAATATCTAAACTGAATAATCATAAAGATGCCGCATGAGAACATATACATAAATGCACAGACCATGAACACAATCACCACAACTCTAGATACTGAAAGTCGGATACAACTTTACTGCAGACTGAACTCACTACTGATATTGAGCTACTGAATCACTGACTCATCTAATACTGATAACTAAGAGTTTGGATGTACTTACATCAAGGACTGTATTTTGAGCTTACTTCTTTCAACGGACAGAATTAAAGATCAACTTTTCTAAAGGATTATTTCAAAAGCGATTATCAATGATAAGAAGAATGATCATGTCCGAATCTGACAACAAGAATACTCAACAGAATCTGAGATGGATATCAAGCCTATCTGATGGGAGATCTCTAGATATGATAATAAGAATACTCAACATGGTCTGAGACTGAGATCAAGCCTCTCTGACGGGAGATCTCTAGATATGATAATAAGAATCTGTATATGAGACCAAGCCTATCTGATGGGATGGTCCATAAATCAATGGAACTAGCTGAGTTCCTCACTGAGAGAGATGACTGTACCACACAGTCCTAATTTCAGAAGATTGATACTGAAACTACAACTGTGGGAAGTAGTTACTTAACCGACATGCCCCAGCCTACCACAGGTAGAGCCCAACCTATAACCCTAGCTGGAAGGGTGTCAATACTATGCCACGATAAAGACCTTTCTGGTTAAGCCTCTCTGATGGGATGACCCTTGTAGGAAGTCGGCCTGAGGTAATATAATAGTCAAACCTCTCTGATGGTGACAACCTATACTGATGGGGACTCCTGTATCCTGCGCTGGCTATGCAGTTCTGGAGTTCAAGGATTGCTCTTAACGACTCGGCCTCTCTAACGTGGAGCCTCCATCTCTTCCCTCGCTCGGTGCTACTTTCTACTCCCAACTGAAAGACTCTGAACTAAAATCTTAACTAAATACAACTAAATTGAATCTGATACTGATCATGTTTCTCAAAAGATCTGAATGAGTTACCCTGAGATTACTTAGTTCCGTATCTGACGGAAAAGATATCGAATCATGGTATCTGACTGACAATACAGAGCTTGAATAAATTACTCTAATCGCTTTTGATATTAGAATTGAATCACTTGAATAATATTAGATCTGAGCTAATTACAGGACTGAGGCTAGATTACTAGCGATACAGAGATTACAGAGATAACTAAGATTACTGAGCTTTTTTAAGTTCTGAATTTGTTTGAGGATACAGAGTTTTATAGTTCACTGAGTTTTGAGAATCATGGCTCGACTGAAATTATCGAGAAACTGACACGGGCTCTAGACAACAACTCTATTGTCTGGTATAAATACCCTCAGGACTCGATAACAAAAAAGTAAAGCATAATCATTCTTGACTAGTCATCACCACAATCATTCATTCATCATCACAAGCATTCATTTATCATCACAAGCATTCATTTATCATCACAATCATTAAAGCATCTCACATCATTAAGACATCACCTCAAGCATTTAAGGATCACAAACATCTATTCATCATCACAATCGCCAAAGGGTCACTTTAAGCATCTATGAATCACAATCATATAATAACGTAGGGGAAATATGCTGCTAGATCGTACTCCATTCAACAAGGAGTACGATCAGTTTTGACATGTGTTTGGATATCACATGCCTTGGGGAAACTTCATACTATCATATCATAAATTACTTGCTAACCACTTGGCATGTATTAAAAACTTAGCATATAGCAAGAGAACATAATTTGGGAATTTACTACTATCACATCTCTACTTATTCACTAAGGTCCTCCAAAGAAAACTAGACATGCATGGGTTCAGACTTATTTGGGGATTTGCTACTACTATGGAATAATTCATTCACTTGGGAATCTTATCAAACACTAGGCATGCATAAACTAACTCACAATTTGGGGTTTCATCTTCAACATGCTACAATGGACCTTATGCTTTACCTAAGCTCTTTATCAAATCTAGGGGCGACATGTTTCTCTTATTCAACCATTTCTACACCCATTTGACATGAACACATCACATAGAAAGCAATATAAGGAAGATTCATCACAAATATCACATGTATTCCACCTACTAGGGTCAAGGCTCATGAATCTTGTAAACAAACATGAATCAAAACTCAACAACATATGTAACATCAATTTCAACTCATACAAATCATTAACAACTAATAAACATAAAAATCTTTGAGTTTTGAATAGGGTTCTTGAGCTTCTTGGATGAAAGGGACTCAAGAATCAACATCTACATACCTTTATCTTTGAAATTGGATGAATTCTAATGCTTGTGACTCTATCCACACTTGTAATAAGTGATTCTCGAAGCCCACACTATGAGGAACTTAATTCTTGAAGAAATCTTGAAGATTTATGGATGAATTTTTTGAAGATTAGGGTTCTTGAATTGAAACCCTAGATATACTCTCTTTAGAGAATTGAAAGAGAAAATGGAGAAATTAAGGTTTAGAGGTGGATGCTCATATTTATAGAGTCCTCCAAAATATGGGAAAAGACCAAAATAACCTTACAAAAACGTCCTTAAATTTCTAGAAAAAAATAGCTGATGACATCCGTGAGAAGCCGTCAAGTTGGTGATAAGTCATCACGAAATGTCATCACAAAAGGGTAAAATTTTGAGTTTCTGGTTAAGGTTGACGATATTGGTCATAGTCCGTCACGGGCGTGACGGCTTGTCACAAAATGTCATCACCAAAGGTAGAAATCTGCCCAGGGATGACGACATTGGTGACAGGTCGTCACGCTCGTGACAGCTTATAACGAATGTCGTCACTTAGTTTCTCAGCCTAGAATGCTGGAGTAAAATGAGCATAACTCTTTGCTCCGATATCAGTTTTTGATGAAATTGGTATTGTTGTAAAGATAATTCAAAGAGATTTTATTTGATAAATAGTAGGTCTTCTAATTCGATATATACAAAGAGTTATGGTTGATTGAAATCGACCAAAGTTTTGACGCTCACTAAAACTTTAACGATAGGAAAGCTTTCAACTCGTTCGTGAGTTAGGGGACCTCTATGATCTTAATTCATGCTCAAATAGATTCCCACACGATTCAAAGTATTTCATACTTGGGAAGATATTTCTAAAACATTTAGACTCGAAATTTTTTGCTTTACCAAATACGCTCTAAGGCTCAGAGTGGAAGAGGATTTTGCGGGGCATTACATTATCTCCCCCTTAGGAACATTCGTCCTCGAATGTTGCTTGATAGGCTGAAAATATGGATCAACAGAACCTTCTCAAGATACGGAAACATTTCAAGGCATGCTTACGCAACTGGAACCACTGACATAAAGAGTTCTTACGCTGGGTATGATTTATATCTGGTGCATGTAATACTCGACTGAATGTACTCATAGCTAAATTCTCATAACACTCATGCATATTTGATGCATCGACTTATAACAGGGCTGATCTCAAGAATGCATGACTGATCACACACCAATAAGCCAAATTCATTTCTACTAAATGCGCATATCTAATGCATGAATGTCCGGCTAAGTTGACTTTCGAAAGCACGACTTGACAATGCAATAACGACTGATGCTAACTTCATAAAGAAAATATGAATATGCATCGGGATGAATATAATGGAATGCAACATCATAATACTATAGGGTATCTCCCCCTTGGGACTCTATGTCCTTCTAAACACACTTCACTGAAATACTGGGGCGGTGCGCGGGGGCACCTACAGACTGGGTTATGATTAACCTATCAATATCTGAAACTCATGCATGACTCATGCTAACGTATAAAATCAAAATGGGAGCAAAGGATCTATCAATGCACGTCATAAAGATGAAGGGCTCATAACATACCCGGGTCTATTTCAGGGGATCTTTCCCAATCAAGGCGAGCCTGAAACTCACGGAGTCTACCCCTCTGAGTTAACACCTTACATTCTCGCAATCTATGGCCTGGATCACCACACCCAAAGCATACATCACTACCGGCTCCACACACACCTTGGTGGCGCCTGTCACACTCTCCACAACGCGGATGGGTATGAACACCACTAGCACTACTATGCGTTTTAGATCTTGGCGCTCCTTCATATCTGACACCCCCAAACATAGGTGCGGGTACACTAGCTGAAGATGGAGATGGAACTAAAAATCTTCGACCATACTGAGAACTACTACCATCTCGAGACCCTGACTGTGAGAAACCACCTGTCTTGGCTCTCTTACTCTCTCTCTCTATCTCCATCATCTTATCTGCCTTAATTTGTTGCACATGCATCATCAGTCTAGAAAGGTCCATATCTCTATGAAGCATAGCAGTCCTACACTCTTTCAACACTAACCCGAATACACCAGTCACAAACTTACTCATACTCGCTCTAGGGTCAGCTATCAAGTCAGGAGCATACTTAGCTAATTGGTTAAACTTAAGAAAATACTCTTTCATGGTCATGGAACCTTGCCTTAGGTTTATGAACTCTTCTACCTTAGCCTCTCTCATCTTTAGCAGGAAAAACCTATCTAGAAAGGCACTCTAAAACTCTAGCCAAATCACAAGAGCTGCATTCTCCCCTCTACTCTTTTCCCACATCACTACCCAATCATGAGAAATATCCTTCAACCTATAAGATGCAAAATCAACACTCTACTTCTCAGAAACATGCATAATCTGGGTGATCTTCTTCACCTCCTCTAGATAAAGCTACGGGTCCTCACCTACTACTGACCCAAAGAATTCGGGTGGGTTCATTTTCATGAAACTTCTGATTTTGGCTATGGCTGAGTCCCCATCTTGCTGAGGTGGGGTTGCAGCCTGATGATTGCCCTGAACACTAGTCACATCTTGGGATAGCGCCTGAAAAGCTTCCCAAAACTCTGCATGTGAGACACTCTCATTCTCAGGATCTACTGGTTGTGGGGGCTGATCATCAACCCCACAGACAAAATCTCTGCGAGGAGGCATAATCTGTAATTGGAAGAAACAAGTGGATTAGACTGAGAACCAACTTGAGCTCATGCTAACTAGCATAAAATAATCACTGAAAGAAGGGAAACTGCTCCTAAGAACAACCTGTTACCTCTTGTACATAAATGCGGTGCGCTACACACCCATGCACAAGACTCTACTAGATGTGGATTTTCAGACTCCCTAGGACACTCTTGAATCTTAGGCTCTGATACCAAGTTTGTAATGCCCTGAGATCCCATCCCGAGACGTCACACGGAGCTTATGACCCCAAAAGACCACAAGCTAACCCTTTACTGATATCTGTACCTGTACACAGCATAATATCTGAAATAAATATGGAAACTAGCCATAAGGTTCAACACATCTATGAATACTCATAATACAAAAAATTGGATACTAATACATCCATCTAAAAAGCCTCTAAACTATCTGAACTGCGGAGTTGATGGGACAGGTCCCCAACTTACTCAATCAACTGAAAATAAGCAAAGACTGAAGTAATAATAGTAAACTAAAATTCATCCTCGAAAGAAGAGGACTCACTGCTACTACTGCTGACTGGGACTGAACTGTTGAAGATACTCTGGATCCTGTGCCTCTGAACCTATGGTGTCAAATAAAAAACCATCGTGCAAATATGTCAGTATAGAAATGTACTGAGTATGTAGACGAGGTAGGCTAACGTAAGGGCTCATGCATGCACAATATCTAAACTGAATAATCATGAAAATGCCGTATGAGAACACATACATGAATGCACAGATCATGAACACAATCACCGCAACTCTAGATACTGAAACTCGGATACTACTTTACTGCAGACTGAACTCACTACTGACACTGAGATACTGAATCACTGACTCATCTGATACTAATAACTAAGAGTCTAGATGTACTTACATCAAGGACTTAATTCTGAGCTTACTTCTTTCGACTGACAGAATTAGAGATCAACTTTTCTAATAGATTATTCTGGAAACGATTATCAATGATAAGAAGTATGATCATGTTCAAATCTGACAACAAAAATACTCAACAGAATCTGAGATGGATATCAAGCCTATCTGACGGGAGATCTCTAGATATGATAATAAGAATACTCAACATGGTCTGAGACTAAGATCAAGCCTCTCTGATGGGAGATCTCTAGATATGATAATAAGAATCTATTTATGAGAGCAAGCCTATCTGACGGGATGGTCCATGAATCAATGGAACTATCTGAGTTCCTCACTGAGATAGACGACTGTACCACACAGTCCTGATTTTTGAAGATTGATACTGAAACTGCAACTGTGGGAATTAGTTACTTAGCCGACATGCCCCAACCTACCACAGGTGGGGTCCAACCTGTAACCCCAGCTGGAAAGGTGTCAATACCGTGCCACGGGTAAAGACCTCTCTGGTCAAGCCTCTCTGACGGGATGACCCTCGCAGGAAGTCGACTTGAGGCAATATAATAGTCAAACCTCTCTGACGGTGATAGCCTCTACTGATGGGGACTCCTGCATCCTGCGCTGGCTACACAGTTCTGGAGTTTAAAGATTTCTCCTAATGACTCGGCCTCTCTGATGGGGAGCTGCCATCCCTTTCCTCTCTCGGTGCTAGTTTCTACTCCCAACTAAAAGACTCTGAACTGAAATCTTAATTAAAAAAACTGAACTAAATCTGATACTGATCATGTTTCTCAAAAGATCTAACTGAGTTACGCTGAGATTACTTAGTTCCGTATTTGATGGAAAATGTATCAAATCATGGTATTTGATTGATGATACAGAGCTTGAATAGATTACCCGAATCGCTTCTGAGATTAGAATTAAATCACTTGAATACTATTAGATCTGAGCTGATTACAGGATTGAGGCTAGATTACTAGCGATACAGAGATTACAGAGATAACTGAGATTAATGAGCTTTCTTAAGTTCTACACTTGTCTGAGGATACAGAGTTCTATAGTTCACTAAGTTCTGAGAATCATGGCTCAACTAAAATTATTGAGAAACTGACACGGGATCTAGACTAGTCATCACCACAATCATTCATTCATATCACAAGCATTCATTTATCATCACAATCATTAAAGCATCTCACAGTCATTAAGACATCACCTCAAGCATTTAAGGATCACAAACATCTATTCATCATCACAATCGCCAAGGGGTCACTTTAAGCATCTCCGAATCACAATCATATAATAATGTAGGGGAAACATGCTACTAGATCGTACTCCATTGAACAAGGTTTTACCTCGATTATTTCATACCTAAATCAGTCTTGACATATGTTTGGATATCACATGGCTTGGGGAAACTTCATACTATCAAGTCATAACTTACTTGCTAACCACTTGGCATGCATTAAAAACATAGCATATATCAAGAGCACACAATTTGGGAATTTACTACTATCACATCTCCACTTATTCACTAAGGTCCTTCAACAAACACTAGATATGCACGGGTTCACATTTATTTGGGTATTTTCTACTACCATGGAATAATTCATTCACTTGGTCATTTTATCAAACCCTAGGCATGCATAAACTAACTCATAATTTGGGGTTTCATCTTCAACATGCTACAATGGCCCTTATGCTTCATCTAAGATCTTTATCAAACCTAGGGGGAATATTCTTCGCTTATTCAACCATTTATACACCCATTTGACATGAACACATCACATAGAAAGAAACATAAGGAATATTCATCACAAATATCACATGGATTCCACCTACTAGGGTCAAGGCTTATGAATCTTGTAAACAAACATGAATTAAAACTCAAAAACACATGTAACATCAATTTTAACTCATACAAATCATTAAAAACTCATAAACATAAAAATATTTAAGTTTTGAAAAGGGTTCTTGAGTTTCTTGGATGAAAGGGACCCAAGAATCAACATCTACCTACCTTAATCTTTGAAATTGGATGAATTCTAATGCTTGAGACTCTATCCGCACTTGTAATAAGTGATTCTCAAAGCCCAAACTATGAGGAACTTGATTCTTGAAGAAATCTTGAAAATTTATGGATGAATTTTTGAAAGATTAGGGTTCTTGAAGTGAAACCCTAGATATACTCTCTTTAGAGAATTAAAAGAGAAAATGGAGAAATTAGGGTTTAGAGGTGGATGCTCATATTTATAGAGGCCTCCAAAAGATAAGAAAAGACCAAAATACCCTTGTAAAAACCTCCTTAATTTGCTGGAAAAAAATAGCTGACGACATCCGTGATGAGCCATCAAGTTGGTGATAAGTCATCACGAAATGTCGTCACAAAATGGTGAAATTTTGAGTTTCTGGTTAAGGTTGACGACATTGATGATAGCCCATCACGGGCATGAAGGCTTGTCACAAAATGTCATCACCAGAGGTAGACATCTGCCCAGGGATGATGACATTGGTGATAGGTCGTCACGCTCATGACAGCTTATCACGAATGTCGTCACTCAGTTTCTCAGCCTGATATGCTGGAGTAAAATGGGCATAACTCTTTCTCCGATATCAGTTTTTGACGAAATTAATATCTTTGGAAAGATAATTCAAAGAAATTTCATTTGATATATAATAGGTCCTATAATTAGATATATACAAAGAGTTATGGTCTATTGAAGTTGACCAAAGTTTTGACGCTCACTAAAACTTGAACGATAGGAAAGCTTTCAACTCATCCTTGAGTTAGGGGACCTCTATGATCTTAATGCATGCTCAAATAGATTCCCACACTATTCAAAGTATTTCATACTTGGGAAGATATTTCTGAAATATTTAGACTCAGATTTTTTTCGCTTTACCAAATACACTCTAAGGCTCAAACTGGAAGAGGATTTTGTGGGGCATTACACAACATTCCTAACCAAAATGTCAAATTCCAGTCTACATCCTCGATAAGTTCTCTCCATGCACCTACCGTGGCAATGTAAGCATGTGGCAACCTATGGTTTCAAAATGGACCTCTGATTCAAACTTTAAATAAAACACTCCTATCTTATTATAGAGACTTGGGACGACCGTTGGGGATTGAAATACACTTAAGGAGGTTGAAAATAGGGTTATTAATCTTTTCTTTTGTTTACTTTTTATTTCTATACTTGAATTTCAATCTTGTATTTCATTGTAAATCCATGAGAGGCTAATCACCCTCATCTAGGGTTGAGGCTAAAACATGATTGCTTATTCTTTCAATTGAGTTTGTTAAAGTTTATTATCATTGTTTGGTTGTTCATATATCCTTATTCTTACTATTATATGGATTCTCCACCCTTAGGATAAACTTATATTTCTATTATGAGATCAGAAGGAGGAATAATACATTAAACATGGGATGTATTGAGTGGGTTTTGAAATGGAGAGGTATCGAAGTTGAGATTTGTGTTTAGTAATAATATACTGAATTTGCTCCACTTGGTTCATAGACAGGAAGAAATATATATGCATTTAACATAGTTCTCGCATTCCCACTCAATAATGTAGTTGTGGGACTAAGTTAGATAGATTATTAGAGGCTCAAAAGACCATAGTCATTTTATCAATCCCGTGAATAAACAACCAACATAACTAACCGAACCAATGAGATTGTATGGCCAAGTAGGATTGTTTGTAGTTCCTTAACCCTGGTTTCTCTCCATTATAGTTCAAGAACTTCATATTACAACATTGTTTAATTAGAATTAATTTAATTTGGTGAATAGTTAATTGATAGATCCTTGTGGGATTGATACTTGGGTTTCAAATTCCACTTTAATACTTAGCTGACCACGTACACTTGTGTGTGGTCTATGAAGCAGTACTTTTACTATTAGCCAGGAAAGGACCAAAGGCATGTAAAGCCAAACCCTTATTCACTATTAAGGCTTGACCTATAGTCACTTGTTTCTCCTAGTGGAATCGATATAATCTACTTGATATATTTGGACAAAGTTATCAGTTTTTATATGTCTAACACATGGATATATGCCTAATGGTAATGACCCGAAGCTGCCCCTAGATGTCACATGGTGCTTATGACTACAAGTAGCTTTAAATCTAACCCCGGATATCCACTCTGCACTGAACCATGAATAATATGCTTTAAACATGAATAAAAACTAGAATTACTAATATAATTTCAATAGGAGTAAGTAGTCTTAAATAAACATTGTGAATTAAACATCATATGAAACTCAGGATAATTTGAAGGAAAAGAAAATCAACTAACTAGTTTTGACAAGACTTTAAGTCTATTGAAGACCAACTAGGATAGACCTAGTTGACCAAATTGAAAACATAAAGTCTTAAAAGATAGTAGCTACACATCTAAAAGTAATCGTAGACTTGGCCCTCAAACCATGAGGACTCACCAACAAATAAGATGTAGGAGATGGTGATTATGGATCATCATACAGCTAAGGGCGAGCACGAGAACCTACATTAAGAAATTAATATAGACGCACAGACATATGTTTGTTCAGTACTTTTAGAATGTACTGAGTATATGAGGGTGAATGCAATAAGTATCAATTGGTGTGTCATAAACTAAAAACATGCTTACTACGTATAATAGACTCATCATGATCATGAAAGAAACTAAAAGCTAAAATATCATAAGACATAAATAGTAAAACATAACTTGATAAGTTGAGTGAGTCATTAAACATAGTTTCTGAAATCATTATTTCTGTGGGAGATTCTTAAAACTTGCATAAATAATGTAAGCTAGCACGGATTTTAATGTCTGACCTATATTAAGGTGGGTTGCCCCATACCTTTCCTATGGAATAGAAACATAATTAGGTTTATCTATAAACTGAACCTATTTAGGTAAGAGAAACTCTCTAGTGAGGCCCCTTAAACATATGGGGGAACATAATTTGTAGGAACTAGGGTGGACTGAACTCATATCCTTTTAGTGCTATACTACTGGTGCTCATAATATATGAAATTCACATAAAATTAAGCATATGGGTTTATAAAACCAATCATGCTTCATCTACTAAGTCATGCTCATTAATAACTATATGAATTTCATATCGTGTCTATAAGATCATATAATCAAAACTTAAATCTTAAACATGTTGAGATAAACTATAATCTAAGATAGTAAGTCTGTATTCCATGTAAACTGGCTAAAACATGCTAAAAATCATCAACATTTATCAGCTCATGAAACTTTATTTCAAATCACTAAAACTCGTCTCATAATATCAGTCATGTGAATAAGAACATGTGTAAATATAATTTCTAATGCTAAACAAACTTTACATCACATGGAAATACCATAATTTCAAAACCATGCTAAATGTATACGAACACAAGACATCAAATCCTTTATATTCATGTAAAAGCTTAACTTTTGGGACCAAGAATGGAAGATAATCCTTGTTCAACCACCACATACCTGAACTTAATGAATATCTTGAAGAAAACTTGACTTGAAGCCTTAGAAGTTTGAATTTTTTTTGAAGAAACCCTTCTTGAGTGTTCTTCAAAGCTTGGGAGGAAAGAAATGGTGTAATTCTGACTTATACGAGGATTAAACTCATTTATTACTAGTTGTCGGATTAATTAGGATGAAAAGGCCAAATTATCATAAAAAAATAAACAGAAAATGGAATTTTAGTGTCGCCGCGACCCCTGGCATGGCACGCCCTTATCATGCCATGCCAAGGGTGTGGCACACCCATAAAAAAGCAACCAAAAGGCCTGGCATGCCCATATTATTCCAGGATAGTAGTTTTAACGTGCAGCGTGTGCCTAGCCTCCCTGGCATGCCCTAATCGCTAACCCTTTTTGTTTTAAAGTCACAAAAACTCCCAAAACTCGTTCAAAAATTTCAAAACCTTTTTCAATTATCCAATTAACATTCCTTATGATTATTCAACTAAAAAATATCCTTAAAATACATGAGATCTATCAAAATAAAATCATTGAGATTTTGGGGTATAATATTACCACCTCCTTAGGACCATTCATTCTTAAATGATGGTTGGGATAAGGTAAAATCTATATTATTGATATGTTAAGCTACTATCTAAGGCTTAGCTTGCCATGTAATTGAAACTACTCACCCCAAGAATAACCATACAATTGAAATGACTGACTACACATAAACATCATAGTTTAGACTAATAGGAGTAAGAATATTAGTGAGATGGATAAATTAGAAGGGATTACTTACCTCAAGATGACCTTGTACTAGGGGAAAATAGATGGGGATATCGATGCATCATATCTTTATCTACTTCTCATAGTTGTCCCTCAGCTAACTGATTCCTCAATAAAACTTTTACTCAAGCCACTTCCTTATTCCTTAACCTCCAAACTTGTTGACCAAGAATTTCAAATGAGATCTCTTCATTCGAAAAACTATCATTCACTCCAATAATTTCTAGTGGCACTACCAAGGATTGGTCCCCTATGCATTTCTTCCTGATACGGGACAAATGGCCTTCTTATCTTATGATGACATTTTTGGAGGCCAACACATAGAGACTCAAGACTTGGTCACCTCGAGAAAACAAGAACGTGCATGGAGGACCCGTTTTGAGCATAACTTAAAGCAATCTCGCGTGTGGGAGATTGCTTGGAGAATTTAAGGTTGAGGACTCACGGTTTTTGGGCCTTAATTAAGGGTATTTTGGACATTACACATGGTGTATTTACACACCATGGCCGCCCCTCTCATTAAGGGCAAAGTGGTCTTTTGTCTTCATTTGTAATATAGTATAAATAGGTCCCCTTAGTCTTATTTTCACTTAGTTTTTGGATGATGAAGAATTGAAAGAAATATTCTCTCTCTCTTTTGAGAGTGTAACTCCATTAGTTGTAGGACTTGGAAAAGTCACCCTTAGCATAGGGCTTGGAAAAGCCAATATTGATCTTTGCTTGGAAACGGTAGATCTTGAGGCGAGTTCGTTCCCTTGGCGGTCACCGTAAGAGTGTGGTGTTGCTATCGTAAGTTCTAAGGGTCTTTAGATTTAATATATCTTTGGGTTCTTGGGTCTTATATTAGTTTATGTCTCACTATCTATCTCTACAATTTCTTGTAGCCGTGTGTTTGTTATTTCTTAATAATATTGTTATTGTTCTTCATGTTCTTCATTCTCGTGTGGTTAATCTAGTGTGTTGTCCGCTGAAAATAGGTGTTAATCACCTCATTACATTGTGTTCTTGTTGTAGATCTTGAATCCGAGAGGGGTCATTCAAAGGGTCCTCGGTTCTCTTGAACTTGTGGACTGTTTTGAGTGTTTGTTTTGTGTTTCCGTTGTTTTTCTCGTATCACTTCCAGAGATATGCCGTCAGACAGGCTTGATCACAGTATCAGATTTCTATTGAGTATTTTTGTTGTCAGATTTAGATATAATCATATTTCTTATCATTGATAAAGCTTCCAAAATTATCTGTTAGAAAGGTTGATCTCTAATCCTATTAGTCGAAAGTAGTAAGTCTAAGAATTCAGTCATTGATGTAAGCACATCCAGATCCTCAGTTATCAGTATCAGATGAGTCAGTGATTCAATATCTTAGTGTCAGTAGTGAGTTCAATCTATAGTAAAGTGGTATCTGAGTTTCAGTATCTAGAGTTGCGACAATTGTGTTCATGCTCTGTGCATTCATGTATGTGTTCTCATGCGGTATTTTCATGATTATTCAGTTTAGATATTGCTCATGCATGAACCCTTGTATTAGCCTACCCCATCTACATACTCGGTATATTTTTGTACTGACGCATTTATGCTATGGTATTTTATTTGACACCATGGGCTCAGAGGCACAGGATCCAGTTTATCCTCAGTAGTTTGGTCTCAGTCAACAACAGTAGCAGTGAGTCATCTTCTTTTGAGGACGAGTCTCAATTTACTACTATTGTTTCAGACTTTGTTTATTTTCTGTTGATGGAGTTAGTTGGGGACATGTCCCATCAACTCCACAGTTCAGACTGTTAGAGGCTTTTTAGACGGATGTACTAGTATTCAGTTTTTAGCTTTGAGTATGTATAGATATGTTGAACCTTATGGAAAGTTTCTGCATTTTTTTTAGATATTATGTAGTGTATAGGTACAGATATAAAAAAAGGGTTAACTTGTGGTCCTTCGGGTCCATAAGCACTATGTGATGTTTCGGGATGGGATCTGGGGGCGTTATACCATACTATATATATATATTTGTATATTGGAATGATGTAGGGTCGTGGATTCCCTAGCCTTCCTTAATAACTCTAATTCAAGTAGAAAACATATTCTGGGGCCTTTTTGATGAGCGGAGTCAGACCCATATAACCTATGGGCGCCTTTATGATGGTGTAGACTACAAAGTTCATGTTAATGTTTTAACTGTCATGATAAACTTTGTTCCCTATCCTGACATCTTATATATATATAAATATATATATATATATATATATGAATATGTGTATATGGTTTTGAATGATTTTTGGAATGATTTGATCATGGCATTATTTTACCCCTTATCCCTAAGTTACATGCTAGCGCTCACCCCTCTAACTGTCCTAAGATCCTACATTGTTTTATAATGTAGGGTCCAAAGACACTATGCAGCATTAGGTGTATTAGCACATTTGTCGAGTGACTTAAAGTGATGATATTTTATTCTCCGATCGGAATGTCATTTTATAGTTTGTTTCCTTTATGTTTCAATCTATCTTTTGCTTCCCTTTACACTATAGTTGAGGGAATACCCCAACCTAGTTATATATTCGAATTTGTTAGAGGCTTTTGTGGGCAATTATGGATTGAGATATTGTGTTAAATTCTTAGAGCCTTTCCTTGTTCCATTTTTCTTTCTTATATAATGCTTGGTTTGTCTTTTGAAGTTAGTTTTTGTTATGTATAATATGTTTTGTTGACATGGAAAAGGGGGTGGTCTTCTACCCTCTATGGGCTTGAGATACTTGTCTGGATAGACCCGGTGTCTGATTGTGACAAGCTTTGTATCATAGGATAGTTTAGAGTTAGGTGTCCACCAAGTTGTGTCGACTAGAGTCCTTTTTATGGGTATGAAGCACACCACACATATAAGGAGGAGGCTACAAGGCATTTAGGAATGTTTCCCTTTCTTGTGTTCTATTTTTGGGCTATAGAGTTTAGTATTATGAAACTTCTTTAATTTTTGGTTTTCTCACATTTTTTATAATGTTTCCCTAATGATCTGATGCTCATAGAAACTCTTTTGTCCTACCTGAGGACAATGTTGATGGAACTCGCCCTATCTATAGAGTGTAAATCTAGTCTAGGATTCCTTCCATAGATTGCACTGCCCTATGTGGAGTTCCTCTAATTACTACAAGTCCTCTCCATTCCCCCTGAGCTGATGATGCTCATTCTCAGTCACAACAAGGAGAAGTTTCTGATGCAGAGTTTCACCGGTCCATTTATCTGCTTACTCAGTTAGTTGCATCCCAGTCTTGCCAGTCTAAATGTGTGGGTTCTATTCCTCTATCTTCTAAGGTTACTCGAGTTGGAAATTTCATGAGGTTGAATCCCCCAACCCTTACTAGCTCTAAAGTGGAAAAGGATCCTCAAGGTTTTGTAGATAAGATAGAAAAGCTATTGTTTTGGTTAGGCATGATACAAATTCTGAGGGAGTGGAGTTTGCTTCACATTAGTTGAAAGATGTAGCTTATAAATAGTTTGAGGAGTGGGAGCAATTAAGAGGTATGAGGATGAGTCGGCATTATGGGATCTGTTCTCAGGAGATTTTCTTGATAATTTTTTTCCCTAGAAGTTGAGGGAAGCAAAGGTTCAGAAGTTTGTGAATCTGAAGTAAGGTAAGATGACTGTGAAGGAATATGCCTTGAAATTTCAACAGTTGTCCCGATATGCTCCTGAGTTGGTGTCTAGTCAAAGATCCAAGAAGGGAAAGTTTGCTTCTAGGTTGTCCCATGTCTTGGTATTAGAGTGTAAGGATGCTATGTTGAACAAAGATATGGACATCTACAAACTAGTGGTTTATATGCAATAGGTTAAGAATGAGAAGAAAAAAAAGATAGAGACTTGAAAGAGGTAGAGTAAGAAGTGAAAATATTCAGAAAAGTATGCTAGGCAACAAAATAGTTGAAGGGATGATAGAAAATGTACCAAGAAGAAAAATTACGGAAATTCATATTTTTATGCTAGTGCTTCTTATCCTAAGCCTTCCAATGATTATCATTTTCAGGCAAGCAGTGGTCCTAAGACATAAGGTGCCCAATCCCAGGCTAGTGGAGCTTAGTCAGCCCCACCTTCTCCTCCTTGTATATTTTTTGGTCAACTTTAGCATGGACAATGTGAGGAGGGAAGTAATTTATGTTATAAGTGTTGTTAGCTTAGTCATCTGCAAGGACAATGCCCTTCAGCTAAGGTTGCTACTGGGGATAATAAGGTTCGGGTTTTAACATTTTCAGCTCCTGTGCAAAAGGGTGTTATTTCTGGTAGCTGCGCTGGATGAAATCATCTATAAGATTTTGCTACTCATTAGGAATCTGAGGCTGCTCCTGATGTTGTTATCAATACATTACAACTTTTCTCTCATGATGTGTATAGTTTACATAATTCGAGTTCTGCTATTTTGTATGTGACCCTTTTAGTGGTTGTGCATTTAGGTTTTGGTCCTGAGACTATTTTTGAATACTTCTCTCTATTTACCCCAGTTGGTGATTCTTTTATGGCTAAAAATATTTATCGGGGTTGTGTGGTTTTTATATTACATAAGGAGACCTTGGTGGATTTGGCAAAGTTGTATATGGTAGATTTCAATGTTATCTTACAGATGGTTTGGCTTTATTCGTGCTATACATCTCTTATCTATAGAACCCGAAAGGTCACTTTCTAATTCCCAAATGAACTAGCCATTGAGTGGGAAGGGAGTCCCTAGTACATAAGGGGCGGTTTATTTATTATCTTAGAGCCCATAAGTTGATTTCAAAGGGAGTTATTTATCATTTGGTTCGAGTTAGGTTCGAGTTAAAGATTCTAATTATGAGGGTCCCTTTTGTAATCTGTCTTTGTTGTCAATGAGTTTCATGAAGTATTTCGTAAGGATCTTCCTGGAACTCCTACAGATAGGGAAATAGACTTTGGGATTGATCTTTTACTTGATACCTATTCTATCACTATTCCTCATAGAATTGCTCCAATTGAGCTAAATAAGCTTAAGGAGTAATTGAAAGATCTTCTCGATAATGGTTTTATTCTTTCTATTGTTTCCCAATAGGGTGCTCCACTTCCCTTAAAAAAAATATAGATTATCATCGGCTGAATAAGGTAACCATGAACAACAACCACCTTCTTCCTAGGATTAATGACCTTTTTGACCAGCTTCATGGTACTAGATGCTTATCTATGATTCATCTTTGATCTAGTAATAATCAGTTAAAGATTAGGGAGGTTGATATTCCTAAGACTGCTTGCCATCAGTATAGTCATTATGAGTTTCAGGTTAAGCTATTTGGGTTGACTAATGCTCCAGCGGTGTTTATGGATCTTTTGAATTAGGTCTTTGAACAGTTTTTGGACTTGTATATGATAATCTATGTTGATGATATTTTGGTATATTCTAAGAGTAAGTAGGGTCATGCCAATAACCTCCAATTTTGTTGCGGACTCTTAAAGATCAGATGTTGTATGCCAAATTTTCTCTGTGTGAGTTCCTCCTGAATATTGTGACCTTTCTTGGCCACGTTATTTCTCTTGAGAGAATCAAGGTGGATCCACAGAAAGTTGAGACACTTAAGAAATGGCCTTGAGCCATGACTCCAATAAATATTCAGAGCATCATGGGTTTGGCTGGTTATTATAAGTGGTTTGTGGAGAATTTCTTGTCTATTCCTACTCTGTTGATGAAATTGACTCAGAAAAAGGTGAAGTTATTGTAGTCCTATTCTTGTGAGGGTAGTTTTGAGAAGTTGAAGGATAGGTTGACTTCTGTGAAATTTTTGACCCTGCCCGAGGGTACTGATGCTTTTGTTGTGTACTGTGATGCATCCCGTGTCAGTTTAGGATTTGTGTTGTTGCAACATGGTAGGCTCGTAGCCTATGCTTCTAGAGAGCTAAAGTTTCATAAGAGGAACTACCAAACTCATGACTTGGAGTTGGTTTCTATGGTGTTTTCTTTGAAGATATGGCATGACTATTTGTATGGGATACATGTGGATATCATTCAGCTCATAAAAGCCTATAATATATGTTCACTCAGAAGGAATAGAATCTTAGGCAATGGCGGTGGCTTGAGTTACTTAAGGATTATAATTTGAGTCTTCACTATTATCTAGGTAAAGTTAATGTAGTTGTTGGTGCTCTTAGTAGATTGTATATAGGAAGCTTGTTCCATATTGATTAGGCTAAGCAAGAATTAATGAAAGGCATTCACCGGCTGGCTAATTTAGGAGTTCATCTTTTAGACTTTGTGGATGGGGGAGTTATTATTCAAGAGGTGGTTAAGTCATCTCTTGCTGCGGATGTAAAGAAGAAGTAGGATTTAGATCCTATTCTTATCGTATTAAGGATGATGTAGGTAAGAAAAAGGTTATGGCATTTGAAATTAGGGGAAATAGTATTATGAGATACTATGTGTGTGTTCCTGATGTTGATGATATGTGAGGGAGGATATTGACTGAGGCTCATGAGTCGAGGTAGACAACTCATCCAGGATCAACAAAGATGTACCATAACTTGAAGGAAATCTATTAGTTGAATAATAGAAAGAAGGATTGGCGGATTTTATAGCCAAGTCTATGATCTGTCAGTAGGTGAAGGCTGAACACTTGAGGCCTAGAGGGATGTCTCAAGAGATAGAATTACCTATGTGGAAGTGGGAGATGATCAATATGGATTTCATTTAGGTCTTCCGTGGTCTCGGAATTAAGATGATTCAATTTGGGTCATTGTGTATAGGATGACTAAGTATTCTCACTTCTTTCTTGTGAGTTCTAACTACTTTGATAAGGACCATACCAAGTTTTTTATCCAGGAAATCATAAAGTTACATAGTGCGATATTGTCTATTATTTCAGACCGAGGTATGCAGTTCATTTCTCACTTTTGGCATTCATTTCAGAGAGATTTAGGGACTATGGTGAACCTTAGCACCACTTTCGACCCTTAGACAAATAGAAAAGATGAGTGTACTATTCAGACTTTAGAGGTTATGCTAATGGCCCATGTTATTTATTTTAGAGGTAGTTGGGTGGATTATTTACTTCTCGTTGAGTTGGGGTATAACAACAGTTATCACTCGAGATTCAGATGGCTCCTTTTGAGGCTTTTTATGGTAGGAGGTTTAGGTCTCCTATTAGGTGGTTTGAGTTTGGTGAGACTAGATTTTTTTTGCATGAACTTGGTTCATCAAGCCATAGAGAAGATGAAGGTTATTAAGCAAAGACATAAGACCGTGCAAATTTCCCAAAAGTCTTATGTGAATGTAAGGCAAAAGGTATTGGAGTTTTAAGTAAGTGATTGGGTTTTATTGAAGGTTTATCCTATGAATAGAGTGATGAGGTCTGGGAAGAAGGGAAATCTTGGTCCTATCATGTTACAACCAAATCACATTTTAAGGAGAATTAAGAATGTTGCTTATGAGATAGATTTGCTTACGAGTTTGGGCTCTATTCATCCTATTTTTCATGAGTTGATATTAAAAAAGTATTTGGGTGATCCTTCCTTGGTTTTTCCTATGGAGAGTGTTGGTATTTCAGACTCCTAGTCTAATGAGGATGTCCCGATTAAGACTTTGGATATGTAAGTCCATAGATTGCGGACTAAGGATGTGGCCTTAGTAAAAGTACTTTGGAGAAATAAAAAGGTAGAAGAAGCTACCTGGGAAGCTTAAGAGGACTTGAAGTCCGAATATTCATTCTTGTTCCCTTCATTGGATAAAAGTTCTTATGGATGATTTTCATTTTACTTTGTTACTTTTTGAGTTTGTCATTTCTTCTAGTGTGTTCTTGCTATTCTAGTGCTAAAATTATCTTAACACATTATTCAGGGATGAATGATTCTGAGGGGAGGAGGGGGTTTAATGTAAGACCCTTATAATTTCCATTATTTCATTTTGACTTTGCCGTGTTCAACAAATGGATTTTTCACATAAATTCTATTTAGGGGTATTAAAAGGGTGTTCGTGGAATGTTTTAGAATTTTCAGAAAGGGTTAGGGGACATTTTGGGACCTCGAGGCAGTATGGATCTGTGATATGAACATGCCACGGAGGTTAACCTTCGCATTTTTACCATCTCACGAAGGCTACCCTCCACGATATTGGTGTTCCACACCAAGGTAGAATTTTTGTTTTGTTTTTAATTTTCTCACTTGGGGTAAGGGGCTTTTGGGTCTTTTTACTCATGTACAACCCTTAAACATAAAATAGACTTATTTTCATCAATTTTTCAAAGATCAGTGCTCCCTTTCACTTTAAAACTCAAAACCCAAGAATAACTTAAGGGTTTCACTGTGCATTCATCCTCCAGGTCCCAAGCTCCAAATTGCTTTCAAATTCTTGCATGTTTAAAGCATGTGTTTAATTGTTACCCATATAAATTTAATTATTGGTTTTGAAATTGGGTTGAGGGCTTTTGGATGTTATTTGATTAAATTTCTTTTCCCATGTTTTTTTATGGATTATTCATTCTTTTAATTAATGGTTTTTGAACTAATTGGTGCATGGGTATGGAATTAGAATATGGGTTATTGATTCCCTAAATAATGGATTTTAAGTATTTGAATTGGTAATAAGCTCAACCCATCTTATGAAATTGGCTTTGAAACATGGATATATGCATATTGAAACTAATTTTTAAACCTTGCATTGTATAAAAGATTAATGAACATGTTTTGATTCAAATTTGACCTTGTGGGTCGTTGATTCCCCTAAGATGGTGATTAATAGGACCTTGGAGGAAGAGGATTCCCTTAAGTTGCTGGATAATTTAAATGGCATATTGCTATTAGGTTGAAAGAATAATAGGTATGACAATACCAATGGTATATTCCTTAATGGATGATTCTTGGTTTGATTAATGAGAATGTGTAAATATTTTAATTTGGCTTAAAGATGGTTGTGTAGCTTATCATGAAGGTGGAAGTCCCGAGAGAATGACACTGGACAGCCACATTTTCAAGTGTAGGGGTGGTCTTAATGACTGCGTGCATATGTCACACTTAATATATGTTGTATCCTAGAATAGCATAGAGTTCTGGATTCCCCAGCATTCCTTGATACTTTTTTTTCATGTGGCTAACATGCATTGGGCCCTTTCGGTGATGGGTACCGGACCCATATAGCCCGTAGGTGCTTTTATGGTAGTTGAAGCTACATAGTTAAGGTTAATGTTTTAACTCTCATGCTAAACCTTATTTCCTATCCCTCCATCTTATATAAATATGTATATGAATATGTGCATATGGTTTTGGATGATTTATGGACTTATTTGATCATGGAATTATTTTTCACCTTATCAGTAAGTTATATGCAAGCGCTCACCCGCTAACTGTCCTAGGATGCTACATTATTTAATAACATAGTGTCTGAAGACATTTCTCTTACCTATAAGCAGTGTCAAGTGGATTATCATACCTGTCGAGTTGCTTAAAGTTGTGAGCTTCAATTTTTTAGAAGGCCCGTTATATCATAGTTTGTTTTTCTTATGCTTAAAAATATCTTTGGATTACCATTTAGCTATAGTCAAAGGGATGTCCCGACCTATTCTGATATTCGGTTTTGTTAGAGGTTTTTATCGACAATTGTGGATTGGGATATTGTGTTGAATTCTTAGAGCCTTGCCCTAGTTTATTATTCTTTCTTATATACTACATGGTTTGAATTTCATTGTTCATTTTGGTTATGTATAGTGTGGTCTGTTGACTTGACAAAGAGGTGGTCTCCGGCCCTTGGTGGGCTTGAGATACCCATGACGGTCAAGCCCGGGTTTGGGTCGTGAAAAGCATAATATCAAAGCATGATTTAAAGTCGTTGGCAATCCACCATGTTGTGTCGAGTACTGTCCTTTTTATAGATTGTAGCACGCCACACTTATAAAGAGGAAGCTACATGGAATTTAGGAATATTACGCTTTCTTGTGTTCTATTTTCTGGCTATTGAGTCTAGTATTACGAAACTTCTCTAATTTTAGGTTTCCTCACATTTTAGATCATGTCTCCCCGAAGATCTAATCCTCGCAGAAAAACTTTTATCCCTACTGAGGATAATGTGGATGGAACTTGCCCTATCTATGAAGTACAAACCTGGTCTAGGGTCCTTGGTCTAGATTGTACTGACCTAAGTAGAGTTCCTCCAGTTCCTAATGTCCTCCTTGTGCTCCCTGGGCTGATGATACTCATGCTCAGTCACCTCTAGCAGATATTTCTAATTCAGAGTTTCGTCAGTCTGTTCCTCTGCTTAGTTTTTGGCGTCCTAGTCTCACATGTTTGAATGTGTGGTTTCTATTTCTCTTTCTTATGAGGCCACTTGGGTTTGCCAATTCATGAGGTTGAATCCCCCAACCTTTACTAGCTCTAAGGTGCATAAGGATCCTCAAGGTTTTTTCGATGAGATGGAGAAGATATTTTGAGTTATGCATGCTGTTGATTCTTAAGGAATGGAGTTTGCTACATATCAGTTGAAAGATGTAGCTTATCAATGGTATGATGAGTGGGAGCAGTTAAGAGGTAATGAGGTTGGTCTGAAATTATGGGATGAATTATTGGGATCTTTTCTTTATCATTTCTTTCCCTAGGAGTTGAGGGAAGCAAGGGTTGATAAATTTATGAATTTGAAGCAAGGTAACATGATTGTGAAGTAATATGCCTTGAAATTTTAGAAATAGTCCTGATATTCTCCTAATTATATGTCTAGTCAGAGATCCAATATACAGAAGTTTGTTGCTGGGCTTTCAGATGACTTGGTATTGGAGTTTAAGACTGCTATGTTTAGCAAAGATATGAGAATCTCAAGACTTATGGCTTATATGAAACAGGTTGATAATGAGAAGAAGAAAAATTATAAGACAACAGTGAGGTAGAGTAAGAAGTTTAGATATTCAGAGAAGAATGTAGGGCAGCAAAATAATGGAAGGGATTGTAGACAATTGACAAAGAAGAAGAATTAGGGGAATTAGTATTCATATCATTGTTCTCCTTATCCTATGCCATCCGATTGTTATCATTTTCAGGCCAGTAGTGGTCCTAAGGCACAAGGTGCCAAATTATAGGCTTGTAGAGCTCAGTCAGCCCCACTCTATCCTCCTTGTATATTTTGTGAGCAGCTTCACCATGGACCGTGTGATGAGGGGGGGAATTGATGCTATAAGTGTCGTCAGCTTGGTCATCTTCGGCAACACTGCCTCCCGGCTAAGGTTTTTGCTGGGCTAATAAGGTTCTGGTTGCTACTTCTTCCACTCCTATGAAAAAAAGACCACTTCTTGTACCGATATTGGCCTGAAATATCTATAGACTCTTTCTACCTGTCAAGAATTTAAGGCTTCTCTTGATGTTGTACGGGTATATTATAACTTTTCTCTCGTGATGTGTATTACTGGTTTTATTCAGGTTCTACTCTTTCTTATGTGACCATTTATGTGGTTGTGAATTTTGGTTTTGGTCCTGAGACTATTTTTTAACCCTTCTATATATCTACACCGGTGGGTGATTCTATTGCGGCTAGAAAGATTTATAGGGGTTATGTGGTGTCTATCATTCATAGAAGACCTTCATGGATTTGGTATAGTTGGATATGGAAGATTTTGATGTTATCTTAGGGATGGATTAGATCCATTCGTGCTATTGTTTTCTTCACTATTGTACACGGAAGATCAATTTCCAATTCCTAAAAAAACCAGTAATTGAGTGGGAAAGGAGTTCCCTGATTCCTCGGGGAAGTTTTATTTCTTATCTTAAAGATCAAAAACTAATTTTCATGGGGTGCCTTTATTATTTTATTTGAGTTAAATATTTTAATTTTGAGGGTCCCTCTTTGCAATCTGTCCCTGTTGTGAACGAGTCTCCTGAAGTGTTTCTCGAGGATCTTCCTAGAATTCCTCCCGATAGGGAAATAGACTTTGGGATTGATCTTTTACTGGATCCTCATCCTATCTTTATTCCTCCTTATAGAATGGGTTTATTTAAGCTAAAGGATCTTAAGGACCAATCAAAATATTTTATTGATAAGGGTTTCATTTCCTAGTATTTCCACATTGGGTGCGCAGGTGCTGTTCGTGCGTAAGAAGGATGGCTTACTTCGAATGTGTATAGAATATCATCAGTGGAATATGCTGACAGTGAAGAATAAGTACCCTCTTCCTAAGATTGATGATATTTTTTACCAGCTTTAGGGTGTTAGATGTTTTTCAAAGATTGATCTTCGGTTGGGTTTTCATCAATTGAAGATTAGGGAGGTTGTATTCCTAAGACTGGTTTTCAAACCTAATATGGTCATTGTGAGGTCCTAGTTATGTTATTTGAGTTGTTTAATTCCCTTGCGACATTTATGAATCTTATGGATCGGCATGCTCTCTTTCACTTATGTAAGACCCTTGAACATAATATAGACCCTTGAACATAATATAGACTTATTTTCATTAGTTTTTACAAGGGCAATTGCTCTCTTTCACTTTTGTTAGCATGGGGGTGGTTTTAATGACCGTGTTCTTGTGTCACACTTTATATATATTTGTATCCTTGAATGGCGCTGAGTCATGGATTCCCCGACCTTTCTTGATACCTTCTATTCGTGTGGCTAACATGCATTGGCGTTGTTTCGGTGGGGAAAGCCGTAACCATATAGCCCGTGGGTGCCTTTATGATGGTTGAAGCTCCATAATCCAGGTTAATGTTTTAATTCTCATGATAAACCTTGTTACCTATCTCAACATCTTTTATATATATCTATGTATAAGAATGTTTTCATATGGTTTTGGATGATTTTGGGACTGATTTGATCATGGCATTATTTTACCCCTTATCCCTGAGTTACATGCTATAGCTCACCCCTCTAACTGTCCTTGGATGCTACACTATTTAATAATGTAGGGTCCAAAGACACTTCTTTTACCCTCGTGCAATGTTAGGTGGATTAGCACACTTGTTGAGTTACTTCAAAGTTGTGAACTTCCATTCTTTGGAAGGCTTTTTATTTCATTGGTTTTTCTTTATGTTCAGACTATCTTTGGATTCTCTTTTTTTCTATAGGTTGGGGCATGTCCCAACCTATTTTGATATTCTATTTTGTCAGAGGCATTTGTGGACAATTTATGAATTAGGATATTATGTTGAATTCTTAGAACCTTGCCTTGGTTCATGATTGCTTCTAATATACTGCTTGTTTTTCTTCTGCTGTTTATTTTGGTTATGTATAGTGTGTTTTGTTGACTTTGCAAAGAGGGTGGTCTCCAGCCCTTGATGGGCTTGAGATACTCATCATAGTCTGGCCTGGATTCGGGTCGTGACAAGCTTGGTATCAGAGCACGGTTTAGAGTCATTGGGTGCCCAAAAATTCATGTTGAGTAGAGTCCTTCTTATGGGTATGTATCGTGCCAAACTTATAAGGAGGAGGCTACACAGCTTTTAGGAATGTTACCATTTCTTGTGTTTTATTTTTTGGCTATAGAGTCTAGTACTATGAAACTTCTCTAATTTTTGGTTTCCTCACATTTTAAATCACGCCTCTCGAAAGATTTGATGCTTGCAGAAACACTTTTACCCCAAACGAGTATAATATGAACGGAACTCACCCTGTCTATTGAGTGCAGACCCGTTCTAAGGTACCTGTGCCAGATTGTACTGCCCTAAGTGTAGTTCCTACAATTCCTACAAGTCCTCCTCGAGCTCCCCGAGTTGATTATGCTCATGCTCAGTCACCCGAAGGAGATATTTCTAATGCAGAGATTCTTCAGTCTATTCTTCTGCTTAAGCAGTTGGTGGCATCCCTATCTCGCCAGTATGAACGTGTGGGGTCTATTGCTCCTTTTTTTGAGGCCACTCGGATTTGCCAATTCATAAGGTTTAATCCTCCAAACTTTACTAGCTCTAAGGTGGAGAATGATCCTCAAGGTTTTATGGATGAGATAGAGAAAATATTTTGGGTTATGTATGATACAGATTTTGATGGAATGTATTTTGTATCATATCGGTTGAAAGATGTGAAGATTGGGAGAAACTAAGAGGTATGAGGTTGACCCAACATTATGGGAAGAGTTATCAGAATCTTTCCTTGATAATTTTTTTCCCAAAAAGTTGAGGGTAGCAAAGGTTGACATGTTTTTGAATCTGAAGCAAGGTAAGATGACTGTGAAGGAATATAACTTGAAATTTGAGCAGTTGTTCCGATATGCTCAGGAGTTGGTTTCTTATTAGAGAACTAATATGAGAAAGTTTGCTTCTGGGTTATCCCATGACTTAGTATTGGAGTGTAAGAATGCTATGTATAACAATGATATGGAAATCTCCAGACTTGTGGTTTATAAGCAATAGGTTGAGATAAGATGAAGAAATAGGCATAGAGTGCATAGAAGTAGAGTAAGAAGTTCAGATATTAAGAGTAGAATGCAGGGGGCAAAAGAATAGTGGAATGGATGGTAGACGGTGGACAAAGAAGATGAATTAGGGGATTTCGTATTTGTTTGCTTATGCTGTTTCTCCTAAGCCATCCTATGGTTATAATTTTTAGGCCAGTAGTTGTCCTAAGGCACAGGTTGCTCAATCCCAGGCTAGTGGAGCTCAGTCAGACCTACCCTATCCTCTGTATAGATTTTATGAGCAGCTTCACTATGGACAGTGTGAGGGGGAAAGGTATCAATGCTATAAGTGTGTTCAACTTGGTCATCTACAATAACACTGCCACTCAGGTAAGGTTGGTACTTGGCTAATAAGGTTCTGGTTGCTACTTCTTCAGCTCAAGTGCAAAAGGGATCTACTTTTGGTAGGGACATTGGACATGATCATCTATACACTGTTGCTACCCATTAGGAATTTGAGGCTTCTCCTGATGTTGTTACTAGTAAGTTATAATTTTTCTCTCGTGATTTTTATTATTGGCTTTATTTGGGTTCTACTTTTTTTTATGTAACCCTTATGTGGTTATGCATTTTGGTTTTGGTCTCAGGACTATATTCGAACCCTTTTTGTGCCTACCCCGATAGGTGATTCTATTGTGGCTAAAAAGAATTATAGGGGTTGTATGGTATATATCTTTCATAGGAAAACCTTGGTGGATTTGGTAGAGTTGGATATGGTAGATTTTGATGTTATCTTGGGAATGGATTGGCTCCATTCATTCTATATGTCTCTTGACTGTAGAATTCAAAAGGTCGGTTATCAATTCCCGAATAAACCAGTAATTGAGTAGGAAGGGAGTTCCCTTATACTAAGGGGAAAGGTTTATTTCTTTTCTTAAAGACCAAAATTTAATTCCCAAGGGGTGTCTTTATAATTTGGTTTGAGTTAAGGATTCTAATTCTTAGGGTCCCTCTTTGTAATTAGTCTTGTTGTCAATGAGTTTTATGAATTGTTTCCCAAGGATCTTCCTAGAATTCGTCTCAATAGGAAAATAGACTTTGGGATTGATCTTCTGTTGGATACCCATACTATCTCTATTCCAACTTATAGAATGGCTCCAGCTGAGCTAATGGAGCTTAAAGAGCAATTAAAAGATCTTCTTTATAAGGGTTTCACTCTTCCTAGTGTTTCCCCGTGGGGTTCTCCAGTGTTTTTCATGCGTAAGAAGGACGTGTCTCTTAAAATATGTATAGAATATTGTCACCTGAATAAGTTGACAGTGAAGAATAAGTACCCTCTTTTTAGGATTAATGACCTTTTTGACCAGCTTCAGGGTGCTAGATGCTTCTATTAGATAGATCTTCGATCGAGTTTTCATAAATTGAAGATTAGGGTGGTTTATATTCCTTAAACTATTTTCCAAACCTAGTATGGTAATTATGAGTTTCTCGTTATGTTATTTAGGTTGACTAATTCCTCGGCGACATTTGTGGATCTTATGAATTGGGTCTTCAGACAATTTTTGGACTTTTTTATGATAATAATTATTGATCATATTCTTGTATATACTAGGAGTGAGGAGGATCATGCCAATCACCTCTGAATTATGTTGAACTCTTAAGGATCAGAAGTTGTATGCTAAATTTTATAACTGTGAGTTATGGTTGAATATTGTGACCTTTTTTGTTCACGTTATTTGTTGTGAGGGGATCAAGGTGGATCCATAGAAAGTCTAGGGTACTGATGGTCTTATTATGTACTATGATACGTCTTGTGTGGCACTAGGTTATGTGTTGATCTAGAATAGTAGGGTTGTATCCTATGCTTTTACACAGCTACAGGTTCATGAGAGAAACTATTTGACTCATGACTTGGAGTTGGTGGCTGTGGTATTTGCTTTGAAGACATGGCATCACTATCTGTATGGGATATATATGGATATCTATTCATATCATAAAACCTAGCAGTATGAGTTCACTCAGATGGAATTGAATCTGAGGCAAAGGTGGTGGCTTGAGTTACTCTATGGATTAAGATATGAGTCTTAATATCATCCAAGTAAAGCTAATATGGTTGCTGATTCTCTTAGTAGGTTGTCTATGGGAAGCTATCCCATGTTGATGAGGAGAAACAACAATCGGTATAGGACGTTCACCGGCTAGATAACTTGGTATTTTGTCTTTTAGACTCTATGGATGGGGGAGTTATTGTTCAATAGGTGGTTAATTTATCTCTTTGTGCTGAAAAGAAGAAGAAGAAGAAGGGTTTGGATCACATACTTATGTGGATTAAGGATGATGCAGGCCAGACAAAGGTTATAGAATTTGATATTGAAGAAGATGGTATTCTAAGATACCAAGGTAGATTATATGTTCTTGATATTGATGGGCTATGGGAGACGATATAGATGGAGACTCATGAATTGAGGTATACAAGTTTTTTGAGATCGACTAAAATGCACCATGACTTGAAACAAATCTATTTGTTGAGCAATATAACGAGGGATGTAGAGGATTTTGTGGCCAAGTGTATGGTCTATCAGTAGGTGAAGGTTGAACACTTGACGCCTGGAGAGATGTCTCAAGAGATAGAATTGCCTGTGTGAAAGTGGGAGATGATCAATATAGATTTCATTATGGGTCTTTCGTGGCCTTATAATCAATATAATTTGATTTGGGTCATTATGGATAGGATTACTAACTCTACTCACTTTTTGCCTGTAAGGACTAAAAACTCTTGTAAGGACTATGCCAAGTTCTTAATCTAGGAAATTATCAAGTTGGATGGTACACTAGTGTCCATTATTTAAGACCGAGGTACACAGTTCACTTCTCACTTTTGGTATTTGTTTTAGATAGATTTTGGGACTAAGGTGAACCTTACCACAACTTTCCACCCTTAACGAATGGACAAGCGGAGCATTCTATTTAGACTTTAAAGGACATGCTCATGTGTGATTGATTTTGGATGTAGTTGGGTGGATCTTTTACCTCTCATTGAGTTTGCGTTTAACAACAGTTATGACTCGAGTATTCATACGGCTTCTTTTGAGGATCTTTATGGTAGAAGGTATAGGTCTCCTATTGGGTATTTTGAGGTTTGTGAGACTAGGTTGTTTGGCCCTGACATGGTTTATCTGTCCATGAAGAAGGTGAAGGTGATTAGAGAAAAACTTCCAACCGCCCAAAGTTTCCAAAAGTCTTATACAAATGTGAGGCGAAAAGAATTAGAGTTTGTAGTAAGTGATTAGGTGTTCTTGAAGGTCTCTATTATGATAAGAGTGATGAGGTTTTGGAAGAAGGGGAAGCTCAGTCCCTATTATGTTGGACCTTTTGTGATTTTGAGGAGAATTAAGAATGTTGCTTATGAGCTAGATTTGCCTGCGATTTTTGGTTCTATTCATACTATTCTTCATGTGTCAATGTTGAAAAAGTGTGTGGGTGATCCTTCATAGGGTTTTTTGGTAGAGAGTGTTTCTTTTATGGATTCCATGTCTTATGAGGAAGTCCCAGTTGAGATTTTTGACAGGCAAGTCTGTAAATTGAGGACTAAGGTTATGTCTTCGGTAAAATTCCTTTGGAGGGATCAAAAGGTCGAAGAATCTACTTGGGAAGTTGAAGAGGACATGAAATCCAAATATCCATTCTTGTTCACTGCGTTGAATGAAAGTTCTTAAGGTATGAGTTTCATTTTCATCTCATTACTTTTCAAGGTTGTCATTTGATTCTAGTATGTTCTTTTAATTCTCGTTGAAAAAATGTCTTAACTCATCATTCGGGGATGAATTATCCTAAGGGGGGAGTAATGTAAGAACCTTAAATTACCATCATTTCACTTTTTAGCCTCTCATGTTCTAAATATGGATTTTATACTTGTATTGTGTTTTTTGTTGTTAAAATGGTATTTGGGGAAAGTTTTGGAATTTTCGGGGAGGGTTCGGGGACTTTTTGGGACACCGAGGCTGTAAAGGTTTGTAATATTAACATGCCTTGGAGTTTAACCTCCGCATTTTTGTCATCTGACGGAAGCTACCTTCAGCAATATTGGTGTGCCACGCCAATGAAGAATTTTCGTACAGTTTCTAATTTTCTCACTTAGAGTGAGGAGCATTTGGGTCTTTTAACTAATGTACGACTCTTAAACATAAAATAGACTTATTTTCATTAGTTTTTAAAAGATCAATTTCTCTTTTTCACCGTTCATTCATCATCCATGTCCCAAGATCCAAATTGCTTTCAAATTTTTCTGCGTTTAAGGTATGTATCTCTTACATAAAACTTATTTTATTAAAATAATGTGTTTAATTATTACCCGTGTGAATTTAATGGTTGGTTTTGAAATTTAGTCGCGGGCATTTGGATGTTATTTTGTTTAATTGTTTTTTCCATGGTTTTTATGAATTATTCATCTTTGAATTGATGGTTTTTGAACTAATTGGGTGCATGGGTATGGAATTGGAATAGGGTTCATGTATTCCCCCAAAAATGGATTTTTCGTCTTTGAATTAGTAATAACATCAACCCACTTTATGAAATTGGCTTTGCAACATGTTTATATGTATATTGAAACTAATTTTGAAACCTTGCATTGCACAAAAGGTTAATGAATGAGTTTTGATTCAAATTCGACCTTGGGGTCGTGGATTCCCCCAAGTTGGTGAATAATTTGACTTTGGGGGACGAGGATTCCCCCAAGTTAATGGATAATTTAAAAGGCATAATGATATTAGCTTGCAAGCATAATAGGTATGACAATACCAACTATATATGGCTTAATGGATGATCCTTGGTTTTATTAATGGAAATAAATAAATGTTTTAATTGGGATTAAAAGGGGTTGTGTAGCTCACCATAAAGGTGGTCCCGAGATACTGGAACCCGCATTTGCCGGTGTGTCGGAGGTTTTAATGATCATGTGCATGTGTCACATTTTATATATCTTTGTATCCTTGAATAGCGTAGAGTCGTGCACTCCCTGGACTTTCTTGATACCTCTGGTTTGTGTGGATAACACGCACTGGGGCCATTTTGGGGGAGGGAGCCAGACCAATATAGCCCATGGGTGCCTTTATGATGGTTTAAGCTACATAGTCTAGGTTAATGTTTTAACTCTCATGCTAAAACTTGCTCCCTATATATATATATTTATATGAATATGTGCATATGGTTTTGGGTGATTTAGGACTGATTTGATCATGGCATTATTTAACCCCTTATCCCTGAGTTACATGCTAGTGCTCACCCCACTAACCATCCTAGGACTTTACATTGTTTCATAATGTAGGTTTCGAAGATATTTCTTTTACCCTAGTGCAGTGTTAGGTAGATTAGCATGCTTGTCGAGTTTCTTGAAGTAGTTTGCTTTCATTCTCTGGAAGGCTCATCATTTCATAGTTTGTTTCCTTTATGTTCTAGACTATCTTTGGATTCTTCTTTGGCTATATTCGATTTTGTTAAAGGCTTTTGTTGACAACTGTGGATTGGGATATTGTGTTGAATTCTTAGAACCTTGGCTTGGTTCATTATTTTTTCTTATATACTACTTAGTTTTTCTTCCATTGTTCATTTTGTTATGTATAGTGTGTTCTATAGACTTGGCAAAGGGCTGGTCTCTTGGCCTCAGTGATCTTGAGATACCCATCACAGCTAGGACCGAGGTCGGGTCATGACATGATGATAACGCTCAACTTACACGTCAATTTAAGTGCAAGGCAGTCGTCGTCAATATATTTACCCAATATTGGAGTCGGCTTCGAATCCACGAGGAACAATGTGAGTGGCGATCAAATTAGTTCGAAATGATAGATACAAATTAAATTCAAACAAATGTTATAAAAAGATAAAATGGAGGACGTGAGTTCCTACACTAATATTTCTTTTTGTAATTTTCTAGTGTAAATTCGGGGCTACGAATAATTAGAGTTTTAAAAATTATGCACGAATCTAGGTATTATGCATTACTAATGGAGTGACATGTGGGAGCTAATTATCAACATCACTATAGTAATTCAAATATGTGTAGGGTTGGTTATAGGTTTTTATGTTAGCCTTCAACTAAACACCAAACTTTGACCCATTAATTCTTTCGAATACCTAATGGGTGTGTTCGACAATTAGCAACCACAACCTCAATCAAGGCATCCCTATTTCTAGGAGTCCCATGGCATAGTTAATCTCATATTCACCCTTAAGTCTAAAATAGTGAAAATTTAGCAAACTACACACATAATTGTCAATCATTGCTTTGGTCCCCATATCCCTTTTTCGAGGATGATATAGATTCCTAGAGTTCACCCAAAACCCTTCTTTCGAAGATGGCATTGAACTTTCTAAAGTTTGGAGTTTTCGCTCATCAAACTCATGTGTGTATTTGGAGCTTTCATCCATCAAATCCCAACCAAAAGCATATCAATAATAGAACCCATAAATATGAACTACCAAATAGATTCTAACAATCACAACCCACACACACTTTAATTCCTATTCACACATAACCCCATGTGATATGGTTGGGGCAGCCTCCACAGGTACACGGCCTTTCACACGAAGCTAAGCTCGGGAATTACAAAAACTCCAAGCTTTGTTCATGCAAATGGCTGTGTGTGAGTTGGTGATTGAACCAACCAAGGACCTAAACATTTTTATGTGTGAAGAGAGGTCTTAATGTGTAATAAACTACTCTCCAAGGTTGGCACAAGAAGCAAGGGCGGATGGGTCATTTTACCCCTTTTGTTTGTAGTATAAATAGAACATGTTAGAGAGTTATTCCTTAGTTTTTGAATGCTGATTTTGTAACCTAAAAACACTAAAAATTTCGGCTCTCTCTTCCACTCTTAGAAGCCGTCCCTATTATCTCACAAGTAGAGGGATACTTGTGTTGTCTCTTTGGCTAGAAACAAGGGTTTTGAGGTCGTTGAGTGCCTCTTGGTCCTCGTAAGAACTTGGTGTTTATATTCATTAGACTTAGGGTCCTCTCTTGATGTTAGGGTTCTTAGTTTCTTGAATGTTATATGTCAAGTTATCTATCTTTCTTTATCTTGTTGTTGTTGTTGTTGTTGATTTTGTTATCTTAAAGTCTAGTGAAGCCGTGTGGGGCTCTTTTCGATTCACTAGCATTGTTATCTATCTTGTTGTTCTTGTGTTGTTGGACTGAAAAACCGAAACTTAAACTTGTTGTTCTTGTGTTGTTGGACTGAAATCCGAGCCTACTTGAAGCTCTTGGTGTTGTTGGTTTGATTTTGTATCACCATGAGGGAGATTTAGCTACACATAGGATAAACAAGCATAAATATACCCATAATCTCCATTGAATCAAAGTTGAAGATGATCTAAGTGAATGATACTTCAAACTTGACTCTCGCAAAATATCAACAATGAAAGTGAGAAAATTTTCCACTTAGAAAGTCTCCAATGTATTCTTCACCAAAAATTTACACAATATTTTCTTCTCCAAAAAATGGATGCTACAAAGTCTCAACTCAAAACCTAGAGAGTGGGGGAATATGGAATGTGATGAAATGAATGATACATCAAATTAGGGCTTGAGTCTTTTTGTTCCTATTAGGATCAACACGGGCGATTACAGTTCTGCCCTTGGGCTGAACATTTCCGCCATGCCACGATCGCATAAGTTTGGCTATGACCGTGGCTACGCGACCACGATTAGCTTCCGCGGTTGTGATTGATTGGCCATATTTACTTACCGCGATTGCGATCGCGGCCAATGAACCGCGACCACAGTAAGTGAGGCTATTTACTGAAGGTCTTCAACTATACTTTTTCTGCTCTCTTTTTATCATTTTAAGCTCCAATCCACATCTCTTTTTCTTTCAAACTCCTATACCTGTAAATATTGGATATTAGTGCATTAAATCATAATTATGTCCGAAACTCATTTGAGACAAGGTAATGTGCACTAAAACTGAGTGCGAATGAGTTGTAAAATCACCACTCATCAACACCCCCAACTTAAAGCATTTTCTTTTCCTTAAGTAAAACTACCTTTTACCACGAGACACAATCATTTACGCCCAAATTTCATACCTTAAGGGCCCTAATGACATTAACTTTAATCACAACCACAAGTAGCTCAATCCACATGTGCTGGACTAATTTCACAATACCCTTCATTATAAAATGCAATACCCAAAGCATGCATAAGACTTTAAAGAGAAATCAACTAACAAAGGCTAATACTCTAGAGGTGACTTCCTCTTGACTACAATAAAGTTATACTCCATTTGTCTCATTGTTCGGGAGGTGACAAAATCACCCACCTCAGCTAGTTTTCATGCCCATCTCATAAGGAAGAAAAGTATCACACACCAAACTACTGAACATTTAACAAGGAATTTTAAGTGAAAAATTCTCCCCTCACAAAAGAAATCTCAATGCAACAAGTGTTATGCCATAGGCTTGTCCCTATATTCAATCTCCACTACAAAGAAAGTAACTGGTCGGAGATCTCAAAGGACTTTTGAAGCTTGTAACGTAGGTTCAGGTTAGGGTAGGATATCATTTAGGGAACTTGGTTACACCCTACCTTGAACATCTACATCACGCTATACAACGCCCCACCTTTCGACTAAGGGCCCCTCTTCTTTATTTCATTTCCTTTTTTGAAAGACTATCTTTTGTTTCCTTTGTTCATCACTATTCTTTTACTATCATTTTCTTGCATTTTTGTTCAAATCATTCTTTTATGGGATCCTTTCTTTTTTCTCGACATTGATTTTCAACACTTAGGAACATTAGGAATTTCGCTAATACTTTGAGGCCCTAAACTCACTTCCATTAATTTTTACCACCCCTAACTCAGTCTTTTAAGCTCAAATTACATTTTCAAGTTCAAGGAGGGTATGGTTATAAAGAGGGATAAAATAATAGTTCATGGCTTGTAATGTGTTTGCCAAAAAAGGGTCCAAAGGCTAAAAGTGGGTAACTAGGGATTTCCATTATGTATGGGAAGGATTTTTAGGCTAGAGTGGGTTCCAAAATTACAAAGAGGGCCTAAGATCATTTCTTCAACCCAATACAATCAAAATTAGTTTTGAATGACTAATGGGAAAAGTTCTAGATAACACAAGTATACAAGAGATAAATGAAATATTCTCACCACAAATGGCATGCAAAATTCATTAAGGGAGCTAAAATGTCCCTCCCAATAGAATCAATCATGGTGCGTCTATTTTTTATCTACAAGTCAAAATCTACGAAACCAAAAAAACAAAAGGTTTTGTTGCACATTGCTCACATCCATGTCCTTTTTTAAAAAAACTTTTGGAGATGGAGGGGGTTTCCTGATTTGCAGTATCACCACACACAAATTGCTAAAGTATGGGTACAATCAAAGCCTTAGTCTCACACCTTGGCTCAAAATGGGCAAACTAACCAAATGGCTACTTAAACTTTGCAATTGGTTTACAATCTGATCCTAACTTTACAAAACAAATTAAAATGCCATAGGTACTAAGAATTCCCCTGCATACTTGTCCCAACATCACTAAGATCCATAAATAGAATTTAAAGTACGTATAGAAAGATAAAACTAGAAATAAAAGAAAAGTATCATAATTCATAAAGCGTGGACACCATCAGAGTACCCAAAAATATTGCATCTCAAAACACAATTAAAATAATATCCAGAGTGCCATTCAAAACACTACCCAAGGATATCCACACAGTACAACTATAGGGACAACACCCCCAACTGAAAAATTGGTAGTGCCCTCACTACCTAGTTAGCAAGGTAAGAGTAAAAGATTGTATTGACCATTCAGGTCATTTTCAATATTCTTGCTTGCTTCCTCCAATAGAGCTTCACCGTAGCCATCCCAAGTCATTAATGACTTGCGGGGACCGATAGTTAGGTTACCTGACAGTTCATTTGGATTTTAGAACCCCTTTTCTCAATTTGAACTCTTCGTTTGTCCAAATTGACCACTATGAAAAAACTTTATTAAACAGTCTCGTATGTGAAATATGACTTTGCCAACACGCCAGGAACGTCAAACACATTGGGGTTTCATATCTTATTTTTTTTAAATGGACCCCGAATGCATCCTGAAGCATTATGCCAAAGCTCAAAACCAAGTTCCAAGCTTCAGCTATGAATAGTATGCACCAGGGTGCCGCGGCAGCGGTGACATAGGAGCCGCAACCGCATCATCAGAGAGTTGGATGGTCTGTATTTAATTATTGTCTTGCATGAATTTTGGCTATTTTATGCCTCCCTCTAAACCTATAAACCTCAATGGAGTGTAAAACCTTCTAAGTGTGTGTTGTGGGTTGAATTGGAGCGTAAAAAACTTGTGTGATTTATTCTTTCAATAATTTAAGGTAAGAATTCCTCTAATTTGGTATTGATTTCATGGTTTCTTGATTCAAAAACCCTAAATCATTGTGGGTCATTGTATCCCTAAAATTGAGTGATTGACTCAAATTGCTTAAGGGTTTTAACTCTCTAAAGATAGTTAGGTTATGGGTTGGTCTTGAAAACTTCTTTCCAAGTGTGAAACCCAATTAGGGTTTTAGTGTTCATTTAAAACCCATGGTACAATGGTGCTATAAAGGGTATTGTTATTCTTGTTGTAATGCTAAGATTATATTATTGATAGCATTGCTTGTGGAAGAGGAAGATTCACAAAAAGGAAAGAAAAAGCTTGTTTGATCATGAGTTGCTTGGATTAAAGGTAGGTTACGCGTACCCATAGACTAGATTAAGCATTTTTGTAATTTAATTATTGATATCTTACAAGATTGGGCGGGGAATTTAGACGATAGTTGATTAAATAGTGAACTTAGGATTTATTGATTGCTTTAGACTATTAATTTTTAATGTATGATAGTTGACCCTTAGCCTAGGACCTTAGTTAGCTTATTTGTGGTCTCATGACTATGAGAACACTATAGTTATCCTATGAAGACATGAATGGTATACTCCTCTATTCTTAGGTGTGTTTTGACCTATATAATCCCTAGAAAGAAGATGACCTTGGTGTTGGGTTGACTTAGGAAGGATTCTTAAAGAGGCTTTCCCTATAGACCTACAAAGGATTAGTAAGCTTTGGTGGTGAGGTATGAATGACTTAGCTTCATTTTGGGTAGAATCTAGACTTGTGTTAGTAAAGCTTTGGCTTTCTTGGGGATTTAGAAGTGGGACTTGACCCACCTTAAGCTCGAACTAAGTAAATACTTAGCGACCTAGATACGTGGTGATTGCCTAAATTACATATGCATAGGAGTTGTGATGGTTGAACTCAATTATAGGTTTATCTTATGATCATGACTTTAATATCCTTGTTAAGTGACTATTGTGCATGTTTGGTTACTGCTCATGCTCTTATTGATACTCATATTACGTGTGAAGATTATTAGCAAGGTGAAATGGCAAGTGTTAGCCTACATCCTTACTTTCTTATATTGTGAATCTTTGTACATATTTATTATTTCAGCTAAGCATATGGATGTATATTGTTTTATTGAGAGATATGTGATATGATGATGATGCCCAGTTTGAGTTCGGAGAAATATGTGATATTATGATGATGCCCGGTGAATCCAGAGGAATATGTTGATATTGTGATGATGCCCGATTCGGGCTGGAGGAATATGTGATATTATGATGATACCCAGTAAATCTGGAGGAATATGCTGATCTTATGATGATGCCCGGTGAATCCAAAAGAGGTAAGAACAATATGATGTCGTGTGGGATAAATTTACTTATATGCATTGATATTTATGTGGTTAGGCCGTGTGGGGCCAACCACCTATGTGCTTGAGATATAAGGTCCCTTTCTTGGTATATAGCTATTCATTTCTTATTCCAAACAACTAAATGAGAGGTGTGACCCTTGTTGATACTAAATTAGTAACTAGAGGGAAACCTATGCCTAACATTGAGTTAAGGCTTAGTGGTGTGAATAATCTTGCGTAGAAAAAGGGCTAACCTAATATATATATCTTTGACTTGAATACGAGGTTGTATTATGAAATCTTTCCTAGTAAAGTGACTTATGTGATAACTAGTTACTTCTAAAGTATATGATTACTCTTTGGAGTCTAGAACCCTAGTAAACTAGTTGGTGGGCTTTACTTGATTAAAATATAGAAATTAGTCCTTGAGGTTTTGACATACTTAGTCATTATGAACCTAGTATTGTATGATGGTTAGTTAAATTATCTTCTAATATGTGAGGTTGAGATGGCTTAATTGACAACTCTTGCCATGAAGATGCTAGCTAGAGAACCGTCTTATGATTGGTGAATAACCTATGATATGGGTGGCTTGTAGTTTTCCCCAATTTGATAGATAGTAATGATAAGACTTGTAATCTATTCATCCATGAAAGGATAAGGATAACTAGTAATGACTTCACGTGGTGTTTATCAGTGAATTATAGCATTAATGACTACATGCCTAGGCTATGACAATGTTGCCTTCTTTATGTTAAATTACGGAATGGGTATTTGGAAGTGGATTTCAGTAATGAGCTACCCGCAGTTTTAGCCAATTAATGGAATAGTTGTTCTTTATTATATTATTGGTAGTATTTTTTTGGTGTACTCTCCAGTGGTATGGCACATCATGATGAGTTATTTGTTATGCTCTCTTTTGTGTACTTCCCAGCGGTATGGGATCTTGTGTTAAGTTCTTGTGCTTATTGTTCTAATAATGGTTGATGATGATTTTGGCAAGTGGATGTTTTGCTATTGTGCATATGTCATTATGCTTTCGAAATGATACTCAGTTGTTATGGTAATTATGGAGTATATTGAGATAGTATGTCATATTATTGCTTTAGTAGTATAGATGTTGTTATAGTGGTATCAAAGCAGATTCAGGTTTGATCCTATCCCTTGACTTTAAGATTATGTCTTACTTTATATCTCTTTACATTATATTTGAGCTCAGTTGGCTGATGATGCCTACTGAGTACCCGTGTTTTTGTACTTATACTACACTTTTGTACCTTTTTGGTGCAGATCCAGGTTCTAGTTGCCGCCATTGAGCTAGTTCGTGCGAGTTGACTATTCAGAGACAAGCTGAGCTCTTGGAGATCGAGTTTCCCTCTTTTCTCTCTATCCATATTTATCTTTTGCTTTCAAGACAAATGTATGAGATTATTTAAGATATTTTAGATTCTGAGATTGTAAATTCCACTTGTCAAGTTTATAAGATCTTATATTAATACTATCAGGCTGTGGAATTTGTGTTTGAATATCGATTGTCATTAATTATGAAATTTTATTGTTATATTGTGTTCATATATAGGGTCCATGTTAGACGTTCTTACCAAGGTAACCCATTGCAATAGCTCTAGGTTACGGTATCAGCTTACCTACTGGTGCGATATGGTAGGTGCCATCATGACTCCAAACGGGGTCATGACAAGGATGCTCCCTGAATTGACTTCATCATCTCCGGTATACCCTACATTGTCTCCATCATCATTAGCACCAGAATCCTCAGCAGTGGCTCCATCATTACTGTTAATCCTCGATGAAGGTAGATATTCTGTAGGCTTAAGCACCTTGAAGATGCCCTTTACCCCTCTCCACTGCTTGGTGATGAATTTTTCTCTATTTTTTCCCTCTTCAATAACTTTTCTTGTGACTCCCAGAGGATCCTGTGTGATGTTGCCAAGGTCGAATATGCTCTTTCCAATTTGGTGACCCTAGTATCTTGCTTCTTCAGCTTCTCCTGATATATTTCATAGTCAGACTGAGACGCATATGAATGACGAGTAGTAGAGGATTCTCCTGGTCCCTAGGGTAGTCCTAGAGCATGTTCCCTGATAGCCAAAATTCTAACAAAGAATTTTGGGAACTTCACTAGGGCATTGTCCATAGAAATACTCCATTCTAGGTGTAGCTTAGACCTTGGGAGGTTTTTATAAAACTGGTTGTGTCTTTCCAGAAGCAAGGCTCTGGATTCATCTAAGTCTCTCATTCTATAGCTGAGTACCTTTATGTAGGACACTTCAGACCATTTTTAATATTTTTAAAGCCAAAACATATGCTAAATTTAACCATAAAAGTACATATGGCACTGCTTTAGTAGATTTGAGGATGAAAAATACATATGCAAAAGATTGGGTTTCTCCAGGTAGATGGCCTCAGGTATAGCGATCACGAAGTGTTTACCGCAATAGCGATACAATGGTCGTGTTATCAAGAACACGGTCATGATACCTGAGACTATAGCCAACAGTTCGGCCATTTCTCAAAAGATAGGAACTTAACACCAACTTTGTCTTCCAACTAGGTGTACAACATCATGATCAGATAAAAATAAGCCTAGCTAGAAAGATTGCAGTCCTAAACTTGAAAGTATTGATGTTGGACTCGCTTGGGAAATGAATGGACACCTATTGTACACATCAATTATAACTAGTCTAGTTCAGAATATGGGTACTTAAGACTTCCCCAAATGACTTGTAGTCATCCTACATCTGCTAACCAAAATTATAATTACAAACAAGCATAGTTTTGGCATTATAACACTATTTCAATACCATGTCTAGCTACACGTCCTAAGTCTACTCTAACAGTGAATGTAAGGGAGTTTGAGACTACATACCAGGTGATTGATGAAGAGGTTTAAAATGAAACCTTAGATGTTATTGAGCGGCCACAAATTTGAGTAAGATTGTGAGAAGATTTGAAACGAACGTGCATGGGTGCATAGAATTTGGATGGTCTTTTTAATCAGAGCTAACCGCGATCGCGGTCAAAGTTACGCGATCGTGGTTGTATTGTCTCCACGACCGTGGGGGCATGGATTGTGATCGCGATAACTGAGACCAAGCACCCGGGATTTCTGCATGCCCTGCATAGTCAATTTCCTAAATTTTCACATCCCTTTTTTCCAAATTCAACCAAAATTCCTCTAAGTACCAATACTTTATGGACTATGCATGCTTACAAACAACAACGAAAATCAAAATCTACCCTAGCATACGTAAATAAAAAAATATGGACCACTTTTCATGGCGTGATGGGTTGCCTCCCATCTAGCGCTTTGTTTAACATTGCAACATGATGATTTCACTCCTTCCCTTTATGTCTCCACTTAGAAAATTTAAATCTCCGTTCCAACTTTTGCTCAATATGCAATGAGCGGTAGAGGGACAGAAAATTCAAATCTTCCAATATGAAACTTGGAAAAGGTGGTGGAATGACAGGCAAGCTTTGATCTCACCATTTTGAAGATTTTTACCTTTTACCCAACATCACATTGAATTTTCGGATTGGTTCCTTGGGTAAAATCATGTTCATCAATTAGCTGTTCCTAATATTTTGGAAGTTGAGTTTCTCATCCATTAATATGTGGGGCTCCATATGCTCTGTAGGAATGTCAAATTCCAAAATATAATGGTGGAGTTCCCTCTCTCCACAATTTATGATTAACTGGAGTAGAAAAACTTTCGTCCAATCAAACAAGAATAATGTTGAAAAGTGGTTAGAATGGGGTCCCTCCCTAAATTTAGGAATTACATCTAACTTAGCATAGCCATCCTGAAATGAGCTAGAGTCATCATAAGAGATTTTCTTGGCTTCTTCTTTGGACTCTAGTCCCATTTCCTTTATTATGGCTTCTTCTCTCTCGTATGAGTCGGATGATTGGGAAATCATTGAGGAATATTTACTACCATGCTCATCATCATAGCTTGGTTTCTCTACATGATAAAACTCATCTTGAGTAATAAGCAATGTAGTAATAGTTTCAAGCTTTCCTTCTTTACCCAATAACTCTTCCTTGACACCCGTCCATTCTTTGTACATGCATTCCATATTCTCTCCCATTGCATCTACTCGATCCAAAATAGTTTAGAGAATTGCTTCAAGTACAGTGGATTTGGATTGTTGCTCTTCTTTCTTTTCTTCATGGGACCTATCAAACTCATAAGGAGAGATAGCAACTCGATTAGTATAATAGGGGGAGGAGGTGTTTGGACACTAGTCCTAATGTCCTTGTTAGACGGCTACAAATGGGGAAACCATACTCCCACTCAGATTGATATGGTAAAATCTCTCCTCGGGGAGCATACTTACAATCTCTCCTGAAGTGTGGTCCATAATAATATAAATATGGGGGTCACAATATGACTTCCAATTATTGAAGTCATATTTGTTAGAAGATGCCATAAAGAAAAGTAAAAATAAAATGGAATCTACCTACAAAGAAAAATCACAAAAACATATATACAAGTTTGAATTTTAAAAAGTAATCTAAAATTCTAAACTAACTCAATACACCAAATAGTTCCCAAGCAACAACGCCCGTTTGGATAATGCTCAACTTACACATCAATTTAAGGGCAAGGCGGTCGTCGCCAAAATATTTACCCAACTTTGGAGTCGGGGTCGAATCCACGAGAAAAAATGTGAGTGGCGATCAAAAATATTTGAAATGATTGATACAAGTTAAATTCAAACAAATATTACAAAAAGATAAAATTGGGGAGGTGAGTTCCTACACTAATGTTTCTTTTTGGAATTTTCTAGTGTAAATTTAGGGCTATGAATAATTAAAGTTTTAATAATTATGTATGGATCTTGGGATTATGCGTTACTAAGGGAGTGACATGTGGGAGCTAATTATCAACATCACTTTGGTAATTCAAATACGGGTAGGCTTGGTTATAACTTTTGATGTTATCCTTTCAACAAAACACCAAACTTTCACCCATTGATTCTTTTGAATACTAAATGAGTGTGTTCGACAATTAGCAACCACAACCTCAATCAAAGCATCCCTATTTCTAGGATGACACCCATGGCACAGTTAATCTCACATTCATCCTTATGTCTAAGATAGGGAAAATTTAGCGAACTACACGCATAATTGTCTATCATTGCTTTGGTCTCCATATCCCTCTTTCGAGGATGATATAGATTCCTAAAGTTCACCCAAAACCCTTCTTTTGAAGATGGCATTGAACTTTCTAGAGCTTGGAGATTTCACTCATCAAACCCATGTGGGTATTTGGAGCTTTCATCCATCAAATCCCAAGAAAATAGCATAGAAATAATAGAACCCATAAACATGAACTACCAAATAAATGCTAACAATCACAACCCACACACACTTTAATCCCTATTCACATATAACCCCAAGAGGGACATTTAGCTACACATAAGAAAAACAAGCATAGATATACACATAATCTCTATTGAATCAAATTTGTAGAGTATCTAAGAGAATGTTACTTCAAGCTTGACTCTCCCACAATATCAACAATTGAAGTGAGCAAATCATCCACTTAGAAAGTCTCAATGTATTCTTCACCCAAAATTTACACAATATTTTCTTCTCTAAAAAATGGAGGCTACAAAGTCTTAAGTCAAAACCTAGAGAAAGGGGGAAGATGGAATGTGATGAACTGAATAATACATCAAATTTGGGATTGAGTCTTTTTGTTCAAATTGGGATCAGCATGTGCAATTACAGTTTTGCCCTTGGCTTGAACATTTCAGCAAAGCTGCAATCGTGAAATTTTGGCTGCGACCGCGGCTACGTAACCATAATAGACTTCCACAGTTACGGTTGATTGACTGCGACTGTGATTGCAGCCAATGGACCGCAACTCTTGGTTGTACTAATACAACTCTTGCTATATACATTATTTGGGATTTGGATATGTTGCACGATCAGTGAGGTTTCTTATTTGAAATGGTAAGTATTCACTAATAGCTTCTTCTCATATAATTTCTACAATTGGACTTGCGTCTTTTTATTTGTTTCTCATTGCATTAGAAGCTCTTTTACATGTATAGACTAGATCGTGAGTAGTTTCCCCCTATAACCCTCTTTCAAAGATGTTATAGGTTATCTCATGTTAACCTTCATCCCACTTTCAAGGATGATGAATGGGTTTCTAGAGTTTGAGTTTTTCACCCATCAAACCCATTTGGATATTGATATGGGTGTACAAAGCTGTCAAATACGTTCTCGACCATTCACACGAAGCCAAGCTCGGGAGTTACAAAAACTACAAGCCATGTTCATGCAAATGGTTGCGTGTGAGTTGGTACTTGATCCGCCAAAGAGCTTCAATGTTTTTAAGTGTGAAAATGAGCCTTGAAGTGTAATAAATTACACTCTAAGGGCACCCCATGACTGAAGGGTAGGAAGGTCATTTGTCCTTCATTTTGTGTGTAATATAAATAGATGCTATTAGGGTTACTTTCAGCACTTAGTTCATTCTTCATATTTCACAACAAAAAGTCTTATAACATTGAATATCTCTCTCTCTCTTGTTCTTGAGAGTAGAACCTGAAATCTGTCCAACAAGTGTAGTTACACTTGTGTTGTTTCTTGGCTAGAAACTTGAGATCTTGAGGTTCATGAGTTCCTCTTGGTCTAAGTAAGAACTTGGTACTGAAATCTTTTGGTCTTAAGGTCCTATCTTCAAGTTAGGGTTCATAGATTCTAAGATATCTTTGTGTCAAGTTACTATCTTTCATTTTGTAATCTTGAAACTTTGTAGTAACTTGGTGAAGCCGTGTGGGGCTGATTTTCGATTCACTATAGTTACTACCATTTGTTGTTCTTGTTGTCAACATTGTACTCTTTGTAATCTATCATCTTGTGTTGTTGAACCATTTTTTAATGTTATTGTTATCTTCTTGTTCTCCTTGTGTAGCTACTGTTTTGGTGTTGGTATTCCTTCAAAATTTCGTGATTGTTGTTGTCTTCACATATTGGAGTTGTTATCTTCAAGCTCTCGGAATTGTAGTGTGTTTGGACTGATTTTGTGGCAGATTTGATACGCTCCAAGTTAGTAGTGTATCATTTGGTATCAAAGCCATCTTTGATTTTGTTCTAACAAGATCAATCTTGGGCTTGAGACTTGAAAACTACAAAAAAAAAAACTGAAATCTGAAAATTCCAGAAATAGTCAAATCTGCTACCTTTGTGTTCTTGGCCAAAAATTGTGATGTGTTGTTGTATGGGCCGAGATTTTCTTGTTTTTTTTGGCTAGATCTTGTAGTATTTTGCCTGTCTAGAGTGTTTCTAGTGTTGGTTTCTTTCTCACCAACACTAAAGGTGTCAAGATCTAAAGATTGAGCTTATAATATTGACCATAGTTGTGGTGCCTTGTGGCTGGCTGTTTGTTGTTACTTGTTGTTGACAATTGGTGGTGTTGTGTTGTGTTTTTGAAGAAGTTGTTGTTGAGTTCTTGAAGGTTGTTGTGGTGTTCATCAAGTTCTTCATCTTTTCTTACAACTTTAGACAACCAAAAAGTGTGATATAAATTCAAGAGTTGAAGCTGAAAATTGTAAAGCATGTTGTGAGAAGCCTTGAACCCATCATTTCTTAAACTAAGCTTCTACTTTTCAGCAACTTTTTCTTATTTCAAGAACCTAGTGTTTTGTGACAAGATACCTTTTTCTTATTTCAAGAATCTAGTGTTGTGTGACAAGATACGTTTTTCTTATTTCAAGAACCTAGTGTTGTGGGACAAGGTACTTTTCTTATTTCAAGATTTATGTTTTCCCTCCAAGACCAATTGTCATCCTTTCCAAATTGTGTAAAGATTTAAATTTCAGAATTGGTGCTTAAATTGTGTGGGACCAAGATCAATTACATGCTGCCATGTCACCCATTTGCTACTGTTCACGTCACCCATTGGCTACTGTTCACGTCATTAATAAGCTCAAATTTAGGTTTTGTAGTTTCTAATTGTTGATTCTTAGTTTCATTACTTGGTTCTAGAACTAATTAACATTCTAGTACACTCCTACTAGGTTGTCAATTAGTCCTTTTGAATTCTCTTGTTCGTGTCCATGTTTAGTTGGGTGCTTTTATTCGTTTGAATACATTGTAACTTCTTAACTCCAGTCCGTCGAGAATTCTTTGAGTTTCAAACAAGAATCCACTCCGGACTAGAGCTTTACTCATATCTTAAGGATTCACGGTTACTAGCCAATCTACAACATTTGTGGAGCTCAAGTGTGAGTGAACCGAGAGAGTGTGAGTGAGGAGAGGTTTAACGCTAACTTGTTTGCTGATTGTGTAGGTAACACCTTGACATGGAAGGAAGCACATCCCAAAGTGGGGGTACTACTGAACAAGACACAATGAAGGCCACACTTGAGGCCAATGCCAGAAGTTTAGAGAGGTTAAACACGGAAGTTGGGGCAATGAGGGGAGATTTGACTACGATAAGTGGGAGATTGGAGCAAGTGGAGAGTCAAAGGAACTCTCGTCCATCCACTCCTCATCATATTCCTTCAAGTCGGCATGAAAGAACTTCATCCACAACTATCTCACCAGAAACATTGCACCAAATAATGAATCCAGCTCTAGCCCCACTAAATGCCACAAATCATACCACTACTTTCCCTCCAAACCAAGAAGCGAATAGACCATGCCATTCCCAAACTCCTCCAATTCCACAAGAAGGATGTAGCCGTCCATTACATCCACAAAATCTGAACGTACCTTACCAAACTCCACCAAATCAAAGACCACCACCTCCACAAATCCCAATGCCTCCAAATCAGATTCCAATTCACCAAAACCGACCAGCTCACTTTGAGGAACATGGTAGAGAGGAGTATGATGGATATGGAGCCTTTGATGATGCTTACATGAGAGAGGAGGAGCTAAGAAGGGCCGTGTTGATCCAAGGAGGTACCGAGGGTATGGAGAAAGGGGAAATCGACACCAAGAAAGAGACGTAGGCATCAATACCATCAAATTGAGCTTACCTATCTTTAAGGGTGAAAGTGACCCCGAGGCCTACTTAGCATGGGAATCAGCTTGTGAAAAAGTTTTTCAAGTTAATGATATCTCGGAAGAAAAGAAAAGTTGTTATGCCATAGCTCATTTTGAGGGTTATGCCAACACTTGGTGGGAGTACGTCAAGCGTTTTGGTGATGAATTAGTTGATGGGCAGCCACCACCTTGGTTTCGGTTAAGGTACTTGATGAGGCAACGGTACCTTCCCGAGAGTTATCGCCATGAATTGCTTGCTAGATTGTACAACTTGCGTCAAGGCAATAAAAGTGTGATGGCATATTATGATGAGTTTCAACAAATCATGTTGAAGCTTGATCATCGTGGGGAACAAATCAGTCATGACATCATCCGATTCAAGTGTGGGTTGAACAAAGAGATCTCCACTCATTTGACACTTCACAAATTTAATACCGTTGAAGGTATTTTCCAAGCGGCTCTTGAGATTGAAAGGGAGCTTAAAGAGAGGTCGTCTCTCAAGGCAAGGGGACAATCCATCTCGGGTTGGCCTAGAAGCAAGGACGTGGTTCAATCCTCTTCGGGTTGGCCCAAAAACAAGGACCAACCCACCACTACAAGGCTGCCCGAGCCCAAAACAGTCCACAAAATTCCTCTAAAACAAGAAGTTCACAAGTATCCAAACCCAAAAGGATTCCAATGTTTCAAGTGCCAAGGTTGGGGACATAAATCCAATGAATGTCCAAATCGACGCAACGTGATACTACGGGAAGGGAGATTGTATTACCTTGGTGAGGAGGTGGGTCTTGAAAAAGAGGAGGATGAGGCCGAGCCTCAAGATGGAGAGGAAACTGGAAATAGGCCACTTGATGATGATGATGATGATGGTGAAGTTATTTACCCACAAGAAGGGGAGTGTGTTGTTCCAAACTTTATAGTTAGACGCTCTATGATTAGTAAGGCAATAGACGACCCTAGCCAAAGGGAAAATCTATTCCATACTAAATGCCTTGTGAAGGGGAATGTGTGCACTTTGGTGATTGATAGTGGTAGTTGTGCGAATGTCGTTAGTGTTGCTATGGTGAACTTTCTGAAATTACCAACTACACTTCATACTAGCCCTTATAAGTTGCAATGGTTGAACGAATGCGGTGAATTGAAGGTCATGAGGCAATGTGTGATACGGTTTAAGGTAGGGAACTACCAAGACGAAGTGCTTTGTGATGTGATACCAATGCAAGCATGTCATTTGTTGTTAGGTAGACCTTGGCAATATGATAGGTCTACCAAACATGATGGGAGGACCAACCGATATTCACTTGAGAAGGATGGTCAAAAGGTCACTCTTTATCCTCTTTTGCCATCACAAGTGAATGAATTACATCAAAAGATGAGGGAGTTGAAGGAGAAGGGAAAGAAACCCAAAAATGGTGAAAAGAAAGGGAAAACCGTGGGTGGGGCAGTAGGGATTTCTGGGACTGCCTCAACGTCAAATGGGCAAAAAAACATGGTGATGTTGGCTAGAAAGAAGGAACTCTTCTTGGATTATGATGTGGACATGCCTATGCTTCTTTTGGCTCATTGTTTTAATACTAACCCCACTAATTCTTCTATTTCTCCTTTGATTTCTTGTGTGTTGCAGGATTATGAGGATGTATTTCCCAAAGAACTTCCGCAAGGATTGCCCCCGCTTCGGGGAATTGAGCATCAAATTGACTTTGTGCCGGGCTCACAATTGCCAAATAAGCCGGCTTATAGAAGCAACCCTACGGACACCAAAGAATTGCAGTGGCAAGTTGAGGAACTCCTCAACAAAGGGTATATCAAGGAGAGCATGAGTCCGTGCGCGGTTCCGGTACTATTGGTGCCTAAGAAAGATGGAACATGGCGTATGTGTGTGGACTGCCGAGCCATCAATAAGATTACGGTAAAATATCGTCACCCTATCCCTAGGTTAGATGATATGCTTGATGAATTGAATGGTTCGTGTTTATTTTCCAAGATTGATTTAAGGAGTGGCTATCACCAAATAAGAATGCAACCCAGTGATGAATGGAAAACCGCCTTCAAGACTAAATTTGGTCTCTATGAATGGATGGTTATGCCATTCGGCCTAACAAATGCTCCAAGTACTTTCATGAGGCTAATTAATCATGTGATGAAGCCATTTATTGGAAAGTTTGTTGTTGTTTACTTTGATGATGTCTTGGTCTATAGTAGGTCAATTGATGAGCATGTGATGCATTTACAATGTGTGTTTGATGTCCTTAGAAAGGAAAGGTTGTATGCAAATCTGGAGAAGTGCTCTTTTGGTGTTAATGAAGTTATTTTCTTGGGTTTTGTTGTTAGTTCAAGAGGGGTCGAAGTGGATGAATCCAAGATAGATGCTATCAAAAATTGGCCAACCCCGCAAACCATTAGCGAAGTAAGAAGCTTCCACGGGTTAGCTAGTTTTTATAGAAGGTTTGTCAAAGGATTCAGCACCATAGCCGCTCCTTTGACCGCGATCATTCGAAAAGACCAACCCTTCAAGTGGAGTGAAGAGCAAGCTAAGGCTTTTGAAACCTTGAAAGCTATGCTCGTTTCCGCGCCTTTATTACAATTGCCCAACTTTGATAAGACATTCGAAGTTGAGTGCGATGCTAGTAAAGTGGGCATAGGGGCTGTTTTGATGCAAGATTTAAAACCCATTGCTTATTTTAGTGAAAAGCTCAAAGGAGCAACTCTAAACTACTCCACGTACGATCTAGAGTTGTATGCCTTGATTCGAGCTTTGGCCACTTGGCAGCACTATTTGTGGCCCAAGGAGTTCGTGATCCGAACGGACCATGAATCCTTGAAGCATCTTCGGGCACAAGACAAGCTTAACAAGCGGCATGCAAAATGGATTGAGTTTCTTGAAACTTTCCCTTATGTTATTCAATACAAAAAGGGTAAGGACAATGTAGTAGCCGATGCTTTGTCTAGAAAACATGTTCTTGTGTCAACATTATCTTCAAAATTAATGGGTTTTGAAATTTTGAAAGAATTGTATCCCGAGGACCCTCACTTTGCTCCTATCTTTAGGGAATGCGAAGAAATGGGTAGGGACAAGTGGGATTCGTCTCGGGGTTCAAATCCCTATGCCAAGTTTGATGGATACTTGTTTAAAGGTAGACGATTGTGTGTACCCTCTAGTTCTTGGAGAGAGTTATTTGTGAGGGAAGCACACAATGGCAGTCTAATGGGTCACTTTGGGATCGAAAAGACCCTTGGAATATTGGAGGAGCAATTTTATTGGCCAAAAATGCACAAGAATGTGGCCAAGATTTGTGGCAATGCATAGATTGCAAAGGAGCCAAATCGCGGCTCCTACCTCATGGGTTGTACACCCCGCTGCCCACTCTTTTACGCCCTTGGCTTGACATATCTATGGATTTCGTGTTAGGGTTGCCTAGGACTAGACGAGGTCGGGACAGTATCTTTGTTGTGGTCGATCGATTTTCTAAGATGGCACACTTTATTCCATGCTTTAAATGTGATGATGCACCTAGTGTGGCCTCTTTGTTTGTTGATAATGTTGTCAAGTTGCAAGGTGTTCCGAGGACCTTTGTGAGTGATAGGGACTCTAAGTTCCTAAGTCACTTTTGGAAATCCATGTGGGGTAGGCTTGGAACCAAGTTGTTATTCTCTACATCTTGCCACCCACAAACTGATGGTCAAACGGAAGTAGTAAATAGGACTTTGGGTGCTATGCTACATTCCATGGTAAAAGGAAAATTGACTTCTTGGGAGGAACACCTACCATTGATTGAGTTTACATATAACCGTGTCATACACTCAAGTACAGGAATGACTCCCTTTGAGTGCATATATGGACTCAACCCCCTTACTCCTTTGGATTTAACTCCTTTGCCTAGTGATGTTATGATTAGCTTAGATGGAAGCAAGCGGGCAGATTCGATGAAGAAGTTACATGAGAAGGTGCAGCTTCGACTTGAGAAGAAAAATCAAGACATTGCAAGGAGAGTCAACAAGGGGAGAAAGAAACTCATTCTTGAACCGGGAGATTGGGTGTGGGTTCACCTTAGAAAGGATAGGTTTCCATCTCAAAGAAAGTCCAAATTGATTCCAAGAGGTGATGGTCCATTCCAAGTACTTGAACGGATCAATGATAATGCCTACAAGATTGACCATCCCCCGGAATACCAAGTGCACAACACTTTCAACGTGTGTGATCTTTCTCTAGTGGATGCGGTTGAGGATGACCAAATGCTGAATTTGAGGACAAATTCCTCTCAAGATGGAGAGGATGATATGGGTGTACAAAGCTGTCCAATGCATTCTCGACCATTCACACGAAGCCAAGCTCGGGAGTTACAAAAACTACAAGCCATGTTCATGCAAATGGCTGCGTGTGAGTTGGTACTTGATCCGCCAAAGAGCTTCAATGTTTTAAGTGTCAAAATGAGCCTTGAAGTGTAATAAATTACACTCTAAGGTGATACGGTTGGGGCAGCCTCCACAGGTACACGGCCTTTCACACGAAGCCAAGCTCGGGAATTACAAGAACTCCAAGCTTTGTTCATGCAAATGGCCGTGTGTGAGTTGGTGATTGAACCAACCAAGGACCTAAAAGTTTTTATGTGTGAAGAGAGGTCTTAATGTGTAATAAACTACTCTTCAAGGTTGGCACAAGAAGCAAGGGCGGATGGGTCATTTTACCCCTTTTGTTTGTAGTATAAATAGAACATGTTGGAGAGTTATTCCTTAGTTTTTGAATGCTGATTTTGTAACCTAAAAACACTAAACATTTCGGCTCTCTCTTCCACTCTTAGAAGCCGTCCCTATTATCTCACAAGTAGAGGGATACTTGTGTTGTCTCTTTGGCTAGAAACAAGGGTTTTGAGGTCGTTGAGTGCCTCTTGGTCCTCGTAAGAACTTGGTGTTTATATTCATTAGACTTAGGGTCCTCTCTTGATGTTAGGGTTCTTAGTTTCTTGAATGTTATATGTCAAGCTATCTATCTTTCTTTATCTTGTTGTTGTTGTTGATTTTGTTATCTTAAAGTCTAGTGAAGCCGTGTGGGGCTCTTTTCGATTCACTAGCATTGTTATCTATCTTGTTGTTCTTGTGTTGTTGGACTGAAAAACCGAAACTTAAACTTGTTGTTCTTGTGTTGTTGGACTGAAATCCGAGACTACTTGAAGCTCTTGGTGTTGTTGGTTTGATTTTGTATCATTTGGTATCAAAGCGAGACCGGTTGTGTTCCAACATAACCCATATTGGGCTAGTTCACGGCTTAAACAAACAACACCAAAAAGAAATTCTGAAAATCTGTCCATTAAAAGTTGAAACCGAGAATGATGTTGTATGTTTAGATCTAGGTGTTATTTTGCTTGATTAGTGAGTTTCTAGTGTTGGTTTCTTTCTCACCAACACTAAGGTGTCTAGATCCAAAAGTTGAGCTTGAAAACTTGAACATTGTTGTAGTGACATGAAGTGGCCGAAAGTTGTGTGTTGTTGATAACCAAAAGAAAAATCGGTGGTTGTGTGTTTATGTGCTAAAGAAGTTGATGAAGTTTGTTGAGGTGTTCATCTTTTGAACTTGTTCATCTTGTTCATCTTGTTGTGTGCTCAAGTTGTAAGACAAGCTATAAAGTTGTTGTGAAAGACTTGCACCCATCACCTTCTAGTCTTGTCAATCACTTTTCCCTAATTCAAGGAGCCTTGTTTTGTGGGATTAGTCAACCAAACCTCACTTTCTTGAGTTTGAAAAGGGTGAAATACTACAAGATTTTATTTTTCCCACCAAAAACACTTTGCAAACTATAACAAGTTGTGTGAATATTAACAAAAAAAAAAAAAAAAAAAAAGGAGAAGAAGAACGTGTGGAACCATTGCATGCTGCCACGTCACTATAAGCTCAACTTAGGATATTCTTTGGTTGCTAATTGTTGATCCTTGGTTTCCCTTACTTGGTCCTAGAACTAATTAACAAACTAGTGCATTCCTACTAGGTTGTCAACTAGTTCCTTGAACCGTTTGTTCGTGTCAACGATTATTTGAGTACTTTTATTCGTTTGAATGAATTGCTGATTTTTGACTCTAGTCCGGCAAGAATTCTTTGAGTCTTCAAACAAGAATCCATTCCGGATAAGATCTTACTCATACCTTAAAAAAATTCACGGTTACTAGCCAATTATACAACACTTGTGGAACACGAACTTGTGGTGAACTAAAGCGGATAATACCTTGACAATGGAAGGAGCTACGTCTCATAATGTGGATACTAATGCCCTTGATTCTATGAGGGTCACTCTTGAGGCCGTTACCCGGACACTTGAAAGGTTGAATTCGGAATTTGGGGCCGTGAGAGGGGACTTGGCAGCAATAAAGGGGGAAGTGTCGACTATTAGTGGGAGATTAGAACAAGTGGAGAGTCAAAGGAACTCTCGTCCTTCTACTCCTCTACATGTATCTACCAATGGTCATGATAGGACCTCCTCCGCAACCATCACCCCCGAAACAGTCCACCAAATGCTAAATGCACCCCAAGCTCCACTAAATACCGCAAGCCAAACTACCTATTTTCCTCCAAACCGAGACCCCACTAGACCACTACATTTCCAAGCCCCTCCAATTCCACAAGAGGGATTTGGACGCCAAGTACCTCCACTAAATCCGAACCCTCCATTCCAAGCTCCATTAACCCAAAGACCGCAAATTCCAAATCCTCCGAATCAAAACGGCCAAGGCCGACCAGCCCACTTTGAAGGATACGGTAGAGAGGAGTATGAAGGAGATGGAGCCTTTGATGATGCTTATATGAGGGAGGAGAAATTAAGAGGGGGTCGAGGAGAACCTAGGAGATACCGGGGGTATGGAGATAGGGTAAACCGACACCAAGAGAGAGACGTAGGCATCAACACCATCAAGTTGAGCCTACCCATCTTTAAGGGTGAAAGTGACCCCGAGACCTACTTAACTTGGGAATCGGCTTGTGACAAAGTTTTCCAAGTTAATGACATCTCGGAAGAAAAGAAGAGTTTCTACGCTATAGCTCACCTCGAGGGCTATGCTAACACTTGGTGGGAGTATGTTAAACGATTTGGTAATGAATTAGTTGATGGGCAGCCACCACCTTGGTATCGGTTGAGGTATTTGATGAGACAACGATACCTTCCCGAGAGATATCGTCATGAGTTGCTTGCTAGATTATATGGCTTGCGGCAAGGAGGCAAGAGTGTGATGGCCTATTTTGACGAGTTCCAACAACTCATGTTGAAACTTGATCATCGTGGGGAGCAAATCAGTCACGACATCATCCGGTTCAAGTGTGGGTTGAACAAAGAGATCTCCACTCATTTGACCCTTCACCGGTTTGAAACCATTGACGGTATATTCCAAGCGGCCCTTGAGATTGAAAGGGAACTTAAGGAGAGATCATCCTTCAAGGCAAGGGTACAAACCCCCTCGGGTTGGCCCAAAAACAAGGACCAACCCGCCCCTACGAAGCTGCCCGAGTCCAAAACAGTCCCTAAATTCCCTCCGAAACCGGAGGCTCACAAATATCCCAACCCAAAGGGATTCCAATGCTTCAAGTGCCAAGGTTGGGGGCATAAGGCCAATGAATGTCCGAACCGGCGCAATGTGATCCTACGAGAAGGGAAAGTGTACTACCTTGGTGAGGAGGTGGTTTCCGAAAGGGGGGAGGATGAGGCCGAGCCTCAAGATGGAGAGGAAGCTGAAAATGGGCCGAATGATGATGAATTAGATGGTAGTGAAGATGCCTATCCACAAGAAGGGGAGTGTGTGGTTCCTAACTTTGTGGTTAGACGTGTCATGATTAGTAAGGCGATAGGTGACCCGAGTCAAAGGGAAAATCTATTCCATACTAAGTGTCTTGTAAAGGGGAGTGTGTGCACCTTGGTGATTGATAGTGGTAGTTGTACGAATGTTGCAAGCCAAGCTATGGTAAATTTCTTGAAGCTGCCAACTACACCACACACTAGTCCTTACAAGCTACAATGGTTGAACGATTGTGGTGAATTAAGGGTCGCAAGGCAATGTGTGATTCGGTTTAAGGTGGGAAACTACCACGATGAAGTTCTTTGTGACGTAATCCCAATGCAAGCATGTCACTTATTGTTAGGTAGACCATGGCAATATGATAGGTCTACTAAACACGATGGGAGGTCCAACCGGTATACGCTTGAGAAGGATGGCCGAAAGGTCACACTTCATCCTCTTTCACCCTCCCAAGTAAATGAGTGGCATCAAAAGATGAGAGAGTTGAAGGGAAAGGGGAGGGAATCCGGAAAGGGAGAAAAGGGGGGGATGCCGTAGGTGAGGAAGTAGGGACATCCGAGGCTGTCCCAACGACAAGGGAGATGGAAAACGTAGTGATGTTGGCTAGGAGGAAAGAACTCTTCGTGGACCATGATGAAAACAAGCCGATGTTACTTTTGACCCATTGTTTTAATACTAACCCCACTAATTCTTCCATTTCCCCTTTGATTTCTTGTGTGTTGCAGGAGTATGAAGATGTATTTCCTCAAGAACTTCCGCAAGGATTTCCCCCACTTCGGGGAATTGAGCACCAAATTGATTTGGTGCCGGGTTCACAACTTCCAAACAAACCGGCCTATAGGAGCAATCCCATGGACACTAAGGAGCTTGAAAGACAAGTTGAGGAGCTTCTCAACAAGGGATACATCAAGGAAAGCATGAGTCCGTGTGCTGTTCCGGTGCTTTTGGTACCGAAGAAGGACGGAACTTGGCGCATGTGCGTCGATTGTAGAGCCATCAACAAAATCACTATAAGCTTAGATGGAAATAAAAGAGCCGAGGCAATGAAGAAAATGCATGAGACGGTGCGGATCAAGCTTGAAAAGAAGAACCAAGAGGTTGCAAAAAGGGTAAACAAAGGGAGAAGAAGGCTTGTGCTTGAACCCGGAGATTGGGTGTGGGTGCATCTTCGAAAGGATCGGTTTCCAGCTCAAAGGAAGTCCAAATTGCTGCCAAGGGGTGATGGTCCTTTCCAAGTACTTGAGAGAATCAATGACAACGCCTACAAGATTGACCTTCCACCGGAATATCAAGTGCACAACACTTTCAACGTTGGTGATCTCTCCCTCGTGGATGCGGTTGAAGATGACCAAATGCTGAATTTGAGGTCAAATTCCTCTCAAGATGGAGAGGATGATACGGTTGGGGCAGCCTCCACAGGTACACGGCCTTTCACACGAAGCCAAGCTCGGGAATTACAAGAACTCCAAGCTTTGTTCATGCAAATGGCCGTGTGTGAGTTGGTGATTGAACCAGCCAAGGACCTAAACGTTTTTATGTGTGAAGAGAGGTCTTAATGTGTAATAAACTACTCTTCAAGGTTGGCACAAGAAGCAAGGGCGGATGGGTCATTTTACCCCTTTTGTTTGTAGTATAAATAGAACATGTTGGAGAGTTATTCCTTAGTTTTTGAATGCTGATTTTGTAACCTAAAAACACTAAACATTTCGGCTCTCTCTTCCACTCTTAGAAGCCGTCCCTATTATCTCACAAGTAGAGGGATACTTGTGTTGTCTCTTTGGCTAGAAACAAGGGTTTTGAGGTCGTTGAGTGCCTCTTGGTCCTCGTAAGAACTTGGTGTTTATATTCATTAGACTTAGGGTCCTCTCTTGATGTTAGGGTTCTTAGTTTCTTGAATGTTATATGTCAAGCTATCTATGTTTCTTTATCTTGTTGTTGTTGTTGATTTTGTTATCTTAAAGTCTAGTGAAGCCGTGTGGGGCTCTTTTCGATTCACTAGCATTGTTATCTATCTTGTTGTTCTTGTGTTGTTGGACTGAAAAACCGAAACTTAAACTTGTTGTTCTTGTGTTGTTGGACTGAAATCCGAGCCTACTTGAAGCTCTTGGTGTTGTTGGTTTGATTTTGTATCACTAAGGGCACCCCATGACTGAAGGGTAGGAAGGTCATTTGTCCTTCATTTTGTGTGTAATATAAATAGATGCTATTAGGGTTATTTTCAGCACTTAGTTCATTCTTCATATTTCACAACAAAAAGTCTTGTAACATTGAATATCTCTCTCCCTCTTGTTCTTGAGAGTAGAACCAGAAATCTGTCCAACAAGTGTAGTTACACTTGTGTTGTTTCTTGGCTAGAAACTTGAGATCTTGAGGTTCATGAGTTCCTCTTGGTCTAAGTAAGAACTTGGTACTGAAATCTTTTGGTCTTAGGGTCCTATCTTCAAGTTAGGGTTCATAGATTCTAAGATATCTTTGTGTCAAGTTACTATCTTTCATTTTGTACTCTTGAAACTTTGTAGTAACTTAGTGAAGCCGTGTGGGGCTGATTTTCGATTCACTATAGTTACTACCATTTGTTGTTCTTGTTGTCAACATTGTACTCTTTGTAATCTATCATCTTGTGTTGTTGAACCATTGTTTAATGTTATTGTTATCTTCTTGTTCTCCTTGTGTAGCTACTGTTTTGGTGTTGGTATTCCTTCAAAATTTCGTGATTGTTGCTGTCTTCACATATTGGAGTTGTTATCTTCAAGCTCTCGGAATTGTAGTGTGTTTGGACTGATTTTGTGGCAGATTTGATACGCTCCAAGTTAGTAGTGTATCAGATATTTAGGGTTTTCATCCACAAATTCCAACTCATAAATTCAAGCAATGGTGGAATACATACTCAACAACTAACAAATATGCAAACATAACAACACCCACACACAATTACACTTTAGTTCAACATAATCCCAAGACTAATTTACTAAGCTACTCATAAAGAAAGTAATGAAAGATATACCATCAAGATTATCCAAAGCATTTATTCTTCACAAAATAGTAAGAAATCAATCCTACACTATTAGTTACACACTTTCCCTCTTAGGGTTTCTTGCTTCAGATTCAAAATTGTCTATGAGGTAAGAAATTCCCATAGAAGAAAGGGTAGGTTTGGGATTCTTCTAAGAGAAATTACAAAACTGACCTGGGTTATACTCTCGCTTGGCCGAGATCGCTGCCAATGCGACCGCAAATATGTATTACGATTGCATTTTATTGACCATCGTAACTGACCGTGACTGTGGTTTAAGGACCCAATCGTGGTAGCTGAGGCCGAACTACTCCAGGTTTTTAGCTGCACTTCTTTTTCTTTCATTTGATTACTTTTATCTACAATCCACATCTTTTCATCTTTTCAACTATGTACCTGTACAATGTGGATATTAGTGCCTTAAATCATAATTATGTCTCATTTAATTCTACAAAACATGGTAGTGCACGTAAATAGTTAGTGTGAATGAGTAGTAAAATCACCACTCATCATTCTTATAGTTCGTGAGTTTCCTGATCCGTTCCATATCAACCTTCTGGTATTTCATAACGCTCAACTTACACGTCAATATAAGTGTAAGAAAGTCGTTAATATAATTACCCAACTTTGAGTCGTGGTCGAATCCAAGAGGAACAATGTGAGTGGAGATAAAATAAGTTCGAAATAGAAGTACTTAATAAATTCAAACTAGGATACAAATATTTGGGGGGATTTTGAATATTTTCAAAAGTGTAAGACTATTCTTGGTATTCTAAAGGATTAATTCAAGACTAAGATTAATTAGAGCATAATCAATAAAAAATGTATCTTGGTATAATGCTTTCCTACGGGCAAGTTATGTATGGGAACATGATGATTCGGTGCAAATTATAATCGTTAATGATTTGGTAGGCTAGGTTGAAAGTCCTTGAGGCTACTTTGTCAAAAAAGTCTCAAAGATGTTACTCATTGAACCTTTCAAGTACCTAACGAGTGTATCAATTAAAGCCACCCAACACCTTAATTGGGCATTCCTATTTTTAGGAAGATTCCTAAAACATAGACTACTCTTTATTCACCTTTATTTCTAAAATAGTAAAAAGATATAAAACTGCATCCATTATTGTCCACTCTTGCTTTGTCCCCCATAGCCCTCTTTCAAGGATTTCTTGGGTTCCAAAAGTTCACCCACATCCCTCTTTTAATGATGATATGAGCTTTCAAGAGTTTGGAGTTCTCACCCCCAAACCTATTTTGGATGTTTAAGGTTTTCACCCACAAATCCCAACTAATTAAACAAGCAATAGTGAAACCCATCATCAATAAACTAGAATCGACACAAATACATTAAAACCCACACACAATTGCACCCTATTCTTTCATAATCCAAGAGGTAGATCTATCAAATCATAAATATTATAAACATAAATAAACAGAGGGCAAACCACACTTTAAAATTCAATGAATCTTCAATGGGTGATGCCAAATCTACACTCTTTAGTTCCTCTAATTAATTCTATTCTCAAATTAGTACGAATTTAATCTCCAAGATCCAAAGAAAACAAAACCCTATAACTAAGCTATGTTGATGATAAAAGAGGAATGATGGAAAAGATGGTGAAAAATGAGCCAAAAACCATTATTTGAGCCCCAATTCCATATTTTCCTATATTACAAAAATGTCTTTGAAACTTTTCCTCTCTAATTCCATTTCCACCTCTTCACCACATTCGCGACTCCCGCGATCACAGTAGTCATATCGCGTTCGCCCTCTAGTTGACTTGTTGACTAGTCGCAATCATGACCCTCAAGCTGCAATCCCGGTAACTGAGGGTCACTTTTTAGGCTTGAATTCTAGCATTTGGCTCATTTCTTTCACATTTAACCTTTTTTTACTTAAATGATTTGCTTATCTTCCCTTTTAAACTTTCCCAACACAAATGAGCATTGAGTAAGAGATTAACACAAAATCAATGGAAAAGCATGGTAATTTAGGCTTAAAAGGTGCTAGAAAATTCTCAAACTGACAACTTATCAACACCCCCAAACTTAAACTAAGGCTTGACCTCAAGCAACTAAGAAGAATTCAATGATATAGGGTATTCAACTTAAATCCACCCAAAAAGAAGCTAAACTAAAGAAACAAGCTAACTATAAAGACTTTCAAACATGTCATGACAATAAGTGAATTTTTTTTTTCAATAAGCACATCTTTATGAAGCAACGATTCAAGTTTATATCACATGAACTATCCAAATCAAAAAAGCATCTTAAGAGGAGAAACAAAATATTCAAAGATTGTATTGATCTTCACAATGCAACTTACTTAACCCATTTACCCAAACCAAGAGTAATACTTAACCCTTTACTCCAAAGTATCGATACTTCTCACAAGCAATAGTTGGCTCCACATACTCAAAAGACATTGAAATTTCTAAAGAAGCCCAAATAATTAAAGAATTCACACTCACTCTCGCAAAGAATAAAGTACAATGAGTAGAACAATAAGCTTTCTCTTTGTGTTTTTCGCCACTAATGTAGACATACCTAGTTTTGAATCACCAGGGTCTTACGGGTCAAGAGGAAGGTTCAAGTAGTGGGAAGGAATATATATGGATTAAGTGACTAAAATACCTCCTTTAATGTAATCCCTCAACCCCTTTAACCACAATATTTTAAAACTATCTACCTTATTCTCCTTCAAATCATTTCTCAAATTTCCCTAACTTATTTATTAGCATTTACAAAACAATTCAAATCTACCATTTTCTTTCTTCATTTCTTTGGATTTGCTTAAAAGATACTTTCTAACTTTAAGCGTTTCTTAGCCCCCTTATTTGCCTCTTTTCTCTTCACATTCTATAGGCTAGGCTATACAACTTTACCACTAAGTATGTCTCTTGTCTCTTAAGCATATGATTTGACCACCTTACCTCCTTTCTTGTCTCATCTTACCATATCACATTAATCCCCACCAAACTTAGAGTTTGAACCACCCTAACATTATTCTCACAACTAAACAAACCCAAACATAGGTTTTGGCCTATATTTAATTACTTTGAATAATTCGATGCATCAAAGGAAGTGAAGTGCCAAAAGTAAGATTTTAAATAGGTTTAGGTGTTTCAGAAAGGTTATCATTACAAAAAGAAAGAAAAATGGGCAAAAGGGCTCAAAGGGGCTAACTAGGGAACGAACTTAAGGTGGGAATTTTGCTATGTGGCTGGTCAAAAATGGCCTCGGGTCATTCTCCAAACCAAGCCTGTCTAGAATTTTTCTTTGAACACACGTGGGGCAAGTTCAAGACTACACATATGTACAAGAATTATTCAAAAATCTCATCACACTTGGCATCATACTCATAGAGCAAAAAGTTAATCTCTCAACTAATTTAAGCAATTTGAGCTTAATAAGTTACTTCGAGTCAAGGACTCATCCTTATAAAAAGAGAGACAAAAATTGAATTTAATGGTCTCATTCCAAAGAATGCTCAAGAACATCCTTGATCATTTTCACAAAGAAAACAACATTTTTTTGGATTTCTTCTCTAAATCATTTCATTTCTTGCCAATAACATTTTGATAGAATTTTTCAACTTTTGCCTCTTTCGAAACAATTAAAGAAAAACTTAGGGGAATGCAAGCAATATTATCATTAAACTTTATGGAATTCATTCCTCACGACCTCACATATTGACCATTTAGATCAAAACATACTTAACACTAATAGAAATACAAACGACCGTATACCCTTAAGAATAGTGTCACCAATCTATCATTGGGAAAGGCAAGCATTTATGTCTCTCTTATCATGGGAACAACAGTCCTAAAAAATTTCAACCAAAGACCACCAGTTATTCCACATTCAAGACCAACTGGACTTGAAGATATGCTCTAGAATTAATCACATAACGCCCCAAGAAAGTGTACATTAACCTTTACAAGCAAATAAGGCACTTTTATCTTATTGATATTTTAACAAACATGTGGTGTACATGAAAATTGAGAGCTTGAATAGATAGAATAACAACACATGTGAACAAGCCCAATGCACAAATTCATCACCAAACACACCACTTGTTATCATACTAACCCAATTAAATCGCCCACCACTCAATTAAGAAAACAAACCTCAAGTGGGTGTTTCATCAAACACATGGTGTGCACTTATGTATGTAAACAAGAATTCTGTAATTTAGCATTTGAAAAAAGTCACACATTACAAAATCCTCAACCCAACAACCACATTATACCAAATTAAGCTCAAATGAATTAAATTGAAGCCAAAAGAAACCATGGAATGTGATCAACATCTATATTTTAAAGAACATACCTTGTAAGCTTACTTAAGAGGGGAAAATAATGAAAAGAAAGTCCAATATACATATCTGGGGTTTCATTCTTGAGATACCCATTCCAAATTGTGCAATAACCTACAAACACCCAAAAATAAGTTAAAAATTGAACCAAAACACAATAGAAAACATCAACAAAAATTTCTGGGGTTGCCTCCCAAGAAGCGCCTTAGTTGAAGTCATGGTATGACATCTTTTGACTGTCATTTATGTCTCCATTTAGAGGATTCAACTGATGGCCCAACTTTAGATAAATACATCTTTGAGGTACTTTGGGCAAAGGTGAGAACACAATAAATATTTTCTATCTCTCCACTTTGAAGACTTGAATATTTTACCCAACTTCACATTAAACTTCCTAATAGGCTCATTGGGTATCGATTAGAACATCAAGAATTCACTTGTTACACATAGAATTTTTCATCTTTTTTTGCCTTCAAGTGAGGCACTTCATTTTGCCCTTTTGGAATGAAAAACTCCAAAATGTAGGGATTTACCTCCTTATCTCCAAAATTCATCATTTCCTTAGGTAGTTCGACATTCATCATACCCACCAAGCATAATGTTTAAAAGTGGTTTGTGTGAGGTCTTCTTCCTAATTCAGGAGTCACATCTTTCTCAATATTGTCACCCCAAAATGAACTAGAGCCTTAACAAATATTTTTTTTGGATTTTTCTTTCATCTCTAGTGCCATTTCCTCAATCTTGGCATCATCTCTCATGTTTTATTTGTTTGGTTGGGTAACCATTGAGGGTTCTTCACTATCAAGCTCGCCTTAATCCATGTGGATTAACATCTTTTCTTCTTCAACCTCATTTTGAAGAGTGGGTATGTTCACGATTTTTGAGATGTTAGACTAATTACCCCTTTCTTCTATTCTTTTGATTTTCTTTTTGCATGCCCCACGGCTTAATGCATAAGATAAATGTTATCCCTCATTACTTCCACTCGATCCAAGATAAGTTAAAGTATTGCTTCAACACCATTATATCCGAAATGTTGTTCTTCCTTTTTCTCATTATAAGACCTATGAAACTCATAAGAAGAACTACCATTTGGGTTAGTATAACGAGGGGAAGGGGCATTTGAAAAAATGCACCAATGTCTATCTCAACCACAACATAAGGAATAATCTTACTACCTAGAGGATCGAAATGGTGCACACATCTCTTTTTGGGGAGCATAGCTACAATCTTGCCAAATGTGGGGTCCACCATAATATGGACATGGATTATCAAGATAAGATTTTCAACCACCAAACTCATATTCATTCCAAGATGACATAGTAATAAATAAACAAAAATAAAAATCTACCTAACATAAGGAACAAAAGAAAATCACAAACAAATATTTATAATTTTCAATTTAAGAAAGCTTAAATTTCAAGATAACTCAATATGCTAAATTATTCCCCGGCAACACCGCCATTTTTGATAACACTCAACTTACACATCAATTTAAGTGCTAGGCGGTAGTTGTCAATATAATTACCCAGCTTTGAGTAAGGGTTGAATCCAAGAGGAACAATGTGATTGGTGAGTAAATAAGTTTGAAATAAATGTATTTACTAAATTAAAACCTTGGATACAAATATTTTGAGGGATTTTGAATGTTTTCAAAAGTGTACGAAAATTTTTGTGCTTCAAAAGGATTAATTAGAGACTAAGAATAATTAGAGTGTAATAAATTAGAAATGGATCTTGGGATTATGCTTTTCTAGGGGAATGTTATGCATGGGAACATAACGATTCAGTGAAAATTCTAATCATTAATGATGTGGTAGGCTAGGTTGAAAGTCCTTGAGGCTAGTTTTTCAACAAAGCCTGAAAGATATCATTCATTGACCCTTTAAAGTACTTAACGAGTGTGTTAATTAAAACCACCCAACACCTCTATAGGGCATCCCTATTTCTAGGAATGTGCCCAAAATATAGCATACTCTCTATTCACCCTTATTTTTAATATAGAAAAATATAGTAAACTACATCCATTATTGTCACTATTGTTTTGTCCCCCATAACCCTCTTTCAAGGATGTCCTAGGTTCCAAAAGTTTACCCACATCTCTCTTTCAAGGATTATGTGAGATTTCAAGAGTTTGGGGTTTCCACCTACTAACCCTCTTTGGGTATTTGGGGTTTTCATCCACAAATCCCAACAAATTAAATCAATCAATAGTGAAACCCTATCAACAAACTAGAATCTACACAAATACATCAAAACCAGCACACAATTGCACCCTATTTTAATATAATCCAAAAAGGTAGATCTATAAAATCATAAAGATAATAAACACAAATATGCCAATATTTCCATCAAATTTATTCATTAAAAATAAAGAGTGGGCAAACCACACTTTGAAATCCAATGAATCTTCAATGGGTGATGCTAAATCTGCACTTTGGAGTTTCTTCACCAGATCCTTTTCTCGCACTCGTTCTAGATATTCTTACACCTTAGCTAGCGGTGGTCTAAGGACCGGTCAAAGCTCCACCAGGGTTTATTTCTTCTTCACTTATCAGAGATGTGTTAGTTAATTTTTTAGGATTAGCTGGTGGTACACCATCTAATAGTACATAGTCTACAGATCAGGGTGGTACTGAGGCGGGGGCGCAACTTGTAGCTTCTTCTCCCAGAGTTGAGGTCCATCATTCACCGGTGTTTTCTCAGTCGGTAGTTGCTTAACCAGTGGTTTCCTAGCCTTCTATGTCTTTTGAGAAGAAGACAATGGTTGGTAGATTCTTAAGATTTTCTCCACCTAGGTTTTTTGGTGCTTTGGGTGAGGATGCATATGAGTTCTTGATTTTTTGTGAGGATAGGATTTGTAATTTGGTCCTTATTGAGACTCGTGGTACATATTACACCATATTTTAGTTGGATTTGGCTAGTTGACATTGGTGGAGAGGTTATATGAACTATAGACCAACTAGATTTTCTCTCTCGACTTGGACTTGGTTCTCTAAGATATTCTTGGAAAAGTGTGTTCCTAGTAGACTTAGGATCGTCTAAGATAACATTTTACAAGGTTAGAGCAGAGCTCTGTGATAGTTATTGGGTATGAGGATCATTTTCATGAGTTAGCTAGACATGCTACTTCTATTCTATACACTGAGTATGAGAGAGTTTGCTACTTTATTAGAGGGTTAAGACTCCCCATTCATATGTCTACTGAGAGTTTAGTTGATGCTGGAAGGACTTTTGCTAAGGTTTCGAATCACCTCAGGTAATGGACTAGATGCATCATGAGGCCCAAGGGGAAACAATAAAAGGACTAAATATCAATGAAGTTTCAGTAGGAGCCGTAGTATTCTCGATTAAGGGATAGTAGTTCTCATGGTGGGTAATCTCTGCGTCTATCCTATTAGACTTAGAGTCAGCCTAGTCGACATGTTTAGGTAGTGCCTCAAATTACTGACGGAGGTGAGTCTAGTGCCAGAAACCACCCTGGTCAAGGTGACGGTTAATCTTTGAGGGGTTCATCTTCTTAAGATATTAGTTTTGGTGGTTATTCTAGGTGAGCCAAATCTGATGACTCTAGTTCAGCTAATGGATCCTATTATCATTTTAGATCTCTTAGTTATTATTTTTGATACACGATCAAACCAACAACACCAAGAGCTACAAGTAGGTTCGGATTTCAGTCCAACAACACAAGAATAACAAGTTCAATTTTCAGTTTTCAGCACACAACAAGAGAGCAAATAGATGAACAAGAATGCTAGAGAATCGAAAGTAGCCCCACACGGCTTCACTAGTCTTTAAAGATAACAAAATTAACAACAACAACAACAACAAGATAAAGAAAAGATAGATAACTTGACATATAACATTCAAGATACTAAGAACCCTAACATCAAGAGAGGACCCTAAGTCTAGAGAATGTAAACACCAAGTTCTTACAAGGACCAAGAGGCACTCAAAGACCCCAAAACCCTTGTTTCTAGCCAAAGATACAACACAAGTATTCCTCTACTTGTGAGATGTTGGAGGCGGCTCCAAGAGTGGAAGAGAGAGAGGAAATGTTGTGATATTTTAGATTACAAAAATCAGATTTCAAAAACTATCTAATAACTCTCTCACATCTTCTATTTATACTACAAAAGGAAAGGGGTAAAATGACTCATCCGCCCTTGCTTCTTGTGCCAACCTTGGAGAGTAGTTTATTACACATTAGGACCCCTCTTCACACATAAAAACGTTTAAGTCCTTGGTTGGTTCAATCACCAACTCACACACGGCCATTTGCATGAACAAAGCTTGGAGTTTTTGTAATTCCCGAGCTTGGCTTCGTGTGAAAGGCCGTGTGGCTGTCCTAACCGTATCATCCTCTCCATCTTGAGAGGAATTTGGCCTCAAATTCAGCATTTGGTCATCTTCAGCCGCATCCACGAGGGAGAGATCACCAACGTTGAAAGTGTTGTGCACTTGATATTCCGGTGGAAGGTCAATCTTGTAGGCGTTGTCATTGATCCTCTCAAGTACTTGGAAAGGACCATCACCCCTTGGCAGCAATTTGGACTTCCTATGAGCTGGAAACCGGTCTTTTCGAAGATGCACCCACACCCAATCTCCGGGTTCAAGCACAAGCCTTCTTCTCCCTTTGTTTGCCCTTTTGGCAATCTCTTGATTCTTCTTTTCAAGCTTGATCCGCACCGTCTCATGCATTTTCTTCATTGCCTCGGCTCTTTTGTTTCCATCTAAGCTGGTCATGAGATCACTAGACAAAGGAGTGAGATCTAAAGGGGTAAGGGGATTCAGGCCGTAAACACATTCAAAGGGAGTCATTCCCATGCTCGAATGAATTACCCGGTTGTAGGCAAATTCCACTAAGGGTAGGTGATCTTCCCATGAAGTCAGTTTACCTTTAACCATAGAACGTAGCATAGACCCTAAGGTTCTATTTACTACCTCCGTTTGGCCATCGGTTTGTGGGTGGCAAGACGTGGAGAAAAGTAACTTCGTTCCAAGCCTACCCCACATGGACTTCCAAAAGAGACTTAGGAACTTGGAGTCCCTATCGCTCACAATAGTCCTCGGTACCCCGTGAAGCTTGACAACATGTTCAAAAAATAATGAAGCTACACTACTAGCATCCTCGGTTTTAGTACATGGAATAAAATGAGCCATTTTAGAGAATCTATCAACAATAACAAAAATGCTATCTCGGCCCTTTCTAGTCCTTGGCAGCCCCAAAACAAAATCCATCGAGATGTCCAACCAAGGCCTAAGGGGAGTAGGGAGTGGGGTGTATAATCCTTGGGGTAAGAGACGAGATTTCGCACTCCGGCAGGCCACGCATTGACTACAAATTTTAGTGACGTCTTTGCGCATTTTGGGCCAATAGAAGTTCTCCTCTAAGATTCCGAGGGTCTTGTCTACCCCAAAGTGACCCATGAGGCCTCCGTCATGGGCCTCCCTTACAAATAATTCCCTCCAAGAACTAGAAGGAACACACAACCTCCTCCCTTTGAACAAATACCCATCGAACCGAGAGTAGGAGGAATGGTTATTCTCCTTGAGCCAACGGTCCCTTCCCCACTCTTCGCATTCCCTAAAAATAGGAGCAAAGGTAGGATCCTCGGGATACAACAACCGCAAGCTCTCAAAACCCATCAATTTCGAAGACAAGGTAGCAACAAGCACATGCTTCCTAGACAAGGCATCGGCAACAACATTTTCCTTTCCCCTTTTGTAATGAATTACATAAGGGAAAGTCTCGATGAACTCAATCCACTTAGCATGACGCCTATTCAACTTGTCTTGGCTCTTAAGGTGTTTCAACGACTCATGATCCGTTCGTATCACAAACTCCTTAGGCCACAAATAATGTTGCCAATTTCCCAAAGCTCTAACAAGGGCGTACAACTCCAAATCATAAGTTGAGTAATTAAGAGTTGCCCCTTTGAGCTTTTCACTGAAATAAGCAACGGGCTTACCTTCTTGCATCAAAACAGCCCCGATACCAACTTTACTAGCATCACACTCTATTTCAAACATCTTATCAAAATCGGGCAATTGCAATAAAGGCGCCGAGATGAGCGTAGCTTTCAAGGCCTCAAAAGCCCTAGCTTGCTCATCACCCCATTTAAAGGGTCCGTCCTTTCTAATTACCTCGGTCAAGGGGGCTGCTATGGAACTAAATCCTTTGACAAACCTTCTATAAAAGCTTGCCAACCCGTGGAAACTTTGGATTTCTCCAATAGTTTTAGGGGTCGGCCAACTTCGGATAGAGTCTATCTTGGAATCGTCCACTTCCACACCCCGTGAGCTCACGACAAAACCCAAGAATATAACTTTATCAACACCAAAAGAACACTTCTCCATGTTGGCATACAGCTTCTCCTTTCGGAGCACATCAAACACACATCTCAAATGCATTACATGATCATTAATAGATTTACTATACACCAACACATCATCAAAGTAAACCACCACAAACTTTCCAATATAAGGCTTCATTACATGATTCATTAGCCTCATAAATGTGCTAGGAGCATTGGTAAGGCCGAAGGGCATGACCAGCCACTCATATAGACCGAATTTGGTCTTGAATGCGGTCTTCCACTCATCACCGGGTTGCATGCGAATTTGGTGATAGCCGCTCCTAAGGTCCACTTTAGAAAACAAACAAGATCCGTGGAGCTCATCTAACATATCATCTAGTCTAGGAATTGGATGACGATACCTTATAGTGATTTTGTTGATGGCTCTACAATCGACGCACATGCGCCAAGTTCCGTCCTTCTTTGGTACCAAAAGCACCGGAACAGCACACGGACTCATGCTTTCCTTGATGTATCCCTTGTTGAGAAGCTCCTCAACTTGCCTCTCAAGCTCCTTAGTGTCCATGGGATTGCTCCTATAGGCCGGTTTGTTTGGAAGTTGTGAACCCGGCACCAAATCAATTTGGTGCTCAATTCCCCGAAGTGGGGGCAATCCTTGCGGAAGTTCTTGAGGAAATACATCTTCATACTCCTGCAACGCACAAGAAATCAAAGGGGAAATGGAAGAATTAGTGGGGTTAGTATTAAAACAATGGGCCAACAGTAACATCGGCTTGTTTTCATCATGGTCCACGAAGAGTTCTTTCCTCCTAGCCAACATCACTACGTTTTCCATCTCCTTTGTGGTTGGGACAGATTCGGATGGCCCTACTTCCTCACCTACGGCATCCCCCCCCCCCTTTTCTCCTTTCCCGGTTTCCTTTCCCTTTCCTTTTAACTCTCTCATCTTTTGATGCCACTCATGTACTTGGGAGGGTGAAAGAGGGTGAAGTGTGACCTTTCGGCCATCCTTCTCAAGCGTATACCGGTTGGACCTCCCATCGTGTTTAGTAGACCTATCATATTGCCATGGTCTACCTAACAACAAGTGACATGCTTGCATTGGGATCACGTCACAAAGCACTTCATCGTGGTAGTTTCCTACCTTAAACCGAATCACACATTGCCTTGCGACCCTTAATTCACCACAATCGTTCAACCATTGTAGCTTGTAAGGACTAGTGTGTGGTGTAGTTGGCAGCTTCAAGAAATTTACCATAGCTTGGCTCGCAACATTCGTACAACTACCACTATCAATCACCAAGGTGCACACACTCCCCTTTACAAGACACTTAGTATGGAATAGATTTTCCCTTTGACTCGGGTCATCTATCGCCTTACTAATCATGACACGTCTAACCACAAAGTTAGGAACCACACACTCCCCTTCTTGTGGATAGGCATCTTCACTACCATCTAATTCATCATCATTCGGCCCATTTTCAGCTTCCTCTCCATCTTGAGGCTCGGCCTCATCCTCCCCCCTTTCGGAAACCACCTCCTCACCAAGGTAGTACACTTTCCCTTCTCGTAGGATCACATTGCGCCGGTTCGGACATTCATTGGCCTTATGCCCCCAACCTTGGCACTTGAAGCATTGGAATCCCTTTGGGTTGGGATATTTGTGAGCCTCCGGTTTCGGAGGGAATTTAGGGACTGTTTTGGACTCGTAGTGGACTGTTTTGGACTCGGGCAGCTTCGTAGGGGCGGGTTGGTCCTTGTTTTTGGGCCAACCCGAGGGAGCTTGTACCCTTGCCTTGAAGGATGATCTCTCCTTAAGTTCCCTTTCAATCTCTAGGGCCGCTTGGAATATACCGTCGATGGTTTCAAACCGATGAAGGGTCAAATGAGTGGAGATCTCTTTGTTCAACCCACACTTGAACCGGATGATGTCATGACTGATTTGCTCCCCACGATGATCAAGTTTCAACATGAGTTGTTGGAACTCATCAAAATAGGCCATCACACTTTTGCCCCCTTGCCGCAAGCCATATAACCTAGCAAGCAACTCATGACGATATCTCTCGGGAAGGTATCGTTGTCTCATCAAATACCTCAACCGAAACCAAGGTGGTGGCTGCCCATCGACTAATTCATTACCAAATCGTTTAACATACTCCCACCAAGTGTTAGCATAGCCCTCGAGGTGAGCTATAGCGTAGCAACTCTTCTTTTCGTCCGAGATGTCATTAACTTGGAAAACTTTGTCACAAGCCGATTCCCAAGTTAAGTAGGCCTCGGGATCACTTTCACCCTTAAAGATGGGTAGGCTCAACTTGATGGTGTTGATGCCTACGTCTCTCTCTTGGTGTCGGTTTCCCCTATCTCCATACCCCCGGTATCTCCTAGGTTCTCCTCGACCCCCTCTTAACTCCTCCTCCCTCATATAAGCATCATCAAAGGCTCCATCTCCTTCATACTCCCCTCTACCGTATCCTTCAAAGTGGGCTGGTCGGCCTTGGCCGTTTTGAGTCGGAGGATTTGGAATTTGCGGTCTTTGGGTTAATGGAGCTTGGAATGGAAGGTTCGGATTTAGTGGAGGTACTTGTCGTCCAAATCCCTCTTGTGGAATTGGAGGGGCTTGGAAATGTAGTGGTCTAGTGGAGTCTCGGTTTGGAGGAAAATAGGTAGTTTGACTTGCGGTATTTAGTGGAGCTTGGGGTGCATTTAGCATTTGGTGGACTGTTTCGGGGGTGATGGTTGCGGAGGAGGTCGTATCATGACCATTGGTAGATACGTGTAGAGGAGTAGAAGGACGAGAGTTCCTTTGACTCTCCACTTGTTCTAATCTCCCACTAATAGTCGACACTTCCCCCTTTATGGCTGCCAAGTCCCCTCTCACGGCCCCAAATTCAGAATTCAACCTTTCAAGTGTCCGGGTAACGGCCTCAAGAGTGACCCTCATAGAATCAAGGGCATTAGTATCCGCATTATGAGACGTAGCTCCTTCCATTGTCAAGATATTATCCACTTTAGTTCACCACAAGTTCGTGTTCCACAAGTGTTGTATAATTGGCTAGTAACCGTGAAATTTTCAAGGTATGAGTGAGCTCTTATCCGGAATGGATTCTTGTTTGAAGACTCAAAGAATTCTTGCCGGACTAGAATCAAAAATCAGCAACTCATTCAAACGAATAAAAGCACTCAAATAATCGTTGACACGAACAAACGGTTCAAGGAACTAGTTGACAACCTAGTAGGAATGTACTAGTTTGTTAATTAGTTCTAGGACCAATTAAGGGAAACCAAGGATCAACAATTTGCAACCAAAGAATATCCTAAGTTGAGCTTATAGTGACGTGGCAGCATGCAATGGTTCCACCCGTTCCTCTTATCTTTTTTTTTTTTTTTGTTTTGTGTTAATATTCACACAACTTGTTATAGTTTGCAAAATGTTTTGGTGGGAAAAATAAAATCTTGTAGTCTTTCAACCTTTTCAAACTCAAGAAAGTGGTGTTTGGTTGACCAATCCCACAAAACAAGGCTCCTTGAATTAGGGAAAAGTGATTGACAAGACTAGAGGGTGAGGGGTGCAAGTCTTTCACAACAACTTTATAACTTGTCTTACAACTTGAGCACACAACAAGATGAACAAGATGAACAAGTTCAAAAGATGAACACCTCAACAAACTTCATCAACTTCTTTAGCACATAACACATAACCACCGATTTTTCTTTTGCTCATCAACAACATACAACCTTCGGCCACTTCAAGTCACTACTCAATGTTCAAGTTTTCAAGCTCAACTTTCGGATCTAGACACCTTAGTGTTGGTGAGAAAGAAACCAACACTAGAAACTCACTAAACAAGCAAAATAACGCCTAGGTCTAGACATGCAACATCATTCTCGGTTTTCAACCTTTAATGGACAGAATTTTCAGAACTTCCCTTTGGTATTGCTTGTTTAGACCGTGAACTAGCCCAAGATGGGTTATGTTGGAACACAACCGGTCTTGCTTTGATACCAAATGATACACGATCAAACCAACAACACCAAGAGCTACAAGTAGGTTCGGATTTCAGTCCAACAACACAAGAATAACAAGTTCAATTTTCAGTTTTCAGCACACAACAAGAGAGCAAATAGATGAACAAGAATGCTAGAGAATCGAAAGTAGCCCCACACGGCTTCACTAGTCTTTAAAGATAACAAAATTAACAACAACAACAACAACAAGATAAAGAAAAGATAGATAACTTGACATATAACATTCAAGATACTAAGAACCCTAACATCAAGAGAGGACCCTAAGTCTAGAGAATGTAAACACCAAGTTCTTACAAGGACCAAGAGGCACTCAAAGACCCCAAAACCCTTGTTTCTAGCCAAAGATACAACACAAGTATTCCTCTACTTGTGAGATGTTGGAGGCGGCTCCAAGAGTGGAAGAGAGAGAGGAAATGTTGTGATATTTTAGATTACAAAAATCAGATTTCAAAAACTATCTAATAACTCTCTCACATCTTCTATTTATACTACAAAAGGAAAGGGGTAAAATGACTCATCCGCCCTTGCTTCTTGTGCCAACCTTGGAGAGTAGTTTATTACACATTAGGACCCCTCTTCACACATAAAAACGTTTAAGTCCTTGGTTGGTTCAATCACCAACTCACACACGGCCATTTGCATGAACAAAGCTTGGAGTTTTTGTAATTCCCGAGCTTGGCTTCGTGTGAAAGGCCGTGTGGCTGTCCTAACCGTATCAATTTTGGTGGGTGCCCTAGTCATAAGGTGATTCTTGTTTTGGTGCTTCCTCTATTACAATAGTTAATCCCTCAATTAGGGGTGGTTCTCATGGTTTCATTGGTAGTTCATAGGGTACTCGAGGAGGTTCTCAGGATGGCAAGATAGGAGGTCGATCAGGTGTTAAACCAGGTTGCAGGCATAATAAATTCTATGTAGTACCTACTAGGAGCGAGGTTGGGTCTTGATAATGCTCAACTTACACTTCAATTTAGTGCAAGGCATTCGTCGTCAATATATTTACCCAACTTTTAGAGTCGGGGTCGAATCCACAGGGAACAATGTGAGTGGCTATTAAACTAATTTGAGACTATAGCTACAAGTTGAATTCAAACAGATGATATGAAAAGATAAAATGGGGGTTTTGGAGATTAGATAATAAATTGTTGGTCACTTTAACTTAAGTGTTCGTAATCAAGAGTTTATCAAAAAATAGAATTATGTTCACTAGGGATTATGGTACCTGACGGATACTACTAGTGGTTCAGGATTCTCACGGTAGGTAGGACAATAAGTTATCTTTATCGAAGTTATGCTTAAATGGCTCTCGACCTACTTAAGCATTTAATTACCTAATCCTCTCGGTCTTAGGGAATTTATGTTCACTGCCCAGATTTTACCTCAGATTAACCAACCTTAGAGCGCTGATTATTAAACGGAGTATTTCCAAGTCCCTGTTAATATTTCACTTCCTACTATATTTGATTTCTTTCTCAAGCAAATCAAAGTAGGTTTTATCTATTGTTTGCAACAAATGTTAATTAAAACCTCAGAATTATCAAGAAATCCTACCACCTTTTGAATCTTGAACACTTAGCACCTTATCAAGACCTAACCCTAGATCCCATAATTTAGGTTAAAGGAAATTTAGTCACTAATAATGCTAAAAACAAAACAACAAGTTGTATTCATGCTTTGAAGGTTAAACTTACCACAAGAAGAATAATAACCAGTGAATCGCAGATTAGATCACAAAGGAAAATCCCAGAATAATGATAATAATCTCTTTAAAGTATTTGTTTTTTCATGCCAAGAAATTAGAGAGAAAATATCAAAAGTATTCTCAAAACTCAATGTGCCAACCTTTTCAAGAAAAACCTAAACAAGGCTTTAAATAGTTCACCGTAAATAAGGAAACAAAATAACAAAATTTCAGAAATCCCTTGGATTAGGTGACGACATTTGTGATAGCCTATCAGGAGGCTGACGAATTATCACAAATGTTGTCAACTCCTTCTTCAGTTTTGGCTCTTCCTGCTTAAGGATGACGACAATCATGATGACTTATCAGCTCCTTGACGACCTATCGCAAAATGTCATCAAGGTTCTGCTTCAGTTCTCCTGTTGATACAAGATCAAACCAACAACACCAAGAGCTACAAGTAGGTTCGGATTTCAGTCCAACAACACAAGAATAACAAGTTCAATTTTTCAGTTTTCAGCACACAACAAGAGAGCAAATAGATGAACAAGAATGCTAGTGAATCGAAAGTAGCCCCACACGGCTTCACTAGTCTTTAAAGATAACAAAGTTAACAACAACAACAACAACAAGATAAAGAAAAGATAGATAACTTGACATATAACATTCAAGATACTAAGAACCCTAACATCAAGAGAGGACCCTAAGTCTAGAGAATGTAAACACCAAGTTCTTACAAGGACCAAGAGGCACTCAAAGACCTCAAAACCCTTGTTTCTAGCCAAAGATACAACCCAAGTATTCCTCTACTTGTGAGATGTTGGAGGCGGCTCCAAGAGTGGAAGAGAGAGGAAATGTTGTGATATTTTAGGTTACAAAAATCAGATTTCAAAAACTCCCTAATAACTCTCTCACATCTTCTATTTATACTACAAAAGGAAAGGGGTAAAATGACTCATCCGCCCTTGCTTCTTGTGCCAACCTTGGAGAGTAGTTTATTACACATTAGGACCCCTCTTCACACATAAAAACGTTTAAGTCCTTGGTTGGTTCAATCACCAACTCACACACGGCCATTTGCATGAACAAAGCTTGGAGTTTTTGTAATTCCCGAGCTTGGCTTCGTGTGAAAGGCCGTGTGGCTGTCCTAACCGTATCATCCTCTCCATCTTGAGAGGAATTTGGCCTCAAATTCAGCATTTGGTCATCTTCAACCGCATCCACGAGGGAGAGATCACCAACGTTGAAAGTGTTGTGCACTTGATATTCCGGTGGAAGGTCAATCTTGTAGGCCTTGTCATTGATCCTCTCAAGTACTTGGAAAGGACCATCACCCCTTGGCAGCAATTTGGACTTCCTATGAGCTGGAAACCGGTCTTTTCGAAGATGCACCCACACCCAATCTCCGGGTTCAAGCACAAGCCTTCTTCTCCCTTTGTTTGCCCTTTTGGCAATCTCTTGATTCTTCTTTTCAAGCTTGATCCGCACCGTCTCATGCATTTTCTTCATTGCCTCGGCTCTTTTGCTTCCATCTAAGCTGGTCATGAGATCACTAGACAAAGGAGTGAGATCTAAAGGGGTAAGGGGATTCAGGCCGTAAACACATTCAAAGGGAGTCATTCCCGTGCTCGAATGTATTACCCGGTTGTAGGCAAATTCCACTAAGGGTAGGTGATCTTCCCATGAAGTCAGTTTACCTTTAACCATAGAACGTAGCATAGACCCTAAGGTTCTATTTACTACCTCCGTTTGGCCATCGGTTTGTGGGTGGCAAGACGTGGAGAAAAGTAACTTCGTTCCAAGCCTACCCCACATGGACTTCCAAAAGAGACTTAGGAACTTGGAGTCCCTATCGCTCACAATAGTCCTCGGTACCCCGTGAAGCTTGACAACATGTTCAACAAATAATGAAGCTACACTACTAGCATCCTCGGTTTTAGTACATGGAATAAAATGAGCCATTTTAGAGAATCTATCAACAATAACAAAAATGCTATCTCGGCCCTTTCTAGTCCTTGGCAGCCCCAAAACAAAATCCATCGAGATGTCCAACCAAGGCCTAAGGGGAGTAGGGAGTGGGGTGTATAATCCTTGGGGTAAGAGACGAGATTTCGCACTCCGGCAGGCCACGCATTGACTACAAATTTTAGTGACGTCTTTGCGCATTTTGGGCCAATAGAAGTTCTCCTCTAAGATTCCGAGGGTCTTGTCTATCCCAAAGTGACCCATGAGGCCTCCGTCATGGGCCTCCCTTACAAATAATTCCCTCCAAGAACTAGAAGGAACACACAACCTCCTCCCTTTGAACAAATACCCATCGAACCGAGAGTAGGAGGAATGGTTATTCTCCTTGAGCCAACGGTCCCTTCCCCACTCTTCGCATTCCCTAAAAATAGGAGCAAAGGTAGGATCCTCGGGATACAACAACCGCAAGCTCTCAAAACCCATCAATTTCGAAGACAAGGTAGCAACAAGCACATGCTTCCTAGACAAGGCATCGGCAACAACATTTTCCTTTCCCCTTTTGTAATGAATTACATAAGGGAAAGTCTCGATGAACTCAATCCACTTAGCATGACGCCTATTCAACTTGTCTTGGCTCTTAAGGTGTTTCAACGACTCATGATCCGTTCGTATCACAAACTCCTTAGGCCACAAATAATGTTGCCAATTTCCCAAAGCTCTAACAAGGGCGTACAACTCCAAATCATAAGTTGAGTAATTAAGAGTTGCCCCTTTGAGCTTTTCACTGAAATAAGCAACGGGCTTACCTTCTTGCATCAAAACAGCCCCGATACCAACTTTACTAGCATCACACTCTATTTCAAACATCTTATCAAAATCGGGCAATTGCAATAAAGGCGCCGAGATGAGCGTAGCTTTCAAGGCCTCAAAAGCCCTAGCTTGCTCATCACCCCATTTAAAGGGTCCGTCCTTTCTAATTACCTCGGTCAAGGGGGCTGCTATGGAACTAAATCCTTTGACAAACCTCCTATAAAAGCTTGCCAACCCGTGGAAACTTCGGATTTCTCCAATAGTTTTAGGGGTCGGCCAACTTCGGATAGAGTCTATCTTGGAATCGTCCACTTCCACACCCCGTGAGCTCACGACAAAACCCAAGAATATAACTTTATCAACACCAAAAGAACACTTCTCCATGTTGGCATACAGCTTCTCCTTTCGGAGCACATCAAACACACATCTCAAATGCATTACATGATCATTAATAGATTTACTATACACCAACACATCATCAAAGTAAACCACCACAAACTTTCCAATATAAGGCTTCATTACATGATTCATTAGCCTCATAAATGTGCTAGGAGCATTGGTAAGGCCGAAGGGAATGACCAGCCACTCATATAGACCGAATTTGGTCTTGAATGCGGTCTTCCACTCATCACCGGGTTGCATGCGAATATGGTGATAGCCGCTCCTAAGGTCCACTTTAGAAAACAAACAAGATCCGTGGAGCTCATCTAACATATCATCTAGTCTAGGAATTGGATGACGATACCTTATAGTGATTTTGTTGATGGCTCTACAATCGACGCACATGCGCCAAGTTCCGTCCTTCTTTGGTACCAAAAGCACCGGAACAGCACACGGACTCATGCTTTCCTTGATGTATCCCTTGTTGAGAAGCTCCTCAACTTGTCTCTCAAGCTCCTTAGTGTCCATGGGATTGCTCCTATAGGCCGGTTTGTTTGGAAGTTGTGAACCCGGCACCAAATCAATTTGGTGCTCAATTCCCCGAAGTGGGGGCAATCCTTGCGGAAGTTCTTGAGGAAATACATCTTCATACTCCTGCAACGCACAAGAAATCAAAGGGGAAATGGAAGAATTAGTGGGGTTAGTATTAAAACAATGGGCCAACAGTAACATCGGCTTGTTTTCATCATGGTCCACGAAGAGTTCTTTCCTCCTAGCCAACATCACTACGTTTTCCATCTCCTTTGTGGTTGGGACAGATTCGGATGGCCCTACTTCCTTACCTACGGCATCCCCCCCCTTTTCTCCTTTCCCGGTTTCCTTTCCCTTTCCTTTTAACTCTCTCATCTTTTGATGCCACTCATGTACTTGGGAGGGTGAAAGAGGGTGAAGTGTGACCTTTCGGCCATCCTTCTCAAGCGTATACCGGTTGGACCTCCCATCGTGTTTAGTAGACCTATCATATTGCCATGGTCTACCTAACAACAAGTGACATGCTTGCATTGGGATCACGTCACAAAGCACTTCATCGTGGTAGTTTCCTACCTTAAACTGAATCACACATTGCCTTGCGACCCTTAATTCACCACAATCGTTCAACCATTGTAGCTTGTAAGGACTAGTGTGTGGTGTAGTTGGCAGCTTCAAGAAATTTACCATAGCTTGGCTTGCAACATTCGTACAACTACCACTATCAATCACCAAGGTGCACACACTCCCCTTTACAAGACACTTAGTATGGAATAGATTTTCCCTTTGACTCGGGTCACCTATCGCCTTACTAATCATGACACGTCTAACCACAAAGTTAGGAACCACACACTCCCCTTCTTGTGGATAGGCATCTTCACTACCATCTAATTCATCATCATTCGGCCCATTTTCAGCTTCCTCTCCATCTTGAGGCTCGGCCTCATCCTCCCCCCTTTCGGAAACCACCTCCTCACCAAGGTAGTACACTTTCCCTTCTCGTAGGATCACATTGCGCCGGTTCGGACATTCATTGGCCTTATGCCCCCAACCTTGGCACTTGAAGCATTGGAATCCCTTTGGGTTGGGATATTTGTGAGCCTCCGGTTTCGGAGGGAATTTAGGGACTGTTTTGGACTCGTAGTGGACTGTTTTGGACTCGGGCAGCTTCGTAGGGGCGGGTTGGTCCTTGTTTTTGGGCCAACCCGAGGGAGCTTGTACCCTTGCCTTGAAGGATGATCTCTCCTTAAGTTCCCTTTCAATCTCTAGGGCCGCTTGGAATATACCGTCGATGGTTTCAAACCGATGAAGGGTCAAATGAGTGGAGATCTCTTTGTTCAACCCACACTTGAACCGGATGATGTCATGACTGATTTGCTCCCCACGATGATCAAGTTTCAACATGAGTTGTTGGAACTCGTCAAAATAGGCCATCACACTCTTGCCCCCTTGCCGCAAGCCATATAACCTAGCAAGCAACTCATGACGATATCTCTCGGGAAGGTATCGTTGTCTCATCAAATACCTCAACCGAAACCAAGGTGGTGGCTGCCCATCGACTAATTCATTACCAAATCGTTTAACATACTCCCACCAAGTGTTAGCATAGCCCTCGAGGTGAGCTATAGCGTAGCAACTCTTCTTTTCGTCCGAGATGTCATTAACTTGGAAAACTTTGTCACAAGCCGATTCCCAAGTTAAGTAGGCCTCGGGATCACTTTCACCCTTAAAGATGGGTAGGCTCAACTTGATGGTGTTGATGCCTACGTCTCTCTCTTGGTGTCGGTTTCCCCTATCTCCATACCCCCGGTATCTCCTAGGTTCTCCTCGACCCCCTCTTAACTCCTCCTCCCTCATATAAGCATCATCAAAGGCTCCATCTCCTTCATACTCCCCTCTACCGTATCCTTCAAAGTGGGCTGGTCGGCCTTGGCCGTTTTGAGTCGGAGGATTTGGAATTTGCGGTCTTTGGGTTAATGGAGCTTGGAATGGAAGGTTCGGATTTAGTGGAGGTACTTGTCGTCCAAATCCCTCTTGTGGAATTGGAGGGGCTTGGAAATGTAGTGGTCTAGTGGAGTCTCGGTTTGGAGGAAAATAGGTAGTTTGACTTGCGGTATTTAGTGGAGCTTGGGGTGCATTTAGCATTTGGTGGACTGTTTCGGGGGTGATGGTTGCGGAGGAGGTCCTATCATGACCATTGGTAGATACGTGTAGAGGAGTAGAAGGACGAGAGTTCCTTTGACTCTCCACTTGTTCTAATCTCCCACTAATAGTCGACACTTCCCCCTTTATGGCTGCCAAGTCCCCTCTCACGGCCCCAAATTCAGAATTCAACCTTTCAAGTGTCCGGGTAACGGCCTCAAGAGTGACCCTCATAGAATCAAGGGCATTAGTATCCGCATTATGAGACGTAGCTCCTTCCATTGTCAAGATATTATCCGCTTTAGTTCACCACAAGTTCGTGTTCCACAAGTGTTGTATAATTGGCTAGTAACCGTGAAATTTTCAAGGTATGAGTGAGCTCTTATCCGGAATGGATTCTTGTTTGAAGACTCAAAGAATTCTTGCCGGACTAGAATCAAAAATCAGCAACTCATTCAAACGAATAAAAGCACTCAAATAATCGTTGACACGAACAAACGGTTCAAGGAACTAGTTGACAACCTAGTAGGAAGGTACTAGTTTGTTAATTAGTTCTAGGACCAATTAAGGGAAACCAAGGATCAACAATTTGCAACCAAAGAATATCCTAAGTTGAGCTTATAGTGACGTGGCAGCATGCAATGGTTCCACCCGTTCCTCTTATCTTTTTTTTTTTGTTTTTGTTTTGTGTTAATATTCACACAACTTGTTATAGTTTGCAAAATGTTTTGGTGGGAAAAATAAAATCTTGTAGTCTTTCAACCTTTTCAAACTCAAGAAAGTGGTGTTTGGTTGACCAATCCCACAAAACAAGGCTCCTTGAATTAGGGAAAAGTGATTGACAAGACTAGAGGGTGAGGGGTGCAAGTCTTTCACAACAACTTTATAACTTGTCTTACAACTTGAGCACACAACAAGATGAACAAGATGAACAAGTTCAAAAAAATGAACACCTCAACAAACTTCATCAACTTCTTTAGCACATAACACATAACCACCGATTTTTCTTTTGCTCATCAACAACATACAACCTTCGGCCACTTCAAGTCACTACTCAATGTTCAAGTTTTCAAGCTCAACTTTCGGATCTAGACACCTTAGTGTTGGTGAGAAAGAAACCAACACTAGAAACTCACTAAACAAGCAAAATAACGCCTAGGTCTAGACATGCAACATCATTCTCGGTTTTCAACCTTTAATGGACAGATTTTTCAGAACTTCCCTTTGGTATTGCTTGTTTAGACCGTGAACTAGCCCAAGATGGGTTATGTTGGAACACAACCGGTCTTGCTTTGATACCAAATGATACAAGATCAAACCAACAACACCAAGAGCTACAAGTAGGTTCGGATTTCAGTCCAACAACACAAGAATAACAAGTTCAATTTTTCAGTTTTCAGCACACAACAAGAGAGCAAATAGATGAACAAGAATGCTAGTGAATCGAAAGTAGCCCCACACGGCTTCACTAGTCTTTAAAGATAACAAAGTTAACAACAACAACAACAACAAGATAAAGAAAAGATAGATAACTTGACATATAACATTCAAGATACTAAGAACCCTAACATCAAGAGAGGACCCTAAGTCTAGAGAATGTAAACACCAAGTTCTTACAAGGACCAAGAGGCACTCAAAGACCTCAAAACCCTTGTTTCTAGCCAAAGATACAACCCAAGTATTCCTCTACTTGTGAGATGTTGGAGGCGGCTCCAAGAGTGGAAGAGAGAGGAAATGTTGTGATATTTTAGGTTACAAAAATCAGATTTCAAAAACTCCCTAATAACTCTCTCACATCTTCTATTTATACTACAAAAGGAAAGGGGTAAAATGACTCATCCGCCCTTGCTTCTTGTGCCAACCTTGGAGAGTAGTTTATTACACATTAGGACCCCTCTTCACACATAAAAACATTTAAGTCCTTGGTTGGTTCAATCACCAACTCACACACGGCCATTTGCATGAACAAAGCTTGGAGTTTTTGTAATTCCCGAGCTTGGCTTCGTGTGAAAGGCCGTGTGGCTGTCCTAACCGTATCACCTGTGCTGCCTTAGGCTGACAACATTCTTTACAGCTTATCAGACCCTTGACGACCTATCACAAAATGTTATCATAACTTTCAACTTAGGCCAATTCTCTGTCTACTGCTGACGATGAAGCTTATAGCTTATCACGGGGATGATGACTTATCACAAATGTCATCAGCCACACTTTTCTTTAGATTTCTTCATATTTTAACTTCTTTTCTTCCATTCTTATTGGTTCTCTATCATATCAGCTTCTACTGCAAAATCAAACATAAAATAATAAAAAACGATAAAAGTTTCTTAAGACTTTGCAATTTTTCTTAGTTAAAAGCCTCAAACGTGTTAGCATCTGCATCAACACCCTCAACTTAAAACAATTGCTTGTCCTCAAGCAGCTAAAACACAACATTACAATGCTTAACCAAGAGACACATAAGATACCTATGACAATTGATCATCAATTTTAGTTCAAAACACATTACCCTCTCCATTTTCAATCACTTTAAACCCATTTGTGTATATCCTTGAAGATCAATAATGTGACAAAAAGGAATCCAGCTATGGCATCAACTTAGCAACAATAACCATGCCTATATAAAAATTACACTACCTAAATAAGTAGGCAACTAGCAATGCAACCAATGTGCCCTTACAACAAAGAAGTCCCTCCTCACTCATATATGAAATAAAGCATGTAAATACAGGGATGGTCAATAGACACTCACTCTCAGTTAGAAGTCCCAGTCAATGTATGCCAAATACAATAAGCTTTCCCGTATTTTCATTACCAAAGCTTTCAGACAGTTAAGTTAGGATCACTATAGGACTTTTCTTCAGTTTGTAATGTAGGCTTGGGGCTGGTATGATACGCAAGGATATTTAAAGTAACTAAGCCTCCTTGGCACTACACTATTTTTTTTTGGGTCTCACTTATCAACCTTTACCTTATTTCTCCCTTTCTTGATTAAGAAAATTTAGGATGGGTGTGGTCATTTAATCAATCATTTTCTCTTTTGCATAACTTTTCTTTTCTCATTCTTTTTCTACCACACCCATCCTTGCATATATATTTTTTTTTATTACCCTTCTTCATACTCACTTTACATCATGCACCCCTTTGATAGCCACCCTCAACTTAGGCTATTTTCCTAAGTCAAAGTGCATAATATCCAAGAAGGATCAAGGCCAAAACAAGTTCATTGTGATACAAATAGGAAGGTGATAAGTATAATAAAAAGAATAGGCATTCAGGCTAAAAATCAAGATCAAGAGATATTATTCACACATGGAAGGTCATTTAGGCTAAAAGTGGACTAATATCAACAATGTCCTATGATCATTTCCTAACCTCTATCCTACAACCAAGGCAAGACCAACCGGGTAAGTTCTGAAATTAACACACAACGGGAACTAGGTAGCATCTCACACACGCATAGCACAAAGGTACATCACAAGCTACTACCCATTCGGTTCATCCAATTATTAGTAGTGATTATCATGTCCCTAATACTAATGCCATAAAAGGATTCACAATAGTCACATATAGATACTCATCACACAGTTACCGGATAGACAATTGGAGAGGTATTTATCATTCCAAGAAAAATCAACAAAAATATGTCAACTATCCTAGATACTTATTTTCCCCCCAGTTAACCACAACACATCACAAAATAAACACAATACGCTTAAACATGTCGGCTCTACTAGGTACAAAACTCCAGGGAAAAGAGGCACGGCAACAAAAACCCCAAGAGGACATCAACACCTACAAGTAACTCTGCTCTCAACTTAAAATCATGCAATGTCCCCAATTTATCAAGCCAAAACAAGAGAGTTAGAAACATACCTATGGCACCATGGGTGTGAAGATCTGATGTCAATCACAATAATACGAATACAAATAACAAATTACCTTGGGTTGCCTCCCAAGAAGCGCCTAATTTAATGTCGTGGCACGACTCAGTTATCTCGACTACTCAGACTTCATCAAGAAACCTTGTTAATTTATTTATGTCTCCACTTGGAGGATTTGAAATGTCGACCCAACTTTTGATCATTACATCTTCGAGGTGCGTTGGGAAAATGTACAGATACAATGACACTTCCTTTATCTCACCACATTAATGACTTGAATCTCTTACCCAACATCATATCAAATTTCCGAATAGGCCCATTGGGTATTGATGAGATTATTAATAATCCACTTGATGCACATTGAATTTTTCCTTTACTTACCTTCAAGTGGGGGGTTTCATTTTGATCTTTTTGAATGCCAAGCACCAAAATATAAGTATTATGTTTCATATCTTCAAAATACCTCAATTACTTGGGTAGGTGGACTTCCATCTCATCCACCAAGTACAATGTTGAAAATGGTTCAAATGTGATCTTCTCCTTAATTTCGGAATTGCATCCTTCTAGGCATCCTCACCCCGAATTGGGCTAGAGTCTTTAGAAGAGATTTGCTTGGTTTCTTCTTTTGCCTCTAGCATCGTTTCCCCAATCTTAGCATCATCCCTCATTGTTAGTTTGGTTGGTTGGAAAATCATTGAGGGTTGCTCAACATCAAGCATAACATCGATATAGGATTCTTGTTCCTCATCTTCACACTTTATCATTATGTTAAATGATTCCACAGACAAGATATCATCTAAACATAATATGGAAAAGTGCTTTGAATGCTTGACCTCTATATCCATATCCTCTATCATTCTTCTTTCCTTGTTATTTTCCCTTATGTCTTGATGTATATCATGTATGATATCATTCGTTGTGTCCACACAATCCAACATTAGTTGAAGCATAGCTTCAATGCCATTCTTTCCGGTGCTTTGTTCTTCCTTTTCTTGACCATAAGACCTATCAAAATCATAAGAAGAACTAGAATTTGGGTTAGCATACTGGGGGGAGGGTGTATTTGGGCAATCATTCCAATGTCCATCATGACCACCACATAAAGAACAATCATACTCTCGGTAGGATGGAGATGGTGCACACATCTCTTCGGGGAGCATATCTACAGTCTTTCCAAAAGTGAGGTCCATCACAACATGGACATAGATCATCAAGATAAGATTTCCAACCACCAAGATCATGTACATTCCATGATGCCATAGTAATAAGTTAACTAAAGTAAAAATCTACCTAACATAAGAAATAAAAGAAAACTAAAAACAAATATTTACAAGTTTGAATTCAAGCAAGTAGACTAAAATTTCAAACCAACTCAATATGTCAAATTGTTCCCCAGCAATGGCGTTATTTTTTATAACGCTCAACTTACACTTCAATTTAGTGAAAGACGGTTGTCATCAATATATTTACCCAACTTTGGGAGTCAGGGTCGAATCCATAGGAAATAATGTGAGTGCAGATTAAACTAATTTGAGACTATAGCTACAAGTTAAATTCAAACAGATGATACAAAAAGATAAAATGGGGGTTTTGGAAATTATCCAATAAACTGTTGGTCACTTTAACTTAAGTGTTCGTAATCAAGAGTTTATGAAAAAATAGAATTATATTCACTAGGGATTATGGTACTTGGCAGATGCTACTAGTGGTTCAGGATTCTCACGGAAGGTAGGACAACAAGTTATCTTTATTGAAGTTATGCTTAAATGTATCTCGACCTACTTAAGCATTTAATTACTTAATCCTCTCAAACTTAGGGAATTTATATTCACTGCCCAGATTTTACCTCAGGTTAACCAACCTTATTACAGCGCTGATTATTAAACGGGAGTATTTCCAAGTCCCTGTTAATAATTCACTTTTTACTATATTTGATTTCTTTCTCAAGAAATTAAAGTAGGTTTTATCTATTGTTTGCAACAGACGTTAATTAAAACCTCAGAATTATCAAAAAATCCTACCACCTTTTGAATCTTGAATACTTAGCACCTTATCAAGACCTAACCCTAGATCCCATAATTCAGGTTAAAGGAAATTTAGCCACTAATAAAGCTACAATCAAAACAACAAGTTGTATTCATACTTTGAAAGTTAAACTTACCATAATAAGAATAATAACTAGTGAATCGCACATTAAATCACAAAGAAAAATCCCAGAATAATGATAATAATCTCTTCAAAGTATTTGTTTTTTCAAGCCAAGAAATTAGAGAGAAAATATCAAAAGTATTCTCAAAACTCAATGTGCCGACCTTTTCAAGAAAACCCAAAACAAGGCTTTAAATAGTTCACCCTAAATAAAAAAACAAAATAATAAAATTTCAGAAATCTCTCGGATTAGGTGACAACATTTGTAATAGCCTATCAGGAGGCTGACAACTTATCACAAATGTCTCAACTCCTTCTTCAGTTTTGGCTCTTCCTGCTTACGGCTAACGATAATCTTGATGACTTATCAGCTCCTTGACGACCTATCATAAAATGTCATCAAGGCTCTGCTTCAGTTCTCCTGTGTTGCCTTAGGTTGACGACATTCTTGATAGCTTATTAGACCCTTGACGACCTATTACAAAATATTGTCATAGCTTTCAACTTAGGCCAATTCTCTGTCTACTGCTGACGATGAAGCTGATATCCTATCACGGGGCTGATGACTTATCACAAATGTTGTCTGCCACACTTTTCTTTAGATTTCTTCAGATTTCAACTTCTTTGCTTCTATTCTTGTTGGTTCTCTATCATATCAGCTTCTACTGCAAAATCAAACATAAAACAATCAAAAATGATAAAAGTTTCTTAAGACTTTGCAATTTTTCTTAGTTAAAAGCCTCAAATGTGTAAGCATCTACTCACACATCAGGTCTTCAGATATTGTTGTCTCAGTTATGATTTTAGTGTACCGCCAGTTGGACCTTGATTTATTTTATCTAGGATCCACATATTCTTACATATCTTCTTATTATGAACTACGGTTGGTGTCATCTTATGACTTATTATTTGTGCCATTGTGCATATCAACTATCATGGGTGATTCTTTATTAGTGGATTGAGTTTTTAAATTTTGTGTTTTGACTGTGAGCGATGTATATACTTATTTTGATCTTATTATTCTAGATATGGTGGATTTTGATGTGATTCAGGGCATGGAATTGCTATCCCACTATCATGCAGTCATGGATTCCTTTGCCAAGACTGTTACCTTAACTATTCCTAGTATACCCCCAATCGTGTGGTAGGGAGTGGTTAGCCTCAAGCCAACAGGGATTATTTCTTATGTTTGTTCTAGGAGGCTTATTTTTAGGATTTGAAAGTCTTATCTCTCTTATATTTGTGATACTATTATGGAGAGTTCATCTCTTGACTCTGTTCGTATAGTTCAAGAGTTTCCTGATCTGTTCTCTACAGACTTCCTAGTATTTGATAACGCTCAACTTACCCATCAATTTAAGTTCAAGGTGGTTTTTTTCAATATAATTACCCAACTTTGAGTCATGGTCGAATCCATAAGGAACAATGTGAGTGGCGATTAAATAAGTTCAAAATAAAAGTACTTACTAAATTCAAACCTAGTATACAAATACTTGGGGGTATTTTGAATATTTTCAACAGTTTAAAACTATTCTGGGGCTTCTAAAGGATTAATTCGACACTAAGAATAATTAGATCATAATAAATTAGAAATGGATCTTAAGAGTATGCTTTTCTAGGGGAAAAGTTTGCATAGGAACATGATCATTAAGTGCAAATTCTAACTGTTAATGATGTGGTAGGATAGGTTGAAAGTCATTAAGGCTAGTTTATCAACAAAGTCTTAAAGATGTCACTCATTGAACCTTTTGAGTACCTAATGAGTGTGTCAGTTAAAGCCACTAAACACCTCAGTTGGGCATCCTTATTTCTAAGAAGATGCCTCAAACATAGCCTACTCTCTATTCACCCTTATTTCTAAGATAGCAAAAAGATAGTAAACTATATCTATTATTATCCACTATTTATTTGTCCCCCATATCCCTCTTTCAAGGATATGATGGCTTCCAAAAGTTCACCCACATCCCACTTTCAAGGATGATGTAAGCTTTCAAGAGTTTGGGGTTTTCACCCATAAACCCATTTTGGGTGTTTTGGGTTTTCACCGACAATTCCCAACTAATTAAATCAAGCAATAGTGAAACTCATTATCAACAAACTAGAATTTGCACCCTATTCTAACATATATCCAAGAGGTAGATCTAGAAAATAATAAAGATAATAAACACAAAATACCAATATTTCCATCAAAGTTAGTCATTAAAAATAAAGAGAGGGCAAACAACACTTTAAAATCTAATGAATCTTCAACGAGTGATGCCAAATCTAAAATAAGCTAACTTGATGATGAATGAGAAATAATGGAAAAGATAGTGAAAAATAAGCTAAAAACCCTTATTTGAGCCCCAATTACATATTTTCCAAATATTACAAAAATGCCCTTGAAGCTTACCACTCTACCGTGATCGCTACCTCTTCACCGTGTTTATGACTCCCATGTTCATAGTAGTTATATCGCGATCACCCTCTAATTAACTTATTGATTGGTCGCTATCACGAACCTCAGGCGGTGATAGGGGTAACTAATGGTCGATTTTTAGGCTTGATTTCTAGCATTTGGCTATTTTCTTTCACATTTAGCCTTTTTTTCACTTGAATGATTTTCTCATATTCCCTTTTCGACTTTTCCTACACAAAAAATCACTAAGTAAGAGATTAACACAAAATTAATAGAAAAGCATGGTAATTTAGGCTTAAAAGTTCTAGAAAATCCTCAAGTTGATGAGTTATTAATATTTCCCATGTTCATGCATTTGATTTTCCTACTTAACTCGAGCTAGCACCTAACCTATTTCTATGGCACCTTTTCGTATGGCACCTACCGAGCTTAAAGAGCTGAATTTATAGCTTCAAAATTTTCTTAGTAAGGGTTTTATTATACTTAGTGTATCTTCTTGAAGAGCTCTTATATTAATTATAAAGAAGAAAGATGGTTCTATGCATATGTGTATTGATTATAAGCATCATAATAAGGTGATGATAAAGAAATATTATCCTATAACTCGCATTGATGATTTCATTGACCACCTTAAGGGTGTGACAATGTTTTCTAAGATTTATTTGAGATCTGGTAACCATCAATTGAGGAGTCGGGCTAAGGATATCTCAAAGACAGCCTTTAGGACCAGTTATGGTCATTATGAATTCTTCATAATGTTTTTTTGGCTTGACTAATACCTCATCCACATTTATAGATTTGAAGAATCGAGTGTTCAGTCCTTATTTGGATTCCTTTGTGATTCTGTTCATCGATGACATCTTTCTGTATTTAAGGAATAGAGAGGGAATGTGCAACATTTAAGGATTGTGCACCAGACAATGAGGGATCATGTGATTTTGCCAAGTTTTCAAAGTGCGAGTTTTGTCTTGAGTCGGTGACATTTCCTAGAAATGTGGAGTCTAAGAATAGTATATGATAACACCAACCAAAATTAAGGTAATTCGTGATTGGACTAGACCTAGATCTTTGGCTGAGGTTCATAACTCATTTTATTTGTCTGGTTATTAACAGAGATTCCTCAAGGGTTTGCTACTATTTCAACCCCCATAACTAGATTGACTCGAAAGGAGGTTCCCTTTAGATGGTTCGAGGAGTGTGAGTTGAGATTTGGAAAACTCAAGGATTTTCTCACTTCAACTCTTATTTTAGCCCTTCTCATTGAGCATGAGGGATTCACTTTGTTTTGACATTTCTTTTGGTATCGGTTTGGATTGTGTATTAATGAAATAGAGTTTTTTTATTGCTTATGCTTCTAGACAGCTTAAGGTGCATAAGCGTAACTTTCCCACTCTTGATTTAGAGTTGGTGGTGATAGTGTTTGTGCTTAAGATTTGGAGGCATTATCTTGATGGTGTGCATAGTGAGATTTTCACCGATCATCGTAGTCTTCAACATCTTATAACCCAGAAGGAGCTAAATGCTAGATAATGTAGACAGATGGAATTGCTTTTGGATTATGATATTTCCATCATATATCATTCGAGTAAGACAAGTATGGTAGCAGATGCCTTGAGTCGAAAAGTAGTGAGTATGGGTAGCTTGGCTTGTGTTTCTATTTTTCTGAGGCCATTGGCACGTGACATCTAGTCCTTAGACAACTTGATGGTTTGCCTTGGTATTTCACACCATAGGAGTATTCTTGCTAGTGTTTAGGTGAGGTCTTCATTATTTGAGAAAATTCAAGATTATCAGTTTGATGATAGTAATCTTTGCTTCATTTATGATCAGGCGTTGAGTGGTAAGTCCGAGTTAAATACCAAAGATTCTGAGGGTGTTTTCAGATTTGATGTTCGCATTTGTGTTTTGAGATTGATGACTTGATCCAATTTATTTTGCATGAGGCTCAAGATTGTAGATATTCTATTAATCCCAGCACAACCAAGATGTATAGAGATTTGAGGAAGTATTATTTGAGGAGTGGTCTGAAGAGAGATATGGCTGACTTTATTCATTGTTGCCTATGTTGTCAATAAGTAAAGGCCGAGCGTCAGTGACCAGGTGATTTGACTTAAAGGTTACCAATTCTCAAGTAGAAATAAGAGCGGATTATCATATATATATTATTTGTGGTTTGCCTCACACTTCCTGTGGTTTTGATGGTATTTGTGTCATTGTGGATCGTTTGACTAGGTCAGCACATTTCAATCCTATTCCAGTGTCCTTAAGTACTAAGAGATTGGCCCATATCGATGTTTAGGGGATAGCCTATTTGCATGGTATGCCTATTTCTATTATTTTAGATTATTGTTCCGTGTTTACTTTTAGATTTTGAAGAGTATTTTATGAGAAGGTGGGTACTCAAGTTGATCTCAGTACAACTTTCCATTTACAAATAGATAGCCAGTCGAAGCAGACTATTCCGGTTCTTGAGGACATGCTCCGAGCCTATGTTATGGATTTTTTAGGGCAATGGGATTACCACTTAGCCTTGGCATAGTTCATATATAATAATAACTATCATTCAAGTATTGGGATAGTTCATTTTGAGTCTTTGTATGGTAGGAAATATCGTTCTCCAATTTGATGGCTTGAGACTTTCAAGGTTAGGCACTGTGGTATTGATTTGCTTTAGGACTTATTGGATAAAGTCAGGATGATTCAGGAGAGATTGAGAGAGAATCATAGTAGGTAGAAGACCTATGCAGACTGTAGGCCTTGTGCCTTAAGATTTAGAGTTAGTGATCATGTATTCTTCTATGTATCACCTATGAAGGGTGTGATGAGGTTAAGGAGAAAGGGAAGGCTCAGTCCTAGATATACTGGACCTTTTGATATTATTTGCGTAGTTGGAGAGGTGGGTTATGAGTTAGCTCTACCTCTAGATTTTTCCACTGTCTATCCAGTTTTCCACGTTTCTATGTTGCAGCAGTACATTGTTGATCTGTCTCATTTGCTTAGATTGTATTCAGTCGAGTTGGATGAGAACTTGACTTCTATAGAGGAGCCGATACTTATTCTTTATAGTGATGTCATGCGGTTGAGTACTACGGAGATTCCTATAGTTAAGGTTTAGTTGATTAACCACCCTATAGAAGAGGCTACTTTGGAGATCGAGTACAAGATATGGATGCAGTATTATTTCCTGTTCAAGACTTTAGGTACATCTTAATCCTTAACTTTCGCGGGTGCAAGTTTCTTTAGTAATGGATATTGTAATGACCCTTCAAGTCATTTTCCGTATTTCCACTTATTTTTAAAGTTAGAGTTTTTCAATAGTTGCCTTAAGTCAATTATGACTTTTTGGAATCGATAGTTGGTTACCGGGCAGTTCGTTTGGTTTTTAGAGCCAATTCCTTTATTTGAAGTCTTTGTTGATTGCAAATGGCCACCGGGCAAAAATAATAGCAAAAGGACCTCATCTGCAAATTTTAATTGTGCTAGTAACTTTAGAATATTTATTTTAGTCTAGGTGGATCTTTGGTTCGGATCCCGAGACACTCAAGCTCATTTTGACCTATTAGTCAGAAATGTAAGAAAAAATAATATCAGTGTGGGACCCATATTTGGTCGAAATGACCTCGAATGGAAAATTTGATTCTTCCATTAAGTTCGAAACGTTGAATTTGGTATGGTTACATAGTTTTTTTGTGTATATAGAATTAAGAATAAAATCTCGAGTTCTTGGCGGGGACATTAAAATTTCCAAGTCCATGGTTGTCAGCTGGTGTATCGCTGTCACGAGCCAAGGGTTGCGATCACAATTCCCTTGGTAGTCAGAAATTACCGCGATTGTAGTATATTGTCGCGATCATGATAAGTCAGTACAGACATAAGAAATTATGATCGTGGAGCCTTACATTGTGATAGCAACTCTCGAGGACCTGGACTGGGTATCAAAGCCCGCTCTTGCTCAATTTTTATCATTTTCATCCATTAATTAAAATTAAAAAGCCTTATAGAGTAAGATATATTAAAATTCAGACTTATGGGTAACTTGGGTTCTTAATTAACATTTACTTTTGTGATTATCTTCCGATTTGATTAAGAATTTACCCTTTTCTTTGTGGATTTTACTGATTTCTCGACCAAAACCCTAAAATCTTAAGGGCATGATTTTAGCCCCAATTTGACTTGGATTTTACCCATTTTTAGGGTAATTATTCCTTGACCATGTAAGAATGTTAGTTTGGTTTAGGAAACGTGATTTCCATAAATAGGACCCATATGGAGTTTTTGTGTAATTTTTGGACCCAGATCATAATGGTGCAATAAAGGAATCATTATTCTTGTATTGATGTGTAGAATGTGTTTATGATAGCTTGGCATCTTGATGAGGCTTCTCAAAAGTGAATATTGATGGTTTAGCAAATTATTACGCTTTCATCGGCGTCGAGGTAAGCTAGGTTTAACCCTTGTTAGATTGAGCTACTTCATAGTATTTTTATGATAATGTGTTGAATTTGGGATGAGGTTTAGGTATTGGATTAATGAAATGCAAGACTTGTGCTAGTTGGATCGTTTAGGCCATTATGAAACCATAGAGTTGGAACTCATAGCTTGTTTCCTTATGCCTTTTAGGTGAATTACACTTCATTCCTCCTGTTTAAGCATGAGAATGAATTAGATTACTCAAATTAGGCAAAAATGATTTAGTCATTAATGTTTACGACATGATTGGGCTTAGTTGCTTAAACTAATGAAGGTTACCTTAGTTTTCATTGGACTTGGTTAATGTATTTGGGAGAGATCTCTACCTTTGGATTAATTGTGGAATGTTTAACATCTAAAAGTGGATTTAGATGCCTTAATCCTAGTTGGGGTAGAATTTTCTTAAAAATGAACTCTGTGATTAGGAGTGGACTCTTTATAACCCACTATAGGCAATGATACATGTTCATTTTTGTAAATCTTCTATGCTTATTAGACTTTTGGAAATGTTTATTAAGGTAATATTGAAAAATCTTGATACTTGATTGTTATGTTAGTTAATGTGAGGGTTGATGCTTATTGATTATGTTATTATTTTTTCCATTGGTGATACTCCTTATGTTGTTAATTATATACATATATCTCATTCGAGTCTGTATGATAATTATGTTGTTGATTATATGTAGACTCGGTTTGAGTCGAAGGATAATTATGGCACTATTAATTATATTTACCGATTCGAGTCCAGCTATTTGTTATCTACCAGTTTGAGTCTGGCTATTGATAATATTTACGGATTTGAGTCTGTCTATTGAGTATTTATTAGTTAAGTCCGGCTATTGGTTATCTATTGGTTCAAGTTCGGATATTAATTATATTTATCAGTTCAAGTTCGGATATGCATATTATGCTATGGTGACATATTTTTTTTATTATTAACGATATTGGGATGTGAGATTGAGGGTTGCAATTTGGCTAAGTTGGACAATGATAAAATAGTTATAATGTGGCATCACATAAATGGACTCTAGTGGTAAAATGACAAGTTGAGAAATGATGCTTAGTTGGCAAATGAGTTCTAGTGAATATATGATGACTAGTTGATAATTGAATTAGTGATAAGACATGGATAGTTGATTAATGGTGACTAGTTTATCATGATGATAAGGTTTCTATATGACGGTAAAAATTTTAAATGATGGTTAAATAAGTATGAAGTTTAGTTATGATGTTTGATGATTGATTTATTCTAGCTTTATTGTATTCTCCCGACATATATATGTCTCTGATGAGTTATTTTCTTTTTCGCACTAATTGGCGTATGGGGGCGAATTTTGTAGTTATGACTGTATGTGTTGATGCTTTTTATTATGTTATTATTCTAATTTTTTTACTTATCTATCGACAACAATGTAAGAGCTACTTCAGGTTTGTCTATACCTTGACCTTGTTACGTTATTTTACATTTTATCATACTTAGATCACGATTTAGTTCAGTTGGCCAATGGTGTATACTGAGTACCTATTGATTTTATAGTCATACTACACTATTGTACCTTTTTATTGCAGATTTAGGTACTAATTGTTTTCATTAATCGTTGATTGTGCTATGTTGATTTTTTTGGAGATAGGGTGAGCTGTTGGAGTTGAAGTCACCTATTTCCTTTTATCTTTTGATATCTAGTCTTTAGTTATTGAGAAATATATTGTTGATTATTCTATGTCTTTGAGTTGTATTATTATTAGTTGCTCTACCACGTCGTGGGATTGTATCTTGTATATACTGTTATACTATTTAAAACTCTTTGCTTATTTATACATGTGTTTTTCATTTTTGTCTATTATAGGGAATTTTACACCATGTTAACCCATTGTGTTTAGCTCTAATTTATAGTTTGTCTTACCAGCTGGCGGGATAAAGTAGGTGCCATCATGACTCATAAATCAGGTTGCGACAGGTTGCGACAGGTTGGGCTATACGGACCCTGTGGTTAGCCCACTACCTTTTTTTGAAAAAGTGTTTGAAATGAAGCTCCTTCAGATATTATTGGACTCATGACAACTACCTAGTGCTATTTCCTTAGGTTAAGGTTGACTTGGACTTGATTAATCACTTTTTTAGCTTCTTTTCCCTGGGTAAGATAATATCTGACCCTTGACCTTCTCCTTCATGTCCTAGAAATGGAAATCCATTATGCCTTACTATATTTAACAATTTGAGATTGAACATAGTGAACAAATGGAATGGTGATAGTTTTGAAACCCTTAGACCTTCACTAGTTATTCATGCTTAGGTATATATATGTATATACAAATATATATAAGTTTTGTTTAATGTGCATCATATGATCTATTGATATTATAATGAGTTCTGGCTTTGGTTTATAGTTATGGTTTACTCCTTATGAAATCATCTATTACTGTTATAATTTGCTACTTAGAAGTTCTAGTTTGAGTTTAGCATCAGTCTATGTCTATAGTTTGGGTGTTTTGTTGTTGATTATGGTTATTACTAGGAGTTTTGGTAGTTTAGTTGGGTCTTGTATGGAAGTTCTAATGGTTTTATATGGATCATTGGGCCTCTTGTGACTATCCATTATTTACGATTTAAGCTTATGTATTGCCTCTAGTTATTGTCCACATGGTTCTAGTTAAAGCCCGATATATACTTTCATTATGCATTTGGGATTGGAAAATTATTTAAACTATACGATGAAAGGTTATTTATGCTTTTTACTTTAGATTTCCTCTAGTTTACACCCACTGGGCATATGGGGACTCATTAGATTTAATTGTCTTCTTTTGTGTGCCTTCTGAAAATATAGAGGCCTAATTAGATTATAGTTAGTCCTTTGCTTTATTCTTGAATTACTTACTTCTTTTATAGAATTTTCCTAGCATAGTTTTATATTTACATTTCTACCTCTTTACTATTGATTTTAGCCTACCTCATCATATTTTATTTATGATTTTACTATATTTTGGCTCACTTGGTCAATTATTCCTAATGACTACCCATATCTTATGTGCCTTGGTTTCATGGAACTTTCGATGCTTAAAATAATGAAATTATGAAAGTACTTAGATCTTTTTTTTTAGACTTGATGTGTTTTGTGTTTTTTACTGGAAAATAGGGTTGGAAGTGTGTAGAAGAAATAAAGAATATAAAAAAGCTCCAAAAAGTAAAGTCTCTACTTGGACAACTAGTCATTGAGTAATGCTACGACTCGTCATCCATGCTGTAGAGTGACCAGTTAAGAAATCTGAGTAGAATGGTTAAGTGGACAATGGCTATTACTAATAGGATTTGACCACAAGTTGTACGGAAGATCATTTTGAGTAACAAAGTGAAAAAGTCCTAAATAATTACAAATCTGAGACTAGTGGAGATGAGGATGGTATTGAGTCAGTCATAGGATCTGACTATGACTCATCGTGATGATAATTTTGAGCATTTGAAGAAAAGACCTAAATGCTGAAAACTCACTAGATAGGCATCGAGTTTGTCCAATGACTCGTAGTAAGACATGACAAGTCATCACCAAAGTACAAAGAAGAGAGAATACAAAGCTAACAACAAGTCGTCGTCAACGATGACTACTTGTTTGAGACGTTACCCCTATCAACCTTATTTCCTATTTTGTTTTAGTTATGATTTATAGGTATTATTTTGTAACTATAAATTCCCCTTTGATATTTTTGTATTAGTTGACACACTCTTTAAATTCAAAATACTATACATATTCTAAGATTCACTTTTGATCTTGGAATCCATTGCTCTTTGCTTTTACGGTTGATAATTTATTTGAGATTCTGGTTTTTATTATTCAATTATTGTAAGATTATTCATATGCTTTATTTTATGAATTCAATAGATTTTCTTGCAAACATGAGTGGCTAAACCACCAAACTAGAGTTGTGGAAACCCTGATGGAATAAGGAAGTAGAGAAAGTGCAAAGTTATTTTAGACCAATATTCTTGCATGTGTTGTGATATTATTCGATGTGATTACTTTATTATCGACTCCAGTCTTTAAGAACCTGTCTGTATTCGATGCTTACATAAAAAAAGAGGTAAAGATTAGGAAAAAAAATCATAACGGTAATTTAAAGCTTTTAAACTTGATCTAATTTTCTTGAGACCCAACAGTTAATAGTTACTCTGTGATCCGGGACTAATGTTAATATGGCAACACTCTTAAAATTAAAAGATGAAGAGTGATGTTTACCAAAGGCATTTATAAGATGGTTGGGGATACATAACAATAGTTTGACAAAACACGAAAAGTCTATGGAGATAGGAAGTTAGGGGGACACAATCCTAGTATTCATCTCATATTGATTTCATCATAAAGTAATTCCACAAAATTTCCCCAGTTACAATTTTGTACTTTTCCAGTTACTTTACCAAGTTTATGATAGAGATTTTGCCTATTCCCTGTGGGTTCGACCCCAAACTTTGTTGGGTTATGTATTTGACAGTTCCTATGTTATACTTATTGGAGGTGTATTCTTGGGCGACTTAAAATTTCTGCGTTATTGCCTGGGAATGATTAAGGATTGACTAATTGAAGTGGTTGAGGTTGTTGGTTTTCACTTTACTACTGTTATTTAGGTGTATGCCGATGTATGCCCAGTACTCAGAGTTAAGGAAATCCCTTAATCCGATTGACCTTGAGCTTGAAAGAACCCTATGACAGAATCATAGGTTGGTAGGATACGAACATGGAGTACATGATGACCCAGATCTCTCGAATACTCAACTTTCACTTGTGTTCAAGAAATAGCTATGCTCACTACTGCTCAGTTATTACCTGAAGGGAATGCGAGAAGGGATGTTGCAACCCATTATGCAACTCAAGAGAAAGAGTGAGACAGGAAGAAGTGCATCGGGCAAAACTCGATAGAGGTAGAAGAGATAGAAATCAAGCACCCTTAACATTTTTGTTCTTGCCTTTATATGATGATCTGAAGGAAGATTTGGGGTATGTTGATCCTGTCGAGACTAAACCTATCGTTCATTCAGAGTTACCCAGGAAGTGAAGTTTGATATTAAAAGTACTATGATCCAGAAGCTTGATCTTAAAGGTGTGTTTCCTGGTCTACCAAATAATGATGCCAACGTGAACATCTTGAATTTTGTTGGGATTATCACCTCGTATAATTTACTTGGGGTGATTCAGGAGGATTTGAGACTCAAGCTTTCCCCATTCTCTCTTATTGGTAAAGCAACATTATGCTTGGGGGAACTACCTCATTAGTCTATCACTACTTTGAATGAGTTGCATAACTAGTTCTTGGACTGATTCTTCCTGCCTTCTAGAAGGTTGTAGTTGAAGGCTACGATATAGAATTTCAGGCAATTACATTCTCAAGCATTATGCGAGACTTAGTTGAGATTCAATAAAAAGTTGATGGTTGTTCCCAATCATAGAATTTCAGGGAGAAATTTGCTTGAGATATATTATATAGAGTCCTTAAAGCGAACACCAAAGTTGTTTTTTTATACTATTACTGGTGGGGCTTTCTTGAGACTTCGTTGGGAGTTAGCTGTGGAAATCATAGATGGGGTATCTAATACCAACTGATGGTGAATTCTCTGGAAGTATAAAGAGGAGGCGGTACTTATACTATTGGTTCTTCCAGTGAGCATAGAATAATAGAGGAGATAATGGCTCAAAAGGTGGCACAACTGAGTACAGAGATTGGGTTACTTACAAAGAAGTTTTAAACCATGAATGTTGAAAAGGTGAATATAGTGGGCGCGCGAGGTAAGTCGACTAGAAATGATGAGTCTAACTCTGTAGAGGAGGCTTACTACCTAGATAAAGAGATAATGAGTTTCCCAGTGAAGGTCCAAAGTTCTAATCAAGACACTTGGAACTCGAGGAAATGGAATCAAGGTTGGGACAGATATAGGGATCGGAAAAAAGATAGAGATGGTGACTGGAGGCGAAAGGATGAAAATAAAGAGAAGATTGGTACAAATTTTCTTCCAAGGAATTGTAATACTGATCAAGGATGGAAGCTTTTCCAACAAAGCTAGTTAAGGGTTTAGAGGATCAAGAGAGTTGCCGTAAAAATATTAAGGTAGAATTGCATGCCACTGCGACTAAGCAACTTGAGCACTAGTTTGGTCAGATGTTGCCTATATTTAATCAGCGTCAACCGGATACTCTTCTGAGTAATACTATGTAGAATTAAAATAATGATAGTAATTGTTTGGCCATCACCACTTGAAATGGTGAGACTACTATTGATCCTCCTATGTCGTAGTTGATGAGGTAAGGAATGATACTATTGATCTTTATATTGCACCCAAAGATGAAATTTGAGAAATTGATGACTGAAGCAGAGACATCACCGATATTGAAGGATTTTAAGAAAATAGTCTAAACCAATAAAGAAAAGGGTAAGGAGGTCAATCCAATTTTGAAGACTATTCCCCAACTTCCCGCACCTTTTTCTCAAAGGTGTAAGAAGAAGAAAGAACAAAGTAAATATAAAAAATTTATGTCTATTTTGAAGAAGTTATCTATGAATATCCCTCTTATTAAAGCATTGGATCAAATGCTCGGTTATTCAAAGTTCATGAAGGACTTAGTAAAGAAGAAGCACATGGTGAGTTTTGAACGTGCTGATAATATGCAATATTATAGTGCTATTTCTTCCCCATCTTTGTTTTTATAAAAAGAGGACCCTAGATCTTTCACTATTCTTTTCACTATTGGGTCTCTTAATTTATCATGAGCATTGTATGACTTGGGAGCTAGTGTGAATCTGATGCCACTAGTGGTTTACAAGCAGTTAGAATTAGGGAAACCTAAAACGGCATCGGTGAGATTATTGATGGCCAACCAAACTAAAAAGAAATTGGTTCATATTTTGTGTCATGTTTGGGTGAAGGTAGCCTCCTTCATATTCCCATCCGATTTCATAATTCTTGACTCTGAGGTGGATTCTGATGTTCATATTATCATAAGAAGGCCTTTTTTATCCATGAGTAGGGAATCAGTTGACATGGAAATAATAAATATGAAATTTAGGCTGAATGATGAACAAGTTACTTTTAATATAGGTTAGTCAATGCAATAGTCAAAAGGTATGGAAGTTGTGTCTGTGATAGATACTGTTGATGAAGATGCATTGACTACGCCTATTAAGGAGTGACTTGATGTAGAGGCATTAGCCAAAGTGATCATGAACTTTGATAGTGATAGCCTTGATATATTTGATGAGACAGTGAGTGCTCTTATTGGTAGAAGATCTTACACTGATGCATCAAAGAAGTTGAATTTGGAATTGAAAAATAAAGGGACTCCATTAGCCCAATCATTTATTGAAGAGCCATTGGTCTTGGAATTGAAGGCCCCCCCTTTTCACTTGAGTTATGTATTTTTTGTGGACAATAATACCTTGGAGATTATTATTGTGACACTTTTAGTCGATACACATGTTGAGCCTTGATCTCAGTGTTGTAGAGTTTTAAAAGGTCCATTGGATTCACCATTGCAAATATTGTCAGAATTTCACTCAAAATTTTTACTCATAAAATTTATCTAGAATTAAAGTATGTACCTAGTATCGAGCATCAGTGTCGTCTAAATCCATATAAGAAAAAGGTAGTTAAGAAGGAGATTAACAAGTGGTTAGATGCAGGTAAGGTTTACCCTATTACCGACAACAAGTGGGTGAGCCCGATTTAGTGTGTGCCAAAAAAGCATGGGATCATTGTGGTCCACATGAGAAGAATGAGTTCCCATGAGACCAATTATGGGATGGAGAGTTTATATGGATTATCAGAAGTGAACACTTCAATGCAAAATAACCACTTTCCAATGCCATTCATGGACCAGATGTTCGATAGTCTTATAGGAAAAGGATGGAATTGTTTTCTTAATGGTTAATTAGGGTATAATTAGATTTCTATCATCCCCAAATACAAAGATAAGACCACTTTCAAATGTCCATATGGTATGTTTGCATTCAAGAGGATGCCTTTTGGTCTTTGTAATGCTCCCGCCACCCTTCAGCATTGTGTGATGTCTATCTTTTCAGTTACGGTGGAGGATACTATAAAGGTCTTTATGGATAATTTCTCAGTTGTGGATGATTCTTTTGATCATTGTTTGGCCCATTTTTCTAATGCACATAAGACATCCGAGGAGAGAAACTTGGTGTTGAATTGGGAAAAGTGTCATATTATGGTGAAAAAGGGCATAGTCTTAGGGAACAAGATTTTAAAGAAGGGTACCGAGGTTAACTCGGGAAAGATTGAGGTGATTGAAAAATTGCCTCTTTCTATTTCTGTCAAAGGTATTCAGTGCTTTTTAGGGCATACAGGGTTCCATTGGAGATTCATCAAGGACTTTTCCCAAATTATAAATCCTTTGTGTAAGTTATTAGAGAAGGAGGTGAAATTTGCATTTAATGATATATGTTTCAAGACCTTTGAGTACCTGAAAGAGAAGTTAATTTCTGCCTCTATAACTATCTCCAGACCAGTCTATCTCATATACTATGCCAACACTCAACCCCACACAGAAAAATTATACAATGACCGAGCAGGAGTTACTCATGGTGGTGTTCGCTTTTGAGAAATTTCAGTCCTATTTGATTGGGATAAAAGTCATATTGCATACTGATCATACAACAATGAGACACCTAGCGGTAAAGAATGATGAAAAGTCTAGCTTAATTAGGTAAGTACTATTGTTGTAGGAATTTAATTTTAATTTTGAGGTAAGGATTGAAAGGGGAAATAGAATCAGGTTGTAGACCATCTATCCTCCCAGAAGAGGAGACAATGCTAAAATAGGGGGATGAGATTGATATTCATGATACGTTTACAGATGAGTGGGTCTTGGAATTATCATAAAACCAAATGCCTTGGTTTTATGTCCTTCCCATCTTTTTGGATAGTGACCAAATCCCCAAAGACTTATCATTTCAGAAGAGAAAGTAGTTTATGCATAAGGTGTACAGGTTCATATTGGATGAGCCATTCTTATTTCGAGTCTGTGGATAGTATGATTTTGAGGTGTGTTCCAAAAGTTGAGATGATCCATATTCTTGGGGCCTGTCACTCGTCCCCAGTTGGGGGTCACTCTGGTGGTACTCACACAACCAATAAGATCTTGTAGTGTGGCTGTAGACAATTTACAAAGATACTCATAACTATGCTCATGTCTATGCCAATGCCAGTGGAAAGGAAATATATCATGGAAGCATGAGCTACCCATGACACCTATTCTTGATCTTGAGTTTGATATATGGGCAATTGATTTTATAGATCAGTTTGTGATTTAATATGGTATGAAGTATATATTTATAGTTGTTGACTATGTTTCTAAGTGGGTGGGAGAGGTTGTTCTTACCAATAATGAGGGTCATAGTGTCATGATATTTTAGAAGAAGAACATATTCTCAAGGTTGGTATTCCATGTGCTATTATTAATAAAGGTGGGTCCCAATTTTATAATCATCTGTTTAAGGCCCTGATTGAGAAGATTGGCATGAAACATAAGGCTGAAGTACCTTACCATCCTAAAACATGTGCGCAAATTGAGGTCTCTAATCGTGAGATCAAGTCCATATTGGCGAACATTGTGAATTCCAGTTGGACTGACCGGTCAAGGAAGCTAGATGATGCACTTTTGGATTACCAGAAAACTTTTAAATTTCCCATAGGTGCCTATACATATCATCTTGGGTATGATAAAGCATGCCACTTTACTGTTGAACTTTATTACAAGGCATTACGAGTATTGAAAAATCTAAATAAAGTGGAGCAGTACTCAAACTTAAGGAAGAACAATGTAATGAGTTGGATGAATTTTTTATCCAAGCTTATAAGAATTCAACTTTGCATAAGAAGAAGATGAAGTATACCATGACAAAAATATTAAAAAGGGAGTATTTCAACCTGGTGATATGGTTTTGTTGTATAATTCAAGACTTCACTTATTTTCTAGCAAGTTGAAGTCTAGCTGGAATGGACCATTCACTATGGTTAGAGTATTCACGCATGGTGAAATTGAGGTTAAGTGCGATGTAGAAGCCCCATTCAAGGTTAACGGGCAATGTGTTAAGCACTATATGGGTGATCTAAGGTGTTTTTCTACACTTCGGTATCATTATTGTAGCTTATTTTTCCTTGTTTTGAGAGAAATTCACGTGCTTAAAGTGTTCATATTGATATAAATAAGCATTTAAATGTCCAAGTGTGTGATTACAAGGTTCAACGTGTTTTTCAAATAAGTTTGTACTTAATTGAGTCATTTAGAGTTCAACCCAGAAAACTAGTTTCATTAGCTTGAGCTAGGTGTGTGTCTAGTTGGTTTCGTTGGATTCTAATGTGATTAATTTATTCAAAATGGTTTGAATGTATAATTATATGTGGAATAAATTGTTTGTAATGTGCAAATCTCAATTTGATTAAGTCAAGAGTCAGAACATAAGGTTGGAGATCATAGCGAATTTGCCTTATTTATCTTTTGTTTTGATTCAACGTTGAGGATATTGTGTTGTTTTGATCTCTAATTTGTGGTGTGTTAGTATATATGAGGCTTTTTATCTTAATATGGTGATATATTAATGATTTAAAGGCCGGGACACAACAAAGTCAAGGATGAATGGAGGAACGTCCAACACTTAACCAATTTTTTAGAAGCAAATTCTAGAGAGGTGTCACGATAGGGTCGCATCGCGATAGGGTTGCATCGCGACCCCTATTTGACTCAACCGATCCTCATATCATGATGGGTGAACAAGCACTGCCAAATACAATTGTTTGCCGACCGGTATGGATTCTCCTATTATTATTAATTTAAATTGGCACACGGTTTAAGGAAGGAGGGAATTTTTTGTGGGATTATTTAGATACCATGTGACATTTCCTTAATCCTATATGGATTAGGAATATACTATAATATATACACACAAGGTTGGAATAATTTCTTTGAATTTATTTTTGGGGGAACAATACCTGGACACGTTGTGACAGTGCTTAGACGAACAACGGTGGCTGCTACTACTTTTATTAGGTATTGTTAATTTTTTAATTAGTTGGTAATTATCATATACTGTATTCAATTTTTTGGATCATGATTATGAATATTATCGGCTAAAAACCCTCTTTTCGAGATTAAATCCAAGAACATGATTACTATTATTTTGGATTAATTTTGTCAGATTTGCTTATCATATTTGGTTGTTTCTTTATTTTTTTTAATTATTTTATGGATTGATCTCCCATAAAATACATGTATTGCCAACCTTTTGATCTCGGGAGGGGGTATAGGGAGATAGAACATGGGAATAAACAAAGTTTGGGTTTTTATTCTTTTATAAATCAAAGAATTGAATTTAGCATCTAGGACAGGGATGTACTTAGAAACCTTACTTGATTCAAACGTAGGACGATAGCTTTAATAACTTAATTGGATTATTACATCCCCGCTCAATGTTGTAGTTTTAATGTCCATATTAGGTAAAAGATTAGAGATTTCCAAACCATGATCATGCAATTAACCCTGCGAATCAACAACCAAGATAAGTAAGTTAACGAATGAGATTCAATAACATAGTATGATTGTTCAAAGTGCTTTAACCCTGGACTTTAATCCATTGATTGTTCCAAGTACTTTTATTTATGCATTTTTACTTTAATTTTAATTTCCAATATGCAAACTTTCTTTTTATTTACTCTTGCACTAAATTAATCTAAATTGTGAACTAGAATTAAATCGTTGTTAAATAAAGTCTCTATGGGATCGATACTTCACTCTAATTAGGCCACTTTACTACTTGATAAGACTATGTACACTTGCGTGTGCGCTTGGGTGCTGTCAAGTGTTTGGCGTCGTTGCCTGGGACTTGTTATTTGGCAATTGTTTATTTTAGTTTTATTTGGTGTTTTTATGCTTGGTCTTAGTTTTGTTATTGCAGGAAATAGGTTTTTGGGTTAATAAGCTGGCAAGAGATCGGGACTTGGTTAAACCAAGCTCCGAACCTGAGCAACTTTACCATCAATGAAGGAGAGGAGCAATCCTTCTCTACCAAATTCCACAAATAGAAGAAGACCAAGTAGATCCTGCTATAATGGCTGCAGAACCTCAAGCACGCAGGACAGTTAGGGAAGTGGCAGTCCCACTTCCAATGAACATGACTTTCCTAATTCAAAGACCGGCTGCTGGATGGAATTTTGAGTTAAAGCATAATATGGTGCAGCTTCTCATCAGTAGTGGATAGTTTGCAGGGCTTTCACACGAAGATCCACAAGTCCACTTGTAGACTTTCATCAATCTTACTGATACATTTATTTCGATTGGGGTAAGTATAGATTATGTGAGGCTAACACTATTTGCCCATTCACTTTTGGGGAAGATAAAAAGTGGTTGAATGCGGATCCGGCCAATTAATCACATCATAGGATGACTTAGCCCGAAAGTTCCTCATCATATTCTTTCCATTAGGCAAGACTGCGAGACTTAGTAATGAGATAGTGAGCTTCAAACAAAATCCTGATGAAAATCTATACCATGCTTGGGAACTCTTCAAGGCCCTTCTTCGGGATTGTCCACACCACCAACAATCTAATGAGGTACTTGCTCACACTTTTGTAGAATCTCTTGATCACAATACTAAGATCTTGCTAGATTCAGCCGCAGGTGGTCAAGTGTTGGAGTTGACTTATGATGAGCTGCACATATTGTTGAACCGTATAGCATAAGGAAATCTTGAGTGGCATTCAGATTCTAGAAGTGCCACGAAAAGAATTGCAAAAATATTAGAGGTGGACCAGTTCACTGCCTTATCAGCTCAGTTTGCTACATTGCAAAACATGATTAACACTCAACTTAGTAGCTTGAAATTAGGAGCTCCACAAGCTATAATAACAGTAAATGCAGTTCAGTAAACTAGTGGTTGGTGTGAGGTATGTGGAAATAGTGGCTATTTTGGGACCATGTGTGCTTAAAATCTAGAATCTGTGATGTATGTAGGCAATGCTCAAATGCCAAATTATGGATTAGCCTATAACATGAAGTGGCGAACTCAGCCACTAAATCATCCATGGAGTGCCTTACAGCCACCGGCCCAATCAAATCAATCAACTAGCAACATGGAAGAGATGTTGAAGAAACTTTTAGCTACTCAGACACAATTGACTGCATACATAAAAAATCAGCAAGCGGCCATAAGAAGTTTTGAGTTGTAGTTGGGTCAATTATCACAAGCATTAAATACTAGGCCTTGAGGTGGTTTTCCAGAAGATACAAAATATCTAATGTAGGTTATGGAAATCACCTTGAGGAGTGGTAAAGAGCTTTAAGGAAAACCTCCGAAGGCAACTAAGGAGGTAAATGCTAATATGATGACTGAACAGGTAAATGAAGAAGTTTCTAAAAAACTAATAAAGTTTAAGTTCTTGAAAGAAAAAGATTGTTAAACCAGAAATGAAGAAGACACTGCCACTACCCTTCCCTATGAAGCACATGAAAGTAAAAAAGGATGCAATGTTTAAGAAGTTCTTTGACACATTCAAAGGACTTCACATTAACTTACCTTTGTTAGATATTTTGCAGGATATGCCAAAGTACACAAGGTACTTGAGGGATGTGGTTGCTAATAAGGTGAAATTACAGGATGTGGGGGCGATAACACTCACTGAAGAGTGTAGTGCGGTAATGACATCGAAAATCCCCAAGAAATTGAGAGATCTAGGGAAGTTTACTCTCTCTATCCAAATTGGCAGTAAAGTGGTCCATGCATTGAGTGACTTAGGGGATAGCATAAATCTGATGTCAATATTTCTGGTTGAAAAATTAAGCTTGGGAAAGACCAAAGCGACCACCTTGGTTCTACAGCTGGTGGATGGGTCATTTTTATATACGGAAGGAATAATCAAGGATTTCCTCATAAAGGTTGGTAAATTTATTATTCTTGTTGACTTTATTGTTCTTGGTTTTTAGGCAGACGAACAGATACCAATTATCTTGGAGCATCTATTCTTAGTAATTGGAGGAGCATTGATTGATGTTACAGAAGGCAAGCTCAAAATAAGGATTTAGGATGAAGAGGTGGTATTTGATGTTTACAAATCACCCAATTTAATGTCTCATTATAAAGACTTATGTATGATCAATGTTATTGAAGGGGACAAGTGTGGGGTGGTTAGTCTACCAAAGGCCTCATTGGACTACCGATTGAGCAGCCTAAGCTTCTATCGCCTAAGCCTGATTTGATGCTAATTGATGAGCCTAAAAAGGCTAGAGCTAAAAATTCTACTGCACATGAGAATTTGCACCTAAGAGGGGTGAAGAGAGAAAGTAAATGTCTCCTAAAAGGGAGTAAAAAGATGAAGAATTTGGTTGACTTAAGTTGGGTCATGCTGCGATACTAAATCAGGCGCTTATATGGAGGTGAACCAAGCTAAGGTATGTTTTCTATGAAGTTTTTAGCTTTTACTTTACGTAGTTTTTTGCTTTTGATTGAGTCGCAGGTTGATGGGAAGTCTTAGTACCAAAAACCTGAGCTTGAAGCATGGTGAAGACTGAGTGTGAGGTCCTGCAGATGCCATAAATGCAAAAGATGCTACTAGCTAGGACTAGAGGCCTCAGGGAGTATTTCTATCTCTTACTTTAAAAGTTCACTTTGGGGATAAAATAGATTTTTAAGTGTGGGGTGCGAAAATTCTCAATTTTTGGCTCAATTCAAAAAAAATTAGGATAGGAATAAGTGAGATATTTGAGTTGGTGCCATTTTTTATTACATGGTGTAAGTGTTTAGTTTGGAAAAAGCATGTTGAATTAGTGAATTGCTATTTTTTAGACTCCTAGGATCATGTTTGTGACTCTTGTACTAGTTGGCTTAATTGAATTCATCTTATTGTTTGGTTGAGAGTCTATGATGATCCTATGTGAGTCGAGCATGTGCCATGTGCATGTGAGATTTTTGTATATTCCTTGTTGCATGTGATGTCTAGAACTTGCCCGGTGTGTGTGTAAAGTGAAATAAAGAGTGTGGGTTTAGGAGATGATTTAGGCATTTCTTTGATAGCCTTGTTTATACCTTCTATTTGTCCTACCCTTTGTGCATTTTCCTAGTTAACCCCAATGAGCCTTTAACTTATTTTCTTTGGTAGCCACATAAGTATCTTGATCCCTTCTTTGATAGACCATAATTTGATCCAAAAAGCTCCTACATACTTTAATGAAAAATTGATTTAATAAGGAGTTGAGAAATTGAAGAAGAAAAATATGAAATTAATACCCCAAGGTAAGAGTTATTGGTGTTTATAATTGATGTGTGGTGGTTGGGAGTGATAAAAATGGTGTTAGAAATATTCCCATGATTGTAGAAAAAGAAAAAAAATTGAATTTTAAAGGAATATACAATACGCCCACCTTGTGTTTGTGAAATTTCTTAAAAGAGATGGGGTAAAAATAAAAGAATGGGATAGACAAAAATGGAGTAAATTTTCTTTTGGAGATTGGTTTTAAATGAATAATGTAGTGTATTAAATCTCTTAGAGAGGTTAATTACTATTCCAAAATAGTTGCACCTATCCCTTAGCCTACATTACAACGTAGAAAAAACCTATTTGATCCTATACTTGACATTCTGATATTAGTAAAGCATTACACTAAGGGAAAGCTTATGGATCATTGTCTGTAACTTGTGAATTCTTTGTGAGAGTGAGCGTAATTTGATTCTTGTACCCATTGTTTTAAATTGCATTATTGTGAGTGTTTATGGGTAACTCGCTTGTTGTGAGGGCGCATGTTTGATGAGTATGGGTGATTTGTATGATGTCCTTCATTGAATGATAAGCATAAGTTTTCCAACTTGTGTCAATTCGTAAGGCTAGGATGCTTTGGAGTAGTGCTCATGAACTATCAATTATGTAAATAACATGTTTTGTGTAGAAACTTGCAGTTCGTGCAGTCATTGTAGTACTAGCTTAAGTGTCTTTGTTTTAGTGTAAGTGTAGCATCACCTCAACTTTTGATGCTAAGAGTAAAGAGTTGTTCGAGGACGAACAAGGATGTAAGTGTGGGTCAATGATCTGAGGTGGTTTTATACACTGTGGTATAATTATTCTTGCTTATTTTGCCTTGTTTTAAGAGACATTCGTGTTCTTAACGTGTTCATATTGATATAAATAATCATTTAAGTGTCCAAGTGTGTGATTACAAGGTTCAACATGTTTTTCAAACAAGTTTGTACTTTATTGAGTCATTTAGAGTTCAACCCAGAAAAATAGTTTTACTAGCTTGAGCTTGGTGTGTGTCTAGTTAGTTTCATTGGATTCTAATGTGTTTAATTTATTCCAAATGCTTTAAATGTATAAGTATATGTGGAATAAATTTTTTGTAATGTGCAAATCTCAATTTGATTAAGTCAAGAGTCGGAAAATAATGATGAAGATCATTGTGAATTTGCCTTATTCTAGCTTTTTGTTTTGATTCATCGTTGATGATATTGTGTTGTTTTGATCTCTAATTTGTGGTGTGAGAGTATGTAGTAGGATTTTTCATATGAATATGGTGATATATTGATGATTTAAAGGCCGAAAATTCATTGGAAATACACCATAAAGTCAAGGATGAATGTAGGAACGTCCAACACTTAACCAATTTTTTAGAAGCAAATTTCAGAGAGGTGTCGCGATATGGTCGTGTCGTGACCCCTATTTGACTAAACCGAGCCTAGTATCATGTTGGGTGCACAAGCACTGCCAAATACAATTGTTCACCGACACGATGTGGCTTGTCCCATTAATATTAATTTAAATTGGCACACGATTTAAGGCTGGAGGGAAACTTTTGTGGGAATATTTGGATACCATGTGACATTTCCTTAATCCTATATGGATTAGGAATATAATATAATATATATACACAAGCTTGGAATAATTTCTTAGAATAAATTTTGGGGGGACAAAACCTGGACACGTCGTAACGGTGCTTGGACGAAAAACGGTGACTACTAATACTTTTATTAGGTTTTATTAATTTTTTAATTAGTTGTTAATTATCATATCATGTATTCAATTATTTTGATTGGGGTTATGAATATTATCTGCTAAAAACCCTCTTTCTAGGGTTAAAACTAAAAACATGATTACTATTGTTTTGGATTAATTTTGTTAGATTTGCTTATCATATTTGGTTATTTGTTTATTCTTGTTTTAATTATTTTATGGATTGATCTCCCGTAAAATACATGTATTGTCAACCTTTTGATCTCAGGGGAGGGAATAGGGAGATAGAACATGGGAATAAATAAAGTTTGGGTTGTATTCTTTTATAAAACCAAGAATTGAACTTAGCACCTAGGATAGGGATATACTTAGATGCCTTACTTGATTCAAATGTGAAATTATAGCTTTAATAACTTAATTGGATTATTACATCCCCGCTCAATGATGTAGTTGTAATGCCCATATTAGGTAAAATATTAGAGGATGGAAAATCATGATAATGCAATTTACCCTACGATTCAACGACCAAGATAAGCAAGTTAACGAATGAGATTCAATAACATAGTATGATTGTTCAAAGTGCTTTAACCCAGGGCTTTAATCTATTGATTGTTCCAAGTACTTTTATTTACGCACTATTACTTTAATTTTAATTTCCAATTTCTAAAATTTCTTTTTGGTTACTCTTGCGCTAAATTAATCTAAACTGTGAACTAGAATTAAATCGTTGTTAAATCAAGTCTCTATGGGTTAGATACTTGGCTTTAATTAGGCCACTTTACTACTTGATATGACCATGTACACTTGCGTGTGTGCTTGGGTGATGTCAATGGGCAATATAGATAAGCCAATGTTTATGTTGAAGTAAGACATGGTGAAGTCTAAGTAACCAAAGAAATTGAGTCATGTCGCTGCGTTAATTCAGGCGCTACATGGGAGTCAACCCATGGGCTTGATGGTTCAGTCTGAGTATCCAACATAGCCACGTACTATTACGACATTAAATCAAGCATTGTATGGGATGAAACTCATATTTTTGTACTTATTACCATAAAAATTAATTTGTATTTCAGTATGTAGGGCTAAAAGATGCAAAAAACTCCCCAAAAAATACCCGGTTCCCAATTCCCCACGAGGGACCCTATGAGTCATAGGGGCACCCCACGAATCATTAGGAGGAGCTTAAGTGAAAGCTTCCAGATAAGTTATCTCTTGATTCTGGGTGACTCAATGTGACAAGTCGTTGTTAAAATTGAGACCCATGTAAAATTAAGTACTAAATATGGGGAGACAAAAACTTGTAGCCACTGAATGTGAGTTATAGCCAGTAATCCTCGTTAGAGCTGACATTGCTGACCCAACTTGGTGACCCTACCTAATTCGTATGAAATAAAAGGAATTCGAAACCTATGATTTATTCACCTTCCATATTTAAACCAGTGTCCCATCCACTCCTATAACAATCCTAAAATACACTAAATACGCCCTTAATCATCTATACACCTACCCACTTCAAGTTTTACTAACTCAAAAAGTGTTAAATATATGCATCTCACGAACTAAGACAAAGAGTAAATAAGCAATCCAACATTCTTCTATATCTCAAAGTAAGTGTGCTAATTTTATTACAAAGGAAAAATTCATATTTGATTCACTCTATACAGGTGCTTTAAATTCTATATTAAAACTTGTGTAGTGTTCCAATTTAAGTTAAAATAATTTAAAATATTAAGTAATCATATTATTAGTATGGATCATCACTTGGGAACGAATTAAGAAGTTAAATTTTGCATAGAAAGTGATAGAGGAAGTCTTATTACCCTCGAAATAAAATGATGAAATGTATGCCCAAAGTACTGTCTTTCCATCTCTGTTACCCAGTCACGACGAATCTCATAACAACTAGTAGGGTAGGCTAATGAGTCGTTGGGAAACTCATAGCCACTGGTAATATTGGTGGTTGAGGATAGAAGTCTACTGGACATACTATGACTCACTATATGAGTCATTATCTCACTTGAAGATTTGTATGCTGACTAGTAGAGATTGGCATACATGGGTACTGAAATATTATCTTCTAGTCTAACTACGAGTCACCTGATGATTCGTCAGGTGACCTAACAACATGTTGGGTAGACTTAAATAGTGACCAGTGTCTATTACCTTGAATGTATTATTACCCTATGACTATCAAGAAGACTCGTAGCCTATCTCGTGGGGTGCCCAACCACTAACAAAATTTTAAGTTTTGCTTATTTTTCTTTCCTTCTCCTTCTAATAATTCTCTTGTGCCTTCCCTCAGGTACAATAGAACCTAAGAATGACTCCGCAATGATATCCAAGAAAATAAAAAGAAAGAAGGATTATCCCACCTCTCATCAATCTTAGGGATAATCTCACTGATGATGAATCCAATGGCTCTATAGAGGGATATCCCATTATGGAACTAGTGGAACCAATGAGTAGTTTACCCCAGGGAATGAAGGCTACACATCCAAGATAGTTTCCCTCATAGGCTAGGCCTAAGATAAAGAATCTAAGTTAGTCACTACCACTCTTACATCGCCAGTCTGATGAGGGAGAAGAGTCCACATCAGTCCTTGATGGTGAAGAATAGAAAAGAGATATTTCATCTGGCAGTGGATCTGATAAAGGAGGTTTAGAGTCAGGTTGTGGTGATGTTAATTATAATAAGGATGGAAAGTTTAGTAAGAGCTACCTAGTGGAGATACCTCATCCTCAAGCAGTCCAGCCCATTCTACAGATTGAGCCTGCCCCAATTCCCATGTTAACCAGTGGGGGTACCCCAGGATGCAGGAATTATATGATTAGGATAGTTCCATGGTCCCCACTACACAATGGATAAAGAGAGGTCTCTACCTTGAGCCCAAGTTAAGCACAATGGGCATGTCTGAGATGCAAGAATTTGAGTCCTGATTTATGAAGTATCACTTTGAATAGATAATAAGGGTACTCAATAGATACAACCCAACATGAGTCTGAGAGTTTTATGCAGCGTACCAGATAGAGCTACAGCGGATGCGATCGTAGGGGATGACATAGAAGGGAGTGACCCCCTACATTTATTGTTAATTTGAGTTGTTCGAGTAAACATCTCTACTCGGAACATATCCAGTTTTGTACATAGAACAGAGTTCTACTCTCTATACATACTTATGAGATTTATCACCACATAAAGAAAATGTTGAAGTTAAAGGCAACGCAGATTGGGTCAGATGATAAATTTATGCATTTTAAGTGTATTTTAGTGATTATTGTTGTTAAGGAATTATGGGTTCTAGGCTCTTCTACTCTGATTACAAAGGAAAGGTTGAGTTGTGTGATCAAGGCATAGTAGATGTTATTTCAGCATTGGCTGAGCCCAACTTTTGGGGATAAAGCATTGAGTCCCGGCAGATCTACATTGGTTATTGATATTATTAAGTGCTACGAAATTGATGTAGATATTATCTTTGCGAGGGATATCATGGCAGGGCTATGAGTATGGATATGAACCTGGTTTTCTTGTACTTATTAATTCATATATTCCTTCATAAAAGGTGTCGATAATCCCAAAGGTTGATCATTTTATGATAGTTTATTAGAACATTAAATTGGGGCTGGTATAGGATCATGCCAACCCAATCTCGAAGGCTCAAAGATGGGTTCACACTTTTTTAAGTGGCCTTCAAGGCCCGTGTGCATATGGATATAGACACTCTAGGTTTTGCCAACCTAAGAGATGATTTAATGGAGTCTTCCCAAGCTGGGATACAACCCTCCACTAATGCTATAGGTTCCTCACAGGCCCCTACTCCTCCTTTTCTGAGACTGTCCATATCACGTTCACCCCCAAGTGACTATGCTCTGGTCCCACAGGTGTTTCTAACTAGGATGTTGAATAGACTAGGCACCCTTAAGTGAAGAGTAACTAATATCAAGGAAAGGGTACAACCTTGGGTAAAAAAGAAGATTTAGAGTGAGATACTGGGTAGGCAGACTCGATTTAATAGTTTTGAGTGGTTGGTTAGCCAGAAGCTAATAGATATTTAGGCCCTAGATATGGCGAGTGTACATGAGGAGTTGGTCGAACTCCAGACTATAATTTAGTATGTAGCTGCGAGATCATTCCCTACTTACCCAATTATTTAAGATATCCTTGTTGAGGACGTGCTAGATATTTAGGGAATGAAAGGTAAAGAAAAGACTATTGATAATGATGGTGGAAAGATATATAAAAAGAGAATAAAGAGAAAAAAAGAGAAAGATGATGTACAGGAAGCCTAGGTAGCTAGCCTAAAAACTTCCTAAGACTTTTTGACTGAGGTCCATAAGATTAGAAAGGGAGTTATTATCTCTCGTACGGGTGAGATGATAGTTGTAGCTATAACATATGTGAGTGAAACATAGTTCTGCTGTTTGCGAGACATACATCATTGAGCGCACCAACCACCATTGGTGCAACTACTAATGTGAGAGTATTAATCTCTATTGGAACTACTATTAATGAGAGAGGGGCCCATTTTGAGGCCCCATTACTTACACTTTGTGATTTGGTGCCTTGTGCACCCAAGTATGTCTTTATCCCTTGTTTTTACATTATATTTATGCAATAGGTATAATGTAAGGTATTTAAGTTAGGGGTGGAGGTATACCACAGTCGAGGTTTTGCTTTCCATGTTTCTTTTCCCATCAGCTACATTATCCTAGTAAACTGGCATATTTAGGTCGTATTGTGTTTTTTATATTATGTGATTTGTGTTGTTTCTATTTAAGTAGGAGAAAATTAAGGAACATAAGAGTAGTTAACAATTGTTTTGCGTTTTTGAATTATCTATAGAAAATCAAAAAAATAATACCCCTCATAAAATAAAAACTTTGTGAACTATGTGATCTGTGATGTGAATATCTATGTGACCATTGTGAATATTTCCATGTCATTAGGATTAGGGACAAAATAACCATAGCTTACCATTGAATGAATTGGATAGGTAGTAGTTGGTCATATAACCATGTACTATGTATATGTGAGATACTTATGTAGTTCCCTTTGTGAATTAAATCTAGAACATGCTCAATTAGTCTTACCTAGGTTGTAGGATAGTTTGTTAGGACATGATCAAAGGCCATTTTTAATATAGTCCACCGTTAGCCTAAATATCCGTCCAAATGAATAAATATCCCTTGATCACTGATTTGAGCCTACATTGACCTATTTTCTTGATTTCACCTTTTCACTTTCCCAAATTAATTACCAAGGAACAATTTTACCCCTAGTACCTTGTAACGCCTTGAGATCCCATCTAGAGATGTCACATGGTGCTTATGATCCTGAAGGACCACAAGATAACCCTTTACTGATATTTGTACCTGCACACTACATAATATTTGAAATAAATGCGGAAACTAGCCATAAGGTTCAACACATCTATAAATACTCAAAATACAGAAAACTGAATACAAATACATCTGACATCTGTCTGAGAAGCCTCTGTACTGTATGAGCTATGGATTTGATGGGACATGTCCCCAACTAACTCCGTCAACTGAAAATATAAACAAAATCTTATATAAATAATAATAGTAAACTGAAACTCATCCTTGAAAGAAGAGGACTCACTGCTACAACTACTACTGCTGACTAGGACAAAACTGTTGAGGAAACTCTGGGTCCTGTGCCTCTGAACCTATGGTGCCAAATAAAACACCATAGCATAAATGTGTCAGTACAGGGATGTACTGAGTATGTAGATGAGGTAAGGCTAAATGCAAAGGCTCATGCGTGCATAATATCTAAACTGAACAATCGTGATAATGTCGCACGAGAACCCATACACATACATGAATGCACAAACCATAATCACAATCATCACAACTCTAAAGACTGAAACTCGGTTACCACTTTACTACAGACTGAACTCACAACTGACACTCAGATACTAAATCACTGACTCATCCGATACTGATAACTGAGGATCTAGATGCACTTATATCAAGGACTGAATTCTGAGCTTTACTATTTTCGACTGACAGGATTAGAGATCAACCTCTCTAATGGATGATTTCAAAAATAATTATCAATGATAAAAAAATATGAATATATCTGAATTTGACAATAAGGATACTCAATAGAATCTGAGACTGTGAATCAAGCCTGTCTGGCGGCATATCTTTGAATATGATACCAAATAACTGTATATAAGACCAAGCCTATCTGACGGGATGGTCCATGAATCAATGGAACTATCTGAGTTCCTTATAAAGATAGATGATTATATCTAACAGTCCTGATTTTTGAAGATTGATACTGAAACTAAAACTGTAACTAAAACTATGGGAAGTAGTTACTTAACCGACATGCCCCGACCTACCATAGGTGGGTTCTAACCTGTAACCCCAGTTGGAAAGGTGTCAATACTGTGCCACGGGAAAATACCTCTATCTGGTCAATCCTCTTTGACGGATGACCCTTACCAGGTAGTCAACCTAAGGCAATATAATAGTCAAATACTCTCTCTCTGGAGGTGACAACCTTTTTCCTGATGGTGACTTCTGTATCCTATGTTGGCTATGCAATTTTGGAGGTTAGGGATTGCTACTAATGACTCCAGCCTCTCTCTCTATGACGGGAGGAGCCACCATCCCTTCCCTCGCTCGTTTCTAGTTTCTACTTCCAACTGAAAGACTTTGACACAATTCTTAACTGAATACAACTGAACTAAATCTGATACTGATCATGTTTATCAAAAGATCTGACTGAGCTATGCTGAGATCACTTTGTTCCATGTCTGACAAAAATGGTATTAAATCACGGGATCTAACTGATGATACAGAGCTTGAATAGATTATCCGGTCACTTCCGAGATTAGAATTAAACACTTGCATACTGTTAGATCTGAGCTGATTACACGACTGAGGCTAGATCACTAGCGATATAGAGAATACAAAGATAACTGAGATTACTGAGATTTCTTAAGTTCTGCAAATGTCGGAGGATACAGAGTTCTATAGTTCACTAAGTTCTGAGAATCATAGCTTGACTGGAATTATTGTAAAACTGACATGGGCTCTATACAACAGCTAAGTTGTCGGGTATAAATACCCCCAGGACTCGATAACATAAAATAAAGCATAATCATTCCTCCATCATCACAACCATTCATTTATCATCATCATCGCAATCATTCATTCATCATCACAGTTATTCATTCATCATCATTATCATTAAAGCATCTCTTCAAGTATTTAGGAAACATAACATACCTTCACCTTTACAATCATTAAGGCATCACGTCAAGCATTTTGGAAACATCAACCTATACTAACGTTGGGAAACATGTTACTAGATTATACTTCCTTTAACAAGGTATTACCTCAAGTACTTCACACCTGAATTAGTCTTGACATGTATTTGGACATCACGTGATTTGGGGAAAACTTCATACTATCATGTCTCAACATACTTGCTAACCACTTGGCATATATTAAAAGCTTAGCATATATCAAAGAGCATATAATTAGGGAATTTACTACTATCATATCTCCACTTGTTCACTAAAGTCCTTCAACAAACACTAGACATGCACGGGTTCACACTTATTTGGGGATTTCCTACCATCATGGAATAATTCATCAACTTGGGCATTGTATTAAACACTAGGCATGCATAAACTAACTCACAATTTGGGGTTTCATCTTCAACATACTACAATGGCCCTTTTATGCTTCACCTATGCTTTTTATCAAACCTATGGGGAAGATGCTCTTCTTATTCAACCATTTCTACACCTAAATATCATGAACACATCACATAGAAAACAACATAAGGAAGATTCATCACAAATATCACATGGATTCCACATACAAGGTTCAAATCTCATGAATCTTGTAAACAAACATGAATCAAAACTCAACAACACATGGAACATCAATTTCAACTCACATGAATCATTAACAACTCATAAACATAAAATCTTTAAGTTTTAGAAAAGGGTATTTGAGCTTCTTGGATAAAAAGGACCCAAGAATCAACATCTATATACCTTGGGAAAACTCTTTTCTTGAAATCCTTCGGAAGATTTCTTGATTTCTCTATATCTTTCTTGATTTTTGCTTGAAGAAGAGATGAGATTTTAATTTTTTGGAAACCCTAATTTTTGGAGTAGAAAGAGAGAAAATGAGGCCAATTCTTATGTAAAGAGGGTATATATAGGGGTTGGGAAAATCCCCTTTTCATCCAAGGAATTAAACTAAAAATCCTAATTTTTCATGTTGGCGCGACGCGCCATAATTGCGCTAGTTCACTGGAAAATGGACAATTGGGAAACTGCACGACGGCGCGATGCGGTGGAAATTGCATTGCCATCTTTGTTGGGAACTGTAACTATACCGCGACACGTTGGAATCATAGAGGCTCACTGTATTTTGACGATTTCCATTTTGGCTGGCTCCGCGACGTGCTAAGGTGCTAGGTGGCACACTGTCTCACTAAAATGGCTCTAACTCTTCACTCGAGTGTCCGATTTGGGAGAATTTGGTATTGATGGAAAGCTTATTTAATGCTCTACATGAAAAAAAAGTAGAAATTATGGAAATTCCACACGATTAAAAGTATTTCATACTTAGGAAAATATTTCTGAAATTTTTAGACTCGGATTTCTGCTTTAATGAATACGCTCTAAGGCTCAGACTGGAAGAGGACCTTGAGGTGAATTACATACCTCCTTGGACACTATATAACTCCACTCAACCAAATTGCCTAAGTTAAGGGTGGCTATCAAATGGGTGCATAGTGAAGTTTGTAAGAAGAAGGGTATGATGTAAAAGAAAAACTGACTAAGGTTGGGCGTGGTAGAGGAAAGAAAGAAAAAAGAAAAAAAATGAAACACTTGAATAGGAAAAGAAAAAAGATAAAATATATAAATTAATAGCAAAAGGAAAACCACACCCTATTTAAAAAATCAATAAAGGAGAAAAGGGAGGATAAAAGAGGAATGGTTGAGTAGTGGAGCAAAAATGTAAGTGTAGTGTCAAGGAAAGTGAGTTAATAGTTCCCAAGTGTACCATCACCCAATCCTATATTACAAGCCAAGTAAAGTCCTATTGTGATCTGAGTCCAACTATCTAAAAAACTAAGGCATCAAAAATAAGGTTAAGCCTATGGTGATCTTTTCACACTAATTGGAACTTCTTTTGTGAGCATGAGTGTTTTGATATAGTCCTTTGTAGTTACATAATACTGAGATAGATGAGACTTCTTGGTTGTGAGGGTACATAGGTTATCTTGTTATCTTCTTATATGTTTGGGTAGTGTAGATTACTTAAATGCTAAGTTGTTTGTTACTAATGTAATGCCATCCTTGATTCCATTGTTTCATGAAGTTGTTTTACTTGGATCCACATAGTGATTTTGAAAGATTGTACATAGGAGAGGTTAAAAGATGATTGAGCTGAATTGAGTTTGACGGTCATATGTACCTTAGGTTTCTCTTATTTAAGAATCGCGTTTATGTGTTATACATTTGTTGCTTGAGGACATGGAAATGCTCTAAGTAAGGGTGTTGATAGGACATGCTTCTTGGAACTTTTGATGCTTAAAATAATCAAATTATGCAAGTACTTAGGGCCTTTTTGTTATATGTGATGTGTTCTATATTTTTTATAGGAAAATGGGGTTAAAAGTGAGTAGAAGAAATAAAGAAAGAAAAAAATCTCTAAAAAATTGAAGTCTCATCTTGGAAAATGAGTCGTTGGGGAATACTATGACTTGTCATCCAAGTCGTAGGGTAACTAGTGAAGAAATCTGAGTAGAATAATAAATGTACACTAGCTATGACTCATAGGATCTTACTATGTGTTGTAGGGAAGATTGTTCTAGAAACAATGTGAAAAGGTCCTGAAAGATTACAAGTCTAATCCCAATGGAGATAAGGTTGGTAATGAGTCATAGGAAGTACGAATCGTCATGACGATTGTTCTGAGCATTGAAAGATATTACTCAAAAGATAAAAACTCACAAAAGCGCCAATGATTCTGCCCAACTACTCTTAAGAAAACGTTACAAGTCGTCACCAAAGAGCAAAGAACACAAAATATGGAGATGACATTGAGTCGTCATAAGTTCAGATAAATCGTTGTCTGAGGATCACAAATCCTGACCTTATTTTCTATTCTATTTTGGTTATGTTTTTTAGGTTTTATTTTATAATTACAAATACCCCTTTGATGTTCATGTATTTTTCGATGCACTCTTTATATTCACACCACTATATTGATTTTGAGATACACTTTTTATCTTGGAATCCCTTGTTCTTGGTTTTTATAGTTGGATATTAATTTGAGATTCTGGTTTATTCTTCAATTATTGAAAGAGTATTCAAATGATTTATTTTGATAAATTCAGTGGATGTTCTTGCAAATATGAGCATCTAAACCTTCTAACTAGGGTTGTGGGAACCCTGATGGAAAACAAAGTAGAGAAAGCATAATGTCGTTCTTGACCAATATTCTTGCATGTATTTTGTTCTTCTTTAGTGTGATTGTTTTCTTAACGACTGCACATGTTAAGAACCTGCCTATATTTTATATAAGAGATAGGTTACTATGGCGACACTCTGTTTTTTTACCTTGAATGTAAATGCTATTATTATTTAGTGAATTTTACTTGGTTATAGTGGCTCTTATATCATCCATACTATGTCTTAGGAGGGATTTATTTTGTATATTTTGTCCTTTTGCCTCTTTTTTAGGTATATCTTTTCTTCTCCTGCCTATATGATTGTTATTATTAGTTTCATTCTGGTTTCCCTTTAATGCTTTGCTTGTTAGCCCATTACTTGTCATTTAGGATATCCCCTTACCCTTTCCCAAAGTTGCTTTACGATGTCCTTTACAACGCATCAAACATAGCCGACTAACCGTCTCTCAAAAACAAGATCAAAACTATAAGTCAGATATATACTAGCAAACCTATGGAGTAAATACTCAGTATTAATGTCTACCTAATACCAACCCAATAAAACACAAAACAAAATAAATCAAAAAACACTAATAGAGTGGCTTTGGCTATTGTCCTATGACAATGGAGAGAAAATATCCTACATCCCATCTACTATTCCAGCAATTCATTGAACCCTGCATAGAAAAATTATACAATCACAGAGAAAAAGCTACTTACAGTGGTTTTGCCTTTCAATTTTTTTTTCTTATTTGATTGGGACTAAGGTCATAGATCACACTGCCCATGCAACCTTGAGATACTTGATGTCAGAAAAAATGCCAAACTAAGATTGATTTGTTGGGTTCTCTTGCTGCTATAATTTTGTTTTGAAGTAAAGTACCTGAGCGGGAAACAAAATTAGGTTGCAAATCACTTGTCCAGACTTGTGGAGGAGACAACGCAGAAACTAGAGGTGGCCTTGAGATAGATGATGCTTTTCTTGATAAGAGGGTGTTGGCGGCATCCGAAGACTTAATTTCCTTGTTTGCTGATTTTTCCAACTATTTGGCAAGGGATCTTGTCCTAGAATACCTATCCTTCTAGCAGTGTAGAAGATTTATGCATGAGGTAACAAAGTTAATTTTTAGATGAGCCATATCTATTAAGGATTTTTGCTAATGGTATGATTTGGAGATGCATCCCAGTGGTGGAGAAGATGAGCATTATAGAAGCTTGTCTTTATCACCAGTTGGGGGTCACCATAGTGGCATATGCAAACCCAAAAAATTCTGCAATGTGGGTTTTACTGGCCTACAATATATAAGAATGCTCATGATTTTGCACAAGCCAATGAACAATGTCATTATCGAGGCAATATTTTATGGCGCTATGAACTCCCCATGACACCTATTCTTGAGTTGGATTTCTTTGATATGTGGGGGATTGATTTCATGGTCCCATTCGTAAGCTCCTATGGCATGAGACACATTCTATTAGTGGTTGACTATGTGTTAAAATCGGTGGAGGAAGTTGCGCTTCCAGATAAATAAGGTAGAAGTGTCATCACCTTTTTGAAAAAAGATATCTTTTCTCAATTTGGCATGCCATGTGCAATTATAAGTGATGGAGGGTCTCACTTATACAACTTCTCTTTCAAATGCTTGATAGATATGGGGTAAGGCATGAGGTGGCAATACCTTACCATCCTTAAACAAGGGGGCAAGTTAAAGTCTCTAATAGAGAGAAAAGTCTATTTTGGCAAAAATTGTGAATGCCAACTAGACTGACTGGTCTAGGAAACTAGATGATGCATTGTGGGACTATCGAAAAAACTACAAAACCCCATAGGTTCCTATCCATATCATCTTGTATATGGCAAGGCATGCCATTTATCAGTTGAGCTTGAGCATAAGGCACTATGGGCGTTGAAGAGGCTAAATTTTGAGTGGTGTAATGCAGTAAACATGAGGTTGAGCAAGGTGAATGATTTAGATGAATTCCAAATCCGTGCTTATAAGAACTCATCCATATGCAAGAAAGAATAAAGTTGTATCATGACAGGAAAATCAAGAAAAGAATATTTAAACACGGTGATTTAGTCTTGTTATATAATTCAAAACTCCGTTTGTTTCCTTGCAAGCTGAAATCTAGGTGGACTGGATCATTTATTATGGTTAAGATATTCCCACATGGTTCTATTGAAATAAGCGTGATGGTGATATCCCATAAAAGGTAAACGGATTGCGAGTGAAGCACTACATAGGAAACTGGAGGAAGTTAATATTTGTGTTGACTTGGACCTTCGCAAATTTTGAGTAGCCAATGGAACTGAGTCGTGCTGCGAGAATAAATCAGGTGCTACTTGGAAGGAAAAAGTACATAGACATTTAGTGCATCCCAGATATGTCCTCATTCCCTTTGTTTTATATTATTTTAGCACATTGGGGATAATGATAGTTTTTAGTTGGGGGTGGGGTATACCATAGCTGCCGTGGGTTTTTGTTGTCATACATCTTTTCCTATCGGTCGTGGTATGGTTGTAGAACCGGTATTTCTAGGTTAATTTGTGTGGTATTTATTTCATTTCATATTGTTTTTTTAATGTAATTAGGAGATTTTTAAGTATTTTGGGTAGTTATCTTGCTTTTTATTGATTTTTAAGAAAAATGATACCCCTCCTAAATTTGTGTTTTAGAACTGTGTGAATGTATATATGTGTGAACAATGTAGATCATTTAATGGCATTATGATTAGGGGCATGATAATCAGTTGCTAACAGTTGCATGAATCGGATACGTAGTAGCTTGTGATATTGACTCTTTGTCGTGTGTGGGAGATGCTACTTAGTTTCCTTTTTGTTTTGAATTGAAACTTGCCCCGTTAGTCATTCCTACGTTGAAGGGTAGTCGGTTAGGAAGGGATCATAAACCATTTTTTATTTTCTTTTGCTTTTAGCCTAGACGACCTTCCTTATGTTAAATTATGTCCCTTGATCCTTGTTTTAAGCCTTATAGCCTATTTTTATTGTTTCACCATTCACCTTCCCATTTGTGTGACAATGAACCTGTTTTCGCCCAGGTCCTACTTGGACATTGTATACCTCAACTCAAACAAAATACCTAAGTTGAATGTGGCTATCATAGGGGTGTGTAGTGTAAAGTAGGTACATAGAAAGGTAAAATAAGAGAAAAAGTAGTAGGGCTGGGTGTGGTAGAAAAAGAAAAGAAAAAGAAAATTTGTGAAAAGTGAAAAAGAAAGAATAAATGACCACAACCAAATTGAATGTGCTTTAAAATAAAAAGGGAGAAATAGGGGTGGAAATAAAGTGAAAAATTTGCTAATAAGTGGGATGCCAAGGTTAGAGTAGTTACAAGGAGCTAGTCACTTGATATGTCCATATGTACCATACCATCCCCCAAGCCTACATTACAAGCCGAGAAAAGTCCTATAGTGATCCGATATTGACTGTCTGATTTGTACTCCACTTCCATGCATACTACTATGACTTGCATGACTAAATGAGATACCTTTGTGATTAAATGCACTATGTTCCACATTTTGCAGGCTTATAACACTCAACTTACACGTCAATTTAAGTGCAAGGTGGTCGTTGTCAATATATTTACCCAACTAAGAGTTAGGGTTGAATCCACTAGGAACAATAAGAGTGATGAATGAGTAAATTCAAAATAGTAGTTGCTTGCTCGATTAAAACATATGGTACAAAATAGTTTGGGGTTTTTCAATGTTTACGAATGTGAGAGTTATTCTTAGGCTTCTAAGGGACTAATTCGAGACTAAGAATAATTAGAGTATAATCAATTAAAATGGATCTTGGGATTATGCTTTCCTAGGGGCAAATTATGCATAGGAACATGATGATTCAATGCAAATTCTAATTGTTGATGATGTGGTAGGATAGGTTTAAGGTCTTTGAGGCTAGTTTTTCAAAAAAACCTCAACGATATCACTCATTGAACCTCTCGAGTACCTAACGAGTGTGTCAAATTAATACTACCCAATACCTCAATTGGGTATCCCTATTTCTATGGTGATACCCATGGTATAGTCAACCTCCTAATCACCCTTATGTCTAAGATAGTGAAAAATTGGCAAGACACACCATAAATTTTCTACTATTGCTTTGGTTCCCACATCCCTCTTTCAAGGATAATGAGGGTTCCCAAAGTTTACCTAAACCCCTCTCTCAAGAATGATATAAGCTTTCAATTTGTTGGAATTTTCACCCATCAAACCCATTTGGGTATTTTTGGCTTTCACCAACAAATCCCAACCATTTTGACCAAGCAATAGTAGAACCCATCATTAACCAACTAGAGTATACACAAATATATCACAATCCACACACAAATGTATCCTATTCTAGCATAATCCCAAGAGGTAGATCTAGAAAATCATAATGATAATAAACTCAAATAAACCAATATTTCCATTAAATTTATCCATAAGATAAAGAGAGGGCAAACCACACTTTAGAATCTAATGAATCTTCAATGGGTGATGCCAAATCTACACTTAAAAGTCACTCTAGTGTCTTTTTAGCTCAAGATTAGTACAAATTTAGCTCCAAGTTCCAATAAATTACAAAAACACCAAACTAAGAATAAGAGGTAAGGTTGTGAAATGGTGTATGGTGATCCCTTGAATGAAAGGGTTTTGAGCCTTAAACGAGATTTGGGGTCGGCTGGCAGTATGAAATCTTTTCCTCTGGACATTTTCCATTCTCACACAATCGCGGAGGCATGAGTGCAATCTCACCAACTGCAGTCACGGAGGATGAGTCACACTCGTCGTTAGTTGACTAACTTGACCGACCACAATTGTGGCCCTTAGCCTGCGATCACGATAACTGAGGGCTAGATCCTTCTCCTACTTACGCTTGTCTATCTCTTGCACTTCTATTCCCTTTTTGATCCTTTTTAGCTCAAGGTTTCTTCTTTTGTTCTCAGTACTTGTATACCTGCAAAATATAGGAATTAGTGCATTTAACCTCAAATGTCTCACTTAGACATTCAAATCATAGCAGTGTGCATGAATGTTGAATATAATTTAGTGGTAAATTCACCACTCATCAACACCCCAAACTTAAAGCCTTGCTTGTCCTCAAGAAATACTACCTTTTGCCATGAGATAATTCACTTTTGTGCCCAAATTATATGACCCAAATGATCATGATAACTTTATATTGATTACCACCATAGATATCTCTTCAAATATAGTCAAGACTATTTTCATGACACCCCAAAAAATAAAACGTAATTTTTAAGGATGCAAAAGACTTCAAGGAACAATCATGCAACATAATAATACTCAAGAAATTAATTCTCTTTTACCTCAACTACATTATATCCCTTTTTCCTCAATTATTGGGAGATGACAAAATCACTCACCTTAACTTGTTTACGTGCCTTCTCACAAGAAAGAAAATTTTTTATACTAAGTTATCAACTATGCAACTAGGAATTAAGTATGAAACTCTCTCTCTTTCTCTCAATAACTCTCGATATTAACAAGTACCATGCCATAGGCTTGCCCCTATTTTCAATCACCACTACAATGAAGGCACTTGGTTGGTGAACTCAAAGGGATTTTTGAGCTTGTAATGTAGGTTCGGGTTAGGGTAGGATATAATTTGGGAACAAAGTGACTATAACCTCCTTGAATATCTACATTATACTTTTTCATCCAACTTTTTACCATGGGACACTTCTTTTGTTTTCACTCTTTAAACATGTTCCTCCTTTTACTACCTTAATTCACCCATCTTTTGGAAAGCATTTTCTTCTCACCTATTTGCCTTGTACATTTTATGCTTTTCATTCATTTCTTGTGTACCTACTTTTTCCAATTAATTTGTTCTCAATATTTAGCTCTTAGGCACTTACATTCTCATGGCCCAAAGTTACCTCTTCCAATCTTCACTGCCCCCAACTCAAGTTTTTAGCCTCAATTTGCACTTTTATGTTCAAGAAGGACAGAGTTCCAAAGAGTGATAAGAATTGAAAGGCTCACAACTTGCAATATGTTTTCCAAAGAAAGGTTCAGAGTCTCAAAATAGGAGACTAGGGGTTAATCTATGCGTGAGTAGGCTTTTTAGGCTAAAGTGGACTTCCATTGTTGCAAAGATGGCCTAAGACCTTCTCCCCAACTAAATACAATAAAAATTAGCCTTTAGAGACTAATGTGGAAAATTCTAGATGTTACAAGTACAAAAGAGATTTATACAAATAAGCTCACCACACATGACATGCAAACTCGCCAAGGAGGCTCAATTTCCCCTCCTACTAGAGACAAAAATGGAGTATATACAAATTTTTATAAGACAAAAGTTTGGAGTAACAAAAAGAGAAAAAGAATTGTTACGTGTCGCTCGCGTCCATGCCCTTTATTTTTGAAATTTTTTTGACTGAGGGGGTATTTGCTTTGTATTTGCACCATGCACAATTTTTTAACCATGGCAACAACCCAAGACTTGGTCTCACATTTTGGCTTAATATGGGCATACCAACCCTATGGCTACTTAGACTTCGCCAATGGTATGAGAGAAATCCCAAATCCATAGTGCCACAGTTACTCAGACTTCTCTTACATTTATGGCCTTGATGCTACGGGTACTCAGATTTTCCCTATATAGTGGGTCAAAACCCAATCACGTTGTTTTTCCCCTAAGAATGTCGTCAATCAATCCATCATAGGAAAAGGCTCGTCCACCATAAATATTAAAAGTAAAAGAAAACTAAAAGTGAAAACAATCAATTCATAAGATTTACATGCTTCGCGCAATATAAATTTAAGTATTGCAAACCAATATGTACTGCACACAAGGGCATGACCACGACACCCCCAACTAAAGGACTTATAGTGACCTTACTACATACGTCAAAAGCATAAAAAGGGTAAAAGGGCTCCCTAAAACTACATTGATTAACCATGCTGAAAGATAAACAAAGAGACGCGATAGCATCTTGAGTGGCATGATCGTGGTACCGCGATCGCGATCCTCAGGCTGCGATTGTGGTACCTGAGGACATCTGTTCCCCTATTTTGCCCTGTGTTCCTACTTGGATGCCACATTTCTAAACTTGGTTTTTCCCTTGTTTGTTTGGCTTTCAATCTGCCTAAAGCACCCGCAAGGAATGAAAATTATGTGAATTATTCCAAAAAAATTTAAATAAAAATATGAAAATGATGGGTTGCCTCCCATCAAGAACTTGATTTATCATCATGACACAACGCCTTTTTTATCCTTATTTTTGTTTCCACTTAGAGGATTTGAATTTCTTGCCCAAGTTTTGATCATTACATCTTTGAGGTGCGTTGGGAAAATGAGAGGGCATGATGACACATGTTCTATTGCGCTACTTTGAATACTTAAATTTTTTACCCAATTTCAAATCATATTTCCAAATTGGATCATTGGGTATTGGTTAGAATATTAAGAATCCACTTGCCACACTTTGAATTTTGTATTTGTTGACCTTCAAGTGGTGGGATTATTTTTTCCCTTTTGGAATGACAAACTCCAAAATGTAGGGATTTTTTACCTCATCCCCAAATTTCATCATTTTCTTGGGCGGTTTGACTTTCATCACTTCCCTTAACCATAATGTCGAAAAATGGGTTGAGTGAGGGTTTTTCTTTAAGTTCTGAGTCACACACTTATTGACATTCTCATCTTGAAATAGGATAGAGTCTTCGCAAAAGAGTTGCTTAGCTTTTCCTTTTGTCTCTAGCACCATTTTCTCCTTTTCGGCATCCTTCACTATTGTTGGTTTAGTTGTTGGATAATCACCATGGACTCTTCGACATCATGCTCACCATCAACCAAGTGGGTTGATATATTTTCTTCGTCAAATCCATTTTGAAGATTGGGAATATGCATGTTACTTGAATGATCGGCGCTCTCAACCACTTATTTTTCCTTTTCACACTCTTTTCCAAATACCGTAATGGATTGATGCAAGTCATACACTTCCTCCTCCAATAAAGTTGTCCGATCAAAAAGAGTTTGAAGCATTTCTTCAAAGCTATTATACTCGGATTGATGCATGAGGTGTATATTATCTTCCGTTTATTCCACCCGATCCAAGATTAGTTGAATGATCGCTTCAACGCCATTATTGTTGGCGCTTTGTTCTTTCTTTCTTTCATCATAATACCTATCAAACTCATAAGAAGAACTAGCAATCGGATTACCATAATGGGGGTAGGAGGCATTTGGATACTTACTCCATTGTCCATTTCAACCACCACATAGATAACAACCATACTCCCTATAAGATCGAGATGGTGCACTCATCTCTTTCCGGGGAGTATATCTATAATCCTGCAAATAGTGGTGTCTACCACAATATGGACATGGATCATCAAGGTATAATTTCCAACCACCAAACACACATTCATTCCACAATACCATATTAACAACTAAACAAAAAACATAAGAACATGACTAACAAAAGAAACAAAATTAAATCACAAACAACTATTTACAAGTTTGAATCAAAGAAAGTAAAGTAAAATTCCCAACTAACCCAATAGGAAAAATTGTTTCTCGACAACGGCGCCATTTTTTATAATGCTCAACTTACACATCAATTTAAGTTCAAGGTGGTCGTCGTTAATATATTTATCCAACTAAGAGTAGGGGTCGAATCCACGAGGAACAATGTGAGTGACGATTGAATAAATTCAAAATAGTATTTGCTTGCTAGATTCAAACCTAGGGTACAAAATTGTTGGGAGTTTTCAATGTTTTCTTGCCCGACTTATCAATTTATCCGGTAAACTACTAGGGGCTCATGTAGCCAATGTTGGATTCATCGTATTCTGGGTCGGAGCAATGAACCTATTTGAAGTAGTCCATTCCATACCCAAGAAGCCTATGTATGAACAAGGATAGATGAAGTGGTGGTGAAATGGTAGACATGCGAGACTCAAAATCTCGTGCTAACGAGCGTGGAGGTTCGAGTCCTCTTCAAGGAATAATATTGACAATGCTCATTGAATGAGCATTCTGAATTGGAATAAATTTGGCAGCGGATTACATAATCTCAGTGATCTTCTCTATCTAATGAATGAGGAGTCCTCTTTAAAATCATTCATCCTGCACCCACCCCCCGAGTATATGCTTCAACAGAAATCACACAAGGGTAGATTAGAAACTTCTGGTAAAATGCCCGACCGTAACCCAGCAGATAAAGTACATTACATAGTCCAGGGATTGGTGACTTACCCATTCAGTGACTTTGGCACTTTTTTATATGTGAGTGTAATTCTTGGGCTTCTAAGGGACTAATTCGAGACTAAGTATAATTAGAGTATAATCAATTAAAATAGATCTTAGTATTATGCTTTCCTAGGGGCAAAATGTGCATAAGAACATGATGATTCGATGGAAATTATAATCATTGATGATGTGGTAGGTTAGGTTTAAGGTTCTTGAAACTAGTTTTTCGACAAAACCTCAAAGATGTCACTCATTGACCCTTTCGAGTACATAACGAGTGTGTCAAATAAAAACAACCCAATACCTTAATTTGTTATCACTATTTATAGGATAATACCCAAGGTATAGTCAACCTCTTAATCATCTTTATGTCTAAGATAGTGAAAAATTGCCAAGACATACCCATAAATTGTCTAACATTGCTTTGGCTCCCACATCCATTTTTCAAGGATGATGAGGGTTCCTAAAGTTCATCAAAACCTATTTTCAAAGTTGGTATAGGCTTTCAAGATCTTTGGAATTTCACTCATTATACCCAATTGGGTATTTGGGGCTTTCACCAATAAATCCCAACCATTTCAACCAAGCAATAGTAGAACTCATCATCATCCAACTAATGTTTACACAAATATATCACAACCCACACACAAATTCATCATGTTCTAGCATAATCCTAAGAGGTAGATGTAACACCCCGATTTACTGAACCGAAATGCTACACGGTGCTCATGACCCCGAGGGACTACAAGCTAACCCATGACTGATATCTGTACCTGAATACTACAAATCATGATATAATAATGCAGAATACGTAAAAATGTAAGGCCATAAGGTTCAACTGAATAAAACCATGTAGGTGAAAATACCCAAAACAACTCAATCTGAAAGCTAAGTCTGAACGTAAATCTGAACATGAATCGAAATACCTCTAAACTATCTGAATAAGGAGTTGAAGGAAAATGTCTCCAACTAAATCTGTAACACTGAACTGAAGAAATAAATAAATGTATCAAATCATATTGTCCTCGAATCAATGAGGACTCACTGTGTCTCTGTGACTGGAATGCTACCGCTACTGCTGGGCTGGAGCTCGTGTCTCGGAACCTATGGTGTAACATGAAAAGAAAGAAGTATAGCACAAATGCATCAGTACAACTGGAGTACTGAGTATACGAGGAGGGTAAACTAAACATAAAGGGTTTCATGCATGAACAAAACTGACTGACTAATATGAACGTGGGAGTGCAAACATACACATATAGAAACTGGACCATGAATGTGTGATAGCAAGACCTGTAATCTAATACATAGTTTACTAATAACTGTCATGACTGATACTACAAACTGATAACATAGACGACTGTATTTGACAGTCCTGTATATACTGAAATCTGAAGAATGCCCTGAGTTCTTTTACTGAGACTGATACTCAAACTGTGGGAGGTAGTGTTTAACCGACATCCCTATGTATGACGTTATGGATAAGCTGGGGTCCAATCTTTTCCCCGACTGGAGGGGTTTCAATACCGTTCCATGGATAAGGACAGCTTGTGAGTGACCCTTATCTGGAAGGTACTCAATGAGAATGGTAGAAACCGTAAACTAACGGGTTAAACCACCTCATCAACCCTAATCTGAAAGGTTAAGATGTCTCAACCTACGCTGGCTACGTAGTTCTGGAACACAAGGACTGCTTCTAAGAATCACGCCCTGAACTGGCGGGTGAGTTCCCATCCTTGGGTTCACTCGGTGCTAACCTCTACTCCCATCTGGAGGGACTGGGTATGAATAAATTACTATGCATGACTTAACCTTACTGAATTCCATTGACTGGCAAAATGAAACTAATATTTGACAACTGACTGAGCATGAGGTTTTCCTGAGTCACATGACTGACTGAAAGTCTATGGAATCATAGCTTGAGTTCGGATATCATGAAACATGACATAGCTCTAGGCACACAGCTATAGTTTTTGGGTAAGAATACCCCCAGGACTCGATAGGAGGAAACTGACACACATGACATGACTTGATCACAAGATTTTAGTCCACAATTCACAATATCATAAGCATGAGATAGTATACTTCATATATTTATTCAACATTTCAAACATGATAGGAAAAGCATGGATATATTTTGTGTACATAATTTATATCTCCATTAGCATACATGTTTTATACCAAAACAATAACAACACATAATTTTCATGGAAATTCATATTGGAGTGTATGGCTAACATGAACTTGTTATTTAGATATCATGAAATCATGTAAATATGAAGTTCTAACATACTAGGAATTTTATCAAACACCTTGCATGCATTCTTTAAGGCATAGGTGGGTTTCATACTTGCATTCTATCAATCCATCTAAAGATCATGTTTTTCAACTAACAACATGACTTTCATGAGATATACAGTCACGATACTATTATATAGCAAAACAAACAAGCATCAACATGGGTATGATCATATAACCACAACCAACCAAGCTTTTGTATTTTAAAGATTCATTCTTGAACTCCACGGATGAAAGGAATCCGTGGATGAACACTATGCATACCTTGGAAGGGAGGTTCTTGATGATTGACAGAGGAATTTCCTTGGAATTTGATCTTCAAACTTGATTGGGCAACCTTAGTTGTTTTTCTCTTTTAGTTCTCTTGGATGATGAGCTTTGAGATGTTAATAGGGTTGTAATATGTTTAGAAGCTATATATTTAGTAGGGTTAAGTTTAGGGACGTGTAAGGAGTGTTAAAAGACTTAATTACCCTCAAAATAACTCAAAACGGAGTATTTTTGGCACTTGGAACTGACGTAGGCGGCGCCTAAGTAATTGCACAAGCCAGGTTAGGCGACGCCTAACCAATCGCATACCCCTATTGTCTCTCACAAAAATGGGTATAACTTTTCACTCGGGTATTGGATTAAGGCCAAATTTGTATCGTTGAGAAGCTAATTCAATTATCTATAATTTGGTGGGTAGAAATATGTAGAAATACCATATTAACATTGAGTTATAATCATTCAAATATGACCCTTACAAAATCAAACACTAAAACTTGATGGATTCAAAAACTCTTAGCTTGTATTACCTTAAGTGACTCATATGAACATGCTTAGTGCATCATAAGCTATCCTATCACTAGGATATTCATTATAAGTCATGCACTAAAATGCTACTCACAGGATAGGAGGTTTCATATGTAGGAAAACTTATTCACTTCCTAGCTTAAAAATATGTGGAGTATTACAATATCTCCCCCTTGGGAACATTCATCCTCGAATGAGAATTTACTGAGAATGGATACAAGACCACAGAACCTAAACTGAACATGAAGAACTGAAACTTGATCTCATGACTGACATGCTAAACATACTGAACTCGTGCATATCTGATGCACGGACAACTGATACATGAATGCATGACTGAGTATGCAACGTTCAATAGGTACCAAGTTTATACTGGAAACATGAACATGAAATTGAATAAGCTTGATGAGAACTATTACCTTGAGCTTGATCTGAATTAGCGAGGAAGAGGTGAGGATACTTGGTACGCATATCTGCTTCTACTTCCCAAGTAGCTCCCTCATGAGACTGATTTCGCCAAAGAACCTTGACTAGAGGGACTTCTTTGTTCCTCAATCTACAAGTCTGATAATCTAAGATTTTGATTGGAATCTCTTCATAAGAGAGGCTGTTCTAAATGTCGATGCTCTGAAAAGGGACAACAACCGCTGGGTCACCTATGCATTTTTTTAGCAAAGAGACATAGAAGACTGGATGGAATGAGGCTAGATCTGAAGGCAACTCAAGCTCATAAGCTACCTTGCCGAAGTGACAGAGAATTCTGAAGGGATCGACATATCAGGAACTGAGTTTCCCTTTCTTTCTGAACCTCTTCACTCCCTTCATAGGAGAGATCTTAAGATAGACATAGTCATTAACCTCGAACTCGAGATCCTTTTTACGAACATCTGCATAGGACTTTTGTCGGCTCTGAACAACCCGGAGTCTCTCTCTGATCAACTGAAATTTCTCTAAGGCGTCAAATACTAAGTCAGGACCTATGACTGAGGCTTCACTAACTTTGAACCAACCAATCGGAGATCTACATCACCTACCATAGAGAGCTTCGAATGGAGCCATTTGAATACTAGAATGATAGCTATTATTGTATGCAAACTCAATCAAAGGCAAGTGGTCATCCTAAATTTCCTTGAAGTCAATTGCACACGCCCTTAGCATATCTTCAAGAGTCTGAATGGTCCTCTCTGCTTGACCATCTGTCTGAGGATAAAATATTATGCTGAGATGGACTTGGGTACCGAGACCCTTTTGGAATTCTTTCCAAAAGTGAGAGGTGAACTGAGTACCTTTGTCTGAGATGATAGATAGTGGAACACCTTATAACCTGACTAACTCCCTGATATAGAGTTTGGCATAATCTTCGGCGGAATAAGAAGTACGAATAGGAAGAAAATGAGCTGACTTGGTTATTCTATCTATAATGACCCAGACTAAATCATGCTGATGATGAGTTCTAGGCAAACCCATCACGAAGTCCATGTTAACTTCTTCCCACTTCTAAGTAGGAATGGTGAACTCTTGCATGGAACTACTAGGTTTCTGATGCTCTATCTTAACTTGCTGACATGTAGAGCAATTAGCCACAAGCTCTACAATATCTCTCTTCATCCCACTCCACCAGTAGATCTCCCGCAAGTAACGGTACATCTTAGTGTCCCTTGGATGAATAGAGTATCGCGCACCATGCACTTTTGCAAGAATTCATTGCCTCAATTCATCTACACCTGGAACACATAGACAACCCTGACAATGAAGAACACCATCTCCCCCTTGGGAGAAAACCTTGACTTTCTAATTCTGAACTGACTATTTGAGATTGACAAGGCTAGGATCTCTCTCTTGCTTCTCTTTCACCTCAGAAACTAGAGATGACTTTGAACTACTATGAACACATACACCACCCTTTGAAGAATCAACTAAGCGAACGCCTAGTCTGGCAAGTTGATGGATCTCCAAAGCCATCTTTTTCTTGCTACTCTTAACGTGAGAAATACTACCCATGGAGAGTCTACTGAGAGCATCGTCCACAACATTGGCTTTGCCCGGATGATAAAGAACACTCATGTCATAATCCTTCAAGATCTCTAACCACCATCTCTGATAAAAATTGAGATATTTATGGGAAAAGACTTACTGGAGGATTTTATGGTCTGTGAAGACATCGACATGAACTCCATAGAGATAATTCCTCCAAATCTTCAAGGCAAAAACTATCGCTGCTAACTCAAGATCATGAGTAGGATAATTCTTCTCATGTGGCTTTAACTGTTTGGAGGCGTAGGCTATGACCTTACCATGCTGCATGAGGAAACAACCTAAACCCACTCTGGATACATCACAATAGACTACAAAACCGTCTGAACCATCTGGAAGAGCTAGAACTGGAGCTAGGGTGAGTCGAGTCTTCAACTCTTGAAAGCTCCTCTGGCATGAATTTGACCACTAAAACTTTATCTTCTTCTGAGTCAATCTGTACATGGGAGATGCAATAGAAGAAAATCTCTCGACAAACCGTCTGTAATAGATAGCCAAACCCAAGAAACTCCTGATATCTGATGGAGATACGGTTCAGGGCCAGTTTCTTACTGACTTAGTTTTCTGAGGATCTACTCTAATGCCATCACCAGAAACAATATGGCCAAGGAATGCTACTGATCTTATCCAAAATTCGCACTTGCTGAACTTAGCGAATAACTGGTGATCCCTGAGAGTCTGAAGAACAATCCTGAGATGGTCTGTATGATCACGCTCTATGCGAGAATAGACCAAAATATCATCTATAAAGACTATGACAAACATGTCCAAGTACTGCTTGAACACATGGTTCATCAAATCCATGAAAGCTGCAGGGGCATTGGTAAGACCAAATGACATGACTAAAAATTCGAAGTGACCATACCGAGTATGGAAAGCTATCTTCGGAATGTCACATTCTCTAACACTGAGCTGATAATAGCCTGATCTAAGGTCTATCTTGGAGAAGTAATTGGCACCCTGAAGTTGGTCGAATAGATCATCAATCTAGGGAAGAGGATATCTGTTCTTGACCGTGACCTTATTGAGTTGACGGTAATCAATACACATCCTGAGAGAACCATTTTTCTTGCGCATAAATAATAATGGCGCACCCCATAGGGAAACGCTAGGTCTGATGAATCCCTTTTCTAAGAGATCCTTCAACTAATCTTTCAGTTCCTTGAGTTCTGCTGGTACCATTTTGTATGGTGGAATAGAAATAGGTTGAGTATCCGGAAGAAGGTCTATGCCGAAGTCTATTTCCCTTTCGGGAGGAATGCCTGGAAGATCTTCGGGAAAGACATTTGAGTATTTATTAACAACTGGGACTGTTTCAAGACTGGGAGATTCAGAACTGGAATGTTTAACATGCATGAGATGATACACACACCTCTTAGAAATCATTTTCCTTGCCCAAAGGTAGGAAACAAGTGGACCCCTCAACGCTGAAATGCCACCCTTCTACTCTAGGATGAGCTCATTCGGGAACTGAAACTGAACTATCCTATTTCTGTAGTCGACTGTGGCATAGTAGTAATGAAGCCAATCCATGCCGAGAATGATATCAAAATTAGTCATCTCTTACTCAACTAAATCTACTGATGTGGATTTCTGAGATATCATAACAGGGCAGTTCTTGTATACCCGCCGGGCTCTGATGGTTTTACCCACTGGTCTACTAGAATTTCGAGACTGATTCCGAAATCACCTTCTATGTATGGAGTAACAAAAGACAAGGATGCACCTGGGTCTAGTAAAGCATAAACATGAACATGGAAAATATGTAACGTACCAATAATAACATCAGGAGAATTTTCCTGATCCTGCCGGGACTGAAGAGCATAGAGTCTGTTCAGGCGTTGCCCGCTGGTAGCACTGGAAACAGCACCCTGCTTGTTCGGGCGATCGGACTGAGCTGCAGAATGATTTTGTTGACCCTGAAGACTTGACTGCGGACACTCTCTAATCCTATGGCCTGGCTTGCCACAACCAAAATAGACATCACTATTGGCTCTGTAAATGCCCTTGTGGTTCTTACCATAAGTCTAACAAAGGGGATTCGTTCGGGCACTACTAACACTGCCATGAGATTTAAAGCCTGGCGTTTTGTCTTTGTTGCCATCTCTGAACTTCGGCACTGGAGTGCTGGTAGAGGAAGGGGCTGGAATGGCTGAATTGGAGCAAAAATATGAACGGTTTCCTCCATCTGACTTGGGGTGAGCAAAGTTGAAGTTACCTGACCTTGTTCTCTTGTTCTGCCTCTCCCTAGTCTTAAATTTCTACTCTTCTACTTACTGGGCATGGGTCATGAGTTTGGCTAAGGTCATATCACCGATCAGCATCACAGACCTACACTCATTTACCATGCTATCGTTGACCCCTGACACAAACTTGCTCATCTTAGCCCTATTGTCTGCAACCATATGAGGAGCATACCTGGCTTAGCTGAGTAAATCTAAGAGAATACTCCCTAACCATCATATTCCCCTACTTGAGGTTGATGAACTCAAGAACTTTGGCTTTCCTCAGATCTTGGGGAAAGAATCTGTCTAAGAAGGCCGTGACAAATTCCTCCCACTCGATAGGGCCTGCATCATCTAACCTCTTAGACTTCCACTGTTTGTACCAATCATGAGCAACATCCTGTAACTGGTAGGCGGCTAACTCGGCACTCTCAATAGAATTAACACACATGATGCCAATGACCTTCGTGACTTGGTCAATGAACTCCTGAGGGTCCTCATCAGACTTAGACCTATGGAAAGATGGAGGGTTCATCCGGGTGAAGTCCCGAACCCTAGCTTCTTTGGGATTGGCCGGAATAACTGGTGGCCGATCATTTTGTGCAGCCAAGGACTGAGCAACTGTGGTAAATATGTCTCTAAACTCCGCATAGGAAACATGTTCTCCCAAAGGATCTTCGGGCTGAGGAGCTGGCTGGTTTCTTCTCTTTAGGGCCATGGTCTGGAATAAGAGAAGAATGGATTAGACTGAGAGTTTAACTTATGATTATGCTCACTAGCATGACATGAATACTAAAGAAAGGGGACTGTTCCTAAAACATCTTATAGCCTCTCGCACATAAATGTGGCGCGCAATACACCCATGTACAAGACTCTACTAGATGCGGCTTTCAGACTTCCTAGGACTCTATTGAACCTTAAGCTCTGAAATAAAGTTTGTAACGCCTCGGTTTGCTGAATTGAAATGCTACACAGTGTTCATGACCCCGAGGGACCACAAGCTAACCTATGAATGATATCTATACATGTATACTACAAATCATGATATAATAATGAGGAATACGTAAAACTGTAAGGACTTAATGTTCAACTGAATAAAACCATGTGGGTGAAAATACCCAAAACAAATCAATCTGAAAGCTAAGTCTGAACGTAAATCTGAACATAAATCTGAAAGCCTCTAAACTATTTGAATAAGGAGTTGAAGGAACATGTCTCCAACTAACTCCATAACACTGAACTGAAGAAATAAATAAATGTATCAAATCATATTATCCTCGAATCAATGAGGACTCACTGTGTCTCTGCGACTGGAATGCTACCACTACTGCTGGACTGGAGCTCGTGTCTCAGAACATATGGTGTAATATGAAAAGAAAGCACCATAGAACAAATACATCAGTACAACTGGAGTACTGAGTATACAAGGAGGGTAGGCTAAAAATAAAGGGTTTCATGCATGAATAAAACTGACTGACTAATATGAACGTGGGAGTGCAAACATACACATATAGAAACTGGGACCATGAATGCGTGATAGCAAGATCGATAATCTAATACATGGTTTATTGATAACTGTCATGACTGATACTGCAAACTGATAACATGGAAAACTATATCTGGCAGTCCTGTATATACTGAAATCTAAAAAATGCCCTGAGTTCTTTTACTGAGACTGATACTAAAACTGTAGGAGGTAGTGTTTAACCGACATGCCCCATGTATGCCGTTATGGCTAAGCTGGGGTCCAATCTCTGCCTCGACCGGAGGGGTGTCAATACCGTGCCATGGGTAAGGACAGCTTGTGAGTGACCCTTATCTAGAATGTACTCAATGATAATGATGGGAACCCTAAACTGACGGGTTAAACCACCTCATTAACCCTAATCTGACATGTTAAGATGTTTCAACCTACGCTGGCTACGTAGTTCTGGAACACAAGGACTGCTTCTAAGAATCACACCCTGAATTGGCGAGTGAGTTCCCATCCTTGGGTTCACTGGGTGCTAACCTCTACTCCCATCTGGAGGTACTGGACATGAATAACTGACTATACATGACTTAACCTTACTAAATTCCATTGAATGGCGGAATGTTACTGATATCTGACAACTGACTGAGATCATGAGGTTTTCCTGAGTCACATGACTAACTGAAGTCTATGGAATCATAGCTTGAGTTCAGATATCGTGAAACATGACATGGCTCTAAACAAACAGCTATAGTTTTTGGGTAAGAATACCCCTAGGACTCGATAGGAGGAAACTGACACACATGACATGACTTGATTATAAGATTTGAGTCCACAATTCACAATATCATAAGCATGAGATAGTATACTTCATGTATTTATTCAACATTTCAAACATGATAGGAAAAGCATGGATATATTTTGTGTACATAATTTATATCTCCATTAGCATACATGCTTTATACCACAACAATAACAAAACATAATTTGCATGGAAATTCATATTGGAGTGTATGGCTAACATGAACTTGTTACTTAGATATCATGAAATCATGTAAATATGAAGTTCTAACATACTAGGCATTTTATCAAACACTTTGCATGCATTCTTTAAGGCATAGGTGGGTTTCATACTTGCATTCTATCAATCTATCTAAAGATCATGTTTTTCAACTAACAACATGACTTTCATGAGATATACCGTCACGATACTAGTATATAGCAAAACAAACAAGCATCAACATGGGTATGATCATATAACCACAACCAACCAAGCTTTTGTATTTTAAATATTCATTCTTGAACTTCACGGACGAAAGGAGTACATGGATGAACACTACACATACCTTGGAAGGGAGGCTCTTGATGATTGACGGAGGATTTTCTTGGAATTTGATCTTTAAGATTGATTGTGCAGCCCTGGTTGTTTTTCTCTTTTAGTGATCTTGGATGATGAGCTTTGAGATGTTAATAGGGTTGTAATATGTTTAGAAGCTATATATTTCGTAGGGTTAAGTTTAGGGATGTGTAAGGAGTGTTAAAAGACTTAATTACCCTCAAAATAACTCAAAAAAGAGTGTTTTTGGCACTTGGAACTGACTTAGGTGGTGCCCAAGTAATTGCAAAAGTCAGGTTTGGCAGCGCCTAACCAATTGCCTAAGTTTGGTTGGGCGGTGCCTAACCAATCGCATACCCTTATTGTCTCTCACAAAAATGTGCATAACTTTTCGCTCGGGTATTGGATTAAGGAAAAATTGGTATCGTTGGAAAGCTAATTCAATTATCTATAATTTTTGGATAGAAATATGCAGAAATACCACATTAACATCAAGTTATACTCGTTCAAATATGACCCTTACAAAATTGAACACTAAAACTTGATGGATTCAAAAACTCTTAGCTTGTATTACCTTAAGTGACTCATATGAACTTTTTAGTGCATAATAAGCTATCCTATATCTTGGATAATCATTGTAATTCATGCAATAAAATGCTACTCAAAGGATAGGAGGTTTCATACGTAGGAAAACTTATTCCCTTCCTATCTTAGAAACATGCGGGGTATTACAGTAGATCTAGCAAATCATAATGAAAATAAATAAAAATAAACCAATATTTCCATCATATTTGTCCATAAGAATATAAATAAAGGGGATCCAATGAATCTTCAGTGGGTGATGCCAAATCTACACTGAAAAGTCACTCTAATGTCTTCTTAGCTCAAGATTAGTACAAATTTATCTCCAAGCTTCAAGAAACCACAAAAACCTTAAACTAAGGATGAGAGGTAGGTTTGTTTAATGATGGATGGTAATACCTTGAATGAAAGGGTTTTGAGCCTTAAATGGGATTTAGGGTTGGCTGGCCAAGTGATATTTTTGCCTCTGAGTTATTTTCCGCTCTCACGTAATTGTGGAGTCTTGCTCGTGATCGTACCTACTGTAGTTGTGGAGGATGAATCGCAATTGTTATTGGTTGACTATCTAACTTTAATTATCATGATCGCAGCCCTCATCCCTCAATCACAAAAACTGAGGGCCAGATCCTGCTCCTGCTTCATCTTGTCCAACTCTTGCGCTTCTATTCACTTTTTATCTTTTTTATCTCAAGGTAGCTTCTTTTATTCTCAGCACTTATATACTTACAAAATATGGGAAATAATGCATTTAACCACAAATATGTCTCATTTAGACATTCAAATCATAGTAGTGTGCATGAATGTTTAGTGCAAATGAGTGGTAAACTCACCACACATCACAGGCACATAGATATTGAGATAAAAATATGTTTATGCAATCTGGAAAAGATCAAAATAAATAAATAAGTGTAGTTTGAATACCTAGATCATAACATAGGCTCAGTTACCGCAATCACGGTCTAAGGGATGTGATCGCAGACATTTAAAATCGGTCATCTAACACGATCACATGAGTCTTATCATAATCGCATAGCTACAATCATGGTAAAGCTGGTGCGATCATGGTAGCATAGGATTTCACCTAGGGGAAGACATATAATTTCAGAGATCCAATCCCAAATTTTCCCTAAAGAAGACTCAAACCCTATAATTCCATAATCTATCTGTCAATTCCCAATTATTAAACATTGTTGTTGTGCTTAACCTCCATTCTTGGAGAAAACAATATTGTATTTATTTTGAGTTAAGAATACATTGGAGTAGCTTTCAAGTAAAGGATTAGCTAACTCGTATTGAAGATTTGTGGAAGTTCAAAGTTTAAAGTAGCATTCACTTAGCCTTTTATAGATTTAATCAATAAAGGTCATTGGGTATATCATGCTTACTTTTTTTATGGGTAGCTAGTTCTTCCTCTTGGTATTATGCTAGATTAGGGTGCAATAATGTGTGGAATGTGATTAACTTGTGCATTTACTTTTTTTGATGTTGGATTCAATTATTGCTTGACTAAATTAGTTGGTATTTTTTGGCGAAAGACGGAATACCAAAATTTGGTTTGTTGGGTGAAAATCCCAAGATCTTGAAAGCTTAAACTATACTTGATGAAGAGGTTTAGGTGAACTCTAGGAACCCACTTTATCCTTGAAAGAGGGATGAGGGAACCAAGGCAATAATAGACAATTTATGAGCATGGTTTGCTAATTTTCACTATCTTAGATATAAGGGTTATTATGAAGTTTACTATACTTAGGAACCATCCTAGAAAGAGGGGTGCTTAATTGAGGTATTGGGTGGTTTTTATTGACGCACTCGTTAGGTACTCGAAAGGGTCAATGAGTGACACCCTTGAGGTTTTGTTGATAAACTATCCTCAAGTAATTTCAACCTAGCCTACCTCATAACTAACATTTAGAATTTGCATCAAGTCATCACACCCCTATGTATGAGTTGCCCTTATGAAAACATAATCGCAAGATTTGAGTCTAATTAATTATACTCTAATTATTTGTAACCCCAAATTAGTACTAGAAAATCCCAAAAAGAAATACTAGGTGTGGTACAATTCAAACCCCCTATTTTTACATTCTTGTACTCTAGGTTTGAATTTTAGCGAGTGTCCGTTATTTTGAGCCAATTTTATCGTCAGTCACATTGTTCCTGGTGGATTCAAACACAACTCAAAGTTGGGTAAATATATTTATGACGAACGCCTTGCACTTAAATTGACGTGTAAGTTGAGCATTATAAAAAATGGCGCCATTGTCGGGGAACTATTTGGTGTATTTAGTTCGGAATTTTATCTTACTTGCTTAAATTCAAACTTGTAAAAAAATATTTGTGGTTTTCTTTTGTTTCATGTGTTACGTAGATTTTTGTTTTTTTTCTTACTTTTATCTATGGCATCTCAGGACTACTATGACTTTGGTAGTTGGAAGTCCTATCTTGACAATCCAAGTCCGTATTATGACGGACCCCACTTTTCGAGAGATTGTAGATATGCTCCCTAGAGAGAGATGGAATAACCAAATCGATCCTATTGGGAGTATGGTTGTTCTTTATGTGGTGGTTGAGATAGACATTGGAGTGATTGTCCAAATGCCCCCTCCACTCATTATGCTAACCCAATTGCTAGTTCTTCTTATGAGTTTGATAGGTCTTATAATGCGGAGAAGAAAGAACGACATACTAGATCCAATTGTTTTGAAGAAATGATTCAAACTATTTTGTATCGGGTAACCATAACGGGGAGAATATGAACGACATGCGTCAATCTAATGAGGTATTTGGATGGGAGATTATCGAGATAAAGGAAATGGTCCAGGAGATAAATCTTCCAAATGCCATTACCCTTCCCACTTACCAAGAAAAGGTTAATCAAGAAGATAAACTAAGTTATGGCGGTGAGTTGGTAGCAAATAACCCTCGGAGATCTCCCAACCAACCGAACCATATATCGTTGAAGATGCCAATATTGAAAAAATTGTACTAGAGTGAAAAGAAGAAGAAAAGCATATCTCTCATGAAGACTAGTTTATTTCTGGGTGAGGGTGCTAATAAGGGTGCAATTCAAAAATTAAGGGATGGACCTCATTCAAACCACTTCTCAACATTGTGATTAGAGGATATGATGAGAATCCATCTACCTAGGCAAATAGATGATTGTGGGTAGAAGGATCACTGTCCCTACATTTTGGAATTTGACATGCCAAAATATCACATGGAATCCTCACTATCAAAGGCCAAGGAACTCAACTTCCAATGAACATCTAGTGGTCTATTTATGTTCCCATCATTACCCAAGAAGCCAAATAAAAAATTTGATATGAAATTTGGTAAAAGGTTCAAGTCTTCAAAGTGGCAAGACAGAAGCTTTATCGTCATAAACCCACCGCTACCTAGCTTCACCTAGGAAGATTTGATTCCTCTGTCCCTCAGTCGCTCAACTCATAGTGAGTGAAAGTTAGGATGGAGATTTAAATATTCTAAGTGGAAACAGAAATGATAGTAGGAGGGGTGCCTTACCACAAAAGATTGGAAGAAACCCATCATTCCACGAAAGTGGTACGTATATTTTTATTTATGCGTGATAAAGTAGATTTTATTTTTGTTTTTATGCATGCATAATCCATTAAATGGTGGTGCTATAAAGAGTGTTGATTGTAATTGAAAAAGGAAAAGTGTGAAATTATCATTTTTAACTTAATAAGGGAGTGCAGGTTACCTAAAATTTGGTCTCAGTTACCACAATCATGGTCTTCTTTCCATAATTATGGTAGCCGAGCGATTACAGAACTAGGACCGTGATCACATTCGAATCATCTTAAAAGACCATTCGACTGCCATTTTTCCCACACACATCATTTTTCAAATTATCTCAAATTCTCTTTAAATTTTAGCTTTGTATTAAGTATCAAAGTGCACGTTCCGATCCATTTACATCATTTAATTTTGTATATTGTCTCAAGTCCCTTGTTTTTATGTTTGTTTTTGGCTTGAGACTTGTTTTTAAGAATAGGCCTAAAATAGCATTTATAATGCAAAATCCATACATGTTTGTGTTGATTATTGTGGTTAGCTGTTGTAGTGGGTGTACACATGATCGGGGAAGTCTTGAGTATCCAAATTTAGGACTAAAATTGTTAAAATTAATGTGTACACCGTGTGTTTGATTTAATGCCCCAATGAATTCCATGTTAATTTCTTTGATTTTTTTAGGGTATAATTGCACATTCCAAGTAAGTTCCTTGAGCATGATCATTATATAACTAGTTGGAACACAAATTTATGGTTAAAATTTGGTCTTTTGGGTGATGTTGTTAAACTATCAAAAATGGTCTTAGTTACTGCAATCGCGGTCATTGAGACTGCGATCGCGGTTAAGGCTCTGTGATAGCCATAATTGAGAGCAGTTTTCGTCTGAAACCCAAAATTATGCACATTCATTTCTTACCCCAAAACTCACTATGACATTGCCTCAAGGGTTTATATCATAAATCTAACATGGTTTTGGTGTGAGAATGCGACCGATGGTCTAAAATGTGTTGCTCGTAGGTTCTCAGCCATAAAATGGGAGACTTTGACAATACCAGATTCATGTCCACTGAATGCCACAACCTCTACTATAGTGACCTTCCAAGGACCAAATTACTACTAGAAAGCGGTATTTTTTTTTAGATAAAATGGACTAGAAAATCTCGAGATTCCATGACAAACTCACTGTTATCGAATGGAAGTACTTTTCCATGGACCCCTCCTATGCTAATGAGCAATGGGTTCATGATTTCTATGGTAACCTTAATGTAGTCTCTCTCATAAACCCAATTATGAAAATTAGGGGAAAGGAGGTGCATTTTGGCGCAGAGCGGATAAGTGATATATATAGGCTCCCGAATATAGACATGGCTTAGATCCAGGTGAAAGGGTATGAGCCAGGGACCTGGATGGAAAATATATTATGTCTTGGAAAAGAAGTTCCCTGGGCTACCACCAGGATAGGAATTTTTCTAAACTACTTCACGGTGAAGCCAGTCTTTGGTTGAATGTCATCTGCAGCAGAGTATCGTTGTGCACACATATAACTGTTATCACATATAAGCGGGCTTGGATGGTGGCTTGTATCCTATATGGCAATTCTTTGAACATAGGTGAAATTATGATATTAGAGTGGAGGCAATTTAAGCATTATGAGGGTATACTTCTTCTCTTTTCTTTCCTTATTACTGAGGTATACAAGAGGGCAGAAGTGGAGAAATATGTTGCAGACAACTGGGTGCATCTAGGCCCCTGCATCTTCCGACCTAAATTCTGGGGTGAAAGTGCACCTTGTCAGAGCAAGAAAAGAAAGGTTGACTCGGGAAAGTCGACCCATGAGGACACAGGCTCTTGTAAACCTTTATTGGCAAACCCTTTTGATGAGATCTCTAGTCAAATGCGGGTGATTAAGGAGCTGGTGTCTAGATTTCCTCAGAATTAGAAACGTCCTCCACTGCTCGCCAATCATATATTTCTCGGTCAAATTATGAGATATACTGAGAGAAGCAGAAGAAGCAGGAATCCATGGTTGCCAAATTAGAGAGAGCCTATTCAGCTTTAGCAAAATCGCTCAGGGGCCTTAAGGAGTTACACAAAAAGACAGTAAAGAGAGAGAAGAGAAGAGATAAATTTCTCACCAAGATGTGAAAAATAGTGAAGGGCATCTTTAAGATACTCAAACCCAAGAAGCGACTACCTTCGTCGAGGGTAGAGAGTAATGATGAGGTCCCCACTATGTGGTCTGATGCTGATGATGGTGGAGATGATGCAGATTCTTCCGGAGAGATCACTTCTTGAGGCTGATTCAGGGAGTACCCTTTTCTTTTGTCTTATTGTTTATGCAGTGGAGACACCGCTAACTCTTTGATTGGGGGTGTTTGTCCCTAGTTCTATATTTTTTTATTTATTTCTGCTTATTTTTGGTTTTATTTTGATGACATTGTGGATGGTTGGTTTTTTTTTTTTTTGGATTGCAATATTTGGGCACTCTAATGGTGACCATATTTCATGGTTTGGTCATTTTTTTTGTTTTTAGATTCCCTATTTTACTTTTATTTATTTTGATTATGGTGATGCTTGAAGATCTTTTCCCTATTATAGACTGAGTGACGACATTCTTAAGGGAAAAGTATCGTGATTTGGGTTTTGAGATATAGATGTAGGAGAATTCTGAGTACCCATCACATCAAGGTCATAAATGCAAGGAAAGTACGAGTACCTATAGTATTATGAATTTGGTATAGCACTCATGCCATTGGCAAAGTCCGAGTAGCCATATGGTTGGTTTGCCCATATTGAGCCAAATCTGAAGACAAAGGTTTGGGTTGTTGTGATGGCTATGAAATAATACATGATGAAAATATAAAGCAAACAACCCCCTCCATCCAAAAAATTTTCACTAATCGAGGGCATGGACGTGAGCAACCTTGTAACAAAACTTTTTCTCTTTTTGTGACTCAAAAATTTTTGACTTTTACATATTGATATATACTCTATATTTGTATCTAACGTGAGAGAAAATTAAGCCTCGTTGGTGAGTTCACATGCCATGTGCAGTGAGTCTATTTGTCTAAATCTCGGGTATACTTGAGTAATCTAGAACTTGCCTCATTAGTCTCTCATAGCTAATTTTAATTATATTTGGTTGGTGAGATGATATAAGGCCAAAATTATGACATTAAAAGCCCACTTAAACTAAAAAGTCTACCCATACATAGATGTTATCCCTAATCACCCACTTTGAGCCTTTGGATCTTTCTTTGGCAAACACTTTACAAGTTATGATCCATTCAATTGTTTTTCCCTCTTGTGAACCATACCCTCCTTGAACTACAAAAATGCAGCTTGTGGTTAAAAGCCTAAGTTGGGGGAAGTGAAGATTAAAGGAAGTAACTTTGGGCGACAAAGTTGTTAGTAAGTGCCTAAGAGCTTAAACATTGAAAACCAATGATTAGAGAAAAAAGGACCCAATAAAGGAAGAAATTACATGAAATTGGCAAGAAAAATAAATGAAAGAAAATGGGTGAAATAAGAAAGCAATAGTAGGAACTTGTGCACTCAAAAGAATAAAAATAAAGGGAAGTGGCCCATAGTCAAATAATTGATCAAATAGTGTGATATAGATGTTCAAGAAGGGTGTAACCATGTGGCTATTGAAAATACGTTACAAGATAAAAAAACCTTTGAGATCTCCAACTATTTTCTTTCATTATAGTGGCTATTGAAAATAGGGACAAGCCTATGGTATGGCACTTATTAGCATAGAGAGTTCTTATGAGAGGGAGATTTTTGCACTTAAAATTCATTTTTGCATTTTTTGTAGATAGGTGTGTGAAATTTCCCTTCATGTGAGGAGGCATGTGAACGAGTTGAGGTTGGTGATTTTGTCATCCTTCGAGGAAAGAGTCAAAGGGTGTATAGTGTAGTTAAGTTCAAAAAGTGAGTCACTTCTAGTGTATTGGTGGTTGTTGCATTGTTGCTCTTTCAAGTCCTTTGCATCCTTGCTTATTGCATTTTATGTTATTGGGTGTCAAAAGAATAGCTTTGCCCATGTTTGAAGAGCTACATGAAGTAATAACTAAGCTTAATGTCATTGTGATCACTAGGTCATCTATTTTGGGCATAAATATGCATTGTCTTATGTTAAGATGTAGTGTTGCTTGAGGATAAGCAATTATTTAAGTTGGGGGTATTGATGAGTGGTGAATTTACCACTCATTTACACTCCACTTCAGTGCTTACCACTATGATTTGCATGTATAAATGAGATAACTTTGTAATTAAATGCACTATGTTCCACATTTTGCAGGCACATAAATATTGAGATAAAAATATTTGGATGTGAGTTGGGAAATATCAAAAGAATTAAAGAGGTGAAATTTGAATACTTAGAGCAGAACATAGGCTCAATTACTGCAATTGCGATTAGTCAAGATCGATCATCTAACGCGATCGCGTGAGTTCAATCGTGGTCACATAGCTGTGATCACAGAAAGGTTGGTGTAGTCGCAGCAGCACAGGATTTTGCCTAGGGGCAGACATGTAATTTCAAGGATTCAATCCTAAATTTTCCCTAAATAAGACTCAAACCCTATCATTCCATGATTTATCTTTCAATTCCCAATTATTGAACATTGTACTAGTGCTTAGCCTCCATTCTTGGAGAAAAAATATTAAATTTATTTTGGGTGAAGAATACATTGGAGTAGCTTCCAATTGAAGGATTAGATAACTCGTATTGAAGATTTGTGGATGTTCAAAATTTGAAGTAACATTCACTTAGCCTTTCATAGATCTAATTAATGGAGGTTATTTGGGTATACCTTGCTTACTATTTTTATGTGTAACTAGTTTTTCCTCTTGGGATTATGCTAGATTAGGGTGCAATTATAAGTGGAATGTGATTTATTTATGCATTTACTAGTTTGTGATATTGGGTTCTATTATTGATTTACTAAATTGGTTGGGATTTATGGGTGAAAATCCCAAGCTCTTGAAAGGTTAAACCATCCTTGAATAAGGGGTTTAGTTGAACTATAAGAACCCACTTTATCCTTGAAAGAGGAATGTGGGAACCAAGGCAATAGTACACAATTTATGAGCATGGTTGCCTAATTTTCACTATCATAGACATAAGGGTGATTGTGAAGTTTACTATGCTTAAGGCACTATCCTAGAAAAAGGGGTGCCTAATTGAGGCATTGGGTAGTTTTTATTAATGCACTCGTTAGGTACTCGAAAGGTTCAATGAGTGACACCCTTGAGTTTTTTTATGATAAACTAGCCTCAAGGACTTTCAAGCTAGCCTACCTCATCACTAACATTTAGAATTTGCATCAATTCATCACATCCCCATGCATAAGTTTCCCCTAGGAAAGCATAATCCCAAGATCCAAGTCTAATTAATTATACTCTAATTATTTCCAACCCCAAATTAATACAAGAAAATCCAAAAAAGATATACTAGGTGTGGTATAATTCAAACCCTCCATTTTTACATTCTTGTACTCTAGGTTTCAATTTTAGTGTGTGTCTATTATTTTGAGCTAATTTGATCACCTCTCATATTGTTTCTCGTGGATTCTACCCCAACTCAAAGTAGGGTAAATATATTAATGACGACCTCCTAGTACTTAAATTGACGTGTAAGTTAAGAATTATCAGACATGTAGTTGAGAATACTTCGGAGGCTAAGTTTGATATTCATGGTAGTTATCCCAAGCCTTTCACTGATTTAGTTATTTTAGTTGCCATTAGTTTGAGGATAAACTAGATTCTTAGTGGTGGATGATGCAATGACTTGATTTTTGGTGATTTTATGAATTATTCATTAATGTTTTATTTTACCAATTTACCCCTTATCACGTTTGCTTTGTGGTATTTCTGGAGTATGGGCATGATTTGCATAGTTCAGAATGTAATTTGATGTGATTTGTATGAGTTCGTGGTTTTTGATGGTTAAAAGGCTTTATAATTAACTTTAGTCAATATTTGTTATTTTGTGCATCGGATGGCTAAATGGAATGCACTAGCAGATCCAGAACATCGATTTTAGGTTTGTAACATGGTTGGTGTCATTTTATGGCTTTTCTATCTCATTTTGACCCTCGGTTCAAAATATTGTGAAATTAGGTTCTAAGGGTCAATTAAGTAAAAATGTGTTTTTCAAAAATCTGATATCGCCATTGAGTATGGAGCATCAAATTTAGTCTAGTGCCTTAGTTTATTTGTGTTTTAGGTTTCTGGATTAATCCCAAGGGGTCCACGGAGATTTAAAATTCTCAAAGTCTCCAGTTGATGCACCACTCAGCTGTTGTATCCACTAAAGTGACATTTTGTTCACTTAGTGGTTAAGCTTGACAGATGAAGTGTCACTTAAGTGATAGTTAATCACTTATGTGACACTTGCGGATCAGAAGGGTATCAATGAGGAGACACCTGGTCGCTTAAGTGATGCCTACATAAGATGTCGGTGTTCGCTAAAGCGATGCCTGGGGGGTTATATACCCCCTTTTCATGAATTTTTTGACTAGTTTTTATACTTGGAGCTTGGGGATTCTAGTATTTGGGCGATTCTTCCATTTCAAATCTTGGGTAAGCGCCAAATCTCTATTTCAATTATTTTTCTTCGATTCTTGTAATGTAAATCTTGTTAAAAACTATAATTCAAAAGTGGAATTCGGGAATATTGGCTCGAAAGGCCTAAATTTGAATTTCTTTGATCTAAACCCCAATTTTAACTCATTTTCACTTCGACTTTCTTCTATGAATTCTTTTAATCATAGGTAATATAATTTATGACTAAAATTCTAGTTTTATCATTCCTCTTCAAAAACCTATTTTGAGGATCTGTTTAACCCGGACTTGGAAATAGGAAATAGAGGTATCACTAGCTTTATTTTGACACATACATTCTATATTTGTATGGTTTAATTGATTTCGATTCTGTTCATGAGGAGAAATCTCTATGTTGAGGGATTTTTGGATTTATTTTCTGCATTCGAGGTTGGTTATGGCCTAACTTTCTTCAAACAAAGCTAGGTAGTTAATAATGATGTAAAAGCATGATATGGATATGGGGTTGTATCATGGAAAATTTGTTCATGTGATTAAGTGCCCGTGTGGGGGCCTATGTTGTTGTTATTTAGTGGCTTGAGATATAATTTACTACGTGTGACTGTGTGGGGACTTATAAGATATTGTTCACCTAGAATTGATATATATATTCTCAGTTGTACTCTTTTTGGTGGAAAATCCTAAATTGGAATTTATGTGGTATCAATGACATCTTACTTGCACATTCACTTTATGGTTTTCTGGATTATATTAGATCATGGATGGTTGGCTGATTTGAGTGGATTTTTGGCTCACATGGTTGGTATATTGGTTGATTATTGGAAATTCTCATTCTAGTTGGTTGTGAACATTACAATCTCATATCATACACATTCATAAAAAGTTCAAACCGTTGTGAAGATATTGGCTTTTTTAACATAATATGTAATAATTTAAAAAAAAAACTCTTCCAATGTGTGTGTCGGATATGAGTGATCGAAATTAGATTTGTATTGGATATTGGATTCTATATGGGTTGGCGTACTCCCATGGGTCCTACATCAGGAGCACAACATTGTAGGTGTATATCGAGGTTTTGCGACAAACTCGTTCATCACATCACATCATCATAATCATCTTTATTTCATCTCATTTATTGTGTACATTCTGTGTTCTATGTTCATTCGTGATTTGATATCCATCTATTTATTTTTGTATTTTGGTATATGTGTATACTGTAGCACTATTATTGGAGACGGTGTGGGCAATAATTTAGGACATTTTTTTATAGGTAACGTTCCCATAATATGTATTTAATATGTTTTGTTTTCTACTTGTCTGAGTTAGCCTATGATACCTACTGAGTACAAGTGGACCGTACTCTTCCCTAGTACATCCTTTCAATGCAGATCCATCCATGAGTAAGCCACACAGTAGATAGTTCTGTGGTGCTTGTTGTATTTTTGAGGTAGCGATGAGTCTATGCTTTCGGAGTTGATTTACTACCTCTTCTTATCTAGTTCATGCCTTGTTTCTTACTCATATACAGATTATATTCCTTCTAGATTATTAGTTTGTACATTTTAATTTTGAGTTGTACTTAGTTGGTTCTTACACTATGACACCAAATTTAGGGTGATTTATAGTCACTTGTTTATGTATCTTTCTGCTATTATCGTAATATGTGGGGTCCGTCTTTATTCTTGAAGCCTTACCTTTGATCTTAGTGTTATTTTCCTATTTCATATCGGTTTAGGTGATAGATTTACTTGTCAAGGCTTGTTGCGATAAGTGCCATCTTGACCCTTGGTTTTTGGGTTGTGGCATTGATCCAAGGGCTCAAAATACCTCCATAAATTTAAAATATTTAGATAAAAATTACTAACATATTTTTGTTATCTAGATAATCTAATTTTTGTTTTTTAATATGTAAAGTGATAACGAACATTACTTATTTGAGGTCACCTAGACCTGAGTGGGGACTTGTGTTGAATTATTATTGATAAGAGAGCTTGTTATATTTATGATGTCTGAGGCAAGGCTTTTTTAAACATTATTAGTATTTTATTTGGTTCATTTACTATTATGGTGCTCATGTTGGGGATTGTATCTTGATTTACTAAGATTTAGGTGACTTGGGCTCATTTATACCACTGTTGAACTGATTATTATACAACTGTTGATTTTCTCATGATAATGTTTACTCATTCATCACTCATTTTTATGGAACTGGTACTACTATGGAACTTGAATTCTTTGCTAAATAGAAAAAACCATTTTATCAAACTCTTTAGCCAAGGTATGCTCTAAAAAGATTGATTAATAAGATTGTTTTTGGTATATGGGTTCCAAAACCTCCATGAGTTCTCTCCTAGAAGATTAGGCTTGGAAGGTACTTACAAAGTAAGCATTATTTGTCAGTTGAATTTAATATTATATCCTCACCTTACAATTCATTGTATTACACCTTCTCTTAGGTGATACTATGTTGCTATATTGTTATATGTTGTATCGGTTATAGCTTTATCCATTAAGATTGTTGCGTCACATCGTTTGGTTGCATGATATGTGTTTTCCCGTCTTATCCTAGATTGGTGGTTTTGTATGAAAAAAGTCATTATACTACACTATGTTGGTGAAATTCTCCCATGATATAACCTATTACTATACTGTTAATATTAAATCTATATGTATCTGACTTAATTGATCTGATTAGGGTATTAATTGTTGCTATCTTCTACAATAAGTTGCGACTTTATTGAGTGCAGATTAATTTGGGATAATCCTGGAATGTTGGGTGTGGTGGTTGATATGTCGTGGACACATGGCACATTCGATGCTTGAAATGGTGAAATTATGCATTCACTCAGATTGCTTTGTTGGATATGATGTGTATTTTATCTGTTTTTCAAGAAAATTATGAAGGAAGTGTCTTGGAATTAGAAATAGAAGAAAATACTCTCAAAAAGTGAAGAATTAGGTAGGCTACGAGTCGTCAAGACACCTTACAACTCGTAGCCTAAGTCGTAAAGGAAAATAGTGGCTAAGGCAAAGCTGAGGAACTAAGTAATGGAAGGCTAAGAGTAATAAGGAAAGACTATGACTCGTAGTGAGAAGTCATACTGTGACTAGTGTCTAAATCGCTGAAGATAGGTGCTCCAGTGGTTTTGAGTGAAGACCACAAGTCGTAATGTCTGATTTTGACTCTTGGTGAGTAATCGTAAAGACAACAGACTCAAGTGACCTGAAAAGGAAAAGCTACTTGAGTAACTACGATTAGCAACATTCAACTCATAGTGTGACCATATGAGTCGTAACCATTGAATAGAAAAAGGAGCTACAATAGCAGGCAACATGTTGTAAGGAGACCATATAACTCATTGCCAGAGGTATAACCACTACCGACTTAATTTTTCTATTCCATTTTAATTAGGATTTCTTTATTATTTTTAGATACTATAAATACCCTACAGTTATTCCTTTATGATGTTATGCACTTTTTGCAATTTTCTTTATACTTTCACATACTTGGATCATTGATACAATTATTCTTGAGTTTTTGTTTTGTATTCAAGTGGGGATTTTGGATTTTACTCTTTCATTATTGTGTAATTAAAGATATGTCTTATTCTTTGATTTAAATTGATTGTTACATAAGCATAAGAGGCAAACTTTCTTTACTAGGGTTGTAGGAACAATGGTTGATTAACTATGTTAGGGAACTGGTATATTCATTTATGCTATTGTATTTATGTGTATTGCAATCTTCTTTGTATTGATCGCATCCCAAGCTACTACAGATGATTGAAATTTCTTGTATTTAAGAGAACGTCCTCAAAAGGGAGTTTAAGATTAGGAAAAAGAGTTTACAATAGTAATTCGAGTCTATCAACCCTTGTCTACTCAACTCAAGACACAAAAGGTAAGAGTTGTACTGAGTTTACCCACAAGGGACAATAAGATGACGCCCTGAGACTCATAAGGTGAAGGGTGAGCTTTATCAACACGTTCACAAGATGGATGCTAATATATAGCTTTTCAAATTTACATGTAGAGTAGTGGGGTAGGTGAATTAAAGAATAGAAACTTACGGAGTTGATAAACCAGAGGAAACACTGTCCTAGTGTTATTCTTCTACTATTTACAATCTCAAGCTCTCAAGCCCGTTTACTTGTTAATATTGACTTTTAAATCCCCTCATTTACTTTTCCACACTACCCATGCTATTATTAAGTTTGAGACAAAATTCCACATATTTTTTTTGGGTTCGAACACAACCTGGTTGGGTTAATATATTTTGCATCAACTGCAACATACTTCTTTAGAGATTAGTTTTTGGGCGACATCAAATTTTAGCACCATTGTCGGTGAACTACGGTGTTGAGTTATCATTTGGATTTGTTTAAGTTTTGTATTTTATTTTCTATTTTAGTTTGGCATATGCCAGTTTATACCTAGCACTCAGTGTCATGGCCAACCTCTACTCCCTATTAATCCAGAGTGCAAGAGAATAATATACTGCAAACACCAAGAAGGATGTCGGAGCATGTTCATGATGGTGCTCAAAAAGAGGGTCTGGATAACCCTCTCGTCGTACCACGCCCTACCCCAAGTGATCTGCAGAATATTACTAATAGACAGATGGAGTTAATGTTAGCAGAGGCTGCTGAAGAGCAGAGAAGAGCAGTCGAGGAGGCCCGGTTGGCTCAGTAGGCAGAGCTAGCCTGGCCAACACCAGTAGATGATCATCGAGTAGCACTCAACAATGATAATGATAGATCACAGGGTAGCAGAGCTCAAGCGATTCCACCTTATCATTATCTACTACTTTATGATGAATATAAAGATATGGGATATAGTTAGCCTACAGAGATATGAGCCATTATTCCTCCTGTTTTACCCCCAAATGTTAAGTTTAAAATTACCTGTGAAATGATCCAGTTGTTGAATCTGAAAGGTGTGTTTTCGGGGTTGTCATCAGATGATGCAAGCATCCATCTTTCTAATTTTATCAGGATTTGCACTTTATAAACTATCCTAGGGGTTGATCAGGTAGCATTGAGCTTAAGGTTTTTCCCATAATGGTTGACAGGAGAAACAACATTGTAGATGGGGGAACTTTCTAGAGGCTCAATCACAACTTTGAATGAGCTGCACAGATAGTTTTTGAATTGATTCTTCCCTCTGGATAGGATGATGTAGCTAAAAGATAAAATTTAAAACTTCTTCCAGTTGCCTACAAAGTCTATAAAATTTAAAACTTCTTCCAGTTGCCTACAAAGTCTATGTATGAGGTGTGGTTTTAGTTCAAAAAGAAGTTGAGCATAGTACCTAATCACAAAATTCCAGGGTTAAATTTGCTAGAGATATTTTACAGATCCCTGAATATCAGCTCTAGGATGATGGTAGACACTATATTTGGAGGCGAATTTATGCATCTACATTGGATATGGTGAAGGAAATGCTAGATGAGATCTTTATCACTAATCCAGTATGGCACACTCGGGAGGATGATAGAGGTGTTAGTACGTATGTTATTGTAGCGGCTAGTGAGTATAGATCTGGTGATGATTTTGTAGCACGAGAAGTTGCAAAACTCAGAATAGATATTGGGATGCTTACAAAACAATTTGCATTAATGACTGCTGAAAAGGTGAACATAGTATAGGTACAGAGAACCACTTCCAAGTCTTATGAGTCTAATGTAGATAAGGAAACAAAGTATTTGGATAGATAAGTGGCGGGCTTTCAAGACAAAAGGCAAGTAAACCAACGACAGAACTAATACAGTGGCAGGTGTATAGAGATACAGGTAAAGAGAAAAAAGGTGATTACGGGCGCAAAGATGATTAGAAAGAGAAGGTGATAGATATGTTTCACTAGGTAGTCGAGATAGCGAGTAGAGAATAGAAGCATTGTTGTTTAAGTTAGTGAAAGGCCAAACAAGTCAGGAAAGTTGCTTCATGAGATTTAGGCAGACATATCAAGGCTGATTCAGAAAGTTGAGCCACATTTCACCGCTATCAAACAACTGGAGCAGCAGTTTGTCCAAATGTCAGCCACATTAAATAAAAGGCATCATGGTAATCTTCTAAATAATACAGTGCAAAATCTGGATAATGATAGTCAGTGTCATGCCATTTACCACTCAGAATGGTAGGACCAATATTGATCCTCCCGTACTCACTAGGTTGAGTCATAGAATGATGATGTTAATACTAATATTGAGGAAGCACCTGAGGTTGGAAGCTGGATAATTACAAGATGTTGAGTGTAGTGCTACAACGGTGAAGACAAGGGTAAGGTTAATGAACCTATTATGATGAATATTCTAAGACCTCCCACTCCTTTCCCTCAAAGGTTGAAAAGAAGTAGGAAGAATGTAAATATAATAAGTTCTTGTCAATGATAAAGGTGTTGGATGTAAGCATTCTACTTGTAGAGGAATTAGAGAATATACCATGTTACGCAAAATTCATGAAAGAACTGATCACTAGAAAGCGGAGAGTAAGCTATAAGCCCACTGATAATGTGCATCATTGTGGTGTTGTTGCCTCTAGATTATTGTCAGGGAAGAAGAAGGACCCCGAGGCATTTATCATTCCATGTAACATTGGATCCTTCAACTTTGCTCGGGCATTATTTTATCTAGGAGCCAGTATAATCTTATGAAATTGGTTGTATTTTAGGAGTTTGGTTTGGGGGAACCCAAACTAACATCAATGAGATTGTTGATGGCTTACCAGACTGTGAAAATCCAGTCGGTATTCTTGGTGATGCATTGGTAAAAGTGGTGTCCTTTATATTTCCAGTTGATTTCCTGATACTTGATTATAAGGTGGACTTCCAGGTCACTATAATCTTGGGCATAACCTTCCTAGCTATGGGTTGGGCATTGGATGAAATGGAGTTGGTATAGATAAGGTTCAGACTCAATGATGAACAGGTAATTTCCAATGTATGCTAGTCAATATGGAAGCCGAACGATATGAGAGTTCTGTAGATAATAGACACCATTGATGATGAGGTTGATACAGTGACTGTTCCAATTAAGGAGAGGCTGGGTATTGAAGCATTAACAATGGTAATTATGAATTTTGATAGTAATGGCTTTGAGAAATATGATAAGTGGGTATGAGCTCTGTATGGGAGAGGTTCTTACACATATGTTCCAAAGAATCTTGATCTAAATTTGAAAAATAGAACCACTCTTCTTACTCGTCCGTCAATCAAGGAGACACCGGTCTTAGAGTTGAAGTCCCTCTCGTCTCATTTGCACTATGCATTTTTTAGAGACAACAACTCCTTGCTAATGATTATTGCAGCTCATTTGGTTGAGATATGTGTAGAGGCATAGTTATCAGTGTTGTAGAGGTTCAAAAGAGAGATATGGTGGACTATTACAGATATTATGGGTATTCTGCTAGGCATTTGTACCCATAAAGTTTAGATCAAACCGAAATGTATCGTGAGTATTGAGCATTAGTGCAGGCTAAATTCTCCTACACAAGAGGTGGTAAAAAATCATCAAGTGGTTGGACACTGGTGTAGTTTACCCCATTGCACATAGCAAGTGGGTCAGTCATGTTCTTTGTGCCCCAAAGAAAGGCAGAATTACTGTAGTACCGAATGAGAAGAATGAGATCGTGCTAATGAGACCAGTCACATTTTGGAGAGTGTGTATACTACATAAAACTAAATACATGGACACAAAAAGATCACTTTCTAATGTCCTTCAAGGACCAGATGCTTAATAGACTTGCGGGATGGGGCTGGTATTATTTTCTTGATTGATATTCGGGTTGCAATCAGATAAAGGCTCCATCTCCTTCATACTCCCCTCTACCGTATCCTTCAAAGTGGGCTGGTCGGCCTTGGCCGTTTTGAGTCGGAGGATTTGGAATTTGCGGTCTTTGGGTTAATGGAGCTTGGAATGGAAGGTTCGGATTTAGTGGAGGTACTTGTCGTCCAAATCCCTCTTGTGGAATTGGAGGGGCTTGGAAATGTAGTGGTCTAGTGGAGTCTCGGTTTGGAGGAAAATAGGTAGTTTGACTTGCGGTATTTAGTGGAGCTTGGGGTGCATTTAGCATTTGGTGGACTGTTTCGGGGGTGATGGTTGCGGAGGAGGTCCTATCATGACCATTGGTAGATACGTGTAGAGGAGTAGAAGGACGAGAGTTCCTTTGACTCTCCACTTGTTCTAATCTCCCACTAATAGTCGACACTTCCCCCTTTATGGCTGCCAAGTCCCCTCTCACGGCCCCAAATTCAGAATTCAACCTTTCAAGTGTCCGGGTAACGGCCTCAAGAGTGACCCTCATAGAATCAAGGGCATTAGTATCCGCATTATGAGACGTAGCTCCTTCCATTGTCAAGATATTATCCACTTTAGTTCACCACAAGTTCGTGTTCCACAAGTGTTGTATAATTGGCTAGTAACCGTGAAATTTTCAAGGTATGAGTGAGCTCTTATCCGGAATGGATTCTTGTTTGAAGACTCAAAGAATTCTTGCCGGACTAGAATCAAAAATCAGCAACTCATTCAAACGAATAAAAGCACTCAAATAATCGTTGACACGAACAAACGGTTCAAGGAACTAGTTGACAACCTAGTAGGAATGTACTAGTTTGTTAATTAGTTCTAGGACCAATTAAGGGAAACCAAGGATCAACAATTTGCAACCAAAGAATATCCTAAGTTGAGCTTATAGTGACGTGGCAGCATGCAATGGTTCCACCCGTTCCTCTTATCTTTTTTTTTTTTTGTTTTGTGTTAATATTCACACAACTTGTTATAGTTTGCAAAATGTTTTGGTGGGAAAAATAAAATCTTGTAGTCTTTCAACCTTTTCAAACTCAAGAAAGTGGTGTTTGGTTGACCAATCCCACAAAACAAGGCTCCTTGAATTAGGGAAAAGTGATTGACAAGACTAGAGGGTGAGGGGTGCAAGTCTTTCACAACAACTTTATAACTTGTCTTACAACTTGAGCACACAACAAGATGAACAAGATGAACAAGTTCAAAAGATGAACACCTCAACAAACTTCATCAACTTCTTTAGCACATAACACATAACCACCGATTTTTCTTTTGCTCATCAACAACATACAACCTTCGGCCACTTCAAGTCACTACTCAATGTTCAAGTTTTCAAGCTCAACTTTCGGATCTAGACACCTTAGTGTTGGTGAGAAAGAAACCAACACTAGAAACTCACTAAACAAGCAAAATAACGCCTAGGTCTAGACATGCAACATCATTCTCGGTTTTCAACCTTTAATGGACAGAATTTTCAGAACTTCCCTTTGGTATTGCTTGTTTAGACCGTGAACTAGCCCAAGATGGGTTATGTTGGAACACAACCGGTCTTGCTTTGATACCAAATGATACACGATCAAACCAACAACACCAAGAGCTACAAGTAGGTTCGGATTTCAGTCCAACAACACAAGAATAACAAGTTCAATTTTCAGTTTTCAGCACACAACAAGAGAGCAAATAGATGAACAAGAATGCTAGTGAATCGAAAGTAGCCCCACACGGCTTCACTAGTCTTTAAAGATAACAAAATTAACAACAACAACAACAACAAGATAAAGAAAAGATAGATAACTTGACATATAACATTCAAGATACTAAGAACCCTAACATCAAGAGAGGACCCTAAGTCTAGAGAATGTAAACACCAAGTTCTTACAAGGACCAAGAGGCACTCAAAGACCCCAAAACCCTTGTTTCTAGCCAAAGATACAACACAAGTATTCCTCTACTTGTGAGATGTTGGAGGCGGCTCCAAGAGTGGAAGAGAGAGAGGAAATGTTGTGATATTTTAGATTACAAAAATCAGATTTCAAAAACTATCTAATAACTCTCTCACATCTTCTATTTATACTACAAAAGGAAAGGGGTAAAATGACTCATCCGCCCTTGCTTCTTGTGCCAACCTTGGAGAGTAGTTTATTACACATTAGGACCCCTCTTCACACATAAAAACGTTTAAGTCCTTGGTTGGTTCAATCACCAACTCACACACGGCCATTTGCATGAACAAAGCTTGGAGTTTTTGTAATTCCCGAGCTTGGCTTCGTGTGAAAGGCCGTGTGGCTGTCCTAACCGTATCATCCTCTCCATCTTGAGAGGAATTTGGCCTCAAATTCAGCATTTGGTCATCTTCAGCCGCATCCACGAGGGAGAGATCACCAACGTTGAAAGTGTTGTGCACTTGATATTCCGGTGGAAGGTCAATCTTGTAGGCGTTGTCATTGATCCTCTCAAGTACTTGGAAAGGACCATCACCCCTTGGCAGCAATTTGGACTTCCTATGAGCTGGAAACCGGTCTTTTCGAAGATGCACCCACACCCAATCTCCAGGTTCAAGCACAAGCCTTCTTCTCCCTTTGTTTGCCCTTTTGGCAATCTCTTGATTCTTCTTTTCAAGCTTGATCCGCACCGTCTCATGCATTTTCTTCATTGCCTCGGCTCTTTTGTTTCCATCTAAGCTGGTCATGAGATCACTAGACAAAGGAGTGAGATCTAAAGGGGTAAGGGGATTCAGGCCGTAAACACATTCAAAGGGAGTCATTCCCGTGCTCGAATGAATTACCCGGTTGTAGGCAAATTCCACTAAGGGTAGGTGATCTTCCCATGAAGTCAGTTTACCTTTAACCATAGAACGTAGCATAGACCCTAAGGTTCTATTTACTACCTCCGTTTGGCCATCGGTTTGTGGGTGGCAAGACGTGGAGAAAAGTAACTTCGTTCCAAGCCTACCCCACATGGACTTCCAAAAGAGACTTAGGAACTTGGAGTCCCTATCGCTCACAATAGTCCTCGGTACCCCCGTGAAGCTTGACAACATGTTCAACAAATAATGAAGCTACACTACTAGCATCCTCGGTTTTAGTACATGGAATAAAATGAGCCATTTTAGAGAATCTATCAACAATAACAAAAATGCTATCTCGGCCCTTTCTAGTCCTTGGCAGCCCCAAAACAAAATCCATCGAGATGTCCAACCAAGGCCTAAGGGGAGTAGGGAGTGGGGTGTATAATCCTTGGGGTAAGAGACGAGATTTCGCACTCCGGCAGGCCACGCATTGACTACAAATTTTAGTGACGTCTTTGCGCATTTTGGGCCAATAGAAGTTCTCCTCTAAGATTCCGAGGGTCTTGTCTACCCCAAAGTGACCCATGAGTCCTCCGTCATGGGCCTCCCTTACAAATAATTCCCTCCAAGAACTAGAAGGAACACACAACCTCCTCCCTTTGAACAAATACCCATCGAACCGAGAGTAGGAGGAATGGTTATTCTCCTTGAGCCAACGGTCCCTTCCCCACTCTTCGCATTCCCTAAAAATAGGAGCAAAGGTAGGATCCTCGGGATACAACAACCGCAAGCTCTCAAAACCCATCAATTTCGAAGACAAGGTAGCAACAAGCACATGCTTCCTAGACAAGGCATCGGCAACAACATTTTCCTTTCCCCTTTTGTAATGAATTACATAAGGGAAAGTCTCGATGAACTCAATCCACTTAGCATGACGCCTATTCAACTTGTCTTGGCTCTTAAGGTGTTTCAACGACTCATGATCCGTTCGTATCACAAACTCCTTAGGCCACAAATAATGTTGCCAATTTCCCAAAGCTCTAACAAGGGCGTACAACTCCAAATCATAAGTTGAGTAATTAAGAGTTGCCCCTTTGAGCTTTTCACTGAAATAAGCAACGGGCTTACCTTCTTGCATCAAAACAGCCCCGATACCAACTTTACTAGCATCACACTCTATTTCAAACATCTTATCAAAATCGGGCAATTGCAATAAAGGCGCCGAGATGAGCGTAGCTTTCAAGGCCTCAAAAGCCCTAGCTTGCTCATCACCCCATTTAAAGGGTCCGTCCTTTCTAATTACCTCGGTCAAGGGGGCTGCTATGGAACTAAATCCTTTGACAAACCTTCTATAAAAGCTTGCCAACCCGTGGAAACTTTGGATTTCTCCAATAGTTTTAGGGGTCGGCCAACTTCGGATAGAGTCTATCTTGGAATCGTCCACTTCCACACCCCGTGAGCTCACGACAAAACCCAAGAATATAACTTTATCAACACCAAAAGAACACTTCTCCATGTTGGCATACAGCTTCTCCTTTCGGAGCACATCAAACACACATCTCAAATGCATTACATGATCATTAATAGATTTACTATACACCAACACATCATCAAAGTAAACCACCACAAACTTTCCAATATAAGGCTTCATTACATGATTCATTAGCCTCATAAATGTGCTAGGAGCATTGGTAAGGCCGAAGGGCATGACCAGCCACTCATATAGACCGAATTTGGTCTTGAATGCGGTCTTCCACTCATCACCGGGTTGCATGCGAATTTGGTGATAGCCGCTCCTAAGGTCCACTTTAGAAAACAAACAAGATCCGTGGAGCTCATCTAACATATCATCTAGTCTAGGAATTGGATGACGATACCTTATAGTGATTTTGTTGATGGCTCTACAATCGACGCACATGCGCCAAGTTCCGTCCTTCTTTGGTACCAAAAGCACCGGAACAGCACACGGACTCATGCTTTCCTTGATGTATCCCTTGTTGAGAAGCTCCTCAACTTGCCTCTCAAGCTCCTTAGTGTCCATGGGATTGCTCCTATAGGCCGGTTTGTTTGGAAGTTGTGAACCCGGCACCAAATCAATTTGGTGCTCAATTCCCCGAAGTGGGGGCAATCCTTGCGGAAGTTCTTGAGGAAATACATCTTCATACTCTTGCAACGCACAAGAAATCAAAGGGGAAATGGAAGAATTAGTGGGGTTAGTATTAAAACAATGGGCCAACAGTAACATCGGCTTGTTTTCATCATGGTCCACGAAGAGTTCTTTCCTCCTAGCCAACATCACTACGTTTTCCATCTCCTTTGTGGTTGGGACAGATTCGGATGGCCCTACTTCCTCACCTACGGCATCCCCCCCCTTTTCTCCTTTCCCGGTTTCCTTTCCCTTTCCTTTTAACTCTCTCATCTTTTGATGCCACTCATGTACTTGGGAGGGTGAAAGAGGGTGAAGTGTGACCTTTCGGCCATCCTTCTCAAGCGTATACCGGTTGGACCTCCCATCGTGTTTAGTAGACCTATCATATTGCCATGGTCTACCTAACAACAAGTGACATGCTTGCATTGGGATCACGTCACAAAGCACTTCATCGTGGTAGTTTCCTACCTTAAACCGAATCACACATTGCCTTGCGACCCTTAATTCACCACAATCGTTCAACCATTGTAGCTTGTAAGGACTAGTGTGTGGTGTAGTTGGCAGCTTCAAGAAATTTACCATAGCTTGGCTCGCAACATTCGTACAACTACCACTATCAATCACCAAGGTGCACACACTCCCCTTTACAAGACACTTAGTATGGAATAGATTTTCCCTTTGACTCGGGTCATCTATCGCCTTACTAATCATGACACGTCTAACCACAAAGTTAGGAACCACACACTCCCCTTCTTGTGGATAGGCATCTTCACTACCATCTAATTCATCATCATTCGGCCCATTTTCAGCTTCCTCTCCATCTTGAGGCTCGGCCTCATCCTCCCCCCTTTCGGAAACCACCTCCTCACCAAGGTAGTACACTTTCCCTTCTCGTAGGATCACATTGCGCCGGTTCGGACATTCATTGGCCTTATGCCCCCAACCTTGGCACTTGAAGCATTGGAATCCCTTTGGGTTGGGATATTTGTGAGCCTCCGGTTTCGGAGGGAATTTAGGGACTGTTTTGGACTCGTAGTGGACTGTTTTGGACTCGGGCAGCTTCGTAGGGGCGGGTTGGTCCTTGTTTTTGGGCCAACCCGAGGGAGCTTGTACCCTTGCCTTGAAGGATGATCTCTCCTTAAGTTCCCTTTCAATCTCTAGGGCCGCTTGGAATATACCGTCGATGGTTTCAAACCGATGAAGGGTCAAATGAGTGGAGATCTCTTTGTTCAACCCACACTTGAACCGGATGATGTCATGACTGATTTGCTCCCCACGATGATCAAGTTTCAACATGAGTTGTTGGAACTCGTCAAAATAGGCCATCACACTTTTGCCCCCTTGCCGCAAGCCATATAACCTAGCAAGCAACTCATGACGATATCTCTCGGGAAGGTATCGTTGTCTCATCAAATACCTCAACCGAAACCAAGGTGGTGGCTGCCCATCGACTAATTCATTACCAAATCGTTTAACATACTCCCACCAAGTGTTAGCATAGCCCTCGAGGTGAGCTATAGCGTAGCAACTCTTCTTTTCGTCCGAGATGTCATTAACTTGGAAAACTTTGTCACAAGCCGATTCCCAAGTTAAGTAGGCCTCGGGATCACTTTCACCCTTAAAGATGGGTAGGCTCAACTTGATGGTGTTGATGCCTACGTCTCTCTCTTGGTGTCGGTTTCCCCTATCTCCATACCCCCGGTATCTCCTAGGTTCTCCTCGACCCCCTCTTAACTCCTCCTCCCTCATATAAGCATCATCAAAGGCTCCATCTCCTTCATACTCCCCTCTACCGTATCCTTCAAAGTGGGCTGGTCGGCCTTGGCCGTTTTGAGTCGGAGGATTTGGAATTTGCGGTCTTTGGGTTAATGGAGCTTGGAATGGAAGGTTCGGATTTAGTGGAGGTACTTGTCGTCCAAATCCCTCTTGTGGAATTGGAGGGGCTTGGAAATGTAGTGGTCTAGTGGAGTCTCGGTTTGGAGGAAAATAGGTAGTTTGACTTGCGGTATTTAGTGGAGCTTGGGGTGCATTTAGCATTTGGTGGACTGTTTCGGGGGTGATGGTTGCGGAGGAGGTCCTATCATGACCATTGGTAGATACGTGTAGAGGAGTAGAAGGACGAGAGTTCCTTTGACTCTCCACTTGTTCTAATCTCCCACTAATAGTCGACACTTCCCCCTTTATGGCTGCCAAGTCCCCTCTCACGGCCCCAAATTCAGAATTCAACCTTTCAAGTGTCCGGGTAACGGCCTCAAGAGTGACCCTCATAGAATCAAGGGCATTAGTATCCGCATTATGAGACGTAGCTCCTTCCATTGTCAAGATATTATCCACTTTAGTTCACCACAAGTTCGTGTTCCACAAGTGTTGTATAATTGGCTAGTAACCGTGAAATTTTCAAGGTATGAGTGAGCTCTTATCCGGAATGGATTCTTGTTTGAAGACTCAAAGAATTCTTGCCGGACTAGAATCAAAAATCAGCAACTCATTCAAACGAATAAAAGCACTCAAATAATCGTTGACACGAACAAACGGTTCAAGGAACTAGTTGACAACCTAGTAGGAATGTACTAGTTTGTTAATTAGTTCTAGGACCAATTAAGGGAAACCAAGGATCAACAATTTGCAACCAAAGAATATCCTAAGTTGAGCTTATAGTGACGTGGCAGCATGCAATGGTTCCACCCGTTCCTCTTATCTTTTTTTTTTTTTGTTTTGTGTTAATATTCACACAACTTGTTATAGTTTGCAAAATGTTTTGGTGGGAAAAATAAAATCTTGTAGTCTTTCAACCTTTTCAAACTCAAGAAAGTGGTGTTTGGTTGACCAATCCCACAAAACAAGGCTCCTTGAATTAGGGAAAAGTGATTGACAAGACTAGAGGGTGAGGGGTGCAAGTCTTTCACAACAACTTTATAACTTGTCTTACAACTTGAGCACACAACAAGATGAACAAGATGAACAAGTTCAAAAGATGAACACCTCAACAAACTTCATCAACTTCTTTAGCACATAACACATAACCACCGATTTTTCTTTTGCTCATCAACAACATACAACCTTCGGCCACTTCAAGTCACTACTCAATGTTCAAGTTTTCAAGCTCAACTTTCGGATCTAGACACCTTAGTGTTGGTGAGAAAGAAACCAACACTAGAAACTCACTAAACAAGCAAAATAACGCCTAGGTCTAGACATGCAACATCATTCTCGGTTTTCAACCTTTAATGGACAGAATTTTCAGAACTTCCCTTTGGTATTGCTTGTTTAGACCGTGAACTAGCCCAAGATGGGTTATGTTGGAACACAACCGGTCTTGCTTTGATACCAAATGATACACGATCAAACCAACAACACCAAGAGCTACAAGTAGGTTCGGATTTCAGTCCAACAACACAAGAATAACAAGTTCAATTTTCAGTTTTCAGCACACAACAAGAGAGCAAATAGATGAACAAGAATGCTAGTGAATCGAAAGTAGCCCCACACGGCTTCACTAGTCTTTAAAGATAACAAAATTAACAACAACAACAACAACAAGATAAAGAAAAGATAGATAACTTGACATATAACATTCAAGATACTAAGAACCCTAACATCAAGAGAGGACCCTAAGTCTAGAGAATGTAAACACCAAGTTCTTACAAGGACCAAGAGGCACTCAAAGACCCCAAAACCCTTGTTTCTAGCCAAAGATACAACACAAGTATTCCTCTACTTGTGAGATGTTGGAGGCGGCTCCAAGAGTGGAAGAGAGAGAGGAAATGTTGTGATATTTTAGATTACAAAAATCAGATTTCAAAAACTATCTAATAACTCTCTCACATCTTCTATTTATACTACAAAAGGAAAGGGGTAAAATGACTCATCCGCCCTTGCTTCTTGTGCCAACCTTGGAGAGTAGTTTATTACACATTAGGACCCCTCTTCACACATAAAAACGTTTAAGTCCTTGGTTGGTTCAATCACCAACTCACACACGGCCATTTGCATGAACAAAGCTTGGAGTTTTTGTAATTCCCGAGCTTGGCTTCGTGTGAAAGGCCGTGTGGCTGTCCTAACCGTATCATCCTCTCCATCTTGAGAGGAATTTGGCCTCAAATTCAGCATTTGGTCATCTTCAGCCGCATCCACGAGGGAGAGATCACCAACGTTGAAAGTGTTGTGCACTTGATATTCCGGTGGAAGGTCAATCTTGTAGGCGTTGTCATTGATCCTCTCAAGTACTTGGAAAGGACCATCACCCCTTGGCAGCAATTTGGACTTCCTATGAGCTGGAAACCGGTCTTTTCGAAGATGCACCCACACCCAATCTCCAGGTTCAAGCACAAGCCTTCTTCTCCCTTTGTTTGCCCTTTTGGCAATCTCTTGATTCTTCTTTTCAAGCTTGATCCGCACCGTCTCATGCATTTTCTTCATTGCCTCGGCTCTTTTGTTTCCATCTAAGCTGGTCATGAGATCACTAGACAAAGGAGTGAGATCTAAAGGGGTAAGGGGATTCAGGCCGTAAACACATTCAAAGGGAGTCATTCCCGTGCTCGAATGAATTACCCGGTTGTAGGCAAATTCCACTAAGGGTAGGTGATCTTCCCATGAAGTCAGTTTACCTTTAACCATAGAACGTAGCATAGACCCTAAGGTTCTATTTACTACCTCCGTTTGGCCATCGGTTTGTGGGTGGCAAGACGTGGAGAAAAGTAACTTCGTTCCAAGCCTACCCCACATGGACTTCCAAAAGAGACTTAGGAACTTGGAGTCCCTATCGCTCACAATAGTCCTCGGTACCCCGTGAAGCTTGACAACATGTTCAACAAATAATGAAGCTACACTACTAGCATCCTCGGTTTTAGTACATGGAATAAAATGAGCCATTTTAGAGAATCTATCAACAATAACAAAAATGCTATCTCGGCCCTTTCTAGTCCTTGGCAGCCCCAAAACAAAATCCATCGAGATGTCCAACCAAGGCCTAAGGGGAGTAGGGAGTGGGGTGTATAATCCTTGGGGTAAGAGACGAGATTTCGCACTCCGGCAGGCCACGCATTGACTACAAATTTTAGTGACGTCTTTGCGCATTTTGGGCCAATAGAAGTTCTCCTCTAAGATTCCGAGGGTCTTGTCTACCCCAAAGTGACCCATGAGTCCTCCGTCATGGGCCTCCCTTACAAATAATTCCCTCCAAGAACTAGAAGGAACACACAACCTCCTCCCTTTGAACAAATACCCATCGAACCGAGAGTAGGAGGAATGGTTATTCTCCTTGAGCCAACGGTCCCTTCCCCACTCTTCGCATTCCCTAAAAATAGGAGCAAAGGTAGGATCCTCGGGATACAACAACCGCAAGCTCTCAAAACCCATCAATTTCGAAGACAAGGTAGCAACAAGCACATGCTTCCTAGACAAGGCATCGGCAACAACATTTTCCTTTCCCCTTTTGTAATGAATTACATAAGGGAAAGTCTCGATGAACTCAATCCACTTAGCATGACGCCTATTCAACTTGTCTTGGCTCTTAAGGTGTTTCAACGACTCATGATCCGTTCGTATCACAAACTCCTTAGGCCACAAATAATGTTGCCAATTTCCCAAAGCTCTAACAAGGGCGTACAACTCCAAATCATAAGTTGAGTAATTAAGAGTTGCCCCTTTGAGCTTTTCACTGAAATAAGCAACGGGCTTACCTTCTTGCATCAAAACAGCCCCGATACCAACTTTACTAGCATCACACTCTATTTCAAACATCTTATCAAAATCGGGCAATTGCAATAAAGGCGCCGAGATGAGCGTAGCTTTCAAGGCCTCAAAAGCCCTAGCTTGCTCATCACCCCATTTAAAGGGTCCGTCCTTTCTAATTACCTCGGTCAAGGGGGCTGCTATGGAACTAAATCCTTTGACAAACCTTCTATAAAAGCTTGCCAACCCGTGGAAACTTTGGATTTCTCCAATAGTTTTAGGGGTCGGCCAACTTCGGATAGAGTCTATCTTGGAATCGTCCACTTCCACACCCCGTGAGCTCACGACAAAACCCAAGAATATAACTTTATCAACACCAAAAGAACACTTCTCCATGTTGGCATACAGCTTCTCCTTTCGGAGCACATCAAACACACATCTCAAATGCATTACATGATCATTAATAGATTTACTATACACCAACACATCATCAAAGTAAACCACCACAAACTTTCCAATATAAGGCTTCATTACATGATTCATTAGCCTCATAAATGTGCTAGGAGCATTGGTAAGGCCGAAGGGCATGACCAGCCACTCATATAGACCGAATTTGGTCTTGAATGCGGTCTTCCACTCATCACCGGGTTGCATGCGAATTTGGTGATAGCCGCTCCTAAGGTCCACTTTAGAAAACAAACAAGATCCGTGGAGCTCATCTAACATATCATCTAGTCTAGGAATTGGATGACGATACCTTATAGTGATTTTGTTGATGGCTCTACAATCGACGCACATGCGCCAAGTTCCGTCCTTCTTTGGTACCAAAAGCACCGGAACAGCACACGGACTCATGCTTTCCTTGATGTATCCCTTGTTGAGAAGCTCCTCAACTTGCCTCTCAAGCTCCTTAGTGTCCATGGGATTGCTCCTATAGGCCGGTTTGTTTGGAAGTTGTGAACCCGGCACCAAATCAATTTGGTGCTCAATTCCCCGAAGTGGGGGCAATCCTTGCGGAAGTTCTTGAGGAAATACATCTTCATACTCTTGCAACGCACAAGAAATCAAAGGGGAAATGGAAGAATTAGTGGGGTTAGTATTAAAACAATGGGCCAACAGTAACATCGGCTTGTTTTCATCATGGTCCACGAAGAGTTCTTTCCTCCTAGCCAACATCACTACGTTTTCCATCTCCTTTGTGGTTGGGACAGATTCGGATGGCCCTACTTCCTCACCTACGGCATCCCCCCCCTTTTCTCCTTTCCCGGTTTCCTTTCCCTTTCCTTTTAACTCTCTCATCTTTTGATGCCACTCATGTACTTGGGAGGGTGAAAGAGGGTGAAGTGTGACCTTTCGGCCATCCTTCTCAAGCGTATACCGGTTGGACCTCCCATCGTGTTTAGTAGACCTATCATATTGCCATGGTCTACCTAACAACAAGTGACATGCTTGCATTGGGATCACGTCACAAAGCACTTCATCGTGGTAGTTTCCTACCTTAAACCGAATCACACATTGCCTTGCGACCCTTAATTCACCACAATCGTTCAACCATTGTAGCTTGTAAGGACTAGTGTGTGGTGTAGTTGGCAGCTTCAAGAAATTTACCATAGCTTGGCTCGCAACATTCGTACAACTACCACTATCAATCACCAAGGTGCACACACTCCCCTTTACAAGACACTTAGTATGGAATAGATTTTCCCTTTGACTCGGGTCATCTATCGCCTTACTAATCATGACACGTCTAACCACAAAGTTAGGAACCACACACTCCCCTTCTTGTGGATAGGCATCTTCACTACCATCTAATTCATCATCATTCGGCCCATTTTCAGCTTCCTCTCCATCTTGAGGCTCGGCCTCATCCTCCCCCCTTTCGGAAACCACCTCCTCACCAAGGTAGTACACTTTCCCTTCTCGTAGGATCACATTGCGCCGGTTCGGACATTCATTGGCCTTATGCCCCCAACCTTGGCACTTGAAGCATTGGAATCCCTTTGGGTTGGGATATTTGTGAGCCTCCGGTTTCGGAGGGAATTTAGGGACTGTTTTGGACTCGTAGTGGACTGTTTTGGACTCGGGCAGCTTCGTAGGGGCGGGTTGGTCCTTGTTTTTGGGCCAACCCGAGGGAGCTTGTACCCTTGCCTTGAAGGATGATCTCTCCTTAAGTTCCCTTTCAATCTCTAGGGCCGCTTGGAATATACCGTCGATGGTTTCAAACCGATGAAGGGTCAAATGAGTGGAGATCTCTTTGTTCAACCCACACTTGAACCGGATGATGTCATGACTGATTTGCTCCCCACGATGATCAAGTTTCAACATGAGTTGTTGGAACTCGTCAAAATAGGCCATCACACTTTTGCCCCCTTGCCGCAAGCCATATAACCTAGCAAGCAACTCATGACGATATCTCTCGGGAAGGTATCGTTGTCTCATCAAATACCTCAACCGAAACCAAGGTGGTGGCTGCCCATCGACTAATTCATTACCAAATCGTTTAACATACTCCCACCAAGTGTTAGCATAGCCCTCGAGGTGAGCTATAGCGTAGCAACTCTTCTTTTCGTCCGAGATGTCATTACTTGGAAAACTTTGTCACAAGCCGATTCCCAAGTTAAGTAGGCCTCGGGATCACTTTCACCCTTAAAGATGGGTAGGCTCAACTTGATGGTGTTGATGCCTACGTCTCTCTCTTGGTGTCGGTTTCCCCTATCTCCATACCCCCGGTATCTCCTAGGTTCTCCTCGACCCCCTCTTAACTCCTCCTCCCTCATATAAGCATCATCAAAGGCTCCATCTCCTTCATACTCCCCTCTACCGTATCCTTCAAAGTGGGCTGGTCGGCCCTTGGCCGTTTTGAGTCGGAGGATTTGGAATTTGCGGTCTTTGGGTTAATGGAGCTTGGAATGGAAGGTTCGGATTTAGTGGAGGTACTTGTCGTCCAAATCCCTCTTGTGGAATTGGAGGGGCTTGGAAATGTAGTGGTCTAGTGGAGTCTCGGTTTGGAGGAAAATAGGTAGTTTGACTTGCGGTATTTAGTGGAGCTTGGGGTGCATTTAGCATTTGGTGGACTGTTTCGGGGGTGATGGTTGCGGAGGAGGTCCTATCATGACCATTGGTAGATACGTGTAGAGGAGTAGAAGGACGAGAGTTCCTTTGACTCTCCACTTGTTCTAATCTCCCACTAATAGTCGACACTTCCCCCTTTATGGCTGCCAAGTCCCCTCTCACCGGCCCCAAATTCAGAATTCAACCTTTCAAGTGTCCGGGTAACGGCCTCAAGAGTGACCCTCATAGAATCAAGGGCATTAGTATCCGCATTATGAGACGTAGCTCCTTCCATTGTCAAGATATTATCCACTTTAGTTCACCACAAGTTCGTGTTCCACAA